>CM042978.1:14319455-15595705 GCA_023678885.1 Pogostemon cablin | reverse complement strand
TTGTTGCACATAAAAATGTTATTGTGCAACATCAAAATTAATGATTCACATAATGTTATTGTGCAGCATAAAAATTAATGATTCACATAACATATATGTTATACATTGATTTTTTATTCACATACAATTATGTTGCACATAATATTTTGTAATGCACATAACACCTACTATTCACATAATATTTACGTTCACAAATCACTTTTTTTATTCACATGACATTTTCGCTGCACATAATTTGCATAACATTTATAATGTAATACATAGTATTAATTTTAATTACTAAATAATTATGCTACACACAAATTTTCATACTGTACATAACAATTTTATTATATAATTTGAGAGTGAAGTGAAATAATTTTTTTCATAAATGTGAATTTTATAAAAATTTCCTTAATCCTAAAAAAAAAAAACCAAGAATATTATAGGAATCACACTGATTTATCAATTTTACATAAGCTCACGTTATTTTTAAAAAATAATTTTTTAAAGAAATTAACATTTAATTTAAAATTATTTCGTTAGGAAATTAGTTGCAAAGTAAATACTTTTCTATTTAAAAATTGGCCACATGAAATTCATAAAGGGATAATTAGGGTATCCTACTATAATATATTGTATCTTATTATAATAAATATTTTGCTATGTATCTTGTGATAAATATGGACTAAACATTGTACCTGGCGATAAGTGTCCCATTATTTAATAATTGGTATATATATTTTTAAAAAAAATATACGTAATATTATAAATAATATTTAAATGGAGTATTAATTTTTACTTATGATTATGGTTTTATATTTCTTAATTAACTATATAATAATAATTTTATTTCTATTAATTATTATTTTTAAGAAACTAATGTAATATATATATATATAATAAATAAAATTAATTTATATATAATATAATTTTAAATATTCATAAATTTGTAATGAATTTATTAATTTTTTATTTTTTTATTTAATTTCATTAGTTTCAAATTATATAAACAATTAAAGAAAATAAATTTTATAATTCATATGTCATAATTTAATAATTAAGATATATGTAAATAAATAAATATTAATATACTAAATTTAAAAAATTAACAAATATTTAAAAACTCAATTTTATTGTTATTTGATATGAAATAAAGATTCAACTTAAAGCACTTAAGCTTTTGATTCTATACATGAATTAGTTTTTTAAACTCCTATTTTCTAGAGGTAAATCGATTCAAGAGTACTTGAATCGTCGATTCTCTTTCACTTGAAGAATATGTGTATCAATACTTTAGAAGTAGATTTAAAAGAATAATTGAATCGAATCTTAAGAGATAATACTTGGATCGATTTTTTTCTTCTTGAAGAATCGATTCTTAAGATATAAATCGATTAAAATTTTTTTCTCTTGAAAAATCGATTCCTAAGATGTAAATTGATTCAAAAATACTTGAATCGATCCTCTTACTCTTGAAAAATCAATTTTAAGATATAAATAAATTCAAGAATACTTGAATCGATACTCTTTCTCTTGAATAATCGATTCTTAAGAGGTAAAACGATTCAAGCATACTCTGTTCCTCTTGGAGAATCGAATGTGAATATTTAGAATGAATAACCAAAAAGTCTTATTTATAGGTGAGGTGAATATTTAGAATGAATAACCAAAAGTCTTATTTTATAGGTGGAGTGAGTGAGAATATTATATGGAATATTCTTTTTTCCCATTATATATATGATTTAATTTGATATTAATTAATTTATTGCATTAAAAGATTTGGTAAAAATTAATGATGCTCAAATAAATAAATAAAATATTTAAAATTTAATTATTATTAAAAGAAATAATTATTAATAAGTACACACTTTGTAGCCCTAATTACTACTAGATACATTGATTTAAAATAATTACTATTACATACAAAATATTTAAGTAAAATACCAAATATAACCCTAAACTCATACAATTTTAAATCACAAACCTTAAACCCCCACACCACCGTCACCGCCGAAAACCGCCTGACCGCCGCCACCGGCAGCGGGCGATCGCCGAAAAATGCCGCCGCTGCCGAAAATCTGACCTCGCCGGAGCTCCGGTGGTCGGTCGCTGGAGCACTGCCTGACCGTCGGTCGGCCGCCAGAAAATCTGTCGGACTGCCACTGCCTCCGTCGGAGCTTCGTCGGAGCTCTGCCGGACCACCGCCGAATCACCACACTTTTTTGCTGCACACACTTTTTTTATTTCACACACTTTGCTGCACACGAATTTTTGCTGCACACAACATTTATGTGCAACACATTGTAGGAGTAATAATGGAATATCACTATATATTTTTGTAATTAGTAGTAATATTTTTGTATGTTTGTATCTCATACTCCCTCCATCCCATAAAGAAGTTCACAGTTATTGTAGATACGGAGTTTAAGAAAAAGTTATTTTTTTAGGGTAGTTTGGTATTTTTAGGTAATAAATAAATTATAAAGTAAGTTATGTAAGTTGTAAAGGGGTGACAATTTTGAAATTAAAGTGTATTGTGTGATTATTGATTTGTGTGTATTTTATTATTTGAGGGTGTGAACTTGTTTATGGGACAAACAAAAGGACGGAGGGAGTAGTAATTTAGGATTTTTTTTGTGTACCTACTAGTAATCATCCCTTATTAGAAATAAGAAACACATTATTTAAAAAAGAAAAAATTAATTAAGGAAGTTAATTAAAAGAAAATAAGGAAAATATTAAAAAAATATTAAAAATCCAAAAAATTGAAAAAATTATACGTCATATTAATACGCTCTGGAGACGACACGTCAACAAGAAAAGTTTGTACTATAATATTACGTGTGTATATATATATATATATATATATATATATATATATATATATATATATATATATATATATATATATATATATACACGTAATATTATAAATAATATTTAAATTGATTATTGCTTTTTACTCATGATTATGTTAAGTATTTTTTAATTAACAATATAATAGTAATTCTACTTCTGTTAATTGTTATTTTTAAGAAATTAATGTACAAAATATATATAGTATAAATAAAATTAATTTATGTATTATATTCTTTTAAATATTCATAAATTTATAATGAATTTTATTATTATTATTTTTTAAGTTAATTTTATTTGTTTCAAATTATGTAAACAACTAAAGAAAACAAATTCTATAATTCATACGTTATAATTGAATAATTAAGATATATGTAAACAAATAAAAATTATTACACTAAATTTAATAAATTAACAAATATTTACAAACTTAATTTTAATGTTATTTGATATGAAATAATGATTTAACTTACATAACTTAAACTTTCGATTCTATTTCAACATTTTATACTCTAGAGGTAAATTGATTAAAAAGTACTTGAATCGATCATCTTTCACTTGAAGAATACTTGAATCTTAAGAATCTATTATTAAGAGGTAATACTTGAATCAATCTTTTTCCTCTTCAAGGATCGATTCTTACGATGTAAATCGATTCAAGAATATTTATTTGAATTGATCATCTTCCTCTTAAAAAATCGATTCTTAAGATGTAAATTGATTCAAGAATATTTGAATTGATCCTCTTCCTCTTGAAAAATTGATTCGTAAAATGTAAATCGATTCAAGAATACTTGAATCAATTTTCTTCCTCTTAAAAAATACAATCGATTTTTAGAAGCAGATCGAATCTTTATTTGATTCGCTCTATCGATATGATTTTTTATAATTTAATAAATTATTTCTCTAGAGAAACTTGAAGAAACCTTCTATTCCTCTTGGAGAATCGAATGTGTATTTAGAATTAATAATCAAAAAATCTTATTTATAGCTGGGCGAGAGAGAATATTATATAGAATATTCTTTTTCTCTTTATATATGATTTAATTTTATATTAATTAATTAATTTATTTATTATATATTATATTAAAAGATTTAGTAATTAATCAAGGATACCCAAATATATAAATAAAATATTAAAAATTTAATCATTATAAAAAAAACACAATATTTAAAAAAGAAAATATTAAATACGGAAGTTAATTAAAAGTAAATAAGGAAAATATTTAAAAAAGTATTAAAAAATCAAAAAAATTGAGAAAATTACACCTCACTTTGGAGTGCTCTGGAGACGACACGTTAGCAAGAAAAGTTTCTACTATAATATACTTAAGATATGTAATGTAAAATATGAACAATTAAGCATACAATACATATTATGTATTGTTCATATATATAAAAATAAAAAGTAAAATATAATTTAAAAGTTTGTAGTATATAATAAACAATCAAATAAAAATTTAAACTGAAAAAATTTAATAAAATTTTTGTAACCTAAAAACAATAAAATTTCTAACCAAAAAAAATAAACTAACATGCAAAATATGAGATTAAAACATTTAAATAAAAAAATGAAATATGAATATAATGTTTAAGCTGGTTGGAACAATTAACACAGGTATTTAATTAACAAAAATTTAAGTGGACTAGCCCAACTAAAAGAAATATTTAATTAATAGAAATTTAAGCGGGTTAGCCCGTTTAGCCCACGGACTAGTCGATTCGAGCAAAAAAAACCTGTTTTAATCGGGCCACTATATTTAGGAACCTAGCCCTGTAAATAACAGTACTAAACAGACCGGGCTGGCGGGCCCAAGCCCAATTAATATCCCTAATCACAAGAGTAAAATTACAATTATACACTAAACTCTGAAGATAAATTATACCTTAAAGCACAAGGGTGAAATTACAATTATACCCTAAACATTAGGGGATAAAATATACTCTAAACCATTAGGAATAAAATACCCTAAATCACAATAGTGAAATTACAATTATACTATAAATCTTAAATATTAGGAGTGAAATATATCCTAAACCACAAGTATAAATTACAATTATGCCCTTATAATTAACTATAAATCCTAAGGTTAAACAATAAAACCTAGAGGTAAAATATGTCCTAAACCATTAGGATACAATATACCCTAAATTACATGGATATAATTATAATTATACTCTTAAAATTAAATTTAAAAAAACATAAAAAAGACGGGAAAAAATGTTAATTAGCGAAATGATTCCACATATTTATTTTTAAGGGAAAAAATACATTATACTATTTTTTAACCATTTTCTTTCTTATCCTAAATTTAACATTGTATCTTTTTATACCCGAATTAACCAAAATAGTGAAATACCATTAACTTGAATATTTGAGTAAAACAATTTTTATTTAAAAATCATTAAAAAAACGTTACTCGAATTTTTTACATGAATGAATTATTTGATACGACTACATTATTTTCATGTTAAAAAAAACCATTCGTGCAAAGTGTAACTCTATGCTTGTTAACCCAAAAAAGAAATTCAGTCGTGTTAAAAGAATTCGTGTTACCATTAGAGTAAAGTACTTAACACCATTCGTGTTACCACTCAAAGTTAACACCAAGAAAAAGAAAAACAACTCATTATTTGACACAAATTTGTACACAAATATAATCATATAGTATTTTGACACTAATTATTTTTAAGTGAAGGTTAAATCCATCCTTTCAGGTAATAAAAGAATTTTTTTTTTATATTTGGGGTAAGAAAGAATATTATTAAATCCTGATGGGTACTGTTATATCTTTAATGTATATCAAACGTACATACAAGGACTATATGAAAAACTAAAAGAATGCATACGAGGTGTTAGGCTGTCTGAAATCTTGAAAATTCAAATAAAATTACGAAGACGAAAGGAAGTACATATAAGATTAAATCAAGGTTTAAAATATCGATATCGGTATCTCAAATTTACGGATATATCGATGTATATATCGAATATCGATATCGGTAAAAATTAAAAAAATCACGAAAACTTATAAAAAAGAGAAAATTATTTATTTAACTTTGCAATATATTTTAACTAATTTTAATATATAAATAAAATTTAAAATCTCAATAAAACTCATAACATATGATAAGCAAATCAATTACAATATATTTAAAAAATAGTTTAAAGTCATACAATACTTAATAACTAATACCAAAATGATAATCTATGATGTTCAAATGTAAAACATGTGATGTTATCTTGATCTAAACAATATTGATATCAACTCATCGAATCAGAGAATTTCTGAACATAGTTCTGAATGTGTCACTAGTGGGGGTGGGAAAACACGACATACACCGAAATTTCGGTATACCGAAATTTTGGTATATGAAAATGCATACCGTTGTCAAATCGAAATAAATATCGTGCTGAGTTTTTCGGTATATACCGATTATACCGAAATACAAAAAATTTATTACATGTCGAAAGTTCAATATAACAAATCATACCTAATATTATCCCTATACCGAATTCATACCGAAAAAATAAACAATAAAATCTACAATTTTTTTCAAAATAAATATTCATACAACTGCAATACATTAATTTCACTTAAATTTGAATATTCCCTTACAAATTGAAGGAAATCCAAAATCCAAAATATTCAAAATATTTTTTTAGATCAGCAATCCTTCTTAAGCACTTTAAAATCCAAAATATTCAAAATAAATTTTTACATCGGCAATCCTTCTCTAGCGGCACCAATGCATGTTTCTTATTTACTTTAAATTAAATAATATTCCAATATTAAAGCCTAAATTTGAAAGCAAATTCACAAACCTGTCGGCGGTGCCGCTACTGCCACGCCACCAATCCCTCTCCACACCGGCGCCGCATCCCTTCGCCGCCTCAAGCTTCGGCGAAACTTTCTCACTGAAATTACTCTCGAAGTTCTTCTTTTTTTTCGATTTCGAAAACGGAAACACCATCTTCAAAAAACAACCCTCGATCCACAAAACTCTCGATTCTCATCATACTCCTCTCGTTTTTCTTTGCTGTCGCCGTCCTCCACTGTAAAATCTAGTTGTTCGACCGCGGCGTTTGGGTGGATTCGATATCTGCTCCACCAGATCTTTCATCGACTAACGATTCTCATCATACTCTTATTTTTCTTAGTCGTCGCCGCCCTCCGCTGCAGATTCGGGCTGTTCGACGACGATGTTTGGGTGGATTCGATCCTCTACTCCACTGGATCTTTCATCGACATAATTTGGGTAATGACCTAGTCGTGTGGAATGTAAATGAAGTATGAAGAGGCCCAAGATTTGGAAGATTGATAATGTTAAATGGGCTACTCATAGTAGGCCTAGTAATAAGTTTGGGTTTAGCAATATTATTATTAAAGACAAATGGGGGATTCATAAATAAAAATTCAAAATAAAAATAAAATAATAAAATAATATATATTTTTTTGATATACCGAAATACCAAAATTTTAACTTGGTAGATATCGATACCGAACTGTTTTTTCGGTACGGCGATTATACTGTACCGAAAATTTCGATATACCTAAATTTCGGTATTTTTCGATATTTTTCTATTCGACGAGCTCGGCTACCGAGTTTTTGATTTTTTTTCCCCACCTCTAGTCACTAGTATTATTTTGTACCAATAAAATACTCTCTCCATCCCGATCCGATTGAATATAACAAAATAATTATATTTTTAATTAGTGTATATTATCACACTTTGTATATGAAAGGAAACTTCTCATTTACTTAATAGTAATAATTTAATAGAGAGTGATAATAAGTGATAATTAATTAAATAAAATAAAACAATCTTAATAATTTCATGCAAGTATGGCTCTAATTTTTTTAATTGATCAAATTAATGAAAAAATTTGTATTTAATTGGTAAAAGTAAAATAAAAAATCATTACTTTTTTTTATAAAAAATATGAATAATTTTTTATATTTTATTTATATTCTCGATATTTTATCGATATTTTAGCGATATTTCCTTGATATATCTCAACATCTGAAAAAATTTAAACTATGACAAACTGATATCGATATTTTCAGATATATCCTCGACATCAGAAAAGATATATATTTTTCCCCAATATCAATATCAATACTCTCTAAATACGAATATATCGTGAAAAATATCGTAGATATTTTTGGAAATTTAAACCTTGGATTAAACATTTACTCCCTTGCTACAACTGGTTTTACATTTATTAAAAATAAGGTCCACTAAATGCACACCCCTTTTTATTGAGTACACACCCATTATTATATAATTAAAATATATAATTTTAAAAAGTCTAAATTACCCTCATTCATTAAATACACACCCCTATATTTTAAATTAAATTATATTTTATACCCATTTTATAATCCATAATTTTTTCATTGTTTATACACAGATTGAATCATATATACTCTGCGGTCAAATAAATTCCAGAATGGAGCAAATGAATATGAATAGAAGATTGAGAAAGATATTGAGATGAGAAATATGAGAAGTCAAACATTACGCGTTGTGAATTTTTGCATATGTGAACGAAGATCAATTATTTTTAATTTCTTAATTTTTTAGAAAAAGAAGAAATGCTGGTATGAATTATTTTAATTTAAAGATTTCAAGAATTAAATGAAACATGATATTCTTTGTGTGAGATGTAAACCTTAATGCAACTTGTTAAGTGTTGTTGGAAGTGTTTACTAGTGTTTCGGCTGGTGCATGAGTACGTTGCATAGAAGAAACGGGTGCAACAAGTTCATCACTAGTAGAAGGATAGCAAATAAGTTCACAGGTGCATAAGTGTAACAGGGCCTGTTCGTGAGGGTTTTTGGATGGCTAAACTGATTAGTTAGGAGCGGTTGAGCATATGGCTGGAAAGCTTGACACATAGGCTGTTAGTTGGAAGTAGTTTCACTCGGTTTGGTAACCGTTTGATACTCCAACTGAAGGCTCAAAGATGCTTCAGCAAGTTGGTCCCGTAACTTTCTGTTTCAACTATTTTGTGTATATAAAGTTGTATTCACAGCTTTATTCAAGTGTAATCACCTCACCTATCAATGTAGCAATAAGATCTCTCTCCCGTGGACGTAGGAGTTTCATCTCCGAACCACGTAAATCCTCTCGTGTTTTTTCGTTTTTCTTTTCTTCTATTAGTAATGTGAATTCTTGTACATGTGGTGTAATGTTTCCTGCCAAATTCACGACACTTTGATTCATATTTAGATGATGAATGAATTATAAGTATAAGTTATTGTATGGATGGAACAAAAATTAAGAGAGTTGTGTAGGAAATAATTCCTAATAAATCCTAATACCTTAAACCCTATTATGATAAACTGAGATCAAACTGTAATGCGGAAGCGTACCTGATCCAATGAGTCTCTAGGCGGAACACGAACTCAGGATCAATGGTTATATGGTCTTCCTCAACTAAGCCTCCTTATTCCTTATGAGGACCGTAGTAATCCCTCCCGATGGGGAGAAGGGAAGACCATGTGCGGCTTAGTATATTGGGGATCATAACCTGGGAGCCTTTATATACTACTTGATTAGACCACCCATAATCACCTAATCATGTAGTATTGGGTATCAACTCAATAAGCCCATATCATTTATTATTATAGCCCATAGACCTTTAACCTTAATTGGATCACTTAATTAAGTCCATAATATAATTGAATAGCTAATATAATTGCATAATAATATATTGCCCACAATTAGATTATAATGGAAATTAATAATTTCCAACAATCTCCCACTTGGACTATATATTTTCAGTTAGCAATTATATCAAGAGTCCTTAGTTGCGCAACTTTATGCTATTCCTCTTCAGGCTATACTTAACAATCTGGTCCATTTCATATACTAATATGGAACTACCGCGACATTCACCACATTATAAATCGTGATTAAACCCAGACAATCACCATATCAATATACTCAATGACATAGATCAAATATGGTGAGTAGCATGGAAATTATATGTCAAATGTGATCAACATCATATCTATTTCCAGCTGGTCCAACTTTAAACTTTAGTGAGATCAATCCATAATGTAAAATATTACAAAATGAAATTACTTAAGTGAATTTACAATGAATTCAAAACCATCAACTTAATTCTGCAGAAAACTGAATTATCCAAATCAAAGTGTTTTGAAAACTTTAAAGAACAATAAATATAGACTCCCACTGAACTAATGTATTCTAAAACCATATAACACCCACATGATTAGCTAGCTCATAAAATTGCAGGGCGTTGAATACATAATTGGTGGATCCATATTTAGAGTCTATCATAATATGCTCTTCTAAAATTTTATCTACACAAAACACTTTCTTTAATAACCAAGAATTCTATGTCAATTTGTTTGACTTATAAGTATTCTTGTCATAAATACTTAACTGCGAACTAATTGTCACAATGAACTTTATGTGACAAATCTTCGCAACCTTTATTTCATGTTTGAATGCCCTTAGTGTGCTACTAATTCTGTTGTCATGGTTAATGAGCTAAAGTGTTTGCTTAATACTTTTACTTGTATAGCTCTCCGACCAACAGAAAATATAGCCTGAAGTGGATCTTATACTGTATTGACATCCAACAAACTCAGAATCAGAATTCCTCATGATCTCTAACAAATCTGATCCATGATGTACAAACATATTATTCTTAGTTCTCTATACATACTTTATAAAGATCCATACTAAAGTTACTTAAATGTCTACTTAATATACCAACAACATAAGCCAAATTAGGTCTTGTAGAGACCTCATCATACAACAACTTCCAACAACCAATGAATATGGAATGTTTCTACATTTCTTAAATCTTTAGTTTAACTTTAGGGCACCTGATTGAGACTGCACTTGTCTCCCTTAGTTTAACTTAAACATTCTCCCACTGAATCACATAATCATCTACATTTGTCTCAAAACCAAATGAGACACTTACTTCATGATGATACTTGTGATTCCTTTACGAAAAAAAAAATTTACTTGAATGCATAGATGGATTTCCTATTAGTTCTTAAACCATTTAGATCGTATCATCAGTGTTGCGATCAATGAACTTTATCTTTACATCCATATAATATGATTCAAGATCAAAATGTGCTACTAATGTCACGATTATCTTATAATAATGACTCATTCCCTTTTGAGTATAATCATATATCAAGATGCAAACCTAATCATCTTGTATTGATTTATACTCATAACTTATAGCATTAACATACTTTGGAGTAATTGGATCTTTCATGGTTTGATGAACATTGTTTGAATGTTCTACCATTAATTCCATAGTGTCCTCATTATTTAGGAGAAAACTTCATAATCTTCTGAATTATCTTTCTCCCAACTCTAGTGGTTTCCTTAGTGACATTAATTCTTGAGGTTGTTGAATTTGTTATTCCTTAAATATTATTGACATTGTCATATCATTATTCTGAATTTGCACCAATTCTTTAAAGCATAAGTGGGGATCGAATCGACTTCCCCTTAAGGACAATGTCTCTAATATTATTCTTCCCCCAAAATCAACATCCTCACATAATACCGTATTACCCGTCTCAAATATGATCCGATCAATTGGATCATAAACTTATTATCTTTATTTAATACCAATAAAGTAGCTTGTATCTATTTGAATCCAATTTTCTTTAGTAGATCCCAATGATCTAGCCTTAGTTGGATATCACCATATGTGAAACTCAAAGAGTTCTCACAACTACTTTGGTTGGAACTTTATTGAGACCATAAGCTACAATTCTTAGTATTTCTCCAATTAGTAACCATATAATATGAAGTACTATTTTTGTCTTTTAACTACACCACAACACCATTCATACTAAGTAATCTTAATGTGGTGTATTATAAAACAATTCCACAAGCCTTTAGGAGAAAACGAAAGGTTATACTTTAGTTTCTTTTTAACAGCTTTCCAAACAGGTTTTTCTTTGTTGCCCTTATACTTTATTGAGACAGAGTTTGTTAGAAACTTATTAGTTCATTTGTTGAAGTTCTCATCATGTATAATTTTGTTGTTGACATAGGTTAAATTTAATTAACAGACTTCTTAATTGTACAGAGAATTAATCCAAAATGATTATTATGCTTGCACTAAACTTTATAATCTTTCAAATTTTAAATAGTTTAGAATCATCTCAAGGAATCTAGCACAACATTAGTATCAAGTCCAATGACAACAATACTAACTTGTATGTTGCACCTCTTTGTAGTAGTCAAATACTGACAATAAAACTGTCAAGCAATAGCCTTCCTGTGGGCCGACTTATTACTCACATGTTAAACAAATAATCGTCACATATTTACCACCACAGGTGCTTGCATATTTCTGCCAAATATTAATCTACCTGTGGGCCGATCAATACCCGCATGAAAATACACTCACACAACATTATTAATTAGGGACCCATCACAAGACACCTTGTGCAACATTAACCTCGTCTATGGACAAAAATTAACTGCAGGGGTAATCTTGGTGTAACAATCAAGTATTGACAATAAGTTCTGTCAAACAAGAGTCTATCTGTGGACCGACTCATGTTCACATGAATAATCCAAATAATTATCACATACTTATTATCACATGTGTGTTATTATTCTGTCAAACTGTGCCTACCTGTGGGCTGAACACAGAACACATAAATAATACCACACTCATCTATGTAATTTCAATAAAGCTTTTCTCCACACACGATATTGCTGTGGCAACATGGTGCTTCGATTGACTAGATTGAAGGTTTACTAGACTAATTAAATAAATATTAAAATATTTAATTTAATTAAGCGACATTTAACTGTCTCCCCAATTTAATTTTAATTAATTAAATTCCACCAATCAAATGGGAATATCAGATGATTCACTACCTTATAATGATGAAAGATCTCCTAACTTAAATAAGAATTTTCATACCCTAATTTAGAATAATCTAAATTAAGCTAATATTCTTAATAAAATTGTCGTAAAAACCACACATATCAAATGATAAGAAAGTTTATTGACAACCAATTAATTGCTCCAAAATTATCAACTTAAATGACATTAATTAATCAAATAACTAAATTATGAAAATCCATAAATAATGGAAGGAGCACACTGTCATTATGGTTATTCACAAATAAATCAATAACGTAATTCAAGATTCGGGAAAATCACTTTAAAAGTGATGGCAAACTGTTGTGGTGAATTCCACCCAATACATTAATGTTGCCCTAAATTTCGAGATTAGCTTAAATGAAATTAGCTAAAATGAAACTTATTCACAATAATGTCAGATCCATTATCAATTAAGCAAATAATAAAATGGCAACCCACTTTATTGTCGAATTAAATTTAAAATTCTTTCAAGATACTCAATTATGAAACCTGTGTCTTTACTCAATTATCGAATTAGAATAAAGATAACTGAACCTGTTAATCCGAATATCAACTCTCAATTGAAATACATTTATTTAACCAAAGTTAAATATATAGATACTAAATTACAAACCCTTCATATGAAAGCAATATAACTACTGTACAAAGTTGAGACTGAATTTCCAAAAGTACAGAATGATTGCATATATGTGGTTCATTCACCATATTAATCAGAATCCATATTCTTTAGCCATAATCCCAACATGTCGCAATAATTCATGGATAAAATTCAATCCCCAATATTTCAATAATTATATTGGATTAGAACTCATTTTGATAATGGTCTGATATGAGCCAACAATCTCCAACGCAGATTACAAAATGCAACTAACACATAAGTCCGCAAAATCAAATCATTAAATTCTCAACTATAATGTTAGAAGCAATAATTTGCAATTCAAGTACATCATATATTGGTATTAAAACTTGAATTTCAAGGATAACCCTATAAACACATTGCGGCATAATCACTTAAGTGCAACGTACATGTGAACAACAACAATTATTTCATCTCAATCCTTAGATTTAAAATTGTTATTTCACGTAACGATTCAAGTATAAATATTTGAATCAAAATATAGTTCTTTCAGATATCAGATAATCATATATAGGGTGGCTCTGATACCACTTGTAGGAAATAATTCCTAATACCTTAAACCCTATTATGATAAACTGAGATCAAACTGTAATGCGGAAGCGTACCTGATCCAATGAGTCTCTAGGCGGAACACGAACTCAGGATCAATGGTTATATGACCTTCCTCAACTAAGCCTCCTTATTCCTTATGAGGACCGTAGTAATCCCTCCCGATGGGGAGAAGGGAAGACCATGTGCGGCTTAGTATATTGGGGATCATAACCTGTGAGCCTTTATATACTACTTGACTAGACCACCCATAATCACCTAATCATGTAGTATTGGGTATCAACTCAATAAGCCCATATCATTTATTATTATCGCCCATGGACCTTTAACCTTAATTGGATCACTTAATTAAGTCCATAATATAATTGAATAGCTAATATAATTGCATAATAATATATTGCCCACAATTAGATTATAATGGAAATTAATAATTTCCAACAAGTTGAAGGTGATGAAGAGAGACAGACTGAAATAGCAATTTCAACACTCTCTGTGATTACTTCTCACTCCAAAGCCAACAATTCTTTTCAATTGTCAGGAGAAGAAAATCTGTCCATTTTTATGTCCCAATATTATCATTAAGCTGGTATTTTCAGTTTCTTGATTTGATTCGAAGCAAGAGCCACAACAGCGTCACACATACAGTAGATCCACCGCGATAAGCTACAAGTTCAAGGCTTTAAACGACCGCCGCCGCTGACACTTGCGGCTGTTGATGGTAATGACATTTGGTTCGTCGACAAGCTTTCCTGTCCTTGCCATGGATGCTGATCGCTTAATATTTTTATTTTGATGGGATTTGGTAGTGTTCCGCTAAATCCATTACCAATTTGGGGTGTACATGGTGTGTATAGTTTTTATTTTAAAATGGTAAATTTGGAGTTTTGGAGGATTTGTATATAATAAATTAAGAAATAAAAAATTAAAGAAGGATGTGCATTTAATAAAAGATGTGTATTTAATAAAAGGATATTAATGAATGAATACTCTATAAACAGTCATATAAATATTGTTACTCGTACTTACTAGGGGGTCACATTTTTATATTTCCTTTTTCATAAATATCAAAATAAATAATATATTTTCTATGGAACCATACACAATATTAATACAATTTCTTACTATACATTAAAATATTAATTTTTTAATTCACTATAAATTAAAATATCATATTCCTTAATCTCTAAGCAAATAACAAAGAATGAGGCTTGCGTGCGCCCGTTGCACATCATGCGCCTTTAGAATTTAATATTATGGATAAGGGTATATTATTTTGTTATAAATGGTATACACTTTAATTAATAAGGGTACACCATTTTGTTCTAAAGGTATACACTTTTCATTAATATTTTTTTTATTTTTTTAGAAAATAAAGGGTACACATCTTTATACTGAAGGGTTATACAATTTAACACAAAAATCTAAAGGCACACGGAAAGTGCTCTGTGCGTCCGGGCACACACAAGTTTTTGCAAACAACAAATATAACAACAATTGCAGAACAAAAAGAGTAATATTTTAATGTATTAAATATTTTAATATAAAAGTATTGAGTAATTGTATTAGTGTTGAATGTGTCATATAAAAATATAATTATTTTGAGTGTTTCATGTAAAAAAAACAATAATTGTCAAACTCTTGAATTATTAAAAAGTACTAGTATTCTAGATGGAGAGAGTGTATGAAATCAAGTTATTATATTAAATATATTAATGAGGAGTTTTAATAATCTACTTGTCTACTTATCAACTGACAGTGAATTGTGACATACATGTAATTTTATCATGCCTTTAGTTTAAATTTTGTGTGAATTCTAATTATAGGATATTTTATATATATATAACTTTTACCTATTCTGGTATTTATATTTTATAAAATTAACACTATATATTTATAATATATTGTATTTTATAATTTTCTTTAACTTATGTAAATTCTTTTAAAAAAATGTATTACTTTAATTTAAATTAATGTTTTTTTCCATGTGATGCATTGGTATAATACTAGTTGATAATATTTATAAGTACAATTTTATATGGATAAAATCTCTTGTGAGACGGTAATTATGTGAAACGAATTTATTAATTGTCATTATTATATTTGTAGAATACTTATTGTTAGTTAAAATATATTTTTCTAAAGTATGATAAATAATGAATTGAAATATGCTTTTAGTATATTATTATAATATGATTCACTATTACATATTTTAACTATCAATAAATATATTTTAATTGAGTGATGCTATTGTACCAATGTTTTTTGTAAACATCGGGTCAAAAAATCCAACCCATTAAGAAATGGATCATTTAAATAAAAAATTACGTAATTTTTTTCTCTTTCTTCCTCACTTTCTCTCTCCCTTCCCATCGTAACTCTTCCGCCGTCTTCTCCGCGGTTCTCAAGACTACCATCCTCCTTCACTGTCTGCCTCCGCTACTTACAATCTGTCTCTTCCTGCCGCCGCCGCACCTCCGCCTCCAACGTCGAGGCTCTATTCTGTCTCTTTCTGCCGCCGCCGCACCTCCTCCTCCAACGTCGCGGTTCTATTCCGCTCTCCACCTCCGTTTCGGCTCCCCTCAGTCAGTTGCAAAGCCGCCGACATTAGTGCTCCGGTTCTCCTCCGTCCTCACAGTCGCAGTATTCCGCTCTCCACCTCCGTTCACGCCGGCTCCACCTCCCGTGTCGCGTTGCTGTTCCTATTTTAATTTTATATTTCTTATCCTCAGTCAATTGCAACTGATGTTCTTTGTGTATATCTAATCTGCTTTTTGATGCAATTAGTAATCAGGGTCAATAATTCTGTAATTGATTTTGATGTGGAATTGATTTTGATTTGAAAATTTGTATGTTTTTTTTTCATTCTTAAATTTTATTTGATTGATTTGTATAATGTATGAATTTTTTATTTATGTATATTCTTACTTCATAAGATGTATTGAGAAAATATTGTAGTATATTACATTAATTTTATTTTTTATTTTATATACATTTATTAAAAATAACATATACATTAATTAATTACAACTTATACAATCAGTTATCTAAATAAATAAAATTTTAAAATAAAAAAAGTAATACGTTTTTTTTAAGAATGATATACTACATTATTGAATTATAAATAATACAGTTATTTATCAAAATTATCATACACTCAAAAATAAAAATTATACATTTATTATATATGATGTATGCATTAGTTAGTTAAAACTTATACAAATAAATTTCAAAAACATTTGATACATTTATATATGATGAAGTTAATAAAGTACGTTAACAAGTTTAACAGTGAGCCCTCCCTATAAGCCACTTGAGGCACATTCTGCGATTTACTTCCTCCACCAATCCCCAAGGCATGGGCGGTGGGGGCCCCTAATGGTGGGGTACACCATTTTAATAAAGTACGTTAAAGAATTAAAAGAAATAAATTTATTTTAAATAACATATACACTACTTACTAAAAAGTTATACAATTATTTTAATAATGCAAAAACATTTTTATTTCAAAAGAAAACTCAATGTATACATGACTAGTTAGTTAAAATTAATACAAATAAAATTATAAAAATATTTAATGCATTTATATATAAAGTTAATAAATATATTAAAAAATTAAAAGATATACAATTATTTTAAATAATAAATACACTAATTACAAAAATATTATACAATTATTTTAATAATGCTGATACTTTTTTTTTCCAAGAAAACTCTTCACTACCACTGTGTCTTTCTCAACTCAAAGCTTTCCTAAACCCAAAACTCTTTTGTGTTCTCTCTTCAGCACACCATCCCCCAAAGTTCAATACCTTTGGGTTTGAATTGAGATTGAATTCACAAACTTAATCACGTAATTCTTCCATGAATCTCCTTCCATCATCCAATCTGATTTGGGTTCTACTGCTTAATATTCTTCCATGTAGGTTTTCTCTCTCTAGAGATTATACCAGCAAATCTGGATAATAATCAAGACAAAAAACGCCGCATTCAATGGTTGAAATGCGTTGAATTCTATTGCCTTGGATGCCGCCCGCAGCATTTCCTATCACACAAAATTCAACTGCAAAAATTCAATTAGAAATAAAACATAATTGTAAAAAGGACAAAAGGTCATGAGCCCCTATCTTATCTCTTGAGTTCAAACGGACCCTTCACCTTATTTTTTTATTATTCAAACCCTTTTTTTTCTTGTTTAGATCAATCAAGCCCCTCCTATTTTTAAAGTAAAACACTTACACCCTTTTTTAAAAATCAATCAACGGTGTTAAGATACAGGAGAGAGAATCGTTTGGGTGGTGGAAAATTTAGTCAAAGTGTCCAAAATTTTAACAGGTGTCAATCTATTTGTTATTCTCACAACTCCTACTCATCCATTCAATAAAAAAGAAAATGAAAGAAATTAGAGGAAGAAATCATGGAAGCTGACTACTGTTGCAAGTGAAGTCAGGTACCCCGAAAAACGCAACAGAAAACGACCTCCACGAGAAAAGGTTCTCTGATTCGCGGGTATTCAACGCCGCCCGAAGCCAGGAGGTAGATTGCGAACGCGTTGCATCTCCACCGTTCATCGAAGCCTGCTGTTATGTGGGTTCTTCTAGAAGCTACTACCTGCATCAGTTGACGGACCGCACCATCACCACTCGTCTTCTACTGCCGCAACCACGCACCACCTTGGTCAACCACCGAGATCACCGCCACTACAGCCGAGCCCCATCGCCAGAAAAGCAACATCAGCCATTGCCGGAGCCGTCGAAGGCCACTGCTGGAAGCGCGTATGCCCTTATCTGTTGTAGATTTACTCCTCCTCCCGTTGACTGAAATCGCAGCCGCACAGGCTGCTGGAAGCGCGACACCATCCACGCAGTCAAAGCTAAAATACATCGTCACTTGGCGCAGCTTCCTTGCCGGAGTTTTTTCTCTTCACGCCGCCACTACAAATCCCGCCACCTCGCTGCGTCACCAATCACGACGTGTTATCGGAGCCAATCGTGA
Organism: Pogostemon cablin; assembly: GCA_023678885.1. Lineage (NCBI taxonomy): Eukaryota > Viridiplantae > Streptophyta > Magnoliopsida > Lamiales > Lamiaceae > Pogostemon > Pogostemon cablin. The sequence continues at coordinate 15,576,775 of CM042978.1, read as the reverse complement.
TTGCCCCCATTTCTTTTGTGCCATCAGTCCAAAGCGTCGAGATCATATAAGGGTAATCATATGTGCTCTCATGAATAAGTATAGAGTTTATGATACACCTCAAATGGAAATTGAAAGCAGAACCTGCGACCCTCTGAGCTCTGGTTTTTTCCGATGAAGGTTAGAGATCAACTGGTTTTATAATGCGTCGTCGTCGTGCCTCCAGGTCTCAGAAGCATTTCGTCGACCATGTGGGATTCAATTATGTCTTCTGCTTTATGAGCTGCAAACAACGGTGAAGACGGCTGTGGAGATAAGGAGACGAAGATGGAGGTAGGGAGAGAGGAGCGGAGAGGTTAAAAACGTTGGGAGAGAGACCGCAGGGTAGAGAGAGAAACGTGATTGGGTAGAGTGAAGAATGAATTTGGTTCAAATTTTATTTAAATACCCTGGTCGTAGTAAAATTTGATTCGATTGCACCATAAAAACTATTGTACAGTAGTATTTGCCATTTTACTTACTCTCTCCGTCCCGCCCATATTGCATCATTTATTGTAATTTTTGTGAGAGCTTTATGCAGTCAAATAGTGCAGTTTAATTGGGACGAAAGGAGTATATAACAAACATGGATAAACTCGTCTTGTCTCATAAATAAAGAGTAGCTCTTCTCCTTTATATATATATATATATATATATATATATATATATATATATATATATATATATATATATATATATTGGTTTGCCAAAGCACCTAATTTATGATTGATAATTAAACATAATTTGATAAAATTTTATGATAAAATCAACTTATTTAGTTTTTTTTTAAGTTTTACTTTATTTTATTTCTAGGCAAAAACTCCTGTGCACCCGGCGCACTGACCACATTCCGTGCGCCTTTAGAATTTTATGTTAAATTGTATACCCTTTAGTATACAGATGTGTACACTTTATTTTCAAAAGAAAATTATTGTGTGTATCTGGGCGCATGGACAACACTCCGTGCGCCTTTAAAATTTTGTGTTAAATTGTATACCCTTTAGTATAAAAATGTGTACCCTTAATTTTGTAAAGAAAAAAAATATTAATGAAAAGTGTATACTCTTTATAACAAAATGATGTACATTTTATTAATTAAAGTGTATACCCTTAGACCAAAACAATGTACCCTTACTCATTACTCCCTCCGTCTCATCCTTATAGTTACGTTTGCTTTTTGCACGTGGATTAATGAGTATAGTATTTTAATGTGTATTGAAGTAAGAGAAATAATATTTTAATGTAAAGTTGGTAGGTGTATTAGTGTGATGTGTGGAGTTATGAAAAGAGAAAAAGTTAATTTGTATGAGTCTCATATACTAAAAAAAAAGAATTTTAACCATTGGGGTGAGACGCCCAAAATGGTAATACGTAACTATTAGGACGGACACACGCAAACCTCAATCTTATTTCTATGTTACATTTAATATAAAAATAAATTTTTATATTTTATATAATATAACATAATATATAATAAATAATAACTTTAATTGTGTTATTAATTGAATGGCACACATAAAAGTCCCAGCCCTATCGTGTAATTTATCATCTTAATTATGAGGGTTGACAGTTGAATTTTTCGTTCTGCTATAATAAAGGTTGGATTAAAAAAAAAAAAAAAAAAACGTCCTCAAAATTGAGGAGGTTGCAATTTTGCCATATCATTTTAAGACAGAAAACAGAAAGCAGTCGAGTCAAACGTCAGGCGCCCCAGTTTGAGTCCCACCGCCCACCGTTTCCTTCCCCCTCGATCACGCTTCCCACTATCTCTACTTTTCCCCTTCACCACGAATCAACTATCAACTTCATTTCAACGCACAAATTTCTATCACACTCGCCCAAATCCCTCATTTCTGTAAAGCTTCAGAGAATCTGAGCAAAAATGTCTGATTCTGTTTTCTCCAGCGTTGTTCAAGCACCCGAAGATCCCATTTTAGGGGTAGTTTATCTTGAATCCTCTGTTGTTTTCTTAATTTCTGTGCATTTTCTCTGTGATGATTTTCGTAGATTATAGTAGTTATTGGTAAGAATAGAGCGATTCGTGTTTGATTGGTTATTCATTCGCCGATTCCAGGCACTTTATTTCTTGTTTTTTTTCCTTCATGAATGATCCGAATCAATCATGATATATTTTCCGTTTTCATTCATCCATGTGGTTATATTTTAGTAAAATTAATCATGGATAATTCTTTTTTCATGTTTATATGGGCTGATGTGTACGGATCTCGGATCATAATTGAAACAGGTTACTGTGGCTTACATTAAGGATCAGAGCCCTGTTAAGTTGAATTTGGGCGTTGGAGCTTATCGAACCGAGGTCTGTGATTTGCTTCTTTATGTGATAGTATACACATCATGCGTGGTTTTTAAGGTGGTTAATGCAGATTTTTTTTTTCTCTTTTGGGCTCTATATTTTGTGCAGGAAGGAAAACCTCTTGTTCTAAATGTAGTGAGGAAGGCTGAGAAAATGCTTGTGAATGACCAGTGAGTTTTCTAATACATGTAAATGTGATTGGGGAGGTGAGATATATGCAATTTTCGTGTTAATTTTTCATGTTGTGCAGGTCTCGTGTGAAAGAATATCTTCCCATAACAGGAATTGCAGAATTTAACAAATTGAGTGCCATGCTCATATTTGGAATTGACAGGTATTGAAAACTAGACCGCAATGTAGATGCATATTGTAGTACTTAAAGTGTATCTCAAGTATAGCTTGCTGAGTGTTACTATTGTTAAACTCTTGGTTAATGTTTCCTGAAAGTAGTTTATGTTTCAAAGTTCAATTGTGAAAGTTCCAATAACTTGTTTTTGAAGAATAATCTGAATAATGTAAAGATTCTCCAATAAGAGTGTCAATTTTCTTAGACTACATATGGGTATTTGGAATTAAAACATGTTTGGACAACTTCAAGAATTTTAAATCTAGTAATCTACGTTCATTATTTGAGTGAGCTTGATGGGTTTGAAATCTTAATGTTATAATCACTACTCATATCCATGTTCTTCCACCCTGATGATGCGCCTTTTATTTTCATCTCTATTAAAGCTACCTATTTTTATTTTTATTTTTAATTTAACAATGTACTCTCATTTTCTTCTCTAATAACTTACTCTTTTGAACTTATTTAAGCGGAATTGATTCACTGCTGAAGTCTTACTTATATACTTTTATTTTGTTATCTTTTCAACTGTAATGTAGCCCTGCTATTAAGGAGAATAGAGTGACTACTGTCCAGTGTTTGTCTGGTACAGGCTCATTGAGGGTTGGAGCTGAGTTTCTGGCTAGACATTATCATGAGGCAAGTGATTTCATATCTCTTTATTCTCTGTCAAACATTACGCATCAAGGGAACGTTGATAACATTGTTTATGATTTTTTTTTTCAGAAAACCATATACATTCCGACGCCAACATGGGGGAATCATCCAAAGGTTTTTACTTTAGCAGGATTGTCTGTTAAGAATTATCGATATTATGACCCAAATACACGAGGCTTGGACTTTTCAGGTTTTTGAACCCATTTCACATTATGAGTTTATGATTGCTTCCCTCTTTTCTTTTAGCTTCCATGGGGCATGTAGAAATTTTCAAAGTAGGCATGTGATATGCTGTATCAGTGTGTATGTTCTCTAGTTCAAGCAGTTCTGACTTGGTTACTGATTGACTTATTCACTCTTATCAGTTACCAAAGTAAGAAATTCTGTTTCTGAGAGCAATTTTCTCATGTATATATTTATACCTTTTGTTCTTATACTTGTCTAGGTTTGGTGGTAATGAAATCTAGATCTATTTTTTTGACACCCATGTCTGCATGCAGGACTGATGGAAGATCTTAGGGGTGCACCATCTGGAGCAATAGTTCTCCTTCATGCGTGTGCTCATAACCCAACAGGTGTTGATCCAACATCTGAACAGTGGGAGCAAATCAGACAATTGATGCGATCGAAAGGATTGCTACCTTTTTTCGACAGTGCATATCAGGTTTGTGCTGATGATGTAATAGGAAGCCAAAATTATTTAATTAACCAGATTTCAAATGAATGATGTATTCAAATTGTCTATCTCCTAGTTGTTCTGCTTTTGATGTACATTGACTTCATTTTATAGGGTTTTGCTAGTGGAAATCTTGATGCAGACGCAGCATCTGTCCGGATGTTTGTTGCTGATGGGGGTGAATGTCTAGCAGCTCAAAGTTATGCTAAAAACATGGGACTATACGGTGAAAGAGTTGGTGCACTTAGCATTGTGAGTCTCATTCCAATGTTTCAGGCACTATAGTAGATCATCATCCCAATCTGGTTATAAGTGGCAACAAAGATAATAATCTTATATAACCCTGAAAAAGTCTAAATTAATATAATTTAAATTTAACAACTCATAGTTTTATTGATGTATAATATAATCACGAACGCAAGTTTCCTGATATGATACTAGGTTGAAGGTTTTGATAGAACTTTGACTCTTATGTAAAATCGTGCTCCAAAGATCCATGAAAAGATCAATTAGTGGAGAAAAGTAGTATATTTGTTTTTTTTTTACTGATTCAATTTTTTACTCAAATAATTCTCACGTATCTATCTATTATGTGATGAAAAAACCTACTTAATTCATAGGTATGCAAAAGTGCGGATGTTGCTGGCAGGGTCGAGAGCCAGTTGAAATTGGTCATTAGGCCAATGTATTCTAATCCACCTATTCATGGTGCATCTATTGTGGCTACTATACTAAAGGATGGGTATGTATTTTGCTCATTTTTTTAGTACTTGGAAAATTATTTTCTCCTTCATATGATAAGTTGACATCTTTGAACTCATGAATTTGCATGCAGAGACATGTTTATGGAGTGGGCAGTCGAGGTAAAATCTATGGCTAATAGGATTATCAGCATGCGCCATCAACTTTTTGAGGCTCTGAAAGCTAAAGGTGAGATAGTTTGAATTGTAGTATTAACTGATAACATGAGAAGGATGAAGTTTTCTTGGTTACCTCATCTTCTCAATACACTTGTTCAAATCATTGCAGTTAAAAATTGCATTCATGCCTTCTAATCAAGAAACTTGATAATATTAAGGATAGAGAAGTGAATTGTAAAAAATGATTTGTGAAGAAGTTACTCTGATTAATGATAGCCTTCAATACATTTCAATCTTTTATGTAGATGAAATCATGTGCTCATTATCATTATGTATGATTGATGAGTGAAATTTTCGTTAGGCTTTATGAAACTGTGTCGGAGTCTATAAAATCTGAAGCAGCACCGTCTAAGTGAAGTCTAAAAAGATGTGAAAACCTTAAAATTTGACTATTAACTTCTTTCACTCTTTATATTGAACCTTCAAACATGAGACAAAAGAGAACATGTTGCGTGTTTTCTAATTATATGAACGAGTAAGTGTTGAAGAAACTGGATTATCTTCACAAATGATTAGGATTTATAGTGTGTCTTATTGATTCTCCTTACTCTCTACTGCTACTTATTAGATCTGCATTATCATATTGCAATTTTAATATAGGTTTTTTTGTCCCCAATTATGTGACCTTGGTGAAGCCTCTTGTAAATTAGCCTAGTATTTCATCAACTCATTTAATTCAGGATAACTTTGGTCAGTATCTAGCATTTTTTGGTCTTGTCAATGATGTGCGAATTTTAATAGAATTATAGAAGGTTTGAAGAAAATATCAAACTACACTAGCAGAACGTGATTAGGATAGATGATCATAGGTTGCGGCTTTTCTGTGAAATTCCTGCTGTTGTCAAGTTTTGAGCTACCCAAAGGCCCATGGCTGTTCATGTTTTCATGTCATTGGTATCTATCCCTCAGACTTCATAAAATATGTAAACTTGTTTTCCATCCCTGAACTAGTTGAAAGTCATGGATGTATTGATATGTTTTTTGAAAATAAATGTTCATGATTACATGTAAGTACATATACATAATAAAGGATGTCTAGCTGATGTTAACCTCATTTTATTGCATCTGCCTATTTTATATTATTGATTACAAATTTAGGAGATGATAATTACCAGTCTGTAATATGAGATCCGGTGTTCTAGTCCTTAAATTTTTCACTCTTTCAATTATTCCGTGTTCAAAAATTAAAATGGACGGGAATGTAGAAATAGTAGGAAGAGTAGATTACTTTTGTATTTCTACCGTTGGTAAAAGTATAATCCGAGGCCTTTTATGCATGATTGCCTCAAATGTTAATCCATTGTTATATAGTGGGATGATATAATTTCATTTTAAATACTAAGGACCTTGGGATATAATTGTGTGGCTGTCAAATCAAAATAAGGTTGACAAAGTTGGTTATGATTTTTTTTGTACAAATGCTCCTGCCCACCCACCCCCACCCACGCATATAATCTCATTTTACACATGGAGATTACTGGAAGTTGTGTACTATCCATCATTCAAAATTTGCATATGTGATTTCAGGGACACCAGGCGACTGGAGTCATATCATAAAGCAGATAGGGATGTTCACATTTACAGGTCTAAACTCCGATCAAGTTGCCTTCATGACGAAGGAGTACCATATTTACATGACATCTGATGGGTAAGAAATTTACTGCTTTTGCCGTGTCAACTTGAAACACAGAAACAGCTTGTCCAAGAAGTTGCCATTGTAGTTTTAGATTACTTTGTTTCAATATCCCTAAATTTTACCTCCTCTTGCATCAACGAATGATGGTACAAGTCTTACTCTGTTGAGTCGTTTAAATTGGTTGCAGGAGAATTAGCATGGCAGGTCTTAGTTCAAAAACAATTCCTCACCTTACGGAAGCTATACATGCTACTGTTACCCGTGCTGCATAGATCAGAAGAAGAGGAAGGCCGGGGCTTTCGTTAATAGAATTTTCAGGCCTCCTGGTTTGAGCTTTTCCTTTTATTGAATAAAGCTTGAAATGATATTTTTTGAGTGACAAGATGATGATTTTATTCGATAACTAGCTCTACTTTAACCCCAAGATTTATTCATCTGTATTAGTTTTGATCGCTAATATCTATGTATTTCTAAATGGATGAATTGTGCCATTAATTTTGCATAAAAAAATGTGTTAGTGCATTTTCATAACCAACTCCATTAGTTTTAGGTCATATGTTCTTATAATAAAATGGGGCACTTTGTGATAAGTTTGATAATTAATTATCACTTTTCTTTTAAATTTTTAACATTTTTAATTAGTACTATAAATTGTTAATAAAATAATTTATTGCATCTGTATTATTATCGTTTTCATTAGTGGGATATTGCTTTTCATTAAAATGTTATTATTATTTATTCGTGAAACAATTTCAAATAAATCTTTGCCTTATAAAATTGTATCAAAATGTGTTATTATAGTTCAATCAAATGGAGAGAAGCTCAATTTATTCAAATAATTACATACTTTTCAAATTTTGGGGTCATCCTATAGTGCACTTGGGTTAATGGGTAAAAATAGTTGTAGTTGTTAGTGACTAGTTTATTTTTTAAATTTTTTATTATTTTACACTTGGATTACTGGGTTAAAAATACTGGTTATTGTGTAGTTTTTTTTTTAATTTTTAATTATTTTATTTTATTTGATGGTGAAGATCGAATTAAAATATAATCTAACGGTTAAGATCGTTTAGGTGCACTGGTACACCAGGTGTACTGCAGTTGAACTCTAAATTTTGATATATTATGATTTTTATATTCTTATTAAGATAAATAATATTTTTATTTAAAAGAGTAATAATTTATTAGATAAAAAGGAATTTCGATAAAGCCAAGATATTTGTACAAACTCAAAATAAAAATATAAGGGATTAAATAAAAATATAAGAGGTTTATCACAAGAATAAATATCAAATTATTTTCTTTACATAAATTTCTAATAGTAGAAATTGGGGAAAGTATCTAGTTGAATTTGAAAAATAAAACCCAACAATTTTATTTTGTTATAAATGCCAAATTTTAACTTTTTTTTTCTCCTCTTAATTATATAATTAATGTATGATCGCACATATAGTCATATGTAACGTCATACACATGTTAGTAAAAAAATATCTAAGTATAATCGTATATATGTATTCACATGTAGCATTACATGATAAAATTATGTTTAAAGATGTAGTGGCATGAAAATTGTGCGTGGAGTCACAATATTATCACCTAAGAATAATTGAGTCCAAAATTTTAAAAATGTAATTTTTTAGAAAAAAAAAAAGTTGTTTTGATAAGTGATTTCAGAACCATATCGGAACGGCCGGTTCGATCGGGAACCGATGTCGGAACCACCCCCATAAAACCACTTTTGTGGTTAAACCAGGGAAAATCTATTTGAACCGATCCAAACCGAAATAACCAGCTGAACCAATCAAACCGGAAATCGCCAGTTCTTTTTTTTTTTTTTTTTTCTTTTCTTTTCTTTAAATTTTCACTTTAAAACTTGAATAGTTGACTAATTTAAAAGCCAACAATCTCAATCAAAACAAGACAAATGTGAAGAAGGGAAAATGTTTCTCTTTATATATAGAGATCCAATGCCCCCTTCTTTCTATAAATAATCAAATGTATGATGAAAAAAAGAAGGGAAAACATGGACCATTATATAGAATTCAAATATCCCTCTTTTCTAATAAGTAACCAATGTGGGATATTGGATAAAAGAAGGAAAAGCATTTTATTAAACATAATATTTCACTACATGTAATTTTATAATTCATTATTTGCTTAATTTTAAAATAAATAAATTTATTTGCTTTATTATGTAAAAAAATTAAAAAAATATATTTTGATAAATGTTGATTAGAATTAGAATTAATAAATTTCTTTCCATTTTAGAATTAACAATTTTCTTTTTCTTTTTTATTTCAATTTCAATATTCATAGTTAATTTTCATTTGATATATTATCTCTAATAGATATATATTCACATGTAAATTAAGTATTTTAATGTAAAATTATATATAAAATAATAAATTATTAAATTATATATAAATATTAAGTTATATATAAAATAATAAAATATTAAATTATATATAAATAATGAAATAATATTAAAAAATATGTGATTTTTGTTTTTCTGGTTGATTCAACCGGTCTGACCGTGAACCGTTAGGCGGTTCAACCGGTCTGACCGTGAACCGTTAGGTCAACCTGTTCGATTTCTGGCTCGGTTATGAAAACACTGGTTTTGGTAATAAAAAAAAATTGGAAGTGATATTTTGGATAATAGGGAAAGAAAAAGTAGTCACAGTTTGGGCCAAGATGTTGTTATGCTATGAGACCTCGGGTCATAAAATACTCTCAGCCCAATTTTGACTAATTCCACACTTGAAGCCGAAAAGCGATTGAACCTGGCCCAATCTATTTGGAAAAATAGCTTTAATTTCTAACGTACGCCGCCGGAACTGAAACCCTAATCTCAGCCGCAGCTTCTCTCTTATTAAGTACTACGACCACGCCCTAAAACTCACTCATCCACTCTGCCCTTACTGAGCCGTCTCCAAACAATTTCATTTCTTTTAGTTAGAATTGCAGAATCTCACTCTTCAATTTTGTTTCGGATTTCAATCCTTATTGGGCTGGCATCTCTGTGCCTTGCCGACCATCCTGTTATATCACCACCCATAAACCGAGTCCTAATTTCATTCTAAGGTATTTTTTTTTTTATAATTTTTACTGTATGGGTTTCGCATTTTTGACCACGCCCAATTCTTTCACTCATCCACTCCACCTCACTGATCCGTTCCCATACAATTTGATTTCTTTTAGTTAGAATTGCAGAATCTCACATTGTAAGTCTTCAATTTTGTTTCGGATTTCGATCCTTGTTGGGCTATGATGAACATCTGTGATAGGTCTCGTTCGTCGTAATGGCATCTCTGTGCCTTGCCGACCATCCTGTTATATCACCACCCATAAACTGAGCCCTAATTTTAAGCTTTTTTTTTTTTTTTTTGAGAGGGTCATGTGATGATCACAAGCATAGTTCAACTGAATCATTTGTGATTATAACACTTTGATAGTCTTTTGCTCCTATTTGATGACTCCAATCTATTTACAATTACTTTGAATATTATCATTACTCTGTTAAAATTTCCAATTCCAATTAGTTAAGGTTTGATTAACTTTCGAAATTTTTATTTTATATAAGGGTTCAATGATGACCTTTGCTTTACATTTCTGACACCTCTTGTATGAGAAGAGTCTACAAGGGCTCTTCATTGAGCACATTATGCAACTCTCTGAGTCCCATTTATTTTCTTGATCAATTTCAATATTCAATATTCAATCTTGTAGATTAATTAATTTCTTATTATGGCTTCTTCATCTGGTGACATGATGTACTGATATCATGTTAACTCGTTCCCTTGAAGCAACAGTCATTGTGTTGCTCCATTCTATATTCAATCCCATTGATTCATTTATTCAATTGGAAATCTTTGGGGCAGCTATATTATTCTATTTATTCACATTTTGTTTTTGTTTACTGGGATTCAACAATGATGAGCTCTACAGACCTGTAATGATTGCGGAAATGATCGCAATTGTTTATGAACATCTAAGGGACTGAGTCGTTTTCACAATTTTCTTGTTTTTAGTTCCATGTTTTATAGTAAATTCTTTAAATTCTGTTTTTAGTTCCAAGACTTATTCATCTGTATTAGTTTTGATCGCTAATATATATATATATATATGTATTTCTAAATGGATGAATTGTGCCATTAATTTTGCATTAAAAAAATGTGTTGGTGCATTTCCATAACCAACTCCATTAGTTTTAGGTCATATGTTCTTATAATAAAATGGGCACTTTGTGATAAGTTTGGTAATTAATTATCACTTTTCTTTTAAATTTTTAACATTTTTAATTAGTACTATAAATTGTTAATGAAATAATTTATTGCATCTGTATTATTATCGTTTTCATTAGTGGGATATTGCTTTTCATTAAAATGTTATTATTATTTATTCGTGAAACAATTTCAAATAAATCTTTGCCTGATAAAATTGTATCAAAATGTGTTATTATAGTTCAATCAAATGGAGAGAAGCTCAATTTATTCAAATAATTAGATACTTTTTAAATTTTGATATATATGATTTTTTATATGGCAAAAACTCATGTGTTCCGGAGACGCACTGTGTTCTAATGTGAACACAACAAGAGCCTCACTTTTTTTATATTCTTATTAAGATAAGTAATATTTTCATAACAATTTATTAGATAAAAAGTAATTTCGATAAAGCCATGATACACGTACAAACTCAAAATAAAAATATAAGAGATTAAATAAGTTTAAAAGATTTAACACAATAATAAATATCAAATTATTTTCTTTACATAAATTTCTAATAGTAAAAATTGTGAAAAATATCTAGTTGAATTTAAAAAATAAAATCCAATAATTTTAATTTTTTAAAGAAATGTCAAATTTTAACTTTTGTGTAGCGTCGTACGCAACAATATATTAACGTATGGTCAAATATATAGTCACGTGCACCATTGCATGATAAAATAATATATCAAGTTAAAGATGTAGTGGCATGAAAATTGTGCGTTGAGTCACAATATTATGGACTAGGAATTATTTTGTCAAAATTTAGAAAAATTATTTTTTTTTTGAAAAAAATAAAGTTGTTTTTTTTTTTAAAAAAAATTTAATTTTTAAAGTGGTAATTTGAATAATAGGGAAAGAAAAAGTAGTAGTCACAATTTGGGCCAAGATGTTGTTATGCTATGAGACCTCGGCCCATAAAATACTAATACTATCAACTGACTAATTCCGGGCGATTGGACCTGGCCCAGTATATTCGAAAAATAGCTTTAATTTCTAAAGTACACCAGAACTTAAAACCCTAATCTAAGCGTTCTCTTATATAAATACTACGACCAAGCCATGAACTTCATTCGTCCATTCCGATCTCGCTGAGCCGTCTCCCAAGTTCCCAACAATTTCTTTTCTTGATTGATTCAAATTTATTTAGGATTTCAATCCACAATTCCTTTTCTAGATTGATGTTCTTCAAATTTATTTAGGATTTCAATCCTGACCACCCATAAACCGAGTCCTAATTTCATTCTAAGGTTTTTTTTTTTTTTTTTTTTTTTTTATAATTTTTACTGTATGGGTTTCGCATTTTTGACCACGCCCAATTCTTTCACTCATCCACTCCACCTCACTGAACCGTTCCCATACAATTTGATTTCTTTTAGTTGGAATTGCAGAATCTCACATTGTAAGTCTTCAATTTTGTTTCGGATTTCGATCCTTGTTGGGCTATGATGAACATCTGTGATAGGTCTCGTTCGTCGTAATGGCATCTTTGTGCCTTGCCGACCATCCTGTTATATCACCACCCATAAACCGAGCCCTAATTTCATTTTTTTTGTAATTTTTACTGTATGATATGTTTTTATTTGAAATTATATTTGCCGTTTATCATCAATGTTCCAGATTTGAAATATTTTTTAAATTTTCTATTTAGTTGTTTCAAATACTGTTCTACCTTTTCGATCTTTATTTGTGCTATGAGAGGGTCATGTGATGATCGTAAGCATAGTTCAACTGAATCATTAGTGATTATAAAACTTTTTTAGTCTTTCGCTCCTATCTGATGACTCCAATCTATTTACAATTACCTTGAATATTATCATTGCTCTGTATCTCTTAAAATTTCCAATTAATTTAGGTTTGATTAACTTTTGATTTTTTTTTTAAATGGGTTCAATGATGACCTTTGCTTTACATTTCTGACACCTCTTGTATGAGAAAGTCTACAAGGCTCTTCATTGAGCACATTATGCAACTATCTGAGTCCCCTTTATTTTCTTGATTAATTTTCAATTTTAAATATTCAATCTTGTGGGTTGATTATATCAAAATATGGCTTCTTCATCTGGTGGCATGATGTACTGATATCATGTCAACTCGTTCCCTTGAAGCAACAGTGATCGTGTTGCTCCATTCTATACCCATTGGTTCATTTGTTCAATTGGAAATCTTTGGGGCAGCTACATTATTCTATTTATTCACATTTTGTCTTTGTTGACTGGTATTCAACAATGATGAGCCTTACAGACCTGTAATGATTGCGGAAATGATCGCAATTGTTTATGAGCATCTAAGGGACTGAGTTGTTTTTACAATTTCTTATTTTTAGTTCCATGTTTTATATATTTTCTTTAAATTCTGTTTTGCTGATATGCTTTACTTATGTTATTTCTCATTTTGTCATGCTTTTTGTGTTTGGTGTGGCGAATTAGAAGTGAAGCTAGAAAGAATGTTCCTCTCGCTATCCAGTGCTACTCCACTAGTGCATTTGGACGTTGGGGAACTACATTCTCTCTTCATGTTTTCTTTAATGATTTCACTATTGAGATTTTCATTTCAATGTTGCTGCCTTTTAGCCAATTTTTTCTTATAATTTAGCTTAATTCAAGGACAAATTACAGCATTTGATTACAGCATTTGACAGCCCCTTTCTCTTTTTGTGACTTGAATTACTCCCACCATCCCACATTTACTCCCTCCATCAAAAGCTAATTTTGCTTGTTTCTCATTTCTCTGGGGTGAAGGAGTATATGTTATGATCCTCAAGTTACAAGTAAATAATCATACGAAATTGTGGGTCGGATTACATAAGCAATGGACCTGAAATCTCATAGCTAAAACACTGTAATAGCAATCACAGAAATCTCACTATTTAATTGAGAATGCAAGTGTAAGATATGACCCAGATGGATCATAGTTGTAAACATAGCCCTAGATGGTTTGAAACGACCCACATTTAAGTGGACTCTTTTTCTGGGAATTTAATTTGTATAGATATACTCCTTATACATGCATGCATTTTGAGCAAATGCATGTGCGAGTAATAAACAATTAAATATTTTGATGCTATGGTTCAAAATTTTGTTGATGTGTACGTGTAATTCATGTATTGTAGTTGGGTTCCCAAGCCTCATATAGTTCCAACTGAGGAGATCCATGGTGATTGGTGGGGCTGGGTGATGGCCCTGTCTTGGCTGTTTCGGAAGAAATTTGATTTGGTGTTTCCTCTATCATCATTAGTAGAGGAGTATTTTGGTGAAACTTGCTTCCTTTAGCAGAAGGGGAGGAAAGCAGGAAATCATCCTTGAAGTCTTTTAGTTTTCTTTTTGAAATGGTACGGCTCTGTTTTTCCTTTGAGGGGAAGATGCGAGGTTCAAATTGATGATAAGTTAAAGACTTTATTTTTGTTACTACAACAAATGTTCACTAATTAGATCATATGCTGGATTGTTAAATGATAACATGAACCTGTCTTTTTCATTTACAGTTATTGCTTTGCTGTCATGTTACCAAGCTTTTGTTTACTCTTTTAATACACTTATTCATATAATTGCTGTTAAAAGTTGCATTCACGGCTTCTAATCATGAAATTTAATGATGGATTAGTGAATTGTAAAAAATGATTCGTGAAGATGTTGCTATTAATGGCAACCTTTGATAGCTAGGTGTCCATTACTATCTTATATTATTGGAATAAATTTTTTTAATGATTACAAAAATTCGGAGGTTATCATTTCAGGTTTGTTCATTAATGTAGAAAAAGAAGGAAGAGTATTTTACTTATGTCTACTGTTGCTAAAAGTTTAATCTGAGGACTTCTATGTATGATTGCCTCAAATGTTAATACATAAACCTTTATTATTATATAATAATGGGATGGTATAATTTCATTTTGTATACTTGGAACCTTGGGATTATGTTTGCATGTTTGGGTATAAGGTTGACAAAGTTGGTTATGATATATTTGGTACAAATGCTCCCCCCACCCCCCCTAAACCAACACACACGTAATCTCATTGTATATAGGGAGATTGTTTTAAAGGGGTGTACTATTAACTATCCAAGAAGTTACCATTGTTTAAATGCCTTCTAATGGAGAGGATCCTGATGTAGACGAACTCATGGCAGTTATGTCATTCACTTTTGATTCATTTATTTATGGGACCAAGTTTTCTAATATGGTCTATCAAATGGAGAGGAGCTCAATTTATTTCCAAAAAATAAGAGATAAAATGAAAATACTCGTAGTCAGATTAAGGTGTAATGTACAAGTTCATAATAGACAAACTCAAAATAAGATGCATCATCAATATGAAATTGTTTTCTGTACGTAAATTTCTTACAGAAAAAAAAAATTGTAAAACACGCCAATTGATGGTTGATTTTGAAAAACACCACCAATATTTTTTTTTTAAATATCACATTTGGATTCTTTTGCTCCTTTTCATTATACAATTAATGTATAGTCTCATATAAAGTCAAACATCGTACGTATGCTAGTAAAAAAAAAATTGTTATGATATATCTCATTTAAAGCTACTTGAAGCACATCCTATGATTTACTTTCTCCACCAAATTCTTAGGAGAGGGGCGGTGGGGACACCTAATGGTGGGGTGCATCATTTAGTAAGAAAAAAAATTGTTATGATGTACATATAATCGCTTGTGTGTAGGCACAGTTGCATGCAAATTGTACATATGATCATGTGTAGCGTTGCAGAAAAAAAAATGAGTATCAGGTAGCAAGCTAGTCGGATGCAAATTGTGTAGAGAGTTGCGAAGTAGTCGAAGAACAGAGATATTATGTACAAATTTAAAAGTACTGATTTTTTTCAGAAAATTATAATAGTTGATTTTATTTATTTATTTATTTATATTTCAGAAGTAGTAACAGTCTTGGCCCAGACCCAAGATGCAGTTATATTATGAAGTCAGGCCTTGGCCCATAAAATATTATCGGCCCAACCGTGGTATTGGTTATTGGACCGGCCCAATCTGTTAAAAATAGCTATTATTTCTGAAACCCTAATCTCAGTCCTCTTATACGTACTACAGCCACACCCAATCCTTCACTCATCACTGCGTCGTTCCTCCAACAAGATTCGAAATGCTTCAATTTTATTTTTTTTGTTTAGAATTGAAGAATCTCGTTCTTCAATTTTGTTTCTTTTATTTAGGATTTCAATCCTGATTGGGCTATGATGACATCTGTAATGGCATCTGTGTGCCTTGCCGACTATCACAACCCATAAACCGAGCCCTAATTTCATTTTACCATGTGTTAAGTTTTACTGTATTATCTCTGATTTTATCGGTTATAATAAGGGCAAAAGGTCAACCAGGCCCTCGATCTTATTTCAAAGGATCAAAGTAGCCCAAAATTTTTTTTTATCATCCAAACACTTTATATTCCTAATTTGGATCAAATGTGCCCTTAATTTTCTTAAAATAAAATACATAGACACTCGCATTAAAAATCAATTAACGGCGTTAAAGGCATGGGCATCAGATCATTCAGTCTTCTTCACGTTTTGCGTGGCAAAGTGGTTTCATCGTCTTCTTCCTCGCGACTGCATCCATGTCCAAGTAAGCATGCTATGTTTAGTTAAAATTTCCTTATTCCCGACGATAGAGTACCAGGGTCATATGATCATATCTGTGCTATGTTCTTCATTCAACTACTTAGTCTCATATCATCCCTTCTCTTTCAATTTACCTCCCAATTTACCTCCCGTTACTCTTTTATTATTTTGTTCGAAATGAGAGATTTCTCGCTCATTTTTCGTTGAGGCAAAGTGAAGGGACTTCTAGGTGGGGTCCGAACGATCACTCCTCAGAACTTGCCATTATAGCTCCTATTCACATGTGTCTTAGTTTTATCATTTTATTAGAGAGTATAAAACTCTTCATCTCACAGTAAGAGTGGAACTCTCAAAATTTTGGATAGATTGATAAATGTTGATACACATAATGAAAATTGAAGTTTATGTAATTATTATTATTACTTTAATTCACATAACAGAGATGGAGTTGAAAAAAATGAGAGACCAGCTGCTATACTTTGACAAAATGAATACTGCAATATCGTTTACTTAATAAGGAAGCAGAATATATAAAATTAGATTAGCATATTAAGAAGAGATGCAAATAAAATACATATTGTTGATTAGTATATTAATGTATTTTAGCAAGTGTGGACTCAATGTTCCTATTATAAGTGTGTGTGGGTTTTTTTCACCTAATTTAACATATGTTATGTTGGTTGAGAGACTAATCTTGAGAATTTTAATGTGGATTTTATATCTTATAGAGAAAGAAGTTTGTCACCCATTTTGGTTGTTCCTCTCTAACAAAATATATGTCCTTCAACCTGGAAAAAATTTAGATGATGGCTTGCTTTTAGTCGAGGGTGATGAGAGCATTAAGATATTGACTAAATACTTGATGAAATCAAAGAAAAAGCATCTATATGCACATGATCTTCCTCACTTAAACATAAGTGAACTTTTAAATGATGATGATCATGAAACTAAAGTTAGTCAAATTGGTACTAATGTAGTTATGTTGAACCTCCTAAACGAGTTCAAAGTGAGGGAAGTAAAGTTTCACATTCTAATTTCTTAGGATGGGTTGGAAATTTGTTTGGAGAGAATATGACTCACCTCGTTTGAGTTTATTGCTAAATGATGGTAATGACAAGTTTCAAGGGAGTTGGGGCAAAAAATGTTAATGATAATTTGAACGATGAAGTTGAGGGTGATGTGTCCTCCGATATAAATGTAGAAAATAAAACAAGTGATGTTTTTGGAGAAAGACTTGTTTCAATTGGGCAAAGTGTTTTTTTTTTCTTTGGTGTTACTGTTTTTCTTCTTTGTGTAATGAATGATATTTTATAGTATCTATTTTGTGTAATGATATGAGGAGATCAAGAATGGAGTGTTCTTGATGAATTTGATGTTGCTGCTATTTTTGTGTATTAGGCCCTTTTTTTTTCTGCTTCTAGTGTGTAAAGTGTGTAATGATATGAGGAGATCAAGAATGGAGGATTTTGATGTTTTCTTGATGAATTTGTTGTTGCTGCACAAAGATTATCCATCAACATAAAACCGACACCTTGGTCTCCCTTCAGCAACGTTTACTCTGGTTGCTTGTCTATCCAAACTCTGCAACAACACCATCAAACAATACAATTATAATGCCACCGTCTACATATCCCTCTTTTATTTCTAAATTGTAGATCTACTAGTAATTTCAGGGAGAAAGTGAGAAACAACCTAGACTGCTGCAAAGAATTGTTAACAAATTGGCAGTAAGATTCATGAAAAGATTAATCTTAGCTCAAGAATATGCATATGCAAAGGCATTCAGTCACTACATTGTTATAAGGAAAATTATCGTCTTCTTCGAATAAACACCACAACCCGTTAAAATCTTGAGCATGAAGAACCAACAAAAATCATAACAACAAAATTGTTAAAAGTACTTTCTTTGGGGTAACTTATCATACACGTGTTGGGCAGTAACATACCAACATATAAAGCAAATAGTGGAAGCCATATTTCATTACTATCAAGCAATCATATATCAATAACCACAACGAAATCAATCATGGCATACGCACAAACAAAATTAAAACCAAACATCAATTCAATGAAAATATTAGGAAAGGTGAAAACTAGCATGAAAAACTAATGACTGAAATCTCATAAATGATGAAAAATCAGCATTTTATGAAGCATGGAGAAGCATAGGTAAACCAGATAATGAAGAGTAGAATTTTAGGAGATGATGTGACTATGATTTAGAATTGTATTATTCAGTCATACGATGGAGCAAGGCATTCGTCGACCATATAAACAAGGTTTGGGTTTTCTAAAGCTACAGCAACGCGTTCTTTGTCATTCAGCTGTTTGTTTACTACAAATAGAGGATATGAACTTGAGAAAAACACAAGATTGAACAGAAATTTTCCAGCAGTTAGGTAAAACTTCTTCAAATACATTGACAATAAACTAAGCCACTTGTGTAAAAAGACTATACAAAGTTAGATTTTAAACTCTTATGGATAAGAATAACTTGAAGTCATACCAGAAGTACAACAAGGTCTCGCTCTCAAACACATCTGAGAATGATCTATTGCTTCTGCATTGATGATTTTTGCTGCACTCATGATTGCATTAATCAGTTGGAGTGGAGAGCTGAAAAACAGAAGCATCAACAAAAAGAGAGTGTTTACATTCGGGTGAAATTGGCACTAGAATTGCAAGGAGTATAATAATGACAACCAAGATGGCAAGGAAGAGTAGAATAACCTTCAATCAGGAGAAATTGAGCTGCATCAGATGGGAAATTATTTTTATTATTGATGTTCATTTGATTTAATGGCAATTACAGTTGCTCAATTATTAACTAACGATACTCAATTTTCTTCCAATCGAAGAAGTGGCCCTTAAATTCCTGTTAATTGTTACTGATGTTGATCACGATTGTTTTTCTCTCATAAAGGAAAAGCTGTATGATGGGATGATTGAAGAGCAGTCATCTTGTTTGAATTTAATATTTCTTTGTGGAATACTAATTGAAGGAATATTATTTCCTTTGATTTTATTTTTTTACTCAACCAACTCTGCTTAGTTGACTAATGACTGTAACTATGACTACAACTTTTGAGACTGGTATATAGGGAGGAGATTATTTTTGCAAGTCATCAATTTGTTAGAAAACAAAAATAAATTTTCTCAATGCCAGTACTATCTCCCTCTCAAAGAGAAGTTTTTGGTTATTGTAACCACGGAGTTTAACAAAAGAAAAAAAATAAAAAATAAAAGGGGTTGTTTAATATTTTTAGATAAGAAAGTAATAAATTATAAAGCAAGTTATGTGAGTTATAAAGTATGATAATTTTGAAATTATAGTTTGTTGTGAGATTATTGATTTGCGTGTATTTTCTTATTAGAGGGTGTGAATTTTTTTATGTAACCTACAAAAATATAAAGTGTAAATTTGTTTATATGATGGAGGAAGTAATATTTACTAGTATGTGATATTTATGGAGTAATTGGATAAGAATCTCTTTTTTTAGTTAAATTATGGTAATAATAAATTATACTCCCTCAGTTTCATGATTATGTTGATAATTGCTTTTTGCATGGAGATTAAGGAGTATAATATTTTTTTAAGGAGTATAATATTTTAATATATAGTGATTAAGGAGTATAATATTTTAATATATAATGAAGTGAGAGAAATAATATTTAATGTAAAGTGGGTAGTTGTATTAGTGTTGTGTGTGGGTCTTAAATAGAATAATTAAATGTTTTGTGTGAGTTCAATTTGATAAAAAAAGGAAATGTAAACCTTGACAATTCAAAATGGAAAGCTTACACCTTAATATGGGATGAAAGGAGTATTATAATTATCGAAAAAATAAATAAATTATAGGAATAAAAACTACTCCCTCCGTCCCATAGAAGTTGACACACTTTCCTTTTGGTTTGTCCCACTAAAGTTGACACATTTCCTTTTTAATACATGGGACCCACATAAAAACAATTAATCTATTCTCATGGGCCCTACATATCACCTCTAATACAACTACCCACTACACATTAAATATTATTTCTCTCACTTCACTTTACTTCACTTTACATTAAATTATTATATTCCTTAATCCCCGTGCAAAAAAAAATTATACCAACTTTAATGGGACGGAGGGAGTATTAGGTAAATAAATAGTCTATTATTACTTTTAGATACATGGACTTAAAATTATTATTATGAGATATACATTTTTATTGTGCAATTTCAATATTAGCCTTTAACTCCATTCTCTGCACTATATGGTTATGTATAATTAAATCGTTTGCACAACTGATAAAGAGAAAAATTTTCAAATACCCCATTTTTGGCGAATAATATTGCATAATTAGTAAATAATTTTGTACAACTAGTGAATAATTTATACACATATTTTCCGGCGAACAGAGACTTGAATAATTTTGCAGGATTAGTGAATAATTTTGCACAACTAATAAATAATTTTCTCCAACTAGATAATAATTTTGTACAATATAATTTAACTCATTTTAATTAAAATAAAAAATATATTCCAAATCCATGAAGTCTGAAGCTGGATTCAAATTCCCGTATCAATGCTGTGCTCTTGGTAAACTTTGTAATCAAAGTAATCAAGACTAATATCAATAAATGAAGAGAAACGGCATGCAGCAATCGTTAAAGTTGGGAAGAGAGAGGGAGAGAGGGGAGAAGATAGTTGGAGTTATGTATTGTACGTATGGTTAAGCGTGTAAATAGGTGCTATAGGTGGTGGGATAAGATCATGTAAATAAAAAAATTTAAATTTTAAATATTTAATTAATATTAGGGTTATACTTTCTCCGTCCTCTTGATAAGTGTCAATTTTGTTATTTTGATCCGTTCTAATGAAAAGTGTCTATTTTTTTTGGGTTAATATGACACACACATAATATTACTTATACTCAACCCACTACACATGGGATCCACACTCAATACTAATACAACTACCAACTCCACATTAAAATATTATTTCTCTCACCTCATTACAATTTAATATATAGTACTCCTTAATCCACGTACAAAAAGTAAAAAAACACTTATCAAGGAGACGAATGGAGTATTTGGTATATACTCCCTCCGTCTCGTTCAAAGAAATACATTTATTTTTTGCACGTAGATTAAGGAGTATTATTATCTTATGTAAAGTGGGTAGGTGTATTAGAGAGATGTGATAGATAGTGGTGGACCATTGGTGACTCTTTTTACTAAAAGAGGAAAATGTTGCAATTTGGATGAGACGCCCAATATAGTAAAATGATGTTATTTGGGTGAGACGGAGGGAGTATGTTACTCTAATTTTGTATTTAAAAATAATAAATTTCAATGTATGTATGTCACAGTACTAACGCTTAATATGTTGTACTAGAAAGTTTTTAATCCTAAATTATATTATAACACGCTAAAACTATATTTTAATGTAAGTATACTTTAAAAATATATATTTTAACAATCATTAAACATATTTTATTTATATATTAAGAATGATGGGTCGATCCGTCTTACACAAATCTCATAATAGACATTATCATATTATAATGTCTCATATGCACCATCTCATAATAGACTTTTTCATATTAAAATGTTTCGTATGAAGAAATAAACTTAGGTGTCAAACATTTGTTGCCGTAAAAGATATAATCCATTCACAGTTGCATGAGAATTAAGATCGACTAATTTAAAATTTAAATAAATTATAAATGTGATTTTAAACATTTCATTAATTGTATTTAGATTAGAATTAAAAATAAAAGCGTAAAAAGATTTAGAGGTCTACTCTCAGTTTATTTATAGGGTTAATTATGTCAAAAACCCTAATTTTTTCGCAAATTTCAAATTAGTTCGAACTTTTTAATATTTACAAATAAGTCTTCAACCTTTAACCCATTTTTCAAATCAAGCCGTTGGGCAGCGGGAGGCCTGCCCGGTGCTGACGTGTCCATTTCTCTTCCACGTGTACAAAACGACGTCGTTTCAGCCTTCCACCTGTTGAAAAGTTAATTGCATGAAAAGTTCCAACCTTTACGCCAATTGCGAATTAGTCCAAACTTTTGAATATTTTGCAAATAAGTACGTGACTTTAAGCCCGTATTGCAAATTGAACCACCGGACAGAGGGCTGCCTGGACACTGACATGTAATTGTATATGTCTCGTTACTCTATACTAGTTAACAAAAGGACGTTGTTTTGATTTTTTTTTTATTTATTAAAATTTCCATAAAACAAAAATTACTCTACACTAATTAACAAAAGGACGTTGTTTTGATTTTTTTATTTATTAAAATTTTAAAAAAAAAGTAAACCCTCATATATCACACACTAACATTATTTGATCAAAATATAAATCACGGTAGTAGATAGAGAGAGAAAATCCGACAATGTACTTCTGCATGGTTAAGGACAAGAACAGATCAGCCACATAATTGAAGGAGCTGATTAATCACTATTCTTATCCCCAAAACCTTTTTCTACTCTCTAATTGCTAAATAACAACAACAATTATTGTATAGATCATCAAATCGAAATTTAGAAGTTGTCTTCCACAAACCCTCACACATGGCGGATTTTGATAACTAATGTTAATTTGTGATATATGAGGACATTCTTTTGGATATGCATTAAATTTTAATTTAAAAAATCAAAACGAAGTCATGTTGTTAACAAATATAGAGTGACTTGGCCTAAACAATGACACGGCAGAGTCCGGACAGACCTCCAACTGCACGATGGTTCGATTTGCATACAGGCTAAAGTTGGGTACTTATTTGCAAAATATTCAAAAGTTTGGACTAATTCGCAATCTGCGGAAAGGTTGTGACTTTTCATGCAATTAACTTTTCGACAGGTGGAAGGCTGAAACGATGTCGTTTTGCACACGTGGAAGAGAGATGGACATGTCAGCACCGGACTGGCCTCCCGCTGCCCGGTGGCTTGATTTGAAAAAAAGTTAAAGGTTGAGGACTTATTTGTAAATATTAAAAAGTTTGGACTAATTTGAAATTCGCGAAAAGGTCAGGGTTTTTGGCGCAATTAACCTTTATTTATATGATTCTACATGAATAAAATTTAAAACATGTGGTAAGTCCCACTCACAAAAAGTATGAGTTTTTTTGACCGGGCAAAGTTAGTCACAAAAAGTATGAGTTTTTTTTATCGGGCAAAGTTAATTGTTAGTATATTTAGGTGGTTAGTTCACCAAATCAGTGCATGACAATCTCTTCCCCTTTCTTCACATCAAGAGATAGAAAGGAAGAAGATTATAGCCAAATAGTCAGCCTATACCCTAGTGTCCAAAGCCTAATGAATTCCAGTCTCCATTCCTTTCTAGCTAGCTCAAGGTCAATGATCGTCTTAGAGTAAGCTTTATTAGAAAATGCCAAAATCAGAAGTATTGAAGTGTACTTCTACTTGGAAAAAAGAAATAGTCTGAGTAGTCGCGAATTATTCGAGCACAATAACAAATTAAAGAGTCAACCCGTCTGCTGGTCTACATACAAAAAGGGGGACAAGAAATTTTACATAACCTTTTTACTCAAAAGTCAATCAAGTACGACAAATCTAGTTCGATGGCTGCTCTCCACTACCACTAACCACAAGATATAGGGACTCTCTATTTCATCTTGGGTATGAAAAATTCAGATCTAAATTATTATGCATTGAGATTTGAAGCATATTTTTAATTAAAATTATGTGCTCGTGAATTGATTAAGTGAAAAATAGTCATCATGAAAATGGTTAACCTGAAACATTACAACTACATTGGTGAAATTTTCAAAATCACCCTCATAATTCTTCGTCATACCAGAATGTTAGATTTGGAGGAATGAAAAATAATGCATTAACTAAAACGTAGAGGTGGCGTTTACAGAGTTCTCACAGCTTCATCATCCTTCACCTCCTCTTCATGTCTGCCCAGTACTCGATCCGATTATGGCATTTCGAGGAAGAAATTCAGGGTGTAACAGCCCCAAAACAGGCGGCAGAGTCTGCAAAAGAAAACAAGAAGAAAAAAAAGCAGCATTTTATCAAACAGGTTGTGTGAGAGGTGGAATATGGATGGAAGAACTTACGAGTCTGGTCGGGTAGTCCACCAAAACCTTGACGATAAACGTAAAGTCCCTCTGAATTTCCGGCCCCCTCACCATTTCTGTGGATCAAAATGAAAAAGATCTGCAGAGTATGTATTATTGTACGTTGGAGTTATAGAAAAGAGATTACCAGAAATGGAGTGAAGGTTGAAGGATGTATCTAATATGGATGTAAACTAGTTTTATCAATTTGAAAGCCCACAAACGTGTCGTCTCGTGGCATATACATACATCCTACCCTCTGTATCTATATCCGCATATAATTGTCGACGTCTTCTCTTTCTCTGAAAGAAGTTATGGACTGCTTTCACCGATTTCTTTATGCGAAGAATGGGTGGGGGCCCACTCCAGTGTGTGATTTCAGCTATTACTTTTTTATTTTATTAATTAATTTGAAATAAGCAAATGAAGGAATTGATGTCTAATGATAGTGTGTCATGCCGAATTTAACCAAACTCCCTAAGATCAAGAGTCCCTCTTCTCTTTTTTTTTTTTTTTCTCAAGGACTTCATTTATTTTTTTATGTATATGGAACCTACATTCACTTACTAATATAATTAAAATATAGAGTCCACTCACTCATTAATACAATTACCCACTACACATTAAATAATAATACTTCTGAAATTCCATACAAAAAGCAAATGGATCAATTTGTGACTGATGGAGGAAGTAATACTCACTATAACTAAAATTCTTTTCTACCCAAAATGACAAAATTAATTATTAACCTTTTTACACTAATTGAATTCTGTAAAGTCTATAATTTTGAGTAAAGATATGGAGTAATAAAACAATAATATTGTAGGAAAAAAACAATAATATTATAGAAAAGATTTTAAAAATACTTTACTCGAATATAAATAGTGTAAAGTGTTGAATTTTGAGCAATAAATTCAAGTAAAATATTAATTTAATGAATAGCTCGAAATATAGTATATATTTTTTCCTCGAAAACCATCACTCCAAATATTTCGAGTTAAAACATTAACTCGTAAAGTATTAATTTGAAAAACTTATTGACTCGAATAACTTGACTAAAAAATTTTAACTCAAAATTTTATTTTAAATTCTTTGACTCGAAAACCATTACCTAATAATATTTTGAGTTAAAAACATTAACTCGAAAAGTCTATTGACTCGAATAATTTGACTCATAATTTTTAACTTGAAATTTCATGATTAACTCGGAAGATCTATTAACTCAAATAACTTGACTTATAATTTTTAATTCGAAATTTTATTTCAAATATTATTTTTTCTTTGACCCGAAATGTCTATTGAGTTGAATAATTTGACTTGAAATTTTTAACTCGAAATTATAAATCGAAAGATCTATTGAGACTCAAAATCTTTAACTTGAAAATTTTTAATTAACTTGAAATTTTATTACAAATATTTTTCTTTAACTAGAAAACCATTACTCATAATATTTCGAGTTAAAAAGATTAACTTGAAATGTCTATCTACTTGAATAATTTGACTCAAAAATTTTAACTAGAAATTTCATTATTAACTCAAAATTTTAACTCTGAAAGGTCTATTGGCTCAAAATCTTTAACTCGAAATACTCGTTGAAATCTTCGAAATACTTCATGCGTGTAAGCTTGATTCTACAGCTTTTCGAGTCTATCAAAGGATTTGAATCGAAATATTCATATATATAGTCGAAGAAGTGTGAATATGTTAAAGGGTTGGCAACACTAGATACTGTCTGGTAGACTGTCAACTGATCTGATTTAGGCATGGAAGCGTGCTTTGCAATTGCTGCTATCGTTGTATTAGATCATTTTGAATAATTTAAGTGTGATGTTATTTATTTTAACAATAGCCACACTTGAATGTCACGTCACGTCACGTCAGATGTTTAGTAGGAACACAAACACTCATATAAACCTGATTTATATAGCTTATTATGTAAATTCTGATTTTTTTCTCACTCTAATCCCTCCCCCTTCCAATCTTTATTTATCCTATGTACTTAATAAAATCATATGTTTGTGATGTAAATCCGATTTATAAAAAACTAACTCTAGGAAAGACTCAAAGTTTTGGATCACGGGATAGACACATGCGCAAACATGTGATTTTATTAATTTTCGATAAAATTTGAGCTAAATTTACGTAATTATTTTGTAAGGTGTGGAACTAAATTTATTTTTTAAATTTTAATAAAGTAAAAAAGGTGTGAGATTTTCAAATTTTTACTCTAATTTTCTCACACGATTTACTAATTTTTTTTATTAATACATGACAACTTTTGATATTAAAATCCATTTCATTTATTCAAATTCATGCTTGAAATAAGTAATTAGACAGACATTAGTTTGTCATTAATCACGTGCTTTATCAAACCAGGGATATGAATGTCTTGATAATACTTTCTCCAATCAATCTTTGTTATATCAATGTCGAAGCCAATCTTCTCTTCTTTTGACATTTCTGAACATAACTTTTGAGTGTTGCCAGCATGGAACCTGTCCCACCAAGAAAAAAAAAATATTAATGATTCTTTCTCTCTTAAATAAAGATATATAAATCTATCTCTTCCAATAAATATGAGTTAAAACCCGAAACTGCCCCCATTTTATTCTAAAAATGATCTAAAAAATGTTTTAAAAAATTTACTTTAGCCTCACAAATTTTAAAATTATTTTAATTCACATTATTTTATCTTACAATTGTATTTTTGCTATTGGACGAATGGGTGGCCAAGTGACATGTGTGCATTTTACAATTTCTGTAACTAAATTGATGCAATTTTGATAGTTGTAAATTATATTTAGCTTCATAACTTTTTCAGGGACACTATCTTGTTAGCATGATAACATAGTGTTCTAAAAATGCAAAACCCCCTTAGTTATTGTCCTGAAATTGCAACTTTTCCAATGAATATGAATGTAATGAAATGGGTAAGTATGTACCTTCCATTAAAAATCCATACATTTTGCATAAATTCTCCACATAGATGATCTGAGCCTTGCATTGCTTTTCTGGAGTCTGGTTTCCAATCTTCGCATCGATGCCTATTGCATTTTTCATCCCAACACGTCGAGATAATTCTTGTCGTGTAAAATTAGAGAACTCGTTGAAATCTTCGAAATACTTGATGCGTGTAAGATTGATTTTAATACAACTTTTCGACTCTATCAAAGGATTTAAATCGAAATATTCATATATATAATCAAAGAACTGTGAATATGTTAAAGGGTCGGCAACACTAGATGCTGCCTGGTAGACTGTCAACTGATCTGATTTAGGCATGCAACCATGCTTTGCAATTGCTGCTATCGTTGTGTTCACCACAATGTCAAGTGGTATCTGATCATCATAAAGATTATATGGGAAAAAATAAGAATAATTAATTATAATAATATTAATCATAAGTTAAACAAGACAAAATATCATCAACATAAAAAAAAATATTCAAACTAATCTAATCTACGCCCTGAATTATACTTTCACCATGGCTGTAGACACAGAGTTTAACAAATTTACTATCTAATTAACTTCTTAGTTTTTGTAGGAGTTTAAAAAAATTATTGTTATAATGTACTATTATTTATGAGCTGATATTAGGTGTACCTGGGTGCAAGGGTACACTCATATGTGTATAACTTTTTATTCTATTTTGTATACATGTTATTCTATTTTGTATACGTGTTTTTTAATAATTGTATACTTTTTTCACACTTTGTTTTTCATTAAAAAACTAGTATCCATATGTGTATAACTTTTTATTCAATAGTGTATATATGTTTTTTAATAATTGTATATCTTTTTATACTCAATTTTTCATTAAAAAAATAACAATTAAATTATATACATTTTCGTTCATAATTGTATATGTTTTTTTGTTTATATTTGTATAAGTTCTTGAAAGTGTGTGCACCCGGGTGCACAGTATAATTAGTCATTATTTAATGCATGTGTCATGCTTTGCACATAGGAAAAAAAGAAAAACTAAATCCTAGAGCCTACAACCTAATGGTTTAGATTTAGGGTTTAGAGTTTTGATTTCTTCATCACACCTACTCTTTACTTGTATAACTAATGATGGGGATAAAAATCAATTCAATCTCATAACTTTACTCATGGTTTTTTTTAGTCTCAATAAAGATAAATTTATTAATTTAATCCCACAGGTGAAGAAATAGGGCCAAACACGTCCTATTTTTGCCGAAAAACGCTGACATCACTGGAAAATACCACGTGAGACAACCGGAATTGCTATTTTCCGGCCGAGATGATGACGTGGCACATTGATGGCAGGTGAGTCAGCGGGATAAAAATCAATATAGTCCCATAACTTTCCTCATGGCTTATTTTAATCTCAAAAAAGATAAGTTTGTCAATTTAGTCACATCGGTGAAGCAATAGGGCCAAACACGTCCTATTTTCTTCAAAAAATGCTGACATCACCGGAAAACATCACGTGATTGTCACGTGACAACCGGAATCACCGATTACCGATCAGAACGATGACATGTGCCCTGATGGAAGAGTCAACAAATTAAATGTTATTTTAATGCAAACAAGGCATTTTTATTTTCTAAAATTTTAAATAATTAGAAAACAAAAATTAAAACAAAAAAAGTATTAAAAAAACCTAATCAATAAGGGTCATTGGCCCATTTCCCTTCTGGCATGTGGTCGCCGTACCAAGGCCCAAATCACAAACACCGTCGACCACGATTTTGCCACTGACCATGAAATATGCCAGAATTGCCCGTCGTTCCTAACCTTGTTACTGGCGGTGCTGCGATGGCCCAACGACCACGTCCGCTCTGTTGATTTCCTGTGGGAGATGTTGTTGTTGTTCTCCTTATCGTGGTGAGAGATTTTTTGGCCCGCCGAACCTGGCCCTAGTCGAGGGAATTCTGCTGCAACACCGTCATTGCGATCTTCGCTAGCTTATGCCAGTGGAGCACGAGCTCGACGTCGTGACTGACGGCGTTGCAGATGTCGAGCGCCTTGACGACATGATCGAGGAGATCTGGGATGAGGCGGTTCAACGGTGGCTAGGAGAACTGCGAGATCTCGTGGCCTGAAACGAGGATGGCCTTGAATTTTCTTCGCAGCAGAAAAAATTATCGAGGAGGTTGCGCGGCCAGGAGAGAGAGAGGAGGGGCGGAGGTGGCGGCGGGACGTTGGCATCTTGGGTGGCGGTCGGGAATTCGGAAGCGGAGGTTGGGGCGGTGGGAGGAGTGGGGGAGGATAGGGGGATAGGAGGTCGGCGAATCGAAGGTGAAGTGTTTATGGAATAATTCGAGGTCTTCGAGGTTTGAATTGTTATCGAGTTTGACCTGATTATGGCAGATGCTGATGAGGTTGAGGAAGCCTTGATTGTTGGAGGTGGTCGGCATATTGAGATTGAATTAATCTCCTGGTTTATTAATTAAGTTTTTTAATACGTTTTTTGTTTTCTAATTATTTATAATTTTAGAAAATAAAAATGTCTTTTTTGCATTAAAATTTAATTTGTTGACTAACCTGCCATTAGGGCGCCACGTCATCATCTCGGTTGAAAATTGACGATTCCGATTGTCATGTGACAATCATGTGCCTTTTTCAGGTGATGATAGCGTTTTTTCGGCGAATATAGGACGTGTTTGGCCTTATTTCTTCACAGGTGGGACTAAATTGACAAACCAATCTTTATTGGGACTAAAATAGACCATGAGGAAAGTTATGGGACTGAATTGGTCTTTATCCTGCTGACTCACCTGCCATCAGGGCGCCACGTCATCATCTCGGCCGGAAATTGGTGATTCCAGTTGTCTCACGTGGCATTTTTCGGTGACGTCGGCGTTTTTCTGCGAAAATAGGACATGTTTGACCCTATTTCTTTACCAGTGGGACTAAATTGACAAACTTATCTTTATTGAGACTAAAAAAGACTATGAGAAAAATTATGGGACTGAATTGGTCTTAATCCCCTAATGATGGCATGACTTTATAATTTTTCTGTGCTGTCATTTTGGTGTATATATAAATTTCATGTGTTACTCTATTAAATTGGTGACACGCAAGAGATGGATGAATCGGAAACTATACTTTAATAGTTCAATAGCATAGTAGATACATGATGTAATATACGAAACTGGAATAAGAAATTCGAGGCCCCAAGATAATGAACATCTTTTACGATTTTATTAAGACAAACACTTGTGTAAATCGGGTTTACGGTGTAAATATGTGGTATTCCTTCCAATCTTTTTATACTTTATATATTGCTAGGGTTTAAATCAAAGGGGGCTACATGGTTTACACCGTAAACCCAATTCACAGGAGACTAATTCTTTTATTAAAAACCTAAAAATCTTTGGTGTATGAACTTATTCTTGATTTCTCTGTACTTTCGTGTAATTTTTTGTTGATGCTTCCTTAATATAATTTCTTTATTCGATGAAAAAAAGAGAAAGTACTTACAATATCTGCGTGTGTATCGGCATTGCCAAAGAAAGCAGGAAGCTGGCCTTTTCCATATGAAATGAGCAAGGGATCAAGCACCTAGCATTTCATTTAATTAAATTATAATAATTACTTATTGAAAAAAATAATTATCATAAATAATTAAGATGAGCAATTAATACACCTGTTTCCTTCAATCCAACCAGGGAAAGGCTCTTTATAGCAACTTTCGATTGCAGATGGCCTAATGATCACCACTGGTACATTCCCTCTTCTTTCGCTGATTACCATTTCTGCCATTGCTTTCGTCATCTGGTAAGCATTATCCCATCCATACAACCTTGCTCTATTACATTCTCATTTACCTAAGCTAGTACAACTACCTTCCCGATTCTTTGATTTGATCTCATGTGTTCCTGGGTGCATAATGTGTAAAGGGTATAATATTTTATTTAAAGGGTATACACTTTAATTAGTAATAGTATACTGTAATTTTTTTTATTGAAAATGTCGGCTGAAATATAAATTGTATAAATGTTATATTAATAAATTAATTTTTTTCTCAAAAAATTATGAATATACCTTCTTATACTAAATAATATAACATTTAATACTTTTCGAAGTAGTCTAATGGAAGATAAGTTGATATAAATGCTTTGTCGAAAAAATATCTTCCTGGGATAATTTAACTTTGAAATTGGCAATACTAATGACACCGTCCTCTTTTAGCATTTGCAGACTTCTGTCTATTATGTTCTTATACGTGGCGGATGTCTTAATCTTGGAAATATACTTACATACAATGAAAGTAAATATAATAAATTAAATTTTTTTATTTACAAATTACACTTATATAAATCCATATATATCCATCACATGAAAAGTATAAGATTTGGGATCATAGTATTTGGGAACACGTAAGTTTTAGTCTTATATCTTGTCGAACTAATAAAACTGAGGTTGCAATAACGCAAAAGGGGTTGGCGTCACAAAATTAAAGTTATGGGGTAGCAGAATGGTTTTTAAAATTTATGATTGTACAGAAATAGGAAGTGACAGTGTCACTTCTTTGAGTATAGCTCTAGCTATGAGTATACCTCTAGCTATTAGAATAATATAATTATAGAGCAATTAAATCATACTAGAGAAAAAAATTTTAGTATCAAAGATTACATACTAAAAATTAAATAATTGATAATAATACTTTTTCCTAATTTTTTAATATAAAAAATATCCTCATTGTTACATACTTGATACTTATATGGCGAAGCTAATTAAAGGCATTGTATTAAAATAAAACTATTTGATACTAAAATTTTAGTCTTTAAAATGCATCTAATCACTACCATTGGCCTCAAAAAGCTTGTATAATGTATATCCTCTTATACATACTAAAATATTAAAAAGAAAAAAAAACCTAAAACATATTAACAGCTACTTACCTCTCCATTCCCAGCCTTTTCATGTCCATGGTCATCTGAAAGTTAGTTGTTGGTGTGGTTGATCTCATTGCCAGATTGACCTCATCATCTACATCAAGCAAACACGACGACGTTTCACCATTCCCTTTTCTTGGATTCCCTCCCATAATCAATGGGTTTTCTGAAATAATCCCTTCTTCTCCTCCACTCACATATGCTACAAAAACACATGACTATATATTTCAGTCCTTTGTGGTACCATTAATTGAACAAGAGAGTTCAAATTCCATTAAAAACTAGAACAAGTCTTGAGTGAGAGGTACTTTTGTTTTAATTTTTCTTTTTTAAAAATATTAGCATCATTTTTCATTTATATTGCAAATTGTTTAACAAATAGTTCTTTGAAAAGTTATCACTTTTTATTAAAAATGCTATCACTTCTTATTCATTTCATGTAACGAGATTGTGAGATGGTTTGTACAAGTTTTTCCTAAAAATTAATATATTAATTATACCGGTTGAAATATGGACCAACAGCTCAAGGTTGTTGCATGCTCTTGCAAACTTCAATAATCGTTCAGCACCATTCACATTGGCTTCAACCAAAAAATCATACCTGATCATACATTCAATATAATCATGAGAATAAACTATTAATTGCACATCAGGTATATATATATATATTATTGTTGAGTTAATATATTAATGAGACATGGTAAATTTCTATATATTCTTTACATATATGGTAAATTAATTTCTATATATGGAAAATTAATTTATAGTCCTTTGAATTTGATTTTGATACTAATTCATGATCTCCTTTATTACTGTCAATTTGCAACGCAACATTCCAATTATTTCCACATAATATCCAAACCACATATGGCCCCGTCCAATCCAAAAAAAAAAAAAAAACCAACTCAACAAACATATTTAAGCCAACTATCTATTGATCATCTTATCTAAAAGTTTAATCTGACCATGACTCTAATGCTATGTTAAATGACACCTCATCTAAAAATTTAAGCTTATAAGGAAGAATATCGTTTAATGCTTAATCAAATACTCTAACACTACCAACTCATTTTCAGAGCTCCTAGTTCTTTTTAGGGAGTATCCAAATGGAACCACTTAGAAATAACACCTTTGTGGTTCCCACTATTTTCTTTTAAACCATAGAAGCAAAATTGATTATAAACCACATATAAAGACAAAAAATGTTCTATATATATATATATACAGAATAATTTGCCTTAACTTTAATTAGTCAAGAATTCTGGCTCGGAAAACACAAGTGATGGATGTCTTTGCGGCAATTTAATTCTACTAAAAAAAAAAAAGGTATTTGACAAAAAATTAATTATATGATTTATTTTAAAATAGAAAGAGAAAATGAACTTGCCTCCCATTTAAGATAGTAATGGCAGCTTATCCAATTATGACATTGACTTGTTCCATGATTATGGTAGCATAATGAGAGTCCAATCCAATGTTTGGCTCGCAAATATTTCCAACAACCGTATCAACTTCTCCTTTATAAAATCTTCGTAACATTTTCCATGTTTTTCTCGAAGACATCCGAATAAATCTGAATTTACAAGCTAAAATAACACATATTTAATTATGTGATACATAACAAAAAAAATTAGTAAACAAAATTGATAGCAGTATTTTTATTTTATTTATTTTTTTGTGTAAAAACGTACTTCTTTTACCAAACGATGCCTTGCTGCTTCATCATCATCAGCTTTCACTAAGACGTAGATTTTGTCCACTGGTGTTGATCTTAATATCTTTTCCACAAGAACTACATGCAAGATTTTATGGAGAAAATATCAAATTTGATCCTATAACTTTCAATGAATCCAATTCTAGTTTATACTCCCTCCATGCCATTATAACCTTCACGTTTACTAACTGTTCAACATTATTTAAGAAAAAATATTTTTTGACCAACTTTTTTTACTTTTGAGGGTATTTTAGTATTTTTAGGTAATAAATAAAGTTTAAAGTAATGTTATGAGTGTGAAAAAGGTGTGATAAATCTGAAATAAAGTAACTTTTGATGTTATTGGATAAAATTTTATTACCTTTTTGGAGTGTGAAAGTTATTGTGGGACAAACAAATAATGAAAGAGTGAAAGTTGTTATGCGATGGAGGGAGTAGTTTTTACCTTTTCGATTTTACTCATTTTGCAAAAAAAAAAATTTATAGGACTTCAAAAACTTATGGGACTTACAAGGATTTGCAAAAGAAGCAGGACTGAAAATTTAAAAAGTTAAAGTACTAAAATTGACATGAATAACTAAAATTGAAAAAAAATAAAAAGTTTAATACTAAAAATGGATTCAATGAAATGTGAAGAATTACAATTTTGGGATTGACTTGTTTCTTATGGAGTATATTAAAGGCGGTCTACACAAATTATCAAGATGGAAAAGAATTAATTTCTCATTGAATTTAGTACTCTATTTTTTTTTTACCAGTGTACTTTCAGAGGATTCTTTGTTATTTTTGTGCACAGTTCAATAAACTAATTTATGAATATTTTATAGTATAAATGAAAAATTATAACAATTTATTAAAAATAATAATTAATTACAAAAAATAAAACGTCCTCAAAATATCTCACATTGCTCGAGCTATAATAATATGATAGCAACTAATGAGAAAATTATGAGAATATCCATGTGCATGTCTTATTTATCATATTTACCAATTTTATTAGCTCACCTCTAAACTTTAATAAAAAATGGCACAATGAACATTTATACATGCTTACAAGTTACAAACACATAAAATAAAAAAATATTTACATACCTTTAACGAGAAGGCCATTGGTACCAGTGATGAAAATTTTCTTTCCTTTAAAAAATTCAAGTACACCTATATCCATGGTGGGCCCCACGTCATATGGAAATTCACACCCTTTGTCAGTGGCTAAAAGGTCATTACAATCTGCTACCTTAAACACACTGTAGAGGCTAAGTTTGGTTCTATTTTGCAGAATTTTATTCTTGGATTTATAATATCCCAAGAAGGAATTCCTGGATTTATCACTTGACACCCCCTTCCCTTTCTTGATTGCTGGACAAAAAATTGGACCCTTATTTGTCAACACACTCATGATGAGAGAGAGAGAGAGGGAGAGGGAGAGGGAGAGGGAGAGGGAGAGGAGGTATATGATCTAGCTGGGTAAAAAGAATCTGATCTAGTATTACCTTATATAGGATAAACTACTAATATTCAAATATTTTCAAAAAAAAAAATACTAGTACTAATATTCAATTAATAAATTACACGGAAAAAAAAAGAAGAAAAAAAATTACACGTGAAAACCACACAAAATTCATTGTCTATTTAGAGACTAGTTGGCATTAAACTAAAGTACACGTGATTATCGGCTCACACAATATTACTTAATATGGTAGGGAAATGGTATAAATATGGGATCATGAGTATTAAAATTGTCATAATTCTTTATTGGAAGAATTTCATAGGAAAGACCTAATTTTTAGTTTAGGTTTCAAATTAAGACCTGATTTTATAAGTGTTTCAAATTAAGGTCTAAATTTAAATATTTTTCTCAAATTAACCTGATTTTTATGTTTTTCAATGTGTTCTCATTTTAAGACTTACAATAGAATTTATTTTCTCATTTTAAATCATACAACAAAGTTTAAAAATATTATTATACACCTTCAAATTAAATTATAAAATTAAAATATGTCATTTTTATTAATATTTTATATTTTTCTATAATTTATATTGAATTTGTAAAATAAATAAAATTAAGACAAGTCTTAATTTGAGAAAAAAATTAAAATTAAACCTTCAAATGAGACAATCCTAAAATGAAATTCAAAAGTGAGACATAAAGTAAAATTTGGATATTTATATGAAAATTTTCCTTCTATTAGTTTTATGAGAATTAAGTTCGCTTAAGTGAAATTAATGTGTAAACACTCTTAATTTTAATAAAATTTTAAAATTAATAGAGTATTATTAACTAATGTGAATCAAACACTTTCTTAAAATTTAATGGTTATTTTTAGGTTAATAGGAAACTCTCATATTTTAGTATATATACTAATTTTACCACTCCATGCAGAAATCAAGTTCACACTCTTAAATACTACCTCCGTTCACCGTAAATCTATCAATTTTACCATTTTTCTTTTTGGACTATGGGACCCACATTCTCCACTAATATAAATAAAACATGGGACTCACACCCTACACTAATACAACTACCTACTACACATAAAATAATAATACTCTTTAATCCACATACAAAAAATAAATGGATACATTGAGGATGAAAGGAATGAGTATAAAAGAAAATGTCACTTTACCCACAAGACAATTTAATTCAAAATTGTCATTTTTATTAACACACATAGCATATACACTTCAAAATTATACTTATTATTCATAAATACTACTAAATTAATTCTAAAAATAAATTAAAAAAATAACTTTTAAAATTGTGCAGTTAAATATGAAGATGAATTCTAGAACCATGTGTAAAATAAAAAAAAAAAATATATTAATTACTCTTATTATAATCTAATACTCTTTCCTTTCGGAATAGTTACACCAACACTGTACGTCCTTCCGGCATAGTTACACCAAAACTGTACGTAACGTATAGTATAGTGTTTAAGATTCTTATTTTAAAATTAGTAATTTTATTATCTTTTGAAGGTAATATAGTTTTCACTAAAAAAAAGTATTTTTTAGCAAAAGAATTCAATCTGTTGATAATTATCAATGAATTAGTAATCAAAATGACATTTTTCTATTAGCAATGGAATGTCAACGGATTTATTCCCTATTTTAGCAACGAAATTCAATATGTTGGTAATTACCAACGGATTACCAAGAGAATCCTTATATAAATTAGCAACGAAATTTTTAGCAACGGAATACCAACAGAATTATTTACCAACGGAAATGATTATTCGTTGCTAAAAATTTACCAACCACCACTTTACCAAAGGAAATTTACCAACAGATTCTGTTGTTAATCTGTTGGTAAGCCAATTTAACAATGAAATTAAGGCTTTTTACCAACGGAATATTCTGTTGCTAAAAATAATTTTTTTGTAGTGTTTTGTTAATAAATGAATTGCAAAATATGTTATTTATTTAAAATAAAGGTGAAAATTTTCCAATTAAAATGCATTTAGAGACTATGAAATTAATGTGATTATTCTATTTTTAGATGGTTCAAATAATTATGAAATGGATATAAACAAAACAGAAAAAAGTGAACATAAACTTGAGATAAACCTAGTACGGAACACAATTTTATCTCCTATTTTCAGTACCCAATTAACTTTTAACATGCAAAAAATGTTGAAA
This sequence comes from Pogostemon cablin, assembly GCA_023678885.1. Taxonomy (NCBI): domain Eukaryota; kingdom Viridiplantae; phylum Streptophyta; class Magnoliopsida; order Lamiales; family Lamiaceae; genus Pogostemon; species Pogostemon cablin. The sequence continues at coordinate 15,539,058 of CM042978.1, read as the reverse complement.
ATAAACTTGAGATGATGATATTAATATTTTATCTCCTATTTTCACCTAATTAAACATGTAAATGAATTTCTTATATATAAAGATTGCGAATACACTGGTAAAAATAACTTTTTAAAAGTAGGGAAAGAGATGTGTTATTACGAAATTTGAAAACTATCATGGCTTTCCCGTTTTCCTTTATCCGTTTTCTTTTTCTCATCTCTCTCATTCTTTTCCTTTTTATAAACAATAATAATAATTACTCCGTAAGATAGTATAATAAATAAAATGAAATAATATAAGAGTGAGACTTGCGTGCGTCCGCGGGTGCACAACCACCAATCCCTTGCCAGAAAAAGCGCCACCATCCGGAATCCCCTTACCGGATGCCCATGCACGCGCTGGGTTTGAAACTCTCCATATGAAATCAGGTGAGAAATGAAGTGGGCGTTTAAAAGTGAAAGAAAATGTGCCGAAATTTCAATGGTGGATTGTGATGTGGTGATCGTGGTGCCGGGTTCAGGAGTGGTTATAGCTGTTGGGTAGCATTCCAACAGGGGTTGATTAGATCCCATTAGGTATTTGGTATGAAATAGAGAATGCAAGGTGGTTTTGAACTTTGATTTGGAGGTGATCGGATCGAAGTAGAGAATGTGCAGGCGGAAGAGTTTAAAGCTTACTAGTACGGTACAGGTGTAGGGGTTGAGCAATTATATCTAACTTTGGAATCAAAGATATTCCCCACTCCCACTTATTCTCTTTCTCACTTCACTCGTTGTTAATTGGTTGAAGATGGCATTTTCTTTTTATTTTACTGAATTGAATTCCAAAATTTCAATAAAAGAATATACTCCCCCTACTACTGTGTGAATTGATGAAATACAGAGAATGCTTATTTATTTAAATTTCAAGTTTTATTACAACATATAAATCTCAAATATATTTATATTTCTGTGTTTACCATGTCTGTCTTTTCGTTTTGAAATAGATGTGGTTAACAAGTTAAATCTAGGTAGAGCCATTAAAACACTTTTTAAAATTAATTAGATTACTTTCTGAAATTAATTAAATTGTATGCAATTTATACGTTTTTAAATCACTTTATAAAAATAATTAGATTACTCTTTGAAATTAATTAGATTACTCTTTATAATAAATTGAGTTACTCTAAAAATAAAGTAATTTATCGTCAATATTGTTATATTACCTAGGTTACTCTTTTTAATAAATTAGATTACTCTAAAAATAATTTATAAAATTAATTAGGTCACTCTTTCTATTAGATTATTATAAAGAACAGAATATCCACAGATAATCAACTTGAATGGCAGAAGACAACTTCATTATAAAGAGTAACCTGATTTGTTAAAAAAAGTAACTCAATTAATAAAGAAGAGTAACCTAAAAGAAACATAAAAAAATCACCTTACAAATTTTAATTGTTCACCTCATATTCAGCCTTATTTTAAAGAGTAAACTACCTGATTATAAAAAGTAACCCAATAGTGATATGTTGTGATTTTTTATATTTTTGTTGAGATGAATAACATTTCCACCCATGAAATCGTAAATAAATTACATTAACATGCAACTAGTCTTTTTAATTAAGTGTAACAAATAAGCTTTCGATTTTCGAAAGATTCTAACATTTCAAAGAAAGTATCGGCAATGGCTGTAATTAAGAAATTGAAAAGCCTATGAATTTGGATATTAAACACAATGATGGTTTTAGTATTAGCATGCGAAAACCAGCAAAAACAAAGAAGCTGATAAATTGAGGAAATAAATTCAGAATATTAAAATGATTAATATTTTTTTCCAGAAAATAGAAAGAAAAGTAACGTTACACCTACACCAACACCAAGAAAATGGATTTACAGCTGCACACAACCAACCCAATCCTTTCAAACATTTGAAAAAAAGAAAGAAAAAGAAAACAAAATAAAAACTAAACCACCAAATAAATTACAAATAGAAATAGGAGTACTATCCCATGAAAACCTAGGGTATAAGAGATAGGAATAGGAGTACTATAACATGAAAAAGAGCAGCAAATGAGGAATGCAATAAATGTAAAGGGGGACCATCTACATCCTGTACCTGGCTGGGAAATGATGAAGAGAGAGGAAAAAGCAGCTAGGATATGTGGGTGTGGCCAAGGAAAAAGCAGCTAGGAGAAGTCAAAATTGGTGGTCAAAATTGAATGAATCATCATTCTATTTCTCCCAAGATTGAGATCTGCCATAAGGAACGGAAATCCACCTCTAATCGGAGAATGCTGCCGGCGAAGACTTCCAATCCCAGCTGCCAATGTCGCGTATGGTGCCTCCCGTTTCTAAGCCGACAGCTGCGCCGACAGCAACGCTTACAGGTTTGAAAAACAATCACCGTCAATCGATGCATGTTCCCCTAAAAAGCACGCCACCAGCGACCACGCACCAACCCCGTCAACTACCGAAGATCGCGTCGCCTGCTGCAGAACAAGAGGCCAACAAAAATTGTTGTATCATCAAATCCCATTGCCGCTGCCGATTTCAGTGACGCCGTTGGAGGTCTAAGCCAAAGAAGGAAGAAAGAGGGGAAATGAAAAGACAGTAACGCTAGGAGGGGAGGAAGAGAAGATATGCGAAATTGAAATACATATCGGTTGTACCAAATATTTGGTAGGATCGATTGTAGTGTAGTTATTCTCATCTTTAAATTAAACACCATTTTTAATCATAATTTCTGACTAGTTAGAAATAGATATTTTTATTCTTTATTTTAATATCACATATAATTTTTTGTATATTTTTATATTTAGAATTAAAAATTAAACCTTAAAAATTAGATAAATAAACCAATTAATAAAAATATATCTAATTTTTTATTGATTAGAAATAGATATTTTTATTTTTTATTTTAATATCACATACTCCCTCCGTCCAGAGCAAAGATAGTTGTTTGTTGTTTGGACCTGGACAATTATAATATCTTTATTTGTTTTTTGTATATGAATTAAGGAGTATTATTATTATATGTAAAATGAGTAGTTGTATTAGAGGGAAATTGTGGGTCATATTGTGTACTTTCTTTACTAAACAGAGGAAATTGATAGCTTTGCAGCGGACGACAGGAATAGTGAAACGGATACCTTTGCAGCGGACGGAGGTAGTATAATCTTTTGTACATTTTTATATTTAGAATTAAAAATTAAACCTTAAAAATTAGATAAATAAATTAATTAATAAAAATATATCTTCAAAAATTTTGAATATATCCTCATCTTATTAAGGCAAAAACTTGTGTGAGACCGTCTCATGTAAGCCTTACGTGAGACGGTCAGAAAGTGATAACTTTTATGAAGGAAAATGATAATAAATTAATGAAAAGTGATAATGCTCTTTCATGAACAATTTATAGTGTAAATAAAAAGTGGTAAAATTTTATAGCCAAAGTGATAACGATTTATAGCGAAAGTGATAACTATTTTAGAAAGTGAAAAATGATCTCACGTGAGACGATCTCACGCAAGACCTACCCCATTATTAAATTACAATATTTTTATTAATTGATTTATTTAATTCTTTTCTGCCTATGTGTCGTCTCCAAAACGCTCCATTATTACGTGTAATTTTCTCATATTTTTGAATTTTTAAATTATTTTTTTATGTTTTCCTTATTTACTTATCATTAATTTCCTTATTTAATATTTTTTTAAAATAATGTATTTTCTTATTTTATTTATTAATCTTAAATAGACAATAAATTAAAAAAATTATTTATAGAAATTAAGAACAAAATATTAATTAAAAATAAAAATTATGTTTATTTGAGATAATAATAAATAAAATAAACATATACATAATTTAAGAAAAAAAATTCAAACTAAAAATATATATCAAAATATAAATTAAAAATATATTTATCTTTTGTTACATGTGCACCACATTAATTTATCATAAAATAAATTTCTTTTTTATTTTTTTTATTTTGATTGATGACTAATTAAAATTTTGAATATCTTTTATGTACCGTATTTATTTTTGTATCATTATTTAATAACAAAATCTTTTATTGTAAATAAATTAATAAGAATAAATTTAAATTATATATAAAGTAAAAAAAATATTCCATATAATATTCTCACACCCCACTTATAAATAAGCTTTTTTTATATTCATTCCAAACACACACATTCGATTTTTCAAGAGAAACAGAAACTTTCTTCAAGTTCCTCTAGATAATTGATTTATAAAAAGTACAAAAATTTATTTTGATGGAGTTAGATTCGATTCACTTCTAAATAATTGAATCTCATTCACCTCTAAATAATCAATTCAAGTATTCTTCAAGAATCAATTTAAATATTCTTCAAGATGAAAAGAATCAATTCAAGTTCTTCAAGATGAATAAGAGAATCGATTCAAGTATTCTTCAAGAGGAATAAGATAATAGATCGATTCAAGTATTCTTGAATCATTCATGCATTTTTGGAATCGGCTTACCTCTTCAAGTATATATAAACTCAAGTATTCTTTAAGAAGAGGAATAATATGATCGATTCAAGTATTTTTTAAATCGATTTATCTCTTCAAGTAGATAATTCATTCAAATATATATTATTTAAGATGAATAAGAGGTCAAAAAACTTATTCATGTAGATCATTCAAATATTTTTAGAATCGATTTACCTCTTCAAGTAGATAATCTATTAAAGTCTTTGTTAAGATGTATTATTTAAGATGAATAAGTGGTAAAAAAATTGATTCATGTAGATCATTCAAGTATTTTTGGAATCGATTTATCTCAATCGAAAACTTTTTTCAAGTTATTTAACTTTAATCATTATTTTATATTATATATTTTTTAATATATTACTTGATGTTGGCAAATGATATTGGAATCGAGTTTTTAAATAATTGTTGGTTTATTAATTTTAGTATATTAATTTTATTTAATTATTCATATGTATTTGAATTATTCAATAATGACATATAAATTCCTTTTCTTTAATTATTAATATAATGTGAAACTAAGAAAATTAACTATATATATATATATATATATATATATATTATATACATATATATATATATATATATATATATATATATATATATATATATATATATATATATATATATATATATATATATATATATATATATATATATATATTATATATAATTTTTAATTTATTATCTATTTAAGATTAATAAATAAAATAAGAAAATACATTATTTTAAAAAGAAAATATTAAATAAGGAAGTTAATGATAAGTAAATAAGGAAAACATAAAAAATAATTTAAAAATTCAAAAAAATGAGAAAATTACACATCATAATGGAGCGCTCTGAAGACGACAAACAGGCAGAAAAGTTTCTGCTATATTACTATAAATTTAAAATAGTATAAATTAGTAAGTATAAATTTAAATTATATATAAAAGAAAAAAGAATATTTCATATAATATTCTCTCACATCCCATTTATAAATAAGTATTTTTGGTTAGTCATTCCAAACACACACATTCGATTTTTCAAGAGAAATAGAAGATTTCTTCAACTTCCTCTAGATAATTGAATTATAAAAAGTATTTAAAAATTTCTTTTGATGGAGCGAGATTCGATTCACTTCTAAATAATTGAATCTCGAACCAATTCAAGTATTCTTCAAGATGAAAATAATCAATTCAAGTATTCTTCAAGAATCAATTCAAGTATTCTTCAAGATGAATACGAGGATCGATTTAAGTATTCTTCAAGAAGAATAAGATAATCTATCGATTCAAGTATTCTTAAATCATTTAAGTATTTTTGAAATCGATTTACATCTTCAAATATATAATCTCAAGTATTCTTTCTCCAAGATGAATAAGAGGATCGATTCAATTATTCTTGAATCATTCAAGTATTTTTGGAATCGGTTTACCTTTTGAAGTATATAATCTCAAGTATTCTTTAAGAAGAAGAATAAGATGATCGATTCAAGTATTTTTTTAAATCGATTTATCTCTTCAAGTAGATAAACTGATTCATGTAGATCATTCAAGTATTTTTGGAATAAATTTACCTCTTCAAGTAGATAATTGATTCAAGTATTTTTTAAGAAGAATAAGAGGTTAAAAGACTGATTCATGTAAAGAATCGAAATCTTTCTTCAAGTTATTTAAGTTTAATTATTATTTTATATTATATTTTTTAATATATTACTCGATGTTGACAAATGATATTGGAATTGAGTTTTTAAATAATTGTTGATTTATTAATTTTAGCATATTAATTTTATTTAATTATTCATATGTATTTGAATTATTCAATTATGACATGTAAATTATAAAAAATCGTTTTCTTTAGTTGTTTATAATATTTGAAACTAATAAAAATAAAATTAATAAATTCATTAAAATATTTATGAATATTTAAAAGAATATATATATATATATATATATATATATATATATATATATATATATATATATATATATATATATATATATATATATATATATATATATATATATATATATATATATGATTAGTTTCTAAAAAATAAAAATTAATGGAAATAGAATTATTATTCTATAATTAATTAAGAAATACTAAACCATAATCCTGAGTAAAAAATAATATTCCATTTAAATATTATTTATAATATTACGTATATTTAAAAAAAATATAGCAACTATTTAAAATATTTTAATAATTTTTTTAATTAATTCTAAAATTTTCGACCTTATTTTTCATAAATAATCTATTGCAATTAATAAATAAATCATTCGATATAAATAAATTAATTAGTACCAAATCAAATTACGTATAGAAAAAATAATAATAAATTGAGATTTTTTTTATATAATTGATATTTATTTAGACAGTGAAATTAAGGATTTATTACTAAGAGTGACATACTTTGATCATAATTGCGCTTAAATGCAATAAAAAAAATAAAATACTAACAACTAAATAAATATACATCAAAAACACAAAATTACTCATATATGATTGTACATTTTTTTTAAAGAGACAGGGCAAGTAATAAATTATTTTCAATTGTATTATATTATAAAGTAACATTAAATAAAATATACAAGTCAAAATTATTTCAAATAATTAGAATATATGTAAATATATATTTATTTTTTACGTGATTTAGTTATACGTACAATATCAAAAGTCAAATATTATAATTTGTTGCAAGTTCTTTATATTGATGAAAAAAATTGTCTAGCTATAAAAAAACTCTTTAATTAATGCTATATATATATATATATATATATATATATATATATATATATATATATATATATATATATATATATATATATATATATATATATATATATATATTCCCTCTATCCCACCCAAAGAGTTACTTTTTGCTATTTTGGGCGTCCCACCCAAATGATCTTCTTTCCTTTTTTACACATATGAGATCCACACACACCCTCTAATACAATTAAAACATAGGGCCTACATTCCTACTAATACAATTACCCACTACACATTAAATAATAATATTCCTTAATCCAGATACCAAAAAGAAAAAAATACCCTTAATGTGGGAGGGCGTATATCACAATTTTATCTCCTATCTTCACCCAATTCACCTTCACATGCAAACACCATTCAAGGGAGCCACTCCATGCTATTGCTAACCAACAGCTTCTCTTCCCCTCTCTCTCTCTCTCCTACTTTGCAATTTTATCTACTGATTAAAATTTGTATTTCTTTAATAATTGAGTATAGCATACTATTTCTTCATTTACTTATCACGTTACCTCATTAATTCATCACACATTCACGCACTTATAGAAAATTATGTATACACCCTTAATAATTAATTATGAGTTGGTCTTGCGTGACCGGGACATACCGTGTGCCTTAGAATTTAATATTATAAGTAAGAGTACATTGTTTTGTTATAAATGGTATACACTTTAATTAATAAAGGTACACCATTTTATTTTAAAGGGTATACTCTTTTCATTAATATTTTTTATTTTTCTTCAGAAAATAAAAAGTACACATCTTTATATTAAAGGGTACACTTTAACACAAAATTCTAAAGGCGCACGGAGTTTGCCCAATGCGCCGGGTGCACAAATTTTTGCCATTAATTATTACACAAATATAGAAATTTTCCACACATCATAAAGAATTTACTTATAATGAATTAATTAATTAAAGACACATTGAAGTGTTAAGAGCCTGATAATATAGTTGGTAAGAATACCAAGCTTTTCCTTAAAAAAAGGTCAAAATTAAAAATTTCACAAATAATTCACCTAGAGTAACTGTTAATTTTTTCACAAAGAATTCACCTAGAGTATTAAATATTGATTAAGTTTGGTAAGATCGAAGTTTAAGATTTGAAAGTTATAAATCAATTTTATTAATTAAGTAATTATTTTTATTTTTTTAATCATAGTCATGACTCATATAAATAATTTACAATTTAGATAAGCATTTGTATCCTCTTACGGGTAGAGTTTTATTGGACGAAAAAGTGATATTCGAATTAATTAAATATAACTTACTATTTGTTAATTTATTTTATCACGTTACCTCATTATTTCATCACACATTCACGCACATGCAGTAGCTGTCACATCTAATACTGTACTACAATCTCAAAATTTATCCTTCTTTCTCACACGTACACACTTTCAATATTGAAGTTGCCATAGTCCCTTGTTCACGATCATCAATTTTTGCAGAAATTTATGTACATTTTTTACTAATTACTGCAAGAAAATATCTGAATTAATTCTACACAAGTATGATTTTAATTTTAGTTTTTTTAAATTTGTAATCTAATTTTTTTTTTCGATTTTTATCATTTTTATTCAAATTTAGTCCAATTTATTTTTTTTCCAAAATTAAAGGACTAAAATCAAACTAAAAAAAGACTGAATTTGAGAATTGCAAATAAAAAATAACTAAAATTGAAATTAATCAAACTTAAAAAATGAATTTTCACATTTTCCCTAATTACTTCACTAATAATTACAAAATATGTGTACTCCTTCTGTCCCGCTCAAATAACACTATTTTATTATATTGGACGTCCCGTTCAAATTACACTATTTTTCCTCTTTTAGTAAAAAGGGTCCACCAATGGCCCACCACTACCCATCACATCTCTCTAATACACCTATCTACTTTACATAAAATAATGATACTCCTTAATCTACGCGTAAAAAATAAACGGTGCAGTTTGACCGGGACGGAGGGAGTACGTCATAAAAATTTTACTTGGTGATTTTAAAGATACTTTCGAAGTATTGGAGCCTCATTATAGTTGGTCAGAATACGAAGGTATTCTTAAAAAGGTCAAAAATAAATTTTCACAAATTAATTATGAACCTAAGGTAATTAACTGTTAATTTTTTTAATGGAATATATGAAGTATTAAATATTGATAATTAAATTAGGTTTGGTAAGAAGTTTAAGATTTGAAATTTATTAATCATTTTTATTAATTAAGTAATTTAATCCCTCCATTTGGGAAAAGTTTTTACCTCTGACTGGACGTGGAGATTAAGAAAAAAATATTTGCTTTTTTTTGGTGTTATAGTATTTTTTATAATTATAAATAAATGATAAAATATGTTTGGTGTGTTAGATATGAGAGATTTTTTTTTAAAAAAATAAAGTATATAAAAGGAGTTATTTTATTTTATTTTTTATTTTTTCACATTTCTAATGAGTTGAAAATTTTTGTGGGGTGTATCAAAATAGGAATGATGACAATTTTTTTTGGGATGGATGGATACAATTTATTTTAATTATAGTCACTAGCTAGCTCCTATAATTAATTTACTGTTTGATGATAGACAAGTATTGTGTGAGATAATTTAACGCTTTCATAATTGCGGGTCTAAAGTATTCATTTACTTTTTGCATGTGGATTAAAGAGTATTATTATTATATGTAAAGTGAGTAGTTATATTAGAGGGATGTGGTGAGCTATATTGTGTACTTTTTTACTAAATAAATAAAGGAAGTAGATACATTTGAAGCGGACGCCAAAAATAGTAAAATGGATACCTTAGAAACAGACGGAGGGAGTATTATTTTTGCTATAAAATGTTATCACTTTCACTATAAAATAATATTATTATTTATTTGTATTATAAATTGTTTATAAAATAATTCACTGCATCATTATTACTTTTTAGCAATTGAATATTACTTTTTATGTTATCACTTTTTATTTGTCTAAAGTAAGTGAGAGGATCTCACATAAGTAAGTGAGACGATCTCACACAAATCTCATAATAATACTCGATCAATTCTCATTTTATTATTCGAATTATTAATATGTCTACTTTTCGTGCAAAGGGATAACTTGATCAGCTATAATTGATAGAAATTTGAACAAGGACGGACGTTCCGAAAATAGTTGGAAAACGAGCACATCACGCTCTTATTTAACATGAGCTGTAGTGGAGATCCCCAACACATATTAACTTTGTATATCACATGGATATACATATGTTAAGTAAAAAAGTTCGAGCAAGTGCTCTTAACTTTTTTTCAATAAAGCTTTATAATTAGTTAATTGAATTGTTTTATGAGGATCTCTCGTGTGAGACGGATAGTGACACGTGTTGACTCGTTATTAAAGTATGCATGCTATATATGTAAAATATGTTAATTTTTAGTTAAAATATCTTTGTAATAAATTATATTATAACACTTTAAAAACATACTTTAATTTATTATATATATATATATATATATATATATATATATATATTTAACAATAAATTAACATACTATATCTATATACTAAAAAGTACTCCCTCCGTCCCGCATCAAGGGTCTCTTTTTTCCATTTTGGTCGTCTCACCCAAAGGGTTCCCTTTCCTTTTTTATACACATGGATCCCACACTCACCCACTAATATAATTAAAACATGGGATCCACACTCCCACTAATACAACTACTCACTACACATTAAATAATAATACTTCTTAATCTACGTGCAAAAAAGCAAAATGCACCCTTGGTGCGGGATGGATGGAGTATACTTTAACAACAAGTTGACCGTCTCACGAAATTACCGTTTCACAAGAGAGTTTGTCTTATTTTATGTTATATGAGTAACTAGTACGATAACTAAAAAAAATATTTTTAATGAAAAGTGTTACAATAAAATAAGACAATCTTATAGACTTAGCCGAGGATCTTCTGTGGTACCAGTGATGATGAAAAATTTCTTTCATTGAAAAAATTTAGGAATACCTATACCATTGGTGAGTCGCACGTCACAAGAAAATTCACCCCTTTATCAGTGGCTAAAAGGTCATTGCTATTTGCCCCTTTAAAATCACGATAGTAGCTAAACATGTTTCTATTTTGCAGAATTTTATTCTTGGATTTAAGACATCCTAAGAAGGAATTCTTGGATTTATGAATTGACAAATCCTTTTCTTCCTTGATTGCTGACAAAAAATTGAACCCTTATTTATCAACATTGTCATGATGAGAGTTCTTAATAAGAAGTCACGAGTTATTACCTTTCTTAATTTCTGTGTCGGGGTGCAAACTAAAGAAGGGACAGAGGAAGCTCAAGTTGAGATTGAAAAGATCCGGCCGAGTAGCCAAGAACTACCCACCCTAAATTTGTGAATGTTGATATGTGAGGAGGTGAAGGGAATTTTAGAGAGAGAAGCGTTGATCTATGAGAGAGAGGAAGTGAATTTACAGAAAGAAGCGGTGCAATTTTTGAAGTTGGCAACGACGTGAAGGAAAGAAAGAACATTGTCATCTGATCTTCCATGAAAGGATTTCAATGTATTATTTAAAAAAGTAAAGGGGCTTAAATAATCTAATTTATAAATATAAAGTGTTTGGATGAATAAAATTAAACTTAAGGGCTAATTTGATCCTTCCTAATAAGATGGAGGGTTTGGATGACCCTTTGCCCAATTCACTATAAATGTATTTATTTTTTTTTCTCTGTTTTTTTTTAAATAAGATCCCAAACATACGTAGAATACAACTACCTACTACCTATAAAATAATAATATTTTTTAATTTATATAAATTAAAAAAAGAAATTTTATTAGTGGTTAGAGGTTGTACTTTAATAGTTACTTTAAATATTTTTAAATTATATTCATAAAGAATAATACTCCCTTTGTCCCGGAGAAGGTGTAACATGTTTTTTGGGTACCGAGATTAAGGAGTATAATATTTTAATGTAAAGTGAAGTGAGATAAATTATAATATTTAATGTGTAATAGATATGTGTATTAGTGGTGTGTGTGAGCCCATGTAAATATGTTAATATTTTTTGTGTGGGTCGATATGCTTTAAAATTAAGGAATGTGATAACTTTTACAAGACAACCAAAAAAGAAAATGTCACAACTTTTGTGAGACTAAAGGGGTATTATATATACATATACATACAATGAACTTATAAATGTATCCCATTAGTATTCTGACTAATTGAATGCACTTAAACAAGCATTTATCGAATCGAGTCACGATGTGTTCGCATACATAATACAACCCTATGTTGCTGATGGTTGGAGTACTTTTTTTTTTTAAATGCATTATTTTCCCTTAAATTCCAATTGTGTGACTAAAACGCAATAAAATAAAATAATTAATAATAAAAGAATGAACATTTGCTAGGAATATACTCCTTCCGTAATGTTATCATAAAATATGAATAAAGTTTCTAATAATCAACTCTGATGAGATAAATCATCAAATAATAAATAAATTAATTAAATGATATAAAAGATTAAGAGGATACAAACTCGATTGTTTATTCCTTTTTTCTTCAACTCTCAGTGTTCTTTAAGGAGCCTCGTAAAATTAATCTGTAAAAGTACGCCGGATAGTAGATCCTCCGACGCTCAAGTCAGTATTGTATCTCAATATCTATCAAAGATTACCTAAGAGATATCAAAGATAAATGGTAATAATTCTCAAATACATATTCCCTTTCTGGGTCTCGTTTCTGAGATTATAATACGTATCCAGATAACCACGTTCTCTATCGTGATGTTAACCGAAAAGCCACATTTATTAATATATAAAATAAATATAACATATTTATCCACATCAATCCACATCAAACTCGAAATTTTAATAGTAAACGTTCTATTTATGTGCATTCATTTACTTTAATGAATATCAGTAAACAATATTTTTAAATTTATTTTGTCAATTAACAAACTAAGGTTGAATATAACTTATCTTAATATATCTAATTGGGAAGTAATTTCCTTATATAAAATTTTCAAAAACATATCAAATTCTCATGTAATTATAAATTTAAAACACAAATGTCTACATATTATTGGTTGAAACTAATTTATTATTATTAAATACATTAAAATATTAATTAAGGCAGGTATAAAAAACTTCTTTTAATTTGACCTTAATTTTAAAGTATTAATTAAAGTATTTTATATTTCAATTATTTATAAAGATAAGCTATAGAATTAATTTTTTAATTTAATTAGTTGAATAATTTGATATCTACTTAATATTAATTTTATTGCATCAAATTTTATAAAATAATTTGTATATAATTTTTAAAAAATTACAATTAATTTAAATTAACAAAATATCATGTGCACTCGGGTGCACAAAGTAATATTTATGCACTTAAATTTAATTCAAATATGTTGATTAATAAATAAATAAATATATATTAGTGAATAAAAATTAAAAAATTTACACTGCAAAATTAATGTTATAGTTAAATATAAAATGTGATATATTTATTAAGAAATATATATGTACATTATTGAATAAAACTTAATATAATATATTATGAAGAAAAAACTGAGTGCATATATTTTAATTCATATATCTATTCGTTTAAATTAAACTATTTTTTTTTTTAAAAGTGAGTATATAGTAGTAATATTTTTTTTATATAAAAAAACAGTATTAATATAAAACTTAGAAATATATGAGTGAATTTAACTAAGTAATATATTCCTCCCTTCGATCTAGGTAAAGGTCCCCACTCCCCATTTACTTTTTGTGCGTAGATTAAGAAATATTATTATTTTAAGTGTATTAGTAGTGAATGGTGGACTATGTGTGAAACATTTTTATTAAAAAGGGAAAATGAAGACCTTTGAATATAACGTTAATATAGTAAAATGTAAACTTTTCGGTGAGATGAAGGGAGTAATACATTTATATTTTAAAATATATATATTTTAATTTAAAACAAAAATTTTATAGATCGCGTAACACGCGGGTACTATACTAATAGTATATATATTAGTTATAAGATAGAGTCTACTGTGAAACGTTAGTTATGCGAGACCACTTGTGAAATGTATTAAAATATGTCTAATATATACTCTAGATAAAATATGTTTAATGGTTGTTAAAATATGTTTTGTAAAGTATGATGAATAATGAATTAAAGTATAATTTTATTATGTTATAATTTGATTCATTATTAACATACTTTAACTAAAAAATACTTTACCTATATAATAAGCATACTTTAGTAATGGATCGACTCGTCTCACAAAATGATGTCTCACAAGAGTCTCTAGTTAAAAGCTCGTGAATAACTTCGCCCATTATTCATTTAATACACTCATAATAAGCTTATTAAAAACGTACATTTAATGAGTTGGATTAATTAGTTAATTAATATACATATTATATTTAAGGGACCGACTATTTGTACTCAAAATCACTAAACATATCACATTTATTAAATACACTCCAAAAAATTTAATAAAATATATACATATATATATTACTAAACGTACCCTAATAAAGACAATTTTGTCCTCCTAATTATAAATATCATTTTGAATTACTAAACATACCCCGTAAAGACATACATTGGAGTCTTTTAATTTTGATCCTCTTCGAATCTGTCTACAAAACATTACCGGCGAGCACTTTATTACCATCTATTTGGTTCGATGACGTGTTCTTTCCAACCAAAACTGCTTTAAGAAATTATTTGATCCATGTGAAATAATGGAGGATATACATATCCGTAGTACTGGTTTGCAAAGATTGATTTCGCTAAGAGATAAAAAGTGATTTGATGTGTGAGAAATGGCGTTTGCCTCAGGCCGAATTTTTAATATAAAAGGGGAATATTGGTACCGTTGGTGGATTGAAATTTGGAAGGGTGATTGAAAATTGGAAGGGTAATCAGTAATGTGGCTGTTCTATTAACCCCTGCAAACAAAAAAAATTAAAGAATGGGTTTGGGTGATTAATGCACTTAAGTTCCTTACCCTCTCTCTCTCTCTCTCAAGGGCTGCCCCACGTGGTGTATTTCCAGATCAACTATACAAGTTGGAAATTGCAGAGAGTTTCCAAAACAACAATTGAAATGCCATTTTTTTTTATCAAATTTTGGAATTAAGAAATTTAGTGTTAAAATTAAGGATATTTTTGTCTTAGGGAATTTTAAAGTTAAATATTAATGGGGTGCGTGTTGTTATTTGGGGTGCGAATAACCACCCCCTATATTTAATAATAATTAAAATTGCGTACAGTTGGTCGCACAAAATGTTGTTTACAAGGTCGCACAAAAGGTCGCATTGTATTGCGTGACTTTTCTTGTGATCGTTTGTGTGACCAATTATGCGACTATATATTTCTGCTTATAATCGCTCAAGTGATCGCATGCAGGGTCGCACATAAAGTCGCATAGATGATCGCGTGTGTTATCTCGTAAGCAGTTGCTCATACTTGAAGCGTAGAGTTACACAATAGATCGCACAAACAGTCGCAAGTAGGGTCGCTTATGTGGTTGAAGGGTATTTGGGTCAAAAAAATTTTAAAAGTGGCAAATTTAAAAAAAAAATATTGTGGGTGGCATTTTAAAAAAAATGTATTGAAAGTGGCATTTTTGAAAATTTCTCTTATAATAATCACAGAGTAATAACATAATTAAAATATGAATTAATTACTTATTAAATATAAAATTTTTCGTATAATGATAATAGACGTAAAATTATTTTTGAATGAACTCATATTATAATATAGTAGTACATTATAAAATTTATGTATAAAAACTAATTATGAAAAAATAATTTTCTGATAATTTTAGCAGGGAAATCATAAGTAGATTTTTCATAATTGAGTTCTTAATCATTAATAATATTAATTTACAGTGCTTGCTAAAAATAAATTTTTTAAAATTGTAAGGTGGCGTCACCACGTTCGTTCTTAGAAAAATTATGTACGTGGCGCTCTCATATTAATTTTACAATTAATATTTTATTTTAAGTAATTTAATATTTTACATATTGTTTTATGTAATCTTTTCTCATTAATAAACTTAAAATACAATTAATATTTTATTTTAATTAATTTATTATTTAAAGTAATTAATATTTTATAATATTGCAATTAATATTTTATTTTAAGTAATTTTTATGAAAATATAATTTAATCTAATAAGAATATTTATATTATGCCACATTGTTTTTTATATAGTTTTATGGATTATATTTTAAGCCATAGGATAGAAAAATTAATTTAAGCCCCAAATTGATAGTTTACTAATTTTTTAAGTTTTGAATTGAAAATATTCATATTATGGCGCATTGAGTTTTAATATATTTTTACATTTAAATATTTTGATTGGGTTATTCAATAAATAAAAAATATATATTATGAAAGTAAAAGATAAAGAGAGAGATGCTCGATTATTAATAAAAATTACAACTAATAATAAGCTTAATATTTTTGTTATATAATTATGATTAAAAAAAATTATATTACTGCATATCATTTCCTTTTAAATGTTTTATAGTATATTTTAAGGCCTAATTGATAGAAAAAATAATAAGCTTAATATTAATTCATTTTCCGGTTTTGAATTTAAAATATTCTATTATGACATATCGTTTCCTTTTAAATTAATTGATGTTCATCTTTTTAATACGAAAGTAAAAACTACATTTAATAGTAAAAGTAAAATGAAAAAATAAACAAACAAATATTAATAATCTTAAAATTTCAATTAATATTTTATTCTAAGTAATTTATTATTAAAGTAATTAATATTTTATAATCTTGCAATTAATATTCTATTTTAAGTAATTTTTATGAAGATTTAATTTAAACTAATAAGAATATTTTTATTATGGCACATTGTTTTATTTTTTATATAATGGAGTACTCCCTTCGTCCCGTTTCAATGTTTACATATTTTTATTTTGGACGTCCAATTTCAATGTTTACGTTTCTTTTTTTTGGAATATGGGACCCACCTAAAATAATTAATATATCACCATGGTCCCCACATCCAACACTAATACACCTACCCACTTTACATTAAATATTATTATATCTTTCCATCCACTATCTATTTAAATACTATACTCCTTAATCAACGTGCAAAAAGCAAATGTAAACATTGAAACGGGACGGATGAAATATATTTTAAGGCCCCTAACTTATAAAAAAAATTAATTTAGGTCTCAAATTGATAGTTTATCCATTTTTTAAGTTTTGAATTAAAAATATTCCTATATGACACATTGAGTTTTAATATATTTTTACATTTAAATATTTTGGTAGTGTTTATTCAATAAAAAAATAATATATATTATGAAAGTAAAAGATAGAGAGAGATGCTCGATTATTAATAAAATTTACAACTAAGAATAAGCTTAATATTTTTATTAAATAATTGTGATTAAAAAATAAAATCCTATTATTGCATAATATCGTTTCTTATTTAATTGTTTTATAGTATATTTTAAGGCTCTTATTGATAGAAAACATAATTAAGACCCAAAATTTATAATTCATTCATTTTTAGATTTTAAATTGAAAATATTCAATTATGACATATTGCTCCTTTTAAATTAATTGAATGTTCATCTTTTTAATACGAAGGTAAAAACTACATATAATAGTAAAGTAAGATGAAAAAAATAAACGAATAAATATATATACATTTAATAATAAAATATAAAATTATAAAAAATATACTTTTAAAATAAAAACATTACATATAATAGAACCTGCTTTGAACGCGGGAGACAAAACTAGTTTAAAATTAAAGACAATGCATGTAATATTGTTTATTAAAATATATACTCATTCCGTCCCGTCCTTATGGTTACTTTTGTTTTTTGCACTTGGATTAATGAGTATAGTATTTTAATGTGTATTAAGGTGAGAGCAATAATATTTTATGTAAAGTGGGTATGTGTATTAGTGTGATGTGTGGGTACATGGAGAGAAAAGTAATTAATTTGTATGGATCCCATATGCTAAAAAAGGAAATGTAACCATTAGAACGGGACGTCCAAAAAGAAAATATGTAACTATTAGGATGAGACAGGGGTAGTACTTATTTCTATTGAATTTTTAAAAAAAAATTATTTTCATAAGATTCAAAAGTACTAAAAATAAATATTACTCTTATTTGATAGATTCGATAGTACACTTAGGAATTACAAAACAAACGATGACAATTAAGATTACAAAATTAAATCTTATCCACATTGCATCTTTTAAATATATAATCGATTATATAAATAAATACATAATAAATAAAAAAGAAAATGAGTACTCTTATCGGAGTGGGCCCTATGTGGTGGCACACACGGCACATCCTAAGAGTATGGACAGCCTCTACTTGGATTAGAACTAGATAATAAGTTCGATTAAACTCAACTCCAAAATAACTCTGAGATTTAAAAAAAAAATAAAAAAAATCTATCATAAAACAAATTTTAAATTTTCTGTTCCCATAAATTAAATTTATAAACATTTCTTATTCAAAAAATAGGATTATAACTATACTAGTGAAAAGCATATGTATTCAACGGACAAGAAAATGTGGTAGGCAGCAGCAGAGTAATTAATATACTTCCCTCCGTCAATTGTTAATTAATCCATTTGCAGTTTGGGTGTCAATACCATTTGCTTTTAGTACGTAGATTGAAGAGTCTTATTATTTTATATGTAGTGGGTAGTTGTATTAGTGAAGGGTGTGAGTCGCATATTTTAATTTTATTAGTGAAAGTGTGAGTCCATATGTCTAAAAAATGTATTGAAAGTGGATGGTCCAAATAGTGAAATGGATAGATTAACAGTGGATGGATGGAGGGAGTACATCTGAATAATTTAGAATCACCAGAGGAGCACACCCCAGAATGAAAGTGATGGAATCTATTTGAATCTCTAACAACAATTGTTTTTCCTGTGATCAAAGAAACATGTTTACCAAACTCATGGCAATCTCTATACGCCCTTAAATTCTTGAACACCACAATTGGTGTTCCATCTGCAGTCGCTACGAGCCCGAATGCAATGGCAAGTCTCTCACTATGGACTAAAGCCTGCTAGTTCCGCTCGTCCCACACTTCGTCGTCTTCGGTTAAAACCGTGCTCTCCTTGTCCACACTCGAAAATTGAAGCTCCCTCAACTTTGAGTAGATCTCCCCTGCTTGAGGATGGTGTTGATCGCCCACTACAAACCGGTGTAGTCTGCTCTTTCCTCAGAGCTCTCTCAGCCATGAGCTTCCTCACTTGCAGCTTCGCCCCACTTCCCACACAACGCGTGCAAGTTGAACAGCAGAATGTAAGCTGGGGTAGAGTTGAAGGAGCTTCTCAGCAGCAATCTTTCCAAGCTCGTATACTCCCAAGAGACTCTTCCAACTCATTCCGTCGGGCTCACATGGCATCGAGTTATCAAATCGTGCGCCTCTGTTAATTGCCCAGCTCGAGAGTATATATCAATCATACAGTTATAGTGGTCGAGTGTTGGTTTCAAACCATGCTTGCTATCCATAAGAGTCTAAAATTTGCTTTGCATCTTCAACCAAACCACCGTGGCTACACGCAGTGAAAATCGCCACGAACGTAACCTCGTTCATCCTAACACCAGACAGTCCCATTTCACGAAAGAGTAAGCCAAACCAGAAATCATGGATGTCTAAGCCACGGTGTCGGGTGCGTCTATTGATTCAAACACTTTATAGGTGTAGTCCAATCTTCCACATTTGGCATACATAGTAATCGTGGCACTTTCCCCATGGAGATACGAAACAAGTACTCTCTTTATTGCATCTCCATGAGCTTGAGAACCAAATTTGAAATCAGCAAACACTGGGCACAATTGGGAGATGCTGGTGTACATTGAATTCATTCAAAACAGCACCTTCACATCTTAATGACTTGAAAGTATTGATGTAATTTTCAAATTCCAGCCTTGTATACTTAACAGTGCAACTGTTTCCCAGTCTCCAAATACAAAGAACTTGGAAAGGACTTCAAGAGGCCGATATAGATAAAAGAATTAGGCTTAAAAATTGAATATTGGATTCTCAAATACAGCTCTACAGCATTCTCTAACAGCCCTTTATCCGCATAAGCAGATATGATTATGACCCACGAAGCCATAGTTCTTTCAGCCATTTCATCGAACAGTTTCCGAGTAAGGGGGGTCTTTGACTGAAGATTACTCGGATTTGAGCGACACCCATGAAGGAAATTTAGTGAAATTTGGAGTTTTTGAGCAACGCGATAATGGAATTAGCCAATCAAGTGCAATACTAAAAAATATATATCCAAATTAAAGAAACGCAAGACAAACAAAAGATTAAAAAAAAAGGGGAACAGACATATAAAAACGTAAGTGGTTAAAAATTAAAAACGTTGGACTTATTTTGAACCTCTGCAACGGCTCTTTAGATCTTGAACCCCAAATCATGATCTGCAACGGAACCCCAAATCATGATCTGCAACGGCTCTTTATGTTGAACCCCAAGTCATGATCTGCAACGGCTCTTTAGATCTTGAACACCAAGTTGCAACGGCTCTGTAGTTGGAGTTGATCTTGAACCCCAAGTTTCTTGTTTTGCTATAATAGACGCTGCCCCCTACTTATTGTTGTTAATTAATCAGCACTTGATCTTCAATCCCAAGTCTAAAATACGTTGATACTTAATCAGCATCAGAGAAAACAAGAATACAGAGATGGGTAGAAAGAAGATGAAGATGGAGCTAATTCAAAACAAGAATTCAAGATTAATCTGTTTCAAAAAACGAAGAGACAATGTCATCAAAAAAACTGAAGAACTCAGCATCCTCTGCGATGTACCGGCGTGCGTAGTGATCTATGGCCCTAACGAGGATGCCGTTGTTTGGCCACTCGATCCTCATCGGGTTATGGGGCTTTACAAATCGCACATCAAGGCTGGAAAATCTTGCAAGTCTTTTGGGGTTTCGGATTTTTTGAACAACAAAATCAAGAAAGCAGACCAAGATGTGATGAAATTAAGGAAGGACAAGTATCGTTGCCCGAACGCTCTTCTTGATTCGGTGAAAGATCCTCTCTTGCTGAGGAGTTTTGCGGATGGACTGAAGGAGAAGATTGAAGTTGCCAAAGCCAGAATCGATTTATTGAAGAAACAAGAATTCATCCGCAATCACAACCAAGAAAACGAATACAACAATCAAGAAAACGATCAGTTTTATGACGCCATCCGCAATCACAATCAAGAAGGCAATCAGAATCAAGAAAACGATTACAACGATCAAGAACTCTATCAGTTTTATGACGCCATGTTGGCCCAGAATACGCTGCCTTTGCCTTGCGTGGATGGTGGGGATTGCCTCGACTTTCTGCCGGCGCCCCAAGCTTTTCCGACACCGGAACCAGCTTTCCCGATGATAGATATGGATCTTTTTGCTTCCCTGAATGATGGTGAGCTTTTCCGGAACCTTTCCCGATGATGAATTTGGATGAAGATGAGTTCAGTCAACTCCTTGCTTCCCTGAGTTAATGAAGTGGATTAGAGATCATTATTTGTGTTTATTAGGATTTTCATTGCTGTAATCATCTTGATTATGGAGTACTTTTTGTTTATTGTTTGTATTTTAAATTCATATGCTTCTTCTTAAAGTTGTCAAATTGGGTTTGCCCGTTGAACCAGCCTGTGTCTCCAAGAAATTACAGTTGTACTTTGGAATAAAATTACATGTTGTCGTGAAATTGGCAGAAAACTCATACAAGAAAGACTACACACGAACTCACATTAATGAATAGAAGAAAAGAAAAAACGAGACGAGACACGATTTACGTGGTTCGGAGATGAAACTCCTACGTCCACCGGAGAGATATCTTATTGCTACATTGATAGGTGAGGTGATTACACATACAACAAGCTGTAGAGAAGAGCTTATATACAACTCATATGCTAACTACCAAAGTTACTGGACCAATCCGCTGCATCAACTTTGAGCTCCCGTTTGATCCATCAAACGGTTACCAAATTGACTGAAACTACTTCCAACTAACAGCTTATGTGTCAAGCTTTCCAGCCATATGCTCAACCGCTCCTAACTAATCCATTTAGCCACCAAACAAACTCCTCAAACTTCCCTGCTCACCTTATGCACCGGTTGTATCCTTTTGCTGTCATCTTGATTATTTAACCAACATGATGCATCTGATTCTTCTATACATCATGTCCATATGTAATCTAAGACATATGTAAACTTAAATATGATTGAATAAGGTTTATTCTTCACAAATCTCCACCTTAAACCTTAATCAAACCATAGCAACTCTCCCTCCATTACACTACTCCACCTTGAGTAGCACCTCTTAATCATTGCTCCAACTTGAGCAATACCTTTTATCATTGCTCAACCATGAGCAACACCTGCAACATATAAATGTTGACTTACCGCCAAGCCACACCAAGTTCGAACCATTTTCCTAATGAAAGTGCCACTACTTTGAAGTCGATTCTAACTCACTAGGATTACCCGATGCTTCTCCTACTTGCTCGTTGTTACCGCGCTGCTCTTAAACGCCAACGAGTCCAAGTACCACATCTCCTAGCTACCCCGTTATATCGCTACTTCCCCCGAACACCATTCACTTACCGGAAAATCCTTTCACAAACCTTGCTGAGCTGACTTGTCCATGAGATATACCAAGCTGCTGATTTCATTCCCATGGTAAACCCATGTCCTGATAATCTAACTCCACCTTCAGGGGAGTCCCATGCTATTGATGCATCCATTTTCCATGCAATTGGCACTACCTTGTACAGTAAGAACCAACACTGCAACTTTCAGCCACTTCTTCATTGAAATTCCAAGCTACTGTTATACTGATTCCACTTCCTATGCATGTAGTACCTGGCCACTATTGCTTGTTTTCATGAATCCTTTAATCTGCCCATCACTAATAGTGTGTATCTGAACAGCCACAAGCCTAAAACTACTAACCATTGCCGGAAACGATCCTGCTGGAATCGCGAATAACCGTCGGAAATTTAATCCTCCCGACCGAAAAAAATCGCTACCCATACCTGTCTGCAGTTCTAAATCATCGCTGGAAAAAAACTAAATCACGATTGGGTTGATCCACTTTCCTCGCCGATCGTTGATTCCTTCCTCAGCGCCGTCGAGTTCTATCGAACCTCTTGGTGCCTCCAGTCGTCACTTAAATTCACAAACTAGTCGGAGACTGAAGTCGCTGCGAACCAAGAATCTCGCAGGAAAATCACGACCAATCTTCTCACCGGAACAGATGGTCACACTGGTTCCCCTCGAGAAGTTATTCCTCGTCATCGATCCCATCCACTTCCTATCTCGCTGTCGATCCCATTTCAACCGCTCTGAATTTACTGCTGATCACGCCGGACAATGCTTGCGGAATCAAGAATTCCACTGGAAACTGAATTCCCCCCACCGGAGTACCACCGTGTCCCTAGTTGGCATTTGCCATCGCCGGGTCCCCGTGCATTCGCCATATAGCAGATTCCCGACGCCGAGCACACCTGAATCCCATCACCTTCTGTTGAGAACGTCTTCTTGGATCTTCCTCCACTCGATCGTTTCTTGGTCTTCACCGCTTCCCGATCTTTTCACCGCTAGGAGATCATCGCGGTGTTAGCAATCACCCCCTCATAAACTTCTGATCCTCCTCCGAACTGCCGTCCGAAGAGTGCTTCCATCTCCCTCTGAACAGCTGTCCAAATATGACCTATCATCGATGGTCCAACTCGTCTGCCGGATTATCAGAGCTCTCCGATTCTCCCAGCTTTAAACCGCTGCACCAAAGGATTACTCCTTCTCCCTCTCATTGATCTGCAAGAACCGTCTGCTTTCTTGCATCTCACCGTTCTTCATCTTCATTCCGAAATCTTCCATGAACCTTCTTGACATCAAACCCGTGTAGATATCCTCTTGATCTTTCCGTTTCTGACTTCTTCCCACAGACGGCGCCAATTGTCGTGAAATTGGCAGAAAACTCATACAAGAAAGACTACACACGAACTCACATTAATGAATAGAAGAAAAGAAAAAAACGAGACGAGACACGATTTACGTGGTTCGGAGATGAAACTCCTACGTCCACCGGAGAGATATCTTATTGCTACATTGATAGGTGAGGTGATTACACATACAACAAGCTGTAGAGAAGAGCTTATATACAACTCATATGCTAACTACCAAAGTTACTGGACCAATCCGCTGCATCAACTTTGAGCTCCCGTTTGATCCATCAAACGGTTACCAAATTGATTGAAACTACTTCCAACTAACAGCTTATGTGTCAAGCTTTCCAGCCATATGCTCAACCGCTCCTAACTAATCCGTTTAGCCACCAAACAAACTCCTCAAACTTCCCTGCTCACCTTATGCACCGTTTGTATCCTTTTGCTGTCATCTTGATTATTTAACCAACATGATGCATCTGATTCTTCTATACATCATGTCCATATGTAATCTAAGACATATGCAAACTTAAATATGATTGAATAAGGTTTATTCTTCACACATGTATACTCTTACAAACCAGGAAATTCTACGTACATTCCGATGTAATTCTAAATACCCAAAGAAATTGTTTATTAAGTAGGAGGTGTTGAATCGTTTATGAATGTAAGGCCTTCATTTCCCATATCCTAATTGTTCACATTTTACCCTCTCAACTGACTCAACCAGTGAACTCGGACATTTCCCCGTCAGGGTAATAAGTTCGAGCGTCGTGATTTCACCGATTTCACTACCAATCTCTTTTAGATAATGGCAGTGTTTTAACAACAGCTGTTGAAGTTGAGGAAAGTGGTCGTTGGAGGCGACATTCCATTGAGAAAGACACACTCGATTCAGTTCGAGCAACCTCAACTTCTGGAATTCACCTTCTCTTGTATCCCATCTCTCTCCCACAAATGAAAGTTCCAACAACTTGAGAACCTCAATCTTTTCCAATCTTCCAATCATTGACATCTTCTCCCAACTCAACTGTGTCTGATTGTCAACTTTCTAATGTTCGAGGGGAACCCAAACTCCTCTAGTTTAAATTTCGAATGAGTAAAGAAATTTAAGGAGAGGGAGTTGAGCTGAGTGAGGAAGCGGAGATCATAATGTGGATATTCCATCTTCTTCGACTACGGAAGTCTCAGGATATATGTGCATTTGAGTTTACGAAGATGGGGCGAACATTTCAACAACTCTTCATCCTTTGTGTTCCTAATATTAAGACATGAAAGATACTCTAGGCTGTAATTGCTGTGTTTGAAACTACTCCAATCTTCACTATAGTTTGCATTATATGCATGAATGTATCTCAACTTGTTCATTTTCACAACTGTTGGAGTGATGTATACTTCATTAAGGTCTCCACTCGTAGATACTCTAGATTAACTAGCTTTTCAATCCACATTGGCACTTTTAGAGCAACCAAGAATCTCAAGTTAACCAGATACTCTGTTCCAAATAAATTTTTATCAACACCATAGCTCCATGTGATCTTGTAATGCATCACTCTCAATAGTCTCATGTCCCTGAAACGCAAGCGTAAGCTCTTTCCTTCGCCGTAGAAAGAGCGAACGTGTTGGCAAAGGCTCAAGGTTGTGCAATCGCCATCGATTCGTAAACGATGGTTTCTCTCAATAATAGTGCAGCTCCTGTAAAATGAAAATTAAACGCAGAACATGAATAGTAGTTGACATAATGTAAACCATGTGAGACTTACTCATTGTTCCAAAAATGTTGGAAGCGTTCTTCTTGAGATATTTTCAAGCACAAGTCATGCAATAAATCATGAACAACACATGCCTTCACTCTACCATCTATTCTTCTTTTGGCAACCATTACTAGGCTTCTATTAATTAGCTCCATTATATATTCTTCTGCTACACTCTCTTCGCTCTTCTTGTTTTCTTTACATATGAATCCTTCCGCCATCCACAACCTCTTCAACTTTCCAACTGGGACTTCTTGATCTTCTTTATATTCTCCAAAAAAAAAGAAAGCATGGCTTTAAATGGTCTGGTAGATGCTTATAACTTAACTCAAAAATTTGAATCACTGTATTCTCTTCACTATCTTTAACATAGGAGGCTAAATTTCCTACCACTCCTTCCCATGCACTTTCTTCCTCGTCCATAGTTGAAAGAACACCAGCAAGAGCACTCACTGTGAGTGGTAATCCGCGACATTTTGCAGCAATTTTCTTTCCAATTGGTTGGAGATAAGGAGGGCAAGTTCTACTACTGAAGACCTTCTTCTGTAATAGCTCCCAACATTGCTCATCCGTCAAAAATGGCAGCTGGTGAATTATGCTATCAGGTGGAGCCACATCTTTAATCCTACTAGTCAGCAATATCCTGCTTCCATTTTCATCATCTGGGAAAAATCTCCGTAACTCATATGTCCCAAACATCATCCATAACAACAAGGTATCTTCTTCCCTTCAAGGTTTTGTAAATATGCTCTTCTAGTATCTCTTCTTCCATACTCAAGATCTCATCTTTAATAAAGTCATTATTTATACGACTCAAGATATCAGCCAGTATACTCCGTCTCTCAGTATGTTTGAGATACAACACACCATGACAGTTTATCAAACTTATATCTAACAAGGGGATGATTGTACAACTTCTTTGCTAAAGTGGTCTTACCAAGTCCTGGCATCCCGATGATTGAAACTACGAGCAGTCTGTGTGTCCCTCCATCCAGCTCATCCAAAATATCCCTTGCTTCATCCTCAAAACCAACCATTATGCCATTCGAGTCATAATTCCTCTCAACCTCTATCGGGAGTACTTCTTGTGTAGTGTGATAGTACTCTGTCACTTTTAAGCCTCCTAGTTTGTATGTCTCTCTAACATCCTGAATCATGTGGTTGAGATAAGTGAGCCTTGTGATGACATATAAGAGTGGAACATCCTTAACCAAAAATGCAGTGATGAGATATTGAGCTTGGTCTGCAATATCTCCAATGTGCATCACATGTGCTTTGATCAGTTCTTCGATTGATCTCATTTCCTTGATTGAAGAATACAAACATTGTAGCCCATGATGAAGAATCATTGCTTGATCCTTCACTTCAGAAATTGGATCATCCTTTCTCTTCAACAGATCCTCCAAATCATTAACCAGAGAATCAAGAAAGAGGAAGGAATTGATGACACTATTTTTGGGAGTGGTACAAAGTGGTGTGGCAATAATAGCAGATGAGTGAAGAGAAGCTTTCAAGAGGCCAACACTGTTTAAAACAGAAGCACTCTGGATTCTACATCACTCCCCATTAACAAAGAATGGAGAAAACATCCAGCTTGATTCGCCATCGATTCGAAATGTGCCATCAGATTACGAAATTCATAAGTCCTCTGCATCTCATCGCAGCCAAGCATCATCCATGAGACGTCCCCAAGAATGGTGAGAAGACATCTCAGCTCCTGTACAAGATTCTCAACCCGTTTAAGATTCGGATCCTTTTCTAGGTGATATAGCAATTGAAGAAGGAAACTGACGAAGGCTTCAATGAGTTGACACTTGTAGTTATGGTTCAGATTCTGATTCAGCTTCAACCTGGGAACCATGAACATCTCCTTAAGCTGTTGCTTGTAAGAAGCCACTTTCTTGGGGTCCCACAACTCATCAGGCAATTCTGGGAAGTCGCATGTTGTCTGAAATTTTGAGAAATAGTTTCTAACAGCTGAAATTTGCAATTCATTGAGGAGATATTTCTTCCTCCATTTGGCTATCCTTTTGAAAGGGTTTGACATGATTAATTTAGATTTTATACAGATCTGGAGATATGAATGAAAGAGGAGATATCGGTCAAAGGTTGAAGATGAAAATGAAAGAATAAAGAATAAAGAATAAAGACAGAAGAATCCAACATACATTGATAGTGGTTTTATTCATTTGCTTTTTCGCAACACCGTGTATCCGTTTCATTTAAATATTCAATGTACTGTTAATGGAGAATTATTTTTAGGCAAGGGTTGTAAAGATGTTTTACAGATATTTTTAAAGTGTTACTTTAAGTATGAATAGGAAATTAATTAGAGTCTTGATACAGTAAATACACCTTCAGTACAATCTTAATCCAAATGATTAAAGATTATTATTATTTAATATGTAGTGAATATTTGTATCAGTGAGAGCGTGAGCCCCATATTTTATTGGGGATAATTGCACTTTTGGTCCCGTTGGAGTATCTCAGTTGCACTTTTAGTCCCGAACCTTTTTTTCTGGTCCCAAAAGTTGCATTTTTGGTCCTGTCCCATTAGAAATGGATGGAAACCATTAGCAGTTGCATTTTTATTCCCAAAAGAGTTTTAAAACATAGTTTCTTCGAAAATTTTCATCCTTGATAGACTTATATCATATCTATATTGCTAGATTTTCATCATCTTTCTATTTTCCAAAACAGACATAGTCCATTACGGCCATATCAGGCCCATCATGCTTCCGTACATTTATTGAACAATATTAATCTCCTAACTAACCGACTTAAAACAGTAACAGTACCTTTTTTGACCGTCAATCCGCCGGGTAACCGGGAGGTTTTACAGCTGCTCCTCACAGCCAACCACGCGCCCCGCAGTGTGATGGTTCGATCCGTCCCTTCAGCAAACCTCAACACAACTCTAGTTCGTCTCCTACATTGGGTGTACAGGATGCTGCTACTATTTCTCGTCAGAAAGTATGGAGATTAAAGTTGCAGAAGAAATGAAAGGTTACATACGGACAGTAGCCCAAGATTATTTATTTATGGAATGGAAATATTTATTACACACTCATACCACTTAAACAAGAGGAGAAGACTCCTCTAGCTACCTATGGTAACTGAAATAGAAACACCCATACAAGAAAAGAAAGGAAAATACAATATTTTTATTGAATTAGAGAAAACAGAGAGGAATGGTTGATGCCTTCTGCTTCCTCAAAACTCTTATTTATAGAGGCTCTCGGACTTGAAATCC
Source organism: Pogostemon cablin (assembly GCA_023678885.1). Lineage (NCBI taxonomy): Eukaryota > Viridiplantae > Streptophyta > Magnoliopsida > Lamiales > Lamiaceae > Pogostemon > Pogostemon cablin. Next base: position 15,509,862 of record CM042978.1, on the reverse strand, counting down.
GGACTTCAAAGCCTCCCAATCCTTTGTGACGTCACTGCTTACGTCACCATACTTGCGTCAGCACTTACGTCAACTACATTGGATGCCAGTTTTAGTGGCTGGCAGGTCCATTTTCTTTATTGGATGCCTTCTCGTGGGCCATCCTTCTTGTCGGTCACATGTCTCTTACCCTTTTCAGAAAAGTTATCTTGCTCTTGCTTTTTTGAAGAGTCATTTGTCTTCTTTGATGCCTGATGATTCTCCTGGCTCTTGGGTAATCTGAAGAGATTTTACCCTCTTCTTTCCTCGTGTCTCTTTTGCTGTAGGTGGTTCAGCAATTCTGATCATTCCTATGCCCAACCTTATGTTGGATTATATACTAAAAGTCTAGCTTTTTGTATGAACAATGTTATAACAATTAATTTGAAATTATAATCATACGATCAAATGATTGTGTCTTATAATTTATTTATATGCACGATGCAATAGTCCACTTACATTATACTGTAGATAATATATTGTGCGACAACATGCGGAAGATCATATTATCGGTTTCCTTATAAAGTACAAACAGATGCTCACAACCGAGATAGACGGGGACTCTCTATCGGGATAGTTGTAGTGTGGTTTGGTATTAGCTTGTCTTGGATATAGAATCACATTAGTGCACTTGTGTGTATTGAGCAGGACCGCTTGAGATTGTTCGATTTATACTAACTTATAGGAGAACTTGATCTCAGCTATTATGGAAGTTCGTGTTCTTAATCCCTATACAATAACCTCGACACGTAGGGCAGTATGTATTTCTTTGATTCATCAATGAGTGAGATTTACATGTAATTAAATAACAAACTTGGTGAGTTGGGAAGTAATGCTGTCTCTATGGTGTGCTGTTGATTGTAGAAGGAATCCGTGTCCGTCATAGGTTGATGATGTCCCCTTGAGGAGCTCATAAGGATTATCATGTAAACCCTGCAGGTGGAATTTATTCCGGCATGATAATGAGGTTGAGTGGTACTACTCTTGGATGAGATATTAATTAATTGAGTTGTCAGTAACTTAAATTAATTAATGGACATTGTATATCTTAAACATGGGGAGACTAACGGGCTCATAATAACAAGGAGCCCAAAACGTAATTTTGGGATTGGGAAGGCAGTGCAGTAATAATATTTTAGTGGAATATATTATTATTATTAAACTTAAGTATAAGCTTTGGGCTAAGCTTGGATACTTAAGCCCAATGGAGGCCCAACCCAATTTCTCCTCCTGGTCCCTGCTGTAGCCCATGTATATAAGTCACCTCAACTTATCTGGAACCCTAATCTTATTCATTATTCACGTGTGATGAGGGTTGAGAGCAGATTGAGGAGGTCTCGTAGATCGTCGCCCACACGACGTCGAGATCGGACTTGGGACATACGGCAGAAGATCAGAAGGTAGTTTGCTGCTGCTGTCCGCCATCTTACAAAATTTATATAAAATCGTACAGTGCTCAGAATTCGATGATCAATATACTGAAGGAAAGCCGTTGAAGAGAGGATCGTCTTAGCATAAAGATCATTCAATTTTAACATCAGACGAGGAAGTTATGGACATTCTCGTGGGACTGCACAGTCAGCCAGCGAGAATCCTTCATCTTCTACATACCCTGGTGAACGGTAATCGTTTCTATGATTTATTGCTTCCGCTGATATTAGAAATGCATGGATCCCTAATGGGTCACGTTAATCAAATGATCCAAGCACCAATAATTGGTATCAGAGCTTCGATTTCGTGGTGAAGCGTGACACGTTAGGCTAGGGTTTATGTGGTTAGTTTTTTGAAATTAGGATCACATGTTTAGGGTTTTGGTTTTACTGCTAAACTATGAATATCCCTATGTGATATATACATTGTATCATACCTATTTTTTTGATGGTTGAGTGTGAGAGGATTCGACGAAAATTGTTCGTCAATTTCACATGGAAGGAAGAAAAAGTGGGTAAAAACAGATTCACGTTTTTGAGAGAAAAACCAGCGCAGTGATATTACAGAGACAATAACCAGAGTTTCAACCATCGGATCAAGCTGAATTTTGGTCAGTACGTTCGGATTTTGTGGATGTACATTCTGAACAGTGCAGATCATATTTGGGGCTTTGTGTTGTCGGGAATACGCCGAAAATAGAAGCAGGTTTTTGGGCGATTCTGTTCTGCGCAGTCAAGGGAAAAGAGCCGTTTCTCACAAACTAACCGTTGGATCGACCTGTAATTTAGAAAGCATGTTTATAACTCATAGGAGTAGATTTTGAACGGTGAAGATTGGATTCTAAAGTGTCTAAAGTTACGAAACCTGAACGACAGTTGGTGTAGTTTGGTGTTGCGCGTTGGGAACGCTGAACTTGGTTCCGTGCAAGTAGGCCCTTGGACGAGCGACAGCCCGAGCGAGGAGCGCTCGTCAAGGCACATGGTGTTGTGCACAACATCAAGCGAATGGCACGGCTGGGGCGCATTTTGAATCGGGCAAGGAGCGATCAACTGCTGGGCGTGTGCTGCTCGTTGGCGTGCGGAGCAGCATGCTGAATATTGGGCGGCCTGATGGGCATTGGTGCTTGTTGGGAGCTCGGGACGTGACGTGTAAATCTTGAACGTTGGAGAGGAGTCGCATACGTTGGCTTACTGGACGCTGGGATGGCGTGCATGGTGGCGTGCCATGTAGCGTGCGGAACACTGTGTGAGGCTGCGCGGATAAAGGTTTGATCGATGCTGCATCAGGTTCGAGCGGATTCACATCAGGTTCGATTGGTCTGCATCAGGTTCGATCGATGCTGCACCAGGTTCGAGCGGATTCACATCAGGTTCGATTGGTCTACATCAGGTTCGATCGATGTTGCATCGGTTCGAGCAGATTCACATCAGGTTCGATTGGTCTGCACCAGGTTCGATCGATGCTGCACCAGGTTCGAGCGGATTCACATCAGGTTCGATTGGTCTGCATCAGGTTCGATCGATGGTGCATTAGGTTCGAGTGGATTCACATCAGGTTTGATTGATTTGCATCAGATTCGATTGGTCTACATCAGGTTCGATCGATGCTGCATCAGGTTCGAGCAGATTCACATCAGGTTCGATTGGTCTGCATCAGGTTCGATTGATGCTGCATCAGGTTCGAGCGGATTCACATCAGGCTCGATTGGTCTGCATCAGGTTCGATCGATGCTGCACCAGGTTCGAGCGGATTCACATCAGGTTTGATTGATCTGCATCAGGTTCGATCGACGCTGCACTAGGTTCGAGCAGATTCACATTAGGTTCGATTGGTCTACATTAGGTTCGATCGATGATGCACCAGGTTCGAGCGGATTCACATCAGGTTCGATTGGTCTGCATCAGGTTCGATCGATTCTGCACCAGGTTCGAGCGGATTTGCATCAGGTTCGACTGGTCTGCATCAAGTTCGGCTGGTCTGCATCAGGGTGCCGGAGTGGTGGAGCAGGCTGCGGGGAGGTCAATCCCCGTCGCAGTTATCTGCATTCGTGATTGGCGGCGAACAATCGAATTCGTTGTTATATAACTGTTATAATTTATATATTAATTGATTATTGTTATATATGTATGCATGCTTTCTGTGATTTACTGCCTTTTGTGCCGTAATAGGAGCATGCTAGGTTGCGTATATTATTCTGAATATTATAAGCATGTAAAAACCCGTGGTTTTAAATAACTAAGTAGGAGAGGGGATTGGTAATTCATTCCCGCGGCCTCCATTATTGGTTTGTTAGTAATGTGAATAAACTTGCGCTTCGGCATTAGAGCCTTCCTCCCCATCGGATGAGTTTATTCATAGAATGCTGGAACAGACTTCATTAAATAATTATGTTTGTAATGTGATGCATATGAACTTGCGCGTTGGCATAGACCTTCCTCCCTATCGGATGAGCTTATATGTGGTTCACTGGTACAAACTTATAATTGATGACTGTAGGAAGTTATCCAAGCGCGTGTGTACTTCTCCATCTGTAAGGCACATAAGCTTGCACAATGGACTTGAGGTCAAATAATGGTGTACACTTAGATGCAAATAATAAGTATCCTCCCCATCGGAGTCACTGCTTTTATTTGCATGGTTAAAGAGGAACCGACTATTAATTATTTTGTCATAAAGTTAGGTTGACAAATGAAATTAATGGATAAAACCTTCTCTTGTAAATGTTTGGGTTTGTAAACGTCCACACTATCGTGACTTGCAAACTCACGGTGTTTGAGATGTCGGTGAATTTATATTTTATATTATTTTGAGGAAATCAATATAAATGGATAAATTCGAAGATTTGATCGGTATATATATTTTATGATTCTCTGAATTTCAAATAGTTTTATTTCACTTATGGTTGACCAAAAGAAATTATATTTACTGGTCCAAAATTAGATGATTAGAAAAAATCTTGGATTCTAATTTTACTGCTTAAGAAATACATGTGTGTTCTCACAAAAGACTTATCATGGTGCATATTAAAGTCTCTGGTGAAGAGATAAGAGATTCATAGAAATATGATGGTCTCATGTAACTCTTCGGATACTTGAGTAAGTTAAAAGGCGGTAGGTCATGATTGAATTTGATGAATGAATTGGAAATACATGGAATAGAGTTGAAGGGGAAACCTAAGTCAATTTTATTCTTCATTGTTTGCCTAAATGTTTTGAGCAAGTTCCACCTGAATTACAAAGAGGTTGTATATGGTGGGGAACTTCTGACAAAACATATGGCGAAAAAATCCAATTTCATCAAGATATGAACAAAGTTAGTATCTCATTCACTAGTTGTTGAAGCATGATTAGCGTTGGCATTTACTGACATGTTGTGTGTAGATACCGGAATCACTAAAAGTCTGCAACTATGTGATGATGAAATAATAATATACATGGGTAAAACTACGAGAGTAGTGGTTGTTTTAGTGGGAGTTATTTATTTATCTTACGATATGAGAAATTGTCTTTACGTACGTTTTCATAGAAATAATTTTATTTCAGTTTCTATGCATTTATGGATGGATACTCCATTTCATTTAAATGACATGGTCATAGTAATGAAGGATGGAGATGACATGGTCATAGTAATGAAGGATGGAGCTATAATTTGTTAAGGTACGTTAGTGACAATTTGTAAACTCTTAAATCACGTTTATACCACGGATGCAACAAATAGTAATTAATAATGCGTCTTTTAATCCTAATAAGAGAATGACTCTTATGCAAATGATTAGATAGATGATGAATTATTTGGAATTACTAAATTTATTTTATGGGCATACCCTAGAAACAGCATGTCGTTTAACGTTTGTCTGTTTGTGAGATATTCTAGAAAAATAAGGGTGATGATTTATTTAATCCAAAAGATCAAAGGGTGATTGTTAACACAAACACTAATTTTTTTGGAAAAGGACTATGTATTAAATCATAAATCCATGTATAAATTGTTCTAAAGGAAGTGAGAGGGAAAACCCAAAGTATTAGTACCAAGTGTGTAAGAGGATATACCACAAGTTAAACTGCAACGCGTGTCACGTCTGATACACAATTGAGTGTAGTGCCTTGTCGTAGTGGGAGGGTTGTTCGACAACTTGTAAGATATATATTTTGGGAGAGTCGTAAGACTTAGTCCCTAGTAAACATGGATTGAACCCACAGATATGACGAAGCACTACAAGATCGAAATGCGATATCTTATCTAGTGCAATGATGTTGAAATAGAATTGATGAATTCTAAATTAAATCTGGGAGCTTGTAAGACCTCTAAATGGTGTAAAAGCCATTGGAAGTGGTCATACAAAATAAAAAAGGATCATATGGTAAGGTGAAAACCTTGGAAGCAAAGCTTGTTGCGAAAAGGTATACTCAGAAAGAAAGGGTTCGATTATGAGATAACCTATTCGCCTGTAGCTATGCTTAAGTCGATCCAGACTCTTTTACCTGTTGCTACTCATATGGAATATGAGGGATAACAAATAGATGTCAAGACAACTTTCCTTAATGGAAGTCTTGAGGAAAACATCTATGTTAAGCAACCAGAGTGATTCATTGCAAAGAGCTAAGAACATTTTGATATTAAGCTTAAAAGTGTCCATCAATGGACTAAAGCAAGCTTCAAAATTATAGAACATCCGTTTTGATGAAGAAATCCAGTGATATGGATTTTATCAATGCTCGGATATGTCTTGTGTATTGAAAAGAGTGACGGAAATGTGGTGGTATTTTTGGACTATACGTAGATGATATATTGCTCATTGGAGATAATGAAAGAGTATTGTCAGGCGTATGAGTATGATTAATAAAGCAGTATAAAATGAAGGACTTAAGAAGAGTAAAAATATTCTTTTGATTACGGTAATACGGATCACAAAAAAGGATGTTAGACTTAGCTCAAGTTTAGCAAAATGATACGATCCTTACTCATTTAGTATGTGAATTTATCTAAGTGAATGTGTCTTGAGACACAAAAAGAGATAAAGGTGATGAAAGCGATTCCTTATGCTTTGGCGAATAAGGAAGCTTAATCTAAGGAATGATATGCATGAGAATGGATAATTGTATTGTCAATTGCATAGACAGTGAGTATCAAGGTAACTCGAAATAAGAATGTTGAACTGTGGTAAGACATATATTTATGTACCTGAAAAGAACTAGAAATTATATGTAGGCTTACCGGACAGATTCACTGCTTCTTATGAGTTACGTAGATTCGCATTTTTCAAATTAGATAGGGATGACAGTAAATTCACCTCAAGGTTATGTGTTTAATTTTAAAAAGTAGAGTCATAATATGGAGGAGTGTTATATATAAATATATTTCGAACTCCGGACTCCATCATGGAAAGATGATAAATTGGAGCCTGTAAGGCAGCCAAATTATCTATATGACTCTAGAAACTTCATAATAGACTTTGAAGTATTTCTAAGTTTGCCCAAGATTATCACAATTTAAATTAATGATATTGGTGCAGTTGCAAACTTGAAGGAATCACGAGTCCATAAGGCAATTAAACGCATGGAGCGCGAGTACCACCTGTTACGAGAAATTGTATGATGAGGGGAAAGTTGTTGTCGCCTAGATTGCATCGGATGATAACCTAGTATATCCATTTACAAGGAACTTAAAGCGAAAGCTAGTGATGGTCGTGTAGTAGGAGTGGGAATCAGATGTATGGCGGAAGACATGACAACATAGTCTTTTAGTATAAGTGGGAGATTGTTGGATTATATACTAAAAGTCTAGCTTTTTGTATGAACAATGTTATAACAATTAATTTGAAATGAGAATCATATGATCAAATGATTGCGTCTTATAATTTATTTATATGCACGATGCAATAGTCCACTTACTTTATACTGTAGATAATATGTTGTGCGACAACACGCAGAAGATCATATTATTGGTATCCTTATAAAGTATAAACAGATGCTCACAACCGAGATAGACGGGGACTCTCTATCGGGATGGTTGTAGTGTGGTTTGGTATTAGCTTGTCTTGGCTATAGAATCACATTAGTGCACTTGTATGTATTGAGCAGGACCGCTTGAGATCGTTCGACTTATACTAACTTATAGGAGAACTTGATCTCAGTTATTATGGAAGTTCGTGCTCTTAATCCCTATACAATAACCTCGACACGTAGGGCAGTATGTATTTCTTTGATTCATCAATGAGTGAGATTTACATGTAATTAAATCAACAAACTCGGTGAGTTGGGAATTAATGTTGTCTCTATGGTGTGCTGTTGATTGTAGAAGGAATCCGTGTCCGTCATAGGTTGATGATGTCCCCTTGAGGAGCTCATAAGGATTATCATGTAAACCCTGCAGGTGGAATTTATTCCGGCATGATAATGAGGTTGAGTGGTACTACTCTTGGATGAGATATTAATTAATTGAGTTGTCAATAACTTAAATTAATTAATGGACATTGTATATCTTAAACATGGGGAGACTAACGGGCTCATAATAACAAGGAGCCCAAAACGTAATTTTGGGATTGGAAAGGCAGTGCAGTAATAATATTTTAGTAGAATATATTATTATTATTGGACTTAAGTATAAACTTTGGGCTAAGCTTGGATACTTAAGCCCAATGGAGGCCCAACTCAATTTCTCCTCCTGGTCCCTGCTGTAGCCCATGTATATAAGTCACCTCAACTTATCTGGAACCCTAATCTTATTCATTATTCACGTGTGATGAGGGTTGAGAGCAGATTGAGGAGGTCTCGTAAATCGTCGCCCACACGACGTCGAGATCGGACTTGGGACATACGGCAGAAGATCAGAAGGTAGTTTGCTGCTGCTGTCCGCCACCTTACAAAATTTATATAAAATCGTACAGTACATATAATTTGATGATCAATATACTAACGGAAAGCCGTTGAAGAGAGGATCGTCTGAGCACAAAGATCATTCAATTTCGACATCAGACGAGGAAGTTATGGCCATTCTCGTGGGACTGCACAGTCTGCCAGCGAGAATCCTTCATCTTCTACATACCCTGGTGAACGGTAATCGTTTCTATGATTTATTGCTTCCGCTGATATTAGAAACGCATGGATCCCTAACGGGTCATGTTAATCAAACGATCCAAGCGCCAACACCTTATTCCTTTTCAAACTCTGGTTCTGTTTGGGTGGTACAGCTCGAGCATATCTTGTTTGTCCATTGCCCAAAGTGGGCCATGTTACAGTATTTCCGATGGGTTTATTTGCACAACAGTATCTTATTTTTCCAAAGAAGGTCTTGTTTATCTTCGAAAGCCTTCTCAGCAAATATTGTCTTCTTTCCTGTTAAAGTGTTTAACAGAAAAGACCCATTTATAGACTTGTGTTCGAACTTGAAGGGGAACTTCACTGGAACCATTGCCTGAATGCAGGCATACAAACCCCTCGCTCTTCGCGTAGAGATTTGTTCTTCAAAAAATGTAGAAACCAAAATCGGTTCCTTTCCAGAAGACTCCTTGACTTTGTTTGATGCTGAAATATCGGGTCTTCTTAGCTTGATGAAGTGAAAGGCCTCATGTTGCCTTTTCCGAGTGTTTCTGGAGCCGCACTAGTGAAGCAGAGCTCCAATACCTCTCCTCTGGATAGAGTTGGGTTGTTTTCCCATGCCTTAAAAACTATTTTCCCCAGCCATTCTGGCAGTTTTGAAAGCTCTAGGAAACTTGGCGCAACCGTGGCAGTGGCAGCAACCGTGGAGTTTAAAAGGGTCCACATTGCAAGAGAAAATGGGCTTCTAGACCAGCCCAAATCTGTTGTCCCTATCTATATGGTGGCTGTTGCCTCAGTACATGATTTGTGGCGTTTGTGATGTGTTCACGGTGTTAGGGTTGCAGGAACTGTTCTACGATTAAATGCCCGTTTGTATGCGGAGTATCGGTGCAACTGCTTATATTAGTGTAATTGGAGTTGGGAGCTTTTTGAGCAGTGGTTTGATATCTTTTGTGCAGGGGATCAGCAAGAGGACAGGGAAGCATGGCTTGGAGACAACATTAATAGAGCAAATCTTTAGGATGAGACAACTACAAGGGTTGTGAAATTTCAACGTTAGATGTGTTGTGTGTGTAATATCAAAATTGAACACCTTGTCATCAGGATTTATTCTGAAATTTTTAGACAACTCATCACTCATCATAAACTGAAAAAAAATCACAAGGCTAAAAAGCCAGATTCATAAATGGAGCATCTCTTTAGAACAAGGAGCTGACCCCTGATATGCAACACCTACAAAATCACAACATGTTACTCACTTGAAGGAGGAGAGGGGGCTAAGCTGCATAAATATATGTATTTACCTACCTTATCCTGAAGCAATAAAGGAAAACTCTCTAGAAAAACTAAGGCAAATATTTCCTTCAAAACATGTTCATCTTTGATTGCACACCATGTTTCAGGCGGGAAAGAAGAAGAATTTGTGTCAGCACTTGATCGTCTGCCTGTCGAATGATGGAGCAGTGACAAGTGTCTGAACTTTGAGACAAAGTAGGATATCCAGCAAACAATCCATGTGCAAGCCCAAGGTTTGGTGTGTGTTGCAAAAACAACTTTAAAAAGACAAGGCATCTGTCACATGATTGTATATTCTGGTGTCCTGTATTAATTTCAACATGTCGTCCTCCTTGTCTTGTTGTCCACCATACTCTTTTCGGTGAACCTCAGCAACACACTTGATAAACTCTACAAAATGTGGAGGTAGGGAAGAGATAATGGTCCGAATGAGGTGTTTTACATCCTTCACCTTATGTGAACTTAAGAGCAATGGCACATCTTCCATCAAGTATTTGGCTGCAGTAATCAAACTGTCTTGTTTGCAGCTCTGCCAAATGGAATTTAATTAGTAAAAGATCAATGAAGTATTTGTCTGTCTAACGTTGGAAATGAAGTGGATATATATCCTACCAGAGTATGAAGAAAAGATGTTCCACGGTCCGGCCTAGATACAAGCATGAACCTGAATTTAAAAGGCAGTTCATACCAAGTCATAAGCCATAACAGAATTAAGATGCTTAATTAATAATTATACTCGTATGATGCAAGAAAAGTAGTGTAACAAACCCTCTATTTAGTCCAGTGGCTTCATCAATTGTATCCATGGCTTGCCAGAGAAGCGAAAGCGGTATCCAGTGAGGAGGGTATTTAAACTTGGCAACATCCAAGATTAAGACCATATCAGTGTCGGCATGATATCCACCAATGGGTGAGAAGTGGCTTGTTCCTGTCTGATCAAATGCTCTTCTATCACACGAAGAGATCAAATTACAATTGTGTGATGCACACATGCCATAACAAAGTTGCGGCATTTGTGAAGTGAGGTCTGATTAGTGCGGAAAGCTTCCACACAATTGGCCAAGCATATAGCTTTTGGGAATGAAATGCCTTCAACCTTAACTTTTTCCAGAGGCTCACACCAATCCAACATACTTTCATCAAACCATCTCCATGGTCCTGCAGTCGGAGTGAGTCAGTCGTTCGTTCGTTTACAACACAAGTCAACAACTAGAAAGAAAGAAGTTATACATAACTATATACCTTTCTATTTAGTAAAAGGATCAATAGAAAGAGCATTGAGAACCATAGCAAGGGTGGCTAAGCCACAATAAGTAGGCTCAGACTGTGTTTGAAAAAAGGAAATCAACTTGAAAAACCCTTCCATTGTTTCCATTGTAAAGCCCTTCCGCGTGAAGAGCTTCTGCACAAATCATATGACCTTATAGTGATTTTGAGTTGCAGTAAATCATTCATCTTCACATATATATAATATGCAAATTATGGCTGCATGCCAACATACATTATTCTTAATTTAATATCTAATTAATTCAATTTAATGAGATACTCTATTGTGAGACAGATTGTTTGTGAGACGGGTCAACCCGTTTCTAAAGTATGCTTATTATATAGGTAAAATATGCTTATTTGTAGTTAAAGTATATCGATAATGAATTATATTATAACACTCTAACATCATACTTTAATTCATCATTTATCATATTTTAGAAAACATACTTTAACAATAATTAAACATACTTTATCTATATTATAGACATAATTTAACACGTCTCACATATGTAGCGTCTCACAAGAGAATTTGTCCAATTTAATTATGGGTTTATTAATTATAGGTACGTGTATTTACAACCTAATTATTAATAAATACATTAATCTAATATAATTACTGCGGGATACATAATGATTTTTTTTTCTCCCAACATTACTCTTGTTCACAACATTTAATATTCAACGTTTATACATTAACCTAATATAATTACTGCTGGATACATAATGATTTTTTCTCCCAACATTACCCTTGTTCACAACATTTAATATTCAACGTTTATACAGAACAATAATTTTGTTGAACACTAATGTACACTACACCAAATAAAAATAGCAAACTCGTATTTCTCTAACAGCAATAACCACTACCTCTCTCTTAACCCTCCAGCGAGTATTTTTTTTTAAATAATTCAAATAAAAAGAACAAACGCAAATAATTCAATGTACACCGATATACACTATTATTATACTTATCACTCAAGATTTTAGGAGAGTGAATTTAGGAAAAAATCATTTTCATAATTCTCTCTGCGGTCACTTTATTTTATTCTTCTCTCTAAATGCACGCTGATGTACAGATTTTGAAAGAAATAATTTAGGAAAAAATCATTTTCCTAATTCTCTCTGCGGTCACTTTCTTTATTCCTCTCTCTAAATGCACACTGATGTTTAGATTTTTGAAGGAAATAATTTAGGAAAAAATCGTTTTCCTAATTCTCACTGCGATCACTTTCTTTATTCCTCTCTGCACACTATGTACAAATTTTTGAAAGAAATAATTTAGAAAAAAAATCAGCTTACTAATTCTCTCTGCGGTCACTTTTTATTATTTCTCTATCTAAATGCAAGCCAATGTACAAATTCGTCTTTATTTTTCTAATTGTGACTTCATTCTTCATTTTGTGATAAGTTTCTGATTAATTAATTAATCAAAATTCAGATTGATTGAGTACATTGTGCACATGTGTGTACAAATTAAGATTGTATTCAATGACTCTATCTTCGACAATCATTTATCTCACCTAAATGTACACTGATGTATATTCATATAAATAGTTCATTCATTTTTTTCTCCCCAAAAATTATTTATCTCAAATGAGTGCACAGTTATGTGTGTATATATATATATATATATATATATATATATATATATATATATATATATATATATATATATATATATATATATATATACTAATTACGAAGATAAAGTCTCTTGTGAGACGGGTTATTTGTGAGACGGGTCGACCTATCATTAAAGTATGTTCAATATTTAGATAAAGTTTGTTTAATGGTTGTTAAAGTATGTTTTCTAAAGTATTCTGGATTATGCATTAAAGTATGATTTTAGTGTATTAAAATATGACTTATTATTAACATACTTTAACTACAAATAAATGTAATGTATCTATGTAATAAACATACTTTAGTGATGGGTCGACCCGTCTCACACTCGTCTCACAAATAATTCATCTCACAAGAGAGTGTCTTAATTATGAATACGCTGCTATAAATAACTTCTAAAAGTATGAGGTGTCACGACGTGATTAATTTTCGTATATTTTTTATTTTTTGTTTTAATATCACATATATAATCTTTCTATTTTTATTTATTTATTTATTATTATTATTATTATTATTATTCATGTATATCTTTAAATCATGTATATCTATAAATTAAATATCACCTTTAATCATATTTTTTAATTGGTTAGAAATAGATAATCAATAAAATATATCCAATTTATTATTATTATTATTATTCATATATATCTTCAAATTAAATACCACTTTTAATCATATTTTTTTATTTTTGATTGCTTAGGAATACTACTTTTATTTATTGTAATACACATAAATCACGCTTATCTCAAATTAAATATCACCTTTAATTATTTTTATTGGTTAGAATACTACTTTAATTAATTTATTTATTATTATTATAATTCATATATATCTTCAAATTAAATACAACCTTTAATCATATTTTTTTATTTTTGATTGCTTATGAATACTACTTTTATTTATTTATTATAATACACATAAATCACGCTTATCTCAAATTAAATACCATCTTTAATCATTTTTTTATTGGTTAAAATACTACTTTTATTTATTTATTATTAATATTATAATTCATGTATATTTTTAAATCACGTATATATATAAATTAAATATCACCTTTAGTTATATTTTTTTGATTGGTTATAATAATTCATCCGCGTATATATAAACATATTATGTGTATATATATATATATATATATACTTTTTTTTTATTAATTTATGTATTATTTTTATATATATTAATATATCAATTACACAACGGAATGATTTTAAATGACATGGTTTGATGAAGGATTTGAAAATACATCCAAAACAATTAAGAAAATTTCAAAATTAAATCCATGATTTGAAATCCATTTAAAATCTTGGATTTATAAATCCATTTATTTTAAGTTGCATCCAAACATTAATGAGGGATTTCAGGGAGGGATTTATAAATCTCTCCTCAAATCCTTCCATCCAAACACACTCTTATGGTTTAGAGTACTCCCTCCGTCCCTCACTAAGAGTGTCTTTTCCTTTTTGGCACGTGGATTAAGGGGTATTATTATTTAATGTGTGATCCGTATCGCTAATTGATTATTAAAAATTAGTGATAAATACATTACTTTATTTTAAAATTGGATTTTGGATATAATTAGATTAAATAAAAATTTAATCTTATTTATAAACATTAAAAAAGGAGTTGGTCTCACAATTTAATACTAAATAGTATGGGACACGGTGTGTTCTCAGGGCACTAATTAAAATTTACTGATAAACATATAAATTTATATTAAAATATAAATATATAAATTAATAATTATATTAAATTAATTTTTTTAAAAAAAATTATAACTTTACAACTGCACCTGCGTAATACGCGAGATTTATACTCCCTCTGTCCCGCCCAAACGTCACCGGTTGCTTTTTGTGCGTAGATTAAGGAGTATTATTATTTTATGTGTAGTGAGTAGTTGTATTAGTAGTGAGTGGTGGGCCACATGTGATATCTTTTTACTAAAAGTGGGAAATGAGGACATTTGAATGAGACACCCAATATAGTAAAATGGGGACCTTTCGGTAGGATGGATGAAGTACTAGTTATCAAACTATATTAGTATTATTTATCATTCAAAATTTATCACTTTTTTATTTATACCAAATGTTCATGAAATAATTGGAATAATTCATTGTATTACAATCACTTTTCATAAATGTTACTAGTTACGCGTAAAAAGTAAACAAATGGAGTACTACATAGTTTCGAGACGGAAGGAGTACTACATAATAATCATATTTTTTTATTTTTTGATTGTTTAGAAATACTACTTTTTATTTATTTATTATAGTATACATAAATCATGCTTATCTCAAATTAAATACCACCTTTAATCATTTTTTATTGGTTAGAATACAACCTTTATTTATTTATTTATTATTATTATTATTATTATTATAATTCATGTATATTTTTAAATCACGTATATATATATAAATTAAATATCACCTTTAGTTATATTTTTTGATTATTTATAATAATTCATCCGCATAAATAAAGGGAATCTGTACTCGTGTATATATATATATATATATATATATATATATATATATATATATATATATATATATATATATATATATATATATATAATTATCAGAATAAATATTTGAATGAATAAAAATAGTAGGAGACCCATAAAAAATTTCAGAGAGATTATTATTATTATTGTTGTTGTGGTGGTGTGTGTATTTGGTTTGAATTAAATTTAGTTTTTAAATACATACACTAATTGTAAGAAAATGATTTTGGTTTATTGAGTTTGCAAATTAAAAAAATTAAGTAAATTAGGGTTGTGCATTATAATTACTCCCTCCGTCCTATAGAAGTTGATACACTTTCCTTTTTGGTTTGTTCCACTAAAGTTGACACATTTCATTTTTAATACATGAGACCCACATAAAAATAATTAATCTATTCTCATGGGCCCTACATATCACCTCTAATACAACTACCCACTACACATTAAATATTATATCTCTCACTTCACTTTACTTCACTTTATATTAAATTATTATATTCCTTAATCTTCGTGCCCAAAAAAAATTATGCCAACTTTAATGGGAAGGAGAGAGTAGATATTATCGAATCCGTATCGAAATTGAACCAAAAAAGTTTCGAACCAATAAAAATTTGTTGACTATTTGACTTGCCCGAACCGAATCAAATCGAAATATTTTACAATATGGACTTGGATATCGTATGATATACCATACCAAAACTCGAATCGATCCATACCGAACCAAACCGAACCAAAAAATTGAAAGCAAATATAATTTAAAATAAAATTATATACCCTATTAAAACTCAATAATGAAAATTAAACATTACTCCTCCGTCTCATTTTAGAGGACACACTTTCCATTTTGGGCTGTCCCCGCAAAAGTTTGCACATTTTCAAAAAAAGTAAAAAGTAAAAAACAATCACTCTTCTCCATAAATTTTATTTATAAAAAAATTATCTCTACCTAACATACTTTATCTTTTATTTATTACCAAAAAATATCATTATACCCCTAAAAGTTATCACTTTCTTAATATCCGTATCGAAATTGGGGGTGCAATCTTTTATGAGACGGGGGAGTACATTCTACTTCAAATTAATATCTTCTTATTAAAAAACTAAAATTATAATTATATTTTTTAATAATTTATACTCCATATTATATAAATTGATCATCTTTAACTTTAAATATTAAAATATTATTCATTATTTAATTTTTACTTTATAAATGTATAAAATCTTATTTCTATAAATTTATTTTCTATCAATATATAATACGATTAGTATATTAAATAATTGTTTGTATATATTATTAACTACTCCCTCCGTCCCATCACAGCTTTAAAAATGCGTCTCTGACATTTGACGGGTGAAAAATGCGTCTCACAAAATAAAATTCATTTGACGGATGAAATAATTCATTCAACAAGTATTCCTAAAATCAGTACAAATTTGAGAATACATCACATTTAAATAAAACCTACCACGTGATACCATTTCTTTTTTTTTCGTAGAAGCAACAAAAGATATTATGTCGCCTATGCATTAATGTTTAAGTGAGCCAAGCATATCTACTTTGAGATTTCCACTGCATGAAATTACTTATAACTGCAGAAACTTTATTAGAATATCACTTCTCTATGCAAAATGCTCTTCATTTGTAGGAATTTAGATCCAGATGAGTATCCTTGTACTTCTGACTAAGGTAATCTTGGTATTTGACTGAGGAGAACCTGGGTAAGTATTATAGTACACAGTGAATAAGACTGTGAAGAGATTACCATTATTTAAAAAACCTATCAGGTCCTCAAATTGTTTTCTAGAAAACTGCAATTGCATTTTGCAACTGGGACATAATTTATACAGCCCAAATTTAAATGTCACTCCTTTTCTACTAGCACTTTTTAAAAACCTCTTATCTACCCAATTTAATTGTATGCTACCTATTATGCCCTCAATAAAAAAATATTTTAAATAAACCATCACATCACTTATTTACTTTAGATATATTCCTTTTAAATGAATCTTTGACCATAAAAGATTATTTTAATCCTCGAATGATACTAACTTTGAAAAAAAAAATTAGTTCTATTCGTGCCTTGAAACTTAAACCTCGAATACACATAATTATTTACAAAAAAATACTTTTATTCGAGGGTTAATATTTTTTTTATTTTTTTCTCTTTAACTTTAAAAATTATAATTAAACATGAAATATTATCTTAACCCTCGAATGCTATCAATTTAAAAAAAAAAAGTGTATTAGTGTCTTACAATTTAAGACTCGAATACAAGTTTTTTTTCTTTTTAAATACTCGTATTCAAGGGTTCTTTTATTTATTTCACTCCTCTTTTATAAGCATATATACCGACAACATGCTTTTATAAAGTTGTCAGATTTGACTACATAACATTGGAGGGTAATTCCGTCCAATCACTAAAATTTCGGACAAAAAAGAATTTTTTTAGAAGGGTGAGTAAAAAAGAATGTGGCACAACATATTTGGACAACAACAGGCTTATTCACTTTGGGAATTCATAAGGAATGTATACTTACTTTGGAGGATTTTTCTCTGATTGGTATGTTGGCAAACATTCAACCATGCATTCATGACTAGGCTCAATAAAAAACGCTATCTGGAAGTGAAGTAAAAATAGTTAGTCAACATTTCCATGTTTTCACAATAGTCGTACAAGAACAACAAAGAAGTAGAGTATTATCACATCTGGTATAACCATATATAAATGTATGTATAATCTCTCAATCCTCAAGAGACATGAACTCTGGCCCTTTTTCAGAAAACAACCTTCAATCACATGTAAGTACTTGGTCTCTTTTGGAATGACAAGAAGAAGAATAAAGATATTGTGCACACATAACACTGTGTCAAACGGATAGTGACCGAGGAAACAAGCACAGTGGTCAAAATATCAATTGAAAACTATGCTCTCAAAGGAGAGAAAAATATCCGAAATGACTTCACATACATCATCATCCCAACAAGTATGAGGTGTTTGTAAGAGATTGTGTTTTCAATAAAAGTGATTTAAATTATTTATGTAGGAAAATAAAAGCTGGATGGTTTTCAAAAATAAAGTGTTCTTTATCAAATATTAAACGGAAAGTATTTGCTTAAGACTAACTTTTTCTTTTTGAGTGAGTATGTCAACCTTGTTTCATGAACCCACCATATTTAAAAATCGTAAAGATAAAGACAATTATACCCTAAAATATTCTAAACTCTGAGAATAAACATTAAACCTATAATAGAACATAAACCAATGGGGTTCACATAACTAATCACAAGTGTTTGTCTTTTTTTTTTTTGCACTAAACATTGGTTTAATAAAATTTTCAAAAATAATAATAATAAAATAAATAGGTCTATGACAGCTTATCCAAATTAGCTAACTTAGATTTTTTAATTAATCAAAGAAGAACATAATCACTTTTGTTTTAAAAAAGCAAAGCCTTTAAGCACACTCTCTGGAGCATGCAAACACCCCCCATAAATTTCAGTATTTGACTTAGCTACTTTTCATTTTCAAACTCCTAATCAATCCCTCAATATCTTCCATCTGCATAAATGCAGTTCAACATTAACAGGGTCGTGATTATCAACTATGATAAGCTAAGCAACATGTTTATTGAGTTTATTTTCTTCCCCCCTCTACTTGCTACATGATTTCTTGATGACTGCTTAAAAGTATTGCTATTAAACATAAAGATTCTGCAGTAATAGGAGAAATCCCAGAGAAAAACTTCAAAAACTTTACAAAGTCTGATGCAGTGGGATCAAAGTCTTACAGAATATCTTTCTTGCCCATTGCCCAAGACTCGGTGCAGCGTGGATCTGTAATGAGATCAGAATCTATTTGTCATTAAGAATATTTAGATTGTCAATGTTCATAGAAGTCATAAAAATTGATTGAGTGACTGGAGCTTTCTCTGGACAAAGTAGAGCAGCCAGATGTTAAGACTTCCGACAAGGGAGACTGAAATACCAGTGATAATTCATGATAAAACGATCCAACTGCTAAGATTTTCTATGAGGACCCTTCATGCTAATACCCACTTAAAACTTCTACATTAAATGAGTTGTGCTGAAGGTTTAAATAGATGTAAATACCTGAAGAAACAGTTGGTCAAACGCTCCAACATATCACCAATATTAACTATAAATGCCCTGAAATATTGACAACAAAGTAAAAATTTAAAGGTTGTTGATTGGAGTTATAATGCATCTATTGGCAATAGCAAAATGAGAAGGTGAACATGAGTTTGATTCATCCATATTTTTACTAAAGATGGCAAAAGGTTTTTTTATACATGCATCCAAATTGATCTTAATATAATGTAAAATTAAAATGAAAAGTAGATATCCAACCCTTTCAAAAGTAGCAATTTCATTACATATTCCAATTAATTAATTCATATAAAACTTGCTATGTTAACAGGAAAACATCATGCATAATTATTGAGTGAGCATCAGTAAAAGTGATAATTCAAGCATAAACTTGAATGTCCCAAGATATAACTCGTGCTATTAATGAGTAAATAGGGATGATAAAAAGCTCAGAGAAGCTACATAAGATTCTCCCTGGAGAAGATAAAAAAGAAGGATCACAAAGGTTCACCCTTTTAATGGAGGTACATATTCCCAGATCTGAGGCTTAGCATATTTGTCTTTACATATCTGCACATATTGAAAAGTGTCAGATCTAACTTTGGAAAAATGGTGAACACAGGTGTGTGTTTGAATCAAGGGCCTTGTAATTCTAAGGGTTTTGAAATTAATAGTTACAGAAAACATTAACTATATATCCTTTTCATTTGAAATCATTGTTAAGGTTAAAAATGGATTTGTGAAACGTTTCTCAAATTCAATTTAGTTCATATATATTGTTTGGCAAATTCAAAACATACAATTTTTTTTTAATTTTAAAAAATACACAAATTTGTGAATTTTTTCAAATTTAATACTCCCTTCGTCCCATAATGAAGTTTAGTCATAGTAAATACGGAGTTTAAGAAAAATTGTTTTTCTACTAAAGTGAGTTGGAAGGAGGTAGCAAATTTAAAATTAAAATGTATTGTGGGGTTATTGGATTGTGTGCTAGTTCTTTATTTGGAGTGCGAACTTGTTTATGGGACGGACAAATATAATAAATGTGAACTTGATTATGAGACAGAGAGAGTATAATTCTTCAAATTAAAAGATTTTTATGATGGCAAAAACTTGTGTATCACTATTTGTTAAAATTTTACCACTTCTTATCTGTCTCACGGAAGTCTTCCCGTGAGACAGTTTCACACAAGTATTTGCCTTTTATGACATCTTTCAGTTTTTTACAATTTTATTTTTAGAGTCTTTTATGAACCCAGTTCACCATGCAACCTAATTTTACGAAATTACTATATAATAAATGAAAAGTTGCTCTTTAGAGAGATGAATTATTTATCAAAATTTGAACGGTATTCAGAAGTGTAATAGTTCATCACTCTAAAGAGTAACTTTTCATGTACTAAAGAGAATTTCAGTAAAATCAAGAAGCAAAGTGAACCCGATTCACACATGTGTTTGCCTTTTTATTAAATTATTTTTAGGTGTTTAAATTTTTTATTTTATTAATTTTTCATTTTGGAATTTTTTTTCTAAAATTTCTGTATGTTTCCATTTTTGCAATTCATTTTCCAAATTTTTATTATTATTGAAAAGTTTCATATTCTCTTTTCATTTTCCAAAATTTTTTCTTTAAATTTCCGTGATTTTTCAACTTTTTTCCATCACGTTAAATTTGTTTTGCTGATTTTTTAATTTTTCACTTATAAAAATGGGTTTTCAAACGATTTGAAACCCTTAAAACACAACTAAATTTTGTTTTAAGAAAATAGAAGAAAAAAACACCTTTAAATCCGAATTAAAATACATTAGTTTGAAATTTTAAATTTAAAAATAAATTCATTTGAAGTTCCATATGAATTTATAGATCTAAACTAAAATCCCGCTATTTAAACAAAATCTGAAGATATTAATCATCTAAACCTAACCTGAAGGCCATAGTTACAATCTGTTGCCAAAAGGGTAATCAAACCAAAATCAGTATGTTCACCAGCTCCAATAATTCCCTTAGCAGGGTCAGAAACAGGACCTAAGTTGTAATTAAGCACTTTTAAACTTCAAAATTATTAATTATGAAATGCTAACTGCTATAGTTGAATCTCAACAATTCTTACCTTCATAATGCAGTAGCCGCAGGATTGCAATAGGTTCTCCAAGGAATTCAGGTTGATCAAAAAAGTTGTGGTCTAGTCGTAGTGCAAGGGCTATCAATCGTGAAACAGCCCTTCCTACCTCTCTGTGAAAGGCAAATTGAAAAAGAACGCAGAGATGCAATCATGCAAAGATATAATTCTTATGAAGGATGGCAGATGTTGGGGAACAAAGAGAAGCAAAGATGGATAAATTTCAAGGGATTGTGGAATGCTGATATAATCTATTTCATACTAGCTGATAAACATTAAAAAATGACAATATTGATATGGTTATCCTGAATTGAGTACTTCTACTCCTAAAAAAAAGATTGTAAGGAAATAGTGGTGTCATTTTCTTTTCCAGGTCATGATTAACCACACTAGAATATTGCTTTTACATACATCAAATTCTCGTAGTTAACGACTCAACATCACATATATTACATCTTATATGGCCACTAGTTATAGTCACTTTAAAAGGAGATCTCTAACATCATTATATGTTCTGCCAGAATATGCATCGAGTTTATTGACTAACTCACTAAGAGATAGAACCACTTATAATGTTCATGCTTTTTCATTAAAGTCATGAAGAAAACCAAGGCACTCACTTAATGAGACTCCACTAACAGGAGTCAACAAATTGACTGCTTATATAAGGAGAAATATAGATAATATTGTCGACTTAGATGACATAATTGTTAACTAACGAACAGCGATCATGATTTGAGATCCTTGCAAGAGAATATACATTTTTCATTCTAATAAAATTTGAAGACTTTGTAACCAACTAGAAAAGGGCAATATCCCTAAAGTTCCTGATAAAAGGAGTATATGACCTGCTAGAACAAAAGCATAGATTCTGGAATAGAACACAAAATCAATGTGATCGATTATTGCATTTGTCAGTTAAATTGCGTAAATATATCCAGGTAATGTCTCCAAGTTACAGAAGCAAAAGTACAATACACACCATCTTAATATTAATATCTTTTTTTTCCAAATGATAAAATGTGTAGGCTGTAGCCATCTTTATTTACTGTCTCCAATTATGGAGAATCTGCAGATTAGCTCATAGATATAATAGGTGCAGAAATGTGTACAGGGCCTGGAGCCTATTCGATGGCCTCTGGTGATAGAGTGCAAGAGCAATGACGGGAGCGGGCTTAGGTCCACTATCCGTGGATTGGGCTTATTTATTGTGATTTTAATTATATTTCTGTTTAGGGTTTTTTAATCTTTCCTTTTTGGTATTGATAAGTGGAAGTATTTAAGGAGTTGATTGGGGTTTATGGATTATCATTACATTATTGTTGAATTAAGGAGCCTGGAGGCTTTAGGGCAAAACGATAATTTCCGTTTGACTGTTCCTATTCTTATCATCTGAAAAACAAAGGGAGGAAAAGTTAAAAGAAAATGTTCATTTTTTGATCAAGCCACCTGCAGGCATAGGCTATTATTTACACCTGTTAACATTGAATCACAGATTGTTTATTAAGGCTCACAGTTCACCAATACTTTTTTTTTTTTTGAAAGCAGGATTTTATTACTATAACAGAATTTTTTTAAAACAATTCATAATTATGGTTAGACACCCAAAGGCTGGCCTTATATTAGCATCATTTTTTAGATATAATCAATATCAAACCACAACTAAAAAATCACTCATTGCCATTCAAGTCAATCAAACAGTTCCCAAAAAAAAAAAAAATTGGTTCAGGAGGTTTCAGAAGATTAAAATCACGTTTCTTGTTTAACACGATCAAATTTGAGCATTTAAGATTCGAGAGCTTCTACTTTATTCTAATCACCTAAAATCCAAAATCTAAAAGTTGGAGGGGTATAACCTGATTATGCTTCTCACCATTTGTGACCAATTTTTACTTCACTGCCACTTTGACAGAAACAGAAAAACAAGAAAAAGAAAATCAAACGGTAAATACCGTTAGCCCGATCAAACGGAAAATTCCTCTTGCCCAAAAGCCTCCAGGCTCCTTAATTCAATAATAATATGATTAAGTCCATAAACCCTAATCCACTCCTTATTCAGTAATAATATGATTAAGTCCATAAACCCTAATCCACTCCTTAAATACTACTACTCACTAATACCAAAAAGGAAAGAAACCAAAACCCTAAAGACCTAAACATAATAAGCCCAACCCACGAATAATGGGCTCAAGCCCTAAATATAAATATAATTAAAATAAATAAGGCCAGCCAACGGATAGTGGACCTAAGTCCGCTCCCGTCGACAATGAACCCTAATTTTACTTCCTATCAATTCCATCCTACAACCTAAAGCACAGTCCTTTTGCTCTCAGGTCCTCCAAGACTCTAGGTGGAAGCCGAGTAAATCTGGAATGGGCAGTAGACTGCCCGAACAGCCCCAAATTCGTCCCAGACAGCCCTGAATTCGTCCCCGGTGGGTGCGCAGCCGGCTTAGAAAAGTTGCCGATCGACCCCTGCGCACTGCAGTGATCTAAAGGCCTTAAAGAATTGCCAATGAACCCTCTTTGGTTATCACTGACTGCTAAACCAGAATTTTTGGTAATTGATTGAGAAAAAATTGTTCACTTGTTGCCCGGGGTTGCTATCACTCCGTAAGGTTTGTTCCCCATCTTGCATAGAAAGATTATCCTCAACATCCCTTGCAAGTTCTTCGGATTGCTTAATTAACTCCAAACAGACGTTCAATCCTGCTCCCCTTAAACCCTGTGTCAAAACGCGCCACTAGCGCCTTTTTGAATTCTCCCCACGACACTCCAGGCTTCCTCTCCTTCATCCATGCCAACCAGTGGAAGGCAAATAAGTCCATGGCAACCTCAGCCGCTGCCACCTTCCGTTCCGGTGGGGTACCGCTCAATTCAAATTGTTGCTCAGCCCTCGCTATCCATTCGATTGGATCTTCCCCCTCATATGGCGGCAGAAGCGCCAAGTCAGCGCCACTACGCATCGGATAATCAACGGGTGGCGCCATCGTGGATGTGACGGCCACCGCCGTGTTCCTTTGGTTCACACCCGCTGCCAATTGCCCCTCCAACGATGGCTGCATAATTGCCTTAGACAATGCAGCCAAGGACGCCGCAATCTCATTCAATTGCGCACCGTTCGTCTCCAATATCTCCTTCATTGATCTGCCTCCAGTGGAACGGGTTGTCCTCATCTCGATGGGAACAGGATGGGAACAGGATCCGGCAAGTAGGACCAATTGATAGAAACAAAAAAACAAGAAAAATAAAATCAAACGGTAAATACCGTTTGCACAATCAAACGGAAAACTCCGCTTGCCAAAAAGCCTCCAGGCTCCTTAATTCAATAATAATATGATTAAGTCCATAAACCCTTATCCACCCCCTTAAATACTACTACTCACTAATACCAAATGGAAAGAAACCAAAACCTTAAAAATCTAAACATAATAAGCCCAACCGACGAATAATGGGCTAAAGCCCTAAACATAAATAATTAAAATAAATAAGGTCAGCCCACGGATAATGGGCCTAATCCCGCTCCTGTCGACGATGAACCCTAATTTTGCTTCCTATCACACTTCCACTATATAGCAGTTTTTCCACAATCACAAATTAAATCATTTTCTAAAGAAGTCAAAAATACATTTTTTTAAATACCCCAAGTCTCTATTTTTTTGTTCCCTTAATCTTTTCTTGAAACAAGTAGGTGTATTTAGTTTAAATGTCATCAAATTTATGGTTCCGAATAAACACAATAAAGAAGAACGTAAAAAGGTACGTCTTCACGTCTTTATAGTGCCTTGCTAGAGCTCATGGTACACCAAGAGTGAGCCTTTGCTGGTAATGGCGCAAAAGTGATACGCCCAAGAGTCCATTTAACAAATTGACATATAGGCATCAAATACGCTATATACAAAATATAAGAAAGCAAATCAAATAATTTATGTTGATGCGAGAAAAAAAATGGCAGCAGAATGGCAATTGTGTAAATAATTTAATAACAACTTACAGTGCCTTCTCATGATATTTCTCCATTGTTTCCTTCCACCCAGGCAACATATCTTTAGTTAAAAATAAAATTTTCAAATTATGTTTATAATAATCAACTTCGATAAGCTAAGTATAACTGTTAACTGACACAATATGCATGCTAGGGTGTAAGTCCTATGAAGAAATCACTTCTGCATTAGGTTAAAGCTTTCTTGAGCCTTCATGCCACTTGACTAAGGTGCAGAATACATTTAATGCATGTTTAGTTAGGATTCTAAATTTATAATGGATTGAATCTCCTTTTTTTCTGGTGTAAAGCTTTACTCATTCATATCAAATATACATATTGAAATGATGCAATAACTACTCCATGACACACTATATTCTCATACTGAGAACCATATCGCCAGTTAGATATCTTCCTAAATTACTTTAATTCATATCCTTAAGCTTCAGGTAATAACCATGATTTGAAACTAGTTTTCTACATGAGATCAGATTCTGAAGTTACCTGCAGAAGGCCACATGTTTGCCCCATAGAATGGTTTCTGTGCATCAGAATGATCTTCAGATACTTCAATACCAATATAATATCCCTCCTTATAGTCCCCTAATTCATGCCAATACGTAGTGAGATATAAATAAATAAGAAATTTGAATACCTTAAAGAAGCATTATGCGGTTAAGATAAAAAAGAGTTAAAGCACAAACCATTGTTTATATTATCAGGATCCAAACGTTCATCAAAAAACGGAGTATAGCCTCGAGTTTTCTCATTCTTTAAAAGCTTCATCTTTTTCTCCAGGGGCAGATCGAAAAATCTTTTACTTTGAGTAAAAACCTCATCCATGAATTCCTCATCAATTCCATGATTTATCACATAGAAGAACCCAGAATCCAAGCATGCCTATTGTCCACAGTAAATGTTGAGGACTTTTTAAAATAAAATTTTTTAAAAAATTAAGATTCAATGTCCTCAAAGACAAACGCAGGATTAAGTAAAGTTCTTATACTACACATCAATTGAGAAATACAAAAATAGCGAGTAATTGTGAAAAACACTAAGAATATCCTAGTCTAAATCTAATTGAGTACACTAGAAAGCTACGGAAACACATCATCTTAGGGGATACACGGTTTAAATTCTACAATAATAATGGTAACAGGTACCATTGAATAGTTAGTGGATATTATTGATAATTATTGATTAATTAGGGAGAGTAGTTAATGAAAATAAGGGAATGATTAACTAATTGGGAGCTATAAATGCTTCAATCATCAACTATAAAAATGATTCCCTTTCCCACCCCTACTGAACTACTCCAAACCAAGCAGCCCCTGAGTTAGCAAATCTCTTCAAAGTTTTCAAGAAACAAATAATGAGAGGAATACATGAAATCATAGTTGTTAAAAGCGAAAGGCGCAAAAAGGCGCAAAGACCTTGTTGGAGCCTGAGGCGCAAGGCGCGCGCAAAAGATACTTTGGAACATATATACATTAATATATCCAACTCAACACATAATTTTCCAACTAAATAAAGGTAAAAATAAAAAAAATGTCAAATAATAATACATAATAACTCATAAATAACATAATCACAAATTAAAAACCCGTGTACAATGTCATAATGAACTTCACAATTCAAGGACTCAACACAAATAGACAATCACAAAAGGCAAATAAGCAGAATCCTTAAATTTTAAGAAAATATCAAATGTCAGAGACTCAAATGATTACCAATGAGATAAAAATCATAATTATCATGGTCTATGGTCCTCCTTATAATCTTCATTCTCTTCTTCACCATTAAATTGATCATTGTATTCATTAAATTCTTACTCTTAAAAAAAAAAATCCAAAATTAGGAAATGTACCCGAGGCGCGCCTTTTTCATCAAAAAAGGCGCACAAAGGCGAGGGTTTTTTGAACATCAACTGAAACCCCAAAAAACCAGAAACCCAGGCGATCAGGGCTGCGCCTCGCCTAAGGCGCCGGCGCGCCTTTAACAACTATGCATGAAATATTGTAAATAAAATATACGTGCTTATGTACACATTAAGGCTAAAACAACATAAAAATAAAAGTTAAAAAATCCTCTCCCTGAACCCATATCTAATTACTCCATAAAACACATTGTTCATCCAAAAGAATCCGGTTGGATAATCAACATAAGCAGGGAAAAGTAATGTTGCATAATACTATTATTTCCATCGACATAGATGGAGGTATCAGGTATGCAACGAAAAGAAAATTTGACATATTTATCTGTTCAGCATAATACGATAAATCACCCAAGTCAAAGACTTTTTCCATCAATAGAGAAGAATAGCTTAGACAGTAAAGATCAAGAGAAGCTGGGGAGTGTAATAGTGCCTGTTCAAGGAGAGAGGCAGACGACTGAATATCGAGACTTGAAAGATCAATGCAATTCAGTTGTGTGATTTTCCCAGATTCTGGAACCCCTACGCATATTTCCTCGTTTGATTTCGCCATTGTACAGTTATAATTATTTCTGCACGAAAACAATTGAAGTAATTTAAATCAAAATCCAGGATCCTGAAAACAGAATGAGTGATGATCAGTGTTGCACCAAACTACAACACATTAAACAGTAGTTGTCTACTCTTCACCCTTTTAGAAGAACAAGTTTTGTTGTCAGAATGAGAAGCCTGTGATAATTAATTAACACACATGATGACATGAACTAGCTCAACTACATGTTGAAAGAATAACTAGATAATTATCAAATAAACGCCTCTACAGAATTCAGAAAAACTCAAATGGCATATGCCCTTCTCTGTTTGCTTCTGCAACGATCACAAAGACGGCGGCCGGGAGGAAGGGCGGCCCCTGAAGAGTCCCAGAAAAAATAAAAAAACTGTAATGATGAGTTACTATCACTTACTTTGTTGACTTCAGCGGCGGCGACAAAAGACTGAATGAGAAAGAGTGATTTTGCTTCAAGACTCGTCAAATTATAAAGTCGGTTTAAAATTATTAGTTAGACAAGGGTGCACCTAGTTAATGAGTTATTAGATTTAAAAATTAATTAATAATAACCTTTACATTAATAAAACTCGTTTGCGGGCACCTTACTTCATAAGGTGTTGAACTGGCGAAGAGTATCATTTTTTCGTGTAGAATAATATCTGCAGCTTCTTAACTAGCAAAATCTGACATAGTTTGTTGTTTATGACAAATACAATTGTTGGCCCGCATAATAATTCAAAATACACCTACAGCTCAGATTATTAATTCTCTTATGAATAAATCTTAAACAAACTATGTCAAAAGGAGCTACACTTGGTGATTAATTTGTAATTCAGAGTATTAAGATTTCTTGTATATATATATATATTGCAAGTTCATTAAGTTGAGTGGTGTGGGTTATGTACAATAGTCTTTCTACGTTATCTAGTAATAATCTCTGGTACAACCTTAAGGCATTTTTATTTTTTTCTTAAAAATAAATTAATCAAGAAAAACTCATGGTACCATTCGAATGAAATTAGTAATATTCTCCAGACAATTGAAGCAAAATGCAAAAGCATAGGTGCGGACATAAAGAGAACTAGAGGATAAAGTATGATTGTCAAAGTTGAGGGATAAAGTAGAGAACTCATACATATGCTATTACGTTTAATGCTCGTAACTATAATCACTTTGTTCATCAAAAAGAGCTAGGGTAATGTAAAATAAATATTCCCTCCGTCCCTTAATTGTTTTCACTTTTTTTGGGCGTAAATTAAGAAAGTTTGGGGGTATTTTTTGTACTAAATAAATTGTAAACTATGTTAGGTGTGATAGATAGAGGTGTATTTTTATAAATAAAGTGATGAGGGAAGTTAGTTGTTTTGACTTTTTTACCATTATAGGAATGTGAAAACTTTTATGAGACCAACGAAAACTGAGAATGTGAAAACAATTATGGAAAGGAGGGAGTAGAGTCAATTCCATAAACATGAAGAGTTTCTTTTGAAAAATAGAATTAATGTCAATATTCAAGTAAGGCCATTGTGTAATCCTCTGACAACTTGTATTACATCGAACAACATGCTGCAGTAACAGTAATATTTGAAAGGAGAAACCAGCATGACCAGGAAACACAGGTGAACTACTTAGTAACAGGAAATATAAAATAAGCATCTCAAAATCACAAGTAATATGAATGTATTAAGACAATATCTTGAGAAAATTCAAGCATAGTACCTTTAAAAGAAAATGTTCAAGCTGCTCCAGGGCAAACGAATTCTGCAAAGCAATAGAGTTTGTTTCATAAAAAAACCATTCAAGTTTCAAGCCTTTTAGTGTTGTTGTGATAGCCGTGGTGTTCAGCTGACCACCGTGCAGTTTACATAAAATTAACAAGAAAGATAAGAAGAACAAAGATAGAAGGGTAGACTGATAAGAAAATATTGGTTGCACTTGAAAGTAAGACATATTTTACCACTATCATGTTTGAGTTTGTCATAGTCAATTTATCAAACACTTCATGGGCAATAACTTCGAACAAAAGAGTAGTTCACCAGCAACCAAAAAAAACCCAATTGTTTTTGTGATGTCTAAAACAAATGGCCCAGATAATGCAGTGGAATTTCACAGGTGAACTCAAACATCAATATACAAATAGACATGCTTTGATTAAAGAACGAGTACCTTTGGCTACCCGAAGGTCGTCGCTTAAGGGGTACAAAGGTGCAACAAACTGTGGAGAAACTTAGACAGCGTCGTGGGAGTCAAGCGGTGGTCAAGATGTGGCTGGCTGCCATAAACGGCTGATATTGCAAGCATAAAGGGGAATAGAGGTAAGGGAGTCTGTGATAGAGAGAAAAGAAAGAGGGCGCGAATGACGTTTACGTCGTTGCACAAGTAAACCAGGTGCGTCGAGGCAGAATGGAGGACGGAAGACCGGGAACCGGCAAGATACCGTGCCAACATTGCTTGCGCGAGTCGTTTTTTTTTTTTTTTTTTAAGTCAGATTGTGAATTGCAGAAATATTTATGCTCTCGATATAGATCCGTTGGTTGCTCACATAAAAAAGTGTTTGGTATTTTTTTTTTGGGTAAATACTTGGGTCAGAAAGTGATAATTTTATAAAAGGAAAGTGATAATAAATTAATAAAAAATGATAATGATATTTCATCAACAAATTTATACTCCATCCATCCCGAAATATTGACATTTTTTTTTGGCACAAAGATTAAGAAGTATAACAATTTAATGTAAAGTGAAGTGAGAGAAATAATATTTAGGTTTTTGTGTGGGTCCCATATTGTTAAAAATGAAATATGTCAATTTCTGTGGAACAACTCAAAAAATAAAGTGTGTCAATATCTTTGGGATGGAGGGAGTAGTATAAATAAAAAGTGATATCATTTTACAACGGAAGTGATAACGTTTTATATCGAAAATGATAACTATTTTAAAAAGTGAAAAATTATCACCTACTTTTTTTTTTAGGAATTGGAATTTGCATGATTTTAGAATGGAATGAGTTTGATTCCACCCATTTTGTGGTGGAATGGATGATTCATGATTCTATAGTTTTTGGGTTTCATTCCTATTCCACATTCAATTCCCACATCACTTTAATTCTAGTCTCATTCCAATCCATTCATACCATTCAAATAAACATCCCGAAGTCAATGGTCATTTCAAAACCTGTGTTGAAAGGAATCAGCTTTGTTGAAATTATGGTAGAGATGTTTTGACAACAATAAAAAAAGACAAACACTTGTATAAACCGAGTTCATGGTGTAAATCATGTGGTCTTTTTTAATTTAAATTATCATTAATTAATACTATTAATTTACAAGTGCTTGTCAAAAATAAAATTTTGGAATTGTTTATGTCACGGCGCCATGCTCCTCGTTGAAAAATTTTGTGTATGTGACGTCGCCATGTTCTTTTTTTAAAAAATTGTGTATGTGGATAGCGCTTCCACAGGTAGGTCTTGTGTGAGACAATCTCACAGATCTTAATTCATAAGACGGATAATCCATTAACCAAATAGTATATATTTTAATTTAAATTAATAAAAAAATAAACAGAAAAAGGGCCACGTTTCGCTTGATTAATTAAGATGCAATTTTTGTTATACAAACTAGCACAGTGCCCGCGTGCAACGCGGGTTATCATATTTGTTATTTACTATTTATTATGTATAAATTTATATTTTAAAAAAGAATATAATCATGTCGATTTAGGATCATTGAAAGAATAATTTGTTGTTTGATAAAAAAAAATGATTAAGGTATATAAATTCAATCAAGTGAAAAACATACATTCTCTATTTATTTCACATAAATAGGAAAATATTATTATCACTGAGGTTGAAGTGATTCTCCTCCTCCTTAGCATCATCAGATGATATCAAAATAGTTATATTAATTGATGTGTTAAATATTCGGGAGACCATGACGAATATATGGTAAAATTCAAATTTGAAATTTAAAAAACCACTCGCCTTAAAAAATTTCAAGTTCTTCAACCACGTACTTTCATCCTCTAGTAAAACCTATAGTAACTGTAGTATAAGTGAAAGAACATTCATATTTAACCAATTTTAACCAACCGTGAGGAGTTATTTTCAAATCGATAAATGTAATCCTTAATCTTATAAAATATAAAATATGTAAAAAAACAATTACTCCCTCCATCCTATTTTAGATGACACACTTTCCATTTTGGATATTCCCACAAAAGTTTGCACATTTTTAAAAAAAGTAAAAAGTAAAAAATAAACACCCTTCTACATACACTTTATTTACAAAAAAATCATCTGTACCTAACATATTTTATCATTTATTTATTACAAAAAAATATCATTATACCTCTAAAAGTTATTACTTTCTTAATCTCTGTGCCGGAATTAAGGGAGCAATCTTTTGTGAAACGGAGGGAGTACATTGTACATATTTTTTAAGGATATCATATTTTATTTAAATTATGATATCAAAATAAAAACTTAGTGCGCAGAGTACACTATCTAATTGATCAAGATAGTTATCATCATCTATAATTAAAGTAAACTCATTTTCGATGCAACCATGACATAACCTAAAATTCAAAATAAATTAAAATAAACACACTTTCAAAAATATTGAAATGAAAAATATAAATTTAAAATTCACAGTTTATCCATCTCTTTTTTAAAATAAAAATTATTTCATACTAAATAAAAAATTAAAAAATGATACTCACTTTGCTACGGAACAACGATAAAATGTATTCTTTAAATGTGTAGCTATAATTTCTTTAGTAACAATATTTATAGTTTACATTAGTCATTTTAAAAATAGTACAAATATTATTTACCTACATTTACGTCATCAATTTTTAAATTAAGTGATCTAATTTATAAAAAAAATAAATAAGATGATAATTGAGTCAAGCATATTATTTTGATGCACCAATATAAATTGGGTTGATGGGTTGATGATAATTTTAGACTTATACTAACATAAAAAAACAGCCCAAGTATAATTTCCAACTTTAATTAAAATTTCGGTTCAATTCAAATTAAAGTTTTCATTTAAATATATATATATATATATATATATATATATATATAAAGAATTTAAAATAATATGTTGACTAGATTCGAACTTACAAATTCCTTAGAATCAACTAACCAATTAAATGTTGTCACTTTATAAATTAAGAGAAATCATAAGTGTCAAACACACCTAAACTTGACACCTTACATATTTTAATTTTATTTCAAGAAACTTATTTTACTTATTAAAAATAATAAATAAATGAGTGATTAAATGATAAATTTCCAAATCAATAATAAGCCATCTCATATATAGTTAATATTTTAAATGATATTACTAATATAAAATTCGTTTTGTGTAAACAAATATAGAAAATATCTAACGTTCTTATAATTAATAATTTTATTAATATATGAAGCATGTATTTATCAAATATTTCATAGCTTATTTCTTAAAATTATTGTTTTAATATAAAAAAATTAAATAAATTAAAATTGCTTTTAAATAAAATTATAATAATATATTGTTTTATTTTAGTGGTTCAAATTTTGATATTACTTAATTTATATTTTAAATTATTAATTTCTAGTATTATAAAAAAGAATTAAGTAATCATAAATATTAAATACACCTAAACATGATACCTCACATATTTTAATTCTATTTCAAAAAAATATTTTACTTATTAAATATAATAAAGAGGAGAGTTACAAAATAATAAATCTTCTAATTAATGAGAGGTAGGCATCTCACATTTTTTAAAATGACATAAATATTCAATCAGCCTAAGCATAGCACCTCACATTGTAAAAACTAAATTGGAAAACTTATTTTGTTTTAATAAGAAGATAAACTCGATTCGTCCGCAAAGTCTTACGTCTGTGCGGCCCGACCATAATTAACGATTAAATTTAAATTAGTTTTCATTTTATTATTATATTAAAATTTTCAAGTAATTATTTTAATTAAAAATTAATTAATTAATATAATAATAATTATTATTATTAGTTAATTAGATAGTTCAATTATTTTGTTATCACTTTACTTTAATCGGATATGTAATTTTATATTAAAATATTACAGTGTCACTTTTTATTCATCATATGAATCGTTCATAAAATAATCTTACTAAACAGTTATCACTTTTTCTTTATCATGTATTACTTTTTATTAAAAATATTATCACTTTTTATTTATTATACAAGTGAATTGTTTTGTGAAATAATTCAATTAGACGAATACTACTTTTATTTTAGGATTTATTACTATTTACTACAAATTATAGTCTTATATTATTGTTAGATACATTGCGGTGAAAATATTACTGAGAGATACTATATATTAGGATGAGATACCCAATATATCCCTTCGTAAGTTTTGAATAATATACTGTGAAGATAAGTTTTTCCGAATACAAATATATTAAACATTAATATTTTTTAATACATAAGTTTTGAATAATGTATAGCATTATATACCGAATGTGACAGATTTAAATATATTGGTCATAAATATTTTTGAATACATATATTTTGAACAACAATAATGAACAAAAATATTTTTGAATACATAAATTTTGAATAAAAATAAAAGTCAAAATATTTTTGAACCGTGAATAGGGGAGGTTTGTTGCGATGTTTAAGGGAGAGTAAATCACGAAGATAATTTTTTCTAAATACAAATATATTAAATATTAATATTTCTGAATACATAAATTTTGAATAATACATAACATTATAATATAACGGATTTTAATGTATTTAACATAAATATTTCTGAATATATATATTTTAAACAATAATAAATGTCATAGTTTTTAATTTATTGAACACAAATATGTTGAGCATACATCTTTTTTATTACAACCTATTATTTGAATATCATGTGTGACTTTTTTTACTAATCCCAACCTATTTTCTATTTTTATGGAGAGATTAATGATTAATTAATTTCTTAATACAATAAATCTTATAATAAGGTTAAAAAGGGTATTTGATGAGTTCAATTTGTATGTGATAGTATTTAATTTGAATAATGTACCTGCTAGTAATGTAAATAGATAAATTGTACCTATAAGTAATGAACCCTTTATTTTATTATGAATAACTTTTTATTAAAAATGTTATCATTTTTCTTTTAAAATGTTATGTTTTTCATTTATATTATAAATTGTTCATGAAATAGTTTACAATAGAATTATCACTTTTCATCAATTGTGTATCATTTTTAAATATAAAAGTTATCACATATTATCAAATTTTATAAATTTATAATATTTAAATTAAAAATAAATTAAATGAATAACAAATTTTTAAATCTTTACAGTCTTAAATAATAAAAAAATTAAAATATATAAATATCTTAATTAATTTGTTAATTTTTTAATTTGATATATCAACCAATAAGGCCCTTTAAAAATAATTAAACCTAATTAATTTCCTTCTATAATTAAATTTTCAATTTTCTAATTTGTTTATAATCAAACATGGCCCTTTAAAATTAGTTAAATGAGCTAATGGATGATTCACATAAAAGGATTCGTGAGACGATCTCACCCAAGTCTTTGCCCCCACATTAGTCTTGTAATTAATATTTTAATTTAAATAATTTAATATTTTAAATATTATTTTATTGGCAAAGACTTAAATGAGACTGCCTTACGGATCTTAAATGGTGAGACAGATCTAAAAAATCCACTTAAAAACAGGCGGGTCAGCCATGCCTCACATCAATTCAAATCCGCACCCATAATATTAATCCGCATGGACGACATTCTTTCTAAGGGTGTGCATCGGTCGGTTCGGACCGAATTTTCAAAACCGAAAACCGAACCGAAATATTTTAGAAAACTAAAACATAATCGAAATATTACAAAATTGATATAAACCAAACCGAATTATTTTGATTGATTATTTCGGTTAACCGAAAACTGAAATTTATTTTTTAATATTTTTTATAATTATTTTATTATATTTTCATTACTTAAAAAAATATCTCTAATATATATACACTATAATAATATTTAATATATATATATATATATATATATATATATATATATATATATATCACTTGTGAGATTAGAATTATATGTATATTTAATTTCATTTTTTATAATAAAAGTTTATACGGTCTAAAGAAAACATGTAAGAATAAATGAAATTAGTCCCTCCGTCTCGGGTATTTTTACCCATTTATATGGGCATGGGATTAAGACGTGTTATTTTTTTAATATATAATGTTAGAAAAAGTAGGGATAAATTAGTAATTTAAAAATAAAAAGTAAATAAAGTTGTTGGGAATGATGAATAAAATGTAAAAAAGTAATTAAAGTTGTTTGGATTGTAATAAGTAGGTAATAAAATATTATGTATTTTTACCATTAATAGAATGGATAAAAATACGTGGGACACCCCAAAATAAAAAGTGGGTAAAAATACGTGGGACGAAGGGAGTATTTTAAGTTTTAAGTAAATTTTGATATTGAAAATTAAATAATAGAAAACTATATTTAAGATATAAAAAAAAGAAAATTAATTGTTGGTAATTGATATATATATATATATATATATATATATATATATATATATATAATAATAAATTAAAATTTTGGTTCGATTTTCAGTTAACTAAAGTTTCAAATTTAAAAATCAAAAATCGAACTAAAATTTAAAAACTACATTTTCAAAATCGAAAATCAAACCAAATTTTAAAAAACCGAACCAAATTAGTATTTCGGTTCGGTTTGGTCAGTTTTTTCTGTTTTAATCAAAGTTTGCACACCCCTAATCCTTTCTTTTTTTCTTTTAACGTTTTATTTAATTTTCTAAAAATGTGATAATCTATTTTTTTTACTTATTTAATTTTATTTTTCAATTCAAATATTATAATTTTGAATAATAATTTTTTATTTTTTTAATAAATACAATATGCTATAAGATAAAAGTGATAATATTTTTATTAAAAAGTGGCATGTGATCAAGAAAAGTGATAACATGTCTCACAAAAAAAATTAGTAAGAGGGATATAAAATGATATCTGATTAATAAAAAGTTATAACCAATTTTAATTGAACAATTAATATAGCGGATAAAAAATTATAACATTTTAATTAAAAGTGATAAATGAAAATAAAAAAGTGATAACCATCCAATTAAACTATTTCATCAATAATTAATTTTTTAATAAAAAAGTGATAACATTATTTATAAAAAGGGATAATCGATCAAGAAAAAGTGATATCAACTTTACTAAATAATTTCATAAACAATTTGTATAAAATATAAGAAGTGATAATATTTTTAATAAAAAGTGATATATAAAGAAAAAGTGATAACTATTAGTTGAACTATTTCATTCATAAACAATTTATAGATTAAATATAAAGTGATAACAATTTTAATACAAAGTGATACATAATTATAATAAAGTAATAATTATTAATTAAATTATGTTTTGTGTTGTGGTCAGTTTTCGTCACAATGACTCAAACGTAACCCAACTCAGATGAGATGGATCGGAGAAGAATATAGATCAAAGATAAGATAGATTTTCATTGCTAATCATTGTATTTTTCATTGTGGTGCTGCTCATAGACTGTGTTACATCCTTTTCTCTATTCCTTTCTATATGGGAGTTAATTCTTCATTTCCTTCTAGATTATTCCTCCTAATCAATGATTAACAAGTGTCATATTCTAGAATCATCCTATAACAGATTTGATGCCTTCTTAATGCTCTCGTTTCTCATTGGTTAATGTGGGATCTTTGTCTAATAAACAATTGAGGACCACTATATCATATCTTTGTAGTTGCCTCTGTCTTTCTCCCGCCATTTACCAAGGTAAATTCGGAAGCCTGGGATTATTTCCCGAGGTTATCCGGTAGTTATCCCCGGGTTTGCGCACTTCATTATCCCAGGGTTATCCGGTAGTTATTCTCGGGTTTGCGCACTTCTTTATCCCCGAAGGTAACCAAAACAAACCTGGGTTTTCATTGGCTTCCTAGCTTCTTGGGCCTGCTTTATTGGGCCGCTTTAATATCAATAACTTGGCCGAGTATTTATCCCATAACACTAGCCCCTCAAGCTCGAAAAATATCGTGCAACAAAATTATTCGAGGTTGAAACCCCAGTTAAATTTCCTTTTTCTTCTTCCAATAGTTTTTTCTTGCTGGGCTTTATTAGTGGCCCAATTCCAACCCGACTGTTCATCCTCCTCTTTTCGCCTTTATCGCTCTGTTCCTTTGCTTCGTATTCCTAGGGTTTTCTTCGGCTCTTCTCTTCTTCGCGTGGATCAACTGTGACCTTATTATCTTCACTTACAGGTATTAAATTTTCTCTTTCACTTATGGATCACGATATCGATTACACTCCCTCTCTTTCCCCTTCTGGATCTAGGGCTCTTTCTCCAAACACCTCTTCTAATCTATCTCTTAGCGAGGATGAAACACCCATTGATGTATCTCCTAATGTCGATATGACAACTTGTGCGGATGGATCTGACTTCGGTGTTAGCATTTGCCACTCTACTATTTCTCTGAAAAAATTAGATGTTCTGAAATTATACTGTCCACCCTCGATTACTCTTCACAGACCTAATCCGCAAGGTCGTATGTGTTGGCCCCCACGAGGTTATATCGGCGCATACAAACTTATGTTACACAATGGTGTGTGTTTTCCTCTTCCTTCTGTTATCTCACGCTTCCTTCTTTATTGGAGAATTTCCCTAGCCCAGTTAGCTCCTAATGGATGGTCCATTCTGTATTGCCTACTTATTTTATTTCTCAAGTCTGGTTATTCCTTCATCTCTCCTCAAGAAGTTAAATACCTCTATTCCTTTATTATCGAGAATAACGCCCGAGGATGCTACTATTTGCTTCCTCGTAGTCTTCCCGGCCTTATTACTGGTATCCCCAGCTCTAATAAGGGCTGGAAGAATAAATGGTTCTAGGCTTCTCACCCTTGGGTGGGGATACCCCTATTTGCTCAGATAGTAGTTCATCGGCCTCCTTGAAAAATGTCATTCCTAATTATTTTCAGGATTCTTCTCCTTGTGAGTGTAGTTTGCTTTTTCAATCTGTTTCTTGATGTATGGCTATAATATTTCTGCTGTCTGATTTTCTGCTGGTGCTTTCATGCATAGCCTCAAGTGTCCCTTCATCTGATCACCTCTCGCGCCGCTTTCTGGAGCACTTGGAGACTATTTTGTCCTGGCCATCTGCAAAGCGTCATCTGACTGTGCTCGTAATCGACGATAATCTTCGGCTTTATCATTTATCTTCTGCAAGTGCCCCCATGGCTTCAAATACTGGTAATACTTTATTTTATTACTCTTATATTTTTGCTATCTTCTTTTTGCTGAAATAACTTTCCCCTCTTTGTTTTCAAGAAAATGTTCCCGTCTAGTTCCGGCTAGTGAGTGTCTCGTGTCTTCCTCTGCTCCTTCTATTTCAAAAGGACCTATCCTCTATCCTCCTGGGATATTCCTGTTCCCAAGAAGTCCCTAGTGACCCCTCCAGATTCTTTTCTGGATAAAAAAAATCTTCTGGTACCCCTAGCTTGATTGATATTTCCGATGATCTTCTTTCCCTTTCTGGGAATGAAACCCTTTCTTCCTTAAAGGCATCTTCCGCCAAGTCCAAAGGTAAATTCACTAAAGGAGCCTCTCGAAAAGTTTCTATCAAGCCTCTAGAGGGTTCTTCCAAGTCACCCTCTGGTGTCGTTTCCTTCGATTGTCAGTCCACTCCCTTTTGTCCTGTGGACCCTAAGAGGAATGCGGCCCTCTCCAAATCCATTGTTTCTCTGGATGGCGCATGAGCCATATATTTTCGATTGATGGATACCAAGATTCCTGTCAGTTTTCCAACCTATTTGAAAACCGCCATGAACTATTCCTCTCGGTCGTGGACAGAGGAAAATGCAGCTGCCATTACTCAAATGAGCCCCCAAGCTAAGTCAATGTGTGTTGTTGACCATCTTGGTCAAGCCTCCAGTTTTATAGCCAACCTTTCTGAGGATATAGAGAAATTGTCCCGGGATTATGAAGCTTACTCTCAGGAGTTAGAGGATCTGAAGGCGAAGCTTTCCTCGATTGAGCAGGAAAAATCAAATTTGGTGAAAGCTCAGGATTACTTCCATGATCAATTTGAATCTGAAAAAGAAGCTCGCCATCATTTCGAAAAATCATTTGCCGATCTTTCCTTGAAACATGACCATTGTCAGGAAAATCTTTCTCGCCTGGAGGAAGAGTTTCAAGCCCTGCGTATAGGTGCGTCTATGATGAGTGTGTTAATTCAAGAATCTTGCGCTTGGATTTGTGCTATTATAGAGTGTTTGAATGTTGAAATCGGCTGTAAACCAATATATATTATGAAAAAGAATGAATCAGGTGTTGTTGGAGCTATTTGAGTGGTTTTTCGAAGGAAATCGGAGTGGAAGTGTTGAAAACTGAAGAAAGGAAGTCGAAGCCATCCGATTGGGCGAAGCAGGAGTGCGATTCGACCTGAAGGAGATCAATTCAACCAGCCCTCAGGTCGAATTGGTAGCACAACACGAGCAGAAGGCGGATTCGACCACGACAGGGGAATTCGACCTGAGCATCAGGTCGAATCGAGGTCGAATTGATTGGCGAAGATGCCGATTCGACCTCGTCACTTCGATTCAACCAAGGCAGTTGGTCAAATCGAGCACCTGGGACTTGCAGTGTGTTAATTCAACCTGCGATTCGATTTGGAGGAGTCAATTCGACCTGTTGCTGAAGTCGAATTGAGGCTCGGGAACTTACCGTATCCGTGTTTTTACACCGTCAATGCATATGATCACTTAAAAAACCCATTCAAAGCCCAGGAGATGTGATTACAAGTATAAGAGAAGGCTTGTGCAGCATCATAGAGGGACGACTTGTTCAAGAAGACGTGGAGACGTAGAGTTGAGAGGAGATCGATCATCCATCCTCTGGAGGGGCTGTGATAGAGGTTCCGCTGGAGATTCAAGTAAGA
Organism: Pogostemon cablin; assembly: GCA_023678885.1. Classification (NCBI taxonomy): domain Eukaryota; kingdom Viridiplantae; phylum Streptophyta; class Magnoliopsida; order Lamiales; family Lamiaceae; genus Pogostemon; species Pogostemon cablin. The sequence continues at coordinate 15,468,986 of CM042978.1, read as the reverse complement.
TTAGTCCAACTAACCATGATTGTTCTTAGATCAATCATGGGCTAGAGCCGCTTCGGTAGTTCTAGGGTTATGAAGGTTTCATGAGTTAATTTGTCTTTCGTGAGTAAACTCCATACAACACTACTTGTGGTTTATTTTATATAAGATTGTGCATTTTTAATCCATACTCACGGTCATTAGTGCATCAATAATTGTTGTGTAGAGTCTGAATACATAACTTGGTTATTGATTGAGTGCGTTCACTGTTGAGCAGGATTTTATGTTGTAATTCTAAGTGAAGGGATTCCGAAGTCTTATTAGAACTATCTTATATGAATACTTGTAAATTGAATCATATTCGGGTTAATAAGTAGGATAAAGAGTATAACTTTATAGTACCTATAAAGGGAGATCAAATCGGGTTAGAGTACTAAGTGCACGGGAAATAATTGATTATGATAGTACCTAGAAAGAGGGGTAAAGTATACATCTTGCTCTGAGGATATTCACACGTGTCATATGCATATTTACTTGTGTCTATAGAGTGAATTTGCATGGTTTAGTGGTGCGTCCATATTCCACAAGGCAGAGTCGGACACCGTCACACGAAATTATGAATTAATAAGTGGAACTGGATTACCTGACGAACTACCTACTATCTTACTTGATCACAACTCACTTATCTCTTCTTCTTGTTATTTTTACTTTCTATCTCAATTAATAGTTATTATTTAATTTCAATATCACAACCATTACAATTTCCAACATAGTCATAATTTACTAGAATATAATTAAATTGATATTTATCCGTCCCTTGGGTTCGATATATAACTTGGTCACCTTCGAAACTACGATTGATATCCTTCATACTTGAGGATTAAATTGTGTGTTGAGAAAACTCCTATCAAGTTTCTGGCGCCGTTGCCTGGGACGGCATAAATTTTTTTTTTTATTTTTAGTTTTATTAGGACTATTTCAATTCTTGTATTACTATTTACTCTTATTCTTTTCAAGTGTATGCTTACAAGATCAAAGAAAGGTGAATTAGAACCGTATAATCCTGAGATTGGAGCATCATCGATGAAGAAAAAGAAGAAAAAGAGTAAGATTAAGAACGTAGATCCAACTGAAGCTCTTAACCTTGGAGTTGAAGTTGACGTGCTAAATTCGCAAATGATTGAAGTTGCAACCGAAGTTAATTTGGAAGTAGTGACAGTCAACATGGCAGTGAATCCGGATAATCTGGCCATCCGTGAAGTCTTCAAGAATAACGGGGCTAGAAATTTTGGGCTTCTAGGAGCAAGGGCGGCTAATGCGGACTTCAATCTTCATCCCACTCTTATTAGCATGATAGAAAGGAACTCCTTTTTAGGAGGGACCTTCGACGATCCACAGCAGCATCTAAACAAGTTCTTGGGCTATGCAAGTACTCAAAAAGACGCAGGAGAACATGAAGATGCACGGAAGATCCTCTTGTTTAAATTCTCGCTTACTGAAAAGGTGAGAGATTGGTACGACACTATTAACGTAGCTGAATGCACTACTTGGGAGCAATTGAAGTTAAAGTTCTTGGAAAGATACATGCCACCTTCGAAGGTGCTTAAGATGAAGCAAGACATTAACCAATTTGCAATCGGTGGTGGAGAAAAGTTTCATGAAGCTTGGGACAGATTCAAGGACATGCTTCGTAAGTGTCCACAACATGGGCTATCTAAAGCTCAATATATCAGCATATTCTATAATGGATTGGACTGTGATTCTCGTGTGTTATTGGATGCTTCTTCTAATGGAGCATTGTTTACTAAGTCATCCGTAGAGGCCGAGAAACTTTTTGAAGATATTTCGATGAACTCAAGAGATTGGCCAATTGATAAAGTGAGAGGCACTTACGTCCTTAGAAAGGTGGCTAAGGTTGAACATGCTATGGAGAAAACAAGTAGAGAATATGAGATCGTCTCTAGCTTGTCGAGTATCAACAAGTTACTTGAGTCCTAACAAAAGTGAATCAGCGATATATCTCAGCGCGTACCGATATGCAGCAGGAAGTTATGAATGATGGACAGATCCAAGAGGATATGGAAGAAGCAAACTATACTATGGGCCAAAGTAATCAAGGAACGAGGTATTAAAATCAAGGCAACCGGAATTATCAGGGGAACTACAACAATCGTGGTCCTCCGGGTAATTATCAACATCCTAGGAGGCCGGAGTTTTCATGCAGTAATCCTAACAATGCAATTCAACCTCCGACGGGTGTTGATCCAGGTGCGAAAGTGGAAGAAGAAAAGTCGGATTTTGAGGATACGGTGAACAGGCACATGGCGAGGAATGATGCTAGAGTGGATCGTCTTGAGGCCAAGTTAGAGAAGAAGATTGATGCAAACCATAAGGATTTGACTACACAAGTGAATGACCTTACATTGTTGATGGGGGAAATGGCAGAAAGTGTTAACAAGCTCACTCAAACTATTGAGAAAAGGAAGCTCCCGTCGCAAAGTATTGAGAATCCAAAGTCCTGCAACGCCATCACATTGAGGTTTGAAACACAATACGAGGGACCGATGAGGCTGGAATCAAAATTGAACACATCGAGGGCTCAATTCGACCCCGATTCGACCAACATCACAGGTCGAATTCAACAGGGGAGGTCGAATTGGACGACTGGACGTGATTTGGAAGCATCAGAGCCTCGATTCGACCAAAACCAATTCAATTCGACCTGGGGTCCAGATCGAATTGAGGTCGAATCTACCCTTCTGGAGCACTCTGTTTTATCAGAAGCCTGATTCGACCAGCAGCAGTTCAATTTGACCAGACCTTCAGGTCGAATTGAGGTCGAATCAGAGGGCAGAAATCTTACAGTGAGCCGATTCGACCAGGAGAACTTCAATTCGACCAGACTTTCTGGTCGAATCCAGATCGAATAAGAGATACAGGGTGAGAATCGTGTTCCAAGTGCGCAATTCAACCACTATGTGCCCAATTCGACCAGAGCACCTGGTCGAATTGAGGTTGAATCATCCCATACTGCACCTGTTTCTTCACCGAACACTCCTCGTGATGTGAACATTACTCCATTGCTTCCGAATGAGCAAAATACTGAGATCATAGCAGAGAAAAAGTGGGAAAGAGCCAAGAGGTTGAGAGCCGAAAAGGATAAAGCGGAGAAGGTCGAGCGTGATGAATGGGGTGTCCCCAAAACAAAGATACCTCCGCCGTTTCCTTATAAGTTGGTTAAGAAAGGATTGGAAGAGAAGTTCAAGAAGTTTTCTGATATCATAAATAAGATAAGCTTGAGTATTCCTTTCTCTGAGGCAATATTGGAGATGTCGTACTATGCCCGATTCCTAAAGGATATATTGTTGAAAAAGAGAAGCTTGAACGGAGTTGAGATGGTGAACTTGCTTAAAAATTGCAGCTCAATTATCCAAAGGAAGCTACCACAGAAGATGAAGGGTCCGGGAAGCTTCACTATCTTGTGTGAGATTGGAAAAGGGCCGGCACGACGAGCCTTGTGCGATCTTGGGGCAAGCATCAATTTGATGCCATTGTCTATCTTTCAAAGACTTGGTTTGGGGGAGTTATCTCCTACAATGGTTGCTTTACAATTGGCGGACGGTCGATGACGTTTCCGAAGGGTATCATTGAAGACGTTCTTGTCAAAGTAGAGAAACTAGTCTTTCCTGTGGATTTTCTTATACTTGAAATGGAAGATGACAAGGATAATATTCCTCTTATCTTGGGGAGACCTTTCCTTGCTACTGCTGGGGCCATGATTGATGTTCAAAAGGGGGAGCTCAGGTTACGGATGGATAAAGAAGAGGTCATATTCAACCTTGACAAAGCAATGAAGATGTCTATGGAGTCACAATGTCATAGTATTGATGTGGTGGAGGAGATAGTGAAGGAAGATATGTCTTTGATCTTGTCTAAGATCCTCTAGAGACATGTTTGATGGAGTCTCTTACTTATCTCACTACGGAGCTTGACGATCTCTCTAATGAGGTATGTATTGAATATCTTGAAAACTTGCTTTGGATGATGACAGGTATGAATTAGAAAGAACTAAGGTTGAAGAAGTGAAGTGGACTAGGAAGTACTTGTCGTTGGATAGAGAGACCACTCCGATGGAAGAACAGAAAGAGGAGCTGAAACCGTTACCGGAACACTTGAAGTATGCCTTTCTTGGTGACAATGAAAAATATTCGGTAATAGTATCTTCTTTCCTTGATGATGATCAACTTGAGGAGTTGTTAGATGTTCTTAGGAAGTACAAGTCTACGATTGGGTGGTCTCTTGATGATTTAAAAGATATTAATCCTTCATATTGCATGCATTGAATAAGGTTGTTAGATGAGGCTAATAGTAGTATCCAAAATCAGCGGAGGGGTGAATCCCGCGATTCAAGAGGTGATTAGGAAGCAAATCCTAGCGTGGTTGGATGCTGGAATTATTTATCCGATTAGTAATAGTCCTCATGTGAGTCCATTGTATGTTGTAGCTAAGAAGAGGGGCATGACTATTATGAAAGCCAAGGATGGAGAGAAAATAACCACTAGGATTCCAACGGGATGGCGTGCGTGTACTGATTACAGGAAACTGAATGAAAATACATGCAAAGATCACTTTCTCCTTCCTTTCATGGATCAAATACTTGATCGTCTCGCAGGGTATGAGTTCTATTATTTCTTGGATGGGTACTCGGGTTATAATCAAATCATGATTGCTCCAGAGGATCAGGAAAAGACGACTTTTACTTACCCATACAGGACCTTTGCTTTTAGAAAGATGCCATTTGAATTGTGTAATGCGCCTGCTACTTTTCAGCGCTGCATGATGGCGATTTTTGATGGGTTGATAGAGAATATCATGGAGGTGTTTATGGCTGATTTTTCTGTATTTGGTTCCTCCTTTGATATTTGTTTGTCTAACCTAGCTACTGTGTTGAAGAGATGTCAAGAAACTAATCAAGTCTTGAATTGGGAGAAGTGCCACTTCATGGTGAGAGATGGAATTGTTCTTGGGCATCATGTTTCTGCCAAGGGATTGCAGGTGGATAGAGCTAAAGTGGTGGCAATTGAGAAGCTTCCACCACCGACCAATGAAAGAGAAGTTCGGTCCTTTCTTGGACACGCTGGTTTTTATAGAAGATTTATCAAAAACTTCTCAAAATACTCCAAGCCCTTGTCTCATTTACTTAAAAAGGATGTTCCTTTTGTTTTTGATGATGAATGTCTAATAGCTTTTCGTGTTTTAAAAGAGGCGCTTACTACTGAACCTATCTTGATCACACCAGATTGGACTCAGCCGTTGTACTTATGTGTGATGCAAGTGATGTAGCACTTGGAGTGGTGCTTGGGCAGCTGAGGGAAAAGAAGTTCTGCGCCATCTACTATGCGAGTAAGACTTTTGATGCAGCACAAAAAACTACACTGTGACTGAAAAGGAGTTTTTAGCTGTGGTGTATGCATTCAACAAGTTTTGACAGTATTTGGTTTGCATGAAAACTATAGTGTACACGGATCATTCTGCGATTCGGTACTTGATGGAGAAGAAGGCAACAAAGCCGAGAATCATAAGATGGATTCTTCTTCTTCAAGAGTTTGACATGGAGATCCGAGATAAGAAAGGTAAGGAGAACGTATTGGCTGATCACTTATCAATGTTAGAGACAAGGGAGCATTGTGATGATTCTTTTGATTATATTGAGGAGATGTTCCCGGATGAGAAGATTATGGCTGTGTTCGTTGAAGGGGCTGAACGAGCATGTGTGGTTGTTGCGCAAGGGGTGGATCCATGGTATACGGATTATGTCAATTACATTTCCGTGAGTGAAATTCCGAGAGATCTCAACCTATATCAACTTGCTAAATTCAAGAGATGTTGAGACTTTTATATGGTAAGATCCATTTGTTTACAAAATATACACAGATTTTATCATCCGTAAGTGTGTGCCAGAGATGGAGATGGAGAGTGTTCTCGAGTTTTGCCATGCACAACCTAACGGGGGGCACTTCGGAGCTCAAAAGACAGCAGCCAAGGTACTTCAATCTGCTCTCTACTGGCCTACTTTATTTAAAGATTGTGAAACCTATGTGGCGTCCTGCGATAGATGTCAACGGATGGGGAACATAAGTAGGAGAGATGAGATGCCGCTTCAGCCGAGCATTGTTGTAGAGATCTTTGATGTGTGGGGGGATCCATTTTATGGGGCCTTTTCCCCCGTCTAATGGATTTCTCTACATTCTTTTAGCTGTGGATTATGTTTCTAAGTGGGTGGAAGCCATTCCTACTCGCTTGAATGATTCGAGGACTGTCATATCTTTCTTAAAGAAGCATATCTTTGTCCGCTATGGAGTTCCTAGAGCACTAGTGAGTGATGGAGGTTCTCACTTCGTCAATAAACTTCTGGAAAAGGTGCTTAAGGATTATGGTGTCAAGCATAGGGTTACTACACCCTATCATCCTCAAGCGAATGGGCAAGCGGAGGTCTCTAACCGTCAAGTGAAGCAAATCTTGGAGAAAGTGGTAGGAACCAATAGAAAGGATTGGGCTATGAAGCTCGATGATGTGTTATGGGATTTCTGTACTGCTTATAAGACGATGTTGGATATGTCACCATACCAAATTGTCTATGGGAAGCCGTGCCACTTACCTGTGGAGATCCAACACAAAGCTTTTTAGGCTTTAAGAAGCTTGAACTTGTCTCTTAAGGATGTGAGGGGGTTGAGGATGACTCACATTAATCAACTTGATGAGTTTAGAAATCGTGCTTACAAGAATTCAGAGATTTACAAGGACAGGATGAAGAAGTGGCATGATTCTAAGATCTCATACAAGGAGTTCAAGTAAGGTGATGAGGTATTACTTTTTAACTCTCGTTTGAAGCTTTTCGCAGGGAAATTAAAATTAAAATGGACTGGTCCGTTCATGATTCATAGAGCCTATGGAGGGGGAGTTTTGAGCTTATTGACAAAGATGAAGATATTATTGCGGCGAATGGGCATCGATTGAAGCATTATAAGTCACCGGATGATGCTTGTATCGTCTTTGAAGATACCTTGTCCTAGATTGGTACCGTCATGACTCTCCGACGTTAAACAAGAGCGCTTGTTGGGGGCTTTCCCTCTCATTTTATTGCTTTATTTCATTCGTGTGAGTAAGAAATTTTTATATTTGAAGTGCTTACTTATCGGCAATTACATCTCTTTCAAAACTTAGTTTCGACTAAAGTTTCTACTAAGTTTGGGGGGTGTGATGTACATACCTCGATAAGTACCGATAGTATAATCTTTTCTTTGTAACGTTTGTTAGGGGAGTTGATTTTTTGCAGCACATTTAAACTTTAATAAATTTTTATGTATCGATTTTTTACAATTTGCCTAATGTTTAGTAGTGTTTTGTTCGTTGTTTTGTGCTGTTTGCGGAGTTACTCATGAATGTTATGTTTTAGGATTGATTTTTATGAAGTTTTGGTACCTAATGTTCGTTTGTTAAGCTTGAAGTGTGTAGGGGATGAAGAAACTCGATTTTGGAGCATCAGGTAGCTCAATTCGACCTGAGGCATGGCAATTCAACCAGATGCCCAGGTAGAATCAAGGTCGAATCGAAGTGCGAAATCTTCCAATGAGCTGATTTGACCAAGACCGTTTCAATTCGACCAGTAGCTCAGGTCGAATTAAGGTCGAATCGAGGACCTGAATCTTACAGTGTGTGGATTCGACCTGAGACATTCCAATTCGATCAGGAGAGCAAGTCGAATCGAGGTCGAATCGAACGTGAAAGTTGTCAAAAAGGTCAATTCGACCACGATGAAGGCAATTCGACCTCTTCAACAGGTCAAATCGAGGTCGAATTAGGCTAGATAAGTGAGTTTTTATTCCCAATTTTGAATCATTTGACCACTTTTGCACACCATCTCCACCCGAATTCATCCCTAATCGAAGAACCTTGCATCCAATCTTCAATTCCATTCATTTTCGCACCGATTACACTATACTCCACCCTCAATTTCTTCGATTCATCGCATTTTTGGGCTAATTTAGTCGCAATCTAGGGTTTACCCGCGCGATTCGAAGGAGATCATTACTTGTTTGATTTTGAACCATGGGAAGAACAAAAGGTATGTTTTCTCAACTCAATTACCCTAGGATTGATGTTCTATATGTTGATTTTGGTATGGGTAAGTTGATTGAATGTGTTTTATTTGAAAATTCATGGTGATGGTTGAATATTGTGAACAAATTCATATGAATACTTGCTTGGTTCGATTTGATTGCTTAATTGATATTAGAACCGTGAGTTTTATGTGAATTGTTGGGTGATTAGAGGGTGTGATTGATGAGCATGTTGATATGGGCTAGAATTGTTAAAGTTGAAGTAGTTCATGGTGATTGTTTATGTTGAATTGCTTGATGCATGCTTGTTGTTGGTTATGATTATTGATTAATATGTTTGATTGGTGTTGGAATCATGTTGAATAAGTAAGAGAATTGAGTTTTGTTTGAATGAATTTGGCTTGGTTGATTATGCATTGAAACTTGAAGTCTTGAGTAGAGTTGGATGCTATGCTAGTCAATTATTTGGTTTGTCTTCCTTGTTGGTTGTTATTGAAGTATTATTTTCAGGACAAGGGAAAGACAAGGGCAAGGAGGTTGAGGTTCGATCTAAGAAAAGGCAGGATAAGCCTACTCGTATGGATAATGTGACAAAAAAGTTGAGGCTTAAGAAGAGGTTGCCTGCGAATTTTAAGATCCAAATGAACGATTGGGACGAGATTAAAGAAAAGTGGTTTGAAGTTTCTGAAAAGATCGCTAGAACAAGATACTAAGATGAGGATGCTATGATCACAATGACGATCTGGGATGATATGTTATGGATGTTTGATCAAGTTGGGATCCGGCATTTTATGGAGCTGAAGAAGCCGAAATATTTCCATATGGCGGCTGAGGTTCTGTGCTCGATTACGATGGAGAAGGATCCTATGGGGTATCCTTATGAGTGTACTTTTTAGCTCGGGGGAGTGATGAGGACATGGTCTGCGGAGGAGTTCAATGTGTTGTTTCAGACTCCTACAGAGATTGCTTGGATGGAGAACAGTTTCTTCAATGCCAACAGGTTTTGGCGAGAGATTTCTGGGGAGGATGTCGACTATAAGACGCAGGATGCTCATGCCTCAATGATCAAGAATCTTGTGCTCTGGTATATGGATAGAGTGTTGAGCGTGTTGTTTGACCGCTCTGAGGGGAGCTGTGTGTCGATATGAGAGCTTTATGCTCTATGGTGCATGTTGAATGGGGTGAAGTTCAATGTGGGTTCATATTTTATCTATCAGCCGAATCGGTTTAGAGTCTACGAGTTTTAGAAGGTGAATATCGGAGGATTGCTCACAACCGTGGCTGAGCATTATCACATGGATTTCGCCGGCATCACACTTGTTTTTGGAGAGCCTGATTTGGTTATGTTCTCTTGTGTGAAGGGAGGATTTGCGCATTTCTGAGATGGGGATTGGTTCTTTACGAGAGGACCTATGCCTTTTGATTTCATGTTCCCCTTCGATGTGAGTGACATGACTAATATTCGTGAGGAGAGGAACAGGTTGATGAGCTCATTGGGACACACTGCCTTGTCCGTTACTGTTCGGATAAGAGGAGATTGGAGGACAGTGGCCCGGATGTGTGCAGCTGGTATGATTGAGGAGCTGCAACGGATTGTTGATCAATGAGAGTTCCAGCCGCCGCCACCACCGCCACAGCCACAGCAGCCACTGCCATAGCAGCCATGTGGAGACGAGAATGAGAATCAAGAGATGGATATCCCGGAGCAGCACGAGAGGGTTCCTCATCCCATTCCGGTGGTGCCTCAGCAGCAGTAGTGGGCAAGTCTGGATAAGTATACACGAGAGCAATTCCGCCTGTTGAATGAGCATTTGGCCACGATCAGCGCAAATGAGTAGGAGATGAATAGGCAGCTCGCGATCGCGAATGCCAACTATGCCACACTTAATGATCGGTACAGGGCCGTGGATGAGCGGGTTGGTAGAGTGAGTGATCGTGTTGACTTGTTGGATAGACACATCAGTGATCTGCACCGGATTGTGGAGCGGAGGTTTGATGAGATGAGTGAGGATGATGATGATGAGGATGATGATGCTCTGGAGGAATAGAGCTGCAGGTTTTTGTGTTCTCTGATTCATCTCATCTCCATTCTTCTTTTTATCTTTACAGGGTGGGTGTGTCTTGCGTGAGTAGCATGTATTAAATTGTTATATTTGATCTTGGATGTGGATTGTGAGGATAGATTGAGATGCATGAGTTGGGATTTGTAGAGATGCTTGTATGATTGATTTGATATATGGGTTCATGGATTTTGTGCATTCATATGTTCATGTGTTAATTTTCGTTGAAAAGAGCATGTATAATTTGATAAGTATGTAGAGTTCTTGTGAAAATTAAGCTTATTCATGTGCTATGAGGAATATTTAGGATTCTATTTACCCACGTGAGGATTTGAGCCTTTTAATCATGCTTGGTCATGATAGTTTATTCTTGAGAGAATCATTCATATGAACGTATTCTAGAACTTGGCGTGGAGTCTTGTGTGAGACTTACAATTGGTGAAATACTAGGATATGATCTTAGGTCATTCTTGATTAATTGAGTTACTTAGCCAAATTTTACCTTCCCATTGATTATGTATACCTTTGGTAGCCCCGTTTGAGAAGCTTTTTCTTTGGCAAGCCGAATAAAAGAACCTTATTTAACCTTTACTTGAGCTTTGTTGAATACCCTATTCATTAGTAGAGAATTGAGGTGAATAAGTGTTGTGAGAAGAAGAAGGAAGATAGAATGATGGTTAAGTGGAATAGAAAGAGGAAGAGTATGGTGAAATCTTGTTTAGGGGTAGTGCCTGAAACTGGTACCCTAATTGAAAAGGATAGTGCCTACAACCGGTACCCGAGTTATCAAAAGAAGAATAATGTTGATGCAAGGAAGAGAAGGAAAATTCAAAAATTGCAAGTGCAAGAGATGGAATTGGAGGAGAATATGAAGCCGAATGAAGAAAGCAAGAACCTCCAAGGTAACTCTCTACTAGTGTTTGAGTCACTTTATCTAAATTTTTCTACCCTTTCCAAAGAGCCAACATTGCAACCCAAAAACAAGTCCTTTGTGATCCTAGTAATGAGTTGATTGTGGGTTGATTTTTGAGACCCTTGCCAAGCTTATGGTTAAGCGTAAGTATGGATTGAGTATGAGCGCATACACTAACCTGTTAAGTGCAACTAGCACTTGAGTGAGAGAGTAAACACTTATCTTGTGAGCTTGATGACTTAGTACTCCTAATAGTAATATGATTGAGTGATATTTTGCATGAATGATATGTTTGATGCAGGAAATACTTGTCTTTAACTGATGAAATTGCATGTGTAATATGTGATGTACTTGGTGATCTTCGTGAATTATACACGACTCCTTGTTTTGATTGCGTTGCCCCGGGACGAGCATCATGTAAGTTTGGGGGTTTGATGAGTGTGTTAATTCACGAATCTTGCGCTTGAATTTGTACTATTATGGAGTGTTTGAAGGTTGAAATCGATTGTAAACCAATATATATGGTGAAAATGCATGAATCAGGTGTTGTTGGAGCTATTTGAGTGGTTTTTCTAAGGAAATTGGAGTGGAAGTATTGAAAACTGAAGAAAGGAAGTCGAAGCCATCCGATTAGGCGAAGCAGGAGTGCGATTCAACCTGAAGGAGATTAATTCAACCAGCCCTTCAGGTCAAATTGGCAGCACAACACGAGCAGAAGGTGGATTCGACCACGACAGGAAATTCGACCTGGGCATCAGGTCGAATTGATTGGCAGAGATGTCGATGCGACCTCATCACTTCGATTTGACTAGGACAGTTGGTCGAATCGAGCACCTAGGACTTACAGTGTGTTGATTCGACTTGCGATTCGACTTGGAGGAGTTAATTCGACCTGTTGTTGAAGTCGAATTAAGGCTCGGGAACTTACCATATCCATGTTTTTACACCGTCTATGCGTGTGATCACTTAAAAAGCTCATTCAAAGCCCAGGAGATGTGATTACAAGTATAAGAGAAGGCTTGTGCAGCACTATAGAGGGACGACTTGATCAAGAAGACGTGGAGACGTAGAGTTGAGAGGAGATCGATCATCCATCCTCCGGAGGGGCTGTGACAGAGGTTCCGCTGGAGATTCAAGTAAGATTGGTCCAACTAATCATGATTGTTCTTAGATCAATCATGGGCTAGAGCCGCTTCGGTAGTTCTAGGGTTATGAAGGTTTTCATGATTTAATTTGTCTTTCGTGTGTAAACTCCGTACAACTCTACTTGTGGTTTATTTTATATAAGATTGCACGTTTTTAATCCATACTCACGGTCATTTTGTGCATCAATAATTATTGTGTAGAGTCTGAATATATAACTTGCTTATTGGTTGAGTGCGTTCACTGCTGAGTAGGGTTTTATGTTATAATTCTAAGTAAAGGGATTCTGAAGTCTTATTAGAACTATCTTATATGAATACTTGTTAATTGAATCATATTCGGGTTAATAAATAGGATAAAGAGTATAACTTTATAGTACCTATAAATGGAGATCAAATCAGGTTAGAGTACTAAGTGCACGGGAAATAATTAATTATAATAGTACCTAGAAAGTGGGGGTAAAGTATATATCTTGCTTCGATGATATTCACACGTGTCATACGCATATTTACTTGTGTCTATAGAGTGAATTTGCATGGTTTAGTGATGCGTCCATATTCCATAAGGCAGAGTCGGACACCGTCACACGAAAGTATGAATTAATAAGTGGAACTGGGTTACTTGACGAACTACCTACTACCTTACTTGATCACAACTAACTTATCTCTTTTTCTTATTATTTTTACTTGTTATCTCAATTAATAGTTATTACTTAATTTCAATATCACAACCATTACAATTTCCAACATAGTCATAATTTACTAGGATGTAATTAAATTGATATTTACCCGTTCCTTGGGTTCGATATATAACTTGGTCACCTTCGAAACTACGATTGATATCCTTCATACTTAAGGATTAAATTGTGTGTTGAGAAAACGACTATCAGTCTACTGAGAAGAAATAGATATCTAATCAAGTGCAGACGACTGTCGACGTTCGTACATTTTGGCACACTGAGTATATGACAGTTTTTAAATCCTTGACTCAAGTCCGTGATCATGACTTTTCGATTGCTCGCATCTTATATTTCTGTTCTGCTTATATAGTTGTGGTTGAAAAATTGGATGGGAAGCTAACTTCTGAGGACTTGAAAATCATCCGTTTAGAGTTGAATGAAAGTCTGGCTGAGGTGCCCATGCCCCCTGGAGCTTGCCTGAAGGACGACCTTGACTTCGGCGTCCTTGGTACTTACTCTGATTTCATTACCGACCTTCCTTCTGAAAAGGATGCTCAATCAGAGGATTTCATTTCCTCTGCTTTTCTAGCAAAGAATCCTTCTGGTGTTGCGATTTCTTCGGAAGTGCCTTTGTTGTCCGATAAGGCCTTCTTTTCTGAAGTTCAAGAGGAGGCGGCCAACGCCAAGCTCCCTGGAAATGATCCTTCCCCTTCTTCACAGGTGGATCCTCTGGTCATTTCAGTTTCATTTCAGACAGATACAAACGACATCCTCGATTTACCAGAAGATATCCCATCCAAGCCATCAGATGACGTGGCCGAATCTTGATGTATTTTTTGAATTTGATTTTCCTTTCCCTGCACTCTGTTAGTTTTAAATATTAATGAAAAATATTTCCAGTATTTTCTGGGTTCTACCCCCCCATATTCCCTTTTTTTAATGGGCCACACGATCCCACGTTTTGACCTATTCAAATTTAAAAATTTGAATCTTTATTGACATCAGCCCAACTGTCTGGCCTAGGGTTTCGTGCCCATCATTTCAACTTCCCATCCAAATAATATATATTTCAATCCCATTTTTCTTTTCTCATTCTTCTTTTTTCTTCTGCTCCTCTGCTTCCCCTCTTTTTTTGTTTCTTTCCACCCATGGCTCGTAGTAATTTTGGTGCCTCACAAAAGTTCACTTTGTCAATTCATTTGTCCGATGCTAGCTCGAAGGAATCGTCGGCTAGTGCTTTATGATGCTCTAAGCGTCACACCACCTCTCGCGGCCGTGGCCGAGGTAGTGGTCGCGGCCGCGGCGGTGTACGTGTTCATGGTGATGGTTCAACTTCTCGTACGCCCATCATTCCTCGTCTACAGTGAGCCCCTGAGCCTAATATTGTTCATGTTGTTCACATTTCTCCAAGCTCTCCTGCTACTAGAGACGCCTACTCCAGGCCTAGTGAAATTACCCAATCTGATTTGGATCTCCTTCATGACGTTCACGAGTATAATCGTGTTCAATTTCTTGGCCCTGGTCCTGACGCCAGGATTAGTGTCCCCTCCTTTTGGTGCAATTCCTTTTAATGAAGTGTTGTTCACTGCCGGGCTTTGATTACCCTTGGCTTCTTTTATTATGCATTTGTGTCTGCATTGGGGGATAACCCCTGTTCAAATCCTTCCTGCTTCCTGGGTGAATCTTTTTGCTGTTATCTGTTTATTTCGGGTGATTGGGCATTACTTTGTTGAGCTCGAGATATTAATTTCCTGTTTACTTTTGCTCTTCGTCATGCTGGTTATTATTGCTTGATGCCAGGAGCCAAAATTGATAGGAGGAAGTGATATTGTTGGTCGTAAATGGGAATCCTCCTGGTTTTAGCTGCAGGGTCATTACCGGGCTTCGTCTGGTTTTGATAGTTCTCCGTTATCCTCTTTCCTATTCCGTCTTTTACCTTCTGGTAATACAAAAAAAGCTTTTCATTCGGCCCCTGAGTTTCTTTTCCTGACCTAAACTTTGTTGGCTAGGGTATGTTTTATCTCTTTATTGATATTATTATCTGTTCCGCAGGTCCTAAACGTCCCGCCTTTGAGAGTCTTAGCCGCGGTTTTAAGAAAGCTTATAACCTGCTCATGAATATGGTCTTTCCTTTCCAAGCCTCCGCCCTTCTGTCTGAAGAAATGTTAGTTACCGCCAATCTCGCTCGTCGTGGAGTTCCTATTCCTGAAGGTACCATCTATTTATCGCCTGTACTTGGAGTTTATATTTAGTTCTCTTACCGGCATTCCCTATTTTTCTTCTGCAGATAAATTATTTCTGTCTCTGGTTCCTTATTAAGATGTGAGTTATGGTTACCTCGTGGTCGTAAAAGGAAATATAGTGATGATGGTCCTTCTTCTCGTTAACCCCACTCAGCTTCGTCGGATTCTCCTGGAAAAGAAATGCTCAAAGATCTGGAATCTGGCTCTGACGATCCAGCAGATGATGTTACAGGACGTAGATCCTCTGGCGCAAGGACACATTTTGAAACCCATTCGATTATTCGAGATATTGCCCGACAGTATCCATCAGGTGGATCCTCTAAAGAAGAATCTGAAAATGCTCGGAAGAAAAGAATTGCTAGGAGAAAACGGCCTGAAACTCGAAAGAAAACTAAGTTGTCCCGGTCTTCTGTTTAGCAGCCTGCCATTTCTTCCTCCAATCTTCCCGACCAGGGGTTAAGTTCTAAGGCTGGGCGTATCGTGTCCAACCTGGCTAACATGGCCCGAGAACTTGCTGAGTGTCAGAAGTTGTTTAAACCCGAGATAGTAAGCCCGGCTCCAGCTCAAGCTCCTGAAGAGATTGCCCGGTTAATTACTCTGGTATCCTCATTGGAGACACAGAACGCTGAGCAAACTTCTTGTTTATAGGCTGAAGCTGATCGTACGAAGGAAATGACTGCCTGGGCTGAGGCTGCCGAAACCAAACTTAAAGCCTTCCGTGATTTAAGCTTTTCTTGATTCCCCGACTATGTTTACCGAACTTCTTTTTTATTAATTTTCTTTTGACGTTTATGGCGCTGTGTTCGCCCTTGGATTCTGATGACTTTATCTCTATCTTTCCATTTCACTATACTGTTGAATTTCTGATCTCTTTTTTTATAAGAATATTGATGGTGCTGATTCTTGTGATTTACTTATGTTCCCTCATATACTTGACTTGTGTTTCTAACTAACCGAGAATGCTTTAACGCTAACACTTTTATTTGAACTAATTTCTCATGATCTTGCTAATAATGAGTACTATTTTGCCTTACATCATGGCGTTTGATTGAAAATAAGATGAAAACTGCATAACTTTTTTTTCTTTAGACTTACTGGTAAAACTTCCTCAGATGTTGCGCATTCCAGGGATGTGGCTCCTCCTTTTGTTTCTCATTGATCAACTTGTATGCTCCACCTTTCAGTCTTCTAGCAATAGTGAAAGGGCCTTCTCATTCTTTCGCAAATGTTCCTGGGGCTGTTTGTAGTATCCTTCGCAGGACTAAATCTCCTTGCTTGAACTCTCTTAGCTTCAATTTTGAACTGTAGTCTCTTTCCGATCTTTCTTTTAGTACTTGATTATGGATATCTGCTGCCAACCTTTTTTTCTCTAGCAAGTCAAATTCCAACTTTAAAGCCTCCTGATTTCCTTCTTCTGAATAATGAGAAACTCTGAAGCTTGGTTCTCCAATTTCTACAGGGATAATTGCCTCTGCTCCATATGCCATGGAGAAAGGGGTTTCTCCCGTTGCATTCCTCGATGTGGTTCTATAAGCCCATAACACCCCCGATAACATATCCGGCCAACTCCCATCAAGCCCTTCCAACCTGACTTTGAGTGTATGCTTTATGATCTTGTTTACGACTTCAAACTGTCCATTAGATTGTGGGTGGTATGGGGTTGAGTACAGTTTCTTGATTTTTAAGTTTTCGCAGAACTTCCTGATTTTAGCATTGTCAAATTGCTTCTCATTGTCTGTCACTATGACATTTGAGATCCCAAAGCGACAGATAATGTTTTTCCACAGAAAGTCCTCTATCTTAGCTTCGTTAATGGTAGCTAGAGGTTATGCCTCTGCCCACTTGGTGAAATAATCCACTGCTACCACTGTATATTTTACTACACCCTTTCATGTTGGTAACGGACCTATGATATCCACTCCCCATTTAGCAAATGGCCAGGGGCTAAAGACTGATAACAACTCTTCTGGAGGAGATCGAATTATCAAAGCAAAACTTTGGCAGTTTTTACAAGCCCTGACATATTGCATAGCTTCCTTTTTTAACATCGGTCAAAAATATCCCTATCTCATAAACTTGTGTGTCAAGGCACGTCCTCCGGTATGATTGCCACAAATACCCTCATGAATTTCCCTTAGAACATACTCAGCTTCTTCAGAAGTCAAGCACTTCAGTAGCGGTGTCATATAGCCTCTTTTATACATGACTCCTTCTAAGATGGTATAAGGTCTCAGTTTCCTTGAGCTCATGACCAATGCCAATGTCATCTTTCCTAACACCGGGTAGCGAAACTCAGCCTCTCTTAACCCCTGACTGACATAATACACTGGGGTACATTCTTTGTCTTCTGTTTTAACTAGAACTGCACTCACCGCGGTTCCAGAGGCTCCGATATACAACTGCAGCTTTTCCCCTGGCGATGGCTTTGATAAAATCTTGGGATTGGATAATTCTTCTTTGATCCTATCAAAGGCTTCGTAACATTCCGCTGTCCATTCAAACTTTTTCTTTTTTCTTAAGATATCAAAGAAGGGCTTACACTTATCCGATGTTTTGGATATAAACCGGCTCAATGCCGCTATCTTCCCTGTCAAGTTTTGGACTTCTTTCCCATGTTTCGGGGGTTGCATATCCAATATTGCCTTTACCTTGGTTGGGTTCATCTCTATTCCTCTTCGATTGACAATGTATCCTAGGAACTTTCCCAAGGATACCCCAAAGGTACACTTCTTGGGATTCAGCATCATGCCATATTCCCTAAAAATAGAAAATACTCTGGACAAATGTTCAAAGTGATCTTCCTTTTTTAAACTCTTTACCAAGGTATCGTCAACGTATACCTCCACAAACTTTCCAATAACATCCCTGAATATTTTATTTACCAACCTCTGGTATGTGGCTCCTGCATATTTTAACCCAAAAGGCATGTTACACCAACAATATATTCCTCTACCTGCAAAAAAGGTAGTATCTTCCCGGTCGTCTGGATGAATGAGGGTCTGATGATATCCCGAAAAGGCATCCATGAAGCTCATAATTTCATGTCCTGCGGTAGATTCAACCAGCCTGTCAATAGCTGGTAAGGGATAACTGTCCTTTGGGCATTGCTTGTTAAGATCTGTAAAGTCCACATAAAGTCTCCATGTATTCGATGCCACTTTCTTGATCAACACTAGTTTTTGTACCCTTTTTTGATATTCTACTTCTCGAATGAGTTTTCCCGCTAATAGTCGTGTAACTTCGGCTTCCAAAGCTGCATCTTTCTTGGGACTAAATTTTCTTTTCTTCTGGTAAAACAGTGGAGCTTGTAGATCTATATTCAGGCGATGACACGCATGTCTGGGATCTACTCCTGGCTTAATAGTCGGATCCCACATGAACACATCCGAATTTTCTTTAAGTAGGACCATCATCTCCTCCTTGTATTCCCCCTGTAATGTCACTCCTATCCTTACTTTAATCTCAGGATTTTCTTGATCAATCTGCATTTCGACGGTTTATTCCCCTACCGAGGAGATTTCTGGCAATGTAACTCGGGGATCCAACTCAGGAACTATTGGATCTTCCATCAATTGAGAAATATCTTTGTATGATAGAATCTTTTTCACCATTTTCTTTTCTCGAGGTTGCTTCTTCTCGTTCTTTTTGTCCCTGGGTTCCATATCCGTTATATCCTCAAAAGTGAGCATCTCAAAACTCGGATCATAGCAGTTCAAACCCTCCATCTTCTCTATGAATGAACATTCTCGAGCCATCTTTTGGTCTCCAATTAAGGTGGTTATCCGTCCATCTAAAGTTTGAAACTTTAGACATCGATGAAGTGTTGATAGTACCGCACCAAAAGTATGGATGAATGGTCTTCCCAATATGCAATTATAGGATGAGACCTGATCCACCACCTTGAAATTGATAGAGTACGAGACTTGTACTTTTCTGTCGAAACTCTGAGCTTGAACCATTAAATCTACCTCCTCCACTAGTTTGGTTGCAGCATTGCCGAATCCCCAGATTTTATCATGACATGGACGTACTGAATGGTGTCTGTCACCCCCCCAATTTATCAAAAACTGACTTGAAAATGATATTTGCGTATGCCCCTGTATCCACTAAACATCTATGGACTTTTATTCCTGAGATGTTTGCTGATATCACTAGGGGATCTGTATGCGGGTTCTTTGCCCCGTAGAAATCTTCTTTAGAAAAGGTGATATCTGGTCCCTCAACTGGATACAGAGAATACACCCTCGGTTCTTGTTGATCCAATTTTCGAAGTTCTGCTTTTCTCTTTTTTCTTGACAATCTGACAGTACCTGAGATGTGCCAATATATTTTTCCTCCTGTTGGATCTCCATCATATGAATCTCCCCAGGTGGATGGTTCCATGGTATTTGTATTTGAGCTGCTCTCAGGGGTGGTAACCCCGGTGGCGGTGGTGGTAAATCCCGTCTTTCTTGTGGTATCTCTTGTGGTCTACCATGATTCTGGAGATGATTTCCTCCTCCTCTAGGGCGATGACCTGCTGGTGCCAATATCTCCTTTAACCTTCCACTTTTATATAGCCTCCATAATTCATATATCAGATCTCGGTATTGGTCGGTGTTATGTCCTGCATACTGATGATATTGGCAAAATCTCATGGGATCTAACTGTCCTGGGGGTGCTCAGATCTGGCGGGGTTCTCTTAGGATTTGTCGATTTCTTACTTGATAGAAAATCTCCTCAACCGAACATCTTGTTTCCTTCTACAGGACTTGGATATTAGGTGGTTCCTATTTATTCGTGAAGGGCCTGAAGTTTGCCGGGGTTTTATATTCCTTGCTTCCTTGACTTATTGGCTTTTTTTGTTTTGCTCTTCCACTTTCTTGGCCAAAGCTAGGATTCCTCTGCCTGACTATGTTCATTTGCTAAAGCATCCATTGAACGCGCAATAGGTGGCCAGCGGTTTGAGAACAACAAGAAACTTCCGTGGGTCAGTTGGAAAACAATAACTTCACCGAAAAATCTAGGGGGTTGGGGGTTCGTGAACTTGATAGTTTCAATAGAGCTCTTCTTGGAAAATGGGCATGGAGGGAATTAGTAGAGAATAACAGACTTTGGGTTAAGATAGTGGAGAGTATGAGAGGGGCAAAAATACTTGATCTAGTGGGGTTGGGAGTGGAGACCAGAGATCGTTCAAGTAGTGGGTGGGGGGGAATATTATTAAGTCTCTTAGGGATTCTTATGGGGAGTGGTTTAAAGAGAATATAGGGAGAATGATAGGGGATGATACGGAGATCAACTTTTGGGAGGAAGATTGGATGGGGGAAGGGAGCCTTAAAACAAATATCCTAGGCTATTTTAAATTTCTTTGAACAAAAAACAAAGGTTTGTGAGATGGGATCTTGGTCAGGGGAGTCTCGATCTTGGGGATGGGAGTGTAGAAGGTTGCTTAGGAGTTTTGAAATTGATAACCTCAACTCTTTATTATCTTATCTTAACAGGTACAAATTATCCAAAGATGTTAGAGACATATGGAAATGAAAATTGAACAATAAATCAACTATAATGTGGGAGAAGTTTATGATATTCTACGGAGCAGAAAGTCTCAAATGGAGATTGAGGATCAGAGCATCTATAGTAGGATTTGGGAAAGTCCGGCTATTCCAAAAGTAAAACTCATGGTGTGGAAAGTAATAAGAGGCAGATTTGCTACCACGGTAAACCTAAGGCGCAGGAATTGTCTACCAGCAAACACTTGAGACACTTGCCCATTATGCAAGAGCAATGAGAAAACTGCTGATCACCTGCTCTTCAACTGTAGCTCCAGCTCAAAAATATGGGGTGAATCTCTCATATGCATACATCAGCAAAAGTTAACTTCTATCTATTTAGTGGTCTGTTTAGAACTTATATTGGTAGGTCTGTTGGATTGATGGTTTGAATGTGTGTGATCTGGTTGATTTAGAAGGTAGAAACGAAGTGGTTTTTCAAAATAAGAAATTAGATGAGTCAAAATTATTTGGTGAAATGAAGAGTAGGGTGTGGAGTTGGTTGAGGAGAAGGAAGTGTACTTCTTCAATTAATTTGAGATATACAACTTGGTGGAAAGGCTGTCAGGAAGGAAAAAGCTTTGAGGATATATTGTTGGTGCGAGAATAAAATGGGTGTAGTGCAGAGCTCACGAATGGGTTGTGTTTTTTATTCATTCTTGCACAGGAGCGTGGGTTATGGTTCTATATAGACTAGGATTTGTGTTGCTATTGCTCAAGATGGTCTTATTATTATTATAGCCACACAATTCATTGTTTGAGGGTATTTCTCAATACCCCATGTGAAGTTTTATTTAATAAATTTTTTTGCAGTTCAAAAAAAAAAATTGTGTACAAAGAGGTTTTAATGTAAATTGATGTTAATAATTAAATGATTTATTAACATACAAAAGTTTTAACTTTATTACTAAATAGAATATTGTTAAATTGTTCATTATTATGTTGAAATAACAAAAATAACATACAAAGAACATTAAAGTTAAAAAGAAGAAAAAAACATTATAAATTATGACGTGAATGCGACATGCATCGCACGTCATGTCTACTAGTCTTTTAAAAACCCAACACTAGTGCACTTATGTCAAAAGAAAGATAACTAGGTTCAGAGCCTCTCATGAAAATCAAATATCCAAAAATGGTGGTCCTACACACTTGTACGTATCGCCCATTCTATAAGCAACTTTACAGCAAGCTCCTTTACCGACTTCTCCTTCCTCGTTCCTAATTCTCCATAATAAATGCAACACGAAGGTATTGAAGCAACCAAGGTTATTCTTTGGGTCAAGCAAAGGGTAAAGACGAAGGGTCAAGCAAAGGGTAAAGACGAAGGGTTTCTTAATATGAGTCATTCGGTTAGTAATTTTTATGGAAGTCAAGTTGAGAGCCGAAGTTTCTCATTCTCCATAAGAAAATATTTGATAATGCAATGCAAAGCGGTTGGATTTGCAAAGATGTCTCACTTGGATTTTACTCTTACTTTTAGGCATGTGATTTGATCATAAGGAGCTTGCGTTTGTTTCCTTCTGTCTTTTTCTTAACTATGAAAAAGATTCAAACTTATAAGTACATGAGGGAAAAAGGAAATAGTGTAAAATTGGTGAGAAATCCAAACTAATGAGCATACGTGGATGGCATAATTAATTCTGAAAACGATAAATATGTTATTTAAACTTCAATTCAAAAGGATTACCCCTCAAATTTCAACTCTATGAAAGCAAACTCTAGTTGGGCAAGGAGTAATTAAAATAGTAAATCTATTCTAGACATCTTTAATAGTATACGGTCCGCTTGCTTTGTAGATAACTGAGCTCCATCAAACAGGATGGCATTACGTTGTTCCCAAACTTTCGTCACACAAACAATAAGGTTAAAGTACGTTTCTTCCTATCAATCGATGAAAGATCTCTATCTTTGTGTATCTACTTAAAGTCGCCTTGAACTAATTTAATAAATAGAAATAAGGGGTTTAAACAAAATAAAAATAAAAATAAATGAAGGGCTAACTTGACCTTCTAAAATGGGGGCATCAATGACCCTTTCCCCGAATCAATTCCATAGCCATAGGCATTTCGAAGTTTTTCCGTCATTATTAACGGAACTCAACTTCCATCATTATTAACGGAACTCAACGCAAACCGTTAACTGAATACAGCAGGTTTACAAAATAATTTCATGTCCCAAATTTATTTTTCCCTCCAACTCAAACTCATATTCTTCAAATTCAATTGTGAATTGAATTCATGGAATCCCCTCTGAAAATCGATCAATCCCTTTGATTCCACACTAACCCACTGTTCTATCAATCGAGAGAAGTGGAAAACTCGTCGTTTTTAACCTCAATTCCTATCTCAAGAAACACCAACCTCGTCGAAGGATGCTGTGCGTGTAATCCTCCACTGTAAGGTCTGTATCATCTATGTAGTTTTATTTGCAAATATTGTAATCCAGACTCTGAAAAGTGTAATAGAAATTTTGAGAAATTCATTTTCCTAGCTTTTCTTCAATTCTCTTCATTTCCCTTCGACATTACTAGAAATTGGTAGATTTTCCCCATGATTTATTTCCTTTTTCATGACTCATTGATACTCCAGTTACAACAATGTGAATTTCGCTATTTTTTTTAGGAAATTTTTGTTCATTCAGGATTTCGCGTATTTTGATATTGGATTCGGTGGGTTCTGCTATTATGACTGCTGTCAGTTCAAAAAAATTTACATTCAAGGATTCTGAATTATATTGGATTCACTCTTATTCTATGTTATACTAAAAATTTCTAGATTGAAGATGCTTTACGTTGGAATATTAGGGATTCTCAGACAAAACTGTATATACTTCCCATAGCTGCTGGATTCTTTGGGACTTGAGCATTTTTGTTAGACTTTATTTCACGAAACTGTAGATTGAATTTGCATTTCCATGTGTGTGATTTTGGGATCCTTACAAGCTGCTATACGGATTTTCTCACATGCTGCTGTCTTTATGAGATTTTGTAATTTTGCATTTGACTTATTCAATCGATTGGTATAGGATTTCTCTTCATTCAAGTTTATATTTGATTCCTCTGGATTGGTGTTTGATTATGGCCAATTTCTGTAACTCTTGCATTATTAATGATAATTCAGTTTCACTTTTGTCAAAACACTTATACATTAAGATAATTTCTAGTGAGGCATTGAGCAAGAGATGAAGTTCTGTTGTTAAATTAAAATGTGGAGGACGCAGAGTGGTTTGTCACTATGTTCTTGTTTGGAAAAAGATATTGAGTTCATTAACTCCTATTATGATATAGTTTAGAGTTCAAAATACTTTATTATTTTTTTTTTTTAAATTTTCTTCTACATTCATAAAATATTTGACAATAAAGATCTAATTTGATAAATTATGTGCAAGTTGATTGAATGACCCAGTTTGTTGTAGGTAGCATAATTATTTCTTCAAACTGTAAAGAGTGGATAGGTACCCGGACATTGCATAAAGTCTTGTATTATTTTTCATGTTTTATAGACTCCACTAACGATTAGGAGTGGAGGAATGGGAGTGGGGGTTGAATGAACTGCATTCTGCTAATATTTTGAATTTTGACTGTGGCTTAGACAGATAGAAGCACAGTGAACAAAATTGAATCAGAGATCAAGAGCTATATTAAAAAGAATTAATTATGTATTCAGTTCTTATGTTTGAAGCAAAACAGTGACAACCTATCTCTTTTACCTTAGGTACAAAATTGTATCTTGCGATATAAATCTGTAGTACTAGTGATATAAACATGATTATGGTTGCGGATTCTTCTGTTGCCCTTTTTTTTTAAACATTGATCTCTTCTAATATGCTAATGCCTGATGTTATTGTTTATCTTTTCCCGGAGATAGCGATGATCTCTTATAGTTTGATTATGCCTGCACTCTTGTTGATGCCCACACTCGTGGCTTTTGCAATATCCTCAGCAAAAACCTGTTCTCGCCATGTATGCATTGTCATATATGTTTTGTCTGAATTCAGGATTAAGATTCCGTCTGTTTTCACTTAGTTTCTTGAATATGTATATAGGTTGTCGAAGGGGAGGACTTTATTAGTCAGCTGCCAGATGAAATTCTTGTTTCAGTAATCGGGCGTTTACATACAAAGACGGCTGTAAGTACAAGCATTTTGTCAAAGAGGTGGAGGAATGTCTACAAGTTCCTTCCTAGAATCAGTCTCAGGTGTAGGGACTTGTCTGCATATCATGAATATTATAAGATGATCACCTATGTAGTGAAAAGATATTTTGGCCATATGATTTCTTCTATCTCCTCTTATGATCATGGAAGGATGATCCATATTCTGGAAAAATTCTTAAGGCTCTA
Organism: Pogostemon cablin; assembly: GCA_023678885.1. Lineage (NCBI taxonomy): Eukaryota > Viridiplantae > Streptophyta > Magnoliopsida > Lamiales > Lamiaceae > Pogostemon > Pogostemon cablin. Next base: position 15,443,981 of record CM042978.1, on the reverse strand, counting down.
TGCTGGTTATAATAATCCTTCTATCTACTTGCAATTCTGTTTTAATAGCTCGTGCCGAAACCAACTGGAGCAATATTTACATTGTTTAGAAAAATTGGGTGTTAAACACCTTGATCTCTGGTGTTACTGTGATCTCCAATTGAAGACTCTGATAATCAGAAATTGCCAAGGCTTAGAGGATGTAGAGATTTACGCTAGCAATCTCTTCACACTTGAGGATTATACAACCGGTTGTATGACCAACTTTACATTTGCTCATGCACCCCTGCTGCAAAGTGTACATGTTTGTACGATTACCAAAAGAGATAGAACACGTCGTGAGTTTGAAAGACTTGCTAGAGGTCTGCCGCCTCAGTTACAATCCTTCAAGTGTCTGTGCTGAAGGTTTTTTTCAGGTGAATGTTCAAATATTATTACTCTGTCTTGGTAATTGAGTATTTTGAGATGGGTATAAAGGCAATTTATGATGAATTGTGTGTCACCAGGGGAGCTCCAGCATGGCATTCAGCAACCTCAGGAAACTTGAGTTGATGGTCATAAGTAAGTTGCCCTCTCCTTGAGGAGCTTCATGTCGACGTAAGATATATATCTATCTGTATATATTCATCACACATGCATGCCATTCAAAATTATTATTGAAGTGTGTACGCTTGTTTGTTTCAAGGGGGGTTTTCTTACCAAAGGGGTAAAGAGAGGGAAACCGCAACCCCTGTGGGTGTTGAAGAATGTGATGCTGAGTGGATTCGGTGGGACGGAGAAGGAGATGGAGTTTTGTTTATACCTGCTGGATAGTGCGGTTAGGCTGGAGAAAATGTTCATCTGCAGGTGTTGTAAGTTCTACGATGGACAGGGTAAGTACGACGATGGACAAGGTAGGTGGATAAGGCGTAGTAAGGATCCCTGGAGTAAGGCCACATATAAAAACATGAGTGAGTCTCTTGTGAACCCGGGCACACGGATTTAGATTCGTGCCCCTTTGCAATTTCCGTTCCCCTTTACAATTTAAACTCTCTAGCAATACATAGGTTTAAATAAAATAGGGTGGAGAAGGGTTGTGTTCACATGGGAACACGGACTGTGTCCCGGGGGCACAGGAGCTTTTGCCTAAAAACATTCAAGAACTGCAGCACCAAGCCCTTTCACCAACTGCTCAACTCGAGGTTCTGCATACACCTCCTTAGTTTTTTTTTTCCACTTTTTATCTGCACTCCAAGTCCAATTTCTTGGGACTTGGTAAGAAAAAATATCTATGTATGTTATTTCTTGTATGAGATGATTTAAGTTTGTGTGAAATCATTTTGCAAAATCTCAATTTTTACATTCAACACAACCTCCCTTATGTGGGAATGTATTTATATTTAAATGACCAAGCAATTAAAAAAGAATTACTAGTTTCCCTATGCAAGAGTTTCATTGCCTCTAGTCAGCCTAAATTCACAGTGTCTTAACAATCAAATCAGCAGTAAGCAAGGTTATACTCCTAATATTCAAAGCAGGTATGTAGTGTAGCAAATTATTTAAGTAATAAATCCATTTCAAAGTATAGGAAAAGATGTTGGTGCTCCAGCATAAGCTTTAGGGTATGTATGACCCATTGTTATTAGAACTACTTTAGACACCACATATGATTAGAATTAAATTCACCAACCTCTAGCTTATTATTATTATTGTTACTAGTAATTCTCATCCGTGCGTTGCATGGAAAGCATTTTATTATTGGATTATTGTTAATTATATATATATATATTTTTTTTTTTTTTAAGGGATATATTTGAACTTATTTTGTTTGTATTTTGTATGGTTTGAATTTTGTTATAACATTTTTTTTATGAGTATCCCATTTGTATTTTGCCCAGATATTATTATATTAAATGATTAATTGTGTACTATCATTGATATTTTTCTTTTACTCCACATATCCTTCTGTTAAGGTATCATTTTCTTTATCCAGGTTAATTAAGGAGTCTCCTCTTCGTCTATCGTATTGGTTTCATTTTTTAATTTTGGGCGTCGCATCCTAATGGTTTCATTTTCATTTTTGGTATAGAGTACCTATACAAAACAATTAAAATATCTCAATAGAATCCACCTATCATACTAATCCAACTACCTAATATACATTTAAATATCATGTTCCTTAATTTTCGTGCAAGAAGCAAACTTAATTATTAGGATCGGAAGCAATATCCACCTTGATCTATAATATTCATCCTTAAAGAACGTTGAAAGGCAAAAACTTATCAATGTTTAGTTCAAATATACAACAATGCATGAATACGATCTTTGAAAAATAAAAATTTCCACCGTATTTATACTCTCCAAACACAAATCATTGAGTAAAACAATGGCCTAATAAGATTCAGTAATAAATCATTACAGAGGAGAACTTGAACTATTAAATTTATTTGTCCAAAATAAAAAATTTAAAAATTCTGAATGCATAGGAAAAAATTAACTCCATACAAACTTAGATTAAAGACATACATGTTCCTACATCAAGAAGATGGTTAACATTAGAACTAAAAAAATAGCTTCAATAGATGTTCACCATTTTGATCAGTTTCCATTGTTTATTCTATGAATTTAATAGTTAATAATAGTTATAAATTCCATACAGGTGGCAGTGTTCAAGATATTTTTTAAAAAAAATCTCTAAATGATAAAACTATCTTCATAACCATTTAGTAACTTTTTTTTACCTGCAGATGATTTATACAATTGAAACCATCTTTTGATTTTGTGCTTATCCTGCTAAATACGAATCCTTCCATTAACTTCAATTGTTAAAATATTGTTGAAAAAAACTGCAGTTAATCTTTGAACCATGATATATAAAAGAAGATAAAATATACTATTAAATTATAAAAAATAGAGTTTATAGAATTAGGGTGGCGCTATTGCCACCCAAAACTTCACTTAGGGCACCCAAACTATTAAAAATTATATAGTAAAAGTACAAATTTACCCTTACAACCAAAATAATATGTCAAACCCTAAAATTACAATAAAATTTAAATTAATTCTTTTACCACCATAGATGGACACAAAGCTAAAATGTTGGTGCCGCCTTCAACGGTGTATTCCGACCATAAAAAGTGAATGATACAAAATTCTTGGAGAATTAAAAGTACTTTTATGAATTAATTCAGAGAAATACAATGGTGCTTAATTAAAAGTACTTTTATGATTTAATTTAGAGAAATACAATAGTGCTTAAATTGTTGTATGCATCGAGGATCGGCCGTGAAGTTTTTCTGGTGATCCAGTTTCCAGTTGAATAGTATGCATATATGCTTGATGGTGGATAAACTGGGAAAGAATAGCTTATTTAATGTATTAAAATTTGGGTATAAATTTTAGGGGTTTGACATATATCACTACAAAAAAACTTGCCGAAAATGACGGACTTTGAAAAAAAATTATTTAGGTAGGAATCGAACCTTGTTGTTCATGTGAGTGTTTCACGGCCCCAGCCGGACTGACTACTGGTAGCCCATTTACATTTTATTTCATTTCTAACCCTTATACCTCCTTTAGAATTTAATTGTGTATATTGGCTCCCAACCGGGATTGAACCTTGGTGCCGTCGGTCCATTTACATTTTATTTCATTTCTAACCCTTATACCTCATTTAGAATTTAATTGTGTATATTGGCTCTCAACCGGGTTTGAACCTTGGTGGGTGCTAGGCAAGAGTGCTTGTGAGCAAGTGTTGAACCAATTTGGCTAGATGTGTTTTGTGTTAGTCTTTAATAAATATTGAATATATTCAATTAATTTGTATTAAAATAACATCAACCAACTTTCAAAATAAATATGGTGATAATATTGATTAATGTAATATATATTAATATGACTAATAATTATTAAAACATTAATTTATTTATTTTATTATTTATTTAAGAGAAATATTAAAATTTTCATAATTAACTTAAAAAATCCTTATAAATTTTAAATTCTCAATCTATAAATAATATCAAAATATATTATTTATTTATAGATGTAAAATAGGTTAATTTGCATTTAAAATAAATAACATTCTTATAATTTTTCAATTTAATTCTCTTATAAGAAAATACATAATCTTTATATTTTTCTTAATTCAATAACAATAAACTTTATTTTTATCAATTCAATACACTATCTTTTTTTTTAAATTCAATCATCAACTTTCCTTTATATATATATATATATATATATATATATATATATATATATATATATATATATATATATATATATATATATATATATAACGAATACACAGTTATAAATAACTTTTTTAAAATATGAGGTGTCGCAACGTGGTTAAATTTCGTATTTTTTTATTTTAATATTAAATATATAATATTTCTAATTTTATTTATTTATTTATTTATTTATTATTATTATTATTATTATTATTATTATTATTATTATTATTGCTATCATCATTATCATCATGTATATATTAAATCATACAATAAATTAAATCAACTTTAATCATATTTTTTTGATTGATTAAGGAATAGATAATCAATAAAATATATTCAATTTATTAATATTATTATTCATGTATATCTTCAAATTAAATACCACCTTTAATTATATTTTTTTATTGAAAATAGATAATTAAGTCAATCATATTTTTAATCATATTCTTTTATTATTTGGCAAAGATTTTAAAATTAATATTACTATGTACAACACAGTGTATTCAATTATTTAAGTTTAAATAAATTCACAATAAATATTAAAAAATAATAATTCCTTTTTTTTTAAAAGAAGTAACTATGTTCTTATAATTATTTTGATTTTAGAATTAGTATTATTATACGCAACAATACAATATATTCAATTATTTAAGTTTAAATAATTCACAATACATATTAAAAAAATAATAATTTTTTAAAAAAAACATATAAGTTTAACCTTTTGTTTTATATAATTAAATTAAATAGCATAATAATGTACATGTGTAACGAGCAAGTACAATTTTAATGATTTTTTAAACTGTAATTTGTGACGTACTTCGTTCGTCACAAATGAGATCCTTTGCATTGTGACCACATTTTTCCGTCACTAATTAAAAAAATTAAAAAAAAAATATTTTTGTGACGGAAAAAAGTTTGTCTAAAATTTTTCCGTCACAAATGCCGTCACAAATATCGGGAATGAGGAAATTTTAAACGGTCAACTATTAGCCGTCACTATTTTCAAAATGCCGTCATAAAGTCCGTCACAATTGTGACGGTAAATTTTCCCTCACAAAAGTCCGTCACTGTCGAATAACTTTTTTGTAGTGTAATTTAAGTGTAAGGATAAATCTGTATTTTTATAATAATTTTATTTTAAGTTTGGGTGCCTTAAGCAAAGTTTTGGGTGGCAATAATGCCATCCATTGAATTATTAATAAAAAACACAAAAATCGAAGAGAAAAAAAATAAAATAACAAAAAATTAAAAAGTATAATGATACATTTAAGGAGAATGATTGAACCTCCATATAAGATCAAATAAAAGTATAAAAGATCAAACAAATTAGAGTAGATTATAAATAATATGAAAGTAGAATTTGTAAAAGAGAAGAGAAAGAAGAAGCATTATAGATAAAAAAAATAAAAAAAAAATGAGGATTACAAAGAAGAACAAAAGAAAGAATATTAAAATATAAAAATATATAGAGTTTATAAATTATTATAAAACAAACACAAAAATAGAAGAGAAGAAAGATAGACAAAAAAAAATAATACCTCAAATGAGAATGATTGGACCTACAAATAAGATCAAATATGAGAATGATTAAACCTAAAAATAATATCAAATAAAAGTATAAAAGAAGATAAAATAAATTAAATTATAAAAATAGAGTTTATAGAATTATTAAAAAAAATACAAAAATCGAAGAGAAAAAAAATAAGATAACAAAAAATTAAAAAGAATAATGATACTTTTAAAGAGAATGATTAAACATATATATAAGATCAAATAAAAGTATAAAAGACATAACAAATTAGAGTAGATTATAAATAATATGAATGTAGGCTCTGTAAAAGAGAATAAAAAGAAGAAGCATTAGAGAAAAAAAGGATTAAAAAGAAGAACAAAAGATTGAATATAAAAATATAAAAATATGGTTCATAGAATTATTATAAAGCAAACACAAAAATTGAAGAAAAAAAAGATAGTCGAAAAAAAAATGATACCTCAAATGAGAATGATTGGACCTACAAATAAGATCAAATATGAGAATGATTAAACATAAAAATAATATTAATATCAAATCAAATAAAAGTATAGAAGAAGATAAAATAAATTAGTAAATTATAAAGATAGAGTTTATAGAATTATAAAAAAAACAAAAATCGAAAAGAAAAAAATAAGATAACAAAAAAATAAAATGTATAATGATACCTTTAAGGAGAATGATTGAACCTGCATATAAGATTAAATAAAAGTAAAAAAGACAATAACAAATTATAATATATTATAAATAATATGAAAGTAGAATCTGTAAAAGAGAAGAAAAAGAAGAAGCATTAGAGAGAATATAGAATTATAAAAAAAAATCGAAAAGAAAAAAATAAGATAACAAAAAATTAAAATATATAATGATACCTTTAAGGAGAATTATTGAACCTACATATAAGATTAAATAAAAGTATAAAAGACAATAACAAATTAAAATAGATTATAAATAATATGAAAGTAGAATCTGTAAAAGAGAAGAAAAAGAAGAAGCATTAGAGAGAAAAAAATAACAAAAAGAGGATTAAAAAGAAGAACAAAAGATAGAATATTAAAATATAAAAATATAGTTCATAAAATTATTATAAACTAAACACAAAAATTGAAGAAAAAAATGATAGACAAAAAACTAAAAGAATGATACATCAAATGATAATGATTGTACTTACAAATAAGACCGAAGAGAGATAACAAAAAATTAAAAAGTATAATGATACTTTTAAGGAGGATGATTGAACCTGTACGTAGAATCTGTAAAAGAGAAGAAAATGAAAGCATTAGAGAGAAAAAACTAAAAAAAAAAAGCAGAAAGTGGGAGAGAGTAATTTGATTAGGTAATGAAAAAAATTATATAGAATGATTTTAAAAAATGAACGATCGTGATTAAAAGCAAATATTTATAGAGGCATTCCTAATGAAAATAAAATTGATATAGTAATTGAAATTAAGCATATATTGGTTAAAAATTATTCAAATTTATATTGTTAAATTAAATAAATAAAAAAAGTAAAATTTTTCAATAATTAAATTTATTATTAGTACAATTAAATTTTATGATTGAAATCAAAGGAAAACCATATGTCCTATTTATATTAAGTTAAATTATAATGATATATAAATATTGATTGATATATTAATTTAAATTAAATATATATATTGATTAAAAATTAATTAAATATGTCAAGAATATCTCTCATATTTACCAAATTTATATTATAAAAAAGTAAATTTTAAATAACAAAATTCATTATTAATATAATCAGATTTTATGATTGAAATAAAATAGTATTAATTGGACGGTTAAGATTAAAATTGAATTATTTTTAAATAGAGTAAAATTGAAAAAAAATTAAAAACAGAAGTAGAAGTTTAGGTTTCCGTGTTTAAATTACTCTATTATTAGATTAACTCACTTCTCACCAAGGAAACAATATGATGGAAAAGCTAAAGTTCTCCGGAGAAATATATTCAAAGGATATACTGCAGCAAACTTTGGCATGGGAATATTAACTTGGGATGAATACACTTTGAATACTTTTAAGTAGCAGTAGAGGAGATACATTCTAACATTGTTCTTCAAATAAAGAATTGGCATTCTTTATCAACCCGACTGACAAGAGAGAGTCAAGTATTTAACAACAACAAAATATATTTATTTACGTTTCACCATCAACTGATAGGTTTTTTTCCTGACAAATTTCTCACTATTATAAAAGTCAAATTTACGTTTTCACAGGCTGTATGCCACTTCCTAGCTAATTTCTATCTTCTTCTATTTTCAACTTTGAATTATGCCTGCCAATTATACAATTTATTTAAATACATAAATGTCAACAGACTACAATACATAAATACTCTAGTTAGTTTAGGTAGTACACTATTTCAAGAAAAAAAAAAAAAAGAAAACGAAGAAAAAAAAAACTAAATTTACACTACAAAAAAAGTATCTTTTAGCAACCGAAATTAGCAATAGAATTCTTTCCGTTGGTAATTAGCAATGGATTAGCAAGAAAAATGATATTTTTGTTTTAGCAACGGAATGCCAACGGAATTATTCTCTATTTTAGCAACGGAATTCAATCTGTTGCTAATTACCAACTGAATAGCAAGGGAATCATTATATAAATTACCAACGGAATTATTAGCAACGGAATTATTTAGTAACGGAATTGATTTTTTGTTGCTAAAAATTTATCAATCATCACTTTACCAACGGAATTTTACCAACAAATTACGTTGTTAATCCGTTGGTAAGTCAATTTAACAATGGAATTAAGGCTTTTAGCAACGAATATTTCATAGTTAAAAAATAGTTTTTTTGTAGGGTTATTGCAACTTTTAAATTTAAAAAATTAGAAAGTCGTGTTTTCCAACGTTTCACTTAAGATTTTTTTTACTAATTATTAATTTTTATTTGTTCTACTCGATCCCTCAATCTACACAAACGTGGAGTAGTATTTTTTTTCAACAATGACTAGCTAGAACCGGTTCCATGGATTCAATCAGTTTAATCGGCGCCTTCCCAACCTCCAGCTAAGTTTTCTTTCCTTTTATTTTTTTCTTTTAATTTAATTAATATAATTATAACTTCACTCTCTCTTGATTTAAGGTATATTTTATTCTTTATGGTATAATTATAAATTTACCCTTATGGTTTATGGTATATTTAAGTTTAGTGTGATTTAGAGTATTTCACTCATAAATGTTAAAATTTAGAGTATATTTGTAATTTTACTGTTACGTTGCAAGATTTTACCTTAGCCTTTAGAGTTTAAGATATAACTAAAATTTCACATTTGCTAGATTGATATGACTAAATGGAATAACAAGGAAATGGAATGAACTTATGAATGGAATAGTAATGAGAATGGAATGATTATCATGATTGGTATGGTTCAGGAATAACTCAAGTAATAGAATTTGTATCCCTTAATAATTTCAATTTCAATAATAGTATTTTTATAATATTACATTTAAATTTAATTTATTTAAAATATTAAATTAATTAAAATTTTAATGAATATTTTATATATTTTATAATTATAGAAAAATATTAAATTATAAATAAAATATTAATATTTTTGAAATATAAATAAAATTTAAAATACAAATAAAAATTTTTATATATATTAAAAAATATTAAACTATGTATAAAAAATTATATTTATATTTATACTACATGTATATATTCAATTTAATTAATAATATTAATTTTTTATATATAATTTAATAAATTTTATTTTGAATAAATATTAAAATAATTATATACATTTATATTTTAAAATTTTAAGAATTTAATTTAATTTAATTATATATTTTTTACCGATTTGAGTATATAAAATATTTAATTTTTTTATTTAGATTTTAAATGATTTATTATTTTATTTTTTATTAAATAATTTAATACAAATGATTTTAATAAATATTACATGTTATATTTATAATTATATAAATAAATATTTTATAAATTAAATATTATTTATAATTATAATTAGAATATATATAATATATATGTGTGTGGGGGTGGGGGTGGGGGAACGAAGGAATGGAATGTGCAATACCATGGGGGTGGGAGGAATGCTCATTCTCATATGTAAGGGAATATACATTCCTTAGGAATCGTGATTCCTATTACTAAAAACATATCAATCGCTGGAATGAGAATAGAATTAGGAATGACGGTTCCATTCTCACCTCATTCCATCGTACCAATCACATCCTTATTGTTTAGAGTATATTACAGGATTTATAATGATCTTTTAAATATAATAAATTTTAAAAAAATTAAAGACAACAAAAAAGATAACATTAATTGAGGAGTAAACCACATGTTAATTGATTAGGGGAATGTGGATCATAGATTCTATCAAAAGTGCTACACTAATTACTCTCTATTTTTTTTCATTTTAATTTGGAGTTTAATTTCATTGCACTTGTGTTACCGGTGCACCTGAACGATTTTAATCGTTAGATTACACTTTAATTCAATTTTAACCATTAATTATATTAATTAATTAAAAACATAAAATAATTAACAACCCACTAACCCATGTTTTTAGCTTATGAAATTTAGGGTGCACTGGTGGACCATATGGACCCAAAATAATCCTTTAATTTGTCTAGTATTATGGTTTACATTGCTTTTTTTAAATATATTACCAATCTATATTCTTTTTAGGGTTAATAACTAATAGATACACACTTTTAACTTAAATTACTATTAAATACATGAAATTTAAATAATTACTCTCACATATAAAATATTAAAATAAAATATCAAATATAACCTTATACTCCATACACTTTTAAACCAATAACACTACCCCTCAACTACCCGCCGACGTTGACAAGCGTTGACCGGCCGTTGTCCGGCGTTGACCGCCGCCTCCTGCTGCCGGAATTTAAAATGTGCAGAACAATTGTGCAAAATAAAATTGTGCAGAACCAAATTGTGCAAAATCAATTTGTGCAAACAAATTGTACAAACATATAGAGATATTTATGGTATTACAGTCATAATTGTGTAGTTAGAAGTAATAGTGCTTTGAGTCATGTAGTTTAAAGCAATTATGTATTTTTTGTGTACCCTTTAGTAAGTGACCCTTCTTTTTAAATTATTATTTAATATAATTGTATTAAATAAGTGGGTAAATCTCATATATTAAAAAGATAAATAATACTTTTTGAGAGGAATGAGGACAATATAAGATCATAGTGGCAAAAAAGGAAGGAAGTATTAGTTATCACCACTAACTAATTAAAAAAATTAAAAATTAAATCTAACCTACCAAAATCTAAAACAAACCTATTTTATCACTATTCATAAATTTATTATATTTACTCAATTTGTTTTGCCTTAAAAAAATTAATTTGTTCATAAAGAGAAGCTAAAAAACAAAATAAAAAAGCAAAAAGATGCTACAACAAACCGGTTTGTTTTATGTAGTTGATGCCACATCAGCACATAAATCCTAACATGAGGTATGTAGTTTTATATGATCCAAATCTCTCACAAAAATCCAAGGTATAACCCTTTACAGCCATACATATTATTCTTTTATTATTTATTTATTTATTTATTTTTGAAAGTGAGAATAATAAAAACCTAATCCAAAATTAACCAATTTCAATCACATTTATCTAAAGTTGTAGCTGGTGCATGTGCAGCATCATCATCATGAATCCAAAGCCAATTATTCCTTCAAATTATAGTAATCATATTTACAGCTGTACACAACAACATTTGTTTAATAATTTTAATTATGTAGCTTATAATTTACCAACCACCTGCAATTTCATGACAACCATAATCAAATCCATTCATTAAGATTAAATATATGAACAAGCAACAAATTCATTTCTATAATCAACTTTTGACAGCTTTAAAAGCCAAAGACTAATCAACATTATAATAATCAAATATAAAAGAATTGAGCTGTTATTTCTGTACTACTATATTAAGCCCATTATAAATACATTTAGGAGGGAAAAATCATCTTTAAAAAAATTTAAAATTTTCAGAAACAGCAAAAATGAAAAGGAAAAAAATAAAAAAAAATCCATGCCACCCTGTTGAATGTGTTAGAGAATCAGCTGGTCAGGGCTCCGACGGAGAGTCGACATCAATCGCCTCCGCTGTAGCCTCGACTGTCTTTCTTCACCCTTCCCATCTCCATCTCTCTCGTCTGCTGGCCTTCACTGCTTGACCCGGACGCAACCAACCCATATTCGCTCGTTGGGTTGCTGTACTGGTCGCTGCTGCCGTATTCTTGGCTGGTGGCAAGTGCCATTTTACGGAACTTTTTCATGTCCTCGTTGTATTGAGCTGTGTCATAGTCTGAGCTTCCGTGAGAGCTGTACACCGTGCTCTGTCCAGGCCTGATTCCTTCGTTGAGGTCGGATAGGGATACATCACCTTCTAAGGCCCTTACAACCTGCCCCCCAGATTAATGGCATTTCAACACGTAAAAACTAATGAGAAAGTGCAGATAAGCTTCTTTTGCGACAAGAAAGAAGAAAGAAAGGTACCTGGCTCATTCTAGGACGTCGTCTAGAAGAATGACGAACACAGGCAGCAGCGCAGGCCACCATACGAGCCATCTCGTTTTGGTTGAAGTTGTTATGAAGCCTCTGATCAAGAAGAGGCTCGAAATTACCATCTTCAAGAGCTCGTGTGAGCAATGGCCTAGCCTGTATTCAATTACTTCTAATTAGCATCCTCTCTAATGGATTCAAAATACACATATGCTCAAGGAAAAGTCAGTTTTCGCTCTACTCACCCAGTCGACCAAACTATCATCCATGTAAGTTTGAGTGGCGTCAAAAGGCCGACGACCAGTAATCAACTCGAGGAGCATGACACCAAAGGAGAACACATCAGACTTTTCGGTGAGTTTTCCTGAGGCAGCATACTCAGGAGCCAGATACCTGGATAACAATGAAATCTCAGCTACCACAAACCATCCAAATTTACATTGTACTGAAAAGCTTAACGACCAAAGAGATGAAGTAGAAATCCAAGTGTAACACAAAAAATAGACAGAACTATCCGTACCCAAAAGTTCCCATCACGCGAGTAGAGACATGAGTATTGGCATCAGAAGTAAACTTTGCAAGACCAAAATCAGCAACCTGAAAAAAGTAGTAATTATTTCCATTAGAAAATATTACACTTGCAGCACCTTGTAAAGTCACTGGTTCGACAAAACCAAGAAAGATCCATCGCAAGCAACTAGATTTTGATAACACATTGCAAATTTTCACTTAGATCCACAATCACACGATAAAACGAGGAAACTAAATGCCAACGAGCATTGATCAAAGTAAAAGACATGATATATTACCTTTGCTTCAAAGTTGAATTCCAAAAGAATATTAGAAGCCTTGATATCCCTATGAATAATTTTTGGATGACCTGTAGCAGATAAAGACAGTAAATTTGAATCAACTAATGCCATTCGTTCCTTATCGAACTTGATTACAACTGTATACAGCAGGAATAACTTACAATCCTCATGCAGATATGCAAGTCCTTTTGCAGAACCTAGAGCAATCTTCATTCGAGTCGGCCAGTCCATCACAGGCCTTTCCTTTCCTGAAACACATACTATCTAGTAAGATTTCCCGTCGGCATTATAAAATATCCATTTGAAACAAAGATGAAATAAGGCAAGTAACTAACCATGCAAATGGAATTCCAAGGTATTGTTGGGAACAAACTCGTACACAAGCATTCTCTGAACCCCAGCGATGCAGTATCCGACCAACGAAACGAGATGCTTATGATGCACTCGGCTAATGATCTCAACTTCAGCCTGGAATTCCCGTTCCCCTTGTCCACTTCCAGCTTTAAGCTGTTTCACAGCAACCTCTTTACCATTTGGAAGAACTCCCCTGTGCACATAACCAAAACCACCTTGTCCAAGCAGGTTGGCATCCGAGAATCCATCCGTTGCCATCGACAGTTCCTCGTAAGTAAACGTGCTTTTAGAAAAGCCTAAAGCCATGCCCGGTGCAGGCGGTGGAAGGGGCGTATCCGAGCCTGAATAGTTGGAACCAGAACCTCCACTGGTGATGAAAGGAGGTGGAGGAGGCGGAGGTTGAGCCGCGTGTGGAGGCCTAGAAGCACCCCCTGGCGGCGGAGTAGGTTTCAGAGGAATCGTGACCACGTGATCTGCAGGTGGTGGAGCATTATGCTGCCAATTGTGTACTGCGCCACCGTAGGCATCAACTGGAAAATGCCAACAAGAGATTTCAAGAAAATTAACATCGAAGAAGCTTACAAATCATAAAAACTCAAAATTGAAAATTAGAAATGCACCCAAAATTCCCATCGAAGTCTATAAAGTTCCACCACTGTGAACTTCAAAGTACAGCGTTATTCTTGCTAAAGGGAGTGTACCATTGAACAATCAATCTATCACCCTTATAACGTTTTGATTTTTTGCAATTAATGATGCCCACTACAAGAAGGGGAATGATCTTTAAAGCACACCAATTACCCCCCTCACCCTATCACAGAGTAAATGATTTCAAGGAGTTCAACAAGTGAAGAATTTTATTAGACTCTCTCTCTCTCTCTCTCTCTCTCTCTCTCTCTCTCTCTCTCTCTCTCTCTCTTCCCCCCTTTCTCTCTCACCCACCCAAAAACAGAAACATGCCAACTAACCGAAAAAGAGTAATTTCCACAGCCTAACGCAACGGATCTTGAAATTGAATTTGATGTAGTATGAAATCTGGGGAAATTTTGATGTATAGATTGAGTTACCTTTATGGCCGGGTGGTGGGGGTGGGGGCACGTAGTACTCCGGCTGCGGTCTTCTCTTCTTCTTCTTACAACATATGAACAGTAGACTAAAAATCACTATTACTGCCACACCGCCTATAGCTATCCCAACCACCATCCCTGTCGATATTCCAGACGACCCATCATTCGACGGCGATGGCGACCCCCCAGAGCTCGTATTCGGAGTAGATCCCCCGCTCGGCGGCGATCCTCCTCTCGCCGGAGGCGCCGGAGGAGAACCGCCTCTGGAAGGCGGAGAACCACCGCTGGGAGGCGACGGCGGAGACGGCGTACCCGGAGATCCCGATGAAGGCGGAGTCGACGCCGGCGGGGATGGCGGGCTGTTGGGTGGTGGGGTGGAAGCCGGAGGTGACGGCGTTGACGGCGGAGGAGCGGTGGGAACGGGCGGAGGTGGGGATGACGAAGGAGGCGGGGTAGTGGATGGAGGAGTGGGGCTCGCTGTTGGAGGAGTGACCACAGCTGGGGGTGGCGGAGCAGTGTTGTTGGCTGGCGGCGAGGAGGGCGGCGGTGCGGAGCCCGGCGCCGGCGACGACATTCCTGAAACTCTTTACAGAAAGAATGGGATATGAAATTAATGAAGGAATAAAGTGTGTGTGAAAATTGTATTCAATGGGCGGAGATTATGTTTTGATTGATTAACGTTGACACTGGGTTTCTCTCTCTCTCTCTCTTCGGACAAAATTTTTAGAGAGAGAATTTAGTCGTTGGGGACATCGAAAGTTGGTCCTGTTTTTGCTTTACGTTTTTTGGGGTACTTTGAAGAGTTCAAGTCTGCAAGCACTGCTGCTGTAACGCGAAGTTTTAGTTGTTATTTTTAATTTTAATTTTTAAGAAATTTATTTTGGAGTTTAATTATAGTAATAATATGGAAATCTTTTTCTGCATTGCAAAGATACAGCTCATGATTAAATCACACGCGTCTTACATTTCTTTAATTCCATATATAAGAAAATAATACTAATTCCTCCGCAATTTGTTCCAGCAATATTTCTACCGTTAATATATTCAGATTTCTTACGTCATCAAACTACTGTCATGCCCGTAATATTTTCGAGGTTTATTCCTTCTATTATTCGCAATATATTTCATGGTATATCCCACCGTTAGGGCACTCACCGCTCCTATCCTGTGGCTTATAGAGAGGACTCACTATTAAACTTGTGCTTTCAAGGGGCCAAATCCTTACCAAAGGCAGGATTCGAACCCCACCCTGGAGCAACCAAGCTCAGTTGGAAGGTCTTTCCACCCTCCCCTCTACCACTTGAATTATGCTCTGGGGGTTATTCGCAATATATTTCATGATACTATATAGTGTTATTGAATCATGATGACGCAGTATTTAAGTTTGTTTTCTCAGTAACTTCTAGTACATAAAAAAAATATATAATATTATTAATAAAAATAATAATAGTCTATTAAATTATTTCATAAATAATTTATACTATAAATAAATGTTAACATTTTGTGATGAGAGTGATAAAAATATTAATATCATTTTTTATTCATCATACATAAATATGAAATAGTCTTACAAAATTCTTTTGACTTTTACTCCTAGTTTTTTTTTTAATTTTTCTCTTTTTTTTATTATAAAAGATATTTTTTAATTTTAGTAAAATATATTCTTAAATTTGGTACTCATTGTTATAAATTTTTGAAAATTCTATGATGACTGAAATGATAATCGTTGATATATCATCCACAAACTAAGACCTTTGTTTTGGGTGTGTCTCCTACCCGAAATTATATCCTCTCCAAAATTATATCCTCATGTATTAAATATTGGATTGGTTTCTTCACCTAACATTATAATTTATTGTTCAAATATATGCAATTTTTCTGTTTAATTAATAGTATTGTTTTCCTCTCTTTTTTCATAATTTTTTTCTCACATCAATTAATATCTTGGTGTACATATCACCATTCAACTCATGCATATTAATTTAGCATAAAATTAAAATAGATCTAATTATAAAAAAATATCACTATTTATATTTTTTTTTAACACTCATTAACCTCAAACATATAAAACAATCAGATTTTTGCCATGTTTTTATTAAATTAGATGAAAGTCGGACAGAATAAATTAGTAAAATGGTCTAAAGGTGTGCACTTAAATAGGGTGGGGACTATTTGTCCCTCAAAGTCTTTTAATCATCCACTTATTTATCAAACGGTACACTTTATATAATAAAAATATCTGAATTTTAGACGTTCTCAACAATAAAATAAGCAACACCCCGAAAAATATTAGAATTATTAATATTATTAATACAAATTATTGCATTATTTGCGTAGTCATAGACTTGAATTTAAAATGTAGATTTATAATTCTTAACCATCCCAATAAAGTCGATGGTTAGCTCAAAATATCCACAACACTACAGTAGCCATACATATATGGAAATTGAATCCTACTACTAATTAATAAGTTTCTTAATGTATCGATTTTGCTCCATGCAAAACTTATAAGTTGACTCAACAATAAAATCGGGTCTGATCTTGTGTACTATTTTGATATAATAACATTTTTGTGTAATTTTATGAATCACACTTTAAAAAAAAATCATATATTATCTTATGAAAAACATAAATAGTAGGTAGTTGAATCTTTTTCTCTCTAAAATTAAATATATAAACAATATGAGTAAATTTATTTGAACTATTCGGTGACATTAAAATCATACATACATGACCATAAATTTATTTGAACTATTTCACATAAATTTATTTGATCAACTATTTCACGAAATTGTATAGTCGAATTGAGAAAATTATTTTATAGATAATCTAATCAGGTCGAATGTAAATTATAATGCCTAAACCAAACTTAATGACTAATGTTATTGAATTTCGATGCGTTGCCAATTAAAGAAACAAATGAGTATCCATTTATATTACTCCTATAATCTTGTTTTTAGTCTTCTACTGCATCATATGCCAAATAAACTTTAAACAAGAATGTCTAAATACAAAACAAATGCAATGCCAAATGATAAAATTAAAGTCATACAAGTTATGGTTATTAAATACTAGTATAAATCATTCGCAAATTTATTAAACACAAGTCTAAGTACAATTCAATAACGTAGTTTTATTGAATTTGAGAATTATATGGAATACTATATATACTCACATTGGAATAGTAATTACTTTCCTCTTTATCATAAAATCTTTCATACCTTTTCTATTTATCCATCTCACACCAATTCTCACACATAAAAAAATAATTTTAAAAAAATATTATTTTACTTCCTCCGTCCCAAACTCGTTGTCTTACTTTCCATTTTTATCTGTCTCAAACTAATTGTCTTATTCTAAAAAAGGAAACTTCACATCAACCAACAACCCCAAAAGTTTATCTTAATTTCAAAAATATCACTCTCACCTAACACACATAACATACTTTATAATTTATTTATTACCTAAAAATATCACAATACCCCTAAAAAGTCAATAAAGTTAGTCAAAAAACAACTTTTCTTAAACTCCGTGTCTACAGTAACGCAGTCATCCAATTTGGGACGAAGGGAGTATTTAACAATCTCACACCAATTATTCATTATTATATATTAAAATAATATTTCTCTCCATTCACTATACATTAAATTATATACCTCCTCTATCCAATATACTCTCTCCGTCCCCTTGAAATGTATTCGTTTACTTTTTGCACGTAGATTAAGGAGTATAATAATTTAATGTATAGTAAGGTGAGAGAAATAATATTTTAATATGTAGTGGGTAGTTGCATTAGTGTTGAGTGTGGGGCCATGTGTAGTGGTTGTGGGTCACATCAATTCAAAAAGAGAAATTGATACTTTGTAATGGGACGGACCAAAATGGAAAAATGAATATGTATCAAAGGGACGGATGGAGTATATTTTAACATTTAATTAATTAATTAGTTCATCCCACAATTAATAGTATTGCATTTTCCTTTTTTTTATATGGAACCGACACAAAACAATTAATATATACTCCATATACATGGTTTACATATAATACTAATACACATATCTAAAAATATTATACCACATCCTTCAATTTACTACAAAATAAAATACTTAAATTTCTTAATTTTTCCGTACAAACACAAATATAGCAATAATTGTGGTATGGGGGAAGTATTTTCTTAATTTGTTTCTTAAAATGAAAAAAATATATTTTTACACACATTTGAATAATTTTATACAACTTTATATATATAAAAAAAAAAATTATGCGCACAAAAAATGCGTTAGTTATCTACAGACGGAGGGTATTAATGAAAGAATTACGTGCACGTGGGTGCGCGTGCAAAAGAGATCGCGTATAGGATGAAGTAGAAATAGAAGTGTGAATAGTATGCTGGAGGAGGCGGGGCCCACACGAATGGACCGCGGAGTGCACTACCCCGAGTTTTACTCATATGCGTTTGTTTCGGTGGCATATCGTCATCTCTAACATTGGGTCCCATCCTTTATCTTTTTCTTACTATTTTTAATTTCATAATTACTCTATATCTTTTCTATGATGATGATTATGATGCCATATTATTCCAATAATCTCACATGTTCAAATTTTTATTCCAACTTATTATTTCAATTTGATATAAAGGGATATTAGATTCTTTTTTGTTATGATCAGTGTTGGGCCTTTGGGACTTTGACCCAAATGTTGATCTTCAGTCCCTAAGTATTGGGCCTATTCCAATTTATTGGAATAAGGTCCATAGTCTTACACCACATTCCATATTAACACTCATTTGTGACCCCAACGGGTAGAATGTGGATTTCAAATTCTTGTGTGAGTTTGAACGGGATTCTGAGCATTGTGGAGTTCATCCCTCGACCACCTTCTCCGGCGACGACGATGACGACTGCATCCACCTAACAGTGGTATCAGAGTGGGTTTCGTCGTCCGTCCATCTCCCGAAGCTGCTGACCGTCAGCTGCCGGTGGGAGATCGCCGCTGTCCGGCCGGATTCTCTTTGCCAAAATCGCGACCTATTAGCCGCCCCCGCTAGTCACCCGTTAGATCGGAGCCGTCGTACGCCGCCAAGCTGTCCGCCAGGATCGCGAAGCCGAACGCCGCCTCCGATCTCTCGGATCTGACTACGCTGCCACCGCTGAGTAGCGATCCGAACGCGATAGTTGCGGATCTGCTCAGCCCGTCAGAACGTACCGCCGCCGTCGATATCCGTCAGCGCTCAGCACCGCTCGCCAACTTTTCGTCGCTGATCTGTCGTGATTCGCCGTCGCTTCCAACCGCCGGATCTTCACGGGATTGCGACGCAGAACGCTGGGGTTTCGTCACCCGACGCCGCCGCTGCACATTCGCTTCCAGCTGCTAGGGTTCCGGCCAACCTCCAACTGCTGACCGTCTGTCAACTTCCAACCGCCGACGCTGTGCGTCCGCCACCAGCCGGAAGAGCGACCGCCGGATCTGCTCGACGCCGCCGTTTAGCTGTCTGTCTTGTCAGACCTATTCTGACTCGCCAACGCTGACCATCCTCTGGCTGCCTGCTGACCGCCGTCGGCCACTGCCGCTATCGGTTCTGGTCAGATCAGTTCTGACCCTCGGTGATAGGGGAGTTTCTCTCATCCTCTTTGTTATAGATTTGTTCTATTTTCTGAAAATTTTAGACCTGCCCTATTGCTTTTCGGACCTGATTTATTCTGATTTTCTAAATTAAATAAATCTTTGTGATACCCTGAGGCGGTTGGTCATCTTTTGTGATGCTCTGAGGCGGCTGGTCATCTCTTTGTGAGATTTTTCTGTGATATTCGTTATCCTGCTTCCGTTGTGTGTACTCTTGATTGTCAGTATATTTCTTCGTGTGGTGTGGTTTATGTTTTGTGCATTGAAATGGCTTCCAATTCCTTTGGCATGACTCATTTTAATGGTAAAACTGATTTCAAAATTTGGAAACAAAAAATGAAATGTGTTTTGGTTCAACAACGTGTTTACAAGGCCATTGATGGAACGCATGATGCCACTGTAACTGAAGAACATAAATCTGATATGTCATCCATTATTTTAAATCTATCTGACTCTGTGTTAAGAAAGGTTGATCCTTTTGAGTTTGCTGAAAAGATGTGGAAAAAGTTGGATGAATTATTCAATGTGTCATCTTTGCCTAGTAGGATGTTCTTGCTTGAAAAATTTTTCAGTTTCAAATTGGATTTGAATAAGGACATTGATGAAAACTTGGACATGTTTACAAAGCTCATTATTGATATTAAGTAATCTGATGATAAGCACATTGATGAGTATTCCCCATTGTCTTGTTAAATGCTATTCCTGAATCTTATTGTGATGTCAAATCTGCTATTAAGTATGGTCGTGATGATGTTACTCTAGATGTGGTGGTTAATGACTTAAAAAGTAAAGAGCATGATTTAAATCACAATGGGGGTGATAAAAATTCTGGGGGTGCTATGTTTGTTAAGGGAAGACATAATAATAAGTTTAAGGCTAAGAATCGTAGATGCTATAATTGTAACGAGCGTGGTCATTATGCTAACAAATGTCCCCACCCCAAGAAAGATAAATCTAGTGAACAAGCCAATGTTGTGACTGAAACTGAGTGTTATGGTGAGGTTTACTAGTTGTGCTTGTGTGAATTGCTTGAGCCTAGGGGTGGGAAAACACGGCATACCGAAAATATCGATACCGTACATATATCATACCGAAATTTTCGGTATGCTATATTGCATGCCGATGCCAATACCGAAATTTTGGAATACCGAAAATTTGGTATACCGAAACTTTGGTATACAAAAATATATACCGTTGTCAAACCGAAATAAATACCGTACCGATTTTTTCGGCATATACCGATTATACCGAAAAATACCAAAAATTTATTACATGTCGAAATTTCAATATACCGAATCATACCTGATATATAGTATACCCAAAAAATACAGAAAAATCCATAATTATCACACAATATACTCACAAAAAAATACATTACAAATGGGTTGGAAACTGGTCGGGCGAGATCCTTTCAAATCACTCGGTCATAGAACAAATGGGGGATTTTGCAACCTCTTGGGAAGCAGTTGGGTGGCAGAATTTCTCAAGAGAACCAAAGTCATCTTCCTCACCACTTTGGGAATTTCCCTTTTTGCCCTCCAAATTTTCCATCTCTCTAACTTTCCTTCTTCTTTCTCACTTTTCTTGTATTTTTCCACAGATAAAAATCATCACTACCAAACAACTCATAGGATATAAATAATTTGTGCGATAAAAATAAAAACATCTTCTGTTAAAAACAATGTACTCCATTTTGTATAACATTTCCACATAAAAATTCCAAAAAAAAAAAATAAATGAATAAAAGAAATTTTTTTCTCAAATAAAGAACCACACCAACACTAGAAAGATGGAATAGAAGAATAGTTGAGTCAACCCAAAAATACAAAGAAAATTACAAGGCTGATTGGTGAAGTTACATGCTTAACTCTCGAGATTTACCCCAAATAACTCGCCGGCTAACTATATTCAAAGATCCAACTCAAAATTTTTGTGACAACTGAAAATCTCATCTCATTTAGTCATTTATATACTAATGGAGTTTAAAACCGACGTCGAATTCGACTTGAGAAGAGGGATTTCGAAGATGAAGCATTGCGGCGTGAATCGTGATTTAGGAAGAATGACCTAGCAGCGCTGCTTAAATGTGATGTGAGTTATTACCTACTGGAGTATGATTAAAGGGCTGGAAATGGGCAGTAATAAAAAGATTGAGCTTACTAATTAAAATTAATTAAGGTCCATATTAAAAAACCCAACATAAAAAATAAAATTATAAAAATAATATATATTTTTCGGTATACCGATACCGAACCGATTTAACTATGCATATACCGATACCGAACCGATTTTTTCGGTACGGCGACTATACCGTACCAAAAATTTTGATATACCTAAATTTTGGGTTTTTTCGATATTTTTTTGTTCGACGAGCTCTGCATACCGAGTTTTCAGTTTTTTTTCCCACCCCTACTTAAGCCTTTAACTTGTGTGTTTAAATGACTTTGAAAATTTTGTTTTTTCTTATCTTGTTTCACTTTGAATCTATGTGCTTCTTTGTGAATTTGTGTTTTCTTTGTGTGAAAAATTGTTATAAATGTGTGTTTCTTATTATGTGCTTGTTTATGTGTTAAACTTGCCTTGTTTATATGCTTATTTATTTCTCTTGGTGAGGTTGAGCATGCTGTGTGAATTCAAATGTGGTGTAACATTTGATTGTTGTTTGTCTGTGTGACTGCGTATGCTTGTTTCTCTTAGTGAGGTGGAGCATGTTGTGTGCATTCAAATGTGGTGTAACATCTAATTGTTGTTTGTCTATGTGACTGTATGCTTCTGTGTGAAGTGTCTGTGTAACTTTTATGTCTATGTGACTTTTAAATGTTATAGCTTGTGTGTCTATGTGACTAGACTATTTGTCTTTAGAATTGTGCATTCTATTATGTGTGATAAATGTTATGATTTGTGTATTCATGATCTTAGTGATCGCATGTTAACTTTGAGCTTAGTTTATTTGTTTTTGTGTGAACAATTTGTGTGTCATGAGAACTGTGAGTTCTAATCTATGTGATTACATGACTTTGTGATCTTTTATTAGTTTTGTGCTTTGTTCTTTTATCTCTGTGATAATGTGTGAACTTTTGTGACTGTGTGTCGTTTTTTGTTTGACCAACTTTGTGTTTGTCAAAACTTTTGGATCTTGCATCTAACTTTGTGTTTTTCGTTTTGCAGGTGTCCAGGAAAAAGTGCAATGATGAATTTTCATTTAGTTATACACAATGGTGGATGATTTGGGTCAAGGTGGAGATTTGTTGGGCCCTTTGAACCTTTGGCCCAAATGTTGGTCTTCAGTCCCTAAGTATTGGGCCTATTTCAATTTATTGGAATAAGACTCATAGCCTTACACCCCATCCCACATTAACACCTATTTGTGACCCTAACGGGTAGAACGTGGATTTCAAATTCTTGTGTGAGTTTGAACGGGGTTTTGAACACTGTAGAATTCATCCCTCGACCACCTTCTCCGGCGACGACGAAGGCTTTTCCGACGACGATGACGACTGCATCCACCTAACAATCAGCATAATCCTTTTTGCATTTTTCACGCTCATATTATCGTCATTTGATTCTATAATAATTTGGACTATTCACCTTAACAATTAAAATTGAATATTTTATTATTAGCACTGTTCCCATCTAGCTCATCAATCAAAGCAAAATGATGAACTTGCATCAGATCTTCTCATCATCATATGATGTGATACTATATATATTGGTAAGTTCTAATAATTCATGATTATTAGTACATATATAAATTAAGAATGCATTAATGCAAGTATGTGTGGATAGAAATTTTCAAATAAATGCCTACACACAAAACACTCGAGAAAAGTTTAAGTTGATTTGAATACGGTTGTGGAAAATTTGTTTTGGATTAACAAAATTAATTAATTTAATCATTAATTTATTTAAGTGTTATAAGTTTAATTTTGAAGAAATTAAACAATATATGATTACTCTATGTTTCGTGTAGATTACCATGGTATACTTATAATCTTTAAAAATTGAATTTGGATGAGTGAGACGATGATATTATCGTGGTATTTTTATAATTGTTACAATTAAAAAATTTAAAAAGTGTGAGGGATTACCAATTGGATTAGGCAATCTCAATTGAACAAAATCAAGAACTAATTCCAATCTCTTCGGATGATGTTCTTACGTTTTTTTATTTTTTTAAAGGAAATTTATTACTATAGGCATGAGCTTTACCCTAAACACAAGAGTACAAAATACAAAGATAGTACATTTATATTACCACAATTAGGGTAATCCCAATGGGCAATATGAATCAAATCAATAAATACCCAAATTTTTGGTGATTTGGATCATATCTCCTCTAATATTTTTTACCAAAAATTTGGTTCAAAAGGAAATACTCTATAGAATCTTATTAAAATATTATTTTATTAAATTTAAATAATTATAATATTCTAAATTAATTATTTATCCCTCTAATTTTAAATTATTAATTAAATAATATATTTCTATTTTGTATTAATTAATATTTAAATTTTAATTTTAATTTTTAAATTTTAATGTTGTATAAATTTTACAAATTACATCAAAATAAATATCAAAATGAAATTAAAGAAATATATGAACAACACATTTTATAGATATTGCATAATACAACACATACAAATGAAAGACATAAATTTTAATTCTCAGATTAATACAGTTCCCAAATATGATCAATTAATGCATCTCGAAGTTCATAGTGAGGATCTCGATTTTTTATTTTTCTAAATTGAGCCAGAAATTCCTGAAATTGAGAATCGTCATCATCCCCCATTTCAATATTTATAGCCGGTGATTCTACGCGGTCAATAATAGGTGCATCAAGATCACGTTCATCTTCAATTATGATATTGTGCATAATTATGCATGTTGTCATTATATCTCCTAAAACTTCATTGCTCCAGAATCGTGCTGGATTTGTGACGATAGCAAATCGACTTTGGAGAACCCCAAATGTGCGTTCCAAATCTTTTCTACATGCTTCTTGTCTTTGTGCAAAAAGTTTTTTTTTTACGTCCACGTGGTTCATGAATGGTTTGCACAATAGTTGCCCATTTGGGGTATATACTATCAGCTAAATAGTACCCCATATCATATTCTTTTTCTTTAATGACATAACGCGAGGGAGGAGCAACACCTTTAGCAAGATTAGAGAAAATAGAAGATGAATCTAGTACGTTGATATCATTGTTGGATCCTAGCATACCAAAATAAGCATGTCATATCCAAAGATCATAGTCAGCAACAACTTCAAGAATAATAGTTGGGTGTCCACTGCGACATGCATATTGTCTCGCCCATCCAGTAGGATAATTTTTCTATTTTCAATGTATACAATCAAGGCTACCTAACATACCTGGAAAACCACGCTGCTCACCAATATACAAGAGTCTAGCAACGTCTTCTTCAATAGAAGATCTTAAGTGACGCTCTCCAAAGATCTCCACAATTGCACGACAGAATCTTTTCACACACTCAATAGCTGTTGATTCTCCGATTTTGATATATTCATCAGTTGCATCAGCTGGCACTGCATAGGCCAAATTACGAAAAGCAGTTGTTACCTTTTGAAGTGTTGATAACCCACGTCTCTTTATGGCATCCATTCGTTGGATAAAATAGCCATCATGATCTTGGACTGCATTAACAATACGAATGAACAAACTTCGAGACATTCGAAATCTCTGACGAAACATTGTTTCATCGAAGGTGGGATTTTAAAAAAATAGTCGTTATACAAATTTTGAGCTGCAGCCTCTAGATCACGATGACCATTTTATGCCCAAAGACTGAACCACCAACAGAAGAATTGTTGGTTTGACTTTGCCTCATCATTTGCATCCAACGAACTTTATTATGCATTGCTTGCTGAGCCAATCGTTGCTGATTGATGACACTAATACGAAATGCTTCAAACTCATCATCATTAGAAGAGTCTGATGATGAGGATGATATGTGTGAAGGACCAATTAAATTTTGTGGGTTCATCTTAAAAAGCTTTTTGTGACAAAAGAAATAAGAGAATTGTAAATGATGAGAAGAATATGGAAAATGATGTGTATGATTGATGAGCAATGCACCCATTATATAATTAAAAATTTGTTGGAGGTTTTGATCTCAACCCTTAATTGTGGTTGATGGCTTTCGATCTCAACCATCCAATTTTGCACTACAAAAAAAATTGCCTTTAGAGACATTCAAAAGTGTGGTTATAGGTAATATATTAACACATTTTACTTATAACCACGTCTATTTTTTGTGTCGTCCATTGTGACGTGGGGATAATCCATATCTATTACCACAGTTTTAAATGTGAAGAAATATAATTTATTAACACACTTCTACCTATTACCACAGTTTAAAATGGGAAGAAAGATTATTTATTAAAACATTTATAAATGTTGCAATAAATTAATATTAAATAAAATTATCTTTCCTAGACTCGAACATGGTCTCCACTTGATGTCTTGTTCTTATATTTAAGTATTTGAGCCAATTGAACCAAATGAATTTATGATGATAAGTTTTCATCGAATAAAATATATTTAATATACATCATTAAGTTTTAATATTGAAATTCTACAAAATTCATGATTTCGTACATTCTTAAATATTATTTCGTACATTCATAAAATAAAATAAATATTAAAATTCTTTAGGAAATAAAAATTATTTAATCAATATATATTTATCTAATATATACTCTTAATTAAATTAATTAAAATTTATATATTAAAATTAAACTTAAATATGTTTTTTTTTTGTGTATTTTAAGTTTTTATCCATTACCAAAATTTTTTTTAGTAGATTATAATTATTAATCAACATGTGTGGTAATAGACTAGGTAAACCAACATATGACCAAGCGTATCTAAAAATCATATATAAAGACATTAATTTAATAGTGTGTTAAAAAGGGTGTGGTAATAGATCATGTATTAA
This sequence comes from Pogostemon cablin, assembly GCA_023678885.1. Classification (NCBI taxonomy): domain Eukaryota; kingdom Viridiplantae; phylum Streptophyta; class Magnoliopsida; order Lamiales; family Lamiaceae; genus Pogostemon; species Pogostemon cablin. Next base: position 15,416,906 of record CM042978.1, on the reverse strand, counting down.
CTCACGTAAAATCAAGCGTATCTAAAAAATACATATTAAGACATTATTTTATAGTGTATTAAAAGGGGTGTAGTAATAGATTATATTGATTTGAAATGTATCAATAGTATATTTATTACCACATTTATTTTAAATTGTCATAAAAAGGGTGTGGTAATAAGTCATTTTTGTTGTAGTGTTGGTTGGTGACTTTCAATCCTAGCCGCTGAGATTGATTGGTGGCTTTCAATCTCAGCCGTTGAGACTGGTTAGTAGCTTTCAATCCTAGCCGTTGAGGCTGGTTGGTGGTTTGTGAACAAAAATTATGTTGTTTTATTTTTTAAGTATTTGTGTTTGTGTTTGTATTTGTATTTTTATTTTTCTTAGTGTTTAAGTTTTAAGATATTTATTTATATGTCTAGTGTCTAATGTATTTGTATGTCTATCTTTTTTAATGTTCAATGTAATTTTTTTAATATAATATGTAATTTTAATTGTGCAAGAAGTAATTTTTTAAATTATTTTAATGACACATAATTTATTCTATATTAATTATATAAAATATAAAAACATAAATATATATTTAACAATTAAAAATAATTATTAAGAGTGGATAAAATTATATATATAAATATAATTATATTTAAATTGAGCATTAAAAATAACTATAAAAAAAATATTTGGGTAACAAATTTGGGTAACACCCAAATTTACCCAAATTTGGGTCACAAAACCCTTTTACCCAAATTTTTTGATAAAAGGTCAAAACACTTTTACCCAAAAATTTGGGTAAAAGGGTCAAGATTGGAAATGGCCTTAATAACATGGAACAACCTAAGAACTATGACTAGCAATTTTTCTCTATGCAGCTGTTAGGATCTCCACACCAATCAGAGTACCTTATATTCAACTTCAATATTTTCTTTCTTCATATCCACCAACTCCATACTTGGGATTTTATTTCATACCATATATCCATTTTCTATACTGATAGAGAGTTTGGTCTATGTGTCACTTTTTCCTACTTTCAAGGTGACGTGTCATTTTTTATTCATTGTTATTTTTCTTTTATTTAATTTTCCTTTCAAAACTTTTTCTTTCTTTCTCTCCTTTATCTGTTTATTTATTAATGAGTGAATAAATCCATATTATTAATGAGTGAATAAAATTTTGATTCAATACATGCAATAATTAAAATGTATTCCTAATAAAATTTTGATAATAATTAAGATCAATTAATTTAAAATGCATCTTCAATAATAAATACTTTTTTATATTAAGTTTTCTTTATTATATAAAAAATACATATTACATTGGTCGATTATTAAAAATTTTATTTATATTCAATATCTCTAATATAATTCATACTTAAAAAAATTGTAAGATATAAAATGAATAAACTATAAATGTAAAACAAATATTTATTTCTCTATTCGACTACATAAATAATTTTTTTATTATTTAAACTATAGAATATTTTATAATTTCAAAAGATAAATTAAATTATATTTATATTTCAAAATAATTATATTTATAAAAATTAAATTATATATTAATTTAATTTAAAATTTATCTCTACTCCAGTACAATGCACGACCAATACCACCAGTATATAATAGGAGATACTCCCTCCGTCCCAAAGATAAGTTTCCGGTTATTGTAGATATGGAGTTTAGAAAAAGTTACTTTTTACTTTACTTTTAGGGTAGTTTGATATTTTTAGGTAATAAATAAATTATGAAGTAAGTTATGTGAGTTGTAAAGGGGTGAAAATTTTGAAATTAAAATGTGTTGTGGGGATATTGATTTGTGTGTATTTTCTTATTTGGGGGTGCGAACTTATTTATAGGACAAACAAAAATAGAAATTGTGAATTTGTTTATGAGATGGAGGAAGTGAGTACATACTTTTTCAAATGCAATGAGGTGGCTATTTAGAGAAATAGAATATCTTGATTCTTCTAGGGCTGGACGGTACGGTATACCAAAAATATTTAAGCATACCGTATACCGGACAGAAATTTTCGACATTAAAAAATACATACCGATACCGTACCGAAAATTTCGGTATACCAAAATTTTGGTATGCTAATGATCAATACCGTCTTTTACCGTATACCGAAATACTATTTCATATCGATATACTGATACATACCGCCTCATACCGAACGAAAAAAAAAACTGATAATATATTATCATTTGTCCATTTATCCAATAAACAACAGACCCAAATTTTCAGTAACTCATCATACTATCTAAGAATACTTAATTTAGAACACAATATCTTAAATAAAATAATAAAAAATCAAAATCAAAACAATTCTACTGACAAAATGGGAGGCGCGGAGTGAATAAAGGTTGAGATTTGAGAGATCTCGAAGACGTGGAGTGCCGCAATGATTAGCGGCTAAGAGACGCCGGAGGTCAGTGGCGGAGGGGTACCCAGTTGGAGTATCAAAATACTGAAAATAGAGAGAGAGGTGGGGGGTCGGCGGCAGAGGGAGTAGGGTTTGAAATGAAATTGTCAATTGAATTTTAATTTTGAATATATGTTGCTTTAACTTTTTTTTTTTCAAAGGCTCAAACTAAAAAGTTTAATTGATTTATATATAATTATTTACAATTATAATTAATATTACAGTATACCGTTATATACCGAAATACCGAAAAAAATATTGGTATTTCGGTATATACCAAAATATCGATTTTTTAAAACTAGCTTACCATTACCGTACCGAAAAAATCGGTATGGTATCTACTGTACCGATTTTTTCGGTATGCTGAAATTTTCGATAAATTCGTTATTTTACGGTACGATAAGTGTCGGTATACCGAAATTTCGTTATTTTCGTCCAACCCTAGATTCTTCTTCGAAGCAAACTTGTGATAAGTGGTTTTATTCATAAAAGCCCATTAACATGAGATATATTTATATGTAACTTCTCATCAATATTTATCACAAGAATCATTCTTCCACTTGATACATAACATGATATTTTGATTACCATTTTGAATCCTGTAAAAAAAAAAAAACCATTTTTTATTATGTTCATCGTGCCACAATTTTATATTTTGTTTTTTTTTTAAATCCAACAATTACATCTTATTTAAATCGCCAACCATTTATTTATTTATTAGAATGAAATGCTCACTGAAAAAATTTTATTTTTTAATAATGAAATTTACCAATGAAATTGAATATAATTGATAATTACTCATGGATTAACAATAAAAATAACAATTTTCTTTTAGCAACCTAATGTCAATAGAAATTTCTCTATTTTATCAAGTAATTCAGTCTGTTTGTAATTAATTACTCACGGATTACTAAGAGAATCATTATAAATTATCAATTGAATTATTAACAACAGATTACCAACGAAATTATTTACTATCGAAATTATTAAATTTTCGTTGTTAAAATTTACCAACAACTACTTTACCAAACAATTCTATTGATAATTTGTTTATAAATCAATATAATAATGGAATTAAGGCATTTACTAATAAAATATTTCATTGTAAAAAACCGTTTTTAGTGAACAAAGCAAAGGAAGCCTAAATTGTAAAAATCGCCCTTCACATGGTTGAAAGTTTCTGTTATTTAATGTTCATTTATTAAATTACTTTTATTAATATATTTGCTTTAATCGGTGCATTGTTTTATGATTTGGTGAAGAAATAGTAGGCACTCACATGGGTTTGGTTTTAACTTTTAAATTATAATTTTCGGTAGTTGAAATGGTAATTTATGATATTGACTTTACTCATTAAAGTATAATTATCAACAAAGAGTTAGATGAGATTGCTTTATAAAATAATTTCATGATATAAATAAATAATAATAATATTTAAATTAAAAAAGTGATAATGAAATAATAAAAAATAATAATATATTATAAATAAAAAAATGAATAATATTTTAAAGAGAAATGATAACATACAACTAATTAAAAGATTATAATATGTTCTCACCGGAAAAGGTACTATCCCATAATTATTATTACATGCATCTACTTTTAGACTTATACACTTATGAATAAAAATGTATACACGTTATTAACAAAATATCTTTAAGTTTTTTATGAAAAATTCAACGTAAAAAAAACTATTTATGTCATTATTAAAAAATATTTATATACTATTGAATAAAAATTATACTTATATGGGTGCAAAAGTGCACCCGAATGCACATGATATCAACACATAAATAAAACATGTAATTGAATGATTAAAGTACTACTCCCTCCGTCTCGGCCAAAGGTCACCGTTTGCTTTTTACATGTGGATTAAGGAGTATTATTATTTTATGTAAAGTAAGTAGTTGTATTAGTAGTGAGTGGTGGACCATATGTGAGGCCTTTTTATTAAAAATGAAAAATGGTGACATTTGAATGAGACGCTCAATATAGTAAAATGGTGACATTTCGGTGGGATGGAGGGAGTCTATAATTTATTAAAATATGATGAATGATAAATTAAAATATTCATATGATTTTAAAGTATTATAGTGTTATCAACGGAATCAAATTTTCGTTACTAAAAATTATTAACCATTACTTTACCAACAAATTCTATTGTTAATCTGTTAATAAATTAATTTAAAAATAAAATAAATACTTTTATAAAATGAATATTTTATTAGTAAATTTTTTTTAAAGTAATTCATCATACTCTACCCACACAATACAAACTTTATTTAGATAATAATTACTATATTTTAATAATGAATCGACATGTCTTCACTCACTCGTGTCTGTCTTTGTGAGACTTTGTCAGTTATTTAAATATACTTCAAATTGAATTATTTATTCAAAAGTTACTTAGATTAATTAATTATTTGACTTCTTAATTTAATTTTATTTTTGATAATGCTACATACTCCCTCCGTCCCACACTAAGGGTCTTTTTTTTCTATTTTGGTCGTCCCATTCAAAGGGTTCCCTTTCCTTTTATATACATATGAGTCTCACACTCACCCACTAATACAATTAAACATGGGGTTCACACTCCCGCTAATATAACTGCCCATTACACATTAAATAATACTTCTTAATCTACGTGCAAAAAAGCAAAATGCATCATTGGACGGAGGGAGTATATAAATGTGGAGAAAGAGAAAGTAGTAACATTCCTAACAAAATAAAAAAAAATAATTAAAATAATGATCCATGATCTGTTTCCTGCCTTCTGTGTGAGGCTGGCTTACTTTTTCCAATCAAATAGTTGTTCTGTTGTATACTCAATAGTCAATAGACCATCCAATGTCGTTGGTTAAAAAGTAATGATAACAATCATCTACTCAGATCATAGACTTTTTTTAATTTGTTATTGTAATTAATTAAATTTTATTGTCTAATAAATAAAATGTAAAGGAAAATATATTAAATATTGATTAAATTTTTATTTATTAAGGAATTTAAATAAATTAATTTCTAAAATAAGTAAATAAATAATTGATAATTAATATAATTATTTGAGCTCAAATCCAAGTCAAATGAGCTCGATCCAAGTTAAAAGAGCCTCATTCAAGTTAAATGAGCTCAAATTCGAGTTAAGTGGACTCCGTTCAAGTTCAAATCAAGTTCAGTTGACCTAATTAAATTAAATAGGTCCACATCAAGTTGCCTAATTAAATTAAATAGACCCAAGTTAAATCCAGCAGACTAATTTAAATTAAATATGATTGTATCCAGTTCAGCAGACCTAACTAAAGGAAAAAACTCAACATATCTTTTGAAGGAGAAAATATCTCTCAAGCGATTATTTTCTCTACCTATAAATAAGGACCTTCAGTCCTCATTCCAGACATATTCAAGCACCCGAAGACAAGACGCTCTTGAAGAGATCAAGAACATTCGAGGATCTTCAAAGCTTCAAGCTCAAGAACGCTCGAGGATCTTCAAATCTTCAAAGCTTCAAGCTCAAAACCTTCGAGGATCTTCAAATCTTCAAATCTTCAAACTCAGGACCTTCAAGTGATCTTCAAGTCTTCAAAGCTTCAAGTCGAAAGCTTCAAGTCAAGCTTCAAGCAGCTTCAAAGTAACTTCAAGTCAAGAACCGCCTCTGATCAAAGACTAAGGTGCTTAGCCTCTCCGATCAGGCGTTCTCCATCCAGTAAAATTCGTGAGGTCAACAGTGTTCTATCGAATTGAACGGCGTTCTTCGCAACGAATCTTCAAGTCAACGTTTGATCCAAACAAAGGCTCGACGCTTCTGGATAAACGTTTTAAAGCTTCAAGTCAACCCAAGCTCGGACAAGCTTCATCCGAAGATCCGGCTCCGAAAGTTGAAGAAGTCAATAAATCAACTCAAGAGAGGAATCAGAGGATAACTATAAGCTGTTTACTCAATTCTCAAGTTTAATCCATTTTGGATTTTCTTTGTAATATCTTTTGTGTTTATTATTTAATAAATACAAAATTTTGTTGTTATAGTTATTTTATGAGCATATGTTAGAGAAATCTCTAATCGAGATAGAACAAGTGACATTGATTTTATATTTGGTTATTACTATCCATTAAAATATCATCACTTTTTATTTGGGTGTACTAATTCATTAAATAATTTATTATACCATTAATATTTTTTAAGGATAGTTTGCACTCTGAAATTTCTGAATGTAACCTCATAATACTTTTCAAACCCTAATCATTTGTTATCAAATCTTCTCATTCATCTTACCCAGTTACCCTATATAAAATTGTTTATTCAATCAAATAATTCTGAACCCTTTCATAAATCGAATAAAATATTCCCCAAAATTATTTTGTTACCAACAAAATAATCGCTTGAAATACTCACGGTCTATAATTGGAAGGAAAATTTTTGAGTATAAACTGTAAATTCATCCATAAAAATACAAATCTCATCATCTATATCTAACTTATCATGATTTGAAATTTTCCACAAACAACAAAATCGATCAAGTATATAATTGCTTAATCGTTCAAATGGATTTCATCACTAAAATCCATGAAACATCATCAAAATAAAATTAAAAGCCTAGATAGAATAATTAATTCCGATTTGTTGATGTTCAAACATAATTATTCGATCCCGCATATACTCAACTCTCTTCTTTAGAGGTGCGATCCATTCTTTTGTGGAAAAAACCTTGATAAAATGGGGATATGTTTAGATAGAGTGGTGGGGATAAAATGAGAGGTATATTTAGTAAATATATTGTATTTTTTTAATATTTAATTTAATAGGATTTATCTAGTAAATGATGTAAGTTCAACAATTTTGGGAGGCTCATTTATTAATTCATTTCTTATTCATTTTATGAAAGTAGGAGACAGTGTCATATATAAATGTTTATTATAAATTGATTATTATATTTAAGACTTAGAATATAAATTTTAGGTATGATATATGAATACTAAAATATTGTCTAAAAACATCATACTAATTTTCATATACATAATTATATTTTGGATTTTACTCCCATAAATCTCTATCAACCACTGAGTAAACTCTAAATTTAAATTCATTCAGACGATGAATTATAAAGATATATTGTTACTGTGAAGAATAAACCTTATTCAATCATAGTTAAGTATTGATATGAAGTTGGTGGATGTCTTAGTTTTAGAATGGATATGATACATGGAAGAAATGGATGTATCAGTGGGATAAATACTCAAAATGACAGCAATATGGTACAACCGATGTATGCATGGAACATGACCTGTTCGTGAGGGTTTTTGGATGGCTAAACGGATTAGTTAGGAGCGGTTGAGCATATGACTGGAAAGCTTGACGCATAGGCTATTAGTTGGAAGTAGTTTCACTCGGTTTGGTAACCGTTTGATACTCCAACTGAAAGCTCAAAGATGCTTCAACAAGTTGGTCCTGTAACTTTCTGTTTCATTAGTTTGCGTATATAAAGTTGTATTCACAGCTTTATTCATGTGTAATCACCTCCACAATCATGTAGCAATAAAGAAGCTCTCTCCCGTGGACGTAAGAGTTTCATCTCCGAACCACGTAAATCCTCTCGTGTTTTCATTTTCTTTCGTCTATCTCAAATATGAGTTCTTGTGCATTCTGCCAATTTTCACAACAATTGGCGCCGTCTGTGGGAAGAAGGGCAGGCCAAGGAAGAAGATGGAGATTGAAGATCAAGTTGGTGTTTCCATGAAGGTTGAAAGCGGTTTCAGAGGATGAAATCTGATCGCGATATGAAGATGAAGAAGAACAGTGAGTTGCAAGAAAGTAGGCGATTCTTGCAGATCAACGAAAGATGGATTCAGAGTCGTTCTTTGGACGGCAGTTCAGAGGAGAGAGGAGAGAGAGAAGCAACGTCAAAAGTGGGTCAATGTGCAACCAAGTTGGGGTTCTCGAATCTGCAAGAAAAGGAGTTCTGGTTTCCAGCGAAGCAGAAGATCGGCGGACAGTCGATGGTGGTTGGAGGTAGAAGAACATGGAGGCAGATGGAAGAACAAGGATGCAGTGGTTGCGGGTTATTGACTACAACAGACGGGAAGCGGTGGAGATCAAGAAACCGGTGGAGGAAGTTCCAAGGAGGGATTCTTGATTCTGCAAGTGTTGTCTGGCGTAATCAGCAACAGATTTGGAGTGGTTGGAATAGCGATCGACGATTTCCGACAATTGGAACTTGTTGATCGTGGGCTACACGTGAAAATTAACTGGCGTGGCAAGATACAGTTCCAGCGAGGAAGGTGTAACACTGCGGCACAAGATGGCGGTTCGACGGGATTGACGACTGGCAACGACTTTCAGGGGTATCAGTGTGACCATCTGTTCCGGTGAGAAGGTTGGTCACGATTACCGGTGAGATTCTTGGTTTCGCAACGTCATTCTCCGCCATGATGGTGGCGTGTTGCAGCGGCGGTGATTTGTCGACAATTTGGAAAGGAAAATGAGTTCTTGAGCGGCGCGTAGACTAGCAACAGAATCCGGCATGCCCAACCATAATGTGTGGTGACCAACAGCGGGAATTCTTCAACAGTGATGAGATTTGAGATGATGACGTGGAGAGGAGGCAGCATAGGTGATTCTCCTATGGTAATGGCGTATAAATCTTTGGGCGAGTGAAGTAGCGCGGGTGAATGAACTTTGGCAGTAGAACTCTCCAACCATATCTGAGAATGGTAATGCTGCAGTTGGGAAAGAGTTGGAGTTCATCACCGTGGCACGATGGAATCAGGCGGCGCTCGAAAATGGACAGTGGCAACAGCTTCTCTCCGGTGGATGATGAAGCTGGCAGATGGGTTCACAAATTGGATTGATGTGATATTCAGGCAAGAAGGTAGGTCAGTCCAATTGTGATTAAGAGTTGATTACAGCAAATTAAAGGGAAGAAAAATTGTTCATAAGTGAAGGACTATTTTTCAAAGAAGTGCAGAGGATCATCTGTGAAGAGTCATAAGTGGCTTGAGGGTTCAGTACAAGTTCGAAGAACTGAATCGGTACAAGGTCGTGCCAGCATCGTTTAAACGTAATGCAGTAATGGCATGGGACTCCCAGCAAGGTGGAGTCGGGACATGGCAGGTTAACCATGGAGGTGAAATCATGCTTCAACAGCATTGATTTTTCATAAGGATAAGGTCAGCTCAACAAGTTTGTAAGGAAAAGATTTTCCGGTAAGTGAATGGTGTTCGGGGGAAGTAGCGATATAACGGGTAGCTAGGAGATGTGTTACTTGGACTCGTTGGCGTTTAAGAGCAGCGCGGTAACAACGAGCAAGTAGGAGAAGCATCGGGTAATCCTAGTGAGTTAGAATCGACTTCAAAGTAATGACACTTTCATTAGGAAAATGGTTCGAACTTGGTGTGGCTTGGCGGTAAGTCAACATTTATATGTTGCAGGTGTTGCTCATGGTTGAGCAATGGTAAAAGGTATTGCTCAAGTTGGAGCAATGATTAAGAGGTGCTACTCAAGGTGGAGTAGTGTAATGGAGGGAGAGTTGCTATGGTTTGATTAAGGTTTAAGGTGGAGATTTGTGAAGAATAAACTTTATTCAATCATAGTTAAGTATTGATATGGAGTTGGTGGATGTCTTAGTTTGAGAATGGATATGATACATGGAAGAAATGGATGTATCAGTGAGATAAATACTCAAAATGACAGCAATATGGTACAACCGATGTATGCATGGAACATGGCCTGTTCGTGAGGGTTTTTGGATGGCTAAACGGATTAGTTAGGAGCGGTTGAGCATATGGCTGGAAAGCTTGACACATAGGCTGTTAGATGGAAGTAGTTTCACTCGGTTTGGTAACCGTTTGATACTCCAACTGAAAGCTCAAAGATGCTTCAGCAAGTTGGTCCTGTAACTTTCTGTTTCATTAGTTTGTGTATATAAAGTTGTATTCACAGCTTTATTCATGTGTAATCACCTCCACAATCATGTAGCAATAAAGAAGCTCTCTCCCGTGGACGTAGGAGTTTCATCTCCGAACCACGTAAATCCTCTCGTGTTTTCATTTTCTTTCGTCTATCTCAAATATGAGTTCTTGTGCATTCTGCCAATTTTTACGACAGTTACATTAATGGGTAAAGTATCATTATACCTCAAAATTAAAAAAATAAATTTTAAAATAAAATAGCACTTGATTCAAGTTTAATCGATGAATAAAAGTGACGAACCATGCATGTGAATAAAATAAGCCCTGACAAGCTTGTATGTGCGATATATCATTTTTCATTGATTCGAATTTCACTTTTTATTTAAATATCTTCATAACTTATTATTTGTCTCACATAATTCTTTTTGTGAAACGGTCTTACAGAGGTTATTATTTTATTTTGATAAAAACTTGTGAGAAGTCATTTCATGTAAGACCTTAAGTGGAACGGATAAAAAATGATAACATCATTATTGATACTCGATCAATGAAAAGTGAAAATAGTGCAGTGAATTATTTTGTAAACAATTTATAATATAAATAAAAAATAATAACATTTTATAACGAAATAATAGTATATTTTATAGCAAAAATAATAATTAATTACAAAAGTGTAAAATGATTTGAGACGATTTTTTGCAAGCACTTTCCTATTATTTTTTAATTTACTCTATTTAAATAATTAATTTGATCAGCCATGTGCATGCAAAGATTTAGTCTTAATTTTTTACAAATATTTTTAATTATAGTGACATATTGTTCCCTTCTATCCACAATTTCTGTACCACGATTAAACTAATTGAAAATATCTCTAATTTTCTTCCACTTGTTAATATTGTTATATTTTTTTAATGAGCAGATGTGACTTCTTAATAAATTTAGATTAAATTAGTAGATGTGACTTCTTAATGAGTAGAAGAAAGCAGAATTAGCTTGAATCACCTCATTTAATTTTAAATTTAGATTATATATATGTTGAATGATTTTTTTTTTTAAAAAAAGTATAGCTAAGCTTATACTCCCTCCGTCCCAGGAAATATGGCACACTTTCCATTTTGGGTTGTCCCATAAAAGTTTGCACATTCCTAAAAAAGCAAAAAGTCAAACACGATCATCCTTCCCCATATACTTTATTTACAAAAAAACCACACCTACCTAACACACATAACATACTTTATCATTTATTTGTTACAAAAAAAAAATCATAATACCCCTAAAAGTCATCACTTTATTAATCTCCGTGCCAGGAAAGGGGTGCAATCTTTCCTGGGACGGAGTGAGTAGTAATTACTAATAAGCTATTGAAAATAATTTTCTTTTTCTCACCACTTTAATTCTCTGTGTCATTTTGGTACATCATTTCATGTGTAAAATAGTTGGATGAACGACAAATAGAAGAGAGTTGACTATTCCTAATCCTTAAACCCTAAGGGCAATGGTTGGATTTAATTCCCCTTTATGTGTCAATCACTTAATGCGCAACACAGAAAATAATGGACGAAAATGACGCAAAAGATTCGGTGTGTTTTTCTCATTTCAACAAGTAGGCTAATTTATTTATATGTGGTTGTTTCAAAAATTTTTAATGATATATGGCTATTAGGGGGATTGTTAACAGAATAAGCAGAGAGGCAGTGGCGCCTCTGCCACGCATCACCTACACCTCATTAAAATAATAATTAAATAATTATTAATTATTAATTGTAGTGAAATTAAATTAATGTAATGGTTTTAATTTAAAAATTAAAGTTAGTAATTATTTGAGATTTAGAATGAGTCTATATTCGCAATATGTTAAAGGGTATAATATTTTGTTCTAAAAAATATTTATTCATTACTCCATGTCCTAAATTAAATTTCACAGTTTTTGGTTTTGTTCGTTAAACTTCACACTAAAAAAAGAAAATATCATATTAATTCTCAATTTCAAAGTTACATTTAAATTACAAAATTAACACTCTCACCTAAAACACATTACATATTTTATAATTTATTTTTTATTTAAAAATACTATATTAACCTAAAAAAATCAATGAAATTGGTCAAAATTTTTTAGAAAACATTATGTCTACAGTAACGACGCAGAATAAATTGAGACGGATGGTAATTACAATAGACACAAAGTGTTTTTTTTAAAATTATTTTTGGACCAATTTTATTGACTTTTTTAGGGTATTGTATTATTTTTAAGTAATAAATAAATTATAAAATATGTTATGTGTGTTAGATGACATTATTCAATTTGTAATTAAAATGTAATTTTGAGGTTGTGAATTGATGATGTTTCTTTTTTTTAATAGTGAAATTTAATGTGGGACGCAAGAAAATAGAAAGTGTAAAATTTAAGTTGGGACGAAAATATTATATCCTTTAACATCCTGTGCACTCATACATGGGCTCATCCTAAATAATCAAATAATTACAACATTAATTTTTGGGAGGATTACTACTAGATAAAAAAAACTTTTAATTACTATGAGATACAAACATACAAAAATATTACTATAAACTACAAAAATATATAGTGATATTCCAATATTACCCCTACAATGTGCTGCACATAAATGTTGTGTGCAGCAAAAGTTCGTGTGTAGTAAAAAAAAGTATGTACAGCATAAAAGTGTGGTGGTCAGGCGGAGCTCCGGCGACCGGCCGGAGGAGCTCGGCATCGGCAGTTTCCCGCGGCCGGCGACAGTTTTCCGGCCACCGGCCTCCGGCAGTCCGACGGCGACGGAGGCGGTCCTGTAGTTTCCGCCGGCGGTGGGTGGGGGTTTGGGTTTATGGTTTAAAAGTGGAGTATGAATTTAGGGTTATATTTTGTATTTTACTTTAATATTTTGTATGTGATAGTAATTATTTTAAATCAATATATTTAATAGTAATTAGGGGTACAATTGTCACATTAACATTTGATGAGTTTATTATCTTACTGGGAGTGCAAATTATTTAATATCATAGTATTAAAATTTAAGAAAGATAAACTATAAAAATAAACTAATTTATAAAAATAATTTTATATGTTAAATGAAAAAAAAATTTAAGTCCAAATGAGACGACTCACGACTGCCCCTAAATCGATCGAACATTGTCCAAGTCGGTGCATGATTATCTTGTAGGCAAAAACTTGCGCCGGAGGTTAATTTTTATTTTATTTTTTTTAAGTAATAGTGAAATCTAGTCGATGTAAAATATATTATCTTTTTGAAAAATTTGTAACTAATAAAAAGAAATGATCTATAGTAAACGATATCACTTAGCTTATACTTGTATTATTGCATGCATTGAGTTGATTTGAAAGAATGAGCATATTGTGAATGGGTATACATCATAAGTTTGTTTTTTCAATACTCTTTAATACTCTTCCGTCCTTCATGTGCATTTTATTATTTTTGGCGTTCGATTCAAAGGTGTTCATTTCCTCTATTTAGTAAAAAAATATACAATATGACTCACCACTTCCCTCTAACACAACTACCCACTTTACATATAATAATACTCTTTAATTCACGTGTAAAGCAAACGGACACCTTATAACCGGACGGAGGGAGTATATAAAAATTTTACTTTTTGAAAAGTAGTACTCCATTTTTTATTAAAAAAAAAGTAGAATAGTAAAAGTTATTTTTTAAATACTAGTGATTTTTCATATTCTAAAATGTAATCGATAAATCAGGATCTACAATAATTTGAAGAGTAATTTTCTTATATAAAAGAATAATAATTTATATTTTTAAAATGTAATTTTTTATATACTAAAAAGGAGTAATAATTAAAAATATGGTTCAAATGTGAACATATTTGAAAGAGTGTTTTTCCGTTTAGTAATACGATGTTCGATCTTGTATCTGGTCTTTTTTTTTTTTGTCATATGTGACTTTTCTTTACATTTCAGAATGATGAAAGTCTATACAAGTTTTTACATTTCTTTACTCATAAAATGACTTTTTTCTCTGTGAGTTTGATTTCTCATTTCAGAATGATGAAAGTGTTTCCTCTTCATACAAAAAGGAAATTTGCTCCCACTGTATACGTAAACAATGTTATTTTCGTGTACAATGAAGTTAAATTTCCTAACTGTACGAAAGAGAATTTGTATATTTATAAGAAAACATACATTTTTTCTTTGCTGAACCCAAATAAACACCAAGTTCAGAATTTTTGAGATTTCAATTAAGATAAACTGGACCAAGCCCAGCATCGTTTTGCAAATGTTAATAAAAGGCCCGATCAATCAAGGTTAAATGTCACTGCATATTAGGTTCTAAAAATACATACTAGCTACATATATCCCAATATCTCCCCTTAAATTGGAGCATGCTAATCACAAATGATCACCAACTTGTCCAAAATGAGTTTAAATTGTCATTTTCCGCCAATAATACTGTCCATCTATGGGTATGATGAATAAGACCGTGAAGAACAACATAACATAGAAAATGATAATCCACCTCAATATGGTTGGTTCGTTCATAGAACTTCGCAACTATTACAATATAAATCCATAGCACTGAGATGTTGCACTCCTAGACGCCAAACAACTCCTTCAACCACTTGCAACCTCAGCCATTTTACGATACTCGTTTTAGCTGACGAACGAGACACACTTACTCGTATCTTCGTCTTCCAAGAGATAGCCAAATCTCCAAGAAAAATCAACCAACCAAATAAAGATTGTCGTGTGAGTGGACAACTCGCCCAATTTGAATCGTACAACTTCAAAACTGCATCCAATGATCTTTGTTGAGGCTCATGTAAGAATTGCGATAAGATATGAACAACATAATCTAATAAATTTTGTTGCTAAAAAAAAGTTTTTTTTAGTGTGAGACTACATTTTTATAATTAGTTATTTATACTACGAATTGTTCATTAAATAAACCATTACACCTCTATCACTTTTCGTTAGTATTATTCCCTCCGTCCCACATATTTTTATCCACTTTTTATTTTGAGCTGTCCCACGTATTTTTACTCATTCCATAAATAACAAAAAATACACTCTACATCTTTCCTACTTTTTACATTTTATTCATCAATTCCAACAATTTTATTTACTTTTTTACACTTTATTTATCATTCTCAATAACTTTATTCACATTTTCTCTCTAAATTACCAATTTACCTTTATTTTTTTTACATTATATATTAAAAAAACACTTCTTAATTTTCGTGTCAGTACAAACGGAAAAAACCCGAAATGGAGGGAGTATTTTTTTTTTTAAATTAAAGTATTTGTCATTCAATATTTTTTACAAAAGTATTTGTCATTCAGTATTTTTTACTTTTTTATTTTTTACTGACGAGGTAATACACAACACTTTGATAACTATTTCCCCGAGTCTCTTCTGAACTAGTTCACTATACATTTTAATGATACAAAATTACTCTTTAATACTTAAAAAAATTACTATCAGAAGAGATGAACTATTAATTAACTCGTCAAATATTACTTTTTACAAAATATAACAAAATATCCAAATTTGAGAAGTAAAACTTTTTTATTCAAATATGTAATAAGTCATCGTTCTAAAATACAATTTTGATAAAATCATGTTATAGTTGAAAGGGGATTCCTCCTGCCTTTCCTCTCCTTAGGACCAATCTTTATTTCTTTGTTTCTTTGGGTGCAGTAATATGGCTTACGCAAGTTTGAAAACAATTTGTCCACATACGACATTTCGTATCCCTTAGAAAAGGAAAAAAAAAAAATCCGCATATTCTTCAGCACAATAAGAGTAAGACTGTCCATTTAAAAGTGAAGAAAAAAGAAAAAAGAAAACTGAAAAAAGGAGTTGGCTCGGCTCGGCTTGAGCTGAAGTTGCGTGATTTTTCGCTTATATATTCCCTCGTTACTCATGAGAAATTGAATAAGCGGATTTTAATATATTAATCATAAATTAATATGACTGGTTTTATAAAACAAAAGTACTGTTTTCTTTTAGAGAGACGTGTCCTCGGGTGCACCCACTTTTAAAAATGTATACAAATATAAACAAAAACATATAGTATAATTATGAAAAAAAATGTATACAATTTAATTGTTAAATTTTTAATGAAAAATTGAGTGTAAAAAAAATACATTTATTAAAAAAAATATGTAATATACACTATTGAATAAAAAGTTATACACATAGATGCTAGTTTTTTTAATATGAAATACTTAGTGTGAAAAAAGTATACAATTATTAAGAAACACGTATACAATATAAAATAAATTGTATACAAAATAGAATAAAAAGTCATATATATATGGGTGCACTCTACACTCGGGTGCACCTAATATCAACTCTTAAATAAAGACAAAGATTTGTGTGAGACTGTCTTACGTAAGGGCTTACGTGAGATGACCATAAAGTGATTACTTTTATATAAGAAAGTGATAATAAATTAATAAAAAATATTAATGTTATTTCATGAACAATTTATAGTATAAATAAAAAGTGATAATTTTTTATAACAAAAGTAATAATGATTTATAGTGAAAGTGATAACTATTTTAAAAAGTTAAAAATGGTCTCACGTGAGACGGTCTCACGCAAGACCTACCCTTAATTAGATAAATAATAATTAATCAAAAATTAATACTAGTAGTAATTTATTAGGGACAAAACTTATATAAGATGGATAAAAAGTAATAACATCATTAATTATCATTTTCGTTATAAAATATTATCATTTTTGGTATGAAATGTTATTATTTTTTAGTTATAATATAAACTATTCATGAAATAATTCACTGAATTATTATCATTTTTCATTGATTGAGTATCATTTTTCATTATTAATGTTATCACTTTTACTTTTTAGTCGTCTTACATAAGGACTTATGTGACTTATGTGAGACAATATCACATAAATTTTTTATATAATCAAGATTAATTACTTCAGTTAATTTCCTGATTATTTAATTACATAAACCAATGTATTTTAATTAATAATTAATTATTTATTCAATGTATAATAGTAATATGTAATTATTTGTTTTTTTAGTCATTCTCTTGTGAGACGGGTCGACCCATCACTAAAGTATGTTTGTTATATAAATAAAGTATGCTTATTAATTTATAGTTAAAATATACTATCAAAAATAAATTATATTATAACACGCTAAAATCATACTTTAATGCATAATTCAACATACTTAAACAATCATTAAACGCATTTTATCTATTATACAAACATACTTTAATAGATCTCATAAACTGTCCCATATAAATAACGTCTCACAAAAAAAATTCTTCTATAATTTTTGTTATAAATAAAATTTGTAACTACATAACGTGATACACCGCAGTCATGCACGGAATAAGTATATATATATATATATATATATATATATATATATATATATATATATATATATATATATATATATATATATATATATATATATATATATATTATCAGTAAAAAAATATCATTGCCATAGGGTATAAGACATACTCAAAAATTACAAGTTAAACAAGTTTACAATGATTAACATCCTAGTACTATCCTCGGGTTATCTAGCCAATCACAAAATGAAAAATTTGAGCATCCTATCTTATGTATATAAAACCAACTCCAAATTAAATCTAACCTTAATATTTTCAACAATTTTCTCAACAGAAAACTCAACACCATTAAATATCAGATCATTTCTACCTCTTCATAGTCTCCAAATTACACATAGCCAAATAGTTACTGTCACTTTCTTCCCCATTTTACCTCTCAATATTCGACTATGTACAATGAAGTTAGATAGAATACGAGAATGGAGACAAGTATAAATACCCAACCATTTAAAGCAAGCCATCCATACCTCATGTGAAATTGAGCATTCGAAGAGAACATATCTTTCAGTTTCAATATGAGTTTCACAAAGTGCACATTTCGAATCCTCCATAGAATGCATCAAATTTCTTCGAAGCAAATTAGCTCTTATCGGTAGCCTGTTCCAAAGGACTCTCCATGCATGTGCTATAACTTTTAATGGTGCAAAAATTTTCCAAATGAGCTTGAATTCATGCATCCTTTCTTCATCAAACGGTGTCATTTCTCTGAGTTGTATAAGGATTGAATAAGCACTCCTCGTACTATAGTGCTCATTAGAAATTCCCATCCATCTCCATGAATCTGCAACTCCCTGTCTCAAAATAAACCTGTTGAATAAATAACATCAAATTAAAGTTATCAAGTTCCTATCAAACAAATTTCTTCTCCACTCCCAACACCATCTCCACATCTCTCCATCCCACACCCCCATATCTCCAACCCAACTATTATTATTTCTACAAAGTTGAAAAGGACGTGGAAATTTCAACTTTAAATAACCCTCTCCCGTCCAATCATCAACCCAAAATTTTGTGTCCCTGCCATCACCTAACATCCTTACTAATTTATTTTTAAACCACCCACCCCCTTCTCCAAAACAAAGCCTTATCACATCCCTCCACCACCCTGACCATAATCTATCCCCACCTCCACTAAAAGAAACATCCACAAACTCATCCCTTACCCCGTATTTGAATTCCACTACCCTTACCCACAAGCTGTTTTTTCCCCTCAAATATCTCCATGCCCATTTGCCTAACAAAGCTTTATTAAAAAGCTCTAAATCTTTTATCCCAAGACCCCCCTGATCTTTTGATTTACACACTGCTCTCCACTCAACCCGTGCAAACTTTCTAATACCTCCCCACCCCCATAAAAAATTGCGTTGTAAACTCACGATATCACATAAGTTTTTTTTAGGAATTTGATTGAAAGATAGGTAGTAAAGAGGCAAAGATGAAAGAACCGCATTTAGTAAGGTGATTCTACCGCCTAATGAGATTTCGCTCTCCTCCCATCGCCTTAAACGATTTCTAATTTTGTGTAACACTTTAGACCACTCCGCATTATTTTTATGATTTATTCCAACCTTGATCCCCAAATAGACAAACGTAATTGAGCCCACTGAACAGCTGAGAATATCTGTCATTTCTCCCAATGTGTTGCTATCAACATTTATTCCAAAAATGCAACATTTCTCAAAATTTACCCTTAACCCCGAGACTAACTCCATACATCTCAAAATTCTTTTCATAGTTCGAGCATTCTCCACTGACGCCCCCCCCCATAAAAATAGTGTCGTCGGCTAACTGAAGATGATAAATTGTGATGTTGTTCCTTCCTATTTTTGATACTTCAAACAACCCTATCTCAATTGCTTTTGACATGAATATGCTCAAGCCTTCAGCCACAATCAAGAAGAGAAAACGGGATAGGGGATCCCCTTATCTCAGACCCCGTTCCAACTTGAATTCACCAGATGGGCTTCCATTAATTAACACTAATGCAGTTGCTGTTGACATACACTCCATTATCCATTTTCTCCAAATAGGGTGAAAATTAAAACGCTCTAGCATCAAGTTAAAAAACCCCAATCCACTGAGTTGTATGCCTTAGCGAAATCAATTTTGAAGAATATCCTTCTTAATCTCCTTTTCTTAGCCTCATCTATTGCTTCATTAAGAATCACAATGCTGTCAAGTATTTGTCTATTTCCCACAAAAGCACTTTGATTTTCAGAAATGATAGAATCTAGTACTCTACTTAGCCTCATTGCTAAAGCTTTAGACAAGATTTTGTATACACCTCCAATGAGGGATATAGGTATGTAATCATTTATACCACTTGGTGCCTCATTTTTTGGTATGAGCACAATAAATGAAGGGTTCAAACCTTTTACAAGTCTACCATTTTTCTGAAATTCAGCAACCATCCTCATCACATCATCCTTAATTACATACCAAAATTCCTTAAAAAAATGAGAAATTGAATCCATCCGGTCCTGGGCTCTTTGAACTTTCACACGACCACACAACTTCTTTAATTTCATCTTCAGTAAACGGTGCAATTAGCATCTCATTATCGAGGTCTGAAATTCTTCTATTAGTGAAGCCTTCAATCAACGATGGTCTTAAGAAGTTTTCCTTTTTGAAATGCCTCTTAACAAACTCAAATATCCCACTTTTCACTTCATCAACTTCATCGCACCATTCCCCATTTAATTCCACACTGATAATCTCATTCATTTTCCTTTTCTTGTTAATCACTTTGTGAAAAAAGCTTGAGTTTACATCTCCCTCTTTGATCCATTTTCTTCATGATTTCTGCATTAGTAAATTATTCCGCCAATTTAAATCCCTAAGAAGTATTGCAGTAGCATTTTTCCTTAATAATACTTCATGATCGTCGAGAACAAATGTGTCGTCGAGCATATCAAGCCTATAGATTTCAACCTTTTGCTTTTCAATATTAGAATTGATATACCCGAACACCTGTTTGTTCCAAACCTTGACATCCTCCTTCAGCTTTTTCAATTTTTCCTTGATAACATAACCTCCCCATAGTTACTCTCTCAGTCCATTATCTTTTTTCTATTTTCGTTTGTCTTTCAATGGTCTCAATACAAAGTATAGTATTTATTTCATTTTTGGGTTGATGTGACACACAAAATATATTATTATACTCAACCCACTACCCATAAGACTCACATTCAACACTAATACAACTACCAACTACACATTAAAATATTATTTCTCTCACCTTATTACACATTAAAATATTATACTTTTTAATTAATGTGTAAAAAAAAACTAATATCTATCAGCGTTTTGCAATGATACTTAAAGTTTGGGGTCATTTTTATAATTTCTCAAAGGTAAAGATTAATTTGTTCATAATTTTCACTTTTATGTTAATATAAAGAAAATTTGCCCCATATGTTTTACCACATATTTATCTAAAAAAAAGTTAGGTTTTGCCGTTTTGGGTTATTGTCCAATTATCTTTCTAATAGCAGTAATATTGCCTTGTTTTCGTTGAGAAATTTTTTATCTGATGGAATCTTTTTAATTGCACTAATATTGTCTTGTTTTCGACGAGAAATGTCGAATCTGATGGTCACGTGGTATGAACGTGCTTGATTCCAACAAAATCGTCAATTTTCGACGAAAATGGGACAACATTGGTGCAATAAAAAAGATAATGGAACAAATGCTCAAAACATATATTTTTAGGATAAAAAGAGTTGGTCTCCTGTGTCCCCGGGACACACCGTGTCCCCATGAGAACACAAGAATTTCTAGTATTAATTTATGGTGTTCCCATGGAGGCATGGTATGTCCCCTGAGACACATAAGTTTTTGCCAGATAAAAATTGTATGGTCAAACTTATGGGGCAAAAATTGTTTAGCAAAGACTTGTGTGAGACCGTCTTAAGTAAGGGTTTATGCGAGACTGATAAAAGATTATAACTTCTATTATAATGAAAAGTGATACTCAATTAATGAAAAGTGATAATGATATTTCATGAACAATTTATTTTATAAATAAAAAATGCTAACATTTTATAGCGAAAATGATAACTAATCGAGTTAATTGTCAAAAATAACCAAAATAAGAAGTAAAAAATCATTGCCATGAAGATAATTGTTTAACTTCCATATCCAATTGTCCATTTTTGAACTAAAATACTCACACCCTGTCGGAATGCTATGTCGGGATTCCGACATCGATTCTGGCATCATTGGATGTCGGATCCAGTGTCGAGGATGTCGGATTCGGTGTTGGAATCCCGACATAACATTCCGACAGGGTGATCAGATGGATTTGATGTCGGAATCCAAACATAGCAATCCGACATGATGGAGTATTTTGATCCAAAAATGAAAAATTGAGTATGAAAGTTATATAACTTATTTCATGAAAGACAATAATTTCCAACTTAAAAATTTGATTAGATGGGTCATTCTTCTGATTAATTTAAAAATAATTTAAAAAGTGTAAAATAGATACAATTTCCCACCATACTTGCCCAAATTGTTTTTATCTTAATCCTGTATGTGTAAATACAGTTGAAGTGTGTAATTAATCATTAGAAGCAAATAATAAATTTTAAATTACAATCTAAAATGATAATATATAATATAACAGTACTAATTAGATTCGGTATATTTTCACGCTGTCAAATGAATAAATTACGAAAATATTTAGATATTAAAATAATCTATCTAAGGAAACGGAATATCGCATATTTTAATTAGTTCGTTTTTTTAATAGTACACTATATTTTAGTCACAACTCACATGTTATTAAGAGAAACAAAATTTGTAAAATAAGAAGAAATTAATGCTTAAAAATAAGAACTTATTAATTCCTGCATATATCATGCGAGTATAATCTATTTTTATTATTCTTTAAAATAATACTTCCTCCGTCCCGTAAAAGTTGGTATAATTTTTTTGGGCACGGAGATTAAGAAGTATAATAATTTAATGTAAAGTGGAGTAAAATGAAGTGAGAGAAATAATATTTAATGTGTAGTTGATAGTTGTATTAAAGGTAATATATGTGGTCCATGAGAATAGATTAATTGTTTTTATGTGGGTCCCATGTATTAAAAAGAAATGTGTCAACTTTAGTGGGACAAAAAAAATGTGTTAACTTTTATGGGACGGAAGGAGTAGTAATAGATTCAAATCGAAATAAAAAACGATGAAATGTAAATGTTAGGGTATACTATTTTTATTTACAATTTTGATACCTCATCCCAGTGTATACTAGACTAGAATCTCTCTCTAGTTAACAATGAGCCATCTCTATAAGTCACTAGAGACACATCCTTCGATTTATTTTTTTCATTAATACTGGGTCGATGGGCCCCTAACGGTGGGTACAACATTTTAGAATCTCTCTCTAGTCTCAAGACTCTCAGTCCGCAGCCACAGCCGCGAAGAGAGTGGAGAAGGGACCACGTGGCACTGCATCGGAAAAGGGCAAAAAAGAAAACACCAAAACGTCGACGTCTATAAAGGAATAAAACCCAAGATATCCTCTTCGGACAAAAGAATATTCCCAACTCTACCCTCCGCATATTCTCCCTTTCCTCCATTAGCGTTATAAACCCGCCCCTCCCCCAATTCCATTTTTCTTCATTTCTTCCTCTTCTCACACCAGGCAATCGTACATCGGAACAATATTCCTTGCAATTCTCGATTATAATTTTTTTTTGGGGATTTTTAAGGATGAAGTTCGGGAAGAGTTTAAGCAATCAGATTGAGGAAACCTTGCCCGAATGGAGGGACAAGTTTTTGGCGTACAAGGAGTTGAAGAAGCAGCTCAAGCTGATTGAGCCGAAGCCTCAGACCAGCGACGAGGAGAGGGCTCTGAAGCGGCGGAGAACTGATGCCGGCGGCGGAGAGAGGGAAACGATGACGCAGGAGGAGATTAATTTCGTCGAGCTTCTGGAGGATGAGCTCGAGAAATTTAATGCCTTTTTTGTTGAGAAAGAGGAGGAGTACATCATTAGATTGAAGGTAAATATTTCCCCGGTTGATTCTACGTCTTTTTCTTTTTGGTTCATCTTTTTTACTTTCTGCAATTGTGCTATTTGAATTTTGCACAATTTTTTGGAATTTTGGTTCATCTTTTTTACTTTCTGCAATTGTGCTATTTGAATTTTGCACAATTTTTTGGAACTATTATATTGTTGTCAACTCTTTTGCGTTTCTATTTGTGTTTTCATTTGATGCTGATTTACGGCTGTAATATGACTAAACTACTTGATGAACAATTAGTTGGCTTTTGGGTGGAAAAAAGAAGAAAATTAACTGCCTTAAATAGTTGAGTGGTGTAATTTATTGCAATTCCTCTCATAATTCTTTTATGAAACCTATAATCATAGAATGTTTGGTGTAGTAGGGATTTTTATGGTAGCTGTCTTAGTCATATCAATGAGCCATTTGGTACTGATGATTATGTATTACATATACCCTTTGATTGTGTGGGCAATGAAGGGTTTACTGATTGGTTGGATACGTATCTTAATTTTTTAGTCTTTTAGTTATAGTGGGTGTTAATGGATGTTAGTTATCTAGATTATCTGTTGCTCAACTTGGGTTTTTTCCAATCATTGGAAATAATGAACAATTGTTGCGTTTTACTGTTTCTTCATTGCGTTCCGCTGTTTCTTGCCGAAGCATGTTAGTAACAGCATATGCGTATACCTAATACTTGTAGTATTTTGTGTTGATATTTGAAACTTGTAGTAATTTCACATGTGACTTTTGGTGTGCAGGAACTTCAGGATAGAGTGGCAAGAGCCAAGGATAGGAATGATGAGATGATCAAGATTCGGAAAGAAATCGTCGACTTCCATGGAGAGATGGTTTTGTTGGAGAATTATAGTGCACTTAACTACACTGGTAAACTCTTTCACCTTTCTTTAATCTTTAAGACATCTATTCCTGTTGTCTTCTGCACTCAGTTGTAGTTGCTTGTCATCCAATTGTGGGGTTAGAAATGTTTTTAATTGATTATATGTGAGATTGTGTTGACAGCCAGAAACAGAATGAACTTACTATTTTTCCAATTTCACTGAACAGGGCTGGTTAAGATTTTAAAGAAATATGACAAAAGAACGGGGGTTCTTCTTCGCCTGCCATTCATTCAGAAGGTTCTTCAGCAGCCTTTTTTCACCACGGACTTGCTTTACAAGTTTGTGAAAGAATGTGAGGGCATGCTTGACCGTATGTTCCCTGTTAACACATCCCCATCTGAGGCAATGGATGGAAACGAACCATCCACGAGCACAGCATTGGGAGAGGTTCTCATAAAAGAATCCAAGGAGTTTACAGAGATAGAATACAAGAAGAGCCTGCAAATGAAGAGCACTTTAGCTGCATTGCGCGTTCTAAAGGAAATACGTAGCGGAAGCTCGACAGTCAGCGCCTTTTCGTTGCCACCGCTCCAGATTAGCGGATTAGAGGAACCCTGGAACAAAATTCCTGTTCTGGAACAACTAGCTAAATAGTGGCAATCCTTGGGAGGGAGAAATGTCTATTTTCCTCTCTTGTGTGATTTTATATTCTCTCTCTTCTATTTTTGGTGTTTCTAATGTATACTAACAAAGGTTGTAAAATGCATAGTCTTATCTGATGGCATTATGGATTGATTCATCTGGCCATATAAGTATTTGCAATGTAAAGAAAGTTTAATACTAAATTACCTTAATGAGCAGCTTTGCCTACTTTTACTGTGTACACTTTCTATATTTCTTGTTTGGTTGAATTCCCATAAGATCAAAAATCCACATGCAAAAATAGTAGCATCATGCGCCCATTTTGTACATAATAATGGGTAGAATTTCCATTATATCAATTTTTTTTTTTAACAAATAAGCTCTTGAACTATTCCTCTGTACATTAGCCTCTTAACTACATTTTTGTAAAATCAAACAGTTAAATTTGGAATTAAAACACAACGCCACTCCTTATTCTTTGAAACGAGAGAATGCCTTGCATCTTGGGACATTTTTTATCAGAAAATGACACTCAAATTAATGAAAAGTGATAGCTGCATTGAATTATTTTATGAACAATTTATAGTATAAATTAAAAAGTTGTAATGAAAATGATGATATCCAATGAAAAGTGATAATTATTTAAGAAAACGTGAAAACGGTCCCAGGGTGTTGCCGAATTTTAATGATTAGAGTGATATCAAGAACTCAAAATTATTACTAAAAGATTGCAAATAAATTCAAGAAATATATTAAGATATTTCTAACTATGCATACAAGTGTGTCCGATTTTAAATTTATAAGTGTGTTTGTTGTGCTCCAAGTTTTTTGTTTTTCTGTGTCATTTAGGGATGAATGAAAATGAAATAAGTAAGGCAAACATAAATATATTCACTGGAAATGAAGAAGGGCCAAAGCTTAGGGGCCACACGGTACACCACCCACCATCCAAAGCCAAATCAATCAACTAGATAAACACCCTTCGAACTAATGAAAGGGCATAATTGTCTCATAGTTGATGGATAAACTTTTTTGAATTTAAAACTTTAAAAAATAAAGGGGCCAAATTAAATATTGATCAATGGCAGAGAATTAATTTTATGACTAGAGAGCCCGTAAGATTTTAAAACAGGGGTTTAAGGTTTAGTAGGTGGTCTTAAATTTCCATGGGTAGTTTTGTGATATTTAAATTTTAATGGTGCTACAGTTATAATCAGCGGTGCTCGATGTAGATGGGGTTGGATTTGAGAATTAAAGAATGTTGTCTTTTTTTTTTTTTTTAAGTTACAATAATGAGGTGGCCTTTTCTTTTAACTTTCTTTATTTTAAAATATCTAACAATTGTAGTGTAGTAATTTCATTTAATCTTGACTACATGTTATAGTATCGTGGATTGAGTCATGTTAGAAAACTCACGTTCACAAACGCACAAACCTAATCATGCATAGAGAGGAATCTCATACCTCTCACAGTATAATTTATGTTGCAGCGGAAGAGTATGTACAAACCAGTTGGTACTCACGTTGATAAACCGTGATCTCTGGATCAAATCTTCAACACGGGGTTGAAAGATTAATTTCCACGATATTATATTATTGTGGAATATGATGACTGGATTTTGTGTGTGATTTCGGGAGAGATAAGACAGCAAGAGAGAAAACGCTTCTCAGCGTTCTGTATTCAGCGTAGCGTTCTGCATTTCGCGCTTAAGCGTTTCAGCCTTGTGTATTTTTCTTTTCTGAATACGCTTATCCATATTCTGTAATTCATGCACGACAACTGCTTAACGCAGGATTTAAAATACACAAGAGAAGTTAAAAACTAACCTTCCCTCTCTCTTATCCACTTTCTCTCATATGTGGATTTATTAATAATTAAATAATATTAATTATTATTTACATCTCCCACTCACATATGAAGTCAAAAGTCATCTGACTCATTTTCTTCATGAATCATATTCTCGCACAGATTAATACATCATGTGACCCACGAGATATGAGTTCTAATTGCTATACACTTGTTATAGATATATAGCAACTCAACCAGTTTATTAAAGAAACTCAACAAACTCGCTATACCTCAAAACTCTTGAACATTAACATAAGTTGACATATCTCTTTTCAATCCTGAACTTATCAAAGCATATTCAACTTTTTTGCAAAAAAAACTATATATTCATAATCAAGACCCTGCTTGATTGACTAGTCAATGAATCACAATAGTATATGTTAAATTAAGACGTTCTTCCCATCTCACTAAGTATCTACGGTATCCCACTGTAGCTGCTTTCCTAGACATGTACCGCATCACCGTTATTAACCATAGCTCTTTTGGTAATATGCTAAAGTAGCAACACCAAAGTGAAGACTTAGAATATATTAGAAAGTCATAAGGGTAACCAATAGATAATGACTCATACCTTTGAAAAAATAGGGATAATTTTCTCAATCCTGTTGGGGTCAACTTAGCACATGTCGTTTTCCTAAAACACATGTCAAAATGTGTTTAACTTCCTTCCAAGAAAGCGTATGTCGTATTTCATTTAATTTAAACATCGTGTAAATCAAAGTTCAAGTGTGTCCTATACACTTAACCCGGATATCCTCCCTCAAACGTACATGATCTCCGTCGATTTAGATTTACAACAAGTTGGATTCGATTCGTGGCGAAATCTATCCTGATTACATTAATCATTGTAATCTCATCTCTGCACTCCCACTAAGCCAGAGGTGATTGCTCGTATGAGAGAGCTAATCATAACTTGCCGACATACTATATTATATATGAATCATCATATATAATTTATAAAATATATATGTATAGTTAAGCCATTAACTATTCCATTAACATACATATACATATTCAATACATCATTTTAAATCCTTCACAAACCTAATCCCTTTACATGTACTATGTATAGATCTCTAAGAATTGGTTTGGTAAAAGGATCCGCTAACATCAAATGAGTAGAAATGTAACTAAGAATCACTTTCTTCTTGTCTACAATATCTCTAACAAAGTTTAACTTCGTATCAATGTGTTTGGTCTTTCCATGATATTTGAGGTCTTTTGTGTAAGTAATAGTTGCTTAATTATCACAATTAATTAAAACAACTCCCACTGGAGTGTTTGAGACCTCAAAATGTTTTATGAATCTTCTCAACCAAATTGCCTCTTGAACTACAGACGCACATGCCACAAACTCAGCTTCCAGAGTGGACAGTGCTATGCAAGTCTGTTTCTTGCTACACCATGAGATTGCTCCATTGCTGAGCAAGAAGACATAACCAGTAGTTGATTTACGTTTATTTAAATCACCACTCCAGTCAGCGCCTGTATACCCATTCAGTGTACTGTTATTCCCTTGATCACAGAGAGAATAATCTGCAGTCAATCACATTGGTATATGGTACTTTGGCCATTTCATTCTTTTCATCTTGAGTCTTGGGACACATTTGCTGACTCAATGATTCACCTTTCATAATATGATTATCTATAGGTTTGCAGGTGTCCATCTTGAATCGTTATAAAAGTTTCTTTATGTAAGTCTCTTGAGACAAACCCAATAACTTCTTTGAACGATCGCTATGGATCTTCGCACCAAGTATGTACTCTGCTTCACCCATGTCTTTTATTTTTAAATTCGAAGATAACCATCCTTTTATGGTTTCAAGATACTCTTTGCTACTTCCAGCTAGTAGTATGTCATCCACATACAAGGATAGAATCACAAAACATCCATTGGACCATTTAATGTAAATACAGTGGTCTTCGTTTATCATAATAAAGTTATATGAGATGACCGTAGTGTGAAATCTCAAATACCATTGTCTAGAGGATCGTTTGAGTCCGTAGATCGACTTCTTCAATCTACAAACTTCATCCTCTTGACCTTGAAGAATAAATCCTACAGGCTGTTGCATGTAGATTTCTTCTTCTAATTCTCCATTGAGAAATGCGGTCTTAACATCCATTTTGTGTAACTCTAAATCCATACCAGCCACTATAGCCAATAGTAGACGAATCAAAGCAAACCTCACTACAGGTGAAAAAGTTTTTTCGTAGTCTATACCTTCTTATTGAGTATAACCTTTTGCCACCAAGCGAGCTTTATACCTCTCTATTGAGCCATCAATATTTCTTTTAATTTTGAGAATCCATTTATTCCCAATTGCCTTTCGTCCCTTTGGAAGATCTACAAGTTCCCAGACTTGATTTGACTTCATAGACTCTATCTCCTCTTTCATCGCTTTCATCCATTTCTCCTTTACTGGACAAGTCAGAGATTCTTTGACATTTCTGGGCTCTTCCTTATCTACAGGAGATAGGAGAAACATCTCAATTTTCTGTGAAACAAAGAAGGCATGTCCTTCAATATCTTAATACTTTTTGGGCACATGTTTCCTTGAACTTTTCCGAGATAGCTGTTGATGGTCTTCTGTAGACAAAATCTCATTGGGGATTGTCTGATCCTCAATAGGCAAATATCTATCAAGATCCATACCATCAGCTAAACTACTCCCACTTGGATCTTGTAGGTATTGGTTTTCATTACCTCAAAAATGGGTTCAGCATCCCTGATGCCCCCTCTACTAGGAAATTCAGTTTCCAGAAAATGAGCATTACGTGATTCTGTCTTAGTTAAGCTCCCATCCTGATCTCCTATGAACACATAACCCTTAGAATGTTCGCAGTAACTTATGAAGATATACTTTTTACCTCTAGGACCCAACTTTCTATACTGACTCGATGAATCATGTACGTAAGATGCTGATCCCCAAGCTCTAAGGTTACTCAAGTCAGGTTTTCTACCCATCCAAAGTTCATATGGAGTCGAAGCAACTGACTTAGAATGCACACGATTAAATACATAATCTTACGTTAGTAACGCATCTCCCCAAAAAGAGATCGGTAGATTAGCTTGTGCCATTATGGATCTAACCATCTCCAACAAAATCCTATTCCTTCTTTCAGCAACACCATTTTGTTGAGGTGTATAAGGAACAGTTAATTGTCGGATTATACCCATTTCATTACAAAATTCCTTGAATTGTTCTGATAGATATTCACGTCCTCTATCAGTTCTTAAAACTTTGATAGATTTGTCTATTGATTTTCAACTTCACTCAAGCATTGTCTAAAACAATCTAATGTTTCAGACTTATGAGATATCAAATAGACATATTCAAACGTGAATAATCATATCAATGAACGTAATGAAATAGTGAGCTCCATGTCGTGCTCTCACAGTTACAGAACCACATATATCAGAATGAATTACTTCTAATGGAGATTAAGACACAATAGCTTTAGCAAAAGGTTTTCTAGTCATTTTTCCAGCAAGACAATGTTCGCATTTGGATAATTCGACTTTAGAAGAAAAATTCAACAATCCTTCTTTCACAAGTCTATTCATCCTATCTTGCCCAATATGACCTAATCTAGCATGCCAAACATCATCATTCACATTTTCATTACTAGAAGAACAAGTATTTAGCTAATATGAATAATCATCATAATAACAAAACGCCATTCTATTACTATTTAAAACCATAAAGCCGTCAGTCATATGTCCAGATGCATAACAAGTATCATCAATGCTAATTACCACAGTGTTTTTAGTAAATAATACATCATACCCAAATTAAGCAGAACTGAAACAGAAATTAGATTTCGCGTGATCTCTAGAGCATAAAGAACATCATGTAGAATAAAGGTCCGACCATTGTCAAGGTCCAATTTGCAAGTCCCAAGTCCTTTGACTGCGACTCAAGCATTGTTTCCTACATATATCCACCTAGTCCCCTTCGGAACACCGCAAAAGTACTTGATGAGAGTGAAAATAAGCGTGTTTTAGTGTCCAATTTAACACTTTTTTGATGAGAATGATTGTCATATATTAGCACGAGTATTTTATATTCAATATATTTGAGAAAAAGGTACAATTGAGGTGTTTTGTTGTGTTTTAGGTTGAAAAAGGATCAAAAGTGCAATGTTGGAGAAAATGTGCAATTTGTGCAAGGATGCTGAAAAACGCACGTCCAACATGTGTAATTTTTCTGTATTTGTGTAGAGCTCTGAATTAGAAGTACAATACATGGTTGGAAAGCCACAGAAGAGAGAGTTGTTTTGGCATAAATAACACCCCAATCAGATTCCAAACGAGAGAGTTATGATCAAAGTGGTGACGTCGCGCACGCTGTGCCAAACAGAATGGCTGTACCACTTTGCGTGACTTGTTACACCTTCAAATATTGGAGTTTCTATGAGTTATTTATATGTATAGAAATCCAAGGAAGAGTGGATTGAGTATGCACAAGAATTATACAAACTGAAGGTCAGATGTAGAAGTTATGTGCGAAACGGTGAGACAACAAAAGATTGTTTGACCAGAGGAGATCCGTTCAACCAGCATCATCTTGGTCGAACAGATGAAGTTTGGTCGAGCAAAATGACCAAATTCTTACAGAAGTTTTGCTCGACCATTGCTCGACCTGGAGGCTTTGCTCGACCAAGGAAGGTTTGGTCGAACGGAATGTCGCTGATGCGATTTTTAGTAGTTTCGGGTTTCTTTTACCAAATTTGGTGTATGTCTCTAGTAAAAGCCCATCCAAGGTCCGTGAGGAGCACTTTACTAGTATAAAAAGGGATGTAGAGCACATCAAAAAGGAGACTGGAGAGATATTAGATTGGATTAGAGAGAACCACAAAACAATACTACACCCCACAAGGGGGATCACCCCCCAACCATCATCCACATCATTTCTTCCATCCATCCATCACTTTGAAGATTCGTCCGTGGAATCAAGAGGAGAACCAAGAGGAGAATTCAAGATAGAGAAGGACGCAAAGATGCCATATCTATGGTTTATTTTGTTTCCTAATTTATCTTATAATTTTCCAGACATCCGGGTAAGATCTATCCAACACCCATGATTATTCTTCGTAACATCATGAGTTAGAGCCTTTTTGGTAGAACTAGGATTGTGAAGGTTTTCATGAATTAAATGATCTTTCATGTGTAAACTCTGTACAACACTACTTGTGATTTATTTTATATAAGACTATGCCTTTTAAATTCATACTAACATTCGTTTTGTGCATCATTAACTGTTATGTAGAGTCTGAATACATATCTTAGTTATTGGTTGAGTGCGTTCACTGCTGAGCAGGATTACATGTTATAATTCTAAGTGAAGGGATTCCGAAGTCTTATTAGAACTATCTTATATAAATACTTGTTAATTGAATATTATTCGGGTTAATAAGTAGGATAAAAAGTATAACTTCATAGTACCTATAAAGGGAGATCATATCGGGTTAGAGTACCAATTGACCAGGGAAATAATTGATACTGATAGTACCTAGAAAGGGGGGGTGAAATTATATCTCTTGTTCTGAGGTTATTTACACATGTTACACGCATGTTTACTTGTGTTTATAGAGTAGATATGCATGGTTTAGTGATGCGTCCATATTCCATAAGGTAGAGTCGGACATCAACACACGGAAGGGAAATTAATGAGTGAAACTGAATTTCCCTAGAGCTACCTATTCTCCTACTTGATTCACTTTCGTATTCTTCTAAGTGCTTTTATTTTATTTGTTATTTAATTTAAATCTTGTAGTTGCTAATTAAATCCATCAACTTTATTGCCTTGTCTTAATTAATTTAGTAAATAACTAAATTGATAATACACCGTCCTTTGGGTTCAATATTTTACTTGGTCGCTTGCTTAAGCTGTAACTGATATCCTTAATAATTGGGGATTAATTTTGCGTGCAAAGAAAATGCGCATCGGTACTAAAGCTCATCTGTCTCTCGTCACATGGTCCGTTGCTCCTGAGTCTATAATCCACAATGGATAAGAATCAGACAGTAAGACAGTACTCGAGACATTAATTTCACACAAAAAAGAATAAGATGAATCTACCTTGTCCCTCCTGGGCTCAGGGCATTCACACGCATAATGACAAAGCTAACTATAATTGTAACATGGATATTACTTATATCCTTCTTATTCTTTTTGTCACGGTTCTTTTCCTTATTTCGTTCATCAGTTTTAGTTGGATTATTTTCAGACTTACCACCACCACCGTCAGATCCTCTTCCCCCAGAAGAAGGTTTTGAGGCTCCGAGCCTCTCATCTTCCAGCTTAACATGACAAGCAACATCATTGAAAGTTTTAATGCTTTCATTATACTTCAAGTTGACTTTGAGATGTTCCCAAATATCAGGTAAAGAGCGGATAAGCAGTCTTAAGTTTGATAATCATATTAGACATCTCCCTGAGATGTTGTCTAATGTTATGTCCAACTCAATAGTCAACTGCCTAAGCCTTGTAACCGATGTACCACCATACCTCTCACGCAGATACACCCAGATATCATGTGCAGTGGGATGTTTCTCACATTCATGGATCATCGGATCGATTACTGAGCTTACAAGGATACCACGTGGAATGAAAATTTTCTTTTTTATGCCTGGTACGCTTCTTGGTCACGCCTCCCTTGATTTCCAATTTCCGCGCCTGGATCAGCCATCACTTGGTTTGTAGCATCCAATGTATCTTGTTTATCCAAAAAATACCATATTTTAGGACACCATGTGTCATAATTGTCACCATTGAGTTTCTCACCATCATTCAACTCAGCGACAATAAATTTCGATTCCATGATCTTTGATAGAGATTAAAAGTGATTCAGTATGTTAATAATATTTTATTAAGTTTTACGTTAAGCCAAACAGAGACATCTCAATAAATAACACAAGACTTGATCTCGAAAAATAGCACGGAGACTACTAATCATTAATCTCATCATGTGTTATAATACTAGATTCTTGCTTCAAAACGTAAAAACACATTGCTCAAGTAATTAATCAAATAACATTGAACAGCCACTTATAAATCGAACTTAAACAACCATCCACAATAGCAAAAACACCAAATCTTACAAGTCGTGAACATAAAATTCTAATAAACTCTATGAGTTTTCAATTAGAAATACAATGGAAATAAACTAGCGATAAATACTGATTGTATTTCTTAATTTATCACTAGATTTAAAATAACATTCCCAATCAAATTCTGTAGTCCCCACACTAAAGACAGCTCGCCCTAGAGGATATATATGAGGATTTTTTATCTGACGTTTGTCTCGACCACTCAGTCTCAAAAAATCAGAACGTCGAATCCTTCCCATCCTCAAGCAGGTTGATCTCAGTGCCTATGTCTTATCTTCTGCATAGAAGCATCGACCAAATCAAGCATAATGAAATAACCATTAGGTTTCACTTGGTAAGTCTTCCACTGAGCCCAAAAATCCTTTTGTAGGAGGGAAGACAAAGTGTTCGCCCTGGTCTGAGGACTAGTAATTTGAAAATACTCATTACTCGAAATCGTTTTGCTATAAATCAAACGCATCATCTGGTTGTAGAGTTCAATCAAAACAATTGCGTGGTCTCTTATGTTGTGTGTAGGATTCATTTTATAATTCAAGAATTCATGGAGGACCTCATCTTTAGTCCTAATGTCTTCCTCTGTAATTGTTCCTGATCTTGACATGCCTCTGAGAAAAACGAGAAACCAAATATCAAACACACCAATGTTAGTCAAACTATATCACATGAATTTTTTCTCTATATAATGCATATGGAAACAAAACTTTCCAAGATGCAATAGGTATATTCACAAAGGAATAAGTCCAACTCACTTTGGCTCCCACTTTCATAGGCTACAAGAGTTTGAACAATTATAACATTACTTAACACTATGAATTAGAATTAAATGACATATTAAAGTGCATTATTACCAAAAATTGCAACCAAATAGCCACTCCATAGGTTCGTATTATACAAATATGTCATAAAATGAAATAAACTACGAATACAAACTTAAGATGACGTCAAACACTCTTGAAAATGTCACCATTGAACTCCACGCGTCGAAACACGTCGGAAAACATCATCCAGTTGTCGAAAAATGCCTCCACGCGCCATCCACGCGCAACCACGCACCCGGACGTGCTCTCACGTACCGTCACAAGCTGGCTGTCGGAAGGGTGCTGCTGGCGCGTGTACCACACGCGCTGCTTCTGGGGAAGGTATTTGTCGGCGCATGGTCCCCACGCACCACCTCCGATTGGCGTGTAGGTTTCATGAGCCGCGGCAGGAACTGCCTTATGCCGGAGCGTGACCTTCACGCGCCACCACCTGTCGCCTGCCCTCCGGTGGCTGCGGTCCCAGGTTGACCCGCCAGGTTTGACCCGGTTCAGCCGGGTCTGACCCGATCCGACATAATGCAGGGACAGTTATATTAATTATAGAAAGGTCCCTGAACTTTCTTTAATTTTCAAAAAAAGACACCGCAACTTTCTGAAACTTTGCGAATTTGGCCCAATTTCGGGAAAAATTTCAAAAAATCATAACTTGAGTTTTATTAGGACAAAAATTAAACAAAAATACTGACAGACTCCTCTTGATAAGGCCTTTTCAGTGGTATAAATAAAGCATGATTTTACTTGCACAGAAAAATGACAAAAATTTGAACCCGTGAAGAGTTTGAAAGATTAAATTCTTCAACAACATGGAATTGCCATTAGACACATTAAAATTTGCCTTTAACTCATACGTATGATCAGTCAACAACATATAAATCAACAATCATACCACTTAATCACGAATTATGTATGAGTAAATAATATTTCGTAAAAAGCAGAAAACTAAAAAATATGAAATTCCAGAAAAAAACACGGAGTACCAACCATTGGCTCTGATACCAATGTTGGAAAACTCACGTTCACAAACACACAAACCTAATCAGGCATAGAGAGGAATCTCATACCTCTCACAGTAGAATTTATGTTGCAGCGGAAGAGCATGTATAAACTAGTTGGTACTCACGTTGATAAACCGTGATCTCTAGATCAAATCTTCAACACGGGGTTGAAAGATTAATTTCCACGATATTGTATTATTGTGGAATATGATGACTGGGTTTTATGTGTGATTTTGGGAGAGATAAGACAGCGAGAGAGAAAACGCTTCTCGGCGTTCTGTATTCAGCGTAGCGTTCTGCGCTACGCGCTTAAGCATTTCAGCCTTGTATATTTTTCTTTTCTGAATACGCTTATCCATATTCTGTAACTCATGCACGACAACTGCATAACGCAGGATTTAAAATACACAAGAGAAGTTAAAAACTAACTTTTTAACTCCCTCTCTCTCTTATCCACTTTCTCTCATATGTGGATTTATTAATAATTAAATAATATTAATTATTATTTACAAGTCAACTAATAAGCTTATAATCAATTCTCCTCTCAAATCTCACTGATCATTCTTTCTTAATTTAACTTAACATTCTGTATAAATATAATCTAAATTCATTGTAAATTATTCTCTCTTATTGTTAATATCAATTTAGATTTTCCATAATAAACTTCCAATTAGAGTTCTTCAACAAAAATCTCCTCATCAAGTTCCTTATAATTCCATTCCAGATTACAATTTTCTCAAAACCTTTGATTGTTCATGTTTTCCCTACTTAGGCCTTACAATAGTAATAAATTCTAATATAGGTCTACTAAATATTTATTTCTTGGTTATAACTTATCTCATAAAGGATACAAATGTTATGTCCTACTGAAAAATTGTATATTGCAGCCACAGTTGAATTCAATGAGGAAGAATTTCCATATTCCATGTTGTTTGCAATAAAAAAAAATTCTACCTCAGTAGCCTCAGTTCCCACATATACTATACCTCTTCCTATTCAAGCATACAACCTTGTGTCACCTAATTCTTCAGAAACAACTCATTCTCCATCAAATTCCCCATTGCCGTCAGCCCTTTCATCTACCTCCAACTCCAATCTTACTTTATCTAATTCGTACTATATATCTAATTTTCATCATGTTTCCTCTTCATCCTCAGACTCATCATCCCTACCACATCACACTCAGCATGGAACCACCTCTTCTCATCCCATGATAACAAGATCAAAAATGGGGATTTTCAAACCAAAGATCTATACGGCTTCTTCTCTTTCACCACCAAGTTCTAAACCACTTACTGTTTAGCAAGCTTTAATGGACCCTAGTTGGTTGGATGTTATGCAGGCAAAGTTGAATGCTTTCATGAACAATAAGACATGGACCCTTATTCCGACATCCCCACATATGAATGTTATTTTTAATAAGTGGGAGTTTAGAAGTATAAAGTAGGTGGAACCTTTGAGAAACTTAAAGCCAGACTTGTTGTAAAAGGGTTTCAACAATATCCAGGTATTGAGTATTTGAAACTTTTAATCCGGTAGTCAAAGATTGCACAGTCCTATTGATTATAAATCTTGCTATAACTTTCAATTGGAAAATTGAGCAAATTAATGCTTTTCTCAATGGCACTTTAAACGAGCAAGTTTATATGTGTCAACTTGAGGGTTTTGTGAACTCTCAATTTCCAAATCATGTTTACAAGCTTAACAGTCACTCTATGGTTTGAAACAGGCTCCTCGAGCATGGTTTAATACACTAATTTTTTTTTTATTCTCTTTGGGATTTAAAGTGTCAACATCTGATAATTCCTTGTTCTTCAAAAATAATTTTTTTATTCTTGTTTACATTGATGACATTCTTATTGGTGGGGAAGATTCTACAGCCGCTGCAAGAGTCATTGCAAAATTGGGACATGAGTTTGCTCTTAAAACACTTGGTGAAGTTAATTATTTCTTGGGAATGGAAGCCATTAAAACACTAATTGGTTTGCTTCTATCACAAAAGAAATATGTTCTTGATCTTTTATGCAAACAAAACATGTTGAATTGCAAGGCTAGTTCTACACCTATCTGTGCTAAAAATAAACTAACTTTATTGGACAGTAAACCTTTTACTGATCAGATTTGTATAGAAGTACAGTGGAGCCTTGCAATATTTAACAATTACTCAGCCGGATATTAGCTTTGCTGTAAATAAGCTAAGTCAGTTTCTTTATGCTCCCACATAAAATCATTGGACAGCTTGTAAACATATTTGATTTGAAAAGCACTTGTCATGTAGGACTACATTTTGAACCAGTAAAAAGATTTTATATTGAGGGTTACTCAGATGCTGAATGGACATGTTGCCAAATGATCGTAGATCAACCGGGAGGGTATTGCATTTTATTCGGTAAGAATCTTATTACTTGGAGTTCAAAGAAACAATAGGTTGTTTCTAGAAGAAGCAGAGTCAGAATATAAAGCATTGGCAGATACAACTGCTGATATAATTTGGTTAAAGTCAATTGATAAGTCGTAATTTTACACAATTATTTTGGATAAATTCACTTCTTTACGTATGAGTTGTGGGTTATTACATGTCAATTTCAATGTCACACATATATGTTTTAATTATTTTATTTCTTGTCCAAAATAGGCCAAAAGGCACATTTTAAAGGAGATATTTTATCAACAAGTCAAAGGTGCCTAATTAATCACCATAATGGAGAGGAGGAATTTACGTCATCACCCTTATGGCTTATCATAGTGAGAGATACATCTCTCCCGGACACTTCTAGAAAAGGGGAAAATGAGACCAAAAACATGGAAGACAGTGATGTCGACGACCTTCGACGTTGGAGAGGAGCAGCGTTTGGATACGGGAGAATACAACTCATGAACAAAGTTTTTATGTTTTGTCATTTTTAATTGAGTTTTAAATATGTAATTTAGTTTCTAGTCCAAGGATTGTGAATCTCCCATCGAATGTTTATTTTATTGTCTTAAATTTTATATTGTAAACTTTTATATGAATTCATCTTGTTATATGCACTGAATCGATTTTATAATAATTTGATAATTGTTTTAGACTGGACATCTAGATTAATTATTAAATTGTTAATTGCTATTCCATGAATTACAATCTGTAATTGTTGTAAGAATTAAATTAAGTGGCGAAATAGAGAAAGGCCCTCTAGGTGTAATAAGATCTAGATTCGTGTGATTCCTAGTCGGTTTTCATAGCCTAGTAATTCTAATTAATGTTTGGTGTCTTAATGCATTTGCGAGTCCGAATCTGTTAAGGTTGCTCGTAAATAGTGTAATTTAGTGGCCGTACCCTGAATTGCTAACATAAGAACATTTCGGGTTAATTTGGTCGTACCATTAGTCTAGGGATTTGAGTTTGTATAATTGTTAGCAAGTTTAATTATTACAATTTTATAAATTAGGATATGGGTGGGGATCAAATCTTTGGACTAGGTTTGTTTTATTTGTTTTCTTAATTTTATGTTTTTGCTCTTTCAATTATTTATTTTTATGTTTAATAGTTGTTAGAATACATCCAATCCCCCCCTTCCGGTTACTTTCTAAAACACGTTAAATTTAATCAAAATTCTATTATTCCATTGGGTTCGACCCTTACTTACCCTACTACATTTAGAGGATTTGTTTGGTAATTATAAATATTATTTTTGGGTGCCGGCGACAGCCCACTAAATTTTGATTCAGGAAATTGGGGTATCTTTTGAACAACCTTCCATAATTTGGTGTGATAGTGTAAGTTCTGCTGCACTTGCATCTAATTCAGTTTATCATGCAAGGACTAAACATGTTGAAATAGACATACACTTTGTAAGGGAAAAGGTTTCTTCAAAAGAATTAGATGTCAGGTTTGTCCCTTCAAATGAACAGGTTGGTGATATGCTCACCAAGCCATTGTCTGTTGGAAGGTTCAGCTATTTGTGCTCAAAACTACCTCTACAAGAAATAAATGTCCAGCTTAAAGGGGGAGTGTTATAGTATCGTGGATTGAGCCAACTAACAAGTTCATAATCAATTCTTCTTTGTCAAATCCCACTGATCATTCTTTCTTAATTTAGCTTAACATTCTATATAAATATGTAACCTCAATTCATTGTAAATCATTCTCTCTTAATGTTAGTATCAATTTAGACTTTCCATCACTAGAGAGATGTTGTGAATTCAATAAATTATCAAATCTGATTATAGAGAATAACTATAGAATCAAATATGATTATAGAGAATAACTATAGAATCGTAAATGATGTGTCTTTTTTGTATTGATCCCAATAGAGCATTTATACGCCCTTACAACACTATATAGAATCAACACAAATAAATACAAAGATATTCAAATAGTGATTTTAGCTAATCTTAACTATATTCCTTAATACGCCATATGAAATGAAAGTTCTATCGGCAATGGACATTTCGGAATGGAGGACACCGAAGCATTACCTTTGAAGAGGTTTGGTTAGAATGTCAACAATCTAATCCAGTGAGGAGACACTAGACACCCGAAAAACACCCTTTGGAGTGAGATCGCGAACAAAATGAATATCGATCGTGATATGCTTTAACCTAGAGTGAAGCATTGGTGTGACACTAATCTGATTGCACTTATGTTATCACAAGGAATTTGTTGAGAGCATGGCATATGTAAGTTAAGGTTACGAAATAAACATTGTATCTAACATATTTCAAAAGTAGCAGAGGCAAGTGATCGATATTTTGCTTCAATAGAGGAGCGTGCCACACCATTCTGCTTCCGAGACTGCCACGAAATTGGGTTAGGACCCAAGAATACCAAGTACGTTGATGTTGACTAACCATCAGCAAGAGCACTGTCATAATCACTATCCGAGTAGGCAGAAAAGGTAAGAGATTGATGCTTCCGTAGCAATAACTCATGGTGTATACATGTTTGATTAAAAAATTAAGTTTTTTCTCAGAAAATTAAAGGTATAAGTTCTTATACTAAAGAGTTTAATATGTAATATTAAAGGATACAACTTAAAAAAAAACGTGAGATTTGAGGGCATAATATCCCAAAAATACACAAGTTTTAGCATCTTGTAATTGGAATTATGCAATGGATTATGAATAGCTTTAATTGGATGGTCAACAATGAATCATTTTAAAATTTTAAATACGATGGTTGCTATTAAAAAAAAAAAACTTGAAAATTTCATGCTTAATGGAACTGAACTCAAACTTGTGCTTGATTTTACTTACTCATCATTTTTTTTTTCAAACGAGTAATATATATTATTCCCAAGAATTGAGTCGAGTTTAAATATTAATATTTGGCTTAAGGTCAAGTCGAGTTCGAGCCTGAAAAAATAAAACGAGTCTTGATTACGTCGTTAACTTTGACTAAATTATGCTAAAAAAAGATATTTTTATAATATATAGTATTATAAGAGTGTTATATTGTGTATTGTTTTTATTGTTGGGTGTGCAAGTTATTTTGGGACGAATTTGAAAGTTTTTTTAAGGGACGTAGGATTGTGTTCTCGTGGGGCACGGTGCGTCCACGGGTAGTAGAAGCTTTTACCGGTGTTCTGAAAACCGGACCGGACCTAAAAACTGCTTTTGGAGTATAACCGGAAAAAACCGGTTCGAACCTGCAAAAATCGGAATAATCGGTTGGGCCGGTCGAATCGGATATCGCCAGTTATAATTGTTTTTTCCTCTACGATATGCGCTCTTCGTCCCAAACCACCAGATCTGTGATCTCCGGAGGCCGTCGAACTCTGTCACCAACGTGCGCAGCAAGCAGATCTGTAATTTTCGGTGGCCGTTGCAATTCCGGCAGAAGCGGTGCAGTGCGCGCAGGTGACCGTCGCGATTCCGGCAGAAGCTATGCGACGAAATTTCCGGCAGAAGCTGTGCGACGCGATTTCCGGGCAGTGGCCGACGATTTTCCAGAAAATAAGTTCTTTCTTGGGAGCAGGAAAGAAATCTCAGAGGGATTGCGTGAATCTTAAAATTTTCAAAGTTGAAATTTCAATTTGAATTGGGAGTTGGGATTTCAATCTGACGAGTTGGGATACAGTAATAATCGAGTCATTTAAACACATTTTTAAGGGACGTCACTAATAAATTAATATGGGCTTTATCATTAATTATTTTGGGCCTCATAATTTGTTATCAAATAGAGCAAATGGGCCTTTAACTATTTTTTTATTTTATTTTTTTAAAAAAATATTATAAAAAATATATATTTTATATTTTTTCGGTTGAACCGTCATGTTCGACCGGTCTGACCTTGAACCGCTAGGGTCACCGGTTCGGCCTCCGGTCCGGTTTTCTAATCACTGGCTTTTGCCTTAATAAAATCCAATTTAACTTAAATTCATTTGATATTAAAATAATTACTCACTCCGTCCCATAGAAGTTGACACACTATTCTTTTTGGTTAAATTATTATACTCCTTAATCTCCTGACACACTGTTCTTTTTGGTTAAATTATTATACTCCTTAATCTCCGTCCAAAAAACAAATTATACCGACTTCTATTGGATGGAGGGAGTATATTTCTAAACCTAAATGTCCGATAAATCTGTTTAAATGCAAACATTTGTGTCGAACTTAAAAAATGCGAATTGTAGGTGGTTATTAGTTATGACTGTGCAGGTCAGATAGAAGTGTTGAAAAACTCCATGCTTGCACTCTGGAGATAGTGAGATTGATGTCAATTTCAATAAATTACCAAAAGAAAAGAGGGCAACCATAAATTAGGGCACACATTCTGTATCAATTGCAACTGTAGCTGTGTAATTTTCGTTTTTGGTAAGAGAGAAAGAATGACACTCGATGACACCAGTTCCATATACGTTGGTGGCCTACCCTACGATATCTCAGAGGATGCCCTTCGCAGAGTTTTCTACGGTTATGGCGCCATAATCGCCGTCAAGGTTTGCTCCTACCCCTGCCTATCGCTGTTTTCTCTTACCTAGGTTTTGAAATATAAGGCATTGCCAATTCCAAATCCTTATTTCATAATTCTACTGAATTTGAGCTTTGGACTTCACCTTGTACGTTTGTATGGTTTCCTCTGTTCTCATGAATTTCCATTACCAGATTTGTTGTATACGTATTTTTTCTTCTTGTAGAAGTTCATTTTCTGCATTCAAGCCACTGCTTAAGAATGCTATTTAGTTCAATGTGCAAGTTAGTTCAATTGACATCGTTAGGTTTCCATAATAACTAATCTATTGATGCTGTTTGGGTAGGTTCATTTCTTCATAGCTCAAGTAGATGAAATTTTATTTTATGTGGCATTTGAAAACTTCCCACCAACCACATCTCTTAATTATAACGCAATCATCTATTTTCCAGTTTCAAATATCTGCACAGAGATTTTTTTTTTTGAGTCAGATGTTTCCTGGGAGCTGTTTCAATCTTCGCATCTGCTAAGGTAGAAGTTACTAGAACCATTTACATGACTTTGTTTGACGTCCTACGTGGGATTTTGAATTTTAGAAATTCTTTCAGTCCGAGAAGTTATGTTAGCGTCCTAAATCATAGAAACACGAATTGACCCTTGTGTGCTCGAACATATGCTTTGAAATTTAAAAATTTCAACGCCCTATATCTATGCACTAAAAGTTTGAACCAAATAATAAGAA
Organism: Pogostemon cablin; assembly: GCA_023678885.1. Classification (NCBI taxonomy): domain Eukaryota; kingdom Viridiplantae; phylum Streptophyta; class Magnoliopsida; order Lamiales; family Lamiaceae; genus Pogostemon; species Pogostemon cablin. The sequence continues at coordinate 15,373,312 of CM042978.1, read as the reverse complement.
GGCTCTATGGTTGGGCACTAATTCTTTTATTATCAATATACTGATAAACAAATTTGTAGGAGTATTTTGTATTTCAATTCTACTGTCCTGCTGCTTTTTATGACATTTTACTACCTGCATCACTTTTGTTGTGATTTTAATGGGGAAGTTATTTTGTTTAATCTGATTTGTATAGTATATTGAATTAGTGTGTTTTGGGAATCTATTCATATATTTATTTTTATACCTGCATCTGTGTTTCTTGCCCTAAGTAACTTATGGTCATTAATCAAATACTGTAATGATCTGATTCTCAGATAATCAATGACCGATCTGTTGGGGGAAAATGTTATGGATTTGTTACTTATGCTAATCCAAGATCGGCAATGCAAGCCATGAAGGAAATGGATGGCAAGGTGCCATATTATCCCCTCTCTCTTTTCTTTAACTGATTTGAAATGTAAAATTTAGATTTTTTATTTTCACTCCGCCTCAAGCAAATGCTTGTCTTACTAGTTTTAGTTGTGTCTCTTGATCTGTGTATCCCTCGAAATATTGATGTAATTAAGCTTTGATCCAGACTATTAATGGGCGAGTTGTTAAGGTCAGTGATGTGCGGACTAGGGGAGGGAGACCAAACTTTAACCGTGATAGTTCTCAACATGATTTGGATAGGAATATTGATGGTAATAGGGGAAGAGTTCGAGGAAGAGATGATAATTATGATCGACACCGTCATCAGGAAGGACATAGGGAAAGGTCTTATGACCATGACCTAAACAGTGAGAAAGGTCATGACCGCAGTCATGTACGTGATCGTACCAGGGATCATTATGCGGATGAGGAGAGATTGCAGGACCATGGCAGGCATGCAGATGATGTGGAGCATGAGCACATAAGAAAGCGCAGGCGTGCCTGGGGAAGAGATGTTGAAAAGAATAACGAGCAACTGAGAAACTCCATTCATCATGAAAGTGGGGACAAGGATAATCAGCAACAAGTTCGTTTTCCGCACAGGTAAAAGTTTGGACTATTTCCTATTATTGACAGGAAACATTGAAAGATCTCGGAAATTCTTTGTTTATTTGTCTGTTCGTAAATCTGCTCTGATGATATCTTTAAGCCTGCAAGAGCTGTCACCATAACTCTGAATTCCTTTTCAAAGACAGTTGCTGCAATTATTTTAATTTCTCTCTGAATATTCATTTTCTTTACGTATAGCAGGTTTACTATCGGATGAATAGACGGTCTTAATAAGTGATAATTGAAGCCTTGATAATAAAGTTTGAACTATATCTCTAAAATCTGTAAGGAAACCAGTTATTCCAGTTGATCTAAGCATGTAGATTGCTGTAGTCATGATTCATTATGGACTTTTTCTGGCAATCTTTCAGGCAGTCTAACCATGAAAATGTTCATGTTTTGATAAATTATTCAGATGTTTGATTATATTGTAGAGTCAATTTTGATGATTGACTACCTTGGTATTTTCTACTGTTGTCGGACAGTGTGTTATCAGTGCTGTATCTTCTAACTATAGCTGCTGCACTTTATTTATTGTAATTGTTGTTTATTTAAGGGAAAGTTGGTGTAGAAGTTGTAACTATTTATGCCTGAGCAGGTCCAGATTTGATGATCATGGGAGTAGAGAGATGTCTTCTGAGTCTTTCAATGATGACCAGGATCAAGATCAGGTTGAGCTCTTAATATTTTCTTAAATGTAATTATTTACATCTGTTTGACATATGTTGACTACAAACTATTATGTTCCTATTTCTGCATCTTCCAGGGTGAAAGCGAATTGGTGGTTTCAAATCAGAAGCTTGAAGCATTTCGTAAGGAGGTATATAGTACTTGTATTATTAAAGCTGGACAATATGATGCAACATGTTTATGACAATACTCTAGCTCGGTCTCTATAACTCAGGAGTGTTTGCTTGGAAGTTTTTACTAATTGGACATCAAAAAAAAAAAAAAAAAAGAAGAATTCTTGGTTCACCTTACGCTGCAGTTTTCTTGCCTGTTAGTACTCATCTCAGTGTGCTCTGAATTTCCTTGGAATTCCTCATGGCTGTTAACTATTTTAAGTTCAAACTGAAATCATATTCAGTCTGATTGCATTTCTATCAGATATCTCTATAATTGATTTGGTTGGTTGTTTTGAGAAACTTGTTGACAGTATTTGGTGATGACCTTATTTAAGGGGATGAGCGAGTTTGTTGATCTACATTCATTATGAATTTTATTACTGAGGCAGAAGAAAATTTGGCCACTTACTTTTTCCTATCCTTTTATCCGGGCATCTCACTATGTCAAAACTGGTCTGTTATGTTTATCAAACTAGTGTAACAAACTGATACTTTAGGGATGGAGATGGTCATGAGTAATGGTTTCATGGATAGAGAGACATACAAATTACAAATAGGGTTAGTCAGACGTTATGGTGCTGTAGTGGTAGCAGTGGATGAAGGTAGTTAGAGTGTATATATGGTGTGGAGATGAGATGGTAAGGGGTGAGTGCTCCGTGCATATGCTGGGGGATGGGGGATGTATTTCTTTGTATTCTGTATGAAACCCAAATTGCTTGTTGACATTGTTGTATAAATTGGTTATTCTTTGTATTGTTGGATGGACGCCTAGACTAATATGTGACAACTGGATATAGTAAGTTTTATCTCTGTTGACAGCACCATTCTCGCTCCTTTTTACTGTTCCAATATCCTGAGAAAATTATTTATATCTAGTTACATCCAATGTGCCTTACATAAAAGTTGAATCTGATTACCATCTCCTTGATTTACAAGTTAATCTAAATACATACATTACTCTGCGTTTTTGTTATAAAATTAATTAGTAGTGCCGATTTGTATGTTCAATGATTGATATCTATGATTTGTGGGACAATGTCATGAAATGACTTTGATACTTTTTTCTGGTTGGCCAACTATCCTCCTTTTCGTGATACCCTTTTCACTAATTTCAGTATTAAAACAATACTTTCTGATCAGATATCTCATATTGAAGAATTAGTTGCAGACAAACAAAAAGACGTTTCTAAATTACAGGAAAAATACCAGGTAAACAATTTATTTGCTGATACAGGTGTTATATAGGATTTTCTCGTATATCATTCTTTATAATGGTTCACTGTTCTTCCCCTAAGAATTATTTTTGTCACCCTAGAAATTGGAAGATTCATTAATTGCAGCAAAAAAGCTGACTTCTCGTCGTCGCATGCAACTAGCCAAGGTGGTATTTGTACCGTCAACTGCTATATTGTTCTAGGTTGAAATCCCTGCATTTGGTAATTTTTCTAAATGTTGTCATTGGTGCAGTTGCATAAATGTTACCTACAAATGAGAGATTATGATGAAAGATTTAAAAAATCAGAACAAGAACTCCAGGTTAGTCTCTCTAAAACTCTGTAGTCTGTGTTTATTCCTATTCATCGATCGTCTGCAATTTTGTGGTCATTGTATGTGCTACTGTATAGTTATTTTAAACATCTTGTTTTCATTTTTTATGCTGTATGTTTATTAAATAAGAAAACAGTGTTCTTAGATGAAAAAGATTTTGTTCTCTATTTGTTTTTGAATTATTTAATACATGTTAGAAATAAATTGTCTAATACATTGAGGAATCATAATATTAATGCCACAAATTTAGAGAAGGAAATAGTTGCCAACCTGCCCAAACCATAGCCAACGAACAGAAGATGTAACTGTTTAATATGTGATTGCTGCTGTAATTGGCAAGATGATGGATGACCAAGAGGGATGTATATGAGAATTTAGATAAATAAATCAATTAGAAGGGGTAAAAGTTAATATCTTAAGCGAACGTAGCTTAGCAGTTAGAAATAGGGGATTTGCAACAAGACTTGTGCCAGCTGTGTCACAGTTCTCCGTGGACTGTGATGCAGCAGGGTGTGGTAGGAAGTTCACAGATAAAGAATGTATCTTTTGGGGTTGATTTGTGTTAATAATTTGAATATCCACTTCCATTAGAAAATTTAAAAATGGATTATCATGTTTTCACTAGGAAGATTAGAGGTGATAAAGTTTTAATCTGCAATAATACTTAAAAGGTGATGTTCTTTTTTGCAATTTCTCAAAGGTGATGATTAATTTGCAATAGGAGTAAAATTCGTGGTCTTTTTGGCAATTAACCCATAATATTATATTTTTGGCTTATCACCAATTATTATGAGGCACGAGACAGTTTCTGCTGATATTTTCGAAGTCATGTTTCGATTATCATGTCTATGTAAGTTTACCATTTTTGGAAGCTAGTCAAAGGAAAGATCAATCCCTGCCTCTGATATAACCCCCTGTCCTCCGTTACCTTCCTGCAGTGGCTCGTAGATTCAACCTCGATTGAATTGGGAAGCAACGGAGGAGCCATTGGTGATGGAACAGTGACAAATGTGAGGGCTTGACAGTCTTATAGATATGCCATTATATATATACTTATTAGTTTCCTGTTGTTTAATTTCTTTACTTTTATTCTGCACCAGTGTTTTAATGACTAAAATGTAGGATAGGATATCTAATCAATCATGATTATGTATCTTCTATTCTCTGCTATGAACCTTTTTTCTTTGCTAGAACTGCTTGCCTTCATTTTCTTTTTGTTCGTTCTGCTTTCATATTTATAATCACTCCAAAAGGTAAATATAACTTAGGTATAATATCCTCACAATATATAACTCCCACTGCCGCCATCTTCAAATATTTTCTGCTTTACTCTTATATTTGAACTCATTCTTGTAATGCAAATTCTAACAATTTTCTATAGTTAATTTTTGAAGAAAAGTTTAAATCTTTTATTGCCCAGATTTGTTGTAAAGTTTGAAGCTTTGAAGACATTATTCATCTTTTGAAACACAGTGGGCTATGGCTTAATTTATCAATGAGGATTTAGAATTGAGGATCCAACTTTTGTAGAAACAAGGACCTGTACAGGTTTTGAAAGAATCTATTGCAATTAGAGATGTACACACCATTAATGAAGCTTTGTAGCAGAAGGGATCACTCACTCTTCACCATCGGAGTGTGATATTGAAAAAATCACTGGCAGAGAAATAAACAGGGTTCTCTCTCATATTAATTTAAATAAGGATATTATAGTAAAATTCTTAAAAATGTGATCAAAAAAATCACGGAGAAATAAACAGGGTTCTCTCTCATATTAATTTAGATAAGGATGTTATAGTAAAATTCTTAAAAAATAAACCTTTAATGTAAACACCTTACTTCAACCTTAACTCAAGTGGTTAAACTTTACTCAATCATTCCTCAACCTTCACTCAAGATTAATAAACCCTAACCTCAACTCTTAAAGTAAACTAACCCTAATTTGTGATAGTTTCACATGGATTAATTAAGTGGTGGACTCAAAAAGGGACAATGTAGTGCTTTCACTTAGCATTTTCAGATCAAAACAACAAATTAGTGGTAATTAAAATAATGAAAAATTGGGAAATCTTTTTATTAAATAATAAGATTTATTAAAAGGAAGGTGCTAGAGTTTTTATAATATCATCATATACTGAAAATTAAAAATTAAAAGAATAAGAATGCACTTATAAAAATGGACATAATGTACTAAGTTGCAAGTTGGATGGACGTACGCCACTAAATATGAGCACGTGGTACTAATCACATTTACAATATAATTAATGGGCTGAAATGTGAGGTGTAATTATTTGTAGACATTGCACTTACTAAATGATTGAAGTTTGCTTTGCTATTTTAATAACGGTATTAAATATTTTGATACATATATATATATATATAACTAACGAAATTGCTGATATATAGATAATGGATAACATTCGTTGTCTACATGCATAATATAATGTAATAATTTATTCTACACTAAATATAACTGTTGTGATAAACACACAAAATCTCACAAAACACTCAAGAATCAAACACACATAAAATGATAGAACTTGAAATGAAAAGTAATCTTGCACAAGGATGTATATTGGTTCGGTTATGAATAACCTACATCCACTTTGGGGAGAAGAACTCTTATTATTACTCAATGCTTATACACCAGATTGGATTGATCTCAATCTGCAACAAGAAGAATGAAAACGAAGCTACAGAAACTGTCAAACTCAAAATGCAAAACTACTGTGATCAAGCCAGTTTGAGCCCCTATATCTTGCTATTCCCTTAACCTATTGATCCGGTTAAACCTCCACTAGAAAGTCCTCACTTAGTAGTTAAGATGCAGTCATCTAACCGGTTACAAGTAGCTTGATAAACCGTTCAAAAACTACTCCAAAGTTGGCCACTCAATACTGCACCAGTTTGGCAGTTTTCCACCAGTTGTGTTGTTTGAGTTGTTGTAACAACTCCAATTGCTTCCAGCTTGCATGCAACACGTGAACATCATTGCTGAACATCTAATGAACACACTCCACGTGTAAAGCTCCCTCATGCATGCATCTATTGTCATCAATCTCCACCTTAGATGTATGAATGCTCAAACTTGAGCTCTCCTCCTCATCTTGCTGCTTTTTAAGGAGCAGCAACCTGTAAGTTTGAAATCATACCAACTAAAGTCTTGCACAACACAAATTTTGTTGCTGGCAAAGCTTTAGTAAGTCCATCTGCTAGATTTACAGATGTATCAATCTTTCTCACTTCAACAGATCCACTATCCACCATATTTCTTACAAAGTATAGCTTGACATCAATGTGTTTGGTCCTCTCATGATATCCCTGATGTTTAGCTAAGTGTATTGCACTTTGATTGTCACAATATACCACTACAACATCCTGATATTCTCCCAATTCTTTCAGCAAACCAACAAGTCATACTCCTTCTTTAATTGCTTCTGTCAAGGCAATAAATTCAGCTTCTGTAGTTGATAATGCCACTACAGACTGATGGCTAGTCTTCCAGCTCACTGATGTTCCATACATATTAAACACATACCCTGTAAGAGACTTCCTTGAATCTAAGTTTGCTGCAAAATCAGCATCAACTTATCCAATGACAGCTTCTGATTTTGCTTCTTTCTTCTGAAATTTTAAATCAAGTTGTTCAGTTCCCTTGACATACCTTAATGCCCATTTGACTGCCTCCCAATGCTGCTTACCTGGACAACTTAAGAATCTACTAATCAAGCTCATTACATAAGTAAGATCAGACCTATTGCAAACCATATCATACATAAGACTGCCTACTGAACTTGCATATGGAATTATGCTCATTTCAGCTACTTCTCTGTCTGTTTTAGCTTCACCAAGTAGAGACAGACTTAATCATTGCTTAACAGGTGTTGTAACAGGTTTGCACTGATCCATATTGTACCTTTTGAGTATTTTAACAAGATAAGATTGTTGTTTCAACACAAGTACTCCAGCTGATCTGTCTCTGCTTATTTCCATACCTAGTATCATCTTAGCTTCACCAAGATCCTTCATCTGAAATTCCAATTTGAGTAATTCCTTTACTATATCAATGCCTTGAGAGCTCTTGCAAGCAATCAAGATATCATCTACATAGAGTAGTAAGTATGTATAACAACTGTTTTCTTCCTTGATGTATACACAGCTGTCATAAAGACTTCTCTGAAATCCATTGACAATTATATACTCATCAAACCTCAAGTACCACTGTCTAGGACTTTGTTTAAGTCCATACAGAGACTTGAGTAGTAAACAGGCCTTTGTATCAGTCCTTTCAACTGTAACACCCTCTGGTATCTTCATGTAGATACTTTCTTCCAACTTACTATGTAGAAATGCAGTAGTTACATCCATCTGATGAAGCTCAAGATCATATTGAGCCACTAGTGCTATTAATACTCTGATTGAACAATGTTTAACCACAGGAGAGAAGATCTCATTGTAATCCACTCCTTCCTTTTGTGAAAAACCTCTAGCCACTAGTCTAGCTTTGTATCTGACTCCACCTTCAGCTGTAGATGCTGGTTTTCTCTTGAAAATCCACTTACATCCAACTAGCATCTGGGATTTTGATTTGTCAACAATTCTCCATGTTCCATTCTTATTCAGAGACAATAGCTCTTCCTCCATGACTATCAGCCACTTATTACTATCTTGACTTGCCAATGCCTCAGTGTAGTTTCTTGGTTCATAAGCTTCAATTTCAGTTGCTGTATATAGTGCAAATGATACTATATCAGCTTCCACATACCTTGCAGGTGGCACTATAGTCCTTTTCTGTCTGTCCCTTGCAAGCTGATAGGTATTAGATTGTTCTTTAACTCTTGATACTTCATCTGTATCTCTGTTAGTGAAGTTCTCTTCACTTTCACCTAATTTGTTCATATTTTGAGGCTCCACCTCAAGCTCAGACTCTCTTCTCTGATCATCTTTGATCAAAGACATCTTATCTTCAATGAAAACAACTTCTCTACTAACCAAGAGTTTGTTCTCTTCATAACACCACAATTTATACCCCTTTACACCTTTTGGATAACCAATCATAACACATTTAAGTGCTCTAGGTTCCAATTTATCCTGTTTCACATGGGGATAAGCTTGACAGCCTATAACTCTAAGGTGAGAGTAGCTTGGAACCTTACCTGACCAGACTTCTTCTGGAGTTTTAAAATTCAAAGCTATAGCAGGACATAAGTTGATCAAGTAAGCTGCAGTTGCAGCTAATTCTCCCCAAAATATCTTATTTAATCTTGTACTGCTCAACATGCATCTAACTCTTTGCAAAAGTGTCTGATTCATCCTTTCTGCAATGCCATTTTGCTGTGGAGTTCCAGGGATAATTTTGTGTCTCTTAATTCCCTTTTCCTTGCAGTATGAGTTGAACTCTTCAGACACAAATTCCAATCCATTGTCTGTTCTCAAGTACTTCAAACTACTCCCAGTGTTATTTCTGTTTCTGTTAACCAGACCTTGAATGTAGAAAATGCTTTATCCTTGGTTTTCAGAACATATACCCACAGCTTCCTTGAGTAATCATCAATGATGGTCATTATATATTTTCCTCCAGCTCTGGTTAAAGTCTTTGAAGTTCCCCAGAGATCTGAATGAACATAATCCATCCTTCCTTTGGTTGTATGTTCTGATTCACTAAACTTAAGTCTCTTGGACTTACCAAGAATGCAATGCTCACACTGTTTGATCTGATCATTTGCATTGAACTTGATCAGCTGTTGTTTAGCCAATTCTTGCATTCCTCTTTCACTAACATGTCCTAACCTACCATGCCATAGCTTGGCATCATCCTGCTGATCAGTGTTGTGTATCTGTCCTACAACAACACTCCCATCCAGAAAGTACAAGTCAGATCTCCTAGTTCCCTTCATGACTATTCTATCATCCTTAGTCACTATGAGAACTCCCCTCCTCAGGTTTGAATCATACCCTTGAGTATCTAGCATCCCAAGGGAGATGATATTCCTTCTTAATCCAGGAACATATCTAATATTCCTAAGAAGCCTCTGAACTCCATCAAACATAAGCAGTCTGATGGATCCCACCCCCTTTATTTCACAAGAATGATCATCTCCTAATAATACTGATCCTCCTTCTTGATGCTTGAATTCCTCAAACCAATGCCTCATAGGTGTCATATGGAATGTACACCCTGAATCCAATACCCACTTAACAGACACATCTGATGATGTGATGGCCAGAGCTTCAATACCTTCCATACCAGCATTATTTTGAGATTCACCAATCTGATTGACTTGATTCTTCTGATTTCCAATAGTTTCATCAACCCTTTTGGACTTGTCAGCTTTCCATTTTGCACATTGTTTCTTGAAGTGACCTGGTTCATGGCAGTAGTAACACTTCTTTCCAGTTGACTGAACTGTTGCACCCTTCTTTTGATCAGAGTTACCTCATTTGTTCCATTTCTTGTTTTGGTTTCCTTTCTTGGCAAAGAGTCCTTCTGCTCCAGATTTTTCTTTACTGTCAGCCCATTCCTCTAGATCTTTTGATCTAAATGCTTTCAGTACATCTTCAAGCAGTACTACATCCTTCCCTCCATAGAGAACAACATCCTTGAAGTGCCTCTGTGATCTTGGCAATGCTGACAACAACATGATGGCCTTGTCTTTACTGGACATCTTGAAATCCACACTTTCCAGATCATCTGTGATCTTGCAGAATTCATCAGCTTGTTCTATTGGAGACCTTTCATCAGTCATCTTGAATTCATGAAGCCTTTGCCTCAGATGCATCTTGTTGGCAGATGATTTAACCAAAAACAAGGCTTCAAATTTGTTCCATACGCCAATAGCTGTTGTCTCCTTTGATACTTCTCTGAGTATTTTATCACTTAGACATAGAATTATTGTAGAATATGCCTTTTGAAGTATCTGATCATCCACCTATGCTCTTACAGCACCTGCTGCAGCTTGAGGATCTCTGAGGACTTCAGTCTTTACTGGTGGAGGAGGTTTGAGAGCATCCATCAAACCTTGCTGCATTAGGACTGCCTTCATCTTGATTTTCCATAGATTGAAATCTGACTTCTCTGAGAGCTTTTCAACATCAAATCTTGTAGTATTCATCTTGAATGCTTGCTGTATATCTGGATTTCCCACAGGCGGCGCCAATTGTTGTGAAAAACACACAAAATCTCACAAAACACTCAAGAATCAAACACACATAAAATGATAGAACTTGAAATGAAAAGTAATCTTGCACAAGGATGTATAGTGGTTCCGTTATGAATAACCTACATCCACTTTGGGGAGAAGAACTCTTATTATTACTCAATGCTTACACACCAGATTAGATTGATCTCAATCTGCAACAAGAAGAATGAAAACGAAGCTACAGAAACTGTTAAACTCAAAATGCAAAACTACTGTGATCAAGCCATTTTGAGCCCCTATATCTTGCTACTCCCTTAACCTATTGATCCGGTTAAACCTCCACTAAAAAGCCCTCACTTAGTAGTTGAGATGCAGTCATCTAGCCGGTTCCAAGTAGCTTGATAAACCATTCAAAAACTGCTCCAAAGTTGGCCACTCAACACTGCACTAGTTTGGCAGTTTTCCACCAGTTGTGTTGTTTGAGTTGTTGTAACAACTCCAACTGCTTCCAGCTTGCATGCAACACGTGAACATCATTGCTGAACATCTAATGAACACACTCCACGTGTAAAACTCCCTCATGCATGCATCTATTGTCATCAATAACCTATATAAAATATAATTATCTAATAAATTAAATTTAAAAAATATATAAAGTAAAACCCTAATTAACATTTACATTCAAGTACATGCTTGTTCTTAGTTAATATTATTTTCGTTCCTATAATTTTTGTTAAATTCAATTTTTAATTTTCAGTCCTTTTATATTAATTTTAGTCCTTCAACTTTTTTTTTTCTATTTTAGTTTTTTTTCTTTTAAACTTTTGCGAAGCTTAAGGTAATGTTTGGTTTAGTATTATGTGGGATTTGAAAACCATGAATAATGTGTTCTATGTTTGTTTTGGGTTTTGAGTAGGATATGTTTTAACTTTATGTCAAATTAATGTATTAATTTATTTAAAAACTTAAATGAGAGAAGAGAGATAAAGAGAAAAAGTGTATTAATTGAGTATATAGAATATAGTAGGTATATATAGGGGAAAATTTTAAAATTTGGATGTAGATTTTGAAAACCAAAATCTGGATTTAAAATCCAAAAACAAACATTGCCTAAAGATTTGGAAATCCTGTAAAAATTTTTTTTCAAAAGAACTATAAAATTGATATAAAATGATTAAATTTAAAAAGCCAAAAGTTTAAAAACTAAAATTGAATTTAATCAAAGTTAAAAGGATGAAAATTGACATTTTGATCAGCTTATTCTATTTTTTGTATTTGAACTAGTGCAGTTTAAACAAACCATCTGACGTCAACCCCAATGAAGAATTGGGGATCATGAGCAAATGGTGAATTATTTTCCATGCAAAAGCAATAGAGCCAAAAGAAATTATAATAATAGGATACACATGGAAACATGTGAGATGGGTTCACCTATTATTAAAATATATTTATAGTAAATAAATTACTCCTATAACACACAAAAATCATATATATATACATTAATTTATTATTTTTAATAAAAACATACTTTAATTATTAATAAACAAACTTTACTTATATAACAATCATAAATATCGTCACACTAGAGACTTTTCGTAATAATAATAATAATAATAATAATAATAATAATAATAATAAATCGAGACTTATATACTTCTGTGATAATAATATGATAGAATTAATGTCAAATCTTTTTTACAAGAACTAATATTTAATCTTCACTACTCCCTTCGTCCGGGTCACTGTTTGCACTTTGTGACCTTATATAAGGTCCTTTTACTAAAAGTAAAAAATAAAAATATTAGAATAACACACCCAATATAATAAAATGAGAACTTTGGTGGGACGTGTATTATTATTTTTAGAGTAGACGTATACTTGATGTTCTAAAGAGTGTTTTATTTTGAATGGGACCGACATTCCGGTTGTATGGATGTATTTCAATGTATAATTAAAAGTAGGAAGAAAGCTTCCCATCCTGCCATTCATACACGTATTCTGTGACATTTTTTACATTATTTTTTATACCAAATGTTATATGGTTGATATATAAGAAGAGAAAGAAACCAATCATTATTTCTAGGGTTTAATTTTTTTTAGAGTATAGTTTTTATTTCTCTTCTAGTGTCTTACATGTCATCTATTCAATGATGTGGATTTTAGACCTTTTTTTAATACTTTTCTCGCCACTTTTAAGTTTTAAATGATAGACATATTTAGTAATTTTTTGAAATTTTGTTATTGAATATCATATTCATATTTGCTAAAAATGAAATTGATATTTTATTGTATACAACCAATATGTAAAATGATATTTTTTAGTGGATGGAAGGGTATCAAGTTTGATTAATTTTTTTTATATATATATAATCAAATTCAATTTTAGTATTACTAAAGCTTTAATTTTTTTTAATGTCTCACACGTCTCAAGTCCATTAAGCAACATGACGAATGACGATTCAATCCACTCCGGATCTTCTGCGTCATTTCTGTGCATCATGATCTTCCGTGCCACACATTAAGTGATTGACACGTAAGAGGGGAAAATAAATCCAACCATTGTCCCAAGAGTTTAAGAATTAGGGTATAGTTTCTCTCTCTTACGTATCTCAATCTAACGGTGTGACACAAAAGATGATGTACCAAATGACACAGAGAATCTGAACCGGATTCAATCAATCAATCAAAAATGTACCTATATATATGTGTGTGTGTGAACATATATAACATACTATAAGCAAAGAATTGTAAAACGATCCAAAAATGTAGGCCCTATCCTTAATTTCTTCTGTATTAATCATGAATTTGCTAATGTTTTCTGTTTTAGGACAGGTGAACTTGAATACAGGGTTCTACTCCTCTACATGTCCAAAAGCAGAGTCCATAGTAAGGTCCACAGTAGAAGCCTATTTCAACCAAGATCCTACCCTGGCTGCTGGCTTGCTTAGGATGCATTTCCATGACTGTTTTGTTCAAGTAAACCCATAATTCTACTTCACTATTTTCTTTGATTTCGGATTCCCTATTTCATTTTGATCGTGTACTGCAGGGTTGCGACGGATCTGTTTTGGTCGACACGCCTACGTCCGAAAGAAAGGCACTGCCTAACCTCGGGTTGAGAGGCTTCCAAGTTATAGACGACGCCAAGATGCAGCTTGAGGCCGCGTGCCCTGGCGTTGTCTCGTGTGCTGACATATTAGCCTTGGCTGCTCGTGATGCTGTTGATTTGGTGACTGATTATTTTTTAAGGAATTTTTGTCTAGATGAGATGTTATAGTAATGATATGGAACTCAACGTTTGGTTTGTTACGTGCAGAGTGGGGGGCCGAGCTGGGGATTGCCGACCGGAAGAAGAGACGGTCGAGTTTCGTTGGCTTCGGAAACTTCCAACTTACCGGGCTTTTTCGATTCGGTTGTGGTACAGAGGAAGAGATTTGCAGACAAAGGGCTTGATGACCATGATCTCGTCACAATAGTTGGTACTCCTTTTGTCCCATAAAATATTTTATACTTTCTTTTTTAATTTTTCCTACAAAGTATTTCACATTTTTCCACTTTTTAAGAAAAAATACACTAATCTGTGGTGAATTTTAAAGAAGTTGTTATGCTGCACCTTGATCGATCTTCAGTGTATATAAGATTTATGAAGGATTAGTATCTTACTTTGATCACATCCTCATATTCAAATATAATTAAAATTCTGAACTGTCCCTAGCATACTCATGACATTCTTGTTAAATTTTTGGTCATATTATTAATGATCACATACACATGACAGAAATAAAATAATAGTAACTCCGATCCAAACTAAGGTTCACCTACATTTTAAAACCCCAGAATAGGGAATGTTTGTTTCAGGATTTGAAACTTCAAAATTGGAATTCAAATTCCATACCTAGATTTTAAAAATCATTCATATATATATATATATATATATATATATATATATATATATATATATATATATATATATATATATTTATATATATTTTCTCTTCTCAATTAATACACTTTTTTCTCTTTGTCTCTTCTCTATAATTATATTTTTTTTGATACATAAATTAATACAAATACCACCACTATATATGCTTATATATATTCTCTCTCTTCAATTAATACACATTTTCTGTTTATCTCTTCTCACTATTTTTTTTAACATAAATTAATACATTCTTACACATCGATTTGACATAAAGTTAAAACATACCCTATCAAAAACCCAAAACAAACATAATATCACTATTAATGGTTTTCAAACTCCACAAAACTCCAAAATAAACATCATCATATTGTTTCAAGTTGTTAAAAAATTAAACTTTTTAACTGATTTTATTAATTTTTTTTAGCATAATTTAGTATTTTTAGGTAAAATAAGTACTCCATCCATCCCGTTTCAGTATTTACGTTTGCTTTTTACACGTTGATTAAGAAGTATGATATTTTAATAGATAGTGGAAAATATAATATTTAATGTAAAGTGGGTAGGTGTATTAGTGTTGGATGATATTAATTGTTTTAGGTGAGTCTCATATTCCAAAAAGGGAAAAATTAAACATTGAAATGGGACGCGCAAAATAGAAACGTAAACATTGAAACGGAACGGAGGGGATATAAAATATACGAAATTATGTGTAGAGAAGGGATTGCAAATTTTAAAGTTAATGTGTATTTTTAAGGTTTAGAATTAAAATATTATTTTCTTGTTTGGAAGATATACAATTTTATGGGAGAAACAAACAAGAAAAAGGTGAATGATTTTATGGTACAAGAGAATAATATAATAAAAAAAAAGAAAAAAAACCTAACGGTTGTTTGTTTTGAATTTATGTGGGCCGGGTCTGAAAATAATTAAATAATATTTTATGTTTTTTTATTTCTTTTGATATTGTAGATTTTAACTTTATGTCCAATCAATGTATAATAAACTGAGAGTCTAAAAACGTATCAGTTGAGGTGAAAGAAGAAATACTAATAGAATAGGGAAAAAAGAGAAATGTACTACTCCATCCGTCCTATAATAAATAATAAATTTCACACTTTTCATTTTCGTCCGTCTCACATTAAATTTCACCACCCAAATAAGGAAATATCACATCAATTCCAACCTAAAAGTATATCTTAATTATAAATTTATCACTTCCACCTGACACACATAACATACTTTATAATTTATTTATCACCTTACTCTCCAAAAGTCAATTAAGTTGATCAAAAATCAAATTTTTTAAACTCCGTGTATATAATAAGGACAAGTATTGAACATGGGTGTATTTAGGGATGTAAGCGAACCAAATCATTCGTGAACTATTCGAGTCTCGATTCGATAAAATATTCGTTCGAGCTCGTTCGTTAAGTTTAAAGAGTCAAACCAAACTCAAAATTTGAGCTCTAATAGTTTATCGAACCAAACTCAAACTTAAGGGTATTCACATCGAAAGCTCGCGAACATATTCGTTAACGAGTTCGTTAATGACTCGCGAACGCGTTCGTAAATTTTACTATTATGTTTAAGTAGTATATATTTTATTATATATTTATTATTATTTAATAATTAAATATTTATATTATAAACACAAAAATATGATAATAGTTTAAGTGATTATTTAAATATTTAAATATCTTTTTAACTTTTATTATTATCTTTTGTTGGTTTGTTTATTAACATTTATGAATAACATTAAATATTCACTAATAAAATATACATTAAATGTATACAGACGATAAATTTATATGTTCATGAAAAAAATTCATGAAAAAGTTACTTTATAATTCGTGAACACGTTTGCGAGCCTTATCAAATAGTTTGAGTTCGAGCTCGAGTTAGATATATTTTTTTCGACGAGTTTGAGTTCGGGCTCGATTTCAATTATTCCTTAACAAACGATACTCAAACTTAGTAGTGTTCAGCTCGACTCGATTCAATTACATCCCTAAGGATGGTGTTAAGATGAATAAGAATATTTATATATGTACATACGGATGATTGTAAAAACCTGAATATAGATTTTTAAATTTAATTTTCAAGATCAAAAATAAACATAGCATCAAGGGCAAAGGTTCTAGAAATCCCGTGTGCAATGACTCCTAAAGCATTTCTCACATTGTTGGTCATTAAACATGCAGGAGCACATACAATAGGGCAAACAAACTGTCTATTCTTCCGATATCGTCTCTACAACTTCACTGCCACTGGGAATGCAGATCCAAGCATAAGCCAGTCATACTTGGCTGAGCTACAATCCCTGTGTCCCAAAGATGGAGATGGCTCCAAACGGGTCGATTTCGACGTTAGCTTCTTCAAGAATGCTAGAGACGGATACGCAGTTCTTGAGTCGGATCAGAGGCTGTATTGCGACTCGAATACGCGTCGGATTGTTGACAATTATGCAGGGAATGTAAGAGGGTTACTTGGAGTTAGGTTTAATTTTAATTTCCCAAAAGCTATGATCAAAATGAGTAGCATTGAGGTCAAGACTGGTGCACAAGGGGAGATTAGAAGGACTTGCTCCAAGTTTAATTGATTCACTCATCATTTCAAATTGGTTGATGTTGTTTCTATCTCCCACATGTTGTCAATTATGTTGGAGTAATTAGACTTTGTTATCAAATAATGATTGTATGAATATTATCTAATTAGATTGCTGGGAGGTAAATGATTGCATGGAATGCATAATAATCTTATATATGATCTAACTAATTCTAGTTGATATGAGGTTTTGTGTTTGATAATTTCTTGTATCCAGGGCTCTTGTATAATAGGATGGAGCCAGAAAATAAATTCAGGCGGCCAAAATGTAAAGTATTTATACCTCTCTTATCCTGTAAAATTATTTGCACTTTTTAAAAAGAAGTTACTACTTTTTAATAGTTTTATTAATTTTTTTTATTGAAATATACATGGTTGATAAAAATAGGAAAAAGTTTAACTATTACCCCTTATTTGATTGATAAAAGAGAAAATTAAAAATTCAATCACTGTCATATGTTTCCGCCCCCTTTAGAATTTATACTTTCATTTTAGTATTAGTATAATTTTCTCATTTTTCTTAACTGTCATTTGTTAAATGTTACACCAAAATAGTCTCTCCATTCCTTCCGAATATTTATGTTTACTTTTTGTACGAATATTTAAAATATAATATTTTAATGTGTAATAAGTAATTTTTAACTTTTTGGCCCTAACCCTAATTTAATTGATTATTACAAATTAATTGTAAAATATTGTAAAACTTTTAGAAATATTAATTTTTAAGGATATAATACACACTTGTTAAAAAAGAAAATATAAATCTTTTTATGTAGAAATGATAACGTGTAGTAAACGTTAAAAAAGAAAATATAAATATTTTAAGTAGGAATGATAACATGTACTCTAAACGTTATGTTAGGAGGAGAAATAGTACACAAAATCCAAATGGAACATAGACCTGTATAAGAGATTCAAGAAAACAAAAACTTCTATAGCTTAGTAACACCAAATGCACTTACGGAATATTTCTTACAAATAGAATGAAAATGTGGTACAAAATAATGACAATTAGAAAATAGCACACACCGACGGGTCATCCTCTGATTTATAGTACTACTAGAATAAGTAGCCGCTTATAACGCGGTTAAAAAAAATTTTATTTTCATATTTAAAATCATAATTTTATTTTAAGTGTACAATATATTCTTATGATAATAACTTTTTTCTTTAATTTTTTATTTGTTATAATAATAGTTATGTATAATTATATTAATATTAGTCTAATTATATTATGGTGAATGAATAAAATAAATTAATAATAAAATTTGAATCAAATGAAATAAATAATATTATTTAAATATACAATAATTTATTAGGTTAAATATGATAAATATTTTAATAATAAAATTAAATATGGAGATATAAATATAGTGACTTAAATAAGTTTAGCAATTTTTAAAAGAATTAAAACATTTTGAATTGAATAAATTAAGATTTTTTAATTAATTTAAATAATTATAATTTATTATGTTTGACTATGATTCTTTGTTTTTTTTCATTAACTTAAAATCTTAAATTATTTTTATAAAAATAATAATTATACTAAATATCCGCTAAGGATTTTTTTTGTTAATAATTGTAATAACAATTAAATTATTTTTATAAAAACAATAATTATGTTAAATTTTTATTAAGGAGTATTTTATATATTTTGGAAAAATAATATAAAATTTTCTTACAAATTTAAGTCAAAACATTCATTATTAGAGTAACAAAAAAAGTATTCATGAGGGAGTGACAGACGCAGTTTTTAAAAAAATTATATTAGGCAAGTATTATGATATGTATTAAGATTGGAATTTGGAAATACCCCAATATTACTGGTTGGCTATAATAAGAAATTGGGCCAATTACGATTACAGCCCAAACCCTAACCCATCCTCGGACAAATCGAGCCCACTATTCAGAACCAAATATGTAGTCATTCTATCGATGTTAAAACTTAAAACATTGGAAGAGGAAAATTTTGAGATTACCATAAATCCACTGTTGATTAGTGCATCATTCTTGATAATACTCCCTCCGTCGGGTGGGATTTGCTATATTGCACGTAGATTAATGAGTATTATTATTTAATATATAATGAGTAGTTGTATTTAATATATAATGAGTAGTTGTATTAGTGGGAGTGTGAGTTTGTATTAAAGGGAGTGTGTGGATCCCATATATGTAAAAAAATAAAGGGACTTTTTGAGTGAGACGATCAAAATGAAAAAATGACTCACTTAGTCTGGAACGGAGGAAGTATATTTTTATTTTGTTTCTATAATTGGTGAACATTATGCGTCGTCGTAGCGACCACGCTACCAAATTCCCTAGCGTGACGATTCCCCTTCTTCATCATTCGTTCATCAATATTCTTAAAAAAAATGAAGAAACCTATCCATTTCTCCATTCCCAACTCAGCAGACGGTTGATTCTTCACACTGCTCTAACCCCCAAAAACAAATACTATTACTATATTTGTATTTAATAATCTCCCCCAAATTCCGAGTAGCCATTATTGCTGCTTCAATTAATTTTCTCCATACTCTTATCTTGTTTGCACTCATCCACAACTATTAATTTAACCCGTCTCCATCAATCTTGACTGTTTTCTTGTACAACCATTGAAGCAATCTTCTTTATCAATGGCTTCTATGACACCCATCTCCCATTCTCACCCCTTGTTCAAGAAAGCTCTTTTGGGAGTCTTGAAAAAGCCTCAATTGCAGTTTTTGGCTCTGCCCTCATCTCAGAGTATTTTTCCCCTAAAGAAATCGAGGATGGTGGTGGTTTCAGCTACGACGGCGGAGAAGGCGAAGAAGAGGTACCCCGGTGAGGCTAAGGGGTTTGTGGAGGAGATGAGGTTTGTGGCTATGAAACTGCACACCAAGGATCAAGCAAAGGAGGGGGAGAAGGAGCCCAAGGGAGAGCCTATTGCTAAGTGGGAGCCTAGTGTTGATGGGTATTTGAGATTCTTGGTTGATAGTAAGTTGGTTTATGATACACTTGAGGGGATTGTTGAGAAAGCTGCTTTCCCTGAATGTGAGTATGCAAGATTGATTTTTTTTGTTGTTGGTATATTGGGTTTTCTATATTTGGAAGAAGATTTTGTGAATCTTATGGTGATTTGAATGATATATGTTCTTTATATTTAAGGGGCTTTCAACTTGTAGTTTAGATATTATTGGTGTGAATTGTGTTTGGCTTTCATTTTGAGTTCAGTATTTTTTATTGATTTAATGGTCTGTCTGACCTTGTTAGATGACATGACAAAAAAAGTTCTTCACCCTGTATAATTGCTCGTTTTGTTAAACCTGCAAATTCTGTAAAATTAGGTTGTTTGAATTATTGGACTGGCACGACAAAAGATTGCTGGTTTTTATGATTTAATTTTGACACACATACTTCTTAAAGATGAATATTTGCTGCTTTGCTATTTCTCTATCCTATATTCTTTGCTATCCATAGTATTCCCTAGATATAATATACCACATTTATTTGAGTCTTACCCAACTTCATGTTCTTCGTATAGTTATTTTGATTTTAATGTTTAGTCATCAAATTTTTGCACTTGTTTTCAGGGTATTGCATGGATATTATAGTTGTGGATGTTATAGTTGGGCTTTTAGTAGTAAAGTTGCTTCCTTTATTTTTGCAATCTGCCACCTCCACTTTGATTGCTAACTGTTGTTGAAAACAGTTGCACCATCTGGTGGTTTGTTGCGCAACAACTGTTTTATTAGATGTAATTCTTGCTGACTCTCTGTCTTAATTCCAGCTCTGTTTAATTCAGCAAGTCAGATATGTTCCTTTAATCAATCTTTCTTATACTCTTATACTTGTCTTAATCAGCAATTCAGATATGTTCCTTTAATCAATGTTTCTTATACTCTTATTTGCTAATCAAGTTTTACTGTTGTATGCGAATCTTGATTCCATGTTTTCGGCTGACCGTATTTTTGGCTAACCTATTGTTTCGAATGCAATCTTATTTGTGCTAAAGGACAATCGATATTGTAGATGCGGAATTCAGGAACACAGGATTAGAGAGATCAAAATGTCTGGAGAAAGATCTCGAATGGTTTAAGCAGGAAGGTCATGTCATCCCTGAACCATCCTCTCCCGGTATTAACTATGCTCAATACCTTGAAGAGTTGTCTGAAAAAGATCCACAGGCATTCATTTGCCATTTTTACAACACATACTTTGCCCACTCAGCTGGTGGCAGGATGATAGGGAGAAAGGTCAGCAGTGCTATTTAAAATTCTTATTTTGTCATACTTGATAAATGATAATAGCTCGTCTCCGAATATTGTGTTTTGGCTCCCGTTATAATTTTTTTTGTTAGGAGAAAGATAATTTTTTTCGAGCTTTGCCCGTTTTAAGGGAGGTTAAGAGATATTGATTAATTTGGATTTTGGAATTAGACAACCTACTCTTTTGTGTAGCCTGCAAGACTTAAATATGTGAAGGTTAGACTTGAATATAGTTCAAGCCTTCTAACGATAGCATATGAAATTGACGGTCATTCTTAAGCTAGAAAAATATCGAACACGAATTGGAGTTTTTGTTTTCGAAGAAATTTTATTATAATTAGATATTTGGTCTACAATATGGAGCCAAATGTATTTTTTCAGTAGTATACACCTGAAATAACATGTCGATTAAGCATGTTGATCTGTGTGTACACATACTGCCACCCCTGCGTATGTCTGTCTTATGACATATTATACATTGATCTAGATAATTATGTTCCTAATCTTCAAAGCGTATGATCAGGGAATGATGGTTTATAATTTTCGACATTTTATATTCGATTTATTAACCGGACATCTTGAATCACCTGGTTATGCCAGTTGAAACTGTAATTTAGTTGACCAATTCCATGACAATTTATCTACCTAATATTATTATTACATTTAGTTCACATTTAACACAAAATTCCTTTGTTTTTAAGATAGTCACACCTGCACATTTTCTTGACATTGATGTGAGACTCATTGTTGATGTGTTATTTATACCTGGTACATCAAAATGTCCATAACCAAGAACACTGAGAGGGTATATTCATTCCTCAAATTTGTATTTGTTTATTTTATTGCTTCAATATATTATTTAGGTAGCTGAAAAGATTCTCAACGGCAAGGAACTAGAGTTCTACAAATGGGAGGGTGATCTGTCTCAGCTATTGCAAAATGTTCGAGATAAGCTAAACCGAGTTGCTGAAGTACGATTTGAAGACCCTTTCTTGTTTAATTTCTAGTTATGGTTCGTTGTGCCCGATCTCATGTTATGTGCTTTTATCGTGTGATGCAGAGCTGGACGAGGGAGGAGAAGGATCATTGTCTTGAAGAAACGGAGAAATCATTCAAGTTTTCTGGTGAAATCCTGCGTTTGATACTATCGTGATCGCTGTATGTAACTATGTTGTAAACAATGTCGTCTGTTGTAACCTACAACTTGTGTACGATATTTACTGCTATTAGTACATTGTATATTTCTTTTGTACCTTATCTAAGTAGCTGTTTGGCTGGGGATAGTGGGGGGAGTAATGCGAATAGATGTATATTATTAATTCCCATTGTAGATGCTTGGTTGGTGCAGTGAGAATTAAAATTTCACAATCACTCTCGTTGATTTAATATTTACTACCCACCTTTCATTCACATTAGGAATTAAAATTCCACAATCACTTATTGATTTAATATTTACTACCCATCTTTCATTCACTCATTGACTTTTAGTAGTTAGGTCCATTGTCATCCAATAGAGGAATTTATACCAATTGTCATTCAATTAAGGAATTTCTACCACGCGGCTCTTAAAAGATTAGAAATTAGTGTGGTTATAGGAGGAAGATGTTGTCCTCTATTTACTGGTAAATAAGAAGAGTGGTGTTAAATACACACCCCAAATTCCATTTACCCACAACGGAGGAGCCGCCCCCTTAAGAATCAAGTATCTGGTACAACCTCCTCCGCCAAGAGGTTGACCCACTTCATTCGCCAAGCGAATGATCTTCGCTTCGCCTTCTGTATGGACTCGTCATCTGATCGACGAGGCTCAATCCCATGTTGACCCTCGACCTATCCTGCTCCTGCGGCTCCCACATTTTACTCTTATTCTTGGAAAATCGACCAAAACGGGAATGGGCTGGGGTTATGAACTTATAATCTGTGAAAAAAGCTGCGCAAATGACTGTGGTGGAGAGGGCGTCGAAATTCCAACTATAATCGTGCTTTCTATTCCTATTCATAAAATAAGAAGCAAAGAAGGAAAGGACTGACTTCCACAGGAAGGACTGAACCAACTCCGGGCGATGGGGAGGTAAACCAGATAAATGTTTCAACAAAGTCTTTTTCTGGAAGAGTGATTTCGTAAATGCGAGGTACCGGGGGGGTAAGGAAGAAGGGGGAAACAAACACACGCATTTACGGGAGGGTGAAATCTACTGTCAAAAAGACATAAAAAGAACTCCGGCTCTTGGGCTGCTAAGAGTTGCATTCCCTCCCGTATGGCGCGGAAAGGCGATAGCCAAGGTCGGCGGGGTTTGTTCGACTGAACTCGTTGGCTCCGTGCTCCTCCAGCTGAGCTGGGCGCCGGGGCCCTGGATGCGCTAGCGATTGGCACATAGGGTGGATTCGTACTACTCTTATTCTATTCGCATGGCTCGACCACTCTATTTTCTTAATTAAGCTTTCCATCCTGGGTGAACAAGAATTGGGGATCAAAAAATTGTAAGAAAATACACCATCAAGGGATTTTAGTTTACCACAAATCAATTGCCAGACATGTTCCGCTCCACATATTCTTGGAATCGTGCCCTATCTATTTCTCTATTAAGGCTAGTGAACTCCCATCGATCAGACTCTGCCCTTGCATCGAAGAGATACGTGAAATCGTAAATGATAATTTGCACCAAAAGGGAAAAGAAGGGTAGTTTGAATGTCGGGACGGGGATAGCTTGCTTCTTCATAAGCTTATCCCCCACAAAAAACCGACCCTGTTGCGAACTGGAAGAGATAAAAATTCTATCTTCGTCTGTCTTTAGCTTGACGGCTTGCTCGGCGATTGGTCGAGCGAATAAGTCAACTTCAAAGTGGTCAAAACAGAAGAAGAGAGGCCTCCTGGCAGAACTTTGGAGGGTTCCTCGCTAGCCTCTCTTTTTCACAGTTGGTGAAATACCTACCGGATCCTGGGCCAGAGGCCCCCGACCCCGTTCAATGGAGCTTTACTTCTTTGATCTAGTCAAGGGGGTCTCTTAGAAATAAGCCACCACCCGACGAAAAAGCGGTTTATAACAAAACTTTTGAAAACACAGTGCACCCAGGTAAATCTTATAATTTCGATCGTTTTATTCTTTTGGATTTTATTCGAGTAGTGGACTCCTTTCCTTAGAGAAGTGACCAAGGGTCAAATTGTCATAAAGACCTGTCCCATTTCCTCTACCCAGGATTACGGGAGAGAATCCACTTCAGATAACCACGCCTCTGCTAGGCAGCGTGTGGAATGACCGAGAGCGGACCCTTTTGGATATATAATCCAAGTCGAGAGTAGAGTTACTGGAACAGCCGTCTGATGGAACTTGCGTGTATGGCTCCATGATAGCAGCCGGGCAGCGGGCACGGGACCCCGCGAGTGGCTTTTTTCTCTTGAAGCTGTGATTGAATTTCGCTAATCGAGATATCAGAGGGGGCTACCTCAACTGATTAATGAAGGAGATTGACGACTTTCTTGCTTGTTAATGGGTGGGTCTGACCAAGACTCTACTTTTTTCTCCGTCTCAAAATCCATTTCAAGAACCAGAAGATTCTTGAATGCATGGCTTAAATATGAAACAAGTATGCGGATCCGCTGGTCTGCAATATTCACCCCGGCCCACAAGCACAAATCCCGGTCTTTGCCCCTTTTAATTTCATTTCATTTAGTTAGGCATTCGATGCATCAACTATGGCAGTTCTGTTCCTTCCTCCAAAACCGCTTATTCTTTTAATGACTAGGAAACAATTAACCTATAGGCCAGAGAGGGATTTTCGGCAAAGTCTCGCTTTCTTCTTCCCGTCGAGCGTTACGCAAGGGCTTAGCCAATCTGTATTGAGCCTTCTCTCTTTCTACAAAATGGAAACTGCCTGCATTAAGATTTCAAACTTGTCATCTACTTTCAGGAAATGTTTGGCCCCCTTGTTTGTGCGCGGGAGTCCACGCTATGGGATCGTTTTCGGCTGGTGGAGATATTAAGCCAGGCGAGAGGAGATTGAAGCTGGTGAGAAAGAAGCCGTATGACCGGGATGATCTTGATGACATCATCCGCATACGACTAGTCTTTTTGGTCTCATGCTCGATCGCCAGATGAGTAGCTTCTCTTTCTTTCCCCGGGATCAAACCAAGCAGAGTCCTACCTTGCCACTCGAACCGCTCACATCACAGTTGTCATAGCGTAAAGGCCGTGTTTTTCATTGTGGTTCACCTTCATATTTTTTGGGTCTATATCATGAAGGTACCTGCCGATTAGCCCTTGTAGTAGTGCAAAGAGATCCGCTTCTTAGGACATCTAATAAAGTCTTCTTTGTCGAATCTTTGGCGGATTGCTCCGTCCGGTCATTGCTAACCTGGTACACTGACTTTCTTTCTTTGCGGACTTGCAATGACTGCAGGGCTCAATCATGCTAGTTGGGCTATATGCTTAAGACACGCAAATCTAAGAAACCTTCTTTTAAGCTTCTTTCCACGAGTGGAGTCCGGATAAGCTAAGGCTGTCTGGCAAGCTACGGTCTAACGACCCCCTAACCTAGGTTGGGCCCTACCCTATTCCAGGTTTAAGGCACCATTTGGTTCCCGACAGGTCTGTCCGCCTAAGCGTATATAATAAAATAGAGTGAAAGGGTCCACCCTGTGATTACCTAAAATATTCAAAATTGGATTGTTCGAGTAGCCGGTGCCGCTGTTGATGGGCAGGAAGGTGAAACTCTCATTAGCGGTGTGCATCTCGTTCCTTATTTACCTGGGTGCACTGTGTTTCAAGAACGTCTTTCAACGAAATTGAATAAGCTCTCTCTTTCTTCAACTTAATTGGTAGCTTAAGCGTTTACCTATAAGTAAGAGAGGCCAGAGGCTGATAGAATGCGTTATTTGGCACTTTAAGCCAATCCACGAGGGCTCGGACGGAACGGACAAGACAAACGGGTTTTGTCTTCGATTCCTTAACAAGTAAACTACGAGAATACCCCTTAGCACAAGCTAGAATGAATCCTTTAGTCGAAGAGTTCTATATCCCTCTTTGAAGCCCTATATTAAATACACACCCTCTATTTAATACACATCCCTTTTAACGGTTTATTTCTTAATTTTATTGAATACACACTCCTAAAATTTAAAAAATGTCCTTTTAAAATCACACACCCTTTTAATTGCACAAGCAGATGCCTTTGTTGCCTTTCCTTGTTGATAGGTATTGACCAGCATCTTTTCTGTGAACTTGCACTAGGTGATGGTTAAAGGTCTTTAGTTACTAACGTCTCCAGATTAGAGAATGTTTCAAGAGTACGCATCATTCCACATAGGGATTGAATTTTATTACTAAGAAATTAATATATATGTTTTCGAGATTTTTTTTTTTGTTAATTTCTTGGAGTGGTCAATTGTGTTTTTCAGTGCACGTTGAAGATGTAATCTTCGTAAAATAAAGATTATGTCTTGAGAAAATAGATTTTAAAAGTGTGTTTCTTGACTCTTGTTCTTGAATTGGGTCTTTGTAGGGTGAGTATTGACAATGAGCGTTCATGTTTGCTGGATAAATTGATTGAATTAAGAATATTTTTCTGCATAAAAATTTACTGTTTGATCTGAGAACTTTGCTAGTTGATAATGCTAACCAAGATGGCCTCCACTTGAATTGGAAATTTCTTCTTTAATGATGTTGTTTAGCATTAACAACTATGACAATACAATACAACTCTCGATTCTTCCCTGACGATTTCCCATTCCCTTTAATATACTTTATTGTATTATGTAAACTAAAATAGATTAAAACCTAAATTAACTATGATAAATATGAGTTATGCGATTACGTCAATGAATTTCGATCGTAATGGGGAAGACGGAATTAAAGAACGGAAGCCATCAAAATATATATTTAATGGGGTTTGTATTTAATAAACACAAGGGTAATTTAGATTTTTCAAAATTATATATTTTAATTATATAATAATGGGGTGTGTATTTAATAGAAAGGGGGTGTATTTAAACCAACCCAAATAAGAATTTAAATTTTTATAATAAGGAACAATATAATTAAGACTTCCTAAAAATCTTTGTAATTGAGTTTTATCAGTAATCTCATTAAGAAATTTATCAGCAAAATCAATGCTTCTATTAATAGGAATAATATTTCATTTTTCAATGATATGACCTAGAAATCTAATTCTAGTCTGAAATAATTCCATTTTTGGTTTAGAAATTAATAATTCATTCTGAATAATTAATGATTTAAAAATATGCAAATGTTTAAAATGCATTTCAATGGTTTTTGAATAAACCAAGATATCATCAACATAAACAATTATAAACTCAATATAAGGAGTAAATATATCATTCATTATCTTCTGAAATTCAGAAGGAGCATTTTTTAAACCAAATGACATCACATTCCATTCATAGTGTCCTATTGGAACATTAAATGCTGTTTTATATCTATCAGATTTATTAATCTGAATCTGTCAGTATCCTGACTTAAGATCGAATTTCGAAAATATCAGACTATCATAAAGTCTATCCAATAAATCCTTTTTATTAGGAATTGGATGTCTGATCCATTTCAGAACTTTATTCAGAGGTTTATATTTAATAACCAATCTTGGTATACCTCTTTCAATCTCAGAATGCTTATTAACATAAAATGCAGTACATGACCACAGAGATTGAGAATGACTAATAAGTCCTTTATGTAGTTCTATCTCTTTTTTACATAATTCTAAATATTCTGAATTCATTTGACAAGGTTTAGCCTTTGTTGGAATATTCTTTTCATCAAAAGAATTCTCATAAGGTAAAGAAATAATATGTTTTTTCCTATCCCAAAAAGCATTGGGATGGTCATTACAAATTTCTAATGAAAACTGATTTTTCAAAAGACTAATTTTATCCTGTAATCTAGGATTTTTCAATTGATCATCAAGAGTAATAATATTAATCTCTTGTTTTCAAAAAATAATTTGATCTTGTTTTGCTTTGATATTATCATAAAGATTATGCAATACCTTAGTAAAAGGTTCAATAATAAATTCAAGGAAAATATCATTTCCTTATAAGTACCAATAATCCCTTTATTATCAATTTTTTTTATAGGATAAATATTATTCAAAAAAGTAGTACCAAGTATAACCTAATTTGAAATATTTTTTGCAAGTATAAAACATTACGAAATACATTTATTATTAACACACACATAAGCTTTAAGGAGTTTATAATTAATATGGAGTTTATCACCTCCTGCATGCCATAATGTATGACTAGTTTTATGAAAATATCGAGTAGGTATTAACCCCTTCCTGTATAACATTTAAATCTGCACCACTATCAGCAATAGCAGTAAATGTTTTTGTATAATGATTATCAATTAATAATGATATTTTATATACCATTTTTGGGATATAACCATCTCAATAGTAGAAAGAAATGTGTCATTAAACATACTAGGTTTATTAACCTCAATATTTTGAGAAATATTCTCATGTGAAATTTTTTCCTTTAGAAAATTCTTCCAATCTAGATATTCTAGATTCTTGAATAAGATTCTTATTCCTTAATAACTTTATTTCTTCTTTGAGATTATTAACCTCTTTATGAAGATCTTATAGAGATATATCTCTTTGAACTTGATATTTGGTTCTTAACTGGTTCATGACTTCTGTCATGTTATAAGACTTATTCCTAATAAGAATGTCCTGAGTCAATTCTTCTTCTTTATTAGAAGAGGAAGCTCCATTTTCATTACCAATTTCATTAATAATTTTATTCCTTAATAAAGGATCTTTAATCATTTTTAGAATCTTAAAGATATTATCAAAGGTTAAAACATTAATTGACATATCTGAGAATTGAGATATAATCTTATAAAACTCAGATTGATTATTATTAATATTATTAATCTCTCTAGGACATATGAGTCCTTCTTTACAAGGCTCACATTCTTCTGACTCAGAAATGTCTTCATCAACTAAATTATTGATGATTTCTTCTTTTGATTCAGAAGTTTTTGAAAATTCTGATTCTGATTTCTCAAATTCAGATTTTTCTTCAAGAGTCTGTATTATGATTTCTTGATATCATCAGGAATCTCAAGATTACTAATATTTTTCTTTGTCCAGCAAAATTTTTTGGTATGACCTTTTCTACCATATATTTTGCAATATCTTTATTTTTTCTTATTATATCTTTGTCTATAAGACTTCTTTTGGAACTTTTCTTCCTTTCTTTTATTCTTTTTCTCAATCTTATGAGAATATCTCCTATGTTTAGGTTTATAAACCTTTTTATCTCTATTAATTTTGGTTTTACTGGATGAAGGATTATCCAAACCAAATTGTTGACAAAATTCTCCCAATTGTTTTTTCTCATCGAGATTTTGTCTTTTAATCTGTTGATTTAGCTTTATTTCATTGCATAAAGCTAATCATTCTTGAATACAAGTGTCTATGAGAGCACCATAAGTATAACTTTCATATGGAATTGTAATATGATTACGTTTTAAGGTTTTTCTTACCCTTTCAGCAAATAAGCTGGGTAATCCGTCAATACATTTTGACTTCCAATGAATGTTATTACATTCTGCAAATTCCATTACTGTGCTTAGAAAAGAATCCTTATACCACCTAAAACCAGAGAGTGTTCTACACCTCAATGTTTGGAGCAGTGTTCTAATAGTATCACTATTATCACTGAACCTTCCAGTGAAGTGTTCAATTATATTTACTGCAAGTGTATAAACTGTATTTTCGGTAGTATTATTACCTTCTTATTTAACCATATTGAGAATATTATCTCTATCATTTTGAGATAAATAATTATCCCACCAGCCTTTAAGCTGTCCAGTAAATCCAGCAACTATCATCGCTGCAATAACCTTATCTGAATTATTGCTATTTTTACAAACAGTTGAGTACATAAGCATTCTATGTTCTGTATTATAGATCTGTTTATTAGAATAGCCATCAATATTCCACTCATAGATCTTATTACCAGAATAACTGATATCAATTGTATCTGTGTATTATTCATGTAATACATCCATGGGTGTTGGTCTATTGTAATAAAACTTATTCTGAATTGGCTTATCGGCCCATTTAGTATTGATCTTATTAATCTGATTTTGAAAAACCTGCCTATAATCAGGATTTTCTATGATATTATCATATAACTCTTTATCAAGAGTTTTTATACCTAGTTTATTAAACTTTTCCTCTAGATATTTTTCAAGCTCATATAATGGCTTAATTTTAAAATTAGATATTACCGGAGGCGGTTGGAAGCTTGACAAAGCTTCTTTTCCCTTATCTGTAATTATTATAGGCTGGAGATTTTGTAAATCTTTTTTCTCTTTTTCTGTAATTATTACAATGGGTTGACTATCTTTATTAATCACTGATATTATTATATCCAGTTTATTATGGATAGACTGGATTTGTTCTCCTAATACGTTCAAAAACAAATTTGTATAATTCTGATTTTCAAACATAGTATTAATATGTTTACAAGTAATCTGTATTGTATCATCTTCTATGAGTTTAGCAAAAGCTAAAAAATTATTAATTTTTCCATTTTTTTCAATATGAAAAGATTGTTGTGGAGGATATGTATCTGTCACAACTTTACCATTTTGCATATTATAATTTCTTTCTAAAATTGAAATATAATTTTTTTACGTAGGTATTCATAAACCATAAAGCAAAAGGTATTAACATATTTTTTTTTCAAAGGGTTTATAAAACTCATCTTGAAAGTTTATAATTTCATTTAGAGTAAAATTCTCAAAAAACCATTTTCTAAAAGGTGTATAAGCTTTACTTTTAAATTATTCAGAAATGATTTTTCTGGCTGAAGAACCAGGACTGAAATTTATTTTTTCATATAAATCCATAAATTAAATTTTAAATTGCATTTTCGACATTGTCGGTTCTGACTCATCTATATTACGAGTATTCGCTTCTCTGATAATATTATTCCTGTTCATATATAATCTTTCTGTAACAAGAGTAAATACTTCAGAATTAATATCTTCTCTTATCTGAGATGTTGAAGATCGTGGCAATTCCACTTTGCAATCAATTGGAGAAATATAATTTCTCATTGAATTATATCTTTGTAGAGACTTATTATTCTCAAATCTTCTATTAACTGTTCCATCAGTATTTTGAAAAATATCAGAAATATTATTTTGATTTTGTACCTGTGTTTGTACAGGAACTGCTTGTTCAATAATTCAATTTTCTGGAAAGCCAATTTACCCCCATTTAATAGGTCTTCTGGTCGTAATATTAGACCTACTAAAATTAGTTTCAATTATTATTGTTTCATTTTTTATTTTATCAATACGTTTACACTGAGGATTCAGTGTATACAATGGTTTATAATATATTCTGTAACAGATACATATAACTTATGTTCCAGGAATATAATTATAACCATGTGTTTTAAAATTTAACGTTAATGCATCAAGTATATTGACATCAGATAAAGACAATTGTAAATTAGGATAAACATTAAAACAAACTGGTCCATTGGCTAAGCTGGATTGCATAATACCCATTAAAGATTGCTTCCAATTCAAATTTCTACCATCTCTTAAAGCTGCTATAAAGCTTTCTGGTAATCCCTTTAAAGTCAAAGGTTTAAATGCAATTTGCACTAATCATATATAAAGGAATTTATGAGTGTTGCTATAAGCACATATATCCTTTTCAGATAATAATCTAATTACCATATCATTACTATCTAATGAAATCGATTCTTCAGTAGTTTTGACTACTTGTAGTAAACCTATTTTTTCAAAAGTACCTAATTGATATATTAATCTAGGTTCTATTTTTGGGATAGTCCACTTATTAAGCAGATCTAAATTCTCTAGAATATCATATTCCTCATTTCTAATATTCTTAATATTATTTTTCTTATTAATCATATTCATGAAATTCATGATAAAATATGTGTTGATCCATAACATATCAATTATAACTACCATGGCTCTAATACCATCAAGGGACAGGATCGGCTTACAAGAATCATATAGGACATTTTACAGAATAAGAAATTAAACCGGCATCTTTACATAAAATCATACCCAAATAAAACCTCCAACATGCCCATCACAATGCCTTTCAAACGGCTAAAACTGGGACTTACAGGAGCAACATATTTAAGACATTATTTTATTTTAAGGCCAATTAATTTCTGTCTAACCCATTAGATTCTTATTAAAATATCCCAATCATAAACTATATAAGTTCCATGCTAGCATAATTAATAGTTATGAATCAATACATGGATAATTTAGTCTATTAGGCTAAACATGAACATGATAAAAATAAAAAAAATAATAAAAATTAAAAGAGTGTAAATACTTACAAAGTATATGTACTCAGAATACTTCTTTTATTAATACAAACTTATATATACAAAAGAGGGGAATGCTCAACACATGAGCTTACAAGGGTGATCAGAAGAGAGAAGGGAGAGCGTTCTGATCGATACTTCTGCCAATTCTAAACTAACATATTTATAGGCAGGAGAAAACTCGTTTTTACACAGTGGAAAGCCGAAACCGGCCTACACAGTAACAATTTTTAGAAATTCAAAAAGTGAACAGTAAAAGTGCTATAGTGATTCACTGTTGAGACCGATTTTTCAAAAGGTATACAGTAATTTACTGTTGATGAATAGTAGCTTGTCCGGCTGCTTTACTGTTTATGAACAGTATCCTGTCTGGCTGCTTACTCTTGATGTCATAAGCAATGACATCATTTTCTTCAGGTATATTATTTTCCTTAGTGAATTGATGATGATGGAGATGCTTCTTTTTCAAGTGTAAATTTTTCTATCAGAGTATCCTGATTGCCATAAAAATTTCATCTAGATCCACATCATTTGGATCTTGTGCATCTTGCATTTGTTCAGAAACCATAGTAGACTCTGATTTATTATCATCTCCAAATTGAGATCATCTGCTCTTTTGTCAGATTTTCTGACTTCATTTTGGATTTTCTTAAAATATGATCGAATGGAGAAAGAGTATGAACTTCTCTATAAGTATTACTATATAATTTCAATTTTTTTCTCCAAGAGATCCATTGTCTCTATCCCATAAATCTGATTTGTTTTGGGATCTATGCATAACATTTTATCCTAGAATTTAGTATAAAATGTCTTGTATATACATGAGATTCCGGTTTCAGTATTACCTACTTCTGGAGACCATTTAAATATCCACGGTATTGAAAATTCAATAAAAAAGTAGCATGATGCTATACCCTCATTGTATAATTTTAATTCTTGCTTTTTTAAAAGCTGTGGGGATATATCTACCCATCTATCAAATGAAATTTTCATATTTTCTAGCAAAATAATTGAAGTGGGGCCAAACCAATGAAACCAGTTTATAAACCAGTGCGGGATATCATCCTTATATACATTGAACATATCTTCATAAATCAAGATGTTTCTTTTTATCATTTTCATAATTAAGTACCTTTATAAAGACATCACAATAATCCCAATAATTATATTTCATCGGGACTCCTTTTTTATTCATAACATCTTTTTCTCTTAATGGAGAAATTTCCCAATTTTCCAAGGATATTACCTTTTTAATTATTATTTTGCTGAAATTATAAATTTCATTGCTAGTTCCTGTAAAATGTGTAATATCATAAGAACCATTTTGAAGTAATATCTGTTCATACAGATATCTTGACTTATAAGTCTTCATTAGCATGAAACTATTATCCATATATATTTGCATTAGAGTCCAAGGATCATTGATCCATTTTAAATCTCTTTCTTCTAAAAAAAATATTATTTCTTTATATTCATTTTGAATGAATCCAATATTATCAGATTCTTCATTTTCAACCACTTGAGCATATGATGATGAAGAAGTATTACTTTCTTTATTTGGTTTATACTGTTTATTTCTTTTATTAAGAAATTCCTGATATGCTTCTTCTTCAGCTCTATTCATTGCTATGAGTTTTTTACTGCCATGTTGAGATATTATCTCAAGCATTTTTCCTCGGCCACCTCTTCCTCTATAAGAGGAAGATCCTCTACCTCGAGTACTCATTCCTGCAAATATTCACGAGTTAAAAAATTTGGAAAACTATTATCTTCTCCTTTTTATGAACAATATCAAAAATCAAATGGGGCTAAATGAACCTGTCACCTAGCAAACATTTGCTTAGAAACATCATGTTTAAATCTTTTTGAAACATAAATTTAGCTGCATTGCAGTCTATCACAATAGTAAATTTCCGATTATATAAATCATCTTGGAATTTTAAAACACTTTTAACAATTGCAAGAATCTTTTTTGCAATAGTAGCATAATTTTTATGAGAATGCCATTTCCCAGAATAAAATCTAACAAGATATGTTTGTTTATTATCCGGATTAACCTGGGTTAATATACCACCAAATCCTATATTAGAGGCATCTGTCTCTATAATCTTTTTCCAATTTGGATTGCTAATCATTAAGCAAGGTAGAATTTTAACTCTATATTTAATCATTCTAACAACATCAGTATGACTATCAGTCCATGGTTTAGGAGTTTTTTTAAGTCTGTCATATAAAATAACTGTATCCTTAACCAAATTATTATAATAATGAGCATATAATTAAGACTTCCTAAAAATCTTTGTAACTGAGTTTTATCAGTAATCTCATCAGGAAATTTATCAGTAAAATCAATGCTTCTATTATTAGGAATAATATTTCCTTTTTCAATGGTATGACCTAGAAACCTAATTCTAGTCTGAAATAATTCCATTTTTGGTTTAGAAATTACTAATCCATTCTGAATAATTAATGATTTAAAAATATGCAAATGTTTAAAATGCATTTCAATGGTTTTTGAATAATCCAAGATATCATCAATCTAAACAATTATAAACTCACTATAAGGATTAAAGATATCGTTCATTATCTTCTGAAATTCAGAAGGAGCATTCTTTAAACCAAATGGCATCACATTACATTCATAGTGTCCTATTGGAACATTAAATGCTATTTTATATCTATCAGATTCATTAATCTGAATCTGCCAGTATCCTGACTTAAGATCGAATTTTAAAAATATCAGACTATCATAAAGTCTATCTAATAAATCTTTTTTATTAGGAATTGGATGTCTGATCCATTTCAGAGCTTTATTTAGAGGTTTATAATTAATAACCAATCTTGGTATACCTCTTTCAATCTCAGAAAGCTTATTAACATAAAATGCAGTACATGACCACAGAGATTGAGAATGACTAATAAGTCCTTTATGTAGTTCTATCTCTTTTTTACATAATTCTAAATATTTTGAATTCATTTGACAAGGTCTAGCCTTTATTGGAATATTCTTTTCATCAAAAGAATTCTCATAAGGTAAAGAAATAATATGTTTTTTCCTATCCCAAAAAGCATTGGGATGGTCATTACAAATTTCTAATGAAAACTGATTTTTCAAAAGACTAATTTTATCCTGTAATCTAAGATTTTTCAATTGATCATCAAGAGTAATAATATTAATCTCTTGTTTTAAAAAACTAATTTGATCTTGTTTTGCTTTGATATTATCATAAAGATTATGCAATACCTTAGTAAACGGTTCAATAATAAATTCAAGAAAACTATCATTTCCTTTAAAAGTACCAATAATCCCTTTATTATCAATCTTTTTTATAGGATAAATATTATTCAAAAATAGAGTACCAAGTATAACCTGGTTTGAAATATTTTTTGCAAGTATAAAACTTTGCCAAATACATTTATTATTAACACACACATAAGCTTTAGGGAGCTTATAATTATTCTGGAGTTTATCACCTCCTACATGCCATAATGTATGACTAGTTTTATGAAAATATTGAGTAGGTATTAACACTTCCTGTATAACATTTAAATCTGCACCACTATGAACAAGAGCAATAAATGTTTTTGTATAATGATTATCAATCAATAATGATATTTTTATATACCATTTTTGGGATATAACCATCTCAATAGTAGAAAGAAATGTGTCATTAAACATACTTGGTTTATTAACCTCAATATTTTGAGAAATATTCCCATGTGAAATATTTTTTCCTTTAGAAAATTTCTCCAACCTAGATATTCTAGATTCTTGAATAAGATTCTTATTCCTTAATAACATTATTTCTTCTATGAGATTATTAACCTCTTTATGAAGATCTTGTAGAGATATATCTCTTTGAACATGATATTTGGTTCTTAACTGGTTCATGACTTCTGTCATGTTATAAGACTTATTCTTATTAAGAAAGTCCTGAGTCAATTCTTCTTCTTTATTAGAAGAGGAAGCTCCATTTTCATTACCAATTTCATTAATAATTTGATTCCTTAATAAAGGATCTTTAATCATTTTTAGAATCTTAAAGATATTATCAAAGGTTAAAACATTAATTGACATATCTAAGAATTGAGATATAATCTTATAAAACTCAGATTGATTATTATCAATATTATTAATCTCTTTAGGACATATGAGTCCTTCTTTCTCTATTAATTTTGGTTTTACTGGATGAAGTATAATCCAAACCAAATTGTTGACGAAATTCTTCCAGTTGTTTTTTTCTCATCGAGATTTTGCCTTTTAATCTGTTGATTTAGCTTTTTCATTGCATAAAGCTAATCCTTCTTGAATACAAGTGTCTATGAGAGCACCATAAGTATAACTTTCATATGGAATCGTAATATGAATACGTTTTAAGGTTTTTCTTACCCTTTCAGCAAATAAGCTGGGTAATCCGTCAATAAATTTTGACTTCCTATGAATGTTATTACATTCTGGCAATTCCATTACTCTGCTTAGAAAAGTATCCTTATACCACCTAAAATCAGAGAGTGTTCTGCACCTCAATGTTTGGAGCAGTGTTCTAATAGTATCACTGAACTTTCCAGTGAAGTGTTCAATTATATTTACCGCAAGTGTATAAACTGCATTTTCGATAGTATTATTACCTTCTTGTTTAACCATATTGAGAATATTCTCTATCATTTTGAGATAAATAATTATCCCATCAGCCTTTAAGCTGTCCAGTAAATCCAGCAACTATCATCGCTGCAATAACCTTATCAGAATTATTATTATTTTTATAAATAGTTGAGTACATAAGCATTCTATGTACTGTATTATAGATCTTTTTATTAGAATAGCAATCAATATTCCACTCATAGATCTTATTACCAGAATAACTGATATCAATTGTATCAGTGTATTCTTCATGTAATACATCCATGGGTGTTGGTCTATTGTAATAAAACTTATTCTGAATTGGCTTATCAGCCCATTTAGTATTGATCTTATTAATCTGATTTTGAAAAACCTGCCTATAATCAGGATTTTCTATGATACTATCATATAACTCTTTATCAAGTGTTTTTATACTTAGTTTATTAAACTTTTCCTCAAGATATTTCTCAAGCTCATATAATGGCTTAATTTTAAAATTAGATATTACCGGAGGCGGTTGGAAGTTTGGCAAAGCTTCTTTTCCCTTATCTGTAATTATTACAGGTTGGAGATTTTGTAAATCTTTTTTCTCATTTACTGTAATTATTACAGTGGTTTGACTATCTTTATTAATCACTGATATTATTATATCCAGTTTATTATGAATAGACTGGATTTGTTCTCCTAATACATTCGAAAACAAATTTGTATAATTCTGATTTTCAAACATAGTATTAATATGTTTACAAGTAATCTGTATTGTATCATCTTCAATGAGTTTAGCAAAAGCTAAAAAATAATAAATTTTTCCATTTTTTTCAATATGAAAAGATTGTTGTGGAGGATATGTATCTATCATAACTGTACCATTTTGCAAATTATAATTTCTTTCTAAAATAGAAATATAATTTTTTACATAGGTATTCATAAACCATACTGCAAAAGGTATTAACATATTTTTTTCTTAACAAGTTTTATAAAACTCATCTTGAAAGTTTATAATTTCATTTTGAGTAAAATTCTCAAAAAACTTTTTCTAAAAGGTGTATAACCTTGACTTTTAAATTCTTCAGAAATGATTTTTCTGGTTGAAGAATCAGGATTGAAATTTATTTTTTCATATAAATCCATAAATTAAATTTTAAAATCTATTTCCGACATTTTCGGTTTTGACTCATCTATATTACGAGTATTTGCTTCTCTGACAATATTATTCCTGTTAATATATAATATTTCTGTAACAGGAGTAAATACTTCAGAATTAATATCTTCTCTTATCTGAGAAGTTGAAGATCGTGGCAATTCCACTTTGTAATCAATTGGAGAAATATAATTTCTCATTAAATTATATCTTTGGAGAGACTTATTATTCTCAAATCTTATATTAATTGTTCCATCAGTATTTTGAAAAATATCAGAAATATTATTTTGATTTTGTACCTGTGTTTGTACTGGAACTGCTTGTTCAATAATCCAATTTTCTGAAAATTCAATTTCCTCCCATTTAATAGGTCTTCTGGTCGTAATATTAGACCTACTAAAATTAGTTTCAATTATTATTGTTTCATTTTTCATTTTATCAATACGTTTACACTGAGGATTCAGTGTATACAATGGTTTATAATATATTCTGTAACAGATACATATAACTTCTGTTCCAGGAATATAATTATAACCATGTGTTTTAACATTTAATGTTAAAGCATCAAGTATATTGACATCAGAAAAAGACAATTGCAAATTAGGATAAACATTAAAATAAACTGGTCCATTGGCTAAGCTGGATTGTATAATGCCCATTAAAGATTGCTTCCAATTCAAATTTCTACCATCTCTTAAAGCTGCTTGCTATAAAGCTTTCTGGTAATCCCTTTAAAGTCAAAGGTTTAAATGTTATTTGCACTAATCCTATATGAAAGAATTTATGAGTGTTGCAATAATTACCTATATCCTTTTCAGATAATAATCTAATTACCATATCATTACTATCTAATGAAATCGATTCTTCAGTAGTTTTGACTACTTGTTGTAAACCTATTTTTTCAAAAGTACCTAATTGATATATTAATCTAGGTTCTATTTTTAGGATAGTCCACTTATTAAGTATATCTAAATTCTCTGAAATATCATATTCCTCATTTCTAATATTCTTAATATTATTTTTCTTATTAATCATATTCATGAAATTCATGATAAAATATGTGTTGATCTATAACATATCAATTATAACTACCATGACTCTGATACCATCTAGGGACAAGATCGGCTTACAAGAATCGTATAGTACATTTTACAGAATAAAAAATTAAACCGGCATCTTTAAATAATATTAAAATAATAATTAATAATATTAATAATAATAATAATAGTAATAATAATAATTATAAATAATAATAATTATAATAAATAATATTAATAATAATAATTAATAATATATATTGATAATAATAATTAATTAATAATAATTGATAATAAATAATATTAATATAATAATAATTAATAATTAAAATTATTAATCCACGAACAGGATCGCTGACATGATTTTAAACAGGACAGACAGACTGACTTTCTAACCAGAATCATATGGGAAATTTTGCAGAACAAGAAATTAAACCGGCATCTTCAAATAAAATAATACCCAAATAAAACCTCCAACATGCCCATTACAACGCCTGTCAAACGGCTAAAACTGGGACTTACAAGAGCAACATATTTAAGGCATTATTTTATTTTAAAGCTAGTTAATTTCTATCTAACCCATTAAATTCTTATTAGAATATCCTAGTCATCTAACCCATTAAATTCTAATCAGAAAATCCTAGCCATAAACTATATAAGTTTCATGCTAGCACAATTAATAGTTATGAATCAACACATGAATTATTTAGCCTATTAGGCTAAACATGAACATAATTAAAATTAAAATAAACAAAATACAAT
Organism: Pogostemon cablin; assembly: GCA_023678885.1. Lineage (NCBI taxonomy): Eukaryota > Viridiplantae > Streptophyta > Magnoliopsida > Lamiales > Lamiaceae > Pogostemon > Pogostemon cablin. Next base: position 15,333,097 of record CM042978.1, on the reverse strand, counting down.
AAAAATTGTAAATACTTACAAAGTGTGTACACTCAGAATGATTCTTCTATTTATACAATTTTATATTACAAATAAGGGGGGTGCTCAGCACATGAGCTTACAAGAGTGATCAGAAGAGAGAAGAGAGAGCGTTCTGATCCATGCCTTACAAATGAAACTACTAATCTATTTATAAGCGAAGAAAACGCGTCCCAACAGTAGAAAACGCGTAAATGTACAGTAAAATCCGAAATTTTCGGTATGCACAGTATAAAGTGCTACAGTAAGTCAACTTTACTATTGATGAACAGTAATTTTACTGTTGATGAACAGTGATTTGTCCGGCTGCTTTACTGTTGATGAACAGTATCTTGTCTGGCTGCTTTACTGTTTATGAACAGTAATTTTACTGTTTATGAACAGTATTTTGTCTGGCTGCTTACTGTATATGAACAGTATTTTGTCTCACTGTTTACTGTATCCCAGTAAACTTTTCTATTAGTGTATCCTGTATTGCCATAAAAATTTCATCCATATCCACATCATTGGGATCTTGTGCATCCTGCATTTGTTCAGAGATCATAGTAGACTCTGATTTTTTATCAGATTCGGATTTTTTATCATCTCCGAATTGAGATATTAAATCCTTCTTCATTTCTTCAATGTAAGCAGATACCATTTGATTTTCTCAGAATATGATCAAATGGAGAAGGGGTATAAACTTCTCTGTAAGTATTACTGTACATCTCTATCTTTTTGTCCAAGAGATCCATTGTCTCTTTTCCAAAAATCTGATTTGTTTTTGTATCTATACATAACATTTTATCCCAAAATTTAGTATAAAATGTTCTATAAATACATGGAATTCCTATTTCGGTATTACCGACTTCTGGAGTCCATTTAAACATCCATGGAATTGAAAATTCAATAAAAAAGTAACATGAGGCTATACCCTCTATGTACAATTTTGATTCTTGCTTTTTCAAAAGCTGTGGGGATATATCCACCCATTTATCAAATAAAATTTTTATTTGTTCTAGCAAAATAATTGAAGTGGGGCCATAACAGTAGAACCAGTTTATAAACCAGTGTGGGATATCATCCTTGTAAACATTTGAACATATCTTGACAAACCAAGTATGTTTCTTTTTATCATTCTCATAATTGAGTACCTTCATAAAGGCATCACAATAGTCCCAATAATTGAATTTCATTGGAACCCCTTTATTATTCATCACATCTTTTTCTTTCAATGGAGAAATTCCCCAATCTTCCAAGGATATAACCTTTTTAATTATTATTTTGCTGAAATTATAAATTTCATTACTAATTCCTGTAAAATGTGTAATTTCACATGAACTAGTCTGAAGTAATATCTGCTCATACAGATATCTTGACTTATAAGTCCTGATTTGCATGGAACTATTATCCATGTATCTTTGCATTATAGTCCAGGGATCATTGATCCATCTCAAATCTTTTTCTTCCAAAAGAAATATTATTTCTTTATATTCTTTACGAATGAATCCAATATTATCGGATTCTTCTTTCTCAATAATTTGAGCATATGATGTTGAAGATGAAGAAGTATTACTATCTTCATTTTTCTTATTTCTTTTATCAAGAAATTCTTGATAGGCTTCTTCCTCAGCCCTGTTCAATGCTATAAGCTTTTTGTTGCCATGTTGAGATATTATCTCTGGCATCTTTCCTCTGCCACCTCTTCCTCTATAAGAGGAAGATCCTCTGTCTCGTGCGCTCATTCCTGAAAATATTCACGAGTTAAGAAATTTGGAAGACTATTATCTTCTCCTTTTTTTTATAAATAATATCAAAATCAAATGGGGCTAAATGAGCCTGCCATCTTGCAAACATTTGTTTAGAAACATCATGCTTAAAATCTTTTTGAAACATAAATATGGCAGCATTGCAGTCTGTTACAATAGTAAATTTTTGATTATATAAATCATCTTGGAATTTTAAAACACATTTAACAATTGCAAGAATTTCTTTAGCAACAGTAGCATAATTTTTCTGAGAATCATTCCATTTCCCAGAATGAAATCTAACAAGATGTGTCTGTTTGTTATCAGGATTAATCTGGGTTAATATACCACCAAATCCTATATTAGAGGCATCTGTCTCTATAATTTTTTTTCCAATTTGGATTGCTAATCATTAAGCATGGTAAAGTTTTGACTCTAGATTTAATCTTTTTAACAGCATCAGTATGACTATTAGTCCATGGTTTAGGATTTTTCCTAAGTCTATCATAAAGAATAGCTGTGTCCTTAACCAAATTATGATAATAAGGAGCAATATAATTGAGACTACCTAAAAATCTCTCTAACTGAGTTTTATCAGTTATTTCATTAGGAAATTTATCAGCAAAATCAATGCTTCTATTAATAGGAATAATATTTCCTTTTTCAATAATATGTCCTAGAAATTTGATTCTAGTCTGAAACAATTCCATTTTTGGTTTAGATATAACTAACCCATTTTGAACAATTAATGATTTAAAAATATGCAGATGTTTAAAATGCATCTCAATGGTTTTTGAATATATCAAAATATCATCAATGTAAACAATTATAAACTCACTATAAGGAGTAAAAATATCATTCATAATTTTCTGAAATTCAGAAGGAGCATTTTTCAAACCAAATGGCATTACATTCCATTCATAATGTCCTATCGGAACATTAAATGCTGTTTTATATCTGTCAGATTTATTAATCTGAATTTGCCAGTATCCTGACTTAAGATCGAATTTCGAAAATATTAGACTATTATAAAGTCTATCCAATAAATCCTTTTTATTAGGAATTGGATGTCTGATCCATTTCAGAACTTTATTAAGAGGTTTATAATTAATAACCAATCTTGGTATACCTCTTTCAATCTCAGAATGTTTATTAACATAAAATGCAGTGCATGACCACGGAGATTGAGAATGACTAATAAGTCCTTTTTGTAATAAAGATTCAATCTCTTTTTTACACAATTCTAAATACTCAGAATTCATCTGACAAGGCCTAGCCTTTGTTGGAATACTTTTTTCATCAAAAGAATCCTCATATGGTAAAGAAATAATATGCTTTTTTCTATCCCAAAAAGCATTAGGATGATCATTACAAATTTCTAATGAAAATTGATTTTTCAAAAGACTAATTTTATCCTGTAATCTAGGATTTTTCAATTGATCATCAAGAGTAATAATATTAATCTCTTGTTTTAAAAAACTAATTTGATCTTGTTTTGCTTTGATATTATCATAAAGATTATGCAAAACTTTTGTAAAAGGTTCAACAATAAATTCAAGGAAAATATCATCTCCTTTAAAAGTACCAATAATACCTTTATTATCAATCTTTTTTATAGGATAAATATGTGGAAAAAATGGTCATACCAAAAAATTTTGTTGGACGAAAAAAAGGATTAATAATCTTGAAATTCCTGATGATATCAAGGAAATTATTATACAGACTCTTGAAGAAAAATCTGAATTTGAGAAATTAAAATCAGAGTTTTCATCTACTTCTGAATCAGAAGAAGAAATCATCAATAATTTAATTGATGAAGACATTTCTGAATCAGAAGATTGTGAGCCTTGTAAAGAAGGATTAATATGTCCAAAAGAGATTAATAATCTTGATAATAATCAATCTGAGTTTTATAAGATTATGTCTCAATTCTCAGATATGTCGATTAATGTTTTAACCTCTGATAATATCTTTGAGGTACTAAAAATGATTAAAGATCCTTTGTTAAGGAATCAAATTATAAATGAAATTGGAAATACCAATGAAGCTTCCTCTTCTAATAAAGAAGAAGATTTGTCTAAAGACATTCTTGATAAGAATCGGTCTTATAATATGACAGAAGTCATGAATCAGTTGAAAACCAAATATCAGGTTAAGAGAGATATATCTCTACAAGATCTTCATATTGAGGTTAATAATCTCAGAGAAGAAGTAAAATTGTTAAAGAATAAGAATCTTATTCAAGAATCTAGAATATCTAGATTGGAAGAATTCTCTAAAGGAAAGAATATTTCACATGAGAATATTTCTCAAAATATTGAGGTTGATAAACCTAATATGTTCAATGATACATTTCTTTCTACTATTGAAATGGTTATATCTCAGAAATGGTATATAAAAATATCATTATTGATTGATAATCATTATACAAAAACATTTACTGCTCTTATTAATAGTGGTGCAGATTGAGAGCGTTCTGATCGATGCCTTACAAATGAAACTTCTAATCTATTTATAAGCGAAGAAAACGCGTCCCAACAGTAGAAAACGCGTAAATGTACAGTAAAATTCGAAAATTTCGGTATGCACAGTATAAAGTGCTACAGTAAGTCAACTTTACTATTGATGAACAGTAATTTTACTGTTGATGAACAGTGATTTGTCCGGCTGCTTTATTGTTGATGAACAGTATCTTGTCTGGCTGCTTTACTGTTTATGAACAGTAATTTTACTGTTTATAAACAGTATTTTGTCTGGCTGCTTACTGTATATGAATAGTATTTTGTCTCACTGTTTACTGTATCCCAGTAAACTTTTCTATTAGTGTATCCTGTATTGCCATAAAAATTTCATCCATATCCACATCATTGGGATCTTGTGCATCCTGCATTTGTTCAGAGATCATAATAGACTCTGATTTTTTATCAGATTCGGATTTTTTATCATCTCCGAATTGAGATATTAAATCCTTCTTCATTTCTTCAATGTAAGCAGATATCATCTGTCCTTTTGTCAAATTTTCTGATTTCATTTTTGATTTTCTCAGAATATGATCAAATGGAGAAGGGGTATAAACTTCTCTGTAAGTATTACTGTATATCTCTATCTTTTTGTCCAAGAGTTCCATTGTCTCTTTTCCAAAAATCTGATTTGTTTTTGTATCTATACATAACATTTTATCCCAAAATTTAGTATAAAATGTTCTATAAATACATGGAATTCCTATTTCGGTATTACCGACTTCTGGAGTCCATTTAAATATCCATGGAATTGAAAATTCAATAAAAAAGTAACATGAGGCTATACCTTCTATGTACAATTTTGATTCTTGCTTTTTCAAAAGCTGTGGGGATATATCTACCCATTTATCAAATAAAATTTTTATTTGTTCTGGCAAAATAATTGAAGTGGGGCCATAACAGTAGAACCAATTTATAAACCAGTGTGGGATATCATCCTTGTAAACATTTGAACATATCTTGACAAACCAAGTATGTTTCTTTTTATCATTCTCATAATTGAGTACCTTCATAAAGGCATCACAATAGTCCCAATAATTGAATTTCATTGGAACCCCTTTATTATTCATCACATCTTTTTCTTTCAATGGAGAAATTCTCCAATCTTCCAAGGATATAACCTTTTTAATTATTATTTTGCTGAAATTATAAATTTCATTACTAATTCCTGTAAAATGTGTAATTTCACATGAACTAGTCTGAAGTAATATCTGCTGATACAGATATCTTGACTTATAAGTCCTGATTTGCATGAAACTATTATCCATGTATCTTTGCATTATAGTCCAGGGATCATTGATCCATCTCAAATCTTTTTCTTCCAAAAGAAATATTATTTCTTTATATTCTTTACGAATGAATCCAATATTATCGGATTCTTCTTTCTCAATAATTTGAGCATATGATGTTGAAGATGAAGAAGTATTACTATCTTCATTTTTCTTATTTCTTTTATCAAGAAATTCTTGATAGGCTTCTTCCTCAGCCCTGTTCATTGCTATAAGCTTTTTGTTGCCATGTTGAGATATTATCTCTGGCATCTTTCCTCTGCCACCTCTTCCTCTATAAGAGGAAGATCCTCTGCCTCATGCGCTCATTCCTGAAAATATTCACGAGTTAAGAAATCTGGAAGACTATTATCTTCTCATTTTTTATAAATAATATCAAAATCAAATGGGGCTAAATGAGCCTGCCATCTTGCAAACATTTGTTTAGAAACATCATGTTTAAAATCTTTTGAAACATAAATTTGGCTGCATTGCAGTCTGTTACAATAGTAAATTTTTGATTATATAAATCATCTTAGAATTTTAAAACACATTTAACAATTGCAAGAATTTCTTTAGCAACAGTAGCATAATTTTTCTGAGAATCATTCCATTTCCCAGAATGAAATCTAACAAGATGTGTCTTCCAATGAATGTTATTACATTCAGGTAATTCCATAACTCTGCTTAGGAAAGTATCTTTATACCACCTAAAATCAGAGAGTGTTTTACACCTCAATGTTTGGAGCAGTGTTCTAATAGTATCACTATTATCACTGAACCTTCCAGTAAAGTGTTCAATTATATTGACTGCAAGTGTATAAACTGCATTTTCAGTAGTATTACTACCTTCTTGTTTAACCATATTGAGAATATTATCTCTATCATTTTAAGATAAATAATTATCCCACCAGCCTTTAAGCTGTCCAGTAAATCCAGCAACTATCATTGCCGCAATAACCTTATCAGAATTATTGCTATTTTTGCAAATAGTTGAGTACATGAGCATTCTATGTACTGTATTATAAATTTGTTTATTAGAATAGCCATCAATATTCCACTCATAGATTTTATTACCAGAATAACTAATATCAATTGTATCAGTATATTCTTCATGTAATACATCCATGGGTGTTGGTCTATTATAATAAAACTTATTCTGAATTGGCTTATCTGCCCATTTAGTATTGATCTTATTGATCTGATTTTGAAAAGCATGTCTATAATCAGGATTTTCTATGATATTATCATATAACTCCTTATCAAGAGTTTTTATGCTAAGTTTATTAAACTTTTCCTCAAGATATTTTTCAAGCTCATATAATGGCTTGATCTTGAACTCAGATATAACTGGAGGTGGTTGGAAGCTTGGCAAAGCTTCTTTTCCCTTTTCTGTAATTTTTACAGAATGGAGATTTTTTAAATCTTTTTTCTCCTTTTCCGTTACTATTACAGTGGGTTGATTATTAATCACTGATAAGATCATATCCAGTTTATTATGAATAGACTAGATTTGTTCTCCTAAAACATTTAAAAATAAATTTGTATAATTTTGATTTTGAAACATATTAATATGTTTACAAGTAATTTGAATTGTATCGTCTTCTATAAGTTTAGCAAAAGCTAGAAAATTATAAATTTTTCCATTTTTCTCAATGTGAAAAGGTTGTTGTGGAGGATATATATTTGTCACAACTGTACCATTTTGTAAATTATAATTTCTTTCCAAAATAGAAATATAATTCTTTACATAGGTTTTCATAAACCATGCTGCAAAAGGTATTAAAACATTTTTTTCTTCACAAGTTCTATAAAACTCATCTTGAAAATTTAAAATTTCTTTTTGAGTAAAATTCTCAAAAAACCAATTTCTGAAAGATGTATAACCTTGATTTTTAAATTCTTCAGAAATGATTTTTCTGGCTGAAGAACCAGGACTGAAATCTATTTTTTCATAAAAATCCATAAATTATATTTTAAAATCCATTTCCGACATTGTCGGTTATGACTCATCAATATGACGAGTATTTGCATCTCTGACAATATTATTCCTGTTAATATATAATCTATCACTAACAGGAATGAATACTTCAGAATTAGTATCTTCTCTTATCTGAGAAGTTGAAGATCGTGGTAATTCCACTTTGTAATCAATTGGAGAAATATAATTTCTCATCGAATTGTATCTTTTGAGAGACTTATTATTCTCAAATCGTATATTAACCGATCCTTCAGTATTCTGGAAAATATCAGAAATATTATTCTGATTTTGTACCTGTGTTTGTACAGGAATAGCTTGTTCAATAATCCAATTTTCTGGAAAGTCAATCTCTTCCCATTTAATAGGTCTTCTGGTTGTAATAGTCGACCTACTAAAATTGGTTTCAATAATTATTGCCTCATTTTTCATTTTATCAATACGTTTACACTGAGGATTCAGTGTATACAATGGTTTATAATATATTCTGTAACAGATACATATAACTTCTGTTCCAGGGATATAATTATAACCATGTGTTTTAACATTTAATGTTAAAGCATCAAGTATATTAACATCAGATAATGACAATTGCAAATTAGGATACACATTAAAATATACTGGTCCATTTGCCAGGCTGGATTGTATAATTCCCATTAATGATTGTTTCCAATTTAAATTTCTACCATCTCTTAAAGCTGCTATAAAGCTTTCTGGTAATCCTTTCAATGTTAAAGGTTTGAATGCAATCTGCACTAATCCTATATGAAGGAATTTATGGGTGTTTCTATAAGCACCTATATCCTTTTCAGATAATAATCTAATTATCATATCATTATTATCTAATGAAATAGATTCTTCAGTAGTTTTAACTAATTGTTTTAAACCCAATTTTTCAAAAGTACCTAATTGATATATTAATCTAGGTTTTATCTTAGGAATGGTCTATAATAAATAATATTAATAATAATAATTAATAATATATATTGATAATTAAAATTAATAATTAATAATAAAAATAATACTTTATAATAATAATAATTATTATAATAACAACAACAATAAAAACAATAAGGGTAAATATGTCATTTAACTTATTATCTCATTTGTTAATACTCAATGACAAACATAAAATAACTAATACCTAGTTATCAACAATCCCATTTTTTTCATCATACCAAACAACAGTACAATTAATCACAAGTCAAACAAATCACATTATACACAATACCATTATATTCCATACCTACAAGCAAATGACCTCTAAAAGCCTTATAAAATTTAGAATTTCTATTAGGCATTCTATCAAACACTTCATGTGCATATCCACTTTGTCTCACAAAAGTGTACATAATGCTCTCCCACTTCAATCCAAATGCATTCTAAAACACCATGCAAATTGCTATATGAAAGCCGCGTCAACAACGCCTCAACACTATGGATTCGTCAGGCAAAGAAAGTGAAAGCAGGACATACCTTTAGTTCTTGCGTCTCAACAGGTCAATTCTTGCAATTTCTTGCAATTTTGGCAGGAATTATAAGAGGTAATTTTTGTTTGACTCTCGAATCTAGCACGTTCCCCTTAAACGTGGAGTAGAAAATATAGCAGAATATTGTTTTGTAATTTATGATAGAAGAAATGGGAGGAAAAGTGTTATGACGTGGGTTTGTCCCACATCGATCTCTCATATGGTTGGGGAGCTGTATTTAAGTTGGAGGTCAATCTTGTCCTCTATGATTTTGAGGAGGAGTAAGGACTTCTAGATTGATACGTAATAAAAAGAAATATAGATTCAAAACTCAGGAGATGAAAAGGGGAAAATTTTGGCAATAATAATGAGATAAAGCACCATTTGGTGCCATGGGCGGTGAATTAAATTTCGTGAGCCTTTTAATTAAAGAAAAAGAAAAAGAAAGGAGAAGGAAAACTAAATTTCTTGGATTAAAACTACCTCACGAGTTCAGTAAGCATTAACTCAATTAAGATTTAGTAAGAATTTACTCACGCCTCAACTCAAAGCATTAACTGAATTGAGATTTAGTAAGAATTTACTCACGCCTCAACTCAAATTTTCCCATGGACGGTGCCATTTGATGAAGATACATCAAATAAGAAATAAATAAATATAATAATAACATAAAAGATTAGGAGAATTCTGCAATCTCCTCTATACATTGTTCTTTGTGACTTTTTGTGCACTCCGTGCAGCCGTGAATCACACATCATTCTTTAAGGCTTCTTGTACGGATACAAGGATAAGCTGCAAAAGTACGCCGGAAAGGATCTCCGGCGTAGACCCTCCGACGCACAAGTCAGTATCAGAATGTTAAAAATAAGAAAGAATGAAAAAGGAATTTGATCGATCTCATATATTAAATGTTCTGTGTTACAAAGAATGAGAGAACAATCTTATATATAGAGGCTGTATAAACTAGCCAGTACAAATAGATTTAAAATATAGCTGTTGAAACTTGGGAAATAACAAAAGGTAATAAATAAGACTTAATTCCAAGAAAAAAGTCAATGAATATGTCAGAAGGTTGTTTCAATCTTCAAAACTCTCCCTCAAGTGTAGGAGTGAATGGGTTGATCACTCCTAACTTGTCAAGAATGAACTTATGTCTTGATTTGTCCAATGCTTTAGTGAATATGTCTGCAAGTTGATCCTTGCTCACAATATAAAGTGTTTGAATCATCCCGCTTTGAACTTTGTATCGAACGAAATGACAATCCACCTCAATGTGTTTTGTTTGCTCGTGGAAAACCGGGTTTGAGGCTATGTGGCGAGCAGCGTTGTTATCACAATGCATTTGAATTGCTCATTTGGTTTGAATGTTCATATCCTTAAGTAGTTGCTTTATCCAAGTAAGTTCACTAGCAGTTGATGCCATTGCCCAGTATTCTGCTTTGGCACTTGATCTAGCCACCGTGTTTTGCTTTTTGCTTTTCCAAGTTGGTAAATTTCTGCCAATCATGGTGCAAAAACCGGTAGTAGAACGCCGGTCGAAGCTTCCTGCCCAATCAGCGTCCGTGTAAACTTGAATGCTCACATCATTGTTGTTTTTGATCCAAATTACTTGGCTCGGGGTCAATTTTAGATATTGGAGAATCTGATGAACAGCAGCTAAGTGAGTGGTCCGAGGTGCCTGCATAAATTGACTAATTAACAACACTAACAGAAAAGGCAATATCAAGTCGAGTAATAGTTAAGTAGATGAGTTTCCCTACAAGCCTTTGGTACATGCCAACATCTTGAAGCGGAGAGCCATCTTTAGAGTTAAGTTTTGCATTGGTTTCCATAGGAGTACTAGCAGACTTAACACCAAGTTTACCTGTTTCTTGAAGAAGATCGAGAGTATACTTCTTTTAGGAAAGAAATAATCCTTTTTTGGAGTGAGCTATTTCAATTCCAAGAAAGTATTTAAGGAGGCCTAGATCCTTGATGTCAAATGTTTGTTTGAGGAAGTTTTTGACATCTTCAATTTTGGTTTCTTTGTCACCGGTGGTAATAATGTCATCGACATAAACTAAGACAATGATAGATGATTTTAAGGAAGTGCGAGTAAATAAAGATGAATCAACAGAACTTTTTTAAAAATTTTGAGAAAGTAAAGCATGGCTAAGTTTAGAATACCAAGCTCTGTGAGATTGTTTAAGACCATAGATGGATTTATAAAGTTTACAAACAAGAGAGGAGTCCGTATTTTTAAGACCTTGAGGAAGAGTCATATAAACTTCTTCTTCTAGGTCTCCATGCCAAAAACCATTCTTTACGTCCATTTGATGAAAAAACCAATTTTTATTAGTGCCGATAGAAAGAAGGATTTCGACAGTACTCATTTTGGCAACAGGTACGAATGTTTCTTCATAGTCAATTTGTAAGTTTAGGTGAAGTCTTTAGCAACAAGGCGAGTTATATATCTTTTGATTTTACCCAAACTATCGAATTTAACTTTGTAGATCCATTACACGCGACTGCTCTTTTTCCTTTAGGGAAAGGAACAAGAGACCAATTATTATTCTTTTCGAGTGCGACTAATTCTTTGTCCATGGCTTTACGCCAAGTAGGAAAAGGTTAGCTATTTTGAAATTTTTAGGTTCATATTGATTAATACAGTTCAAGAAGGCATATGCGAGTTAGAAAAATGGGAATATGAAAGAAAGTTTTGGATAGGATACAATATCGAATAGGTGACGTAGTCGTTCAGTCTAGTAGAAGGCCGTTTCTGTCGAAGAGATCTCCGAGGTTGATTAACTATAGGATTTTCTTCGGTTGGAATTGGTACAGCTGGGGTTTGATCTCACCCTATCGGAGTATTCTCTTCTTCGAGATGAATGAGAGTCGCCATTTCATCCTGATTTATCTGAGGAGGACTTAAATCATTAGAAGTTATGATAGGGAAAACAAAATCATTAGGGTCACGGAGGAATCACAAGTAGAGTAGTAAGGTTCATTTTCATTGAAGGTAACATCTCTAGAAATGTAGAGTTTCCTAGAAATTGGATCATAACATTTATAACCTTTTTGAGAAACAGAGTATCCTAAGAAAATAGCTTTGACAGATGAGGGACTAAATTTGTTGGAACGATTAATGTGAACAAAATAGGAGCATCCAAAGGTACGTAAATGATCAAGAATGGCATCCCTTTTAAAAAGAATTTTGTGAGGGCTTAGGTTATTGAGATTAGGAGAGGGGCGATGATTAATAAGATAATTTACCGTTAATATGGCGTCAGACCAAAAATGTTTTGGGACTTTATGTTGGAATAGAAGAGAGCGAGTAACTTCTAGAAGGTGGCAGTTTTTTCGTTCCGCTACCCCATTTTGTGCGGGTGAGTAGGGACATGATGTTTGGTGAATAATTCCGTTATTTTTTGTGAAATTTAGAAAATACGAATTATAAACTCAGTCCCATTATCCGTTCGAAGAATTTTGATAGTCTTATTGAAGTAATTTTTAACATAAGCAAAGAAGTCTTGAAATTTTGGAAAAACTTCCGTTTTACTTTTTAGTAAAAATATCCAAGTATGTTTTGAAAAGTCATCTATAAAACTAACATAATATTTAAAATCATTATAGGTAGTAGTTGGAGCGGTACCCCAAACATCGGAATGAATTAAATCAAAGATGGAACTAGTGCTTGAGCAAGAATTAGTGAAAGGAAGCCTTGCATGTTTTGATAAAGAACAAACATCACATTTTTCATGAAACGAAGAATTTGAAAATATTTTGTTAAATATTTGGTTGGACGAATGTCCAAGTCTTTTGTGCCAAAGAGACATATTAAAAACATTTAACGCTAGACTAGGAAAACTGATTAAATAGAGATTGTTAACAAGAACTCCTTCACCAATTGTTAGTCCCGTCGTTCTTTCCTGAAAGACAACATCAATGTCAGAAAATATAACGCAGAAGTTTAATTCTTTTGTGATCTTACTTACGGATAATAAATTTAGAGCAAAGGATGGTAAATAAAGTATGTTATCAATTTTTTTAAAAAAAATATAACTTGATCCCTTTCCAAATATTAGGACGGAAATATTATTGGCAGCTTTAACACTTTGAGATTTATCTTAAATAGTTGATTTTTTTGAAAGAATAGAACAATCTCCGGTCATATGATCGGTTGCTCCGAAATCTACAACTCAAGTTTTAGTCGAATTATTTAAAAAATTATTGTAAGAAATTTTGTTAGAACAATTAAAGAATTTTGGTTTTGAAAAATCGAAGTCTTGAAAACTTGAAGTATTAGTAGGCCTTTTATCAGAATTAAAATTTAAGCAATTTGGGTCCAGAGAAATATTATCAGATAAAAAGTAATTAGAATTTAAATGGGCAGAAATAATTGGACCTGCATCCACTGTCTGGACTGATTTGTATTTTGGACTTGAAGGGCATGTGCAACTTGGGCCACAAGGGAGGAGAATTGGGCTGGATCATAGTGAACTAGGCCACATTAGATTGAGTCCCATTTACCTTTAAGCCTTGGTCTACGTTAATCTTGGAACGATTTTCATCAGAGAGCCCTAAGTTTCTTTTAGATTGCGCCGCAAACCTTCCCAGTTGCCACGGTCGGGCTTGATCGCTCGGAGTTCCGGGTGGAGACGGTAGCATTCTTCCTTCACATGGTTCGACTTCTTACATACCTACATATTTTTTGTTCTGCCGGCGCCGGCGGGTTTTCCTTGCCCTTTTCTTGGTTCGTTAGCCGGTTGCCAGCATAGCAGTCGATATTTTCGATTTGAAGTGAGGAGGATGAGGTACGGGCTCTATGGGTTTCTTCTTGTTGAAGCCTGGCGACGACCTCCTCGTAAGGTGGAAGAGTTGCCGCCATGAGAATTTGGCTACGAGCAGCCTCCCATGACTCGTCTAATATGGCGAGCAATTGGTAGACTTGTTCCTGTTCCTCCATTTCTTCAATGTTTGCTATGTCGGTGGTTTTTGGTTGATACAGTCTCAATTCATACCTTCTTTTGTCAAACTGTTCTACGATTTCTGCAATGGAAGCTGATCCCTTTTTGAGAGAATAGGTTTCAGCTTTCAAGTGAAAGATTTAGGCGTGGTTCTGACAATTGCTATAAATTTTTTTGATTGAATTCCATATGTCGAAGGCAGAGTCCTTGGTAATGTAGATATCCCCAATCTTTGGTTTCATTGATTTTACAAGTCAACTGATAACCTGGGAATCTTGGCATTCACAATCATCAATTTCATCTTGCTCATCTTTGGTTGGTTTCTTCGGGTCTGTAGCCACCGGCTTGGGTTTGTTTCCTGTGATAAACCCCTGCATATTCTTTGATTTAAGATATACTTCAACATATTTAGACCGAGGAATGTAATTCCATCCATTGAATATAATATTCGTGATTCTCTGGTTCGAGTGACCTTCGAAAGTGTTGCTCGCCATGATAATTCTAATGTTGATGATGAATGATGGTTTGAGAAGAGAAGTAGGGCAGTGTAGAATCAAGAAATGATTTGATGAAACTGACCCCCTTATGAAATCTGAGAACCTGGTGATGAAATCTTGAGGAAAGAGATGATAAGAATAGAAAGATTTTCTGAAGGTTCAATGATGATAAACCAAAAAAATTTTCTGTTTGTAGGATGAAATTCAGAGGAGGGTTGAGCCTCTTTATGAAGCAGAACACCTATGAGGTGTTGAATGAAGTCTTTGATCAGACTTTGTATGAGTGGAAGATGATAAGAACAAGAACTAAGAGACGGATTAACCCGCTTTGATACCATGTTAAAAATAAGAAAGAATGAAAAAGGAATTTGATCTCATATATTGAATGTTCTATGTTACAAAGAATGAGAGAACAATCCTATATATAGAGCCTGTATAAACTAGCCAGTACAAATAGATTTAAAATATAGCTGTTGAAACTTGGGAAATAACAAAAGTTAATAAAGAAGACTTAATTCCAAGAAGGAAAAGTCAATGAATATTTCAGAAGGCTATTTCAATCTTCAACACAGAATATAAAAATCACGTAAGATAAATTATAATAATGATCATCTCAAAGATAAATTGTTATCAGGTATATCTCTGTTTCTGGGATTATAACTTCCCCATAAACCACGTTCTCCCAACCGTTAAATCCTTTTAATTAATATATAAATAATATGTTTATCCACATCAGGCCCGTAGTATTGTTTTGCTAGTTTCTGAAATGGTCTTGTGGTCGCAGAAGATTGATGATAAGGTTGTAACCGAACCCAAACTGAGTCACCCATCGCAAACTCCATTTCACGGTGATGCGTATTTGCCTTTTGACTTATGCGATGGCGAGCCTAATCTAATTTGATCTTAAGAGCTCGTAAGAGTTCATCTCGAGCAGTTATCATGTCCTCCAGGGCTTCAATAGAGGATGAACGTGGCTGATATGGTGGTATGGTAGGAGGAAGACTGCCATAGAGAGCTTGAAAAGGTGTCATGTTGATTGCGGAATGGAAACTGGAGTTGTAATTAAATTTTACCCATGGTAAGAATCTGACCCATGTCTGAGGCAGATCTTGAACAAATGCTTGAAGATATTGTTCCAATCCTCTATTTAAAAATTCCGATTGGCCGTCGGTTTGAGGGTGGTACGCTGTATTGTGCTTCAAAGTGGTGCCACTCAACTCAAATAAACTTTTCCAAAAATTGCTAAAAAATATAGGAACTCGATCAGAAATAATAGAAGTGGGAAACCCGAGTTTCACAACCATTTGAATGAACAATTCAGTCGTTTTCAAGGCCGTGAAGTTGGAGGGTAACGCCCCAAAGTGAGCTGACTTGGTAAGTCGATCAACAACAACCAAGATAACTGAAAAACCACGAGGAATTGGCAATCCAATGATGAAATCTATTGTAAGTTCATCCCATCACTACAACAAATTTGCTTATAGACATCACCAAATAGACATCGGTTTTCTATGAAAATACGCTGATAGACATCAATTTTTACTAATTGATGTCTTTCAAACGATGTCAAAATTACGACTCTAAAAAAAGGCATTGATAGACATTAACCGATGTCTTATATGCGATGTTAATTCTCTGAAAAACATCGGCTTTCCATAGTAAGACATTGGTTCAAAGACACATATGTCTCTCTTTCAAAATTTTCATTTTCTAATTTTTTTTAATTAATTAATAAAAAAATATATTTATATAAAAATTAAACACTTACCAAAAAAATCACATCGTCCTGCGGCTCTTGCCCTAGAGATGAATCAGATTATCTCCATCTTCTCTCGTCAGGAGTTTCCACCGCAAAATTCGACGACAAGCCGTGAAAATTGAACCATTTTCCTCTGGTATAGTAAAGGATGTGTCAACGGAAGGAGATTCCATCACTTTCAATTGGTGTTGCACATCTAGGGTTCAAGCCATTGAACGATTCCGACAGCCAATCCTCTATCGTCTCGAGATCTCAAATCCCTGTGCACAGTGAAACTATTATGGGTACTCATAGAAGCTCAACCCCAGTATTACCGTTACCACCGAATACTCGAGCTCAAACCCTCTATACAATCTTCCTCCTCAAAATATGCCCGACGGTTGCTGAAATTGCACGGCTAATGGGCTGAGACTTCGCAGTGATGGAAATGGAGCACGACCTCGGAGGAATCTCCGGCGCCCTTCCTTGCCTCCACGCCCTCGCCGCCACTCGCTATCCTTTATCTCTTGGAGAATGTGGGAATCTTCTTAACATCATTCTTCTCAACAAGCTTAAAATCCAACCTTATTTGCAAAACCCAATAAATTTGTTGTTCGAGCTTCCTCATCGTCAGCTGCTCCAGGAGGCGTTTTTCCCTCCCTCGAATCCGCCGCCATTGCTAAGGTGCCTTCTTTACCTTTGATTCCTACGATTTGTTGTCTGCAGATTTCAAATTATACAAGGGATTGGTAATTATTGAAGGTTTGAACCTGAAATACTTTTAATTAACTGTTTATTGAGTGATTAAATTTCTAGCCATCGGATTCAGGGGAATATCCCTTGGTTTATTAATATGTGAATATAGCTACCTGATTTTGAGTAGAATCTGGAGTCTTATGATACAACTGATGACAATGTTGTGGGAATGAAAGTACTTGCTGAATCCTTGATCTTTTGTAGGACCTTCGAGCTGTCCGTTCCTATGATAGTTGGGGTTATGCTTTCCATATTAAATCGTGTTTTTGTATTTTTGTTTGTATGAGCATGTAACATTGAGTAGATTGCATTGGCTTTGATCATGTATTCAAAAGCCCTTCTCTTGTCATATTAGTGGCTGCTATAGAAAATGGATTTCTTACATTATAAGAATGGAGAATAGTTTGGCAGGGGAAACTAAGAATATATAAATGCAATTTAAATGAATTAATGACTCCGATTGTCTGTGGAATTACTTGGGCTGAGAATGATGTGGATCCCCTATTTCGTGGTTTTGAATTATTTTTTACTACATGGACTTTGTCTAATGTTGTCTTGTTTGTACTTTTTGTGCTCATGATTTTTTGATTTAAGTAGTTTAGAAAAGAAAATTACCATTTGATTTTCAATTTCCATATGAGAATATGATGTTTATTTCTATCATACTTGGAAGTTCTGTGTTGTCTGGTTTCAATTTCAGATTTTTTTGGCTCATGCTATATGTGGTTCCCATCTTTTGTTTTCATCACTAAGCTAAATTGTGCTCTTCCTTTTCCAGGACTACTATACTGTACATGGTGATAATGCAACTTCATTGCAAAGACGTATTACTGCGTAGGTAAGTATTGGAGCAAACTATGAATGCTTACACTATAAATGGTATAACAGAACTTGTGGGTATTTTTTTTCCTTTTTATAAATGGTTTTGTTAATAAAATTCAGATGCTTGTAGACTCCTACTTACCTCCTGGAAATTATCTGAAATATTTAAATATGTAACTGGGATCATGATCTTCTATCTTTTAGCTCCAAGATCTTTATCAAATCTCCATTATCATCTACATTTAATAAATGTTTGAGCCATGATTAATTACGTAAGAGCTGAGACTAGATTATTATCTATATTTAATATTTGAAAACTATCTTGTTATGTGTCTTTGAGGCTATGTGAGGTCCAATGATTGAGAAATATTCATGTGAATCTTTTAATAAGCTAAGGTTTCCAGAATACTGATCGTTGTCATTTTCAACGAGATTTTAGTGTCTTTGTTTGTGGATTTTCGGATGTTTTTATCCGTATTTATGTGATTTTTGGTGGAGTTATTGTAATTATGAGAAATGTGGTATGTATTGATAGAATTGTGTAAATGAGCTTAAGTATGTGTAAAACAGGATAAGAAATGGAGAAAAACAGAGTAGGGAGCAAAAGGGAGACGGAAGTACAGGGCATGCTCGGACACGAGTCGTGTGCGGTACACGGGCCGTGTGCGGAACACGGGCCTGTCCGAGGTGGCCATGTATTGTCATCAGAACAAGAAGCTCGCCCAGGAGAAAGGCCGTGTTTTGGCGCACGAGCCGTGTGCAGGCCGTGTTTTGGCGCACGAGCCGTGTGCAGAACATGGGCCTGTAAAAAGAAGCTGTGCAATGTCGTCAGAAAATGCTACACGCCCATGATCGAGGCCGTGTAGCGCAGCTCGAGCCGTGTCTGGAAGCACGCACAACACGCCGAACTAGGTGTGCACTACACGAGCCATGCACTGCTACACAACCCGTGTAGGTGCAAAAGCCAGTGCAGTTTTCAGAATGTTCCGGAAGCTTCTAGAAGGCCCTAAGTGATATAAAAGGATGACTTGTGCGAAAATTTGAGGAAGAGATCAGAATTAGAGCAGTTACACACACTCCACACTACATTTTCACACACTTGATCCATTTCATTCATCTCCATACATTCGATCCATTAATTCCACTTGATATTCAACAATCCATCCATCCACCACTTGAGAAGAGGAAAGGATCAATGATTGAAGAAGTTAGCATTTTGGAGAGAAGGAAGGTTATCTCCAGAAAAGGAAAGACAATCTACTTTCTAATTGTTGATTTTCTTCTTATTTTGGCTCAAATGGAGCAAGCCTTTGAATGTATTGATCTAAACACAATGTGTAGTGGCTAGTCCTATAGTATGACTAATTATATGATTGGTTGAGAAGAATGTTAGATATGTAGATTTGAGATGTTGAATTGAGTTAATTTTGGACTTCCTTTTATGATTAATGAATCATGTTTCATTTGAATACTTGTGTGATTAGATTCTCTAATCTTAGTATTAGGATGACTATTCAAATATTATGATTAGGTGTTTAATTGAATCATATATTAAGATGAGCATGTATGTTAGTGTGAGGGGAGGTAAGTCATACAATTCTTATGTTTAGAACATTCATAGGGGGACATTTAAAAAATTGAGTGAAAAGAATTAAACTTATAATCATAATACCTTAAGGGAATTGTGAGTAAACACAATCCTAGGAGATTTAGACTTGTCAAAGAGTTGAGAATCTAATTGCCTTGGACATAGGGATTAGGGGTAAAAACGTGATTGCTTTTAGTCCACAATTAATGAAATTCAATATCAAGAGTTATGCATATCTAGCTAGATTATTAACTATGAGTATGATTAGCCTTGCTCTCTTCTTAAATGAATTCTATTCACATTCTATTCATCTTATCACTTGTTCGATATTTGATACATTTAGTTGTTAGTTGAATTCTTATTTCATTGATTAGAATAATAAGTAGTCTAAATATCAAACCTTCAATCTTGTCACTCTTACAAAGCATAAATCAATGACAAATCCGGATATAATCATGAGTTTAATTTCCCTTGGGATGACATACTTATAAATTTTATTGCTTGGTCACACGTGTACAACAACGAAAGAGTCTCTTACTCTAAAATATTTTACTAGAAATGCGACTTGGAACATAGCGCCGTTGCCAGGAAAATGTTAAACTTTTGGTAATAACAAGTTTCAATTTGATTAGTTTTGATAAGAGTATTTCTTTTATTTGTATACTTGTTTACTTGGAGAATTAATTTGAAAATTCTTGTAGGTACATGCAAACGCGTGCAAGGTTTCAACCTATTGAACCTTTGAACTTGGAATTAGAAGCTACTTTAAGAAGACAAAGAAGAGGAGTGTTAGATCCTATGGAGGAAGTTATGAAAAACGTAATGGATAATGCAAATATGGTTGATGAAGAGAGCAATTTAAGGAATTTTCAACAAGGGGTGATAATGTTAGAGGAGGATATGTGAATCCAGAGTTTGTGCCACAAGCTAATGCTCAACAAGTTCACTTGCATACTCAACAATTGCAAGCAATCATTCAACACTTGATGACACAACAAGAAGCAAGGAATAATCCTCCGGTGGTGCAAAATCAATCCCGTGGTAATGGAAACAATGAAGCGGGAATGAATATCCGTGATCACTTCTAACCGCAATATGGGAATTATGGAATGGGCCCACCATTGAATGTGAATAATTTTGAGATAAAGACGGGGTTAATCAACATGGTACAAGCAAATCAATTTGGTGGTGGTGCAATGGGGATCCGAATGCTCACTTATCCCAATTTACGGAGCTAGCCAACACAATTAAGATAAATGGGGTAAGTGAGGTTATTGTTAAAATGAAGCTTTTCTCGTTTTCATTGAGAGATATAGCTAAAGCTTGGTATACATATGGAGAGAGTTGGCACAAAAATTCTTGAGCAAGTATTTTCCCCCTTCAAAGATGTTGCATCTCAAAGGGTAAATCTTTCAATTCAAGCAAATGCCACTTGAGACATTTAGTGAAGCATGAGACCGATTCACAGAAATGCTAAGGAGGTGTCCACAACACGGATTTTCCGAAGAACAACAAATAGGATTTTTCTATGACGGTCTACATGGAAGTGAGAGGATGCTCATTGATGCTTCGGCGGGAGGTTCAATTTTGGGGAAAACTCCGGAAAGAACAATTGCCATATGTGAGGAAACAGCTTTGAATACGGGTCAATGACTTATGGATCGTGCACTGGGGATGTATGAAAGGGAGATAATTTCTAAGATGGAAGAAGTGTGCTTGCAACAAGTGAAAAAGGTGGAGGTGCCTAAGGAAGATATGACCGACAAGGCAATCACGGAGATACTTAAGAGGTTGAATGCTAACTTGCAAGTGTCTCCTAACTCTACACCTATGGTGAATCAACAAATGCTTCCGAATCCTCAACAAGGTGTGCCTTTATCTTTGATGAATCAACAAGTGTTTCCTAACCCTCAACAAGGCATGTCTATGCCCAATATGAGTCAATTTTCTCAAAGTTGTCAAATGCATACATCTATGCCTCAACAAGGTATGTCCACCGGATATGTCACTTGAGGAAGTTGCTTACATGCAAGGGAGGAGAATATGGTGGTAACTTTTAAGGAAATTATGGTGGTAACTTTGAAAATCATGGAGGAGAATATCCACAAAGGCAAGGAGGATGGGGGCAAGGTAACTTTCAAGGAAATTTCAATCAACCTCGAAGGTATGAAATTTGTCGTATAGAAATCAAGGGAATGCCCTCACTCTTCCACCAGACATCAATCCGGGGGAGAAATCTTCTATTGGTGAAGGGAAGCCTACGATGGAAGATCAAGTGGCTAAAATGTTTGAATTCATGAAGGAAGATAAGGAAGAAAGAAGGCAAAGAGATGAGGTGAATGATAAGAGAATTAAAGCCTTGGAGACACAAATGAGTCAAATGACAAGTGAAAGGGGGGATGTTCATCGTCAAGGGAAGTTTCCATCTACGACAATTACTAACCCAAGGAGCAATGCAAGATGATTGAACTTCGTAGTGGTACAAAATACGAAGGGCCTTCTATGCCAACGGAAGTAGAGGAAGTAGAATGTGAACTTGAGCTTATGGAAAGAGTGGATGAAGAAAGGAAAGAGGAAAAAGTTGAGATTGTTGAAAAAGATGAAAGTACCCCTATACTTGAAGAAGAAAAAGGTGAAGTCTCCAAAGAAATGGGAAAGATGTAGAGAAGCAAAACGTAAAGAGAGAGAATAGAACTTTGAAAGGGATAAATGGGGAATTCCTAAGTTACCCATTGCAATTCCATTTCCACAAAGATGCTTAAAAGAGAAATTTGCCAAGTTTGTTGAGATGTTGAAGAAGATACATGTGAATATTCCTTTTGATGATGCTTTGCTTCAAATGCCCAACTACTCCAAGTTTTTAAAGGATATTTTGTCAAATAAAAGAAGCTTGAGAGTGTTTGAAATGGTGAATTTAGTGTTTGAAATGGTGAATTTAACGGAGGAGTGTAGTGCGATCTTGCAAAAGAAACTCCCCCTCAATTGAAAGATTCGGAGAGTTTCACTATTCCATATGAGAGATGAGAGCATGAAAACTACAAAGCTTTATGTGATTTAGGGGCTAGCATTAACCTGATTCCCTTGTCAATTTTCAAGAAGTTGGGTATTGGTGAGGTCAAACCGACGTCGGTCACACTTCAATTAGCCGACCGATCGTTGACACATCCAAAGAGAATTGTGGAAGATGTTTTGATCAAAGTTGGCAAGTTTGTGTTTCCCGTTGATTTTGTGGTACTTGATATGGATGAAGATGCTAATGTCCCGTTTATACTTTGGCGTCCGTTTCTTGCCACGGGGAAAACATTGATAGATGTGGAGAAAGGGGAGTTACTTTAAGGGTGAATGAGGAAGAAGTGATATTTTCATTAAGAGAGGCTATGAGGTATCCTAGGAACAAGGAGGATTGTAGAGGATTGGAGGTTGTGGGCAACATTGTTGAAAAGCATATGTATCATCTTCACTCCAAGGATCCGTTGGAGATTATCATAAGCCACTCTTACTCTATTGAATCTATAAAATCTAACCCTTCTTTTTGTTTGGAAAATGATGAAATGATTGATGAATTGCATGGTTTAAATGTTTGTAGGGAACTCACAAGTGAGGAAGCAAAGGAAGTAAAAGTTGAGAGACTTGATGAAGAACCAAAAGAAGAAGTACAAGAGAAGAAAAAGAAGGTAGAGTTGAAACCATTACCGGATCATTTGAAGTATGCTTACTTGGAAGAGAATGAGACGTATCCTGTAATTGTATATTCTTCCCTTAATGATTTAGAATTAGAAAAGTTGTTAAGAGTTTTGAGGGAGTATAAATCTTCTATTGGTTGGAGTATAAAAGATTTAAAAGGTATTAGTCCATCTATGTGTATGCATAAGATTCATTTGGTTGATGATGAGAAGTCTTGTGTGCAAAACCAACGTAGATTAAATCCTATAATGCAATAAGTGGTAAGAAAAGAGGTGTTAAAATGGCTTGATGCGGGAATAATCTTTCCAATTAGTGATAGTCAATATGTAAGTCCTTTACATGTAGTGGCAAAAAAGGGTGGTATGAAAATTGTTCGATCCGATACAAATGAAACAATTGCCACTAGAACTATCACGGGTTGGAGAGTATGTGCTGATTATCGTAAATTGAATGAAAATACTCGTAAAGATCATTTTCCATTGCCATTCATAGACCAAATGTTGGATCAACTTGCGGGGCATGAGTACTACTGTTTTCTTGATGGGTATTCTGGGTACAATCAAATATTGATTGCTCCGGAAGACCAAAAGAAGACAACATTCACATGTCCTTATAGTACGTTTGCATTTAGAATGATGCCTTTTGGTCTATGTAATGCCCCTGCTACTTTTCAGCGTTTTATGATGGCTATCTTCGATGGTTTAATTAAAAATATTATGGAGGTGTTTATGGACGATTTTTCCGTGTATGGTTCCTCGTATGATATTTGCTTGACTAATCTCACTATTGTGTTGCAGAGGTGTGAAGAGTCGAATCTTGTGCTAAATTGGAAATAATGCCACTTTATGGTGACCGATGGGATAGTCTTGGGGCATCATATTTCAAAGCATGGTTTAAAAGTGGATAGAGCTAAAGTGATAGCCATAGAACGTCTTCCCCCTCCTACTAGTTAGAAGGGGGTGAGATCGTTCTTAGGTCATGCGGGCTTCTATAGACGCTTTATTAAGGATTTTTCCAAAATTGCTAAACCTCTTTGTAAATTACTTGAAAAAGATTGTCCATTAAACTTCAATAATGAATGATGTATATCATTTCATGTGCTAAAGGATGCTCTCACTTCATCTCCAATACTCGTTACCCCGAATTGGAGTTTACAATTTGAATTAAATTGTGATGCTAGCGATCAATCCATAGGAGTGGTGTTGGGGTAAACGAGGGAGAAAAAGTTTAGAGCAATTTATTACGCCTCAAAGACATTAAATTCGTGCCAAGTTAATTACACCACAACGGAGAAGGAATTTTTAGCCGTATTGTATGCTTTTGAGAAGTTTCGACCATACTTGGTTGGAACACAAACTATTGTCTACACTGATCACGTGGCTATAAAATACCTAATGAGTAAGAAAGATGCTAAACCTCATTTAATCCGTTGGATGTTACTTTTGCAGGAATTTGATGTGATAATCAAGGATAAGAAGGGCATGGAGAATGTGATTGCGGATCATTTGTCTAGATTGGAGAATGGAGGTGAGAATGAAGACATGAAGCCTATTGGGGATGAATTCCCAGATGAAGAAATTTTGCAAGTTGAAGTCGAGCAAATGTGTACTCTAATGGTAAATGTGCCGCCTTGGTATGCCGATTATGTCAACTTTCTTGTTTGTGGAATCAAGCCTACGTTGCTCAATGAGTATAAGGTAAAAAGGTTTTATGTTGAAGTAAAAAAATACTTGTGGGATGAGCCCTTTTTTTTAAGATTTGCAATGATGGAGTTATGTCACTCGTCTTTGTGTGGGGGCCACTTTGGTCATCAAAAGACGGGGACTAAGATTTTGCAATCGAGTTTCTATTGGCCTACATTATTCAAAGATCCAAAGAAGTTTGTGGCTAAATGTGATAGATGCCAAAGAATAGGGGGAATAAGTAAGGGAGATGAGATGCCCATGAGTTTAAGAATTGATGTGGAAATATTTGATATATGAGGCATTGATTTTATGGGATCGTTCCCCTCATCTAAAGGATATGTGTACATCTTGCTAGCCGTGGATTATGTGTCTAAGTGGGTGGAGGTAATCCCACTAATACAAATGATGCCTTGATTGTTCAAAGATTCTTGAAGAAGAATATTTTTGATAGGTTTGGAGTTCCACAGGCTTTAGTAAGCGATGAAGGATCTCATTTTGTGAATAAATTGATGGAGGGATTGTTGAAAAGATATGAAGTGAAACATCGAGTGGATACACCTTACCACCCTCAAGCAAATAGTTTGGCGGAGGTTTCCAACCGTCAAATAAAGTTAGTGTTGGAGAAGACAATCAATGGATGGAGGAAGGATTGGGCGGAGAAGCTTACCGATGCCTTATGGGCTTATCGAACTGCTTTTAAAACCATTCTTGGTGTGTCACCGTATCAATTGGTCTATGGCAAAGCTTGTCATCTTCTTGTGGAGTTGGAACACCGTGCATTGTGGGCTATCAAACGCCTCAACATGGATGAAAGGGAGAGTGGTCAAGTAAGGTTGTTGAAGTCGGTTGAGTTGGAAGAGTTTAGAGGAAGAGCATTTGATAACTCAATCATCCTCAAGAAGAATATGAAGAGATGACATGATGCTAAGGTCAAGGAAAAGACATTTGTTCTCGGGGACAAAGTTCTTGTATTCAATTCGAGGCTCAAGTTGTTTCCTGGAAAGCTTAAGTCTAAATAGATGGGACCATATGAAGTGTTGAGTGGCCATACGTTGAAGCTTAAGGGTCCTAATAATGAGTTTGTGGTAAATGGTCATAGGGTGAAACATTACCTATCTCCTTCTCAAAAGGAGATAGTATATGTGGATACACTATCTTCTTGAAGTTCTTTGATTGTGTAGTAGTGTAGATTTTATTTTCTCTTTGTTTTATAGTTTTCTTATAGATTTGGTATGTAGGTGGTGAAGCTCATGGAGAAAAGTGAATATGATGAAAGATAAGGGTGCTAAAAGTGAAATGATGATGTATGTCACACCACTCTTTACAAATTTAAATTTTAACACTGGTGTTAATTTAAGTTTGGGGGGAGGTTGCGTGGTGGACATACTTGATCATACGTGGATTTTCAAGAATGCACATGAGTTGTCACGAGGTAAGTCCATGAATAACATTGGTGGAAACGACAAGGGTACGTCTCACCACTTTTTGCTAACTTAATTCTCAACTTGTTTCGATTTAAGTTTGGGGGAGAGTGCATGGTGTGACTCACCACTTGTTTATGCTTTGGTGTGTGATGAATCATGTGTGTTGTTATATTGTCTTGTAGCAAAATAGGTAAATTTTGAAAATTTTCTCATGAGTTGGGATTGTTTTGGTATGTTTGGTGGTTTTTAAGTGCATGATAATCCTTTAGTTGAGCTTAATTGTGGTGTTAATGTTTTGAAGTATTTTTGAGCATGAATAGGGTGTATGAGAAGTGCAAAAATAGGGCAAAAATGCGGTGAAGTGTAAAAGTTGAAAAATAGGGTAAAGTCACTACACGGGCCGAGCTCAGTATACGGCCCTGTAAGGACTGGCCGTGTACTGACATCAGAAGTGGCTACTCGCCCAGGGTCTTGGACGAGCTCAGAGCTCGAGCTGTGTAGAAGGACAGGAACACGGGCCGTGTGTGGAGCACGGTCCTGTAACAAGAAGGCGTGCTCGAACGTCAGAAAATGCTACACGGCCACAACTAAGGCCATGTAGCGCAGCTCGAGCCGTGTAGGGTTCGAAGCCAGTTTTTAAAGGGTCGATCCGTACTCACTTTCACACATACCATTCCTTCCGTACGCATCGAATTCACACCAAATTCTTCTCCTTGTGCATAAATCGACCACAAAGGTTAGTTTTGAGAGATTGAGAGTGAGTTTCTTCAATTATGAACACCAAGAACTCTTCTCCAGGTCTAAGTTTGAAAGGTATGACTTCTTTGAACCCTAGCTTTGGAATTTTGATAGAAATCAAGTAAATTGATGCATGGACTTTGTGATATTGTGAGTTTTGAACGAATTCTTGATTGATGAACATACATATGTCAATTTAATTTGTGAATTGAGAATGAAATTAGTGTTCATGAGAAAGTTGAATTAGAGGATATGTGAGAATGATGAAATTGGATGAATGTGTTGTGCAAATTTAATTATCAGGAGTGTATAATGCTTAAATTGTGAATAAATAGTCTTAGATGTTGAAGATTTGGGCATGAGGCCATGTGAATTTTGCTTTGAAATTGTATGAAAAAATTGTGCATGCCAAGTGTTCGATGAAATGTCTAAGAGAAAATTTTGGATAAATTTGATATCATATGTGCATAATGATTAGTGGTGGTATATTTTGGAACTCATGTGTGAAAGTATGATAGGAATTGAGATATGAATTCATGGATAGTTGAGAGGAATGATAGTGAAGTGAATGTTGTGGTGAAGCTTGAAGTTATAATGATATGAATATGTAATGTTGATGCATAGTATAATTCACACTAAATTGAATGACTAGAGTGAAATATCTTAGTCCATTAACATTCTTATTGATGAAATTGAAAATGACTTGAGCATTGTTATAAATTGTAGATGACCGAGAGGAGAGTTAGACCAAGAAATGAGGATTTTATTGTCATTACAGATCCAGGGGAGTTGGCTAATCTCGATGCTCAACTAATGGAAGATGGGGTCCATCTTTGAGGTGGAATTTGAAGAATATTGGGGAAATTATGTGCTCCGTTGGCAAACACTTGCTCCCAAGATCAAACCAACTCGATTCCAAGATACAGAAACAATGAGAGGGTTATGAATTGAGCAAGATTTGAGGAAGTTGTTTAGATTTGCACAGATGGAAGCTTTCTTTGATAAAAGGCCGCCTACTTACTATCATCTAACTGCTGAGTTCATGAGTACGTTTCAAGTAAAGAAGGATATGAATGCTTTTCCTATTTCAGTGACGTTCCAATTGGACAATGTGATGAGAAGAGAGATTCCTCTACATGTTTTGAATGGATTCTTTGGATGGCCACCATGTCGAGGCCATCAGAGCTTTTATGAAGGAGGTGGTTTTAATTAGCAAGAATGGTAGAAAAGTTTGGTGAATGATGGGACATAGCGAGCAGGATATGTTCTCAGTGCTTCGAAAGGAACTGCAATAAGGAACCCAGTCATGAGGTACCTAGAGAAGATTGTCTTAAACACCATCTTAGGGAGATTTGAGAGTGGAGCTGTGGGAGAGAAGCAGTTATACATCATGTTTTACATATATAATGAGCTACCACTGAACGTTGCAGCACATTTTGTGCAACATGCAGAGAGAGTGGCCAAGAGACAGACTTCTCAAGGTTTGATGTTGGTAGGTATGATTACCATAATTGCTCAAAGCTTGGGAATAGATGTTGCAGGAATGGAAAATAGGATGGTGAGTGAGGGATTGAACTATCAGCAGTTGATGAGGATGAAATTTTTATCTATAGCGGGAAATTAGTATTCTCTAAGGCAAGAAAAAGGAGCTACATTTCTTTTGCCAACTCTAGAGCTCACTACGGTGTATACTAGAAGGAGGTTTGCTAACTTGACAATGGCTAGTGTGAATCATTCTAGGGTTGTGAGAGCCTTTTATGACAAAACAGAGATGAAGTGGAAAAGGTTCTCAAGCAGATGAGGGTTGAAGAGAACCCCGAGCTAGCTAATTTGAGAGCGGAGCCAGTACCAATGGAAGGAGATGAGCATGATGGACCACCTCAGCAGGTGGAGTTTGAAGAGCAAGCCCTTGAGCCACCACAGTTTGAAGAAGAACAGAAGCCACCAATGAGACCTGAGCATGGTAATGATGATAGAACTATATGATGGATTAGGTGAGAGATATGAGGCATGTGCAGCAGACATATGGAACACAGATGAGAGAGATCCGAGAGGTTCAGCAGGAGCACGGAATGCATATTCAGGAGTTGAGAGCTGGACAACGTCGGAGGGAGTACTACGAGGAGCAGTCGCGGGTGCACTCCAACAACGTGGAGGAGATGATAACAATGATGTTCAACTTCTAATTCCCAGCGTCCCCTTGTGCGTACATTCCATGGAACACCTATCACCCACCTCCACCTCCAGAGCCATGAGAGAGTTATTTTAGTGTCAATCACTTCTACTATTTCATTTGAAGAATTCATAGTCTTGATTTGATTTGGTATATTTGAATTGGATTGTACTTAATTTGTTTTGTTTTAGGAGGTTTTACTTTGAGATTTTATTTTCAGTTTTATGCGATTTTATTTCCTTTTAATTTTGGTTTAATTTTTATAATTTGGGTGTGATGGGAATTTAATCTTACTTGTTATGGATGTGAATTGATGTGCTTTGATATCTTGAGATGGATGATTTTGTTCATGCATGTTATGTGTTTTTGTTATGTTTCTAGTTTGGTGAGTCTTTGATTTTATGTTATGTTTGTCTTGTTTTTAATCTTGTAGGGATGGTTTGGTGGTATGTTTTAGGAATGTATTGAGTGTTTTTGAACGTTAGCTATAATGCATTGTTTGTGATAAGTGATGGCAAGCATGTTAATATTTTCTACTAATTAAAATTGTGACATGGATTACATAAGTTCTTCAATTTTGAGAAATATGGAGGGTAATTGTGTTTCTTTTGATCCAAGCATAAGCTTGTGAGAGTTGAGCCTCAACCTTGCCTCCATGGTTAATTCTTTATGAGAGGACCGATTGTACTTAGACAAACTAGAACTTGCTCATGGACTATAGGAACGAAGCCCTAATGGTTGAAATTTATGACATGATCTTAAGACATCCTTGTTGAATGAAGTCATAGCCATAAATTTCCTTACCTAAAACATTATCCCTAGTGAGCCAATTTGAGCCTATAAGTCTTTTCTTTGTGATTTGAGCACAATACAAGCCTTGAAAACCCACTTGAGCCTTACATATGTAACCTATGTGTGGGTAATTGAGGATGATGATGGTTTACAAGGGACGATGTGGAAAAATGTGCAAGTAAATGGAAAAGAAAGTTGAATCAAGAAAAAGATGAAAGAGGTCAAGATAGAAGCAAGTGCAACTTCAACAAAGGTGAAAAAGGAGCAAAATCCTAAAATACGCTCAAGGAACACAAAAAAATCAAAGAAAAAGAAGTTTGCTAGTCAGAAGAAGCTCAATAAATCCATGGTATGTTGATATTTAGTGCTTATAAACAATTGCCCAAGGAAAAAGCTTGAAAGTGAGGATGTTGGAGAAAAGAATCATCTCTTCGATTATCTACACTTGAATAATCACTATTATCCAAAGTTTCCTACCCTACCAAAGAGCCTAAACATTACGTCTTAAGATAAAGACCTTTTTGATCACTTATTGAAACTAGAGTGACTTGTGAACATAGTCTATGAGCAAGCCTATGGTGAGTCGGTTCTAACCGGTTGATGAGTGATGTTCAAAACCCTTCTCTATAGAGTGTTGAGTGAATTTGATATCATATGAGAGGCTTGGATTGAAAGTGATTTGATTACTCTTTTGTCATTCTTAAGATTGAACTTGTTAATCTTTCATGTTATAAGTTTGATGATGTAGGGATACTTAATGTGATTTTATAGTCCTTATAACTTGTAGTGTGTTATGGTTTATGTTCATAAGGTATTTTTCTAGGTGAAAATCATTCCTCTTGTTTATCATTTTTCATTGTTCGAGGACGAACAAAACTTTAAGTTTGGGGGGATGATCGTTATCATTTTCACCTAGATTTTAGTGTCTTTGTTTGTGGATGATGTTTTTATCCGTATTTATGTGACTTTTGGTGGAGTTATTGTAATTATGAGAAATGTGGTATGAATTGATAGAATTGTGTAAAAGAGCTTAAATATGTGTAAAACAGGTTAAGAAATGAAGAAAAACAGAGTCGGGAGCAAAATGGAGACGTAAGTACAGGGCATGCTCGGACACGGGCCGTGTGCGGAACACGGGCCTGTCCGAGGTGGCCGTGCACTGTCATCAGAACAAGAAGCTCGCCCAGGAGAAAGGCCGTGTTCTGGCGCACGAGCCGTGCATGAGCGTACGCCCCGTATGCAGAACATAGGCCTGTAAGAGGAAGTCGTGCAATGTCATCAGAAAACGCTACACGCCCATGATCGAGGCCGTGTAGTGCAGCTCGAGCCGTGTCCGGAAGCACGCACAACACGCCGAACTAGGTGTGCACTACACGTGCCGTGCATGCTACACGGCCCGTGTAGGTACAAAAGCTAGTGCAGTTTTCAGAATATTCCGGAAGCTTCTAGAAGGCCCCTAAGTGATATAAAAGGATGACTTGTGCGAAAATTTGAGGAAGAGATCAGAATTAGAGCAGTTACACACACTGCACACCATATTTTCACACACTAGATCCATTTCATTCATCTCCATACATTCGATCCATTAATTCCTCTTGATATTCAACAATCCATCCATCCACCACTTGAGAAGAGGAAAGCATCAATGATTGAAGAAGTTAACATTTTGGAGAGAAGGAAGTTTATCTCCACAAAAGGGAAGCCAATCTACTTTCTAATTGTTGATTTTCTTCTTATTTTGGCTCAAATGGAGCAAACCTTTGAATGTATTGATCTAAACACAATGTGTAGTGGCTAGTCCTATAGTAGGGCTAATCATATGATTGGTTGAGAAGAATGCTAAATATGTAGGATTTGAGATGTTGAATTGAGTTAATTTTGGACTTCCTTTTATGATTAATGAATCATGTTTCATTTCAACACTTGTGTGATTAGATTCACTAATATTAGTGTTAGGATGGCCATTCCAATATTATGATTAGGTGTTTAATTGAATCATATATTAAGATGAGCATGTATGTTAGTGTGAGGGGAGGTAAGTCATAACCTTCTTATGTTTTGAACATTCATAGGGGGACACTTAAGAAATTGAGTGGAAAGAACCAAACTTATGATCATTGTACCTTAAAGGAATTGAGAGTAAGCACAATCCTAGGAGATTTAGATTTGTCAAAGAGTCGTGAACCTAATTGTCTTGGCCATAGGGATTAGGGGTAAAAACGTGATTGCTTTTAGTCCACAATTAATGAAGTTCAATATCAAGAGTTATGCATATCTAGCTAGATTCTTAACCATGAGTATGATTAGCCTTGCTCTTTTCTTAAGTGAATTCTATCCACATTCCATTCATCTTATCACTTGTTCGATATTTGATACATTTAGTTGTTAGTTGAATTCTTAGTTAATTGATTAGAATAATAAGTAGTCTAAATATCAAACCTTCAATCTTGTCACTCTTACAAAGCATAAATCAATGACAAATTCGGATATAATCATGAGTTTACTTTCCCTTGGGACAACATACTTATAAATTTTGTTGCTTAGTCACACGTGTACAACAACGATAGAGTCTCTTACACTAAAATATTTTACTAGAAATGCGACTAGGAACAAATACTTACCTGCGTTGTATTGCTGGAAAATAAATCTCTAAGCTCTACAATGAAGCCCCTTACTATATTCTTGAGCTTCTTTTAGTTATATCATTAACTGCTATTTTTTTTCTATCTTAGGTAATTTCAGTAAGACAACAAAAAGATATATTATATAATGCAATGCAAGAAGATAGAGTAATTATATGCGGCAAGAAAATTTCAATGTATTATGCTCTTGAATGAGGTTTTATCTTATATCATTTGGATGTTCCACAGCAGCTTAAAAAATATCAGATGGTGATTGACAATGATTGTGTGTTTCATGAACGTGTAGGAGTTGAGACCGTCACCTACATTTCCACTTTTCATGCATTAACCACAACTTATTATTTTCATTTTTATTATATTTCCCCTAAATCAATATTTTATTGATGCCATAATATATGTTTATTTAGTAAACAAATATGCTTATACGTAGTAGGAACATGAGTATTGTACTAATACTAATACTTTATTTTTGTGTTTGTTCATTGTAATTCCCAAAGAGTTAGATTATATATTATATATTTGAGTATTTTAATTTAGAGAGAAATGAAATTAAAATTTGGTGGGTATAATTAGTGGCAGCTCGATATTTCTCATGGGAATGAATTAATATTAATAATATATAGTTGGGAGGGGTGACCACCATATGTTCGTAGATAAAGTGATAGATTAGTGCCCCCAAAGAAAATAAGACTAAGATTGCGTTGACAGATAAGTATATGTTTCATATATAAGTTGTTAGTGTAGGACGTATTTCTTTCTAGAGATAGATTATAGATACCAAAATTGTTATAGGGAACTTCGCTCATGTGCTAGTGATTATGAAGTCAACTTTCTTATTATTCATTTTCTGCATGTTTTCTTTGTTGGTCTTCATTTTTATCTTATATTAGATTGAATTTTGTATTATTTATTTGGAAATTAAGCAGTAAAGAAAATTTTTTGTTGTATTTTCTTAAATCGAAATATTAATTCAAATTTCTTGTTTCCATTAACAATCTTTGTTCTATTTATATTAATTTATTTTTTCAGATAAATATCTTCAAGTCTTATTATTAAGTGCTAAATTTTTATTATATCTCAAGGAATTGCAGTGACAGGACGAGTGGATAAAGATACTATATATTGCAAGACAAGAAGATAAAATGGATTGGAAACTATAGGTTGGGCATCTATTGATCATGAGATTTTAGCTTATAAATATAGGTTTTATTTATGTAAAATTGATGTTTGGATTTAATAAGTTAGGATATTCTTGTACTTTTAGATTTGAAGGGAATATCTATGTATTTTAAATTAAATATTTGAAATTCTTGTAAAATTTCTTAAGTTTGAGACTTGAGTTATATAGCGTGACTGTATTTAATCTTATTTTATTATAAGATTAATTTATGTAAAAAATTAAAATAAAATAAAAAATGAAAGACATCATGTAATAATCGATACTTATTGAGGTGAAACTGATGTCTATAATTGGAAAGACATCGGTGGAAATATGATGTGTTTTGATGCAAAATTGATGTCTTTTCTTCGATAGACATCAATTTTTAAATGATGTCTTTTGGTTGAAAACGATGTCTTTAATTAGAAAGACATCAGTTGATAACCGATGTCTTTTGTTTGAAAATCGATGTCTTTCTTAGAAAAGACATCGGAGAATAAACGATGTGTTATAATGCCAATCGATGTCTTTTCGTCGAAAGACATCGGTGGATAACCGATGTCAAAGAGTGCAACCGATATCTATACAATGGAAAAGACATCGGTTAAAAATCGATGTCTATCAGCGCCCACTTTCAACATCGGAGGCTTCAACATCGGCTGTTTGGTGAAATAGATATCGGTTTTTAACCGATGTCTATCAGCGTTTTTGGTGTAGTGCATATTAGAGTAGGAATTGGCAAAGGTTGCAAAAGCCCGACTAGTGGTTGAGATGTGGCTTACATGACAAGAAGCAACAAAATTAGCTGCGTCACGCCGCATACGAGGCCAATAGAAATGATCCGCTAACCGCATCAAGGTGCGTTTGATGCTCACATGACCTTCAAAAGGTGTACAATGGAATTCTTGCAGTATTTTCTGTTTCAGATCAGATGTAGAACTTTTCATAAATCTATGGCAGAAAAGAAGAATCCCATGTTTGCTTGTGTACTTGAGGGAAAGCAAATTAGCTCTCAATTGTTCATGAAGTTGAACCAGTTCCGTGTCAGATAATAATATTTAATGTATAGTGAGTATTTGTATTAGAGGTGTATGTGGGTCCATGAGAATAAATTAATTATATTGGTGTAGGTTCCATTTACTAAAAAGGAAAAGTGTCAATTTCTATGAGACAAACAAAAAAGAAAAGTGTGCCAACTTTTATGATACGGAGAGAGTATAAAGCAGTCTTAGAAGAGTTCAAAGATTTCATATAGTCCCATAATTTTTTTAAATTGTAAAAAATTAGTTTAAATTTTGTAAAAAATTACATTTTTTTGGAATTGCTCACGTGTTACTCTGCCATCTGCGCACGACACACGCGATTTAGGTAAAAATTGGGTGATCCATCAGTGGTCTTCATCTAGATGATATAATATCTTTATTAGGAAAAAAAACCCCTACCTTCATATATCTGTCGTCGTGATCTTATGTGGATGGGCCATGAGCTTGATAATCTTGAATCTAAAAAGGACCAAAATGACCTTCAAATTTAGTTCTTTATATTCAAAATGACCAAAAGTGGACTAAAAGGACCAAAATTAAGAATTACTTAAAATAAAGGATAAAAATTGGAATCGGCCATACTTATAGGATTAATTTTGATATTTACCCTTTCAGTAATACTAGTATTTAAAAGAAGGAATGATGTTCTTACAACTAAGTAGGTACGAATATCAGAATTCAAGACTAGAAGTAAACTGAAACAATTATTTTAAAAAGTTGGGATGACTCGTCAATCTTCCGGAACATTTCATTTAGCAAATCACCAGTATTACAGATTCAATCTTAATATATACTTTCACTCTATAGAAGTTCCGACCTTACGAGCTTTTTTCTACTTAATCGCGTATACTCTCTAAAAGCGAAGAAAGACAATTGAAGAGATGTGATTTACTTCTCTAACAGAAATGAACTTAAATATATGTAACACTATCTATCAACATTTATAACAAGAATCCCTCTTCCACTTATATGTCGCATGATATATTAATTGTCAAATATAGAAAGGTAACTGAAATTGATTTATCCATCTTCTCTTGATTCCCTCTTGCCATATATAGAAAGGTAACTAAAACTTTATTTATTCAGTATTCTCTCGATTTACGCTCGTGGATTAATCATGTTTCATCTACTTGAGTTTAGACTTTGTCCTAACGGGTTTGGTTCACTTTTAGAAAAATATCCTACTCAAAGAAAAGTAAAGCCCAATAAGAATGTTCTCACATGCCACAAAATCTTTATTCTACAATGTGTTAGGGTGAAATCCTAAGGTGTGGGTGCGATAAACAATTGTGGGGTCAGTCCAAACATAACGCAAAACTTTGACTTAAAATAGGAGTTCCCACTAATGGACATTGGGTTGTTGCTTCTTCAAAATTAGTTGGTCTACGGATCGCATACAAATGGATTGAAGAATGTAAACAATAATTAATATAATAAATATTAATTATATTCCACATATGAATATAAGTGGATAAGAGAGACAAGGAGTTATGAAACTGTTACTCAACTCATGTATCCTTGGATTTCATATACTGCGCCATGCAGTTGTCCAGAGAAATAGACACGCATTACAGAACGCAGAGCGCTAAAACGTTCATGCGCGCGACAGAGCGTAGAACGCAAGAGTGCATTTCCTCTCTCATTTTCTCTTCAGAAATCACATGCAAACCCAGTGTTCATATTCCACAGATTAATACAATATCATGAAAATTAATCTTTCAACCCCGTGTTGAAGATTTGATCCAGAGATCACGGTTTAACAACGTGAGTATCAACCGGTTCATACTTGTTCTTCCACTGCAACTTAACCCTACGGAGAAAGGTAAGTTTTCTCTCTATGCATGTGTAGGGTTCGTGCCTTCTGTGAATGTGAGTTTTCCAATATTGGTATCAGAGCCAATAGTTGGTACTCCATTTTTTTCTGAATTTAAATTTTCACAGTTAAAGTATTATGCTTTTTTATGGTTTAAATGCTCATACATGATTCTAGTGCTTGATGTTATATAATTATTGTATTATGTGACATTGACTGATCTTACGTATGAATTAAAGGCAAATTTATGTGTCCAGTGGCAATTACATGTGTATGATGATTATAAACCATTAACACTCTTCAAGGGTGTAATTTTCGTCATTTTTTTGTGTACATAAAAGCATGTTTTTTATATAACACTGGAAAGGCGTCGTCGAGAGGAGTCCGTCAGTAATTTTTGTGCAATTTTTGGCCTTCTAAATCTTAAGATATGATTTTTTGAAGTTATTTTCGAGATTGGGGCTAAACTGCAAAAGTTCAGAAAGTTTGGGGTCGGTTTTTTAAAATTTGATAAAGTTCAGGGACCTTTTCATAATTTCATAAAATCTAATTTGGGTTGGATCAGGTCGGACCAGGCTGAATCGGGTCAAACCAGACGGGTCAACCCAGGACCGCATCCCACCGGCGGTCAGTGCGACGACAGTGGAGCGTAACAGACACACTCATGTAGACGGCGGCGCCAGCAGTGGCGCGTGAAGCCCACACGCCTGTAGTCAGGGTCTCCGACGGTGGCGCGTGTACATCACGCGCCGACCAGCACCATCTACGGTGTTCCGGTAGGCTACTTTCTGGCAACTGGCGCGTCCCGGTGCGTGGCGGTACCTGTCGGAATGTGGAAACTCCGGCATGAGCGTGGGAGTGCTTGCAGGCACGTGAGGCTTTTTTCTGGTTATTGTCCGACATATTTTGACATTTTTCGAAGCGTGGAGTCCAATGGTGACGTTTTCGAGAGCATTTGACGTCATCTTTTAATGTGTATTTGTAGTTTTACTTCATTTTGTGACATATTTGTTGAATACGAACCTATGGGGTGGCTATTTGGTTGCAATTTTTGGTAATAATGCACCTTAATATGTCTTTTAATTCTAAATTCATGGTGTTGAGTGTTGTAAGTGTTTAAACTCTTGTAGCCTATAAAAGTGGGAGCCAAAGTGAGTTGGACTTATTCACTTGTGAATGTGCCTATTGCATCTTGGAAAGTTGTTTCCATATGCATTATATAAAGAGGAAATTCCTGTGATATGTTTGACTAACACTGGTGTGTTTGATATTTGGTTGCTTGTTTTTCTTAGAGACATGTCAGGATCGGGAACAATTACAGAGGAAGACATTAGGACTAAGGATGAAGTCCTCCATGAATTCTTAAATTATATAATGAAGTCTACACACAACATAAGGGACCACGCATTGGTTTTGATTGAACTCTACAACCAGATGATGCGTTTGATTTATAGCAAAACGATTCTAAGTAATAAGTATTTTTAAATTACTAGTCCTCAAACCTAGGCGAACACTTTGCCTCCCCACCTTAAAAAGGTTTTTGGGCTAAGTGGGAGACTTACCAAGTGAAACCTAATGGTTATTTCATTATGCTTGATTTGGTCGATAATTCTAATTTTTTTAGACTGAGTGGTCGAGACAAACGTCAAATAAAGAATCCCCACATAGATCCTCTAGGGCGAGCTGTCTTTAGTGTGGGGACTAAAGAATTTGATTGGGAACACTATTTTAAATCTAATGATAAATTAAGAGATACAATCAGTATTTATGGCTAGTTTATTTCCATTGTATTTCCTATTGGAAACTCAGGGAGTTCATTAGAATACATGTTAGACTTGGTGTTTTTGCTATTGTGGATGGTTATTTAAGTTCAATTTATTAGTGGCGGTTCAATGTTATTTGATTAATTACTTGAACAATGTATTTTTACGTTTTGAAGCAAGAATCTAATATTGTAACACATGATGAGATTGATGATTAGTAGTCTTCGAGCTATTTTTCGAGATTAAGTCTTGTGTTTATTTATTTAGATGTCTCTGTTTGACTTAACGTAAAATTTGATAAAACATAATTAACATACTGAATCACTTTAATTTCTATCAAAGAAATAAGCATCGAAATCTATTATCGCTGAGTTGAACAAAGGTGAGAAACTCAATGTTGACAATTATGACACAAGGCATCATAAATTTTGGTACATATTGTATGAACAAGATGCATTGGATGATATAAACCAAGTGATGGTTGATCTAGGCGCGGATTTTTTTTGGAAACCATGGGAGACGTGACCAAGAAAAGTACCATGCATGGAAAAGGAAAATTTCATTGCACATGGTATCCTTATAAGCTCAGTAATCGATCCAATGATTCGTGAATGTTAGCAACATTCCACCACATATGATATCTGGGTGTGTCTGCGTGAGAAGTATGGTGGCATATTGGTTACAAGGCATACGCATTTGACTATTAAGTTGCATACTTACATAAAGGCAACCAGATCATAACATTAGACAACATCTCAGGGAGATGTCTAATATGATTATCGAACTTAAGACTGCCGGTCATATGCTCTCTGAGGAACAACAAATCCAAGCCCTAATCAGCTCTTTACCTGATGATTAGTAACATCTCAAAGTCAACTTGACTGGAAAGCATCAAAATTTTCAACAATGCTGCTCGTCATGTTAAGTTAAAAGATGAGAGGATCGGAGCCTCAAAACCTTCTTCTAGGATCTTCTATGCCAGTTCTACTTCTAAGGGAGCTTCAGGCTTCAAAAGGAAATGGAATTGGAAGAAGGAAAAGAAGGGAAGACAATATGATGGTGGTGGTGGTAAACCTGAAAATAATCCAACTAAGATTGATGAATGGAAAAGAAAAAAAGCTTGACAAAAAGAATAAGGAGGATAAAAGCAAGATGTCATGTTACAATTATAGTAAGCTTGGTCATTATTCTCGTGAACGCCTTGAGCTCAGGAGGGACAAGGTCGATTCATCTTATTCTATTTTGTGTGATATTAATGTCTCGAGTGTTGTCTTCCTGTCTGATTCTTATCCATTGTGGATTATAGACTCAAGAGCAACGGACCACATGTCGAGAGACAGAGGAGCTTTTGTAGATTTTCGCCATGTTTCGAAGGGGACTAGGTGGAAATATATATGATACTATGCACGAGTCGAAGTCAAACGACTTGGGACTTGCAAATTGGACCTTGACGATCATCCGGACTTTATCCTCCATGATGTTCTATATGCTCCGGAGAATCACGCGAAATTTAATTTCTGTTTCACTTTTACTTAATGTGGTTATGATGTATAATTGACTAAAGGCATTGTGGTAATGAGCATTAATGATACTTGTTATGCATTTGGAGATATGACTGATGACTTTATGGTTTTAAATTATAATAGAATGACGTTTAGTTATTATGATGATTATTCATATTCGCTAAATGCTCATTCTTCAAGTAATGCAAATGTGAATGATTATGTTTGGCATGCTAGATTAGGTCATATTGAGCAAAATAGGATGAATAGACTTGTGAAAGAAGAATCATTGAATCTTTCTTTTAAAGTCAAATTATCCAAATGCGAATATTATCTTGCTGGCAAAATGAATAAAAAACTTTTTGGTAAAGTTATTGTGCCTTAATCTCCATTAGAAGTAATCCATTATGATATATATGGTCCTATAAATGTGAGAGCACGACATGGAGCTCACTATTTCATTATATTCATTGATGATTATTCAGTCAATTTGATATCTCATAAGTCTGAAGCATTAGATTGTTTTAGACGATACGTGAGTGAAGTTGAAGACGTGAATATCTATCAGAACAATTCGAGGAATTTTGTAATGAAAAGGGTATAATTCGACAATCAACTGTTCCTTAAACATCTCAACAAAATGGTGTTCCTGGAAGAATGAATAGGACTTTGTTGGAGATAGTTAAATCCATGATGGCACAAGTTAATCTAACGAGATGCGTTACTTATGGCAGCTTATGTGCTTAATCGCGTGCCTTCAAAGTCAGTTGCTTCGACTCTATATAAATATTGGACGGGTAGAAAACCTAACTTGAGTAACCTTAGAGCTTGAGGATCAGCAGCTTATCTACATGATTCATCGAGTTAGTATAGAAAGTTGGATCCTAAAGTCAAACATTCTAAGGGTTACGTATACATAGGAGATCATGATGGGAGCTTAACTGAGACAGAATCACGTAATGCTCATTTTCTGAAAACTAAATTTCCTAGGAGAGGGGAAGGCATTAGGGATGCTGAACCTATTTTCGAGATAGTAGAAAACTAATACTTACAAGATCCAAGTGGGAGTAGTAGTTTAGCTATTGATGGTGTGGATCTTGATAGATATTTGCCGATTGAGGATCAGGCGATTCCCAATTAGAGCATTTTTTCTACAGAAAACCATCATCAGCTAGTTTAGCTGATGGTGTGGATCTTGATAGATATTTGCCTATTGAGGATTAGGCGATTCCCAATTAGAACATTTTGTCTACAGAAGACCATCATCAGCTATCTCGAAAAACTTCTAGGAAACTTGTGCCAAAAAGGCATTATGATATTGAAAGACATGCCTTCATTGTTTCACCAGAAAATTGAGATGCTTCTCCTATTGATAAGAAAGAGCCTAAAAATATCAAAAAAAAGCTCTTACTTGTCCGGTAAAGGAGAAATGAATGAAAGCGATGAAAGAGGAGATGTAGTCTATGAAGTCAAATCAAGTCTGGGAACTTATAGATCTTCCGAAGGGATGAAAGGCAATTGAGAATGAATGGATTCTCAAAATAAAAAGAAATGCTGATGATTCAATAGAGAGGTATAAAGCTCGCTTGGTGGCAAAAGATTATACTCAACAAGAGGGTATAGACTACGAAGAAACTTTTTCACCTGAAGTGAGGTTTGCCTTGATTCATCTACTATTGGCTATTGTGGCTAGTATGGATTTAGAATTACAGGAAATGGATGTTAAGACCGCATTTCTCAATGGAGAATTAGAAGAAGAAATCTACAAGCAACAGCCTGTAGGATTTATTCTTCGAGGTCTAGAGGATAAAGTTTGTAGATTGAAGAAGTCGATCTACAGACTCAAACAATCCTCCAGATAGTGGTATTTGAGGTTTCGTACTACGATCATCTCATATAACTTCATTATGATAAACGAAGACCACTGTGTTTACGTTAAACGGTCCAATGGTTGTTTTGTGATTCTATCCATGTATGTGGATGACATACTATTAGCGGGTAATAGCAAAGAGTATCTTGAAACATAAAAAGATAGTTATCTTTAAATTTCGAAATAAAATATATGGGTGAAGCAGAGTACATACTTGGTGTGAAGATCCATAGGGATTGTTCAAAGAAATTATTGGTTTTGTCTCACGAGACTTATATCAAGAAACATTTAGAACGATTCAAGATGGACACCTGCAAACCTATAGATACTCCTATTGTGAAAGGCAAATCATTGAGTCAGCAAATGTGACCCAAGACTCAAGATAAAAAGAATAAAATGGTCAGAGTACCATATGCCAATGTGATTGACTGCAAATTATTCTCTCTGTTATCAAGGGAATAACAGTACAATGAATGAGTATACAGAAGCTGACTAGAGTGTTGATTTAGATAAATGTAAATCAACTCCCGGTTATGTCTTCTTGCTCAACAATGGAGCAATCTCATAGTGTAGCAAGAAATAGACTTGAATAGCACTGTCCACTATGGAAGCCAATTTTGTGGCATATGCGTCTGCAGTTCAAGAAGCTATTTGGTTGAGAAGATTCATGAAACATTTGGAGGTCTCAAACACTCCAGTGTTAGCTATTTTAATTATTGTGATAATCAGGCAGTTATTGCTTACACAAAAGACCCCAAATATCATGGAAAGACCAAACACATTGACATGAAGTTCAACTTTGTTAGAGATATTGTAGACAAGAAGAAAGTGATTCTTAGTTACATTTCTACTCGTTTGAGTTTGCGAAGAATTTAAAACTATGTATTGAATATGTTAATGTATGTTAATGAAATAGTTAATGGTTAGACTATTAATATATATTTTATTAATTATATATGATGGTTCATATATAATAGTATGTCGGCAAGTTATGATTGTCTCTCTCATATGAGCAATCGCCTCTGGCTCAGTGGGAGCCCAGAGATGAGATTACTATAGCTAATATAATCGAGATAGATTTCTCCACGAATTAAATCCAACTTGTTGTAAAGCTAAATCGACAGAGATCCTGTACGTTGGAGGGAGGAAAACCAGTTTAAGTGTATGGGATACACTTGAACTTTGATTTACACGATGTCTAAATTAAATGAAATACGACATATGCTTTCTTGAAAAAAAGTTAAAGACATTATGACATGTGTTTTAGGAAAACGACATAAGCTAAGTTGACCCCAACAGGATTGAGAAAATTATCCCTATTTTCTCAAAAGTATGAGTCCTTATCTATTGGTTACCCTTATGATTTTCTACTATTTTTTAAGTCTCCACTTTGGTGTTGCTACTTTAGCATGTTACCAAAAGAGCTATGGTTAATAACGACGATGCGGTACATGTCTAGGAAAATAGCTACAATGGGAGACTGTAGATACTTAGTGAGATGG
Source organism: Pogostemon cablin (assembly GCA_023678885.1). Classification (NCBI taxonomy): domain Eukaryota; kingdom Viridiplantae; phylum Streptophyta; class Magnoliopsida; order Lamiales; family Lamiaceae; genus Pogostemon; species Pogostemon cablin. Next base: position 15,289,981 of record CM042978.1, on the reverse strand, counting down.
GAAGAACGCCTTAATTTAATATATACTATTGTGATTCATTGACTGGTCAATCAAGTAGGGTCTTGATTATGAATACATAGTTTTTTTTCCAAAAAGGTTGAGTATGCTCTGACAAATCCAGGGATTGAAAAGAGATATGTCAACTTATGTTAAATGTTCAAGAGTTCTGGGGTATAACGAGCTTGTTGAGTTTCTTTGATAAATTGGTTGAGTTGTTATATATCTCTAACAAGTGTGTAGCGATTAAAACTCATATCTCGTGGGTCACACGATGTATTAATCTGTACGAGAATATGATTCATGAAGAAATTGAGTCAGGCGACTTTTGACTTCATATGTGAGTGGGAGATGTAAACAATAATTAATATAATAAATATTAATTATATTCCACATATGAATATAAGTGGATAAGAGAGACAGAAGGAGTTATGAAACCATTACTCAACTCCTGTCTCCTTGGATTTCATATACTACGCCACACAGTTGTCTAGAGAAAAGACACGCGTTACAGAACGCAAAGCACTAAAACGTTCATGCATGCGACAGAACGTTGAATGCAAGAGCGTGTTTTCTCTCTCGTTTTCTCTCCAGAAATCACATGCAAACCCAGCATTCATATTCCACAGATTAATACAATATCGTGAAAATTAATCTTTCAACCCCGTATTGAAGATTTGATCCAAAGATCACGGTTTAACAACGTGAGTATCAACCGGTCATACGTGTTCTTCCGTTGCAACTTAACCCTACGGAGAAAGGTAAGTTTTTCTCTATGCATGTGTAGGGTTCGTGCCTTGTGTGAACGTGAGTTTTCCAACAAAGAAAAATAAAGTGTAAAGCAATGTTATATAAGTTAGTTGCAGGATGGCAAATTTCTAACTTAAAATAACTAATTTGACATTATTAAATACTCTCTCCATCCCGAGTTAACATTTACATTTGCTTTTTGCATGTAGATTAAGAGATATAATATTTTAATGTGCAGTGAAGTGAGAGAAATAATAATTAATTAATGTGAAAGAAATAATAATTAATTAATGTGAAGTGGGTAGTTGTATTAATGTTGTGTGTGGGCCCTACACAGAATAATTAATTATTTTGTGCGAGTCCAACTTGACATAAAAAAATGTATAAATATTAACTTGGAACAAACCAAAATGGAAAACGTAAATAGAAGGAGGGAGTTTTAAAAGTCTTGGGGAATGTGAAAGAAACATAATGAGGAAGTTGCAAAAGATTTGATTGGATAAGGGAGTATGTTGTATGTGTAATTTAATTTACAGAGCTCTTAAACGCGCTAGTAATTAACCATCCGTACATATCTAAAACATGTAGATTGTGGAATAATTGCAATATAAAGCATCATTTGAAATTAGTGTTAATTAAGTAATTTGTGCCTATAAAAGGAGCAAATTATGTTATCCAACAACTATCAACTCCTATAAATTTAGAAATTATAAAGTCAGCTAATTTATTAAAATGGATTTTGAAAATCAGAGAGTTGCAGCCACCACATATTCTCGACCTCTCGCAAATTATCATCCAAATGTATGGGGAGACCATTTCCTTCACTACAAACCTGCAGAATTCATATGCCATGTAACTCTCTCTCTCTCTCTCTCTCTTTATCTATTGAATTTTTTTATTAAATATCTGTGGGTGGTTTCCAAGGATCGTGACAAAAAACATGTTGAAGAGCTGAAAGAAGAAGTGAAAAGAGAGCTGAAGGAATCATCCAACGATTACATGCGACAGCTGAAGATGGTAGATGCGATACAACGATTAGGGATTGAGTATCTTTTTGAGGAAGAGATTGATGAAGCTTTGAAGAATGTGTCTGAAAAGTTTGACGACTATTGCAAAGAAAATCACGACATGTACACATCTGCTCTTAACTTTCGCCTTCTCCGACAACAGGGATACAAAGTCTCATGTGGTAATTAGTGGCCTAACTGGCAAGTGTCTACTCTCACAACCGCATGGAAAAAAATATCAAAATTCATTCTATGCTGATTCCAAATTTAGTCAATTTTTATTTGCAATTTATAATTTTGGTCTCTTTTTTTTCGATTTTGGTCCTTTTTGTCAGTCCAAATTTTTTTTTTCAATTTTAATTGTTTATTTCAAAAAGAAAAAGGACACTAAATTTGATTAAAGAACTAAATTTGGACAAAAAAACCAAAATGGACAAAAAAGAATTTGAAATAAAGAAAGACTAAAATTGGAAACTGTCAAACTTAAATGACGAATTTTGATATTTTCACATCAGCCATGCAATAAAACGAGCTTAATTTTTCCTTATGCAGACATTTTTGATGATTTTAAGGATGGCAAAGGTGGATTCAGGTTTGTTGATATGGAAGCGATGGCAGTTCTCAAGTTCTTCGAAGCCACACATCTGAGAATCCATGAGGACGATCTTCTCGATCATGCCTTTGTTTTAACTAGAAGTACTTAGAATCAATTCATGCGACTCTGAGAGTTACGGAGCAAGTTCATCACGCGTTATATGGAAACTCCAATTGGAGAGGACTAACACGACTTGAAGCAAGGAAGTATATATCCATCTACGAGCAGTACAGTTGTCACCATCAAGGCCTGTTAAAACTTACAAAGTTGGATTTCAATCTACTTCAAGTTATGCACAAAAGGGAGTTGAGTGAATTTTGTAGGTAATAATATATTGATGGTCATTTTAAGATTGTATGGATTTTGATCCTCGCAGTAACTTTATCAAACAGTTAAGTACTTATTAATTGTGAAAAATCTCCCTGACAACGGTAGATCAACTAGTTCTGTATCCCATATAAATTCATCAAAAGCTCTTATTTCTGGTCTGTTTCTCCCTACACTCCTGCCTGACCGTTCTGTTTCTTTTTTAACGGTGTTAAAATCACCTCCCACGCAGACACAACAGTCACCTGCTTGATCTATTATTCCTCTTAAGGTATCCCAAAGTTCTTCTTTGCCACGTCTATCGCAAGGTGCGTAGACATTTATTAAGCACACCTCCCTGTTACCATCCAACAAGACCCCATTAACAATCAGAATTCCTTCAATATCCCACCAGCTTCTAGCTACAACCCTATTAGAATCTCAAATAGTCAGAATGCCCCCTGCTCTTCCTACAGCTGGTTTGTAAGCCCATCCAAATTTTTGTTTTCCACTAATCTTTTTGATATCGGCTTCTTCTATTGTCTCCATTTTTGTCTCCTGTATGAACCCAACTTCAAATTTTTCCTTGATCAACCAATCTTTAATTTTCTCATTTTTTGCCTCGGACCCCATCCCTCTGCAATTATAGCTTAGAACTTTCATTTGGGAGTGTTTTTCTCCTTGCTCCTGCTCTCATTCTCCACCACACTCTGACTTACTAAAGTTTCAATTTCAGTCAACATTTGTTACTCTAATCCGACCCCCTTCAATCCAAGAGATTTTCCAAGCCCCCAAATATCTTTCGCCTCTCTAGCTGATCGCTCTGAAAATATGTCCTTGTTCTTCTCTTTAATTTTGTTCCTAATATTCAAGTTGGGGGAATGGATATCCGACAGGAATACCTTGAGTGCTGCAAATTCTGCCTTCTTAATCTCTTTCTTCGACACCCTTTTACTTCTATATTGTTTGAGTTGTGTCGTTTGCTTATAAAGACATGTACCTTTGAGATTTAATCTCTGATATTGATAAGAATAAGAAGAATCCTCACCATGTTTGCCATCCACTTTTTCTCTGATTTGATTCTGATCTTGTGTGCTCCAAGATTCATTGTTCCTCAATATTTCCTCATCCTGATTTTTGTTTTCTATTACAATTTTTCTATCTTCCAACCTCTTATTATCTGACATTTCTCCAATCCTGGACTGGGTCTCTATTTCCTTTTCCTTTCCTTCCAAATTCTGATCCATATTATTATTATGTGGCCCTTCAACTTTCTGATCCATATTATTATTATGTGTCTTTCACTTACTACAAGGTTGATGGTTCATGTAAAAGCAGGCTTGACCGGATCTTGATTAACTCCAAATGGCAATCGGTCTAGCATGAAGTTTATCAAAGGGGTTTAAAAAGAGGCTTGTCAGACCACGTTCCTATTCTTATTGAAAATAGAGTGATCAACTGGGGTCCGAAACCTTTCTGAAGTTCTAATGCATGGCTATCTCACCCATACTTCAAACAGTTTGTAGAGGATAAATGGAAGAGCTATAAAGTGGGAGGAGGGAAAGGATACACAGTGAAGGAAAAATTAAAAAAGCTACGAGAGGACCATAAATTATGGAGTAAGAAGTCTTCGAGAGTTTGGACAAAAGGATTGAGGATAGGAGAAATGAAGTATGGAAACTGGATGCTATTGATGACAGGCTAGGGCTGAATGAAGATGAGGTACTCAAAAGAAGCTACGAAAGAGCTATGCTGGTGTGCGACATCAAAGCCCGTAAAAGAGTGCTGAGGCAAAAAACCAAGAGAATGTGGGTGATGAGTGGTGATATGAATACAACCATCTTCTATAGATTGATAAATGGTAGAAACAAAAGTAATGAGATCAATGGGTTGTATATAGATGAGAATTGGGTGCAGGATGTGACAGTGGTAAAAGGAGAGATTAAGAATACATTCAAGAAGCACTTCGAGAAAGTAAACATATTGAGACCAAATATTGGGGAATTCTTTGTGAATAAATTCATTTCTGATGGAGAAAACAGGATCCTGACAAGGCCATTCTCTGAAGATGAAATCAATGCAGTTTTGAAGGAATGTAATGAGACAAAGAGCCCGGGTCCAGATGGGATAAATCTTGCAATTTTTAGGGATTGTTGGAGTGTAATAAGGGAGGACTTTATGAGGTTCATCAACGAATTTTACAGCCTTGGTAAATTAACTAAAGGGCTAAATAACTCCTTCATCACTTTGATTCAAAAAGCAAAAAACTCAAAGGAAATAAAAGACTTCAGGCCTATATCTTTAATCGGGGGACCGTATAAAATCCTGGCTAAAATTTTGGCCAAAAGGTTGAGTGTGGTCTTGCCTAGCATTATATCTGAAGAGCAGTTTGCATTTGTGGGTGGTAGACAAATTACAGAGAGCATAGTGTCCCTGCAAAGTATTCTGGAGAATGTAAAGGAAAGAAAGAGTCGGTGCATGTGCTACAAGATAGATTTTGCAAAAGCATATGACTCGATTGATTGGCAATTCCTGGAGGATATGATGAAGGCTTTCAAGTTTGAAGCCAAGTGGGTGAAGTGGGGCATGGAGTGTGTAAGAACAGCGCATGCCTCAGTTTTAGTCAACGGGAGCCCCTCTGGAGATTTTGCATTGGAAAGAGGCCTGCGTCAATGTGATCCTTTATCTCCGTTCTTATTATCATTGCTGCAGAGAGTATCAGCACTCTTATGAAAAAAGCTTCGAATTTGGGTATGTTTGATCCACTGATGGTGGGGGGGAGGTAAGATGAAAGTAACACACCTACAATTTGCAGATGGTACGGTATTTTTAGGGAAGGCTTCCTTAAAAAATGATGTCTTCATGAAAATGATGTTACTACTCTTGGAATGGTTGTCGGGACTAAAAATTAATACCTCCAAATACTCGTTGATTTGCTTAAATACAGAGGAAGGAGAGGCGGCGGATGTTGCAGAGATATTAGGATGCAGCCTTGGAACATTGCCAATGAAATACTTGGGCACAAAGGTAGGACGTTCGCATAAAAAAATAAGTGATTGGAACTACATCGTTGAGAAAGTCATAAGCGGAATAAGAAGATGGGAAGGTCTAAAATTATCCATGTGAGGTAGAGTGGTCTTGATCAATTCGGTTCTTTCTTCAATTCCTACTTATACAATGTCAATCTTTTGGGCTCCCATGAGTTGTGGTTAAATCGATTGTGGCTTTGCAGCGTCAATTCTTACGGAGTGGGAATGTGGGCTCTAAAAAACTTTCTTAGGTAAATGGGACCTCATCACTCGTCCCAAAGATATTGGGGGATTGAGGGTAAGGGATCTGGTGTGTCATAATAGAAGCTTGTTGGGTAAATGAGCTTGGAAAGCTTTGGTAGAAAAAGATAGTTTTTGGGTTAAAATTATTATGGCTAGGCTATTTGGTCAGCGAGAGAGGTATGTGGGGAGAGAGAAGTTAGGTCTATGAGAGAGAGGTAAAGGTTGGTGGGGGTGTGTGTTGGCTAGTTTGATAGACGGGAAGGGTAATTGGTTTGAAGAGAATGTGAACAGGGTAGTTGTAGGGGGGATGAGACAAGCTTTTGGGATGATAAATGGTGTTGTGAGGTGACTCTTAAAAGCAAATTTCCCAGATTATACGAGCTGAGTATAGGAAAGAACAAGTTCGTAAAACAAATGTGTTCTTGGGTATGGGAGAATTGGAAATGATATTGTGACTGGAGAAGAGATCTTAGGGATTGGGAGCGTGTTGATTATCATAATTTGCTTAATCTTATTGACAGGTTCAATATTAAAGATGGTGATGACTACTGGAGGTGGGAGCCAAATTCAAAGGAAGGATACAAAGTGAAGGGTGTATGTGCATTACTAGAAGGAAGAAAGATAGAGATAGAAGCAAACATGGAAGCTTTCAAAACAATCTGGAACAATAATGCATGCCCTAAGATTAAAATAATGGCCTGGCGACTTATTAGAGGGAGGTTGGCGACGACAACCGAGCTTAGGAAAAGAGGGAGTCTACCACCAAACGGAGATACAACTTGTCCGCTATGCAAGATTAGTGAAGAAACAATATCACACCTGTTCTGCGAATGCAAATACTCATCAGAGCTGTGGACAGAGATTCTCAACTGGCTAAAGATGCAAACACCATTAAGCAACAAAGTCCAGGTGAATTTATCACTTTTTAGTAATTTATTTCAAGAAAATGAGAAAAATAGGCTTATAATTGATATATGGATGTGCACGGCGTGGATTATTTGAAAAAGTAGAAACAACGTGGTTTTTAATAATGTGGAATGGAACTTAAGGAAGAATATGGATGAAATAAAAGCTCAAGTATGGAGTTGGTGGATATGGAGGAAAAAAGTTTGTCTCAGAATGTTAAATACGCTGACTGGTTTGTAGAACCGAGCAAGTGCTTGTTGGAAAATGGGTAGCTTTGATTGTTTTGTTATTTTATGATGTATTTGGTAGTAGTATAGATGTTTTCACTTGTAATTTGTACTCTTTTCGTTTTTTTGGGTAATCCTCATACCCTAAAGGCAATAATTTTCCTTTTCAAAAAAAAAATACTTATTAATTGTGTTATAAGACTAAACCAGGTATGTTAGCTCACCTAGCCCACCTGGCTACTGGGCTTCTCATTAAAATGAGTGACCCATGTTCGATTCTCTGGGGAGGTATGGGTGCTTGGTGAATTAACTACTAACTATGCTAACAACTAACATAAGACTACAAAAAAAATTCAACTAATAAAATGATGTTTCTTTTTCGGAGTATAATGGGTCCTGTGGGACGGAACTGGGAGCTAGTATTTAATATTTAGGGTTTAATCTATATTTTCAGGATCTAATACTCCTCCCATCCCACCTGTTACTTTAGATATGAAGTTTAATAAAAGTTCTTTTTATTTTTAAAAACTTAATTAACTTTTTTAAGCATGTGATGTGTGTTAGGTGAGAATGGTAAATTTGTAATTAAGATAGACTTTTAGGGTTGAGTTTGATGTGATTTTTTTTTTTTTTGGTGGTAAATTTATTATGGCATAGACAAAAATGAAATGTGTAAAATTTATCATGGACAGAGGGATTATTAATTTTTAGGTCGTAAGTGTAGTTTCACTCTTATAGTTCATGTAATATTTTGTCCTTAATTATAGTTCATGTAGTATTTTACTAGCTTTTAGCCTCTTAAAAGAGTAAAATTCAGGCTTACATGCACTCGAGTGCAATAAATAATTTGCCTTATTTTTGTATTTCAGGATTAATTTATGAATTGTTTGATTAACTAAATTTGCAGGTGGAATATTTCATGTTTAGATCAACTTCCAGAGTATTTAAAGATTGTTTACAAGACCCTTTTGGAAGTATTTGAAGAAATTGAGGTGCAAATGATGAAACAAGGGACATCATATCGTCTCAACTATGCCATAGAAGCAGTACGTATATATAATATTAATCCTATAATAAATTTTTACACTTTTCTTTTTTTCAACTAAAGACATTATTTGAACATGATCTGAAGATGAAATTTCTGGTTGGAGCTTACTTTGAGGAGGTTAAATGGAGAGAAAAGAAGTACAAACCTAAGACGGAAGAGTACATGGAAGTAGCAATAAAGAGTTGTGGTTATACAACCTTAACCCTAATAACACTTCTTGGAATGGAAGAGATATTGCAACCGAGGAAGCCTTCAAGTGGGTGCTCTCTCTACCTGTTCCTGTCAAAGCTACCTGTGCTATTTTCAGGCTAGTCGATGATATTGTCGGCCGCGAGGTAATGAACTACTCCCTCCATCTCACAGAATCGTCTACATTTTCCTAGAAATTTTCCATCACACCAATAATTTCAAAGTACACAACCTACATAACTTATTTATAGAATTAATCAAGAAGGTAAGGTTTTTTTTATGCAACATGTAACACTAAACATAAACTATGGTTCATATAATTAATATTGGATACCAAGAATTTGATAGCTAATATTAATTAATATAAATAGTTTAAAACATAAAGATTCCTATATAAATTTGTTTTATTAAAAATAGTTAGTCTCAAAAATCTTAATTCCTCCGACATAGTTCAATAGCTTTTAAATTGACACCAAAATCAATTGGAATCACCTATTACACTTCCGCGTTCCATTTCATATTCAGCCTATTAAATATTTGTCACATGTTATAATCAATGTCAAATTATCATCACGTGTGCAAGGATTTAATGTTCATTAATTAGGGTATAGTATTTTACATAAAAATGAACGGTTAAATCATAGCAAAAAAATTCGAACTATATATAGGATCAAATCAACACATTAATTTCAAAAGTTATATGAGATGAAATTGCTTTAAATATTTTCTCTTGGAATGAAATTTGAGCAAAACTGAAAGACTTGGAACGAAAATGGAAACCTTAACTATTTTAGAACTTTTTTAGTAAATTTGAGCAAAACTGAAAGACTTGGAACGAAAATGAAAACTTTAACTATTTTAGAACTTTTTTAGTAAAGTGAAAAGGTCTGACACTATCTGTAAATGTTTTAAGCTCTTATTAAAAATATATTCTTTGACAGTTTGAGAAAAAAAAAAAGAGATCATGTAGCAACAGGTGTAGAATTGTACAGAAAAGAGCACAAAGTATCAGAGCAAGATGTTGTGTCTGAATTCAACAATCGAATAGAATCTGCACGGAAGGACTTGAATGAGGCATTCCTCAAACCAACTCAATTTCCAGCCCCTATACTTTATCGTATTCTCAATTTCGCCCGAATAATTGAGGTTATGTACAGCAAAGGAGATTGGTACATACATGTGGGTCCTGAAATGCAAAGTTTCATTAAACAACTCTTCATTGACCCTATTCCAATATAATCCTCTTAAATCTCTAAAATATTATTGATAAATAAGTACTTTCAAGAGGACATGGTGGTCCAAATTTCTCAGCTTGTTATATGTAATAAATATCACTTATGATGTGATTATGAAGTTCGAGTAATATTGCGTAATAAAAAAATTAGTTCCTGATTTTCAAGAACTGTTTGAATCTGAAATAAATTTACCATTTTAAGAAAAAAATAATCCTGATTCATTTTGTGTGGTGTGATTTCGATAGCGAATAATCATTTTGTGATGGAATGGATCTGTAATTTGGTTTGTTATTATTTGAATATAATAATATTAATAATGTTGTGTTAATTTCGTATCTTGCATATCAACGTGGTTTCTATTTGAATTATATGGTAATTTTGTTTTAAGAAAAAATAGGTTTGAAAATGTCTCACGAAATACTTTCTATTAGTTAATTATTATTGAGTGACAAATTCTTCTTCTGCATCTGGATGCCGCATTCAAATTCTTGCATTCATATTCATAACTTATATACTAATAAATAAAAATATTTACATTAATGAAGAAAAAAAATTATAGCGAAATTTTTGATAATTTTTTAATGAAAAACTAAAAATATAAAAAAATTATACAAAATATCATATGCACAATTGAATGAAATTAATATGGATATGGGTGTGTCTAATTGAAAATATATATCCTCACTTGTATTCATCTTATAAATCAGAGTTATTAGTGCATCGGTACGTAAATTGGTACACCTAGAGTTGATAAGTTAGTTTTTAGAAAATAGTTATTCTTATTATATAAAATGTTAATTATTTTATTTAATCTAAGGGTGGTTGTTGATCAATTTTTTTTTACCTTAACCGTTATTATAAATTAGGTGCATCAGTACCTCAAGTGCAGTTTAACTCTATAAATTATGGATTGTTCTGTAATGTACCGAGCACTCCAATGCACCTAGATTGATAGGTTAGTTTTTAGGGTATATACTAGTTATTTTAATATTTTAAATTTTCAATTATTTTATTTAATTTAAAGATAGTTATTGATCAATTTTTTATGTAACGGTTCTTAGCAACTAAGTGCAGACTCATTAATTATTTATGAACACTCTGTAGGAGTATTATGGTAGTTTTGTGAGGATATTATTGGGTTATATTTTTGACGGCACGAATTTTTTTTTTAAATCCTTTTAACTGATCCATTAAAAGTATGGTTTCTATTAACTTTATAAATTATTTATAACACTTTTGTAGTATTATTGTAATTTGTGAGGATATTATTGGTTTATATTTTTGACGACACGAATTTTTTTTAAAATCTTATTAACTGATCCATTAAAAATATGGTTTTTACTTCTTATTGAGTAAAAATAAATTAGAGTGACAGGATTTGCATTGGGCTGCTCTCCTTGCCTGACTGCAATTTAACTTCATTACAAACACTTAGCCCAAGTAAGTTTATTGGGCCTGTAGATATCAAAATCCATTAAATCAAGACTTCATTTTTTACTTCACTAATTGGGCTGAGCAATTTCTAGCAGAAGGCCCAATGAAATTAGAAGAAGAATGTTGTGTTGGGAGTTGGGACACTAACATTTTTCACGGTATGAAATACCTTCAAACTGGATTCATTTTATAATATGATTTTGTACAACTAAGTACTACCTCTTCACGTAGATTGAGGAAATTCAACTTTTGAACAATTTTTTAGAATATCTTAGTTTTTTAGGTAATAAAAGTAAAGATAAATCATGTTATGTGTTAGTTATTGACGATGAAAATAAAATGTATTGTAAGATTATTGTGTTAAGTGAATTTGTCAATTTTTTCATTATTCATAATTAATATATTGGGAAAGAAAAAAAAAAATTGTTCGCATTGCTTAGAGACGAGGGAGTGTGATTTTTAGTGTTAAGTCAACTTTTATGGAGAGAATTTCTCTTACAAGAAATTGTAGGATTTTTACCTAAAATGAGAGTTATAAAACGAAAATTAAGATATGGAAAATATCAAAGATGCAAGGAGGAAAATAAAAAAAATTGGCAAGTGTTGCACAATATAAAAAAAAAAAAAATTGGCCCATTTGATTTGAAGAAGCAAATAGCCCATAATAATTAAGTAGTAGTACATGGATAGTGGGCCCACCATTTCAAATCATGCAGCCCAGCTCCAATTGTGCATCAAGTCTAATTAATCATGGCCATGTTTTATCAATCAATCAATAAAACAAGCCTTCTACGTATATTCTTTTATATTCAATGAAATCCCATGCATCGAATTAGTAATTAAAAACAAATCAAACATGTGGGAGTGTTCATCTATGTAAAATTCTTTCTCACCAAGTGAATTTTATGCTCTATTGAAACTTATTCCTCATGGTTTGCAATCGTGTAAAAAGCATATTTGGATTGACATCCATCTAAGAGATTTACAAGGATAATCACTTTCATAATAATTTAAAGTTAATCTAACTTATGCAATAGGGAATGAATAGTAGAGGACATATCTTTATAGATTCATGAACTAGTGAAAATGAATTAGCTAAGGTTCTTAAGAGAGATTTGGATTTTTTTTAAGATTGTGGTGGATCTATTTGTGATTTGGGCTTTAGAATGTTTTCTCCCATTGTTTCACGTGATTTTTCTTTTTATCCAATCTATAATTACATATTCATTTTTACCATAAAATTGGTATATTATTGAAAGCATAATACTCCCTCCGTCCGTTGGATAGGTGGATATTTTGTTATTTTGGGCATCCGCACCAAAATTATATATTCCTCTTTTTACATATGGGATCCACACACATCATCAATACAATTAATATATGAGACTTACACATCACACTAATACAACTATCCACTACACATTAAATAATAATACTCCTTAATTCACGTGCAAGAAGCAAATGCCCACATATCCAATTGACGGAGGGAGTATAAACTTAAAAAAGAAAATGTCACGTAGACCAATGATTAAACTAATTAAAAATGTAAAAGTGGGTTGAGTTAACCAATATTAATCCACCACAACCCATCTTTCGCTGGATTAGAGTTTGTTTAGTCATTAGTAAGGTTGAACATTTCTCGGCATATTTTCTGCGAGACAGCCATTAAATAAATTTAGGTGGGGCAGAATAAGTTATCAATATGTCAAACTTATTTTGATATTGTTAAATGATTTTTTAAAAAATATGAACCTAAAATATAATTATATGTATGTAATCAAAATTATCAATTCATAATTTATAAAAATATTATTATTTATTTATTATATGGGGTGGTTATTCGAAGGTCAAATTGATGTATAGACCTCACATAGGGATGGTTATATGCGAGTTATAATAATATAAAATATTTTTAGAGCGGAATATTTGCGGAACGGGCTATTCGTGAGGCAGAATGATGGTGAATCGGGCTTGTTCATGTTATTAGGCATATTTTGACACATTTAGGATTACTTTTGTTTAGAGTTGTCAAGATGGCGGGGTGGACCATAACCCACCTCAACCCACATTTTGGCGGGTTTAAACAGGCGGGTTCAAGGCAGGCTGTGGGCTAAATACACTAGGCCCAATCAATGCGGGCTATGGCGGGCCAACCTGCTTTAATTATTCTATTCTTTTTTAATTATATTTGTGATTTAATATATATTATTATCATTATAATGGAGATTAAGTTTAAAATAGTGATTAATGGATTGAAGAGTGAAAATTATATTATTCCTCGGTGATGCTAGGTGAAAGAAAGAGAGGAAAATGCGTTACTATCAATGTTTGAAAGAGATAGATGCATGATTTATTTGTCTAGTTATCTTCAATATTAAATTTTAAAGCTAGAACTTATTTGAAATTAAATTAAGGTAGTTCATGTCCTTTGTCATTTTATTTTTTATGTTGTGTATATATAAAAATTAAATAAAAATGAATTTGGCGGGCTAGCCCATCCCAACCTGCCAAAGCCCGTAACCCGTTTGGGTTAGCCCATATAGGCCCACCTTTAAACTGGCTCATAAATCTTAAACCCAACCCCTCAATTTTCAATGGTGGGGAGGGCTGGCCAAACGGGCCTAATCCATTTTGACGGCTCTACTTTTGTTGAATTTTAAAAGTTAATAGATCAATTTCAAAATTTTATATTATTATGTATATTAAAATCTAAAGGCAAACTTAAAGGATTGAAAATTTCCTTTCTCACGCCATGTCAAAAGTGACACGTGACATTATTAGTTGAGTACCGATAAAAAAAATTAAATTATTGAATTTTAGGAAATTAATGAACCAATTTCAAAAACTAAAAAACCTAGGCTTATTTTAAAAAAAATAGGTAAACTTATTGAAAAAAAAAATTATTTTCCCTAACATAAAATCAAGTCTCAATTTAGCATGATAGAAATCCGCCTAACTCTACAAATTTAGGTCAAATAAGATATTTACGTATCAAATTGCGCCACATTATCAAATCGTAGGGGAAAAGTTTTCAATTGTCATCGATAATAAAAGTTCTGAATTATTAGACGTGTGAAAGTGCAACAACTAGTTTAGTTAGCCGAATCAATCCAATTATTTCCAAAACTGAATAAAATCAAATTTGCAAACAAATTAATAAAGTAGGCTTACGTTTGGATTTGACAATAAAATTCGATGAGAGGGACTAGGGTTGATCCCCACCCTTTTTAATTAATTCCTGCTCATTCATTAATATTGTTTTTTATTTTATTTTTTTATTTTATTTTATTTTATTTAAATGAATATTATACCCTAAAATCGAAACCCTAGGAATAAATTATACCCTAAACCACAACGGTAAAATTACAATTATACCCTAAACCCTAGGGAATAAATTATACTCTAAACCACAAGGGTAAAATTACAATTATACCTTAAACCCTAGGGATAAATTATATCCTAAACACAAGGGTAAAATTGTAATTATATCCCTAAAATTAAATTAAAAAAACAAAAAAATTTAAAAAAAATAAAACACAACAGTTTAAAAAAAAGAAAAAAAAGAGAAAAATATACATCGAATGTGAAGAAAGGAGATTATACAGGGGTTGTACCAATTGGAGCTTGTATACACGTCTCTGTCAAATTGGATAATCAAGAAGCTAGTACTGCTTGAGTTACAGGTAAAAAAATTGTAATTAATAATAAAATAAAATTTTAAAAATTGTGATTATTAAGTCGAAGACCAAATTTTGGGTTACATCTTTTTACTTTTAACTAATGCATCACTCCCTTCATGGGAAGTCTCCTAGGACAAGATGGAAAGTCACTATGGTGGCTAATACTTTAATTGATTTTGCTTTTCTCTTGTGATCTCCTTTCTTTTTTATTAATGTTGTTGATATTCAAGATATAGCCTTTTCTGTTTAAAAAAATGCATTACTCCCTCTACATGACTCTTTAATTTTTACATTTCAATTTTACGTCATCCCACAAAAAAATTTTCGCCTCTTTGAAAAAATAAAAAAGTCAAAATAATGATTACGTTCTTATGAACTTTACTTTAAAAAAATTACCAATACCTATCAGACTTAACATAATTAATATTTTAATACCCTTAAAAAATTTCACCTTCATAATCTTCATGCCAAAGGCCCAAAAGGGGGTGAAAACTAATATGAAAAGGAGAAACTAATATATTTCTATTAAATATTTATAGGAGTGTTTAGAAAAGTCTAAGGAATAGTAATGAAAATTGTTTCGATAGTTTGTGGAATGGGTATCATAATACCCAATTAGACAAGGAATTAATGCTCCATTCTCAAAATGTTTGGAATAAAAATTACTCTAGCTAGGGGAATGATTCCATCACACCAAACAACTTTTATTCATTAATTTACATTTCCCACCCACCAAACTCTCTAGTAAACACCCTAAGTTTTCATATTCTAGTTTGTTAGATCATCCTTTGGAGGCTCTTTAAATTGAAAATTAGTTAAAATTTAAAAAATAAAATATAAAAATTCATGTTCAATAGTCTCTTTAAAATAACAAAATTAAATATTTTACATAATAATTTTGGCTTTTTAAATTTAACAAAACAACTCTTTAAAATTAATTACTTAACTATTTAATCATTTGCAACACTTTGATCTTTTCTTGAAATGTCCACAAAAATTATTAATTTATTCACATTTATGATAAAATAAATTAGTAGAGAATATAATATAGAAGAAAAGTAATAAACAAACTTTGGAAAAATAACAAATTAAATGAAATGTAGAGAGTGTTGGAAAAGATTAAAAAATATGACCATCTAGTTTTTAAATTCTCTCTATTTCACATAAAATACCCTCCAAATTTTAAAGATGATTGTTAGGGCATGTTTGTTGGTGGTACTTTGCTATGATGGAATGGAGCTGAAATAAAAAATATGTTCGGTATCATTAATGGTAGGAAAAAGAATTATTCCTTACTTGCAAGGAATCTACAATCCTTACCACATCAATTCTCATTTCATATATCCATTTTCATTCCCATTTCCCTTCAAAATAGCAGACACTCCTAAATTTTCATTCTAATTGATTAGATGTGCTCATACCTTGTCCCAAAAAAATTTTTACATTTATCTTATACTCTCCCATCACATTCATAAATCATCACTACTTGCTTTTTGCATGTGAATTAAAAAATATTACTCCTTTCGTCCCATAAAAGTTGACATACTTTTCTTTTTGGTTTGTCCCACTAAAGTTGACACATTTCCTTTTTAATATATGGGACCCACAAAAAAATAATTAATTTATTCTCATGGGCCCCACATATCACCTCTAATACAATTACCCACTATACATTAAATATTATTTCTCTCACTTCACTTTACATTAAATTATTATACTCCTTAATCTCCGTGTCCAAAAAAAATTATATTAATTTCTCAGGGATGGAGGGAGTATTATTTTATGTGTAGTGAATAATTGTATTAATAATGAGTGATGAACTATATGTGGGGCTCTTTTACTAAAAGAAAAAAATTGGGAATTTTTTAAGAGGACGTTCAATATAGTAAAATATGAACCTTTTGATGGGATGGAGAAAAAAATAAAAAAAAGTTAAATGTGAAAATTTTTATTGAATGAAAGGAGTATAATTTCTACACTATAAAATTAATGGGATTTAATAATACTATTATTTGAAAGTTTTTCTTATGATGAGGTTACAAGTTTTGAATTCTTCCGAAAGTCATTTTGTAGTTGATAAATTTATTTTATTATTTGAGATAAAGGTGACAAGTTTTGAATTCTTCCGACAAGTCATTTTGTGGTCGATAGATTTATTTTATTATTTGAGGTAGAAGTTATTTTTGGGTCTAGAGAATATTAAAAATTTCATAATTATAAAAAAATTAATGTTGACTAATTAATTAAGTTAAAGAATATATATATATATATATATATATATATATATATATATATATATATATATATATATATATATATATATATATATATATATATATATATATAACATATACTCCCTCCGTCCCATAAAAGTTGACACACTTTTCTTTTTGGTTTGTCCTACTAAAGTTGACACATTTCCTTTTTAATACATGAGACTCACATAAAAACAATTAATCTACTCTCATGGCCCTACATATCACATCTAATACAACTACCCACTACACATTAAATATTATTTCTCTCACTTTACATTAAATTATTATATTCTTTAATCTCCGTGCTAAAAAAAAAATTATACCAACTCTAATGGGATGGAGGGAGTAAATCTTATTGGATCCGTGCAATTGCACATGATTTGTACTATTATCTTAAATTGGAATGTATTTTTAAAGTTTGATTGAAATGATATTTTTCAAGAGAGGGGGGTATATCTTATTTTACTAAAGAAGAAACACAAAATGTGAAAATAGTCATGGAAAGATAATCGTTTGAAGGATGCAACAAAGTTGAGTATGGAAAATGACTAACATGAATATTTGTTGAGTTTGGAAAAAGACTAACATGAATATTTGTTGATTTTGGAAAAAGACTAACATGAATATTTGTTGAGTTTGGAAAAAAGATTAACATAAATCTCCGGCCCACTAAGAAATTATGAGGTTAATTGTTTATATTTAACACAAAAATACAAAATTTCTATCACACATCGAAAGTATGACTTTATAATTATATATTTAGTTACAATCTTGTTTGATAAGTGATACCAATCTGAGATATTTAGATACCATGCAAACACTTGGACCCAGTAGGCTATAGCTAACTCAATAATATCAATCCTATAATGGCCATAATTTCAACTGTCAACAGAGCCTAAAATGGTAGGAAGAATTCAAGAGATTAAAAGCTTCAGGACAAGCAAGACTAAAGCCATAGTCAATAGTAGAGCACCCCCAACTGGAATTCGAACAACATTTATGACATAAATGCAGTTGACTTGGTCCAAAAATCAGTCCATAAATAAGACTAAGAATCATTCATTCCTTCAACACATCAAATCAAGAAAATGGATTATCTCCACCTTTATATCCCTCTAATCCTCTGTTCAATTCTAATGATGTTATCATATCCAACTTCTTCATACTCCCCCCAAATTCAAATTCAAGATTCATTTCCCAAATGTGTTGTAGCCAAACAACCTAACACCAATTCATCTCTCTTCTTCTTTCCCAATACTACGTCGTACACCACCGTTCTCCGATCCACCGCACAAAACCTCCGATGCCTCTTACCTTTCAATCCAAAACCCGAGCTCATCTTCACTCCATCTTCCGAATCCCAAGTCCAGGCCGCCGTAATCTGCGCCAAGAAACTCGACATCCATCTCCGGCTGAGGAGCGGTGGCCATGACTACGAATGCATATCTTACACCTCTGCACTTGAATCACCACCGCCCTTCGTTCTGCTTGATCTCGGAAAACTCCGGGATGTCCGAGTCAGCATTCCGACCAACTCGGCTTGGGTTCAAGCCGGTGCAACCGTTGGAGAGCTTTATTACAGAATTTCACAGCAGAGCAGGACTCATGGCTTCGCTGCCGGCCTCTGTCCGAGCGTGGGCGTAGGCGGGCACATAACAGGCGGAGCCTACGGCACCATGCTTAGGAAATACGGCCTTGGAGCTGACAACGTATTGGATGCAAGAATAGTTGATATAAATGGGAGAATTCTCGATCGGAAAGACATGGGGGAGGACCTGTTTTGGGCGATCAGGGGTGGTGGTGGGGGTAGTTTCGGAATAATATTAGCATGGAGGGTGAAGTTAGTTAGGGTTCCACCAACCGTCACAGTTTTCACAGTTCCAAGAACACTCGAACAAGGTGCAACAAGGATTCTCTACAAATGGCAGAATGTTGCTAATAAAATTGATGAAAATCTCTTCATCAGAGTCCTCATACAGCCAACAAACACCACGAGCACCGGCAACAGGACCATAGTCACTGCCTACGACGCCCTGTTTCTAGGCAGGGCTAATGACCTTCTAACAATCATGAACAGAGAGTTCCCCGAGTTGGGGTTGACACGAAACGACACGATAGAAATGAGCTGGATCGAGTCGATCATGTACACCGGAAGCTATCCGGCAAACACACCTCCTGAGGTTCTCCTCCAAGGCAAAGCACCCTTCATTAACTACTTCAAGGCCAAGTCGGATTACATCAGAATCCCTGTTTCCGAACGTGGCCTTGAAGGGCTATGGAGGCTGTTCTTGGAGGAGGACTCCCCCCTCACAATATGGAACCCATATGGAGGGATTATGGATAGGATTTCGGAGTCACAAACTCCATTTCCTCATAGAAAAGGTGTCATTTTTATGGCACAGTATTTGACACTATGGGGAAGTGCTGATGTGGATATAAGCAAGCGTTATGATTGGATGAGAAGGATGTATAATTACATGGCCAGTTTTGCCCCCCAAAATCCAAGAGAAGCTTATGTTAATTACAGAGATGTGGAGTTGGGGATCATGAACACTGAATTCCATAAATCCAGTTTAACTGATGCTAGAAGTTGGGGGTTAAAATATTTCAAAAACAACTTTGATAGATTGGTGATGGTGAAATCTAAAGTTGATCCAGATGAGTTTTTCTGGCATGAACAGAGCATTCCCTCCATAGCCAGGAAGAGGATGTAGGGATCAAGTCATTGCTTTAGTTGAAACAAATTTAATAAATTTCATGAAAAAGTTGCATTTTATTTACTTTTTTATTTTTTTAATAAATAAATTATATAGTATTTGTTATTTTCTCTTAAATAAATAAATTATAAAGTAGTTACTTGAGTTGAAAAATTAGTGGTAATATTGCAATTAAAGTATATTGTAGAGCTGTTGGATTAGATGTAATTTCTTTGTTTATGGTGTGAGTTTGTTTATGGAACGAACATGTATAGTAAGTATGAATTTGTTTTTGGGACGAAAGGACTAGAGAGGGCACCAGATCACCTATTTTATGGTGTTTCGTCTTATATTCCACCTTCTAAATAATTGACAGGTGTTATGATCCGTTTTCAAATTAACGTCACATGTCTAATTCATTTGTAAGGAATAGTTTTTTTAATATTATGAAACAAAAAATGAAATACTAAAGTGGAATGAGGAATTCAATCCCACTAGAGAGTAGTATTTTTTAAGTTTACATTTACGGCTTGAAATGATGGTCCGGTTCCCTATTCCAAAATGTATTCCACTCTATAATTCGTTTTTTTCTAAAATAATCTACTCAAATAAATTACATTTGCACATATAACAGTAATTTAGGAAATTGTTGTGACATGTAACATATGATTAATAAAAGAATAGTAGATGGGATAGGGAAATGGTATAGGGGTCTCATTTCATGAAACAATATATGGCATGAAATGCAAAGACAATGTATAACATAATATTGTGTTGCCTTTGTGAATCCCATAAAGAGTTCGCAAAGATTCATAAGTTTGTTTGGTATGCAAAATAAAATTTAAGAGGTGTGTTATAATATTAAATTTAATTTCATGGAGATCTTCGGAAATTTTAGATAGATTGTGAAGATGTGAATCTTCTTGTTGGTGGAGAAATTTGTCAATTAGAATTATCTAAAATGGTCGTTTATATTAAAGAATTATCTGTGATCAAATAAGAGAATAGTCTAGAAAATTATTCAAATAAATATTTAGAACAATATTAGCATTTGATCGAATAAGAGAATTGTCTAGAAAACATTGGAGGATGTACTCCATGTATTGTATAAATACGTGGAAGATGCAGCATTTAGTGTAAAAATCAACAAAGTTAAAGTAAAGTGTACTTTGGTTCCGAACCGTTTCTTTCCTTCAAATACATACACATATTCCTCCAATGCCTAATTCATACAATAAGAACAACTGAACAAGCAAAACAAAACTAATATAAGAAAGCCTAATTCATACAATAAGAACAACTGAACAAGCAAAACAAAATTAATATAAGAAAGTGCGATGATCACGATTTTCCTTACTCTCCTACTTTTACTCTCCTACTTCTATGCACGGCACTATTACCATCCACATTAATTAATTTTTCTCTCCAAAGTATTTGAATATCCACAGATAATCATTTATACATTAAAGGGTTTATTACTCTCGTATACACACTTTTAAGCATATTTACTATTAGATACATGAAATTTAAATAATTACTTTCACATACAAAATATTAAAGTAAAATATCAAATATAACATTATACTCCATACACTTTTAAACCAATAACCCTACCCCTCACCCACCCACCGGCGTTGACCGACCATTGACCGGCGTTGACCGACCGTTAACCAACGTTGGCCGGCGTTTACCGGTCGTTGACCGCCGCCGCCTGCCGCCGGAATTTAAAATGTGCAAAACAAAATTGTGCAGAACCAAATTGTGCAGAATCAAATTGTGCAGAACAATTATGCAAATACATATGGGTATTTATGGTATCACAATCATAATTGTATAATTATGAGTAATAGTATTTTGAGTCATGTAGTTTATAGCAATTATTCATTTTATATAAAATTAAATTCTATAATAATAATATGAAATTAAATTATACAATGTGTAGCAGCTATTTGGTTGACACAATTAAACTAATGTCGATGGCATGCCACATCATTGCACATTAATTACCAAAATTTTATTTGAGGGAGAGAAATCATGTATGAGACATCAAGAAAACAAACTTATAACAAACTAAAAATTAAAATGATCATTTAAAAACAACCCTTTATGTTCAGGGTTTTATTGTGAAGGTGAGCAGCAACATCCTATCATGAATTAAAACAGAACAGTATAATATACAAAACAATATAATAATATTGTTGACATGCTCAGAGCATTCTGGGTATTCTGGTCTTCCTCGTCCATAAAATCATTGACCGTTCTCCCGTGACCTAAGAAAGATGTGTAACAAAGAAAAAAAATTGGGAATGTTCTGATTAGGGCTGGGGAAAAATATCGAAATTTCAGTATACCGCCCTTATCATATCGAAAAATACCTATTTTATCGAAATTTTAGGTATACCGAAATTTTTGGTAAGGTATGATACCGTATTAAAATTTTTGATATGATAAAAGTTATAAATTATCAATACTGTAGTATTTTGGTATATACCGAAATACCGTAAAATATTCAATTTTTGGATAATATGATACGGTATATCATACTACATGATATATGCAATAATAATTATTATTTATATTTTATAATTTTTAATTAAATTATGTGTATACACTATTTAATTAAAAGATTAAATTTAAAATTCTACTGTAAATTTCATAATTATAAATGGGTGATAAAGTTGATTGGCTTTCATGATATCTTGTACTTCTTTTTTAATTATGTAGTTCTATCTATATGAAAATTTAAAAGTGTTGATTTTAATATAAGTTTCATATGGTTCTTGTTTAGATTTATTGGGTACTATTTATATAATGACAAACACTTATGTAAACCGGGTTTACGTTTAATTATATAAACTCTATTACTCTTTAGTATATAAAAATTACTCTTTAGCACATAAATTATTACTCTTCTAAATTAAAAAATTACTCTTCAAATTCTTGTAAATCATTGTTTATTGATTATTTTTTAGTACATGAAGAATTACTTTTTAGATACATGAATTAGTACTCTTCTATACAAAAATCATTACTCTTCAAAGAGAAATTTTTTATATACTAAAGAGTAGTTTTAAAAAACAGGATATAAATGTAAACCCGATTTACATTAGACTCACTCTTATTTAATATGGTCGTTTGTGAATTGTCGTATATTTTTCTTATTATGAATTTGTTATCTATTAAAATTTGTTTTATGGCTATCTTTCACTTTTTAGTACAATTTTTAGTTAGATTTATTGAATTTTAGATGCATAATGGCATATACCGAAATATTGGTAAGTAGAAGATATACTATTTTCCTATATCGAAATATCGGTATACCGAATTATGGAATACCGAAAATTTAGGTAAGATAACAGTATAATTTTTTATATACCGAAAATTTCGGTACAGTATTTGGTATGACCAAAAATCTTTGGTATACCATACCGCCCACCCCTAATTCTGATTTCTATTTATATTTCTTGATTTACTAAATATTCTTAATATTTGAAAACTCATACATAAACGATAAATAAAATCAATTATTGTTTAATTTTTATTTTTTATTCTTTTATAAATATTTTATTTAAATAATAAAATTAACTTTAGATCATTAAAATGTAGAAATTGCTATTAAATTTAAGTATTCATTCTTTATTTTTCCTTTTTTTTTTGAAAATTATTCAAAAATTTAAACGTTTATAACTTTAATATATAAATCGATATTGTCTAATCAATTTTCTATTCTAATAAATTTGTTTGCCAATATGAATGCCAAAATAAATTTCTTGAAAAAAATATTAATTTAATATAATTTTTTTGGTAATGAACAAATAAATACTCATATAAAGAGTAATAAACCACTTAATTGTAAAGACTAAAAATTGGGTCTTTCTATTAAAATAAAATCTTCCCTTAATTGATCTATAAGACGGAAAAAAGGAGAAGAGTTGGATTTTCCAGATAATTTGTGAAGGGACCAAACGAGTAACGAGTGTAGTTAGGGTTTTTGAGTTGATGAAATGTCATTAACTGATTTCCCAGGTAATTTGTTGGGTAAAGGTTGAAACTTTTTTAGGGTTTGGTTGTTTTGGTGTATATATATTTATTGAGATGGACTAGGGTACAATCGGATGTACCAATTGAATTGGTACACCCTTGATCCCCATTTTTCTTAATTAATTCATGCTCTTTTATGAATGTTGTTTTTTATTTTATTTTTAAATTTATTTAATTTAAATGACTATTATACCCTAAATCCTAGGTATAAATTATACTTCATCTGTCCCATAGAAGTTGATACACTTTCCTTTTTGATTTGTCCCACTAAAGTTGACACATTTCATTTTTAGTACATGGGATCCACACAAAAACAATTAATCTATTCTCATGGCCCCACATATCACCTCTAATACAACTACCCACTACACATTAAATATTATTTCTCTCACTTCACTTTACTTTACTTTACATTAAATTATTATACTCTTTAATCTCCGTGCCAAAAAAATTATACCAACTTCTCCGGGACGGAGGGAGTATCATAAACCACAAGGGTAAAATTACAATTATACTCTCAACCATAGGGATAAATTATACCCTAAATCATAAGGGTAAAATTACAATTATACCCTAAATCCTAGAGATAAATTATACACTAAACCACAAGGGTAAAATTACAATTATACCTTAAACCCTTAACCCTAGGGGGTAAATTATACTCTAAACCACAAGAGTAAAATTACAATTATACCCTAAACCCTAGGGATAAATTATACCCTAAACCACAAGGGTAAAATTGCAATTATATCCTTAAAATTAAATAAATAATTAAAAAAAACGCAACAGTTTAAAAAAAAACACACACACACACTGAAGGTGTAGGAAGAAGGTTATATCGGGGGTTGTACTAAAATGGAGATTGTATCCAAGTCTTTGTCATATTTATTCATATATAATGTATAAGTTTTTGAGGATGGGTGCAAGGTGCACCGGATACACAAAATAATTTGCCATTGTTTGTACATCAGAAATTCGATCACAAAATCGCCATCATATACTATTTCTTCTTCACCTGCCGTTGACAGTTGACTTCATCTCTCTCACCCACCTGTATATCTAAATTAAGCGAATATGGTGGGGATATATGCATACGGCAAGGGGATGACGGGTCACGGAGTATATCCTTTCCATTACGGTACGGCCAGGACTTGTCCGATTGTGGAAGAAGAAATGCTCTGTTTCACTGTCGATGGAATATCATGATGCCAAAATCTCGCCGGCAACAATCTCCCTTTAGAACGCGACGCTCTTGTTTACTTCGCTGGAATGGCGGCGAAAGCCGAACGCTACCACAGTAAATTATCTATAAGTGATAGAGATGAAGCTGCGTTATTGTTTTTGGACAAACATGATCGTCTGCTTTTTATGTCAACAAGAGAAGAGTGTTTTAAATCTTATTTATTATTTTATTAGTCTTTATTTATTTTTATTAATAGTTATGGAATGTTTTGCAATTAAGTTTTAAAAATTGGGTTGTATAAATAATAGTGTGTGTTAGCAGTGGGACAGAAAACAATTGCTAAAGTTTGAACTAGGCTTTTTCCCTATTCTCAGACGCTCATTCAGCATACTTTGTATCAACGAATCTAGCGTTCATCGTTTGATTATCACGCTAGTTGCATCAGTTGGTATCACGTAACCGACATTCGATCCTTGTCATGTGTTGGTTTTGTCAAGATAAAAGAAGGGATTATTTTATTTCTTTGTCCCACATCGAATGAAGAGTAAAAGGGGGAGGGATCCTTGGTGCTATATGATGCGCGTTTTCTTTGCATGCAAAATTAATCCCCAAGTATTAAGGATATCACACTACAAGAAACTGGACCTATAATGATAGGAATTTCCTTCTCATTATTCTGTCTAATTGCTTCTCTAGATAATGATCCTGTCATAATTGTTTCTCTAGATAATGATCAATTATGATAGGAAATGGATCATATCATTATTGTTGGTTTACTTTTAATGAGAGGTATAGTCCTCTCATTAAAAACCTTTTCAAATATTACTATATCCTCTCATTAATTATAATTTACCTCTCATTAAATGAAACATTAGTGACAAGATATGTTGTCATTAATTCTTATTTACCTCTCATTAAATAAATATTTAATTAACTAAATTAATATAACATTTTGAAAATGAAACTATATTTCATATACCTTACAATGTACATTACATCAAAAGTACCACAGTACAAGATATTACAAAAGCTATCCTCTAAAAGAGTATTAGTCTATGCATTGTCTAAATACAATTTCCAACATACAAGAGGTAATTGAAACAGGAGGAAAAATATCACCACTACATAGCAACTCCTACCTAATTAGATGTGCAACCAAGAAGAGAGGGCAGCAGCAACAACCATCAAAACAAGCTGTCTGGAACACATCAACCATAAAAAACCTACAAAGGGCAACACCAAGAATGGGAGAAAGAATGAGCAGCAGAAAAATTACCAGCAAAATAAATACCTACAATATAAGATCAACCAAATAGAAAATACAAAGTAGAAAGCATTCAAAGCACTCAAAGATTCTACAATAGCAGCAACCCAGCAAGCATTCAGCTAAAACACAAAAATTTAGATGCCAAAGGAATGGGAGACAACATGTGTAGCAGCAGAAGCTACCAGCAAAAAGTACCAACAGTTTCCAAACCACAAATATAACAGCAACCAAAACAAGTAGTACATAAGATTTTGCAACTAGGCTGTGAAACTACATTAGAAATACACAACATAAAAAAACAGGAATAAAATGGCCCAACTAAAATAAAACAGTTGAAAAACTCAACAGTCTCAAGCTAGCCCAATCAACAACAAAAATCAGAAAAACCAGCAACATGAAAACAACAGACAATGCGTTAAACGTAAACTAATAAGGAAATCCAGACCAACTGAACCAAAATAAATATAACAAATTCAACAGTAATTTACAAGACAATAGGTTAAGTAGAAGCCTCATCGAGACTAAACAGGGCACGGACAGAAAGTCACCAAATCTATGTAGATAAAAGCATGGACATGACATGCACCATCTCTCTAAAAAAAGCAATAAAATTTTTCATATTAACCAAATTTACCTCATAAATAAAAATAATCACACCTACATAATCCTAGTTCAAATATCTGCCTCATAGATAACAACAATCACAATTTAAAGTCATTGAATTTTGGAAAAACTACATGAAGAGTTTTCCTTATAGGAAGTGAGAAAAGCGTTTGCACAAATTATATAAAACATCAACCTGCCATAAGAAAGACATGTAAAAATTAAAGTCTTTCTGTGTCCATTGAGAATTGATAATAGAAGCTCAATACTAAGGATTACCTAGTTAAATGGGCAAGCAGAATTCGTCTACATGTGGTTCTTAACTATGATCAGGAGCAACATCTCTCTACGCCAAACAAGAATAATTCAAAAAACTTATCTAATCACAAAAGAGAAAATTAAGAGAATGTCCCCCAAGAATTTTTTCTACACTCAAATAAAAACCTATAAGAATTACCAAAGCTCTTAACTGAAGGCCTACAATGTTCTTACTTTCTAAACTATATCTTTTTAAGCTGCTTTTTGAAACAAGCAAATGAGTACAGGTGCTTCAAATATATACAAAAAAGTTCATATGTTCTATTTAAAATGTAAGGTACATGAAGTTAAATTATTATCAAATAAAAATATTACTTCTACTAAGGTCAAAGACTGCAAAAAAACAATTTAAAACATCTTACTATAGTATAAATTAATTAATTCTACTAAGGGCAAAAATTGCAAAATAGCAATTTAATGTCTTAGATGTACTGCTCTTACTTATTTTGTTCGCATTGATTTTATCTGTGAGAATAATGATAAGAAATTAGTACAAATAATAATATGAAATCAATACAAATAGCAAAAACATAAATGAAAGATGAATGAACTTTAAGAAAACAAAATTTTAAACCTATAAAGAAAACAAAAAGTATAACATTAAAATTACAATAAATTAGATGCATTTTCTCAACGGCTCAAATCTGTTTTATAATTATTCAAACCTGCTGCATCTCATGTGATTGCTTAATTATACTCAAAATTGAAAGACTCATCATGTTGATAGGCTTCACCAACTTCATCTTCGCTGTTGTCCACATCATCAATTGGTTGTGCCATCTTATAGAGATCTCGAGGTTGCATTTTAAGAACAACACACTAACCTTTGTTCATGTTATCAATTGCATAAAACACTGATCAGTTGCAGTTTAAGCAAATGATCAAGTTAAATATCAAATCCAAAGGATGACGTATTATCAATTTAATTATTTACTAAATTAATTAAGACAAGAGGCAATAAGGTTGGGATTTAATTATCAAACTACTAAGCAGAATTATTAAATAATAAATAAAATAAAATATCACTGGAAGAATACGAAAG
This sequence comes from Pogostemon cablin, assembly GCA_023678885.1. Classification (NCBI taxonomy): domain Eukaryota; kingdom Viridiplantae; phylum Streptophyta; class Magnoliopsida; order Lamiales; family Lamiaceae; genus Pogostemon; species Pogostemon cablin. Next base: position 15,261,927 of record CM042978.1, on the reverse strand, counting down.
TGGATCAAGTAGGAGAATAGGTAGCTCTAGGATAATTCGGTTTTACTCATTAATCTCCTTTTCGTATATCAATGTCTGACTCTGCCTGGTGGAATATGAATGCATCACTAAGCCATGCAAATCTACTCTATAGACACAAGTAAATATACGTGTAACACGTGTGAATAACCTTGGAGCAAGAGATATAATTCACCCCCTTCTAGGTACTATCAGTATCAATTATTTTCCTGGCCAATTGATACTCTAACCTGATATGATCTCCCTTTATAGGTACTATGAAATTATCCTCTTTGTCATACTTATTAACTCGAATCAGATTCAATTAACAAGTATTCATATAAAGTAGTTCTAATGAACCTTCGGAATCCCCTCACTTAGAATCATAACATAAATCCTGTTCAGTAGTGAATACACTCAATCAATAACCAAAATATGTATTCAGGCTCTACATAACAGTTAATGATGCATAAAACAACTCTTAGTATGAATTAATAAAGTATAATCATATATAAAATAAATCCATAAGTAGTGTTGTACAGAGTATACACACGAAAGTTCAATTAATTCATAAGAACCTTCAAACCCCCTATATCTACCAAAATAGTTCTAGCCCATGATGTTGCGAAGAACAATTATGGGGGTTGGATAGATCTTACCCATATGTCCGAAAAATTAGAAAGTAGAAGAAAAGAATTATGAAAACCCTTGGTGTAGAAGTCTCATTCCTTCTCTCTTCCGTCTCCTCAAATCCTCTTGGTTCTCCTTCTTGATTCCATAGACGAATCTTCACAGTGATGGATGGATGGAGGAAAGGATGTGGATGATGGTTAGGGGGTGATCCCCCCTTGTGGGGTGGTGTAGGTTTGATGTGTTGCCTCCTCTCCTTGGTGTCTACATCCCCTTTTATACTTGTAAGCTCTACTTATGGACCTTGGATGGACTTTTTCTTGGAAAACATGAAAATACAAGCACTGGATGTGTAAAAATACAAATTTGGAGTTGTCCCGCATGGTGGTTCGACCAAAGCCCTAGGTCGAACCAATAGCCCCCTGGTCAAACCATGTCATCAAGGTCAAACCACACTGTAACAAACTTTCAGGTTCCTGATTCAACCCGAACAAGTGGTCGAACCAGATCAGTGAGGTCGAACTAGCTTGCACAGTCTCACCGTTTCACATATAACTTCCACATCCAAACTTTGATTTGAGTGATTCTTGCACTCAAGCGATCCTATTTTCCTTTGCTTTTTATCCATATAAAGAAATCACAAAAAATCTACCATTTGAATGTAAAACAAGTCATGCAAAATGGCACAATCGTGCTGAGTAGAAACAACTTGCGCGACGTCACCATTTTAATCATAACTTCCTCGTTTGTATTCCAATTGAGATGTTTCTTATGCCAAAATGACCATCTCTTATGTTTCTTTCAAACCATATATCATACTTTTAGTTTTGAACTCCACACAAATACAAAAAATTACACAAGTTAGACGTGCATTTTTCAGCATTCTTGCACAAGTTGCACCTTTTCTCCAACTTTGCTCTTTTGATCCTTTTTCTACCTAAAACACAATAAAACACCTCAAACACACCTTTTTTGACATATATCAAATATAAGACACTTGTACTAATATATAACAATAATTCCCATAAAAAGGTATTAAATTGGAGGCTCTTGGACTTGATGTCAAGTAATCAATCAAGTACACTTGAATCTTTGTGTTTGATTCTATTTAAATTCATTCTCTTATTCTCGGTTGTGAGAATGGAGAGAAAGATGTGAATTAATCAAAGATTTGTAAGAGTGTAGGGATAGGGGTCGGGAGAGAGAAATTCTGTGTGATTGTAAAAATTTTTCACATAGTGATATTTTCTCGGTCCGTGGTTTTTCTCTGATTTTAGAGTTTTCCACGTAAATTCTTGTGTTTTGCTTTTTATGCTCTTCTTTATTTGTCCCTTAGGAATGAATGAGAATCTGCTTATCCCAACAAGTGATATCAGAGCCCCATTCGGGCGATTATAAAGTTTTAGTATACTCTGCGGTTACCTTTAACATCAGAAAAGACTTTCTGAGAGGGTTATTCATTAAGCTAAGGGTGTCATGAAAGAAGTGGGAAAATCTAGTGGCAGGGTTATTCATTAATCTAAGGGTGTCATGAAAGAAGTAGGAAAAGCTAGTGGCATAAGGGGGTTAGAAAATCTGCCGGATGTAGTGACATCTTCTTTCTTGCGGTGAAATGCGTCAGGCTGTGGCGATAGAGGCGTGGCAAGGGGTAGGATTTGCGGGATAGTAATTTTTGGCGGAGTTCTTGGACTTGCAGCAATATGCCGGGACTCACGGTGGTGGAGTTGGCTTAATAGCGGCATGGAGTTTTCCATGGATGTCGGCTCAAGGAGGTTTGAAAGGAACAAGTTTTCCGATAATGATTGATAGCGTGGGAAAGCGGTGATTTAATTGGAAAAATAGCGATATAGCACTTGGTATCGGTGGCGCTAGATCGGTAAAGAGAAGCGGACCGACAATTGGGAAAGCATCATGAATTCCAGAGGGTTAGAATCGACTTCAAGGGGGATAAACTTGGTTTAGCATGACGGTAAAAGGCAGCGACGTCATGTCAGTACAGTGATAATTTTTACTTAAGGTGGAGCAATGGTGCAGTAATTGCTCAAGGCGGAGCAATGGCACGGTAATTGCTTAAGGTGGAGCAATGGTGACGTTGCTGGTCAAGAGCTGGTGCGGCAAACAACTCAAAATATTGAGTTAATATTATTGGGTAACACATGGTTACACTTATTTTATGTGTGGGTAAAATACAATGCCCACACAAAAATAGATTTTATCCAGACATATGATGAGTGGGTAAAACCCAAATTTCTTGTAATGGAAAAGGGTTTGGAAAAACTTGGTGTATCTTAGTGGTAAAAAGTAGTGACGTCATGTCGGTACAGTGACGATTTTTGCTCAAGGTGGAGCAATGGTGCAATAATTGCTCAAGGTAGAACAATGACATGGTAATTGCTTAAGGTGGATCAATGGTGACATTACTGGTCAAGGAGGAGCTGGTACATCAAACAGCTTAAAATATTGAGTTAATATTATTGGGAATCCTTATGCATGCTCAGTTGTCATGGTAAAGGATGTAATAATATTAGCTGGTCCACAAGTTTGCACACAGACATTGACTTGGTAGGTGATGTAAGGTGTGTGGTGGATGTATATCGATGACTGATGGACTTCCAGGGGGGCCAAGAGTTGGAAGTACCACCATAAATATCAGCAGGTATTTTTCGATATGTGCAGCAGGAAATTCTTAGAAAGTTGATTTTAAGTTGTCTACTCGTATGGTAGAGTAGAATTCTCGGGGTTGAGAATGATTGTCAGTGAAGACAATGAGTCTTCTTTTATTTTGACAAGGTGGAGATTATTGATTTTGTCAAGATAAAAGAAGGGATTCTTTTATTTCTTTGTCCCACATTAGATGAAGAGTAAAAGGGGGAGGGATCTTTGGTGTTATATAAGGAGGCATTTGGACTTGATGTAATGTGCACCAATCAAGTACACTTTAATCTTTGTGTTTGATTCTATTTAAATTCCTTTATTGTATTATCGGTTGTGAGAATGGGGAGAAGGGAATGAATTAGTCAAAGATTTGTAAGATTTTAGGGATTGGGAGAGAGAAATTATGTGTGATTGTAAAAATTTTTCACATAGTGGTATTTTCTCGATCCGTGATTTTTCTACGATTTTGGAGTTTTCCACGTAAATTCATGTGTTACGCTTTTTGCTCTTCTTTTTTTGTCCCTTAGGATTGAATGATGATCTGCTTATCCCAATAGTCATGTTGCCTCATCGCCAACCACTAAAGCCTGAGATCCATCGATTGAAACAACGAATGGATCAAACTAGGTGGGCTATTGATGAGAGTGAAAATAATCGTGTTTTAGTGTCCAATTTAACACCTTTTTTATAGGAATTATTGTCATATATTAGCACAAGTGTCTTATATTCAATATATTTGAGAAAAAGGTGCGTTTGAGGTGTTTTATTATATTTTAGGTGGAAAAAGGATCAAAAGTACAAAGTTTGAGAAAATGTGCAACTTGTGCAAGAATGCTGAAAAACGCACGTCTAACTTGTGTAATTTTTTTATGTTCATGTGGAGGTCTGGACTAGAAGTGCGATATATGGTTAGAAAGCTACAGAAGAGAGGATCATTTTGGCGTAAGGAACACCTCAATCAGAATCCAAATGAGAATGTTATGATCAACATGGTGACATCGCGCAAGATGTTCCTTCTCAGCACGACTGTTCCATTTGCATAACTTTTTACACAGTCAAATATTGAACTTCTGGTGTGATATTTATATGGATAGAAATCAAGGAAAATAGGATCATGTGATCACAAGAATCACTCAAATCGGATATTGGACGAGGAAATTATGCTCAAAATCGTGAGGTCGCGCAGCTGCCGGAGAGAATTTCCGAGAATTTCCAAAAATTTTCGAAAATTACATATTTCTTGGTGCACAATTAATATCCTTACCACATAATCCTCTATGATTCGCCCATATCTTTTATTACCTTAATTAATTCCCTTCACACACACACACACACACACACACACACACACACACACATATATATATATATATATATATATATATATATATATATATATATATATATTACATCATTATTCATTAATATATGACCACAACACAATCATCCTACACCCCACAAGGGGGGATCACCCCCCAACCATCATCCACATCCTTTCCTCCATCCATCCATCACTTTGAAGATTCGTCTGTTGAATCAAGAAGGAGAACTAAGAGAATTTGAAGAGACGGAAGAGAGAAGGAAGGAGACTTCTACACCAAGGGTTTTTCTAATTCTTTTCTTCTACTTTCTAATTTTTCGGACATATGGGTAAGATCTATCCAACCCCCATGTACGTTCTTTGAAATTTTATCGGCTAGACTTGGATTTTGAAAGTTCTTATGAATTAATTGAATTTTCGTGTGTATACTCTGTACAACACTACTTGTGGATTTATTTTATCTATGATTATGCTTTCTTAATTCATACTCAGAGTTGTTTTGTGCATCATTAACTGTTATGTAGAGTCTGAATACATATCTTGGTTATTGACTGAGTGCGTTCACTGCTGAGCAGGATTCCATGTTATGATTCTAAGTGAGTGGACTCTGAAGTTTCATTAGAACTATCATATATGAATACTTGTTAATTGAATCTAATTCAGATTAGTAAGTAGTATAAAGAGGATAATTTTATAGTATCTATAAAGGGAGATCATATTGGGTTAGAATATCAATCCTAGGGGAAATAATTGATACTGATAGTACCTAGAAAGAGGGTGAAGTTATATCTCTTGCTTCAAGGATATTCACACGTTTTATATGCATGTTTGCTTGTGTCTATAGAGTAAATATGCATGGCTTAGTGATGCGTCCATATTCCACAAGTTTGGGATTTAATGTAGATAGTTTTGGGGGATCGATATGCAATGTACAATCAATCAGATTTCTTTCGATTCTTGGTTATTTTTTTAGTAATGCATCCAACTAAGACAGTTGACAGGTTTATCTCCTACCGATTCCCTCAGTGGCTGCTGCTTGTATCTCAGCGTTCACCGATCAACACCATTTGATTGGTGGTTCTATGGGGTGAGGTTATTATTACTACTATTATTGCAATTAATTTTATAATTGTGGTCAGAGTATTGTGGGTTAGGTGGGTATAGAATTGCATGGTTAATTTATATTATTCTCTGCAGCTCTTATTTAGGTGAACTCAGTTTTGTAAATTTGTTTAAAATTTCCTGCATATGGGTTGCCAGAGACCCCCTGATTATGCTTTTATTTCATTGATTTCGTCGACCACAAAGATGGCCAAGATGCTAATAGAGAAATTGACGGTGAGCTTCTTCTGTTTATTATCTTATTCATTATTGTTAAAACGGTTTAGAAATCTTATTATCATAGTTCATATGAATGATTAATGGTGTCAATTGTATTATCTTTTTCAGCTGTGTTTGCTTCCACAATAAAGAAAGAATGGTCATTTTCACCACTCTGTTTTGTGAGCCTAATTTTTGGGAATGAATTTATTTTTCCTCCAATTGGCAAACACTGTCCATATACAAATTGCTGCTAAGTCGGTCGTCTTAATTATTAGTTTTTGTAATATTATATGAAACGAATTATGTATGTGCTGATGAATCAGATCAGTTTCCATCCATCATGTTTCAGCTTTTGGTTAATATTGCCATCTTTATGAAATCTGAAAAGATCAGTTCCATCACGAGTGGTTTTTCTTTGTTATGCATAAGTTTGTTCAACGAGAATCTAATTTTTATAGCTTTTTTAGCATTGATCATTGTTCGAATAATGTTCTAAATTCTAAATGACAATTTAACCCTTATGTTTCAACTTTCAATTCAAAAGTTTGGAATGGCAATAATTGAAACTTCAGGGATAATTGATAAACCACTAAAGGATTGAAACAAATAGAAACAAAATAAAAAATTAACAAAGCTTTAGTTTTTGGTTAATTTTAATCAGTTTGGATCTTTTATTATGTATGCTATTTTTATTTTTTGGCAGCTGATATATCTCTAAATTACCACAATAGAGAGGAGATGGCATCGGATCTCAGTGGAGCCAAGGAGATTCGTGATCCATGCACTGTATGCGTCCATGTTACAATGCGATAGTGTTGTGGCTGCAAGACGGCTAAATTGGTAAACTTTGACTCTAATTTTGTTGGTTTCTTTTGTGTATGTCTAGGTGTATGTTTGCATCTAATGTTGTAGATTTCTAATTAAAAGGAAGATAATTATACTTCATTTTTTAACGTTTATGCGTTCACAAAACTCTCCATGCTTGGATAAGAGAATTCGTCCATTCCACCGCTTGCTGCCGCTCACCCCCCTCACTCACTTAAGCCCCCATTAAAATCTCTCCACCGATCATGCATAACGATTTCGTACGACACTTCATCTCGCCTTGCCGGCCAAAATTCGACAAAGGTACGCTAAATGTTAAATTTTGCTTTTATCAAACAACATGCAGCATTTATGAATTACTTTATGATTGTTAGGAAAGGCCATGAATTCATTCATGTCGAACTCTTGTGGAATTCATTATTAATCTTTGGCAGGAACTAGCATCCTTTATAGTAGTCATCTAAACCCTTGAAAGGAGGATATACTTTGGTTTAAGCTTCTCAAGAGAGAAGACAATAATGAGCCGCACCACATTTTTGTTTTTTATATTTTTTAAATTAAATGGTAATGAATGTGTTAGCATGAGGGAAGACTTAAATCAATCTGCATAGTTTTACCCTAAAAATAATCTAAATTTACATGGAGTATCTAACATCTAATCCCTACAGCCAATGCAAAAAAATTGTTCTAGCTGGTTAGATTATCTTGTCAGGTCACTTTCTTTCATTATTTTACAATTCTTAATATGCCATTAATGAAAACCACATGCAGAATAAGCAAATATGAAGATTAGAAACTCACCAGGTTTTAGTGTTATCTTTATGACAGTCTATTAGTATTTACGATGCTCTCTTAGATCAATGCAAAGTATTGATAGGCTCATAACATAGCACAAAAAAGTGCTTCTGTGGATTGTATTCCCACTACGCCTAAAAAATTGCTTCTATGGATTGTATTAGGGAAGTGATGTGATGTGTTAGCCAATTATAATTTTTAGTACAATTGCTTCTTTTGTTGGAAGGCAGCTCCATTTACAATAACTTGAAGGTGTTCGAAACCTCCACTTTTGGGGAAATTAACTTGATACTTTATGGTATTCCAGTATTAGTTTGATTCATTCCTCCCTTATATAGCAAGAGTATAATATTGTCCTCACAAGAACATGCTCAAACTACGGTTTAGTGAAGATATTAGTGTTTCTTATGTGGATATAATTGGATGGATCCTATCATTGATGGATGTAAATGATACTAAGTATGTTTTCAGAACTTTCATGCATTCTTATTAACGTGTTACAGGTGCTTCTTGCTTTTTTATCAAATGAATTAGAAGTATAAAGTTCATATTTTCATTATCATATCCGAGCTAGCACATCATCAAATGAGGTGCCCATGGTCCTAGTAAAATAAAATATGTTTAATCGAAAATAGTATCATTTTTTAAGTTTTGTCCAACCTTAAATATTTCTTTATTCTTATAAAATAAAATAAACATATATTCATTTGCGAAATATTATTTATTTATGTATATAATGATAATATATTTTAAAATATACATTTATGTAATCGGAAAAAGAATGATGAAAAAGTATTAATATTTTCCTTAATTTAATTTGAGACATATTTCTATAATAAATTATGAATTTTTTATAAATATTAATAATTATTTATACCCTTAAAATTTTGTTTTTTTTTATTTTTTTTATAATAATGGCAAAGTAAATATTTTTTAAAATATAATAATAATAATATTAAATAAAAAGTTATTTAATAATATTAAATTATGTTCAACCAATAAAAAGTTAACACATGTTTTAAAAGTTTAAATTTCATTTCATTAGAAAGTGACAGCATGTTTTTTTTTTTAAAAACTTATATAAGGAAACTACTTTCTAATTATAATTATATATATTAAGATATTAAATTTTTAAGTTTTATAATTATTATTGTTTATTTATTTTAAACAAAAAGTAATAATATATGCTTTTTTTTTAATAATTTTCTAATTTAAATGAATAGATATTCAATTTACCCGATGTATGAATTAGAATCTACACTTAATTTTTTTCTACATAACATATTATATTAATTTTAATTCAATAAATAATGTATATATATATTTCGTAATAAATATATTATCTTTTATATTTAACTATAACATTAACTTCGCATATAAAATTTTGTAAATTTTTTAAATATTTATTCACTAATACTCCATATAATTATTTATTAGTCAACATATTTGAATTAAATTAAGTGCATGAATATTACTTTGTGCATCTTAGTACACATGATATTTTGTTAATTTAAATTAAATCTAATTTTTGTTTTAATTATATATAAATAATTTTATACATTTTGATGGAATAAAATTAATATTAATTAAGTAGATATTAAACTATTCATTACAACCAATTAAATTTTCAAAAAAATTATAAACATTGTATTAATTATTTATTCATTATTCATATTTTTTAAATACAAAATTAATTATATAATGTATCTTTATAAATAATTGAAATATAAAATACTCTAAATACTAAGAAATTAAGATAAAATTAAAAGAAGTTTTTTTATGCATACCTTAGTTAATAATTTAAGGCAAAGACTAGAATATGAACGTCTTTTTTATAAAATTGGTACAACCGGATTTTAAGTTGTGAAATGGGCCTTCTTTATATGAAATGGGTTGAAATTTTGACCCATTCAACTCCCGCACGGCACGCACATTATTCTTCTTTTAGCCCCAAATTCTGATAGAACACGAAATCATCTTCACAATAATCTTTAAAATTGGTTGAGAATTCGAGATCTCCGAGCGCGTCTGTCACCCACGAGCCGCCGCCATTCATAGATGAAGAAGAAACGAGGTGTAGTAGGAAGAAGAAGTCAGCTAGTGTTCGTTCCATGAAAGCAGAATTCTATAGGGTAATGAATTTCTTCGATGCAGAAATCGATTAATAACAATTTGCAGAGAGGGTGGGCGGAGGTGGATGCGGGTGAGGGAGAGGGTGTGGGTGTGGTGGCGAAACGGTGGTGGGGGAGAGGAGGGATAAGGTGGCGGCTTTGTTGGTGGGAGTCGGGATTGAGGAGGGTTAGTAAAATAAAATCTCAATTGGCGATCTGGCGTGATTCCACCGCTTGTCAAATTGCACCCAATCGATGCATGTTTCCACCCTCACCTGCTTGTTGAGCCATGTCGCCGGAATATCCCTTTCCTGGCGCGCCGTCAGTGTCTCTGGACAAGTGATGTGTTGTCAGCTGTTTCAATGATTTCTCTATGCAAGCTTCTTGTTATGAGGTAATTAATTAATAATTAAGTAGTCTAATTTGAATACATAAATTAATCCAAATTAATTGAGATAAATGAATTTAATTTCAGGCAGAAGAACAACGTTCGATGATATGTTCAGAGGAGTTAAAACAAGCACTGTTCAGAAATGCAGGTTATGGAGGAAGATGTTTGTAGAGAAATAAATTAAATTAAATTAATTAAAGTGAGAGATGGTGTAGGGAGATTTGAAGGACAATAAAACGTGATTGTTCTTTTGAAATTAATTGAATTACTTTTGTCGTGAATTAAATTATTTTTTAATTTGATACTCCTAATTTCTAAGAATAAAGTCATAAATTTTAGACTATTCTATAAAAATAACTAAGTTACTCTTTAGAATTAATTGAGTTACTCATACAGTGAATTGAGTTAATATTTGATTTAAGAGTTCAATTTTCTAAAGTAAAGTCATAAATCTAAAAATAATTAAGTTTCTATAATAATAATTATATTACTCTTTGGAATTAATTGGGTTACTTTTTACAATAAATTGAGTTACTCTTTGATTTGAGACTCCGATTTTCTAAATATAAAGTCATGAATTTATACGTTATTAGATTACTCTATAAAAATAATTAAATTACTCTTTGAAAAAAAATGGGTTACTCCTTACCATGAATTGGGTTACTCTTTGATTTGAGACTCCGATTTTCTAAAAATAAAGTCATAATTCTTAGATTATCCTATAAAAATAATTAGGTTACACTTTGAAATTAATTGGGTTATTTTTTACAGATGATTGAGTTACTCTTTAATTTGAGACACCGATTTTCCAAAATTAAAATAAAAATTAATTTGTAAACAAGAGAAGAAAGAAGCTAGGATTAACTCAGTGATGTGCCAGATGGGATTTAAAGATGGATAAAATGTCTTCATCTTGGATAAATAACGAAAATTGGATGAATAACCCTAATCATTATAAAGAGTAACTCAATTAGTATAAAAGAGTAATCCAAATAATTATAAAGAGTAACTCAATTAATAGAAAATAGTTTTCTATTAATCTAATCAAAGGTAACCCAAATAACTAATCAAAGGTAACCCAAATAATATAAAAGATTAACTTAAATCATTATAAAGAGTTACCGAACTAATTAATAGAAATGAGTAATCTAATTAGAGAGTAACTTAATTCATCATAAAGAGTAACCAAACTAATAGAAAAAAGTAACCTTATTTATCCTATAAACAAATTTAACTTGGTAATAAAAACTTATCCATAACAATTGAAATCATTATAATGAGTAACCAAATGGATAATTTAGAAGTTTAAGTGTAACAATTTTTTATCATTACTATTGCTATTTAAAATTCTTTTCTTACAGTGATGCTTTTTTTATAAACATTTTTTAAGTTACTCTTTTTTAATTTGGGTACTCTTTATAATTATTTAAGTTACTATTAACATGTTTTTGGTTTATTATTTTTGTTTATATATTATATTTTTTGTCAAAAATTTTTAGATCACTCTTTATTATTAATTGGGTTATTTTTATTATGAATTGAGTTATTATGAATTTGACTTGAGTACTTTTTATGTTGATTTGTTTATATTCCATTTAGTCAATAATGTTACATTTTTTTTAATAATTTATTACTTTTTAAATGAATTGGGTTACTCTTTAATTAGATACTTTGATTTTTAAAAATTAAATCATGTATCGTAAAAATTAAATTACATTATGCACATTGATAAATCACTTTGTACAAATTTCATACATCAGCAGTAACTCCTTCTCCATCGTCTCACTCACCCACCAATTCCTACAATATTAAGTAATCAAGGCCACACAAGGGATGAACCAATTATATTGCCTCTTCAATTATCTATTGCCTCGAGCTACTTACAATCATCACCAAGATTACCATTTTTGCACAATCCCTTTAGCAAAATATTATAGAAAAATGCATAAGAAAACAAGAATTCTACAGAATTTAAAAAATGCATATGATATTTTCATATTCACAGAAAGTGGGGATTTGTTTGGTAATAGCAGGATTAATTGTGTAGTGAAGGAGGCATGACTGCCTTTGATGTGTTATTGATTCTCTTGCTGAAAAGCTTGTCCTGCTTGCTCTTCCTTTTTGCTCGTTAAATATCATTTTATCCAAATACACAAACTCCACCTTATCGATCGCTTCTGGCCCATCTCTTTATCACTCCCTCTCAGCACAGTCGCACGTAAATTAAGAAGCCTTAAATCCCAAATTTCAACAATTTCCATAAGAAACAAGAGCCCCCAATAGACCAGCAGTCATTATCTTCCCAATAAAACAACAGCAATTATCCACACAACTCACAAGACCCGGCCACTTACTTTGCCTCTCTGGTTTTTGGGCTTTCGACTTGTCATCATCCCGGTCGAGTTCGTCCGATGGCCCCTTTCTCCTTCGCAGCAGCTAAATCCTAAATTCTACAGATGACGGCTGGCGGTGGTGGAGAGAAAAGACAATTGAATCGCTTGTATGGAGAAATCGCGTGTGGGTTTAACACTTCAATGTATTCCGACGGTGGCGTAACGACAGCTAAGGCAATTTTTGGAGAATCTGGCAGTGATGGAGCGGCATGGAAGGTTAACGGAGTAAGAGGAGAGAGAGAAGGGGGAGAGAGGAGAAAGAGGAGAGGGAAAGAGATATCTATAGTTTATTATTTTGTGTCTGGAGAAAAGAGGATCCGTGAATAAAAATTTGACCATTTAGATGATAGAGGATCCGATTTTAAATTTAAATTCGTAAGACTGGTCCACCGTAGTTGTTCTCATAATTTAATTTAAATTATTTAATGGTATTAAATTAGATTCAGCCAATAACATGCAAAAACTTGTGTTTTAAAATTTAGTAAGAATTTACCACATATGTTTTTGAAGATTTTATTTAAGAAAATTACTTTACAATTAGATATATTAAGATTATAGAAATATAGTTCACAATAAAATTATCACTTTTCATCAATTGAGTATCACATTGTAAAAATTAATAATTTTAAATAAAGAAATAAATTAAATGAATAATTTTTTTAATTAATTAAATTTTAAATAAAAAATAAATTAAAAGAAAAAATTAATATATTAATATACATATATATAATATAAAAGACCTAATTAAATTAATTTTATAATTAATTTCTCAAATTTCTAATTTAATTACAACCAAATAGGGTCTTTTAAAATATATTTAATGGATTAATGGGTGATCCGTCTCACATAAGAAGATCCGTGAGACGGACTCACCCAAGTTTTTTCCTATTTTAATTCATCATAATATTAATTTTTTTAATTGAAGATTCACTTGAGGTATAAATTATATTAATATTTGAAAAAGTTTTTTTTTTGAAAAAAAAATTAAGGATATAAATTTTTATACTAAAACGTACAGTATTTAATACTACCTTCGTTCACTATTAATCTATCTATTTTACCATTTTGATTTGTCCACTTTAATATATTCATTTTTCTTTTTTGGTAAAAGGAGTACACATATGGTCCACCACACTCCACTAATACAATTACCAACTACAAATAAAATAATAATACTCTTTAAATTATGTGCAAAAAGCAAATGGATATCTCACCGAAGGGAATATTAGAAGGTACTATAACATTTAGAAGTCATTGGATCTGAGCGCGCTCTAGAGTTTATCTTTAATAATAATGAAACAACAACATAATAATAATTAAATTAGAAAATATTAAATCACTAAAAACCACATAATATAAATTGTTTGACAAACACTTACAACTTAATGTGATGAATTAAATTAAATGATAATATTTTAATAAAATTATATTTATTTTATAATAGGTGATAATAGTTCGAATTTACTATTTGACAAAGGTAGGTCTCGAGACCGTATCACGTGAGACAATTTTTTACTTTTTAAAATAGTTATCACTTTCGCTATAAATTATTATCACTTTCGCTATAAAATGTTATCACTTTTTATTTATATTATGAATTGTTCATAAAATAACATTATCACTTTTCATTGATTTATTATCATTTTCTTATATAAAAGTTATAACTTTTTACTCGTTTCACGTAAGTCTTTACGTGATGGTCTCACACAAGTCTTTACCTTTGATAAATAATATAAATCAAGGTGCTAATATTTTCTATAAAAATATAAAATAATATGAACAGTGTGAGACCATTTCATGTAATGACTTACGTGAAATGGATAAAAAGTTATCACTTTTGTTAAATATTATCACTTCCGTATAAAATAATATTACTCTCTTCATCCCAACAATACATGCATGTATTCGGTGCACATAATTTAATAAAAATAACTTTTTATTGTTTTCACTTTTATTCACACCATAAATGTTTATGAAATAATATTATCATTTTTTATAAATTTAATATCACTTTTTCTTATAAAAATTATCAAGTTTAATTTATCATATCACATAATCACTTACACACAAGTCAGCCAAATAATACTAGGTCTCACAGCGTTGCTCAAAATATTCTTATATATGTATTGTGTTACAAAATTTTCAGCTTACGCACTGTATAGAAGAGAGAGACTTGTATCGTGTATTATTTATTTTAAAATACTTAAAAATTATCTCATATCTCTTTATTTTATTCAAAAATATCCTAAAATAATTAGGACCATCATCTTCATTCCAAATATTTTAGTTTTACTCTAATTTCATCTAAAATGAAATATTTTCACATCTCCAATTACGTTTTATAACTTTTGTAAAAACCTGATATAATCTAATGTTTTAGTCCAATGATATTCAAAAAATGAGAAATTTTAAAATAAAAAAAAATCATTTCAATAATAAACTATTGAACTATTTCGAAAACACAATTTAATACTAGTTTTTAGTATTAATTAATATTTTATTCTTGTGTCTCCATGCGCAGTGGAGTTTCCGAAAAATTTAAGATAACTTGGAACTATTTCAATTTGTACAGGACGACTTTTGATTTAAAACTTTGGTAACTAATGGTAAGATAAGATACAGTAAGATTGCGTGTGTCAAAAAAAAGACATGCAATTACATATATATATATAGTACTTATTTCGATTTTTTTGTAGAAAATCTTCTAAAACACCGAAGAAATCTCCTGAAACATTAATGAAATAATAATTATAAATGTGCAAAACGTTTGTTATAATAATTGATTTATTTGCAGCCATAAATAATTAATTGATATTCCAAATTAGACTAATAGTCGTAATAACCAGAAGCTGGACTGCATACATTTAAATAACACGAGTAAGCAATAAACTATAATCCTCCAACCATCACTGCAAGCTCGCTTAATTTAATTTAATGTAATGCTTCCCCCTTCAAATATACTCCCCAGCTTAAAACAAGATACAGAAGACACCAAACATTACTCATACTTGTCCCCCCTCAAACTTTACCTCTCCCAAAACAGCCGCCGCATATGTTTCTTCGCCTCCGTCCTACTCCTCCAACTCCTCCTCCTCCTCCTCTCCTCCCCCACCCTTCCCTTCACCCTGTTGTCCTTCTACAATTCCACTGCCACCAAGCTCCACAACAGCATTTCCGGGATCAAGGACAAGTGTCCATATGGAAAAATCTACGTGTACAACATTCCACCTCTATTGAACGCCGACGTAGTGCGAAACTGTGACCATATAAGCCCAACACGTTCCCGCTGCGACGACATCGCTAATGCCGGTTTTGGAAAGTCGGCCGCCGCCGGATTGTCGAGAGTCATGCCGCATAACTTGAGTGGCGCGTGGTATTGGACTGATCAATTCTCGCTCGAGCCCATTTACCATAATCGAATGTTGAGTTACCCTTGCAGAACCCTTGAGCCGGAATCCGCTGCGGCGTACTACATCCCGAGTTACCTTGGACTCGCAGTCGAATACTACATATTCACTAATGCCAGTACTGAAGACCGTGATCGAAATTGCAATATGATGCTAAACTGGGTAAGTGATCAGCCATATTTCAAGAAATCCAACGGTAGTGATCACCTACTTACCCTTAGCCGTATCTCGGCAGATTTCCAAAATTTCTGGGGAACATATTGCATCAACAGGCCGATAGCACGTAACATCACGCGCTTCACAATCGAAAGGTACAAAGAGGACTACTACGATATCTCTGTACCGTACCCCACTGGATTCCACCCCCGCTCGATTGCTGATGTCAGACTGTGGCAGGATTTCGTCAGCAACCACGAGCGCCGCACCCTTTTCAGCTTCACCGGAGGGCGACGGTCTAACATAAAGACTGATTTCAGGGCAATTCTGCTGAACCAGTGCAAATCTGAACCGGGTTTCTGCCGGCTCGTCGAGTGTGGTGGTTCCAACTGCGGAGGCCGTAGCCCAGATATCTTGGAAAATTTTCTAGGTTCAAAATTCTGCTTGCAACCTCGTGGGGATAGCATGACTCGGCGATCCATTTTTGACTGCATGGTGGCCGGTTCGATCCCGATTTTTTTCTGGCACAGAACGATTCATTTACAGTATGATTGGTTTCTCCCTAGTAAACCGGAGACTTTTTCAGTTTTCATAGATCGAAAGGGGGTGAGAAATGGAACTATCTCAATAAAGAGTATACTTGATAAAATTAGTGAAGAAAATGTGGAAAAAATGAGGAGAGTAGTGATTGAGTTAATACCAAAGCTTGTTTATGCAAGTTCTAACAAAGGATTAGAGGGTATGAAGGACGCATTCGATGTGGCTATTGAAGGGTTTTTGAGGAGACTCAAGGAGCAAAGACAGCATAAATGGATTTGAAGCAATATATATATATATATATATATATATATATATATATATATATATATATATATATATATATATATACTAGTATGAATCCGTGTAATACACGGATTGTAAAGTTATCATTTTAAAAAATATAATTTAAGTCTAATATATATAACTGTTTATTCAATAATTTTAAAAAATATTACTATTTATTCAAGTATTATAATTTAATATAAATTTATATTGAAGAGTAAAATTCAATTTATATACACTCAAATATGAATTTGATTTCGTTGGTTAAAGTTTAATTTCATTGTTAAATTGATTTACTAATTTTTTTTTAAAAAAAATTATTGAATTGATCTTTCAAATTTTGTTATGATTATTGTTCTAGAATTAAATTATAAAAAAAAATAAAATATGTAATTTTAATCATTGAATAAAAAAAATATAATAAAGTTATTTGATAAAAAATATATAAATCCAACATAAATCAATTCGATTAAATAAAAAAATTAACAAAATTAATTTTAAAAAGTATAATATTAACCATGAAAAAAATTAATAACGTAAACAAATAAAAATTTAAATATAATAAAAAAATTAAAGGAAAAAAAGATAAACAATTTTTTAAAAAAAAATTAATTAAACGAAATTTTGAAAAATATAAAAGAATTAATTAATACTCCCTCCGTCTCTAGGTAAGAGTTTCATTTGCTTTTGGACACGTGGATTAAGAAATATTATTATTTAATGTGTAGTGTGTAGTTGTATTAGTGGGTGTGTGGGCCGTATGTTTTAATTGTATTAGTGGGTGTTGATGGATCTCATATGTCCAAAAAAGAAAATGGGATTCTTTGGGTGGGACAACCAAAATGGTACAATGAGACTCTTACATGGGGACGGAGGGAGTATAAATTTTAGAAAATAGTACTTCCTCCGTCCCAGGCTAAGAGGGTCATTTTACAATTTTGGTCGTCCCACATAAAGAGTCTCATTTTCTTTTTTGGACATATGGGACCCACCCACATCCACTAATACAATTAATACATGGGCCCCACACCCACTAATACAACTACCCACTACACATTAAATAATAATTTTCCTTAATCCACGTGCCCAAAAGCAAATGAGACGCTTAAGTTGGGAAAAATAGAAAAAATTAATACCTTTCTTCAAAACTTGAATAAAACTTCAAGAAAACTTTTATTCTTTATGTGTATATAATAAATGAATAAAGAGTTTATTTATAGGTGGAGAGTAATTATTTACACAAAAATTCACAAAAAAACTCAAAGGGTATGTCTTGCGTGAGACCGGCTCACATGAGACAACTTTTTGATTTTTAGAATAGTTATCATTTTCGCTATAAAACTTTATCACTTTCGTTATAAAATGTTATCACTTTTTATTTATTCAATAAATTGTTCATGAAATAGTATTATCACTTTTCATTAATTCATTATCACTTTTGTTTATAAAAGTTATCATTTTCTGGCAGTCTCATGTAATCCCGTACGTAAGACGGTCTCACACAAGTCTTTGTCAAACTCCCAAATATTAAAAATTACTAATGAAAAAAATAAAAAAACGAATTAAAACAAAAAAAATTAAATAAATAGAAAAAATAAACTAAAGAGAAATCATAAAAAATTATAAAAATAACAATGAAATAAAATTATTAATATAAAAAAATAAAAGATTAAAAAATTATATATTAATAAAAAAGAAAATTAAAATAAAAAAATAAAAAAGTTAATAAAAATTTTTTTAAAAAATATAAAAGAAAGAGCAAAAAATTTACATCCTAATTATTCGATCTTAAAGAAAAATTATTTATATATCATTAAATTTTTGAGTTATTCTGTAGTACACCTGCGTTAATAGGTTAAAAATAGGGGAGTGAGTTTTTTTTTAAATAATTATTTTATTATATTTGATGGTAAGGATCGAATTAAAATATAATCTAACGGCATTATAAAAAAATTTCAGTGCCTGTTTCCAGAAAATTTTATTGGTGATATTCAAACTCCATTGTTCGTATTGAATTCAGCTGTTGATTCGTATCAAGTATATATGAATTTTCATAAAAATATAAGAAACATACATGGAATACCATGAATTTTCATTTATTTTATTTCTAGGTGAATAGTTTTTCAATTAATTAATTGCTAATTAATTGCAAACATTAATAATATTTTCTTTTTTTGTGAATCATTAATAACACGATCTCTTAATGTAGGTAAAAACATATTAAATAAAATTACAATTACAAATTTTAAAAGAAACATAACGAATAAAATTTTGAAAAATAAAAATTATTTAATTTTAGCCACTTTCCATTTTGGGATATCTGTTTTTACTCATTCCATAAAAGGTAAAAATACAATACAAATCTTATCTACTTTTTACACTTTATTCATTAATCTCAATAACTTTATTTACTTTTTTACACTTTATTCATCATTCCAACAACTTTATTTACTTTTTATCTCAATATTACCAATTTATCCCTACTTTTTCTTACATTATATTATATAGTAAAAAAACAACACTTCTTAATTTAAATGTCCGTACAAACGGATAAAAATACCCGGTACGGAGAGAGTATATATTATTAAAAAGTAAAAGATAAATTTATTATAAATAAATTCAAAAAATAAAAAAAGAAAAAGATGATAATAAAATTAATTAAATAAAATTTTAAATTCATGAAAAAATCAATAACGTAAAAAAAAATACATACTAATAATTTAAATAAAAAATTAAATAAAAAATATAATAAAAAATGAAAAAATAACAAAATTAATTAAAAAATTGTAAAATATCCAAACAAAAGTTAATTACGTAAAAAAATCTAAAGATAAAAAAAATTACGTACTAACAATAAAAATAAAATAAATAAAATAATAAATAAATATATAAAAATAAAAAATAATCAAAAGAGAATATAAAAAATATAAAAGAATAAAAAGTCTTATTTATAGGTGAAGAGAGGATAAATTTTCTAAATCCTTTAGTAAATATATGTATGTATTTATCTATATTATTTTTTAATTAATAGTGATTTGATAATATTATATTAAATCTTAAAATAATATATGTATTTATCTGCATTAAATTTTAATTAATAATTAAAATATTTAATTTTAATTAAAAATTAAAATAATTGAGATTAATTTTGGTGATGACACATCATTAAAATTAAACACACACACATATAAATATATATATATATATATATATATATATATATATATATATATATATATATATATATATATATATATAATCATCAAAATCAAATAAACTCTATAACGGCTAGATTGGTATAACTTAATGTAATAAAATGAACTTATGAATGAATGGCAAAAATAAGATAAGATAACTCTATAACGACTATTTCTATTTAAGACAAATCCAATTTAAAAAAATTAATTAATAAATAATAAAATAAAATAAGATATGCTGATGAAAACAATTAAGTATTCCAAGATAAGAGACTGATAATGCTAAGGACAATCCAATTTAACATGTGACATATTATTCTAAGCCCAAATTAATTACCTGTAGATATTTATTAAAGGATCACTAAGCCTAGTTAGACCACCTTGATCGGATAAGATCTAACACTTATAATGAGCTGCAAATCCTAGGATCGATAAGGAATTAACTATTTCTCCTTCTATAGGTACTTCATGCTAAATTTCATTAACCTCTTTTGTCTCCTTACCAATTACGTAATATTGATGTTTTACCAAGTAATTAATATTCCAAATTGATTGTCTAACACTCTTAGGAATTATAGGTCAATCCTCTAAGACTGTCATAGGAAACAACAACTATCATGCCAGAAATAGAGAACCCTATTAACTATCAATCGGTGATACCGTCAAGAATAATTAAAGGAATCAAAACTCAAAACATAATAATATGAAGTCTCAAAATATCCGCTTTAATAAGGAAATAAACAATCTGCAGTATAAGAAATCCAAGTATAGGGCAATCAAATCACATAGTCAAAATTGTCTTAAGCCCTAACAATACCAAAAAGATACTAGCTCATGGTTTTACAAGCAACAACCATGTCAATGGAAGAAGACTTACCCATGAGTCTAAAAACTAAAAAGAATAAAGTAAAGAAAAGAAAATTTATTTGTTTGGTTCTCCTTCTTCAACTCCGTCCTCTCTAGAATTCCCGTCTCCGATCAAGTAGACGAATACTCTCTTGAATCCTCTCCAGATGGTGGATGGCGGATGATGGGTAGAAGATGAAAGGTGGATATGGTGGATTAGGGTTTAAAATCCTAGGTGATGGGTGGTGGTAGATTAGACGATTTCTCCACACCTTTATGTGGTGATGAGAATAAATTATATATAGGTGTGAGAATGGAATAAGATAAGGAGTAAAAAGGATGTGGGATCTTGAAAAAATCATGAAAAATATGATTATCGAATATATGGAGGGATGTTAGATTAGGAAATAACTTGGCCACCAAGAAAATAGGAAATAGAGGGTAATTTTCGTAAATTTTAGGAATTCTCACTGGCAGCTGCGCGATCTCACTGTTTTGAGTATAACTTCTTCATCTGATCTACGATTGAGGTAATTCATGCGTCCACGCTATCTTCATTAGCTTTCTAACCATGTATCACTTGACCAGTTTGGAATTTTACACGCGTATAGAAAAATTACGAAATGCAGTCCTTTGTTTCCTTGACATATTGCACAAATTCACCCTTCATTCTAACTTAGTGTTTTTTATAATTCTTCCTATCAAAATACAACAAAATACCTCTCAAGCACCATTCAGTCAATAATCATTCAAAGTATTAAGATTTGTGTAAATAATAGTAATTAAACACTCAAAGAAGTATCAAATCAGATACAAAAATATATGAATTTTCACTCTCATCAAACCCCCCAAACTTAAGGTGTTGTTCGTCCTCGAATAACGAAATGACAATCCAAGAGAAAATAACGAGATGGAAAGTCATGTTCTAAGAAAACGATCAAATCATCAAACTAAGCCTTCAAAAGATGTAATCAAACTTAACTTGATTCACATAACTTCAAATTCAAAAGTATCAATTCATTCAAAACATGCAAGGTGAGATAATTACTTCACCAATTCAAGTGTTCAATCCACCTATGCTCACATGATATTTATAATGTAACTCTCACGCCCATGTTGTATAAAGTGTACACCGTTTAGGTTATATACATGTGTGCTCTCAAATTCAATTCAAGTGCATGCGTAATCATAAGCTTACCTATTGTCTCAACTCTCCTTTTACTTGTAGCTAGTAAATCATGAATCAAAAAAGTTTTTTTATTGGGTTGTAACGTAGGCTCTTTGGTTAAGGTAGAAAAAATAGGATAAGTGACTCAAAATTCGGATCAATCAAGCTACAATCCATCTTAATCTTTCAATCTTCCTCATCACTTTCATTAAGTACAACTTCTCTTCATCTAGGGGTGGGTGGTATGGAATACCAAAGTTTTTGAGCTATACCGTATACCAAACCTAAAATATCGGTATTAGAAAAATCATACCTTTACCATATCGAAAGTTTCGGTATACCTTAGTTCGATATACCAAAACTTCGGTATAAGAAACTAGCATACTTTTTTCTTATCGATATTTAAGTACTTTCTCCGTCCCATCTCAATCTTTAAATATTTCTATTTTGGGCGTTCTATTTTAATCTTTACGTTTCCCTTTTTGTGGGATCCACCTAAAACAATTAACATATCACCATTGGATCCACATCCAATACTAATACACCTACATACTTTATATTATATATTATATTTTTCTACCTACTGTCTATTAAAATATTATACTCATTAATCAACGTGCAAAAAGTAAACGTAAGCATTGAAGTGTTCAATTTTAAAATATTAATAAAACATAATAAAAGTAAGAGTTTAATCCTAATGAATGATTGGTGTACCTGATAACCATTAAGTTTTAAATTAATTAATTAAAAATTACTCCTAATATACACTCTTAGATTAAAATTAAAATTAAAATAATTACAATTATACTCTAAATTTAAAATAATAAACCTTACAGTGCTTATACCTATATTCTTCAAAATTTCACTAAATTCAATGATGGGTCAATAGTTTTAATAAAATATTAGAATTTCTTTTAAGTGTTGCTTGAATAATGTGTAGTATCAATTACACAATTAAGAAGTTACTTCACCCAAGTAATTTTCTTGGCCCAACTTTCTTAAGCCCACATCTACTTCTCCCCCACTCAATTTCCATTGTGACAGGAGAATATAAATATGGTAATGATTTTTTCTTTGCTTGCTTTGCAAATCTTCTTCAAAATATGTGGGTGTGAATTTTATTTGTAGTAATAAATCTCTTAAAATTTTGTATAGATTATATCAATACAAATAATTTCCATATTTACAATAAGCTCATCACTATATAGATAATAGTGGATCATGATTGATTCTCCTCATCAAAATTTATAGAGTATCAACTAATAATTTTCTTCCTCTTTTCAGGTTACCCACGGTGCTTCAAACCCGTTTCCACGTAGATGGCCAGCTACACACTCACGTTTTTTTTTTAGACTCGTGCCCTTGATGGCGGTGTTGCAGACCCACAACTTCAATTTCAATAGGTTAAGGGTAATGAAATGGGCAATCGACACCGGCGTTGCGCATTCCTGGCGACTAGGGATTTATCCCAGTCGGAGGTCGTGGCGAGCCCGATGTGAGCCTACTGTTTCGGACCAAGTATTAACCAAGTCGAGACTATCTTTCCGGTCGTGGCGGCGATTGTCGGGTGTTGGAAATGAGAGGCAACGCCGTGCGTTAAACCTTTAATTTTCCGACAGTGACTCCCCGCAGTGACGACGGACTGGCGGTGATGTTGGGTGTTGGGAACGAGAGGTGATGCCTTGCATCGAACCTTTGAGTTTTCTAGCAGCAGCATCCCGTAGTAGCTTGATTTGGTTCTTCAATGCTGGAGTCGGCGATCACGGGTAATGAACGGACGAATCGGTGCTTCCGGCGGCGGATCTGACCGGGCTAGGCTTGGCAGCAGATCTGACCAGGCGGGCAAACGCAAGTTCAGCCTTACCGTTGGTGGCGCTGGCGCTGAATGGCGAGTAGCGACGGGCATCCTCTGAGACCGAAATGTGGCCGGCTCGGATCTTCATTGCTGGACGTCGGTGGGCAGATGGCACGGCGCTTCCGACGGCGGATCTGACTGGGCGTGGCTCGGCAGCGGATCTGACCGGGTGGGCATACGTGACCTCAGCCGTAACCTTGGGCAGCGCCGGCAGTGAAAGGCGGTAGATGGCATTTGTTTTCGACAGCAGCAGCGCGGCTGCGGCGTCTGATCTTCATCGAATACTCTTGTCTTTGGAGGAATAATTCACGTTTTTATTTTAGGAGGGAGAAAGCTTTACTAGCTGAAAACTTTTATTTCTGTGACTGATTTTTGAAGAGAGAACAGCACCCTTTTTCCCTTTTTGGCAGCAGATATTGACATGTTTGAGGATAATAAAAAAAATGGGATTATTACTAATAGTTAAGGGTGTATACGAGGAATTACTAATAAATACATTGATCTAAACGTTTATTTATTTTTTCACTTTTACCCTTATTTACAACGCTAAATATTTCAACGTTTTCACTTAACACTAGTTTCATTGAACACTAATGTACACTAACTCAAATAAAAACATTGAAAGTTCTTCAATTTAATTGCGTATTTTTTTTATTTTTTTCTTTAAGAATGCACACTAATGTACTTAACAATAGTTTCAATCGTGTGTTTTTCGTTTCTCTCTAAAAGATGCACACTGATGTACATTCGTAGGATTTTTCAATTTAATCACGTATTTTTTGTTTCTCTCTCAAGAATGCACACTAATGTTAATTAGTAGGATTCTTCAATTTAATTGCATATTTTCAGTTTCTTTCTCAACAGAATGTACACTAATATACATTCGTATAAATAATTTTGTACACTAATATACATGCATATTTTTCATCTTAACAATGCACACTATTGTACGCATAGATATAGGTATTATGGGAAAAACAAAATATAATTTTGTATTTATCGGTAATTTTCTGAAGCGAATGTATCGCTTAGTAATTTTTAAATACATTTTGTACTTACTATTTATTGACCCTAAAAAAATATAAACATTTGAATTTTTTTACACAAAGAATATATTAATAAAATAAAATAAAAAATAAATTATATGATTGGATGAATATTAAGAGAGAGAAATTATACATTTATTGTTATAGTAAAATGTGTTATTACTTTTCATGAATAACCTGATAAACAATTATCCAACCATCCACCAAAAGATTTAATGGCTGAAATTAAGTTAACCTAATATAATGGTTTAGAAGCCCTGGGTCATGTGTAAACAAGCTAAGTAAATCCAAAAAAAATGGAGTATCAAATAAAAGTTGTATTTTAAATATTTAACCAATTGAGAAATGGGTGGTCAAACAAATCAAAGGTGGAAAATTGATCACCATAAATCAATATACACGATTAAAATTAAAATATGCTAAAAAAGGAAATTGAAAATGGGTGGGAAAATTTGGATTTCAATTTTGACTTTCGAAGTCTGCTTTATTATACTCCCGGCCACTTACAATGTATCAATTTTACCATTTTGGACGTGCACTTCAAAGGTATCCATATTCCATATTTATATAAAAAGGTACACCCCATGGCCCACCACTTCCCTCTAATACAACTACTCACTACACATATAATAATTATATTCTTTAATCCACATGCAAAAAATAAATGGTTACCTTCTAAGTGGTCGGAAGGAGTATATACTAGTACTAGTATAATACCCGTGCGATGCATGAGATATTTTTTTAATTAAATAATTTATTAATATATTCATTAAAATGTAAAATTAAATTGAATTCATAAAGATTTATAAAACTTTTATATGAGTATCTTAAAAATAAAAATACATGTTTATAATAATTTTTTATTTAAATATAATAAAAATTATGTATTTACCAAGAACGTACATGTACTAAGCTTCTCATTATAAAACTTGTTTCATTATATAATGTTGATTGTTGATCTCTAATTTATATTTCTAAAAAATATTATCAAAAAATCAATATTTAATTTAGCACTATATTTTCAAGACATATTATTTAATGTGAGCTAATGATTTCAAAGTTCTAAGCCTCTGATTATATTATAAAAAAATTAATATAATTGAGTTGCTAATTTATGTCGAAATTTCTACTAAACTTACCAATACCGTAAGAACTCAAATACTCTCTCTAGTTACATGGGACTAATAACAAAATGTAGACAATATTTGCCTCTACTATTTAGTGTGTAATCAAATAATATGTTAGAAAGATTTTTTTTTCAAAATTTCCAATTTCTCTATGATCAAATACTCAAATGAATATTTATAATGATAGTTCTAATTTTATCAATAGTCATTTTATTTTTTATTTATTTTAAATTTCAATAGTACCTCCATCATAAATATCATCTTTCCGTCTACAATCTACTAATTTCAAATTTAATTAAAGAAGTACCAAAATTCTAATTATTGTGTCTATTGAACAATCCTGCAATATTAAACTCATATATTCTTCATAGTTATAGAATATGATAATCTTTCCATAAATATGATAAATTAATGGTCATAAAAGATATTATCCTCCCAATAAACAAATTGATCCAAGTAATTATAATCGAGTCTTCTCTTAAAATAATAATTTTTAGTTAAAAAATAAATCTCAAATGCACTACCTATGGCTAAAGAAAGAAGGTCTAAAACAATCGGTATGGAAAGACGATCAGGATCTATTCTAAAAGACTCCTTCGGTGAAGACCTAATAAGACCTTGGGAGGAAGCCTTTGAATCGGATTTGAATTCCAGTTCGGGGCAGGAAGGAGAAACTCTCATTAGAGGTGTGGGAATCTAGATCTCTGTACGAATTCCATATATGATACCTTTAAACTTTGACCAAGTGTCTTGAAAAAGAATATATCAATTATATCTCGACTTTATATGGCATGTAGAAATCTCATTTATAACCTTAAATCCTCCGTGAAGCAATAAAGAAACATTAATATTAAATGTTGGGATTACGTATAGATTTTTAATGAAGAAAGATCTCTTAAATATTTTATTAAGATTAACTTTTATTGAATGAAAATTAGCAATAGATTGATTGATTAGTATTTAAATTCATTAATAAATAATATAAAAAATTGAAATTGGTAAGCAAGGAAAGTTTAATAATAAAAAATAAAAAAATTCAAATTAACAAAGAATTTACACGTCATAAAGGAGTCATAGAGTGATGTCACAACAATATAAAAAGGTAAAATATTATTATAAAGATACATACACGTCAGTGAATTAAAATTAATACAATTTGTTAACGAATTAAAAAGCAATTTTTTTTTTAATGTTGTTATTTTATAATTCAAAATTAATAGTACTACTGAATATAAAAAAAAATAATAAATTCATTAAAAAGCATATACTCCATATTACAGAATTAAAATAAATTAATTCAATTTATAATAATTTATAATACGAGTTGTTAACTTATCTATTGAAAATTAAATAAACAACATACAAAAAGATCAAATTAGAACATAAGAATGCCCTAATTAACCTATTATTTTGAAAAGATACATAAAATTCATATTAAATTTTGGTATATAAAGTAACACAAATCATCAAATTATTTATGTAAATATTTTAATCTCATTGAATCATCATTAAATTAATTGACTCAATTTTTAATATTAAATAATAAATCAAATGAGTAATTAATGAAAAAAAAATACATATCAAAATCTCAAGTGATAATGGGGCGGTGCATAAGTACAAAGTTAATATGGTTATTGATAGATTGATTAACATTTTAATTAGTACAAAGTAAATATGGTTATTGATATTGATTAATATTTTAATACAAAAATTTAAATATAATGATTTATATTAACATTAATTAGTTTTAAAAAATTGAATTAAAAATATAAAATTGGAAAGTACAATAATAAAATTATTGTACTAGTAACTGAGCACGTGCACGATATGTGTTATTTTTAGGACAACAACTTTACTTAATTTTATGGTGTTTGTAAAGTTTAATTTTGTTATGGGTTTAAAGCACTTATAAAATCTTTCGAGTCTGTTAAGTTGGTCAATTCGTATAAGTTTACTAATATCTTTTTGCTATGAGGTTAAAATAGAAAATTTTAGCAATTTAAAATGGAACAATAAATTTTTCTTTTTTCAAAATTATAAGATCACATTCTATATTACTAATTTATAAAACATCAATCAATTAATGACATGTTATACCGTTAATTAACTCAACCAAATTTCCATTGCAAATAATTTAAAAGACTCATCTAAAGTTTTGTGTATATAATTATTTAATTATTTTAATGGGTGAATGAGATTTATTTGAAAATTTTGAATATATTCAAATAATATATTTAATATTGTTCAATTTTTAATAAATAATACTACCTACTAACTTTATTGACTTTGGATGGTATTGTAGTATTTTTAGGTAATAAAAAGTATAAAGTAATGATATGGGTGTGAAAAGAAGTAGCAAATTTGAAAATAAAGTAACTTTTGAGATTGTCGGATAAAGTAGGGTTTCCTTTTTTGGGTGTGAAAGATTATGTGGGACAAACAAATAAGAAAGTGTGAAAAGTATTATGTGGGGGAAGGAGTACTATATTATTTCCTAATTTGAAAAGGTCATTATTATAATTATTTAATTATTTTAATAGGTGACTGAGATTTGTTCGAGAAATAGATGTTATAGATTTGGACTATATTATTTTCTAATTTGAAAAGGTCATAATTACAATTATTTAATTATTTTAGTGGGTGACTAACTAAAAACATTATGTCATAAACCCTAAATCCTAAACCCTAAACCATTTAGAAACATTAAACCCTTAATTCTAAACCCTCTGGAAACATTATGTCATAAACTCTAAACCTGTATAATTATTTAATTATTTTAATGAGTGCCTGAAATTTGTTTTAGAAATATGATTTATTTGAAAATTTTGAATACATTCAAATAATATATAATATTCTTATTATTTTAAATTTTGAATACATTCAAATGATATATAATATTCTTATTATTTTATATAATATTATTTATATACATTCAAAATTTTAATAATTTATATTATTTATTTATTTAGAATATTACTCCCTCCGTCCGCCCGAAAGGTCCAAATTTTGTCATTTTGGGCGTTCGCACCAAAGGTCCACATTTATCTTTTAAACACATGAGACTCACACACATCACTAATACAAAAAATTTATGGGACTCATACACCCCACTAATACAACTACCAACTGCACCTTAAATAATAATACAACTTAATCCACGTGCAAAAAATAAATGTCCACCTTTGTGGCGGACCGACAGAGGGAGTATTTTAAACTCAATTTTTTTTACATAGGTCAATAATGAAAACAAAAGTACGATGCAGGCATGCTGCATGGGGAAGTAGAGCGTCTGCTATTGTTTTTTTGAAGAAATTTAAAATTTAAATGGTTTCCAAGGCATAATAATTGCAATTCTGTTCATTCTAGTATAATATTCCAACCAAAATCACTATACATATACAGAACTAATTTACAATTAAAATAAATAAAAAATAAACTTTCCATTTTAAGAAGAAGTTTTGGGCAGAAAAAATAAACTTACTATTAGCATATTTTTAATATACTAAAAGAGAGTTAAATTTTGATGATGTGTCATTTTCACAATTTTTCTTAATTATTTTAATTAATATTTATTTATTTAGATTTGAATAAAATATGATCAAATCAAAATTAATTATTAATTAAAATTTAATGCAGATAAATACATATATTCAATTAAAGATTTGAATATGATATGATCAAATCAAAATAAAATCATATTTGAAAGCAAAAAAAATATTCCCTCCATTAGCTTCTAAGGTATCCATTCCACTATTTCTGTCATCCGCTTCAAAGGTATCAATTTTCTCTATTTAGTAAAAAAAAGTACACAATATGACCCATCATTTTCCTCTAATACAACTACCCACTTTACCTATAATAATAATACTCCTTAATCTACATATAAAAAATAAATAAAGACCTTAGAACTGTCTACGTGCAAATGGATACCTTACAATCGGACAAAGGGAGTATATTTAATTATTACTTTATTAATTAAAATTTAATGCAGATAAATACATGTATTCAATTAAATATTTGAATATGGATATGATCAAATCAAAATAAAATCATATTTAAAGCAAAAAAATATATTTAATTTTTCTTTTACCTATAAATAAGACTTATTATTCATTTAAGACAAAGTCTGTTGTGAGACGCTACTTATGTGAGACCGTTTGTGAGACGTGTTAAAATATGTTTATTATGTAGATAAAGTATATTTAATGGTTGTTAAAGTATGTCTTGTAAAGTATGATGGATGATGAATTAAAGTATGATTTTAGGATATTATAATATGATTCAATATTAATATATTTTAACTGCAAATAAGCATATTTTACCTATATGATAAGCATACTTTAATAATGGGTCAACCCGTTTCACAACCATCTCACAGAAAACCCGTCTCACAAGAGTGTCTCTCTTCATTTGATTCACATGCACATGAATTATTATGTCGAAACTTTCTCCAAGTTAGTATTCAATTTTTTATTAATTTTTTATAATTTTTTAATTAAATTTGTTATATTTTATTTTTAATTTCTTTTAATTCATGCATATTTATTTATTTTGAATTTCTTTATGCTTAATGTCCATTTTTTATATATTATTTATTTCTTCTAATATTGTTATGATTTTGTCATGGCAAAAGCTTGTGTGTGCTCGGGCACACTGAGCACATTCGGTGTGCCTTTAGAATTTTGTGCTAAATTGTATACCCTTTAGTATAAAGATGTGTACCATTTATTTTACAAGGCAACACTTGTGTGCGCCCAGGTGCATGAAAGTACACTCCGTGCACCTTTAGAATTTTGTGTTAATTTGTATACCTTTTAGTATAAAGATGTGTATCCTTTATTTTCTGAAGTAAAATAAAAAATATAATGAAAAGTGTATACCCTTTAGAACAAATGGTGTATCATTATTAATTAAAGTGTATACCCTTTAGAACAAAATAATGTACCCTTATCCGTAATTTTTTTAAATATAATTTAGCTTATTTATTTATATTTTCTTTAATTTTGTGATGATCTTTTCTAACTTTTAAAATCATTTTATTTTTTTTGTTGATTCCATTATTTTTTTTATTTACACATTTATCAATTTTATTTATTTTATTTCTTAAAATTTTTTATTTATTTTATTTCTGTTAATTATCACACACATATATGGATAAATAGAAATATTAAATTAGTTATTTTTAGAGTGTTATTAATAAATTTATTGATTGATTCGTTATAATTGATGATATTTATTATTATTATTTTAATTTTATAATATTTCCTTTTTTATTTCTTTTATTAATACATAATAATATATTTATTTATTTTTAGGGTGATTTGGGTTTAATTGATTTATTTTAGGCTATAAAAATAATTATTTTTCACAAATTTTCTCAATTATTTTAATTATGTATTAAATTAGTTATTTTTAGTGTTATTAATCAATTTATTGATTGATTCGTTATAATTGATGATATTTATTATTATTATTTTAATTTTATAATATTTCCTTTTTTATTTCTTTTATTAATACATAATAATATATTTATTTATTTTTAGGGTGATTTGGGTTTAATTGATTTATTTTAGGCTATAAAAATAATTATTTTTCACAAAAATATAATGAAAAGTGTATACCCTTTAGAACAAATGGTGTATCATTATTAATTAAAGTGTATACCCTTTAGAACAAAATAATGTACCCTTATCCATAATTTTTTTAAATATAATTTAGCTTATTTATTTATATTTTCTTTAATTTTGTGATGATCTTTTCTAACTTTTAAAATCATTTTATTTTTTTTGTTGATTCCATTATTTTTTTTATTTACACATTTATCAATTTTATTTATTTTATTTCTTAAAATTTTTTATTTATTTTATTTCTGTTAATTATCACACACATATATGGATAAATAGAAATATTAAATTAGTTATTTTTAGTGTTATTAATAAATTTATTGATTGATTCGTTATAATTGATGATATTTATTATTATTATTTTAATTTTATAATATTTCCTTTTTTATTTCTTTTATTAATACATAATAATATATTTATTTATTTTTAGGGTGATTTGGGTTTAATTGATTTATTTTAGGCTATAAAAATAATTATTTTTCACAAATTTTCTCAATTATTTTAATTATGAATTAATATAGATAATTACATGTATTTTTTTTAGATTTGAATACGAATATGATTGAATCAGAATTAATTACTAATTAAATTTTAATATAGATAAATACATGTATGTGCTTAAAGATTTGAATATGGATGTGATCAAATCATATTTGGAAGCACAAAATATATTTAATTTTCTCTTTACCTATAAATAAGAACTTTTATTCATTACACACGCACAAAAATTATTCTCCCGAACTTTTCTTCAAGTTAGTATTCAATTTTTATTTATTTTATTTGAATTGGAAGGAATTGGCTCAAAGATTCTTAAGTAAATATTTCCCTCCATCAAAGATGTTGCACTTGAAAGGTCAAATCTTCCAATTTAAGCAAATGCCCCTTGAGAGTCTTAGTGAGGTTTGGGATCGTTTCAAAGAAATGATAAGGAGGTGTCCGCAACACGTATGAAAGAGAGAGGATTTCCAAAATGGAAGAAGTATGCATGAAACATGTGAAAAAGGTAGAAGCACCTAAGGAGGATGTTACCAAAAAGGCGATTTCGGATATACTTAAAAGAATGAACGCTAATTTGCAAGTGTCTCCGAATTCTACGCCTATGAGAAATCAACAAGTGTTCTCCAATCCTCAATAAGGCATGTCTATGTCCAATATGGGTCAATCTTCTCAAAGTTGTCAAATGCTTACTCACATCCCTCAACAAGGTATGTCTCCCAATTTTGGATTGCAAGATACATGGTGTCCACTGGAGATGTCACTTGAGGAAGTTGCCTTCATGCAAGGAAGGAACTTCCAAGGAAATTATGGTGGTGGATTTGGTAACCATGGAGGGGGATATCAACCAAGACAAGGAGGATGGAGTCAAGGTAGTTATGGAGGAAATGTCAATCAACCTCGTAGGTATGAGAATTTGTCATATGGAAATCAAGAGAATGCCCTCACTCTTCTACCGGGCACTAATCCGGGGGAGAAAGCTCAAAATAGAGAAGGGAAGCCTATGTTGGAAGATCAAATATCCAAGATGTTTGAATTTATAAAGGAAGATAAGGAGGAGAGAAGGCAAAGAGATGAAGTGATTGATAAGAGAATCAAAGCACTTTAAACTCAAATGAGTCAAATGGCAACCGAGCACGGTGAAATGCATCGTAAGGGTAAGTTTTCTTCCACTACAATGTTTGTATGTTACCGTTTGTAATATGGAAAGTAAGGTGGAGAAATGGTTAGTGGAAACAACAAACATTGTTTCGAAGGTTGAAGAAGTAGTTTGTGATGAAGTTGTGTCCAAAGTGGAGGAGGAAGTTGCCATTGATGAAGATTTGTCTTTTGATGATGAGAAGATAATTGGTGAATTTTTGTCTTTGTTTGATGATGAAAGTAAGTGTGATGAAGAGGTGGTGTTGAAACAAGATCATGAAATTGTTGAAGTTGATGCTTCGTTGAAGAGTGAGGATCCCGGTAAATTTGTTCTTAATTGTAAAATTAGAAATGGGGAATATTTTTATGCTATATGTGATCTTGGTTCAAGCATTAATGTGATGCCTTTGGAAATTTTTAAAAAACTTGGCATTGGGAGGTTAAAGGAAACGAATGTGGAAATCGGAATAATGGATGGTTCAATGATATAACCCCATGGATTTGTGGAGGATATATTTGTGAAAATAGAGGATTTTTTCTTTCCGGTGGATTTTATGGTAGTTGACAAGCAAGCGGATCATTTGATTCCATTGATTTTGGAAGACCGTTTTTAGCAACCAGAAGAGCAAAATTTGACTTGGATAGGAAGGAACCCACACTCCGTTAAAATGAAAGAGTATTGGTGTTATATAGCAAGAATTTGAAAGGGATGATAGAGATCGAGTGTTAAGTGAGATTTTAAAAGATGAAGAATTAACTAACTTTTTACTTGAATTTGTAGGAAATTTTTCTTCAAAGATGATCAAGTTTGGGGGGAATCCACATGTTGATTGTAAGATTGATAAAGGGCCTCTGAGATTTAAAAACATGAGAAAAAGAGGAAACGAAGTAAGTTCAAGTGTTAGAGGAGCACGAAGTGTTGATAAGAAGGTCGTTAAAGGAATGTTTAAAGTGAAGATGAGGTCTGATGGGGTCTTGGATTTCTCCGATTGTTAAAAGCCTAAATGCGTCTAGCTCGACGATGTTAAATCGAGCGATTGATGGGAGGCAACCCATTTTTTGTAAGTTTTCTTATTTAGTTTTTCTTGTATTTAGGTGTGTAGGTGGATTATTCTTATGGAGAAAAATACCATGGAGAAGACGAGATGTGCTTGATTTGGAATGAAGATGTATGCCATGCTACTCTTTACAAACCTAAATTTAACACTTGTGTTAATTTAAGTTTGGGGGGAGATGCGTGGTGGCCATACTTAAATTTTGGAGAGCACATACGTCATCACAAGGTAAGTTTATGAAGATCATTGGTGGAAACTACAAGGGTAAGTCTCACCACTTTTATCAAACTTAATTCTCAACTTATTTCAATTTAAGTATGGGGGGATAGTGCGTGGTGTGTCTTACCACTTGTGTGTTTGATGTATCATATTGATTGTTTTGATTGTCTTGTGTGTCTTGATTATCTTGTGTAAAATTGGGTCAATTTAAAAAAATTTCTCATGAGTTTGGTTTGTTTTGGTACGTTTGGTGGTGTCAAAGTGCATGATAATCCGATAGTTTTGATCATAATTGTGGAGCTGATATTGTGATGAATTTTGAGTATGAATAGAGTGTATTGGAAGTGTAAAAACAGGGCAAAAACAGGGCTTGAAGTTAAAATTGGAAGAAATAGGGGAACAGTTACTCCCATGTTCAGTACACAGCCCTGTAAGAGGTAGATGTGTACTGACATTAGAAGCAGCTACTCGCCTAGGACAAAGGGCAAGATCCGAACTCGAGCCGTATAGGAAGTAGAAGCACAGGCTGTGTACCGCGCATGGCCCTGTAACATGAAGCCGTGCTCGAGCATCAAAACACCTACACGGCCATGACCGAGGCCATGTGAAGAACTCGAGCCGTGTAGAGAACAAGAACTCGAGCAGTGTAGCAGGACACGACCCGTGTCATGTTAAAAGTCAGATTTTAAAATCCGACTTTAGAACACTCTTGTTCATTCCGTACTCATCTCCAAACACGCCCTCCACTCCGAATGCACTATATCAGTAAGAATTCATCTATAAACACCCATAATTCAAGTTAGTTTGAGTGAGTGAGATCACGTTCGTCAATTTTCTACACCAAAAAGACTTCTCCAACTCAAAATTGAAGTATGAACTCTATGAGCCCTAATTTTCGAATTCTTTGAGATTTTGATAGAAATTGAGCAAATTGATGCATAGGCTTTTTGCTATAGTGAGTTGGGAATGTGTTTATGATTGTTGAACATAAATGTGTCGATTTAATTGTTGAATTGAACAAGAGTTAGGGTTCATGAGGTATAAATTTGGGGGATTTATGAGTTTAGTTGAATTTTGATGATTGTAATATTGCACATAGATTGGGAATGTTAGTATGATGATTAAATTGACATGAAATAGTGCTTAGGTGTTTAGGATTTGGGCATGAGGCTATGTGATTCTTGTTTGAAAACATATTGAAAAGTTGTGCATGCCAAGTGTTCGATGAAATGTCAAAGTGATAATGTCGTGCAATTTTGAAGTCATATTCGCATTGTGAGTAGTGATTGTATACTTGAAGAAGTTACATGTGAAAATTTTGTGCATACATTATGGAAATTTGAGGTGAAATTCATGAATGATTGAATGATTGATTTGTTGGTGATGCTTGAAGCTAAGTCGAAATCTTTACATGATGAATAATGCATGATAGAAGTCACAGTTAGTTGAATAACACGTGATGATTCTAAGCTTAATGTACTGTCATTACTTCAAAATGAAGTTGAATATAACTTGTATATTGATTTTGTAGATAGCTGAAAGGAGAGTTAGAGCACGAAATGAGGACTTTATCATTGTTACTGATCTAAGAGAACTTGCTAATCTCGATGCTAAAATTAATGAAGGATGGGATTCATCCGGAGTATTTTGGGATAGAGTTTGAGGATTATTGGGGAAAATACGTACTCTGGTGGCAATCACTCTTCCCGAAGATTAAAACAACTCGTTTCCAAGATACCACAACTATGGAAGGGCTTAGAATAGAAGGAGATGAGGAGGAACCACCACAGCATCAAGTGGAGTTTGAAGAGCAAGCCCTTGAGCCACCACAATTTGAAGAGGAAGAGCAACAAAATCAGCCACGGATGGGTCCCGAGCATGGAAATGAAAGATGGAATTACATAATGGATGAGGTGAGAGAGATCAGACATGTTCAGCAAGGGCACGAAGCACGTTGAGAGAGATTAGAGAGACACAACAGGTGCATGGGATGCACATTCAAGAGCTCGGGATGGACATCGTCATAGGGAATATTATGAGGAGTGGTCTCGGGTGCATGCCAACAATATGGAGGAGATGATGACCATGATGTTCAACTTCTAATTACCGGCATCTCCTCATGCCTTCATATCATGGAATGCTTATCATCCACCTCCATCTCCGGAGCCATGAAAGGAGACATTTTAGTGCTTATCACTTCTAGTAGTTGATTTGAAGAAAGTTAGACTTGATTTGATTTGATAAGATTTGGATTGGATTGTACTTTAAATGTTTTGTATTTGGGAGGTTTTACTTTGGGATTTTATTTCAGTTTTATGCGATTTTATTTCCTTTTATTTTTGGTATTTTAGTTTGATTTTTATAATTTGGATGTGATGGGAATTTGAGCTTACTTATTATGGATGAGAATTAATGTGCTTAAACTTTTTGAGATGGATGATTTTTGTTCATGTATGTTATATGTTTTTGTTATGTTTCTTGTTTGGTAAGTCTTTGCTTATATGTTATGTTTGTGATTTTTCATTCTTGTATAGGTTGGTTTGATGGTATGTTTTGGGAAGGTGTGAAATATTTTGAATATGAGCTAGGATAAATTATTTGTGATCAGTGATGGCAAGCATGTTAAGGATTTCTACTTGTTGAAATTGTGGCATGAATTACATAATTTGTTCAATTTTGAGAAGTATGAAGGTTAATTAGGTTTCTTTTGGTCCAAGCAAAAGTTTGTGAGAATTGAGCCTCAACCGTGCCTTCATGGTTAATTCTTTATAAGAGGACCGGTTGAACTTAGACAAACTAGAACTTGTTCATGGACTGTAGGAACGAAGCCCGAATGGTTAAAATTTGTGATATGATCTTAGGTCATCCTTGTTAAATGAGTCATAGCCATATATTTCCTTACTCAAACATCATCCCTAGTTAACCATTTTTGAGCCTTAAAGCCTATTTCTTGTTATTTGAGCACAATACAAGCTTTGAATACCTACTTAAGCCTTATATATATAGCCTTTATGTGAGTGATTGAGGAGATAATGGTTTATACGGTTTGATGTGAGAGATGTGCAAAAGAAAGAAGGAAATGGTAAACAAGCAAGAAAAGGATAAAAGAGTTCAAGCAAATGCAAATGTGACTTCAACAAAAGGAAAAGGAGCAAAATTGTAAAACATGCTCAACAAAATTCAAAAGTCAAAGAAAGGAAGTGTACAAAGTAAAAAAAGCTCAATGAATCCATGGTATGTTAATGTTTAGTGTTCATGAATACTTGAAAAAGGGAGGAAGTTTGAAAATGAAGATGTTGGAAAGAAGAATCATCTCTTCGATTATCTACACATGCATAGTCACTTCTATCTAAATCTATCCTACCCGACCAAAGAGCTTAAACATTACATCCAAATATAAAGACATTTTTTATCACTTTTTGAAACTAGGGTGGCTTGTGAATATAGTCCATGAGCAAGCCTATGGTGAGTCGGTTCTAACCGATTGACGAGTGTGATTAACCCTACTCTATAGAGTGTTGAGTGAATTTGATATCCTATGAGAGGCTTGGATTGGTAGGAATTTAAATACTCTTTTGTTTTCTTAAGATTAAATTTGTTAATTCTTTATGTCATAAGTTTGATGAGGTAGGAGTACTTAATGTGATTTTGTAATCCTTATTACTTGTGATGTATTGTGGTTTATGTTCGTTAGATATTTTCCTAGGTGAAAATTAATCCTCTTGATTATTATTTTTCGTTGTTTGAGGACGAACAACACTTTAAGTTTGGGAGAGTTGATCGGTGTCATTTTCACCTAGATTTTAGTGTCTTTTTATTGTGATTTTTGGATATTTTTATCTGTATTTGTATAACTTTTGGTGGAGTTTTGTGTTAATTAAGAGAGATGTGTACAGATTGATAAAGTGTGGAAATAAGCTTAAATGTATGTAAAACAGGTAAAAAATGGAGTAAAACGGAGTTGGGAGCTGAAACGAAGAGGCTGGCCAGGACTGGACCACTCGAATCGAGCTCTGAAGCTCGAGTCGAGCTCGGGTCGTGTTCCGTGCACGGGCCTGTTCGAGGTGGCCGTACGCGAGCATCAAAAATCGCTACACGCCCATGCCGAGGTCGTGTGTTGCACTCGGGTCGAGCTCCATAACACGCAGCAACATGCCGAGAAACGTGTGCCGACTCGAGTCGAGCTGTGCAGCTCGAGTTGAGTATGATTCCAGCACCACTTTTGCAGGTGTTCTAGAAGAGTCCAAGGGGTATAAATGCCCAATTTCAGCGTAATTTACGAGAGAGAGTCCATTTGGAGCTGTTACAAAGATCAAACATACAATTCCACACCATCTTTTCACACAGTCTCTCCTCTATCCATTTTCCACAAATTTCATCCATTCAATCCATTGGATCCACCAAAATTCATCCATCATTCTATCATTCCATCAATTTAAGAAGAGAAGATCATCATTAATTGAAGAATTTGGCATGTTGAAAGGAAGGAAGGCCAATTCCACAAAAGGGAAGCCGATCTACTTTTTACTTGTGATTTTTCTTCATATTTTGGCTCACATGGAGCAATTCATTGGATGTATTGATATGAACATCATGTTTAGTGACTAGTCCTATAGTAGGGCTAATTATATGATTGGTTGAAAAGAATGATATATATATAGGATTTGAGATGTTGAATTGAGTTGATTTTAGACTTCCTTTTATGATTAATGATTCAAGTTTCATTTTTCTAAGTGTGTGATTGAATTTCTAGTTCAATGTATTAGGATGGTCATTCCAATGCCTTGTTTTATGATTTAATTGAATCACTTAGGTGAATAAACTTGTATGTTAATGTGAGGGGAGGTAAGTCATACCCTCTTCACATTTAGAACGCTTATAAAGGGACACTTAAGAAATTGAGTGAAAAGAAATAAACTTATGATCATAGTACCTTAAGGGAATTGAGAGTAAGAACAATCTTAGGGGATTTAGGCTTGTCAAAAAGTCGAGAACCTAATCACCTTGGCCTTAGGGGTTAGGGGTAAAATTGCTATTGTTTTTAGTCCTTGATTAACGAAGTTCAATATTAAGAGTCATGCATATCTAGCTAGTTTCTTAACCATGAGTATAATTAGCATTGTTCTCTTCTTAAATACATTCTATCCACATTCCATTCATCTCGTTACGTGATTGATACTTGATACTAGTAGTTGTTAATTGATTTTTTTAGTTAATTGAGTAGAGGAATTATTAGTATAAAACTAAATCTTCAATCTTGTCACTCTTACAAAGCATAATTGATGATAAATTCGGATACAACCTAGAGTTTACTTTCCCTTGGGACGACATACTTATAAATTTTGTTACTTGGTCACACGTGTACAACAACGATAGAGTACTCTTACTCTAAAATCATTTTGATACTAAAAATGAGACAAAGAACACAACTCCAGTGGCGTCTCTGAAGGATTCGCCAGTTCCAGTGGCGCTTCTATCTTGGAGGAGAGAGAAACCCAACGTGTTTTAAGAAAACGCCAGTTCCAGTGGCGCATTTAACACGGATGAGATTTTAGCACCAGCGTCTGAAAAAAAAAAGCCATTAGGAGTGGCGTCTATTAAAACAATTACATTGGGAAAACGCGAAAGCCCTACAAGCATGCTCTAATATTCGATAGACTATATAGGCTTTGACCTATTTTTTTCAGAACTCACATTATTTTCAAAAATTTCATAAAGTAGGATCATGTCAAATTATTATTAACCTTATTATTTTTATTTTTAACTCATACAAATTTACTCCTCTCCATAATTTGTTCATCTATAAAAGACGTGCTTTTGTTCCTCCTTCATATGCTCCTTCCAACTTTCCCTTCATGCTTTTGTTCAGTGGTATTGTTTTTCATATGCTCATTCAACTCAAAGGCAAAGATTCAAAGAGAGGTTTTTCATATGCTCATTCTATCAAGATGTTAATAGGGAAGAATTTTATTTTGTTGCTCTCTATTTTTTTAATTTTCGTAGTTTTATTTTTTTAGTATTAAAAAAAATACTAGTCTAATGGTTAAATTTCTTTTGAAAAGGTGAACCTCTTGGTAAAGTTTTAAATCAACTTGTATTTTGCATTGCACGTGGTGTTCCAGACGATAATCAAGGACTGAACATTGCACCTGGTGTTCAAGACGATAATCAAGGACTTTGAACTTGATAATTTTAAGGTGGGCACTTTCTTCTTACCTTTTAATTTTAATACTCTTAAATGTTTTGTTATTTATTACATAATTGTTGTTATTCATTATATTATTATGTTCACTGCTCATTACTAGAAAATGTGACTCCTATAATATTTGTGAGTGTTATGTTAGACTAATTATGGTAATATATTATAAGGATTAGAATCTTGTGTGTTCATATTCATTAAAATATTTGCCAAATGATTAATTTTTTACTCCTATAATATATGTATTTAAATACTTGCAAGATTGATGTAAGAATGACTTAAAGAATATTATAAGCAATACTTGCTAAAAGTTAGTTAACATATTATAAAGTATTATAATATTCTCTGTTTTTTAATAAAGGATGAAAATCTTGTGTGTTCATATTTCATTCAAACACTTGCCTAATAATTAATTTTTACTCATATAACATATGTATATAAATACTTAAAAGATTAATGTAAGAATGACTAAAAAAATATTGTAAGCAATACAAAAAAAAATATTGTAAGCAATACTTGCTTAAGAGTTAGTTAAAATATTAAGTTATTTAAAATAAAACAATACTTGAAATATTTAGAATTAGGTAAATATTTTTTCTTATTATAATATTGGTTTTTTGAGTAGTTTATGTATAAAAACTTCTAATAATACTTTTTTCTAGTAATGAATTATAAGGATGAGAATCTTGTGTGTACATATTTCATTCAAATATTTGCCTAATAATTTATAACATGGAGTAATTTATAAATAATGACAGAGTGCAGTCTATTGCAATACAACTTTGTAGTTCTATGGCACATTTCATCCCTTAATTTATGAAACATTGTGGTTTTTGTATTATTTTATTTTAAAGTTAAATCTTTATTTTTAAAATTTTACGAGTTTTAAGATGTATCAAATGCATGTAATTTAACTCTTATATGTAGTGTAATATTACATATATAATTAAAAAAAAAGTTAGTTAAAAATCTTATTTAAAGTAAAACAATACTTGCAATATATTGACTTAAAAATGATGTAAATAATTTTTATCATTATATTATTGATTTTTTTAGTAGTTTTTGTATAAAAACTTCTAATAATACTCTTTTCTAGTAATATATTATAAGAATGAGAATCTTGTGTGTCTATATTGCATTCAAATATTTGCCTAATAATTAATTTTTTATTCATATAATATATGCATATAAATACTGATTGCCAGATAAATGTTAAAATGACTAAGATTATTTTTTTATTAAATGTAAGAATCATAAAGAATCTATTAATACATCATTACATAATTGTTTAAATGGTCACTTACTATATGATACATTAAATAATGCATAATTGCTATAAATTATATGACTCAAAGCACTAATACTCATAACTATACAATTATGATTGTGATACCATAATTACCATATGTATTTGCACAATTTGTTTTGCACAATTTGATTTGCACAATTTTGCTTTCCACAATTTTGTTTTTGTACAATTTCTTTTGCACCTTTTGCACAATTTCTTTTGCACATTTTGTTTGTAAATTTTATTTTGCATATTTTGTTTTGCAAAATTTCTTTTACATATTTTGTTTTGCACTTTTTTTTTTCACATTTAAAATACACAAGTTGAAAGATGAGATCATAGTCAAAATTGATAGTTAATACAGTCTAGTTCGGCAATTCATAGACAAAGGTATAAATAGTGTGGAATATAAGATATAATATGTTGTGAAAGGAGAAAAGAGTGTAAAAAGGGGTTAATCTATAGTGAAAATTAATATAAAACCTTGTTCATAGATCTCAGACTAGCATAGCAATTACCTACTGCTGAATCTGATCTCAACTCACAGCAAGTATATACACCTCCGAACGGTGATTCTTTTTTTAAATAAGAGAAAATGTACACTTCCAATTTTCCTTTCAGAATGATAAATAGCTCAAATTAAAGCCACAAAATCCATTTCTTAGAAGAAGAAGAAATTTTAAATTCTACATTGTAAGCATTCTATCAACAGATGTATAATATACACTATGATATCACCTCGTTGAGCACCACCTGCTTCTAAAAAATTGCAAACAGCTTCTCACTGAATGCATCCTCTCCCTACGTTGGACACTGCTTGCTCCGAAAATCGTCGGCTAGCAACGTCTGGACAGCCCGCATAGCCTCGGCGCTAGGATCGGGCCCGAACATCGAATTATCGCCCCTCAACGAACAAGGATCCGCCCCATCTTCGAAGCTCCCCAAACACCATGCCCCTGGAGAGAAGCGATTCGTTCGACCAAGTAACTCTGTCGATCTTGTCCAAAACCGGGTCGTCTTTGTAAAACTTCCGAGCAAATGGGGATCTGTTGTTTATCATCTTGTTGAAGTCTTTCATTTAATGATCTCGGGTGCTGTTTCGGGGGGCTGTCCCAAGCAATGTAGTGGAGATCATGACTTATAGATGTGTGTTGAATCTCTTTTGTGTTGCAAATAACTGTGTGGAAATAGCCTTCAGGAGATGAGACAAAGTTCGTCTAGTAAATGAGGATCGTTCGTGGAAGGTTGTTCCAACCCA
Source organism: Pogostemon cablin (assembly GCA_023678885.1). Lineage (NCBI taxonomy): Eukaryota > Viridiplantae > Streptophyta > Magnoliopsida > Lamiales > Lamiaceae > Pogostemon > Pogostemon cablin. The sequence goes on along the minus strand of CM042978.1, from coordinate 15,218,584 downwards.
TTATGCAGTATTCGTCAAACGAGCAGGTTAGAACCACCCAAGCAGAGCCTGTAGAAGAAGTACAAGAGCAATTCAGACATGATCTAATAATTCTTTAAACAAGAAAATCATCTATTGGTTTGTCATTTTTCGAATAGACAAGCACACCAGCAAAATGGAATGATATCAGTTATGAAGAAAAGACACATATTACCAGTAGTCGGTCGAATTCTAACAACCACTGAAGAGCATATAATCAAGCAAATCATATGTTTGGCAATGTAAATCATTTCAGAGCAGTGATGAGGAGACTAAAGTAGTATTAGCATATATTCTTGCCAATTTGCACTTATCCTCTCTTAAGCCCCCTATTATATAAACATTCCAGATTTTCAACCTTACAAGAGTAAAATTAGAGTAGAAGTGTTTCTAATACTAATCACCTACAATCAACTATCTAGGTTAACTTCTACAGTAAAGTATTATGTCTGAAATCGGAGAACAAGGCTCGTGAGCTCATTCAAACAACCAAATACGACTAGCTAATCATCATGCTCTGGTATAGAATCGTATTACATGTCCAAGTCAGTCTAATCATGATAAGTGTTTTCCTTCATAATCAAAATGATTTTTCAGGTTCTTGAGTAGGCTATTCGTGAGATGAATGACACTATATACTACATATAAAGATAAAATATTAAGTAGCTAGTATCGAAAAACCCACCAGTAAACAATTTAAAAGTTGTTGGCATGGATCGACACTGAGTAGTCCTGGATCAATTATGATAGGCTTTGCCATCTGGTTACTAAAAAAAAAGAAAAATAAATATTAAATCATAGTTTAAGCATTAACTCTGTGTAACTTTTCATCGTTGATCTCAAAAACTCTCTCAAATGCTAAGTTACGTACAGTTTCCACCCGTAGATCTGTGTATGCTCGATGAAGTTGAGATTTCGAGACAGATTTGAGAAAACATAAAGCATGTCTGCAGGAAGAGAAAACATTGTTAGTTTCCGGCAGGTGGTGGCGGCGGCAGATTCTGATCAGAACGCGATGGCAGTGGTAGATTGTGGTCAGACCGCGATAGCAACAAAGGTCGATTGGGATTTCTGAGCACGGAGGCGATAGGAAAATCCATGGATAGTGCGATTAAGGCTTCCGGAAGCAGTACCGACAGGCGGTGAGACTGGATCGGCTTGGCGGCGGATCTCCGAAAAAAATTAAGGAGAACCCTATACAGGGCTCCGAAAGGGAAGCCCAATCCCAAGAGTGCGTGGCCGGGAGGGCGGTGGGACTTAAACCGCCGGCAATGTTACCAGACGGCGGCTAATGGGTCACAGCGGGGGCCGTCGGCAGTCCGTGACCAGCAAGGATAATCGGCAAGCGATGAAACCATAAGCGGCGCAGATCTGAATTCAGCGCGGTCCCCCAAATCGATTGAAACCAGTCCGTCGTGAGATCCTGCTTGGTAGAGCTCTCGAAGGTCGGCGGCGCCGATGAGAAGAGGAGCGCGGCCGCATCGGAAACAGTCAGATCTGGATGTGAGAAACTCAGATCCGAGAGGGATCCAAACGTGTGTTGCTGTGATGATGACGGGTGACGCCGATTACGTATGAAGGGCCAACCGAGAGGAGTCCAGATTAGAGGAGAGAGCAGGGGAGTCTAGTAGTAATCGTTGTTCAATAAAGGTTAATTTAGTCTCAACGCAACATTTGTGTAGCTAACTGTAATTCTTTTTTTCCTTTTATTCTAGAGTAAATATGCTCTAAATTATGTATTCAGAAGTAATAAATTATATATAAAATATCTAATTAATTTACTTTTATAATTAAATTTTTAAATTTATAATTTGTCTACAACCAAACAGGGTCCTTACAAAAATAATTAATGGATTAATGGGTGATCCGTCTCACATAAGAGGATCCGTGAGACGGTCTTACCCAAATTTTTTCCTTAATTTATATTTTATCACGATAATTAATTTATATTTTCTGAATTAATAATTTTAATATATAAAATCCAATTTAAAATTTTAATTTAATAAAACTGTTTTTTTTCATACTTTTTAAGTTAAATAAATATTACATTTAGTGATATAAAATAAATTAAAAATTATTATCATGTATGGAAATATTTCATATAATTACATTTTTTACTTTTTAATAAATATAGATATTATCAACACCGAAATATTATATCAATTTTAAATTAAATTTATGTTTATAAATTATATAGAACATTTCAGAATTGACAAATTCTCTTGTGAGACATTATATATGTGAGACGGTTTGTGAGATATGCATATTATATAGATAAAGTATGTTTAATGGTTGTTAAAATATGTTTTCTAAAATATAATAAATGATGAATTAAAGTATGATTTTAAAGTGTTATAATATGATTCATTATTGACATACTTTAACTATAATTAAGCATATTTTACCTATATAATAAGCATACTTTAGTAATGGGTCAACCCGTCTCACAAGAGAGTTTTTCTTCAAAATTTTATATTAAATATTTATTTAAGTTTAACTAAATTTTATTAATTTTTTAAATCAAAATCTATATTGATATTACTATAAATTTATATTTATATGAAAATATAATTATAATTTAATAAATACTATAAATTAAACTAGAGGGTGAGTTTATGATATCAAATTAATGGATATCAAATTAATGGAATTAAGTGGATAAAGTGAATGATTAAATAAGTGATAGTAAGTAATATGTTAATTTCATTTATATGTAATATATAATCATATTTTTAACTTATTTAAAAATAGAATATTTTATTAATTACAATGTATTTCATACCATTAAAAAATATTTAAGGTAGTATATTAAATAATAAAAATTATATAATAAAATATAATATTATTAATTAATTTTTATTTATTTAGCCGTTGTTTAAGCCACCTGTTGATTAGGTTTAAATTGACAACTGTTAATGCGGGGTTGCTCTCCAGAACCTAATTCAAATGAAACTTCATTCTCCAGTCTCACCGCTCTTGAACAGCCGTTGATAGTATGCAATTTTTATTGTGTTTCAATTTTTATTTACATCGTTTTCTATTACATTTATCTTGATTAGTTGCGCTATTGAATAATGTTGATAGTATGCCATTGTTATTGCATTTCAATTTTTATTTACGTCATTTTTTCTTCCATTTTTCTTGATTAGTTGCGAGATTGGATAATTTGTTGTGTGTGTCTGCTATTGATAAACATGAAACTGAAATTGATATAATGCAATTTAGGATATAATAAGAAGGGTTTGATATTAGGTGCATTCGGGTGTAAGGCTATACTCATACGTATAACTTTTTATTATTTTGTACATCTTATTTTATTTTGTATACGTATTTCTTAATAATTGTATTTTTTTTCAAACTAAATTTTTCATATTTTTTAATAATTGTATATTTTTTTATATTCAATTTTTCATTAAAAAAATTAACAATTAAATTGTACACATTTTTGTTCATAATTGTATATATTTTTGTTTATATTTGTATATTTTTTTAAAGTTAGTGAACCGTGTGCACAGTATTTATAATTAGCCTAATAAGAAATGAAACGCAATCTAGGATATTTAGGATATAATTAAAAAAAGTATTACAATAATTGTTCACTGCACCTGTTGAAATTATTTTGCATGGAGTTAAAAAAGAAGTCACTGAAATGGGAATGGAGGTCCATAGTAGGTACATAGTAGTAATTGTTCACTGCAATGAAGATGAAGCGTATGATATTCAGGAATGTTAAAAGTGAATTAATTATGATATTCATGTTTAGGAGGATGTTAAAGGTGAACTGATCATGATATTCATGTTTAGGAAAAGTACAACTGTTTGAACATAGTATTCCTATGTTTTTTTAAATGTTTTCACATGTTCTGCTAATTAATTGCACAACACATTAACTAAACATAATAAAGTGATAAAGAAGCTTCCAAATATACGGTTGGACAGAAATTTCCAACTTTATAACTGAGAACAATAATATAGTATTAAGAAGCTTTTCAAATATACGGTTGGACAGAAATTTTCAACTTTATAACTGAAATTAATATAGCAGTCCGAAAGAGTTTGCTAAATCGAAACTGAGGAGTTATGCGAAGGAAGAGAAGATAGATTATATGGATTTTTAAGCTGTGAGGAGCTCATTTCTCCGCATATCATGAACTCCAACGATTTTATGATTTTGTAATTTAAATGGCAACAACTATCTTTGTTTTTTGAAGCAAATTTATTAAATATTTTGTAGATATACATTAATATTTTATAGATATGTATTAATGATATAAAAATAAAAATAAAAATAGTATATATATATATATAATATTAAAATAAAAATAGAAGGTATGACTATCACAAGAATGTGCTCAAATTAATAGAGGAAATAATGTGTCTATATTTTCAAAATTGATGTGCTCAAATTAATAGAGTAAATAATGTGTTTTATATAATTGTACCATAAAATATTTTCAAAATTGATATGCTAAATTAGTATAGGAAATAATATTTTGCATAATTGTACCAATAAAATATTTAACATTTAGCAAGATTTTGAACGAACCTTAAAAAAGGCATTTGTGGTATTTCTCTGGGTGTAAACTAATAATTGATATGATACTAAATGCTGACCCAAATAATGTTTTACATCATTGTACCAGCTAAATATTTTTAAAATTAGTGTGCTCAAATTAGTAGAAGAAATTTTATAAAAATTAAACTAACTTAAACATTGTAGAAGAATATAATGTAACACAAGCTATAGTATTATTTGAAGAAATTTTACAAAAATGAAACTAGCTTTATTTATTTATTTGAAAATAAAATGAAACTATTATAAACATAGATAATATCAAGAAAAATTGAAAATACATATCTATATTTATAGTCATATATACGCAAGTATGTAAATCTTTATTTCTTAAAATATGATTTTGATTCTTAAATCATTTTAATATTGATATTATTATTCTCAAATACAAATCATACAAAAGAAAGTTCAAATAAATTATGATAAATCTAAGATTCACGTGGAGTTATCACACACAATTTTTATAATACATTACTTATTAGAGGTTGTTAACATTTTAATAGATCTATTAATAATACGAACACGAAACGAAATTTTATTCAGTTTATGAAATTATTTTTAAAAGCAAAAAAAGGCAGCCAATCCGATTGGCCAGCTCTTAAGGCCCAATAAATCTCTGGACCTTAAAATTGAAGGTTCGAAAATAATCGGGTTTATTTGGTCGGGCCCAACTAGCTCCATGGTGCAACAGAACTTGGGCCGTAGCTAAGTTGTTATGGGTTTTTGGCCCATTATTTATTTATAAATTTTTAAATATTTTCATTTAATTTAATTTTTAGTATGAATTATTTATTTATGGTTGGGATTATACATAATTAACTCTAAAGCATAACGTTATCTGAAAAAATAGCTATCTTGAACTTATTCCAAGCCTAAAATATTCTACTCGAAAAGTAACTAATGAAACATTTAGATTTTTTTTCTTTTTAAAAATTTAAAATAAAAAAAAATAACTATTAAAAAAAAAACGGATCTAAATGGCAAGAAGCCCAATAAACATTTAATACTAAATAATTTTATTGGAAATTAACTCTTTTATTTTATGGAGCATAACTTAAATAATTTTATTTAACAGAAATAAAATGAAATAACTATCTTTATTCAATGTTGCAGTTGGGTTGGCGTAAAAGAGTATAAATATAACACAAACAATTCTTATTAACCGGTTTACATAATAATTATTATGTAAACTCTGGGTTTTTTTTTTCACTCTAAGTCTTCATCTTCCAATCTTATTATACCTTACTAGCACTGGACTCTGTCCGTGCGTTGCACAGGAATAAATTATCAAAATGACATTTAATTTTAATTAATAATTAGAATTTTATTTGAATTTAAATATATTATGTGTATGTAACTATTAATTTTTTTTTTTTAAAAGTGATAATGCAATTCATGAACAATTTATAGTGTAAATAAAAATTGATAACATTTTATAGTGAAAGTGATAATATTTTATAGTGAAAGTAATAATTATTTTAAAAAGTGTAAAATGATTTCACTTGATACGATTTCACGCAAGACCAACCAAATATTTTAATCTATATATAGTAGATAACTGTATTAGTGTTGTGTGTGTCCCCATGAAGATATATTGATTGTTTTGTATGGGTTAATTAATAAAAATGTAGTCCCATGAGTGTTGTCACATTTTACTAAAAAATAGTCCACAGATATTGTTACATTTCTCTTTTTTGGTAAATGAGACATATAACAAACTATTAATATATCTTCATGGGGTACACACAACACTAATACAGATATTCACTATACATTAAAATATTATATTTCTCAACCCACTATATCTATGAAATATACCCCCAAAATACGTTTTGCATATTATATAAAGTTCATTAAAAATATATACTTCCACCCGTACCGCAAATATTGTTACATTTGCCCCATATTTATTATGTATGACTTTGAGTGATGAATAAAAAATACGGCATTAATTTTTAATCTTATATTAAAATAGGACATTAATTTATAATTTAAAAATTAAAATAATAATAATATGATCTTGTATTATAAATGGCATTAATTTATAATTTAAAAATTAAACAAATATATTTCATTCATCCCTTCCGTTCATTTCATGAGTGTTGTCACATTTTATTAAATAGTGTGTCCCACAAATATTATTACATTTCTATTTTTTTAAATAAGACCCGTACAAAATAATTAATATATCTTCATGTGGTTCATACATAATACTAATAAGCTACCCACTACACATTAAGCACATAAATATATAAAATATACTCATATGTATGGTATAAGTTGATTAAAAAAAAGACATTAATTTATAATCTTCTACACCTTCCGTCCCTTGGTAAAAGAGTCTTAAAAAACAATATTAATTTATAACTTTAAAATTAAATAAAACACTTGTTAATAATAATAATAATAAATTGATAGAAAAAATAAATACGTAATTACCAATCATATTTATAATTTATAATTCCAAATAAAACATATTAATTAATATACATATTTATAAGAAAAACATATAAATATACTAATTAATATATTTAATTACATAGAATTTTTAATTAATGTAAGTAATTAATTATAATTAATGTCATAATTTAATATGGTAACCTATCCATTAACTTAGGGTAATAACCTTATTAAAGACAAAATCAAAGGAGGGAAACCTAAGTGTACCATTAGGTACTATTATATATAATATAGATAGATATATTACTAAGAATTTAAATTAAAGAAGAAAATAGAATTTACAAGAGTTTGTAATGTAAATCCAATTTATAAAATACTAACTCGAAATATAATGGGTACGGATGATAAGGAGTTTGGATTTTGTGGACTATAAAAATATAGCTAATTATAGTGTGCACTCGGGTGCACCCATGCACCCTAAGATAGGGTGCACTCATATACAAATATAAACATAAACATATACAATTAAGAGCAAAAATGTATACAATTTAATTGTTAGATTTTTAATGAAAAATTGAGTGTAAAAAAATATACAATTATTAAAAAACATGTATACATTATTGAATAAAAAGTTATACACATATGATACTAGTTTTTTTAATGAAAATTTAGTGTGAAAATGGTATACAATTATTACAAAATACGTATACAAAATAAAATAACATGTATACAAAATAAAATAAAAAGTTATACACATGTGGGTGCACCCTTGCACCCGGGTGCACCCAATATACACTCTAAAAATATTTATCTTTTATCCTCTTCTCTATCTATGTATGTTGCTTGTTCGGTAATATATTTGGGGTTTTGAATCTATGTATGTTTCTTGTTCGGTAATAATAATATATTTGGGGTTTTACATCTCAAAAATAGCGTAATAAATAAATAAATAAATGATATCTACGTTGGGTTTGTGCTAATTTCTTCATCATTTTGTCTTAATATTATATACGTCTTTTTTAATTACTTTACACAACCAAATACATCATATCATTTTCTCAAGAATTAAAACATCATGATATTCATGATATTGGTTTGGAAACGCAACTTAAATATTCTCAAACAGCCATGTAGACTAAAAGTTGTATGTCCAGGACCTGGTACGCAACAAAATTTAATGGAAATGTATATCTTTTATAATAAAATATTGTACTTTTATTAATTAAAGCGTATACTCTTTAAAATAAAATGTTGTACCTTAAGAACAAAATGTTGTACATTTACCCTTTAAAATAAAATATTGTACACTTACAACATTAATCTATGTAATGTTTGTTATATGTTGGGATTTAGAGAATAGAGAAGACATAATTAATTTTGGTTGTAAGTTTTAAAAAAATATGGGAAGCAGTATTTAATTTAATTTTTTTTTTTTTTAAAAAAACATGATGGAATGGGAAGGAATGAGGGGAAAAAGAAGAATGCTGAAGGCCTAAGAAAAGGGATGAGGGGATAGAAGAATGCTTAAGGCCTAAGAACAACAACCTTTGGGATTGAGGGATAAAACGTTATCTATTTTGCCATTGTTTTTCTATCTATTCAAATCCTAAAAAGAAATAATATTCATTTCATATTGATATATCATTTATATTGATATATACATGTACTACAAATATTTAACACTCTTATGAATGCAAACAAGTTTGAGCTACTCTTTGATCACACTTGCACACTCTATCTTCCTCACACTCTCTCATGTATTGAATCAATTGAAAATGAAATCAAAACGAATAAGAACACAAGGATGTATAGTGGTTCGATCTTAAAGATCTACATCCACTTTAAGGAGAAGTAAAATCACTATGAAGATGAATCGGTTACAAAACTCAAAGAAGATGATAAGCTAAACTTCTAAGAATCCTAATTCTTGATAGAGATGAACTGATGGAATAGAATGCTTCATCAATACGTTGTTGATGCCCCTTATATTTGCTCTCAGCTATTCCATGTGATTCACCAGTTGGATTAGTTGTTATGCAACAAAACTAACTGCTCAACCGATTCTCCACCCCATGTGCTGCAAAACTTCCTTTTCTCAAGAATTGATCCAATGGTTCTTTCCTTTTGCCAATAGATGATCACAACCATTGAACATACTTATTGCTTCTCAATCACCATCCTCCACGTGTGTATTTGCTGAACTGTGCCATGCAAGCTTGTGCATGCATGGTCTATACACAACAAATCTCCACCTTAGACCATGCATCACCATAGATCATAAACCTTCTCCACCTTGCTGCAATTATAGGCTGCAGCACACCTTCTTTCCTCCCTTTTAGTGAAGACCAATAAGACTCTTACACAATTCATATTTCTGAACTGGTAGAGCCTTAGTAAATGCATCAGTTGGATTGTCTAATATCTTAATCTTCTTGACAGCCACTAACTTCTCTTCTATCATGTCTCTTATGAAGTAAAGTCACATCAATGTATTTAGTCCTCTCATGATATCCTTGGTGTTTTGAGAGATGTACAGCAGTTTGGTTGTCACAATATACTTCAATAGCATCTTGCTGAACACCAAACTCTCTCAAAATTCCAATCAACCAAACACCATCTTTGATTGCTTCTATGGGAGCAACAAACTCAGCTTCAGTGGTTGAGAGTGCTACTATATGTTGATGTGTAGCCTTCCAACTTATTGTTGTTCCAAAAAAATTGAACACATAGCATGTTATTGACTTCCTTGTATCAAGATTAGCTACATAATTAGTATCCACGTAGCCAACAACAGCTTTGTCTCAAGTACCTTGTTTCTGAAATTTCAATCCAACTGATATAGTGCCTTAGATGTATCTAAGTGCCCACTTTACTGCATCCCAATGTGCAAGACCAGGGTTGCTCATAAACCTACTGATCATACTCATAACATAAGTCAAATCTGGCCTGCAACATACCATTGCATACATCAAACTACCAACAGCACTTGCATATGGTATGTTGCTCATTTCTGCCTTTTCCTTATCTGTTTGAGGACCTTGAAGTGATGACAGATTCAATCCCTGCTTAACAGGTATTGAAACATCCTTACAGAGATTCATATTATACCTCTTCAGAACCTTATCTAAGTATGACTCTTGAAACAATCTTAGCTGAACAGCTGATCTGTCCCTTTCAATTTGCATGCTAAGTATCATTCTTGCTTCACCTAGATCTTTCATGTCAAACTCCTTCCTCAAAGTGTCCTTTACTATACCAATTCCTTCCATATCCTTGCATGCTATCAATATATCATCCACATAAAGTAGTAGATAAGTGTAGCATACATCCTTACATCTTATGTACACACAGCTATCATACATGATCCTGACAAAACCACTTGATGTAATGTAATCATCAAACCTGAGGTACCACTGTCTTGGGCTTTGCTTCAGTCCATACAATGATTTAAGTAGCAGACAGGCCTTTGAGTCTGCACCTTTCAAACTAACACCTTCAGGAATCTTCATGTAGATCTTTTCTTCTAAATTTCCATGTAAGAATGCTGTTGATACACCCATCTGATGTAATTCCAAATCCAATTGAGTAACCAATGACAACAAGATCCTTATTGAGCAATGTTTTACTACTGGTGAGAAGATTTCATTATAATCAACACCTTCTTGCTGTGAAAAACCTCTTGCTACAAGCCTTGCCTTATACCTGATCCCTCTTTCCTTACTTGTCACTGGTTTCTTCTTATATATCCACTTACAACCTACAAGCTTCTGATTTGCAGGCTTGTCAACAATCATCCAAGTGTTATTCCTTTTTAATGATTGCAGCTCTTCTTCCATAGCATCTAGCCACTTTATACTCTCCTTTCCTGATATTGCCTCTGAATATATTCTTGGCTCATAGATATCAATGTCTGATGCTACATAAAGGGCATATGTCACAGTGTCTGCCTCTATATATCTGATAGGTGTTCTGATTTGCCTTCTCAGCCTATCTCAACTAGTTGATAGCTGCTTAGAGTCCTTCTTTCACTGGAACCAGATGATTCAGCTCTCTCCTCTGTAACATCTTCCTCATGCACATCATTATTTCTCTGTTCCTGATTATGCTGCACTATTGTTTTACCATCTTGCTCCACCTCAAATTCACACTTATCTGTAGTAATGATCTTATCAGCACCTCTCTCAAATAAAGGCATTTTGTCTTCATTAAATGTTACATCCCTACTAACAATGAACTTGTTAGTTTCATAACACCATAGCTTGTAACCTTTTACTTCTTTAGGGTAGCCTACAAGCACACACTTAACAACTCTTGGATCCAGCTTGTCTTGCTTCTGATGTGAATACACCTGGCAACCTATCACCCTTAACTGACTATAATCTGGTATCCTTCCAGTCCATACTTGTTCAGGTAGTTTAAACTTAAGTGATGTGCATGGAGATAAGTTGATCAAATAAGTTGCAGTTGATACTAACTCACCCCAAAAACCTTTTGAGAAGCCTCCACTACTCATCATGCACCTAACTCTTGCAAGAACTGTCTGATTCATTCTTTCTGCCACCCCATTCTGCTGTGGAGTCCCTGGTACTGTTTTGTGCCTTTTAATACCCTTCTCTTGACAAAACTTGTTGAATTCCTGTGATACAAACTCAAGCCCATTATCTGTCCTTAAACACTCAACCTTGTTTCCAGTCTGAAGTTCTGTTTCTGTCAACCAAACTTTAAAAGCTGATAATGTTTCATCCTTTGTCTTTAATATCCTTATCCATACCTTTCTTGAATAGTCATCAATGAATGATATGAAATATCTTCTACCCCCTATTGTTGAGGTCTTGGAAGGTCCCAAAAAATCAGAATGGATATATTCCAACCTAACTTTGGTATTATGTTCAGCTGCACCAAATTTCAACCTCTTTGACTTGCCTAATATGCAAGCTTCATACTGATCTAACTTGCAGGTTGAACTGATCTCAAGCAGCCTCTGTTTTGCAAGTTCTTGCAAGCCTCTTTCACTTATATGACCAAGCCTTCCATGCCAAATATTAACACTACTATCATCCTTAGTTGCATTAATCTGCCCAGTCACTCCACAACCATCTAAAGAAGTACAGATCAGACCTCTTAAAACATTTAACAACTACTGACTTTTCTTTTATGATAGTAAGTGTTTCTCCCTTTAAATGACACTCATAACCTTGAGAAACTAACATTCCAAGAGATATTAGATTTCTTCTCAAACTTGGTACATATCTGACATTTGTTAGCAACCTGATTTTCCCATCAAAAATTTTAAGTTTGACAGAACCTATTCCTTCAATCTTACAGGTGTGATCATCACCTAATATGACTGATCCTTCATCTTGTGATCTTAATTCAGTAAACCAATCTTTTCTAGAAGTCATATGAAATGTGCATCCTGAATCCATAACTCATTCTTCTGATACTGAACTAGAACAAACTGACAAGGCTTCAATGAAATCAGAATCTGAACCAACTTGATTAGTTGTCACCTGATTTGCATGATGCCTCTTATTTCCTCCCTTTTCAGTTATCTTCTTTGCCACCATTGCTTTCCATTTGAAATATTGTTTCTTGAAATGTCCAGGCTTATTGCAGTGATAGCAGTTCTTGTTTTCTTCCTCATCTGATGGAGCACTCTGATTCTTTTCTGGTTTCCTCTTATCAGCATTGCTACTCTTATTATTCTTGCTCCACTGATTCTGTTTCTTTGCTACTAAACCTTCTGCAATAGCTTGTTGATCCGGATTCTTGTGAAGCACCTTTGCCTTAACTACTAACAAGACTTGCTCAAGAGAGATTGATTCAACATTAGCAAACAAGAGTGCATCTCTTAATCCTTCAAAGGACTTTGGAAGGGCTGACATGAGGATGACAGCTTTATCTTCAGTTGACAGAGCCACATCAATATTTTCTAGATCATCAATGATCTTATTAAACTCATCTAATTGACCAATGATTGACTTATCTTCTAATACCTTGAAGGAGTATAGTTTCTGCTTCATCTACAAACGGTTGGCCAAACTTTTAACCATGTACAGCTCCTCCAATTTCTTCCATACTCCTCTGGTTGTAGCTTCCTTTGAAATTTCCCTCAGGGCTTTGTCTCCAAGACATAAGATAAGCGCACTTCTAGACTTAGATTGTTGTTCTTGATCTGCTGCAAGGGCAACGACATCAAATTCTGCAGCTTGATTTTCAGGGAGCGGTTTGATTGCATCTGATAATCCTTGTTGAACCAAGATGGCCTCCATCTTCATCCTCCACAGACTGAAGTCTGCCTTCTCTGAAAACTTTTCAATATCAAACTTAGTAGTAACCATTTGATCTTCTTCTCCACTGAATCTTCTTCTTCTTCTTGGCTTCCCACAGATGGCGCCAATTCTTATGAATGCAAGCAAGTTTGAGCTACTCTTTGATCACACTTGCACACTCTATCTTCCTCACACTCTCTCATGAATTGAATCAATTGAAAATGAAATCAAAACGAATAAGAACACAAGGATGTATAGTGGTTCGATCTTAAAGATCTACATCCACTTTAAGGAGAAGTAAAATCACTATGAAGATGAATTGGTTACAAAACTCAAAGAAAATGATGAGCTAAACTTCTAAGAACCCTAATTCTTGATAGAGATGAACTGATGGAATAGAATGCTTCATCAATACGTTGCTGATGCCCTTTATACTTGCTCTCAGCTGTTCCAGATTCACCAGCTGGATTGGTTGTTATGCAACAAAACTAACTGCTCAACCGAATGGATTCTCCACCCCATGTGCTGCAAAACTTCCTTTTCTCAAGAATTGATCAAATGGTTCTTTCCTCTTGTCAATAGATGATCACAACCGTTGAACATACTTATTGCTTCTCAATCACCATCCTCCACGTGTGTATTTGTTGAACTGTGCCATGCAAGCTTGTGCATGCATGGTCTATACACAACAAGCACAACAAAGAATCTGTTAACCCACATAGGTGACAGTGCACATAGTGACGGTGGTAAAATATAATTTGAATGCACAAAAAGTGCGGCCAAATATAACTTGAATGCAGAAAAAATGCGACCACATTAGGAGGAAGTTTTTCAAACCGCCCTTTTGGAAGAGAAAAAGAAAAATATTATTATGGGAGAATAGCCCATTTAATCAAATTTTTAAGTTGGAAATCATTATCATTCATGAAATAAATTATATAACTTTCATACTCAATTGTCCTGAATCCAACATCCGACCACCCTGTTAGAATATTATGTCGGGATTACGATAGGGTGGGGGTATTTTGGTCCAAAAATGGACAATTGGGTATGGAAGTTAAACAATTATCTTCGTAGCTGACAATATTTTTGACTTCTCATTTTGGTTATTTTTTTGACAATTAACTCATATGTGAGACGAGCGTGAGGCAAGTCGACCCATCACTAAAGTATTTTTATTATATTGATAAAATATGTTTATTTGTAATTAAAGTATGTCAATAATAAATCATATTCTTACACACTAAAATCATATTTTAATATTAAATGAGTGAGTCTCATGTAAACCGGGTTTACATGTAAACCATATTTTTAAAAATTACTAATTTTTAGTATATAAAAAATAATTTTTTAAAAGTAATAATTTTTATAATGAGTATTTTTTTATGTACTAAAAAGTAATCGATAAATCAGATTTACAAGAATTTGGAGAGAATTTTTAAATTTAGAAAAATAACAATTCATGTGTTAAAGAATAATTTTTTATGTAATAAAAAATAATAGAATTTATATAATTAATGTATGTAAATTTGATTAAAAGTGTGTATAAATTAATTTAAAATTTAATGATTTAGATCCACACATGCATCCGTAACTAATGCACCTTGCTAGACTAGAAATCATAATTTAAATATTCCAAAATATAAATATTAGTAGGAATATTGTCAAAATTTTCACAAAACATGCATTAAATCATAATTTAAACATTCCAAAATATAAATATTAATAGGAATACTGTCCAAATTTTCACAAAACAACATCATTTCAGGTTTTTTCGAAATTCTTATCGCTAAATTTAATTGCATTTTCATCTATTAAATAACTTTTGCTATCATTCAGGCATCTATGTAAATCATTGCAACCCAATTCTCAATGGTTGGCTTCACAAATGGAGTTTCAGAATTTACAGTATGCTCGTTTACTGAATTCCTTGAACACCCAGAATTGTGTTGGGCAGGGGAAACAACTTCACCTTCTATTCCTCAAGAAGGGTGTATTGTTTTCCACTCTTACCATCGCCAATCGTCTTCTTCAAATGTACATTAGGTGTGGAAGATTTCATGATGCTCAGAACCTGTTTGATGAAATGCCTCAAAGAAATTATTTCACTTGGAATACCCTTCTTGAGGGATATGCTAATTCAGGAAACAAATATGGTTTGCTAAATTTTTTTTACGTGATGCCCCACAAGAATGAGTTTTCTTGGAACGTAATCCTTTCAGGACTTGCGAGAGCAGGTGATTTGGATGTGGCGCAGCAATTGTTCAGTGAGATGCCTAAGAAGAATGGAGTTGCATGGAACTCAATGATTCACGGGTATGCAAGAAATGGGAGATCGGAGAAAGCTTTATTGTTATTTAAGGATTTCTTGAAGTGGGAAAAGATTGAAAATGGGGGAGTACGTAGGTGGGATCCATTTGTTTTGGCAACGGTAGTTGGGGCTTGTACAGAATTTGGAGGTCTTGATTTGGGGAAGCAAGTTCATGCTAGGATGATAGTTGATGATGTTGAAATTGATACTGTTTTGAGAAGTTCACTCGTGAACATGTATGGAAAAAGTGGTGATTTGGGTAGCGCAAGCCGTCTTCTATGTTCAATGGAGAATCCAGATGACTACTCATTGTCATCATTGATTTCAGGCTTTGCAAATTGTGGTAGAATGGACGATGCAAGAAGGATATTCGAAGTTAAATTGAACCCTTGTGTCGTGTTATGGAATTCTATTATTTCAGGATATGTTGCTAATTGTGATATGGTGGAGGCTTTAACATATTTCGACAACATGCACAAGAAAGGTGTTGTAGGAGATTATTCTACATTTTCTAGTATTCTGAGTGCCTGTAGTGGTATAGGTATTCTTAGAAATTGCAAACAACTGCATGCCCTTGTTCAAAAGTTGGGAATTCTTTATGATCTAGTTGTTTCTAGTGCCTTAATCAATGCGTATGCCAAGTGCAGTAGTGATCTCGATGCATCCAATTTTTTTGGTGAGCTAAAAACTTATGATACTATTTTGCTGAATTCTATGATAACCATTAACTGTAATTGTGGGAAGATTGAAGAAGCAAAGTGGATTTTCAGTGAGATGAAATTCAAAAGTTTGATAACATGGAATTCCATGATTGTGGGTCTAAGTCAGAATGGGTACCCTGTGGAAGCATTAGAAATTTTCTGCACCATGAATAGGATTAACTTTAGCATGGACAAATTCA
Organism: Pogostemon cablin; assembly: GCA_023678885.1. Lineage (NCBI taxonomy): Eukaryota > Viridiplantae > Streptophyta > Magnoliopsida > Lamiales > Lamiaceae > Pogostemon > Pogostemon cablin. The sequence goes on along the minus strand of CM042978.1, from coordinate 15,202,109 downwards.
GTGTAGCTAGCGCCATCAGTTCATGTGCGAACATTTTGTTGCTTGTACTTGGTGAGCAGATTTTTGCTAGAGCTACAGTCATTGGTTTGGATTTGGATCCGGTCGTAATAGCATCACTTATAGACTTGTATTGTAAGTGTGGTTTTGTTGAAGTTGGTCGAAAGTTGTTTGATCAAGTGATGGAATGTGATGAGGTTTCATGGAATTCAATGTTGATGGGCTATGCTACAAATGGCTATGGAATTGAAGCTTTGGCTCTTTTTGAGGAGATGAGATGTGATGATGTTAGACCAACAGAGATCACATTTACTGCAGTTTTATCAGCTTGTGATCATTGTGGGCTCGTAGAAGAGGGAAAGAAATGGTTTCGTTTAATGAAGCATGATTATCATATAGCTCCTGGGATTGAACATTACTCTTGCATGATTGATCTTTATGCAAGAGCTGGTTGTCTTGATGAAGCTATTTATCTTATTTCTGAGATTCCTGATCAGTCTGATGCAGACATGTGGTCGGCGATTCTTAGAGGCTGCGTTGAACATGGGAATTCTTCTCTAGCTAAGAAAGTTGTTGAGAGGATTATTGAACTTGATCCTCAAAACTCTGGTGCTCTTGTACAGTTATCAGGCTTAATGGCGACCAATGGTGATTGGAAGCAATCAGCATTGCTTAGACAGCTGATGAAGGATATGAGAATCCAAAAGAACCCTGGCAGAAGCTGGTGTATTATTTAATGTGGATTAATTTCTTGAGGTGAGATGCATCGTTGCTCTATCAATTCTGTAAGCAAAGCACGTTGCTGAACTACTGATGAAGATCCTGTAATGGCAGAGGCATTCCTGGATTAACTTTCACTTCTTTATTCAGGTTCGCCTCGTTTTCACATTATAACCAACACTGTTAACTTCACTTTGAATGTTAATCTAAACTTTGTTAACTTGCAGTTATATTTGCTATCGTGAATTCATGGGATCAAACAACTCAGTGTATGACCATGGACGGAGATTGTAAGTTGTTCCAATATGAGTAGGTTAGTGTTATAAATTTCTCACTCATCTTTGTTTGCTTTGCATTGGGTGTTTTTGTTGTGTTTTCTTGATATCATTGTTGAGTTTATATTGCTATTCTTCCAACATTTATGAGATAGAAATGTAGATGATGTCGCCTTAATTTAATTAAATTTTTTTAGGTGCTAGGGCTAATTACTTCTGTGTTTACCTTAATCATTTATGTGGGACGGAGGGAGTATTATTGTTCTTGATATTTTTATGTCCAGTTTAAAATCAAAACAAAACAGTGTTTACCTTAATCCACATTTAAGATTAGAGAGAAAAATAATCTAGATTTAGAAAGACTTTTTGTGTTTCAAGATCAAAATCTCTCTTTCATCTGTTGAAGAGCGAGATTATCAAGTGGTGTACTGATCATTCTTGGTTTCATGTAAATTCTTCTTACATAACATTTGGCCAGCCGCAGAAGGCCACGTGGCTTGTGGGATGAGTCAGCCTCCACCCTGTCGTTACGGGTCAGAATCTGTCAGAGCTGGAGAACCACGTGGCAGCAGTGGCATGTAATATTGATGATGATGAAGAAGAAAATCAGGTATGTGATATATTATTCTTAGAGAAACTTCTCCATATGTGTGTTTTGTTCATTATGAATTTCTTGCATCATTTGTTATTATCTGCATGTTACGTATGGATTGTGAAGTAAAACAACATGGTGTAACATTGTGGTGGAATATTAGTGAAAATTGTGATTAAATGAGTGATTGAATTGGTGAAATTTGATGGTGGTCAAACATGCAGCAAATCACAAAACTTCATATGGATTTAAGATATGTGGATTCTTTTTAAATTCGTGAAATGATGTCGCACCATAAATTAAAATTCACATTTAAATTTTGCGTTGTATTAAATTTTGTGTTTATGTCATTAAATTATATTTTTTTTTAAATACCGTTTAATTGACTTACGGAACGCAAAATAATTTTGAAAGAAAAAACTATATATATATTGAAATGAAAATTCTTATGAAATATTTAGTGTTGATTTATTTATGTCTTTTTAATAATTTTGCAAATTAAGATATAAAGAAATTGTGAATTCAAGATTGTGTATCTAGTCAGCCTAAATGGTACTCCCTCTTTCTCATTATTTATCCCATGTAGTCTTGTAGATTCCATGTAGATTAAGAGATGTTTTTTAAATATATTAATATGTAAGAAAAAGTAGGGATAAGTTGATAATTTATAGAGATAAAGTAAATAAAATTGTTGGGAATGATGAATAACCGTGTAAAAAAATTGTTGGGATTAATTAATAATAAAGTGTAAAAAATATGTAAGATGTATAGTACTCCCTCCATCCTGTTGAAACGTGTGTGTTTGCTTTTTGAACGTAGATTAAGGGATATCATATTTTAATATGTAATGAGGTGAGATAAATAATACTTTCATATAAAGTGGGTATGTGTATTAGTGTGATGTGAGGGCCATGGACAGAGAAGTAATTGATTTGTGTGGATACTTTTACCAAAAAAGAAAATCACACTTTGTATTGAGATATATCAAAATGGCAAAACGTCTATCTTTATTGGAAAAGTGGATTGATAAGTTACCACTTTCATGGTGCACATGAGTGATTTATTTATTTATATATCTTCATGGGCGGACATGACTTATTGTTGTTTATTTCTTTTAAAAAAATTCTCTCAGCGGACACTCTTTAATCTTTGAATTAAATAATATAAGGTGTGGATAAATATTGTCCACTGCAATTTTGACGCCCTTAATTTTGGAAAATATGATTCTAAAAATTCTTATTTTACATTAATTAATTTTATAAGATCAGAACAATAATATTGTAAAATTTTTTTAAGATTAGAACAATAATATTGTAAAATTTTATAAGATTAGAACAATAATATTATAATTGATAGAGATAGGCGACACATGTCCGCTGATTGTTAAATGCACTTAATTTTGGAAACAAGATCTTAAAATTTTCTTAATTTACATTAATTAATTAATTTTATAAGATTAGAACAATAATATTGTATCTAAAAGAGACCGTGGACACATGTTCGCTGAGTTTTAAATACATTTAATTTTGGAAACATGCTCCTAAAAAATTTCTTAATGAATTTCTTAATTTACATTAATTAATTTTATAAGATTAGAACAATAATATTGTAAACTCTAATTGATAGAGATCGACGGACACATGTCCGCTGAGTGCTGAGTGTTAAATGCACTTAATTTTGAAAACATAATCCTAAAGTTTTGTAATTTACATTAATTAATTTTATAAGATTAGAACAATTAATATTGTAATTGTTAGAGATTAATTTTATAAGATTAGAACAATTAATATTGTAATTGATAGAGATCAGCGGACACCTGTCCGATGAGTGTTATTCTCTTCGTGAGAACTTCCGGATCGGAGAAGCATTCAAAACGGACTCCGCGTTCATTTCGCTGGCGGAAAGGATCCAATCCATAAACACGAAAACGAAAGAAACAAAGTTCGTTCCCTTTCGTCAAGTAGGCATACGAACCACTTTGCCTTAGACTCTATTGGATAAATTAATGCACTTAATTTTGTAAACATAATCCTAAAATTTCTTAATTTACATTAATTAATTTTATAAGATTAGAACAATAATATTGAAATTGAAATTGATAGAGATCAGCAGACACATGTCCGCTGAGGATTAAATATACTTAATTTTGGAAACATGATTATATAAATTTCTTAATTTACATTAATTAATTTTATAATCCGCTGAGGATTAAATACACTTCATTTTGGAAACATGATTATATAAATTTCTTAATTTACATTAATTAATTTTATAAGATTAGAACAATATAATTGACAGAGATGCGGACACATGTCCGCTGAGTCTTAAATACATTTATTTTGAAAATATGATCCTAAAATTTTTTTAATTTACATTAATAAATTTTATAAGATTAAAACAATAATATTATAATTGATAGAGATCTGCGGACACATGTCGCTGACTCTTAAATACATTTAATCTTGGAAACATGATCCTAAAATTTTCTTAATTTACCTTAATTAATTTTACCATCCTAAAATTTTCTTAATTTACATTAATTAATTTTATAAGATTAGAACAATAATATTTTAATTGAAAAAGATCGGCAGACACATGTCCGCTGAGTCTTAAATACATTTAATTTGGGAAAAATGATCCTAAAAATTTCTTAATTTACATTAATTAATTTTATAAATAGATTTTATAAGATTGGAACAATAATATTGTAATTGAAAGAGATTGGCGGACAAATGTCTGATGAGTCTTAAATACATTTAATTTTGAAAACATAATCCTAAAAAATTTCTTAATGAATTTCTTAATTTACATTAATTAATTTTATAAGATTAGAATAATAATATTGTAAATTGTAATTGATAGAGATCGGCGGACACGTGTCCGCTGAGTGTTAAATGTACTTAATTTTAAAAAAAATAATCCTAAAAATTATTAATTTAAATTAATTAATTTTATAAGATTAGAACAATTAATATTGTAATTGATAGAGATTAATTTTATAATATTAGAACAATTAATATTCAAATTGATAGAGATCGGCGGATACCTGTCCTAAATTAATGCACTTAATTTTGAAAATATAATCCTAAAAATTTCTTAATTTACATTAATTAATTTTATAAGATTATAACAATAACATTGAAATTGATAGAGATCAGCAGACATTTATCCGCTGAGAGGATTAAATACACTTAATTTTGGAAACATGATTCTATAAATTTCTTAATTTACATTAATTAACTATCCGCTGAGAGGATTAAATACATTTAATTTTGGAAACATTATTCTATAAATTTCTTAATTTACATTAATTAACTAGTTTTGTCTCCCGCGTTCTATTATGTGTGATATCTTTATTTTTAAAACATATTTTTATATTTTATTATTAAATGTATATATATATATATATATATATATATATATATATATATATATATATATATATATATATATATATATATATATATATATTTGTTTGTTTATTTTTTTTCATCTTACTTTACTATTAAATGTATTTTTTACGTTCATGTTAGAAATATGAAAATTCAATTAATATAAAAGGAAGCAACCATAGTAGAATATTTACAATCCAAAACCTAAAAAATGAATAAACTATCAATTTAGGGCTTAATTATTTTTTGGCATAGACTTGTGTGAGACCATCTCAAATAAGCCCTTACGTGAGACGGATGAAAAGTGATAACTTTCATAACGAAAAATGATACTGAATTAATGAAAAGTGATAATGCAATTTCATGAATATTTTATAGTGTAAATAAAAGTGATAACATTTTATACCGAAAGTGATAATTATTTTAAAAAGTATAAAATGGTCTCACGTGAGACGGTCTCACACAAGACCTACCCTTATTTTTTCTATCAGTTAGAGACCTTAAAATATTATAAAACAATAAAAAAATGTAGCAATGTGCCATAATAGGAATGTTTTTATCATATTTATATAACAAAAATATTAAACTTATGATTAGTTATAAATTTAATTAATAATCAAGTATCTCTCTCCTTTTATTTTTTAATTATTTTTTTATTGAATAACTAAAACAAATCATTAAAGTTAAAATTCAATTGATTTTTTATTGAATAACTCAATAAAAATATTATTAAATTAATTAATAATCGAGCCTCACTATTTTTTTATCTTTTCCTTTTATTTTTTTAAATTGAATAACTCAACTAAAATATTTAAATGTAAAAACATATTAAAAATCATTATTATTTTTTTTATTTTAAATATTAATTGTAAGTTATTAATTAGGGTAATAAAATATTATTTAAAATGTTAAATTACTTAATATAAAATACTAATTGCTATATTAAAATTTTTACACATTTTTATAAATAAATTTTTATTAGAATTAAAATAATAATTTTTTATTAAAAAATATAAAATATTCTTATTAGATTAAGTTAAATCATTATAAAAAATTACTTAAAATATAATATTAATTGCAAGATTATAAAATCTTAATTACTTTAAATATTAAATTACTTAAATAAAGTATAATTGCAATTATAAAGATTATTAATGAGAGAGATTAAACAAAATAATATTTAAAAAGTTAAATTACTTAAATAAAATATTAATTTAAAGATTAACGTGAGAGCGCCACATACACATTTTTTTCCAAGAACGAATATGGCGATGCCACATCCACCGCCACATACACAATTCCAAAATTTTATATTCTCTTGTTTCTCAAGAAAACATATTAAGTGTGTGGTCATTCACAATCTCTACCACTCTACTAGTAGAGCAAGAATTGTCATATCCTCAAAATAACATTAATTGCATTCTTAACGTGGAGCGTCTCATATAGATCCCCTTTTATAGTTTTTATATGAATCATTAAATTACCTAAAATTATAAACTTTTATAAGAAAATTACTTAAAATAATATTATTACATAATATTTATATTATTAAGATTAAAACATTAGATCTTTATTAAAAAAAATTACTTAAAATAAAGTATTAATGGTAAGATTACAAAATATTAATTATTTTACATTCAATAAAATTATTAAAATATATTATTAAAAATAAACATTAATTGCAGGATTAACGTGGGAGCGCCACATACACAATTTTTCTAAGAACGAACGTGGCGACGCCACATACACAATTTTTTTCAAGAAGGAACATGGTGTCACCGTATACACAAATCCAAGATTTTATTTTTTTCACACACTTGTAAATTAATAGTATTAATGATTTTATAAGATTAGAACAATAATATTGTAATTGATAGAGATCTGCGGACATGTACATGTCTGCTAAGTCTTAAATACATTTAATTTTGAAAACATGATCTTAAAATTTTCTTAATTTACATTAATTAATTTTACCATCCTAAAATTTTCTTAATTTACATTAATTAATTTTATAAGATTAGAATAATAATATTGTAATTGAAAGAGATCGGCGATGAGTCTTAAATACATTTAATTTAATTTTGAAAAAATGATCCTAAAAAATTCTTAATTTACATTAATTAATTTTATAAATAGAGATCACGGACATAGTCTTAAATACATCTAATTTTGTAAACATGATTCTAAAATTTTCTTAATTTACATTAATTAATTTTATTTTATAAGATTAGACAATAATATTGTAATCGAAAGAGGTCGGCGAACACATGTCATGATCCTAAAAATTTCTTAATTTACATTAATTAATTTTATAAGATTGGAACAATAATATTGTAATTGAAATAGATCGGCAAACATATGTACGCTGAGTCTTAAATACATTTAATTTTAATATTGTAATGAGATAGGCGGACACATGTCCGCTGAGTCTTAAATACATTTAATTCTTGAAACATGATCCTAAAAATCTCTTAATTTACATTAATTTCTAAAGGGTATGCACTTTAATTAACAAGGGTACAACATTTTGTTCTAAAGGGTATACATTTTTCATTATATTTTTTATTTTTCTACAGAAAATAAAGGGTACACATCCTTATATTAAAGGGTGTACAATTTAATACAAAATTCTAAAGGCACACGGAGTGTGCTTCCGTGGGCCGGGGTCACACAAGTTTTTGCCTTGAATAAAGGGTACACATCTTTATACTAAAGGGTATACAATTTAGCATAAAATTCTTTATACTAAAGGGTATACATCTTTATATGTATTTTGTGGGCAAATTAGATGTATTATAAATGACAGGCAATTTACATTTGACACATCTCCTACGGGGCAAGTCTTGTGATTTCCCTTAAATCTTAAAAGTGCAGTTTATTGGTCAAAGAAACATGGAAATTTTGAAACACTATAAAATTAGATTACTCCATTCACATTCTCACTTTGTGTACAATTAACATAGAGATGGATCTTCACATCCCACTAGTCCTCTCTGTATTTCTACTTCAATTATCATTTTCAACTGCTTCAACACATCCTCAAATTCAAGATTCATTTCCCAAATGCGTAGCGAAACACCCTAGCACCATCACCTTTTCTAATTCAACTCTTTTCTTCACTCCCAAAACCGCATCATACGCCACCGTTTTGCAATCCACCGCACAAAACCTCCGGTGCTTATTGCCTTCCATGCCAAAGCCTCATCTCATCTACACACCCTCATTGGAATCCGACGTCCAAGCCGCCGTCATCTGCGCCAAAAAACTCGGCATCCATCTCCGGCTCAGGAGCGGCGGCCACGACTACGAGGGCATATCTTACACCTCCGAACTCAAGCCGGCGCCACCCTTCATTCTGCTTGATCTCGGCAAACTCCGGAATGTCCACGTCAGCATCCCGGACAACACAGCTTGGGTTCAAGCCGGCGCGACGATTGGTGAGCTGTATTACAGAATCTCCGAGAAGAGCAGGACTCATGGCTTCCCGGCTGGGCTCTGCCCCAGCTTGGGCGTCGGCGGGCACATAACCGGCGGCGCGTACGGCTCCATGCTCAGAAAGTACGGCCTCGGAGCTGACAATGTTTTGGATGCAAGAATAGTTGATGTAAATGGGAGAATTCTTGATCGGAAAGCCATGGGGGAGGACCTGTTTTGGGCGATCAGAGGAGGTGGTGGGGGTAGTTTCGGAATAATATTAGCATGGAGGGTGAAGTTAGTTAGGGTTCCATCAACCGTCACAGTTTTCACAGTTCCAAGAACACTCAAACAAGGTGCAACAAAGATTCTCTACAAATGGCAGCATATTGCAGACAAGATCAACGACAATCTCTTCATCAGAGTCCTCATACGACCCGAAAACGACACGAAAACCGGCAACAGGACAATTGTAACCTCCTACAATGCTCTGTTTCTCGGCAGAGCAAAGGCTCTCACAAGAATCATGAACAAGGACTTCCCAGAATTGGGGTTGACACGGAACGACACGATAGAAATGAGCTGGATCGAGTCGGTAATGTACATCGGAAGCTTCCCTGCGAACACACCTCCGAAGGTTCTCCTCCAAGGAAAACCAGCCTTCGTCAGCTACTTCAAGGCCAAGTCGGATTTCATCCGGAACCCGGTTTCCGAACGTGGCCTTGAAGGGCTGTGGAGGCTGTTCTTGGAGGAGGACTCCCCCCTCACAATATGGAACCCATTTGGTGGGATGATGGGCAGGATTTCAGAATCACAAACTCCATTTCCACATAGAAATGGTGTCATTTTCATGGCACAGTATCTGACATCATGGGGAAGTGGTGAGGTGGATGTAAGCAAACGCTATGATTGGATGAGAAAGATGTATGATTACATGGCTACATATGCTCCCAACAATCCAAGAGAGGCTTATGTGAATTACAGAGATGTGGAGTTGGGGATGAACTCCAAATTCAATATTTCCAGCTTAATCCAAGCAAGAAAATGGGGGTCAAAATATTTCAAAAGCAACTTTGATAGATTGGTGATGGTGAAATCTAAAGTGGATCCTAGTGACTTCTTCTGGCATGAACAAAGTATTCCCTCCATAGCAAGGAGGAAGTAGGGTTTTTATTATTAATGAATATTAAATATACATATATATTATCAATAAATATATAAGCCATATGATATTGGGAGTTTTGAAATAAAATATAGAATAAAGATTGAATCATCCTAAGGTGTTATTTTCATCTTTTTATGTGTGATTATAATTTATGAAAGAGTTGGTTTGGAGAACATGGTTTATGGTGCAATTCATTGAAATTTAACTCACCTAAATATATAAAGAAAACAAATTTGGTACAAAGCTGTAAATACTTGAATTGAATAAATATAAAGTTAAAAGTGGAGAACAAAATTTCATAGCTGAGCTCCTTTTCCTTTATCGATATTAATGAACATGGTATCTACTTTATGTTATTTTTGGTCAAGTAGCACAATGAAGAATTAAACCAAAGCGTTGGTTACATTAAAAATTTACTAATCTATTATATTCATTCATTAAGGTGTGATATGTAATTATATATTAATATTTAATTTTTTGAATGCACCTAAACGAACAATGAATCGCAAGTTGTTTGTAAAATTAGTTTGCAACCTGCTGCGTGCATGTAAAATTAGTTTGCAACCAGCTGCGTGCATGTATCCCTTAGGATTGTTAATTAGCTATAGTGGCGGACGCATGATTTTTATCGAGGGGGGCCCAAATTCTATATGGAGTATAATGCATTTCATCCGTCCCATGCATTTTTGTAATTTTTTATTTCGTTCATTCCACTACGTTATTACCACGTTTTCAATAATAGCAAAACTACACATTACTAATATTCTTAAAGAATTAAAATATTATAAAACTTTTTATACTTAGTAAATTCAAAAACTTTATTTATTTTTGTCTTTAAATTATCCAAATTATCTTATTTTTTTCTTATATTATTCATTTAAAAAATGTACTTTTCAAAATCCATGTACTCATGTAGTCGTAAAACTACAAAGAGTAAAGGCAATTTTATAAAATAGAAATAAAGAAGAGGAAAGGAAAAAAATTATAAAAACAAACAAAAGAAAAAGAAAAAAAATTAAAAAATCTAATAAGAGTAAGAGCGTATAAAGCTGCAATCGAACACGCGACCTTTTAAATTAGCAGTTTGGAGCAAAATCACTGTACCACCTCATGACTTAAAAATGTTTACTATATATATACTAAATATTTTCACAATTTCAGGGGCCAAGTGCCCCCTGGGCCCTTAATAGGTCCGCCACTGCTTAGCTAGGTATATATGTTTATTTGAATTTAGGTTGATATTTAACAATTAGTGTTTTAATCTGTGAATATTACTATAAAGGTAATTTTAAATTTTAAGTAGGTCCGACTATTCACACTCGTCATTTTACTATATACACAACCATTTATATTTACACACTAAAATTATATTTGCACACATATAAAAGACCAATACTCTTAATTTAAATATACACCCATATACCCACCCCATCCCCTCTCACAACCCCACATTAATAACAAAAGAAAAGGCGTACACTCACTCATTCCATCCCCTCCAATGCAACGTTCAAAAAAATAATAATAAAAAAATAATAAAAAAAGAGAAAAAGAAAGAAAAAGAGAAAGAGAAAAGAGGAGGAAGGAAGCTATCATCCACATCGAAGAAGAACTTACACCATTCATCATCAAATGGGTGGTAGAGTGCCATCATACCTCACAATGAGCGTTGGTTTTGTGGGGAATTTATAACTGGGCAATAGGTGAAATGAAAAAAAAATGATAGCTCGTTCAATCCTGGTGTGCCACGAATTTCACTCTTGTTCAACCAACACTGGTCAACGCGTAGTTCATGTATTCGATCAATAGCTAGCAAACAGGTCTCGAATGAACTTTTTTGTTCAGTTCCGTAGGTCATGGCCGAAAATTTCACTTATGTTCAATAAGTCCTGGTTGAATAGAAAGCATTTTTCAATCTATCTTGTCAAATAATCTATACTTTATCGGTCCCGGTTGGTCGAACAGCCTGACAATATCTAGGAAAAAAACAACAATAAATAATTGCACTTTAATAGGTTCAAAATGTATAAAATACATATTTTTAAGGTCTTGACTGAATCTTCTCCCGACATTATGTCACATTTGAACGTATGATTGGATTTACAAGATGAAAAAAACTAGGGTTATTTTATTTATTTTATTTTTGACAAAGTCTCTTGTGAGATATTACTTACATGAGACAGTTTGTGAGACGTGTTAAAGTATGTCTATTATTTAGATAAAGTATGTTTAATGGTTGTTAAAGTATGTGTTCTAAAATATGTTAGATTAAAGTATGATTTTAGCGCCATATAAAATGATTTATTATTAAAATATTTTAACTACAAATAAACATACTTTATCTATACAATAAGCATACTTTAGTGATGAGTCGACCCGTCTCATATATAACCCGTCTCACAAGAGAGTATCTCTTTATTTTTTTATCAATTCTTGAGAAAGATGGTTGTTGTATGTGTTTGGTGGGTGAATATCTTGGTGAGTGGAGGGATTTTATTATGAAAGTGTGAGGTATATATATATATATATAATTGTAGAATTGTATATTAATCTTTTAAATATATAAGTTTATGGTTTGAAAAATTAAATGGGTGTATGATTGTAAAATGAGGGTGTGACATGGCCTTTTAAATATTCATATTTTAAAATTATTTATGGGTAAAGTAAATTTATATATTTCGTCCATCCTAAAGGTTTTCATTTTATCATTTTGGACGTTCATTTCAGAAGTACTCTTTTTTTTTTTATAAAAGGGTTCACATATAGTTTACCACCCACTACTAAGTACTAATACAATCTTAATGTACATGAAAAAAAAACAAATGTTTACTTTTGGAGTGGACAAATGGAGTATATGATATTGTAAATTATAAGTTGAAATATTAAGAGTGTTAATGTAAAGTTTTAAGGTATTTAAAGTATTGTATATTTTATTTTAAAATTGATTTATTTAAATTAATAATGATATTATTTTTTATTTAAAATAATCGGTTGAAATATTAAAGTATTAATGTAAAAAATTATTTGACTTAGAGAATTATTTTTAATTTTAAAAATTAAGGATATTAATTTAAATAATATAGTACCACTTTATGTTTCGGGTCGATTGTGTGATCTATCTAATCGTATCTAAGGGTGTAAGAAGACTTTGCCATTGAAATTGGAAGTGGAGATATATTATATCAAGAAAGAAATGACTTGGTAATGATTAAGAGAGAAAAATGAAAATCACACTTCCAATACTTCTTCCGTGTTGCACGATGTATAAATATATTTTTTTTAAATGTAGATTAAAAAATTATAATATTTTAAAAATGTTATCACTTTTTATTTATATTATAAATTGTTTACGAAATAGTTCACTGCATCATTATCACTTTTCATCGATTGAGTATTACTTTTTATTAATGATTATCTATCTCACTTAAGGGTTTACCTAAGACGATCTCACACAAATTTTTGTCTTTCAAATATATTAGTAATTTTTTTTAATTTAAACTTTATAATTTCATCAGATTTATTTACCTAAATTCAAATTAATAAGTTAGAAAACAAATATTGCTTGTTCTTGCCTAATTTCTATTAATATTTGACATCATACCGACTGAAATAAAGTACTTCATTGTTAATTAATGAGTGTTACTGTCATTACTATTACAATTGAATAACCACTATACCCAAATCGATAGTGCATTTCATCAACAAAGTCAAGATCGTACATATATACTCCCCCGTCCCAAAATTAATTGCACTGATACTGTAGATACGAAGTTTAAGAAATGTTGTTTTATTGACTTTTCAACTCAACTTTGAGGGGTAAAATTGTCCATGCATTTGGAATTATGTTTTGGATTAACTTTATGGTTTAAAAATGGAGGATAAATTGGTAATTTGTTTTGCTATTTTTGGAAGGTGCAATCTATTATGGGACGGATAAATATGAAAAGTGTGCAATCAATTTTGGGACGGAGGTAGTAATTAGTTTTTTTTTTCACTATAATTCTCTTAGTCGAAACTCAACTACCAATTGAATTTTTTTCTCTCCTTGGTGGATTATATTTACAGAACAAAAGAGCAGAGACAAATCCAGATAATACACACTTATTATGTCAGGCTCCTTTGAATTGCAAATTACGTGTGACATAAACTATGTAATAATTTCCAATTGATATATGTTATATGATTATTTTTTAGAACCAATCTAAGCAAAAACTAGGTGGAATTGTTTTAGAGTAATAGAGAATAATAAAGATTCGTGTGAAACCGTCTAATTAAATGATTTTTGTGTGATGGATAAGAAGTGATAAACCTTTATAATAAAAAGTGATACTCAATTTATATTGGTACTTTAAACTATTTCATGAACACTTAATAATATAACTAAAAAGTGATAATATTTTTAAGGAAAAGTGATATATGTAATAAAAAGTGATAATCAATCACAAAAGCATAAATTTTCTCATCATGAGATAGTTTCACACAAGTTTACTCCATGGAGAATCACTCTTTAGTACAAAGAGTAATATTATTATTAATTGTTAATGAATTCTTCAGAACAAAGTAATCTTACGTATTTTAAAGAGTAACACTCGATATTTTAAAGAGTAATTCATCTGAAAGCTGAATGTACCATACACCTAATTATACATGAGTATATTTCATCTAGTGAAAGACTTAATGAAATATTTTTGAATAAATATAGGAAAATACTTGTAAGTTATTGTGTCCCCAATTATATACTAATACTCTCGACAACAAAATTTTGTGCATAACTTATTATAATTATTTCGAGAGAAGTAATATTTTGGAAAGTAACGCTTCCACCCTAACGAATATTACCTTTTGGAAAAGCCACCAACACTAAGTTACATGGCTCACAATGATAACAAAGAATGAGACAAGAACATAACGACTACAAATAATTAAATTGTCCCTAAACTCTTACATTGATTACTTCTTTTAAAAATAAAAAATTGAAGAATTATTGTCTTCTTTATTAAGTTGTTGCACCAACAGACACAAATTATCAGATCGTATCTTAATTTAGGTAACTTTTTATGACTTCATTCAGATTCTGAATGCCAAATTTTCAACGGTATTTGACGAGAAAGGATAATGCCATGTAAATATATTAAACCATTCATTTTAGTGAAAATAGGATCACTATTTCAATTTACACCATTTATTATTTTATTTATTAAATGTGTGATATGTATAATTATTTTTTAAATTATTGTTAAATATTGTTAAGTGTGCAAGAGTTTGATGATCACAGGATATATATTTAATAAAAATATATATTATGAAAATCTAAGTGGAAGAAATAGAGAATTAATCACTTTATTTCATGAATTTCAACTTGACATTTTCTATCTGTTATGTTCCAAATTCAAGTTCACACTTCATAAAAATAAATGATACTTAATTAATATTTTCACATCATATTTTAATTTCAAAATTAACGTTCTTTTAAACACATACAACATATTTTATAATTTACTATTTATCATCAAAAATATCAAAATTTTCCGTATAGCACAAAAAAATATTTTATTACTAATATTCATACAACAATTAATAAACGTTTACATGAAATTTGGACAAACGAAGTATTCAACATAGTTTACTAAATATGTATTGTCTGTGATTGTGACATCACAAAACATACGTAATTATGAGTTGAAAAATTATAGTATACCATAAAATTACTAACATTCTAAAAGTAATAAAATAAACAATGAGCAATAAGGGTTGTATAATGGAGTATTACATAAATTATAAAGATTAAATTACAATTATATTTTTAGAATTAGATTTAAATTCTAGTGTAAATATTAAACTTAATGGTAAAATATTACATAGTAAATCATAAGGTTTCATGAATTAAGAGATAAAATAAATCATGAACTGAGTAAATTTCGTATAAAATGAAAATGAAACTACGAGTTCAACTGGTATGCACCGATGCACCTGATCAAAACCATTAGATTAAGTTGTAATTTAATCTTAACCAATAAATAAAATAAAATAATAAAACAAATAACTACTCATTAATCTTTAATTTATACCTATAAACTCCCGGCGTATCCAGTGCACTCTAGAATTACCCTGAAATTACAGTTGTACTTTAAAAACTAAAAATGATTAAACAACTAAATATATTATTTTGGATTTTTAATTCTAGTACCATTAATCTAGTTCTAAATTTTAAAATCAATTATAAAAATCATTTCTATGTAGATCTACAAACTGTGATAATGTCAAACTACTCACTTACGTTACATCTTTTTTCCACAATTAATATACTTTCATTTCTCTCTTCTCTCATCTCACATCATCACTCTATCAATATCGACTTCTAGTCAAATCAGATCAAAATAAAAACACAAATATTTTTAACAAGAGTTTCAAAAATTAATGGACCTTTTGCCACCTGAAATTTTTTTAAGACACCACAATTTCAAATTCAATCGTTTAGTTTTCAATTACTTTGCGCGTCCCATTCATTCACATTCAAACTCAAATCTTAACCACAGAATTAGAAAAGGTTAACAAAGTGTTAACTTTTGGTTTAAAAATAATAATTAATAATTGCAAGTAGTAGGTGATGTTTTTTCAATATTGTGTTAATGTTAATATTATGTAGTATTATCATTTTTATAATGACACATAAATGGTGGAATGAATGAGAATGGAAAAGTATGTAAAAATACTAATCAATGACAGTTTGTATTATTTTACAAGATTGTATAATAGAATGATAAATCAAAACACTTTAATTGTTTTAAGTTCATGTGAAATTTGAAAATCATGATTTAAAAAAATAAAAAAAAAAGAAGTAACTGAAAAGACAGGTAAATTGAAAATTAATATGATTAATAATTGTATAAGTAATTTTTAAAATATAATTAGATTTTAAAAACCTAATTATAAAGCTCAAACAAACATAGCCTCAATTATTGACATCTTATACGTAATGATAAATTTATAGCAACACGTAAAAACACTATAGACAGCTTACCATAACAGTCTTTTTCAATTTTTCATAATATATGATAACAAAACAATGTTAAAATAACATTACATCCACAAATCCAATTCAAAATTTTCCTTTCAATGTACACAAGATTAATAATCAGAATCTGATGAATCTTGAGATAGAGGATTGAGTGTTGTTACCATGTTAGACAATGTCTCTCCCATGTCTTCTATGTCGTCTCTTTCGAATCCCCAATTTCTGAGTAATTCTGTCCCTGGCGATCCTCTTGCCATACCCAACTTACGAAGATTTCCCAACCTATTCTCCAGAAAAGGCAAAACGGCATTGCTGGAGCGTAGTCCTGCAGCCATTGGAACCGAGTGGACATCAAGTGAGCCTCTCGTTTCTGAAGTGGAAACGGGAGTGCCAAAAATCTCACCATGTTGACCAACAAGGTTCCTAAATATCGAAGGGAAAGGCAATGGTATAGGGAGTGGGCATTGAGCCACCGAGAGATGAGAGAATCTGGGTCGATATACTGAATTTGAATAGGCAGCATGTACTGCATCCTGAACTTCAGAAACTGAGGCCCTTTTGCATCCTGGTAAAAAGAATCGAATTATATAGCACAAACTCATATATTCAACAGAAGTACAGACCCAATTGAGGGATGTTAAAAAGCCCAAAGTAATTTCATAATTATCAGTTAGCTCAGATTTCTTTAAAATGTCGGATGAAATTTTTATACAGATTATTTAACAACTTAATAGATCATTTAAATGAAAATAAGATCATTGATCTTACAATGTTTTAAAAAATTATCCCACAACTCATTCAAGCAACACTAGCATTTTCATTAGGTTCACAATGGAAACATACCTTTAGACTAAATAAAAAGTTTGCCGAATATTTTATTAATATCGATAGTCTAGACTTTAGAATTGTCTTTCGCAGTTTAACCCAACAGTATAACTCGCAACATGTATAAGGTTCTTCCAAAATCAGGTTTAACCCAACTTATTAAAATGAATATCCATTAAAGGAAATAGGTAAGTAAGTAGGCTTAATTTCTCAACATTACCTGATGCAAAAGCTCCATGAATGGTCATCGACTCTGAAGCTTGAATATCTTCAGCATCTTCTGCTATTTCCGGGGTCAGTGACTGCAAAGTATCCAACAAAGACTGCTGCAACTGGGAACCTGGTTTACACGATTTGATATTTCAAGAAAGCAAGAATAATCAAGAAAAGTTGTGTTCGGACTGATGGAATAGATCCTTTGAATCAATCACCTTCATTTTAACTCAAATCTTTTTTTTTTTAATAATTTGGATAGATTTTTTAATACACTCTAATTTGAGTGGTTTCTTAAATTTCAAGTCCTTCAATTCAAACACAACCTAAAGTAGGGAAGAGGCATAACCCAGGCTATAATACCTGTCATAGCAGGAACTGGCATAGAAACATCCAAAACAGTAACCATATTCTGTCGAGCCTGGCCTGATAACATTTGTATAAGGTCGTTTACAGTAACTGCACCAGATATGCAGCTCGATGGTGCGCTTGGGCTGATTGACTCCATTCTGAAAGGGAGACTGATGGTGTGTATTGCAGATGCATAAACTGCACTCGTGTGGTAAGGCTTTTTATCTTCCAAATTGAGATGCTTGGACATTTTACCTTCGTTGTTGGAAAACAATAGAGATGCTCAAAGGATATAATTGAAACCAAAATGGAAAAGAGAAGGTTCACATACATTATGATAAGATAAAGATCAGTACAATGGAAAAGAAGGAAATAAGAATATTACTTGAACAATCTTGATCCATCAAATTCGGTTTATAGATCAAAAACCAGACGAAATCATTGAGTAGTAAACAATGTAAAGAAAAATATAACTCCAAAACCACATGACTCTTCATTATCCTAATTGAGAAAAACTCAGCAAAATAATAAACAGTATCATGCTCACTTGTATTCAGAGATGGCAAACCAAGAGGGACCATCAATTTACAGAAAGATGATAGCTTTGAAAATGAAACAGCGTCATGAAGTTTGCGCGATATTGTCAGCTTGCTGTTCCTGGAACCCAGGAAGGAGTCGGGGCCATGAATAGAGTATAATAGCACAGGGATGTTTGTATACTCATCAGCAATATTTTCTGAAAACTCCCCCGCTACACCAGAGAATCCTCCAGAGTCATCAACAATAAATTGAATTCCCTGACAAAATATTTAAAAATTTCACTAACCATAGAAAGCGGGCAGATAGAATCAATCACTTATCCTATTTCCCTTTTCACTTGGACCATGGTTATTGTCTAGACACACTCAATGAAGAGACACACAAGGTAAAGTATTTTTAATTAGTAGTACCATATCTGATGATCCTAGAAATTCAGTTAAACCTTTGAGATTCACATGCATAGTTGGTAGGTTACAAATCCTTTATTATCACTAGTAAACCTTCACAGATGATCATACTTTATTCCAAATACTTTAACCAATGGCAACAAGATTATTTAAAAGAAAAAAGTGCACGATAACATGATCCGGCAAAAGTTAAAATAGCGCCTTAAATGAAAAGATTTATCCTTGCACTATCATATATTACACAGATTTGACAATGTACCAATTAGGAACTTTCAAATAAAATGGCCTCACAATGCGCTCAATACATCCCACAATAACTATATTTCATTTTTCAATATTGATAACAAAGGACATTGATACGGATTCAGCATTCGCCACATATGTGTGATAATACTATATTTACACATGGTTCAAGGTCTGAAACATCATTTAGACTTGAGGAAAACAGATATAGATGATGAATTCCAATAATCAATATTGACAGGGTACAAAATTACAAATTTTGAACAGAAGTGTAAGCTCACGGGCTTGTTTGGCGCTAACCCTTTCTAAAAATACCTGTAAACACTAAAAAATTCTACTCCCTCAACATAATTCATCCAAATACAATCCAACATGTTCTAAGCATATAGGTACATGGAGTACTGAGTCTCAAAGTCAAAATAATTGCAGACCATTTCATTGCATGTGAACAAATATAAGATAAGTTACCAAGGAAAGAAATATTTGATTGTCCACTTCAACCACAGAAGATATTAGGAACGACAAAGCCATGTTGGACTCTGTTTGATATTCTCTTCAGATGGACTCAGTTCAGAACATAAGGGATAATTAAAATTTTCTGGTGATTAGATGCACCAAACAAACAAAAAGAATATTTGGTTTAAATTTCTATTACCTAAACAGAGTTGCTACAATTTCAGAACTGTACCATGAGTAAACTTGTTTAATAAAATATAAAACTATATCACATTCAAAACTAACTCAACAAAAAATGTCCAAGTCCACTTCGATTTTGAAGTAATGAAATTGGTTGATGAGAATTGAAAACTGAGTTTAAAATATAAACCATCCCGTACCTTTTTACTTTATTCAAAATAGTACCAAGAAATTTAATTTTCCCGAAATACTCTCATAGCTTTTATATTCTCACCAAAATGGTCATTTTTACTCAAAAAGGCCAAATTTTGCTAATTCCATAGGACTGAACTATGGGACTGAATCAGTGCTTTTACAAAAGTTATGAGACGAAATTGGTAAAAATTATTGTTTTGGGATGAATTCGGAGCAAAACTTAAAGGTTTGGGACGAAAATGAATATCTTAACTATTTTAGGACTTTTCTTGCATAAAGTAAAAAGGTACGGGACAATTTATGCTTTAAACTATTGAAAACTCAGAAAACATATTAAACACAAACCAGGTGATACATGATCAATAAGATTAAAATAAAGTAAAGTTAATCAAATCCACGACTTCAGTTCTTAAGAGGCAAAAAGATAATCTAATCACTATCTAATGCCCACAGATCACATACAATTAACCATTTATTCAGATACTAGAAGAAAAATAAAATGAACAATTTACAGATATCAGATAACAAAGGTCTCTAGCAAATGAAAAGAGTAACGAAGATCGTGTATAAAAGTAAAAGTACCTGAGGATGGTCACATTCTTCAACAAAAAAACGAAGCCTCTCATTAATTTCTTCCGCATGTAGACCCCCAGAAAATGCTTCTCTTCCAATCCCATAATTGTTAAAATCCATAAAATCGGTCCATATGCCACATAATTCATACAGACTCTGTGGGTGATAATGAACTTTGGAAAAATCAGTCCAACACTGAACTTCATGCTCCAGACACTCAACAATGTCCTTATCTTGAACTTCAGCATGAATATCATTGTTTCCATTATCACAAGCCCTCGAACTACCCACATCCATATTATCTTCCATGTACAAACTTTGCAAGAACAGGTTCTTCTTTATTGGCTGAGAAGCACAAGTTGTTACAGGACCTGTCCTACACATTGATCTGGAGCTATTAATCTATAATGCAAAGTAAACAGCAAAAAATAGATTAAAAAAAACAAACATAACAAGTCAGAGAGAGCATCATGTGATATCTATTATTAGACATCACAATAGCAGATATAGGGGAAAAAATAGATGACTAAATGTAACAGTTCCAGAAACAGAAAACTAGGGTATTGCATCGGTCGGTCTCGCAACTCAAGTCAAAAACTATGATATAATGTGAAACTGCAGGCGCGCTTGCCCTCTTCCATCGGGGACGGGGCTACCAAGCATGGAAGAGCTATTGGAATGTTCGATTCCATACCCTCAAAACTTTAGATGTCATACCCTTGATCGATCTAGCAGGAGTGCTTGACTGGCCGTCTAAAACGCATAGAAAAAGCTCTTTTTCAGTCTCCGCAGGCCCAAGGCTGGTCTATCGCTCTTTATTTAGCTATTCTGTTGCCCAATCCGGCAAAGAAAGAAAAAGTTGGTCTTCGACCTAGCAGTGTCTAAAGAGTGAAACTCGTAGCTACTACTAATTGAGGCCGGTAAAGCAGGGCCTTTAGAAGCTAGCGAACAGCCGCACGGCCTAAAAGCAGATTCATCTTTTTTACTATCTGTATATGTATTTGGTGCAGTCATTTGATTCGGTAATCAAAATAGTAAGTAATAGAAAAGGCTCATTAATGGCTTATTCGTCTATCTACAGCCAATCTACGGTAGAAAAGAAGGTTCCATCGGAACAATTATTTATTTCAGTTCAGGGGCTCCTGACAGATCTGATTTTACCACAAATGGCTCAGCACCTGACAATGGTCACCCTAGTGATGCCAGTTTTGTTCATGCTGTTCGAGAAAAGGCAAAGGAATTCAATGTGAAAATTTTGTAATCTCACCATGTTAAAGCATCAACTGATTTTTCCGAGACCTGATTGTACAAAGTTCCATAAGAACTCATCGATCCTAGGGATCCTATTGATTCAAAAGCATGTGTCAGTATCTCTGAGAGGCAAATTAATTAATTTGTTAAATCTTCAAAAAATACATGAACAATAATGTGACAAGAGAGATTAATCATACATAAAATAGGAGCCACAACAACATTGTTTAACAAGCAGAACTAAAACCTTCTTCTTTTATTGAGATGTGGTCCCCTAACTGCTTAGACCAGCATTTTTCCTCTAGCCTACCCCTATCCTCCCAGTTGTATACTGAATTGCCAAAGTTTGTTATTATAAATAACATTTACACACGCGCGCACAGATATGAAGTTTTATATTGTTTTACATAAGTAAATGTATATATCAAAATACATCCACAAGCACCTCAACGTCAAGCTTGCCTATTCATTACTTTCAAGGTCCTAAAGACTTAAGAGAACTATTAAATACAGAGCATGATAAGATAATGTCTTTTGAGTTGTAGTTTATATTGAAATTAATAATAATTACCTTGAAACCCCACTGAAACCAATCGAGGTGTGTATGTAAGAATTCCCTGTACATTCATACACTTAAGATAAGAATGAATGACAGAAACTGAAAAAAGAAATTATACTATAAGCATTGGATTGCAAAACAAATTAACCTGCTGAGTTTCGCCAGTACGATAAAGGACATCCATGTTAAGGCCGTGCATTTTAAACATCTGATCACTCTCAGGGCTATCAGCCAATCCAAGCAACTCATCCTTCAAAATATGAAATACAAAAAACCATCTTATAATGTCTGGCAATGACTTAGGGCTTACGATCTACCTAATTCAAAATGTTAAACATTAAGCCATCATTCAATTAATGACTCATTAGAAGAACAAGGAAAGAAGACAATTTACAGGCAGTGAATACAATAGAAGCATTTCCAAGTTAAGAAGATATACTGAAGGTGTTTATAGTGGAGGTAAAAGATGAAAACTGTGTACCTGGAAATTCCAGAAGTGAGAGCCCACAAAATTCGCATAGCTTCCAACTTGGATAGTTATGATTTCCTTCATACTTCCAGAAATACTGAAAAGGTATTGAGATAGGAATAGTATCAAACTATTTGTCCTCTACTATGCATGCTTTTGTGCATAAAAGGGGGTGGGTGGTGGGGGGGAGTCACTGGTTGTGGACCACTCAATTCTTGAGGTGTTCACTGTTTGCCCAGTTTGTTATTTTTTTATTAATCAATATTAATTAACTAGTAGTAGAAGTAGCAATTTGTAAGACGTAATAGTTCTTGTAAATTTCTTTTATTATTGTAGTAAAAAAGTTAGTCTGTCAATTGAGGTTTTGCTTTAAAAAAAATAATAGGAGTAATAATAACCACCAATCTAATATGAAAGGATTTTACATCTGATGATCTAAAATGAGCTCGCATTGTGAGTATATATTAATATACGTTCGGCATAGTGCAATTGAACAAGTAAAAAATGTGTGCGTACGACTCACTGTCATGTTACAAAGATTAGTAGCTGTGCTATTCCTGTAATGTTGAATCTAGGGTAGTTCCCTCAATAAGTGCACATATATGGCAGTATAAATGGTGTTATGATTCACCTTGATCGCTTGTTTCTTCCTTAATCATTTTTGTGGCTTCAATGATAAAAAAGTCAATGAGCAAGCAGGTTAACTGTTGCTTACACATTCGAAAGGCTAAAGTATATAATCTAAAGTAAAAGGTTTCGCTACAGGAAACATTCTGCTTTTGATAATCTCCCTAGGTCGGACTTGCGATAACAATGATAGTGCTGTAATTCTTAGTTTTTTTTCCTTATTCTTGTTTTAATCTTTCCTAAATGTTTCTTCAATTGAGTGAAGTTGCCATCATTATTGGCTTTAAGCAAAATCTCCAGAAAAGCCCAAGAACATAGGTCTCGTGTAATTACAATGAGAACAAAAAGGCCCATAAAATATAGACAATAACTTACTGTAATTGTACAGAGGAGAGGAAGGATTCACCAAATGGACGAAAAATACCTGGAGAGCAGAGCAGAATAGTACGGATGGCAGTTCTCTTCACAAGAAGTAAGAGTTGTTGAGGTGGTGGACAGGTGGTGGTGCGTTTAAATGGTGGCAGCCGGCAAAGAGTCCTGTGAATGTGAGATGATTAAGTATGCCTTTGCAGCGTGAAAAGACAAATAGAAAATCATTACAAGTACTATACGTCTCTGGGGCAATTTCTCAAACACCTGGCGGGGAAGGGGAGTGAAAATTCTAAGGCATATTTCAGCCTTTGCAATTACTAGTAAGAGAAGCATACGCTGCATACCAGTGTACTTAAAAGAAGCTACGCGCATAATCGAGAAACAACACAAAATTGGTGAAGAGGTACAAACAAAGGAACATGTATTGTACTTATTTACAGAATAAATCCATAACCATATATATTAACAATAGCTCTGTATGTAAATACGTAACTGAAGTAATGCAGGCGACGACAATTCCCACTTTTCGGAAACAACTTCAGAATCTGAAGTAAAATTGAGAACTTGCTTTGTAGGCTGCTCTTGTGGTCAATTGTGTAATGCAAACATAGAAGCTCTGGTTTTTGTAAGGCTGGATACTTGCTAGGGGAAGATGGCTATGGAGAATCCCTCATGGAAGAGCAACGGCAGCGTCGCGTTGGAAGAGCAGCCGACCGTATATATTACCCTACTTGGAAAGAGTACTCAGTGTGGGAGAAATACATCTGATGAAGATAAAACGTCAGTGCGACGTGGAAGAAATGAGGGTGATGGAGCGCACCACGTTACGAGATGGTGACGGGCTACCGCTGGGATACCGCATACTAAACTTTAGTGTTTGGTTCTTGCACTACTATGGGTCTCAATCCCACCCATTTCCATTCCTTCATTGCCTAGAGTCAAGTTCACTGTTTAAGTTGTGCTTACAAAGGCAAAAGGCAAGATTCAAACCCTCACTCTGCAGTTATCAAGCTCAGTTGGAAGATCTTTCTCTTCCCATTAACACTTGAGTTATGTCCTCTCCTCTAACACTTGAGCTATGCCCTGGGGGCGAGAAATTATCACATTTGTTTCTATTAGAGGTCGCTTGCTGGAATATAAGACTACCCTCATTCACAACCAACAACAACCCAACCCAACAATATAATATTCATTTCTCTCTACAACCTACAATTCAACTCAACCTCAACTTTTTTATACTCCATCAACACAACCCAACTCAACCTAACTTTTTAATAAAATATTCATTTCTCTATCATCTATATATATACATATATATATATATATATATATATATAAAATAATTATAATTAAATTATTTATTATCATTTTGAGATTTTGTAATAATTATATTAAAAATTAAAATAATCTTTTAGTATATTAAAAAATATTTAATTTCGTATTTATAGTAAAAAATATTCTCTTGAAAACACATAAAATAACAATATTAAAATTACAATAATCATATAAAAATTACATAATTGAGATAAAAAAAAATTATATGAATTTTAAAATCATAAAAATAAAAGGTACAAATCATTACAATCAATTGTCATTACCAAAATTTTGTTATATATGCTCAATCAAGTCATTCTTAAAAGCATTATGAGTTTCTCTATTGCGAAGTTGTGCCCTATTAGTCATATAAGTGGACAAGCTTGCAATGCGTGTGGTAGAGAGCTTTGATGATATTGAGAGTTTTGGTAGCTTCCAAAATTAATAAAATCATCAAAGTTTGAAAATTTTTGCGAATTAGGATAGAAATTTGAATTGTTTGGATTCATGAAAAATGATAAAAAAGAAAGAAACTCAAGAAAAATAAAGAAGATATAATTTGAGATGGAGAGAAAAGAGTGTTTTCTTTTTGTGGTTTATAATATGTCAATATTATACTCTATTTATAGAGAAAAAAATAAAATTTATTATTATTATTATTTTGAATAATGTAAATGTGAATTATTGAAAATTTAAATGTTATCTTTAAAAATAAATAAGAACCAATCATCATGTGACACATGTCACTACAAGATTAATTTGTGGATGGGTTGGAGATAAAGTTGGTGGGTCGTGTCAGGAAGAAATCCCCAACCGATTGGCATGTTAATTTTAATTTTCAATTTTTTTATTATTTTTTGTCGTTTGTGTGCGACCCATGGCACCAGGTTGCCAATGAGAGTGGTCTAAAGGCAGGGAACGACTATTTGCACCCCCAATTTTAATAAATGTACCCCATAAATTTTATAGGACTAAAATACTCATATTTGTTAAGACGTAAATATCCCTTTATAAATATAAATTAAGATTTCTTATTTATATGGTGTTCGGTGGCAGCAATTGAACAAGCATATGAATAAGAAATCTTAAAGTGTTCGATTGCAACAACCGAACACCATATGAATGAGAAATCTTAAGGTGTTTGGTTGCTGCAACCGAACAAGCATATGTATTCAGTTGCAGCAACCACACCTTAAGATTTCTTATTCATATGGTGTTCTGTTGCTGCAACCGAATAAACATATATGTTCGGTTGCAGCAACACATGTTCGTCGAACAAGTACAATGTTCACCTATTATTAGGCAGTGATATCTTCAGTCAAATTGTTGGAAAATTGAAATAACATTGCAAGAAAAGAGGTGATGAGTTGCAGTATATAACTTGCAGGTTTGCTGTAAAAGTAGAACATGGAACATGGAAGGGCTGAGAAACTCCCTCCGCTTCGCTAAGAGTTCGGCGGCGGTGGGGCCCTTGTAGGAGGTGGAGTGTAGTCGAAGGGGGCAGTTTGGAGAATATGTTGAGATCTCCGATGACAGTGCATGCATCTACACTCTAGGAATACCCACATTTGCAGCTTTAGAATTTATAGGCATACGTCTTTTTCATTTCTCTTGCTTCACGTCGTTCTAATTTGCCCTCTTTTTTTCTCTTTTATGGAGTCGATACGTCAACTCTTTCTCTTCTACGGTATCGCAACGTCGACCTCTTCTTTCCTTCACCGGCGTTTCTTTCTTCTTTTTTTTGATTAATTAGTTTTTAGTAATTATGGTTTAATTAATTCAAAGGGTAAAGTAGTCTTAAATGGGGTGTACTTAGCAATTTATATGTTTAACTTTTAATTTTAGTGGGGTATATCTAGAACTTGGGGTTCATTTAGTAGATCCGGGGGTTCATATTGTGTATAATGAGATTTGTTTGACTTATGATTAATAGTATTGATGTTTGATATTATGGAAAAATAAGATGGTTGATAGACAAGTATTAATTATTTTATGTTTTTTTATTGAGTATTAACAAATGGGATAACAAGGAAAATGGCATATTTACCCTCAAGCTTTAATATTACTATTTTTTTTTAATTTGGGTTAAAAATCGTGTTCTTGTTCTTCAAGATCTCAAGATAGAGGTTGCTGTGAAAATTTCCAACTCAAAATTCTCTATGTCCACAAATCCAAATCTGTTCAATTTTCTCCCAACTTGAATCTCAGGAGTTCCGATTCCTTCCTCTAAAATTGTTCACGGCCACAACCCAAATCTGTTAAATTTTCTCTCAAATTGATTGCCAAGGGTCAATTCCTTCCTCGAAGATGGTGGAGCCGAGGCGGCGCTGGAGTGGGAGACCCACTTCATGATGGCGATGGCGGCAGTTCCAGAGGGAATTCTTGCCAAGCTTCGTGTTCGCCGTGCCGGAGATGTCGGAAATGGAGACCTCTCCCGGTGGACGTCCAAGTCAACTCGCAGACAGACATAGCCTCCGATTCTGCGCAACCGAGGAAGTTAAAATCGAAGCCAAGGCCAAGATTGGATAATTTTTATTTGAGGTTTACAGGTGTTGTTGTGTGGTTGTTGATGAACTTGAAGGAAGCGAATATGGGTTATGTGGTGGTTGGAGGTATTACTCTTACACCTCTTGGAGAAGGCAAGTCTACTGCTACTGTTGGTCTCTTCCAAGCTTTGGTGAAGATAGATGTCTGTGTTTAACAAAGTTGGGTCGATGAAGATGATGATCAGATTGAGGCCAGTGGATATGATGATGAAGATGGTGGGTGATGAAGATGTGCATAATTGTAAAATAGCAGTTAATACCTCTGTATTAAATTTTGGTCTTGTGCATCCCACCTCCTGGGGTGGGATCTTCAATACCATGGGAAGGGTGTTAATAATGTCGGGCTGAATTTTTTTTCCGGGCATTAAGTATTATGCATGCATTGAGACAAACGTGGTATAAGGGGTGAAACTGTATCAATCCCTACCTAATAATGGCAAGCAAACGAGCACTAAATATACTAAATTATCACATTTGTTTCTATAAGTATACTAAAATCTGCATTTTATCTTTTAATTATTTAAATTTTCAATTTTAGTCTTTTTTTTCAATTTTGATCATTCTTATCTATTTCTTAGTCCATCATATTAAAATTGGACAAAGAAGGACTAAGATTGAAAATTGCAATAGTTAAATAACCAAATACGGATTTTATGATAAGACAAAAGACTTAAAGGACCAAATGTGACAATTTGACCGAAAAAATTAAAATTTCTCACATTTTATTAAAATTCCGACAATATCATAAAAAAATGTGTTTAAAGTTGTTATATTTAAAATAATGTTTTCAAAATCAGATCAAACAGTTCAATTCAACTGGAAATTGGAGTCGGAACCAGTCCAGAACACCAAAAAATTATTTTAAAGGTTGAATCGAGTTCGACATGAAAAACCAATTGAACCGGTCCAACTGATTATGTATAAAATTTTTAATTTTATGATGTTTCACCGGTTGGATCGATTCAACTGGTTTTTCTGGTCCAACCCAGTTCAACCTTAAATTTTTTTTATATTCAGGGCTGCTTTCGGCTCCAGTTTATGGTCTAACCTGCCGGTCCAACCCGATTTCAAAAATATTGCTTTAAATATAATATTTTTAAACACTTTATGATATTGTGATAAATTATAATTTTTTCGGTCAAATTATCATATTTGGTCCTTTAAGTCTTTTGTCAAATTATCATAAAATTCGCATTTGGTACTTTAACTATTGTAATTTTCAATTTTAGTCATTCTTTGCTCAATTTTAGTCTCTCAGAATCAAAATTGGACAGAAAAGACCAAAATTAGACAAAAAAATATTAAAACTGAAAATTGCAATAGTTAGAGGACCAAATGCGGATTTTGATATACTTAGAGGACCAAATGAGATAATTTTTCCTAAAACTTCTGAAGCCACATCCTAAAACCATAATACATGGAGTATGCTTTTTCTTATCAATAAAACATACGGACCATCATTCTGTCATATAATTATGATATGGTTGAGTTTCACTTAAATAAAATTAAGAAATAAAAAGTTAAAGAATTGTGTATTCAATTAAATGAGTGCATTCAATATAGGAATGTAGTGTTGTTATTGAATGTATGTATGGCTCACATATTTACTAAATAGAAATGAATATTTTGGAGTGGTACTATTAAACTAGAAAAATAAATATGTTTCAAGGAGGGAGCAAATTTTCAGAAAATTTTAATTGTACAGATCCTAATTATACATCTCTCAATTTAACGACCGTTAATTATGCCACCGCTAATCTTTATATTTTTATAATTAATTATCATCTTTTATTAAAATGGAGTACATATATGTTATTACTTTTTATAAAAAAAATATCAATTAATTTATACTCCTTATAAATTGTACATAAAATACTTTGCATCACCGTTACAAATCTCTTTGCCTTAAATGCAATATACCCCAATCATCTCCAAATTTCTTATCTCTTTGAGGTTTCTCTTTCATAAAAATAAAAAATAAAAATAAATGGATTATTCTCCATATCAAAACCTTTTCATCCGGTATTTCTTTTCCAATTTAAGACTCCTATAATAAATGTTTAATCATGTTTCCCTTCATGAACCTTCCATATGCAACGGATGGTATCGAATACATTCTCATATCCATCATGTCACAAGAGTTCAGGCCATACGCTCAGCTTACTCATTTTTTAATGACACTAAGGTGATGTTCATTTGAGGTTTTTTGGAGTTTGAAAACCTAAAATAGTTAAACGATCAAAGAACAAAAGATTAAAATACGAGTAATAAAGAAGCATGTGTAAGATTTGATGGAGTTTTGATACACGAAAGTTTGAATGAAATGATTTACTACACTTAAAACAACATTGTGAAAAAGTACTAGCAACATGCACAGATTACTACACATAACATCTTTTTTATGTTGTTGTAAATGTATTCCTTGTTGACAAAATTGGCACCACTAACAAACACATAGTAGTTAGCCCCAAAAGATGGTACCTAATCCTCCAATGCACTCATGAAACCACCCAGGAATCCAGCACCATTGCAGTTGCCACAAAGAACCTCTTTTTTCCCCCTGAGTACCAACACCTCTAATTAGTATCCAAGGTAATGCAAAGGTGAAACCTCGGAAATCCTACTTAAAGTCGTGGCAACGAGCAATTTTTAACAATAACGATTCCATTAAATGTGGTTATAACCAAGATGTACAACAATTTACATGAACTACAGAGTTCATGATACTTCAATCCCTGATTCTGAGAAGGATTATGTGCCATTTGCCAACATGAAAAGGGAAATATTTAAAATAAAATTTATTTAAACATTTTCTAGATTTCGAACATTTATGGAAACATTAACGCCAAAGACATTGCGCATGCTAAAGAAAAAAATGAAAATTAAGAAGACCCCTGATATGTTTCTGGATTCAATAGGGAATACCACTAATTTGTGCAAATTCAACTGTTGATTTAGATGCCTATAAGTCTTTCTGTGCCTTCTTAAAGGCATCAAACTTTTGATTGTAATTTAAAAAAAATCATGGTAATTGGTAAATTTCTGAAAGTGCAATACCACACTCTAAGCCAACTACTCAACTGTAGGAATTTAAAGCCTAGAAACTAACTATGTGTGCAGCAAAATATGGCAACACCAAAGCAAATATCATTAATATACCTGCAGAGCCAACACATGGCGCCGGCTTTGTACTGTCCATTAAAGTGATCTACCAAATTGGTTCCAGTACCTTCACACTGCCCACATATTTTAGCACCTAAAGATTGAATATCAGGAATGGAAAGATCAAGAGCTTAAATATCTAGCGGGGTAAATAGAAATATTATAAGGAGAAGAATACTTCACATAACTAGATTTGGGGTCTCAAGCACTCCAGGAGTATTGTCATTAGAACAGATACATGTATAGTTAGCGAAGTAGTCAAGTATGTAAGTAAAGCAAGGAGTTTGTGATAACAGAAAGTGATGGAACTAAATTAACATAGCTTCAAATCATGTAGCACTAACCCCATACTGGTTAAAAGTATTCAGCAAGTGATGTTTACTGATTTATGAGTAAATAAGTACTGGTTAAAAGTATTCAGCAAGTGATGTTTACTGATTTATGAGAAAATAAGTAATATGGCCAGACCATAAAAGATAAAGATAAAAGAATTTGAAAATAATCATGAGAACAAGAAAATTTCTCACAAGATTGAGTGGTTTTAATACATAGTTACCGACTTACCGGCCCTAAAAGGGGAAAAAGAGACCATCCCAGTACTTAAGAAAAGAAAATTGATGAAAGTTGAAGATCAATGAATGTGAAAAGAGAAGTTGAACAAAATTTAGCTAAAATATACCAACAACAATGAAGAGATGGCTAAGCAATTCCATTTTAATGGTTTTTTTTTAATATTTGTGCAATTCGTATCTTGGAAACTAAAATATGTCAAATGTGAAGTATAACATTGTCAAAGTGATACGAAAATGTGGAAGAAAGTATTATTA
Source organism: Pogostemon cablin (assembly GCA_023678885.1). Taxonomy (NCBI): domain Eukaryota; kingdom Viridiplantae; phylum Streptophyta; class Magnoliopsida; order Lamiales; family Lamiaceae; genus Pogostemon; species Pogostemon cablin. The sequence goes on along the minus strand of CM042978.1, from coordinate 15,170,432 downwards.
AGGCATTGTAGTAGTCTCATCACAACTTCTTGAATATTTTTTCATATAAGCAACCATTCTAAGCGATCAGCCGCATATGTTGCGATTCATAGAGTTCATTGCCTTCAGACTTATAAAAAATATGATGAATTAACCAATAACCAATCAATTTAAGACGCAAAATTTACACCTGTCATCAAAAACAAACTCACACTCGCACGTAAGAGAACATAATAATAGCCACGAGCAAACAGAATGTTTCACTTACCATTACCCTCACAATCAGGACACAGCAAGCTATTAATTTTGGTTTCTGATTTGTTCTCCGCAGCCTGTATGTTACAAAAAGCCCAAGTGAAATTCATAGAATATGATGAAGTTTGAGTAGAATAGTTAAAGAAAATAGGGAAAAGAACACTTAAATGCAGCAAAATTCTCATAAGCTAACTACACCTGAATAAGACATGAAAGGAACCTAGAAAATGCATTTGGATAATTGACACATGAGCATCTGTTAGAAATTGGCCAGAATGTCAAACTAAGTTCCAAAAATATAGTAATAGATGCATTTGCAATTACTCCATCAAGACTTGTGAGCTCTAATTAAACGAAGAAATTATAATTTAAAAATAAATATATCAAAAGCAAGTTGAACTCACATTAACTTTTAAAGCTTCGAAGGAAACATTCTTGGAAGAATGAGTAGTACTGCCATTAATCCAATTCACATTCCTAGTAGTAAATTTGTGGCTAATAAGTCCTGCAGAAAAGATTAATCAACTCATATAAATACGATCAATTTCATTACATCAAACAAAAGAATTGACCAACAAAAACAGAGGAAGATGAAGAAGTACCGGGTTTGTGAGTGGAGTTAAAGGAAATGAGAGGTGAGGAAGAAAGAGAGTGTGCCATGTCTGAGCGCTGCAAATTAGATAAGGCTATGCTAGATTTTATCGTTGCGAATTCACCTCTCTGCGCGTGTTCTCCACTCGTCAGTTTCTTTTTAGTCGCCTTCACAAATATCTATTGATAAAAACATCGTTTTTAGTTTTTCTTGAATCTTCAATCTGTAAAAAATAAAAATACTTCTTCCGTTCGTTCTGTTGTAAAGTAAATGAAGAAACGGAACCATAAAATCCACCTTTTCACGCACACTTGTCCTTTTTCATCCCTGTTTTCACAAACCATAGCGACTGGATTAGCACCTCTCGTGGCTCACACCTTGTCCGGGCCGATAATGGCCACTATTAATAGGTAAATTAATTAGGCCACAAAAATAATTTCATATGGGCCATCAATTAATTATTAACTTTGGGCTTCTCTTTATTCATTTTTGTAGTCCAACTCTATTAGGTATGCCCAACAATTAGATCATGTCACAACTACTACACAACAAACTAAAAAAAAACTCATTTTAGTTATTGAATTTATTAACAAAGTACAATTCATTGATAATTAGCAACAAGATAAAAGATATTTTTTTTTAAATTCTCTTTTCGTACACTTCCTATCCTTCTTTGACGAATATTAATTTTCTATCTATTCTATTAGTCAGTCAATATTCTTATTCAAATCATAATTAGAATAAGATATATTTTACGACGTGTGATTAAATAAAAAGTAAGAGGGGGATTCGACTTTACAGTTGATTTTATTCCACAATTGACCAAAATGAAACAAATTACTTATATCTTCTAAAAATAGAATACCAAAGGATTTAAAATATATTTGAGTTGGTCTTTTATGTCTCATGTGCACAAAGTGTGCAAGGGTATATCATTTTGTTTTAAAGGGTATATCAATAAAAAGTTATATTCCCTCCGTCCCGTCCTTATAGTTATGTTTGCTTTTTGCATGAGGATTAATGAATATAGTATTTTAATGTGTATTGAGGTGAGAGAAATAATAATTTAATGTAAAGTGGGTAGGTGTATTAGTTGGATGCGTGGGCCCATGGAGAGAGAATTAATTAATTTGTGTGAGCCTCATATGCTAAAAAGATAAATGTAACCATTAGGATGGAATGCGCAAAATGGAAATACTATGTAACTATTAGGATGAGACAGAGGGAGTAATTTTTTTCCAACGGAAAACTAATAAAATAGACAAAAGTACTAATAAAAAGTTATAAATTTTTTTCCAAACTTAAAATAGACGGAAATTGCACAAAGTGTGTAAGGATAAATCATTTTGTTTTAAAGGGTATACTGAAAACTAAAAAAATAGACAAAAGTACTAATAAAAGTTATAAAAAAAAATTTCCAAACTTAAAATAGACGAAAATAATAATACCAATAAAAAGTTATAATTTTTTTTTCCAAAGTTAAAATAGATAAAAATTTAAAGAGAATTTTTTTTTTAATAAAAAAAATAGTACTAATAAAAAGTCCGAAAGAAAATTTAAATATAATATGCGGTGAACGTGGATCGAACACGTGACCTTCAGATCTTCAGTCTGACGCTCTCCCAACTGAGCTATCCCCGCAATTGAAATTATTTTTAATAGTTATTAATATTAAGGAAATATATGTTACCGACCCGCTATCTTACTCTATTCCCATGAAATTGTTTACTACTCCTTAAAAAAAAAACCTGTTAAGATACCCGTTTAGTATAACCAACAAAATTTAAAAATAAATTTTAAATCCAAATTAATTTAAATAATTTTTTTCGTATACTAATTAAAAAAACTAACATCTTTTGTATTATTAATTGTTGATGTACTGTCTAATAATAATTTTTTAAAGTACAATGTTTGTACAAGACCAGATAAAAATCTCTGCGAAATATTAGAATTTATCACATTCATATAAAATTATGGACATCTAATTAAACCATTTAAAAAAAAGGGGGATAATACTTTTATTAATATAATTATCGCCTCATTTATTTTATATTTACTTTTTAAATTTTCATTTCATGCCACTATATGATTCGTCTAACTTTAAATTTTAATGAACCATATCAAAATATGCAGTATAAAACTTGATAAAACCTACCAATTAAAATCATTATTCATTTGATTGGGATTGACCTAATTCTATTTTTTCAATTTTGACGAATATACAATTTTAATTTTTAAGTATATGTAAAAGAAATTATTGATTATGAGCCATCGTAATTATAAGTTGATGGACATGGAAATTATTAACGCTCTCTTTGAAAGTTATATATCAATATGTAATATTTAAGATTGCACTCCTCCACCAATTAGGATATTAACAAAAGTAATAATACTCTTTCCATCCTAAAATTACGTATATGTTTCCTTTTTTATGAATATTAAGAAATAAAATAATATTTTAATGTGTAAGTGGAATGAGAGAAATAATATTTTAAGCGCTTACCATATTGCTGTTTGTTTTATTTATTTATTTATTTTTCATTTTATTCTTTTTTTCTATTTTTTAATTTAATTTTAGAGATGTAATTATAATTTCACTCTGTGATTTATGGTATATTCACTTTTAGGATTTAAGATTTAGGGTATAATTGTAATTTTACATTGTGGTTTAGGGTATATTTCACCGATAGGATTTAGGGTTTATAGTATAATTATAATTTTATCCATATGATTAGAGTATAATTGTGATTTCACCCTTGTGGTTTGAGGTAAATTTTACACCTAGGGTTTAAGGTTTAGGGTATAAGGGGAATTTCACCATTGTGATTTAAAATATATTTTACTCCTAGGGTTTAGGGTATAATAGTCATTTAAGTATAGTAAATTTTAAAAAAATAATAAAAATAACATTAATAAAGGAGGTGAAATTAATTAAGAAATGTGACGACCACAGGTTCACTAATTCATCTGGTGGGACTGGTTCCACCCAAGTTACACTCATATTTTAATACGTAGTGAGTATATGAAGTGTGTGGGCCTCATGTAGATATAATAATGGTTTTTTGTGGGTTTTATTTATCAAAAAATGAAATGTATATTTTGTTTTGGGATGATTTAAATGGAAAAGTATATACCTAGTTATGGGATCGAGATAGTAATTTTTAGGGGTAATTAATATGGTATTTTTTAGTAATAAATAAACGATAAAGTATGTTTGAAGTGTTTTTTTTCTGCAAATAAGGTGTTTGGGAAGTGTAATTGTTTTGACTTTTTTTTTTCAAGGAGGTGCAAAAACTTTTGTAGGACAACTCAAAATGAAAAGTGTGCAATTTGAAAGGTGACGAAGGGAGAATTTTTTTACCAACGGAATATTTCGTTGGTAAAAAATTTAATTTCATTGTTAAATTAATTTACCAACGAATTAACAACAAAATCTGTTGGTAAAGTGTTGGTTGATAAATTTTTACAGAACGAAAATATAATTTCATCTCCATTGACAATTTATATAATAATTCCGTTTATAATCCATTGATAATGTTTTGAGAAATTGTGAAAAATGCCACTTTTAATAATTTATTTTGAAAAAATGACATCCAACATAAATTATATGGAAAAATATCACTTTTGACATTTTTGCCCCTCTTCATTATAAAATTATTACATAGTCGTATGCATAGTCACGTGCAATGGTCATACATGTATTAACAAATAAAATATGTAAATAGTCGCATGTAGTGCAACATGTGAATAGTCGCACATATAATCGTGTGGAGGGTTGCAGGCGTAGTTGCATACTAGAGTTAATTATGTCCAAAATTAAAATAAAAAAGGCATTTTTTTGAAAAAATTATAGTGAGTAGCATTTTTCCAAAATAAACCATTAGAAGTGATATTTTTGCTGATACACCTATTTTTTTTTAATTTTTTTTAGTTGATATTCGGTGCACTCAGATGTACCATATGTGTATCTTTCTATTCAATGGTATGTACATATTTTTTTAATAATTGTATAGTTTCTTTACACTCAATTTTCATTAAAAAAATTAACAAAAAATTCATTAATAAAGTATATACATTTTTATTCATTAGTATAGTACATTTTTATTAAAAATGTATAAGTTTGTAAAAATTAGTGCACAGTACATCCAGGATGTGCACATGATAATTAACCTTTTTTTTAATATATATAACAAGATGATATAAAATATAATGTAGTATTAGTTTTAATTGCATATTTATTTATTTATTTACTTTTAATTTTAATTTAAATCAATATAAATAATTATGCAATGTCAAAAAACATTTAAAATTTTTAATTATTTTTTTAGTGCAATTATCTCTTAATTCTATTTTTATTCCAATTTATACTACACACTTTATGTTTAAACGGTTTAAATTTAATTTTACACACAACACATTTTAAATTTTAAAATTGCCATTATTTTTTAATACAATTAACATATTTTATAATTTATTTATTTATTATCCAAAATAACAAACTATTCAAAAGTAAAAAAAGAAAAGAACAAAAAAGAGCATGTCTTGTATGATACCATTTCATGTAAGTATTTACGTGAGACGGATAAAAACTGATAACATCATTATCACTCTCATTATAAAATATTATCACTTCTTATATATACTACTCCCTCCGTCCCGTTTCAATATTTACGTTTATTTTTTGCATTTTGATTAAAAAGTATTATATTTTAATAGATAGTGGGTGGAAAAATATAATATTTAATATGAAGTGGGTATGTGTATCAGTGTTGGATGATATATTAATTGTTTTAGGTAGGTTCCATATTCCTAAAAAAGAAAACGTAAACATTGAAATGAGACGCGCAAAATAGAAACATAAACATTGAAACGGGACGGAGAGAGTATAAATTATTATTCATGAATTCACAGCACCATTATTACTTTTCATTAATGATATTATTACTATTTATCTTACACAAGTTTTCGCTAAAAAAAAAGGCAAAAACTTGTGTGCTCCCGGGCGCATGTGAGTACTTTTCGTGTGCCTTTAGAATTTTGTGTTAAATTGTACTATATCCTTTAGTATAAAAATATGTATCCTTTATTTTCTGAAGAAAAATAAAAAAAATATTAATCTAAAGTGTATACCTTTTAGAACAAAATGGTGTACCCTTATTAATTAAAGTGTATATCATTTAGAACAAAATAATGTACCCTTATCTATAATATTAAATTCTAAAGGCGCATGGTGTGTACCCTGGCGCACGCAAGCCTTACTCCAAAAAAAAGTACTTTCTCTCTTTCCATCCGTACTTATTTGTCTTTTGCCCGTGGATTAAGTATATTCTTCCTCTCTCCAACAAAACCCTACACACTTTTCACGTTTGTTTATCTCATAAAATCCTTCATACTTCAGAAAAGGAAACAACACTTTATTCAACAAATTTAAATATTGGAGTACTTTAATTTCAAATTTGTTACTCCTTTTTGTACATACCATTACTTTATACTTTTTTATTATCTGAAAATACAAAAATACTATCTAAAATTAATAAAATTGATTAAAAAATACATTTTTTCTTAAATAATATGAAATACAGTAAATGTGAAGCGTTTTGTGGACGGAGAAAGCATTATTTTATATAAAATGAATAATTTTATTCGCAGTGAGTAGTGGATTTTTTTTTTGTTGAAGAAAAAAAATGAGTAATTTAAAGTAGACAGTAAAAATGGCAAAGTGATGGGTTAAAGTTTACTCCCTCCATCCTAGGAAAGATAACACACTTTTTATTTTGGGTTGTCCCACAAAAGTTTGTACATTCCTAAAAAAGCAAAAAGTCAAACACAATCACCCTTCTCCATACACTTTATTTACAAAAAAAATCACCTCTATCTAACACACATAATATACTTTATCATTAATGTATTACCAAAAAATACCATAATACCCCTAAAAGTCACAATTTTCTTAATTTCCGTGCCAGGAAAGGGGGTGCAATCTTTCCTGGGACGGAGGGAGTAATTAAGAGGGATTCCTAGAATTTTATATTGAGCGCGGACAAAATTATAGAATCAAGAGGTAGTTGGATGGTGTCAGAAAACTGAAACTGGCAGACGGAATGGATTAGTGTGCTATTGTCACGTGAATTTATAAATTAAATTAGATGCTGTAATCAAAACAGATGGTGATCATGTAAAGGATTCCAATAAGGCAAAAACTTGCCCGACACACCGTACCGCCATGGGATCACAACCCTCCCCTTCATATTTTATTTAATTTTATGTATTGTTAGAGGTTTAAATTACAAAGGGGTACGGTGTCCGAGAGTACAATAGCCTCACTCACCTTACATTGTGTTGAAAACAAGTTGTAAATCCTCAATAAATCAATACCTAAAGATGGTTCTTACATTGCAGCAACGACTTCAAACTGTTCAATATATCTCTACTACATCTGCTGGTGAGTTATACATACACATATCATATATGTATACACACACCATATATTTTACTTGTTTCTGTGGAATTTTGGACTGTAAAGTGATTACATATGTAGGTAATTTTCAATTATTACAACTAGAGGGTGAAATAATCCATAATTTATTTGTATATGTCGTTAAAATTAGTTGAATATTACCTCTGTAAATCTTTATCAAAATTAATTGCTTTTCTGGAGAACTTTATTTAATGCCACACACAATTTCAAACAAAAAGGAAAACAGAAAAATATAAATAACTAAAAAATAAATACTAAATATTACTGCAATTAATCCTAGCACCAGCCAAGAGTCATCCTTTGACCTAGAATTAAAAACCGAGGATGATCATATATTGATTATTGCAACGGTTATTTTCAAAATAATAGAAAATATTGTCAAAAGAGGGAAATCTGCACAAGAAACATTTATGTAATCTTATACTCCATTTAGATAGTGTACAGTTTCTCATTCAGAAATTCTGATTATATACATGTGTGTAATTATCAAAATAAGATTGTGAGCACACAAAAAAGTAACTAGATTAGGTTTTTTTTTTTTAAAAAAATTATATTTTTCTATCTTTAGCTAATTAGTTGCACAATAATATTTTAGATATGGGTTTTATAATAATCTCAAGTAATATCTTCGTTTGAAAAAAATAAAATGTTTTTTTCTTCTTTATTGATAATTATATTAAGTTTCATTTCACAGAAAAGTTTTTCTTCTTTCTTTCTTTTTTTTTCTTTTTTTTTAAATATCATCTTTTATTATCGTATAAACCGTGTTAATGCCATTTAAAATTGCTTTTAAGATTATTTATTTAATTATTTGGATAAAAATATGTTTAAAGTTTCGTGAGTCTCACGGGACACAATTTATGTGACTGAAATGTAATTATCTTTAGAATATAGTTTGTAATTATCTTTTTATATAATCCAAATAACAATGAAAGAAGATTGATCATGTATTGTAATACAAAACAAGCTCCTCCTTTTAAAGTATCACTTTCTACGTTCAAGATATTAAATACTTTTTACTAATTTTTATAATTTTTTTCCAATAGCACAAAATATATTAATTGCTTGACGTAAGACAAGTTGTTTAATCTTAGTGGTCCTAAATTTTGCAAATTGATATCCTACCTCCAGAAAAGCACTCGTGCTCACCTAAAGAAGACTCATTACAATAAAACTGGAAACAATAATAATAACATCAACTCTCATTCGTAGGTAAACATCAACAAGTCATTATTATTGCATCCAAATCCAAGGACCTTCTGATTTTCTTGGCATTTCCACTGTCAACTACTTTGTTCATATATACATATAGATATACATACATGATCATGTATCTATAGGTACACCAATCCACATATCACCAGTGCATAAATCCAGACCCCATTGCAGCTGCCTCTACATGATCATTTTCATGGTGAGAATTCTAGAAAAATATTTTGATCATATATGACTTTGCTCAAAAGCTGAATTATTTCATCTTTGCTTCCAGGATCCTGCGTTATTTGGAGTATTCTTATTCGTTTTCGCCTCCACTTGTTCGATCTCCGCCTGGAGTATCGATGGGGCTTACTTCAACGTCATGGATCATGGCGCCACTGGCGATGGCTATAAAGATGATTCACCGGTAATATGCGTACATAGTTCAAAGTGAATTCATCCATATTTTTTAAATTTTATTTGATTCAATCTTTATATAATAAAATTATTACATATATAGGCATTTGTTGAAGCATGGGATGGTGCATGCAGTGCATCCATGGAACCTGCAACAGTGTACGTCCCACCAGAAGGGGTATTTTTGGTAAATCCCATCACTTTTCGAGGGCCCTGCAATGCTTCCATCATCAACTTCTTGGTATGCTAAATAAGAATGACTTAAGCATATAACTGATCCATGAAATCATATTTCACTTCATTTTTGCTATGAAATACTACTAATAATTAAAAATAATAGTCCTGTTTATGATGCGTTTGAAGATCTTGGGGACGATAATAGCCCCGGAATCACCGGGGTCGTGGGAAGGACGAAACGCAGGCGAATGGCTCGGATTTAGGGATGTGAAGGGGATACATGTAGATGGTTTCGGCGTCATTGATGGCCGGGGAAAGGGGTGGTGGGATCAGTCATGTAAATATCATCCTCAACTGGTACACTCTATATGATCACCTCTATTAACGCACATTCAGTATTTGTTTCTTGTATTTACTTATGCAGATTTTATGAGATTACTTTCTTTTTACCTTTCAGAAAAAATGCACAAGGTTGGCTCCCACTGTAAGTAACCTCATTAAACTTTTGTTTCAAAAATTGGGAAATTGAGAATAGAAAGTTGGTAAAAGTAAAAAAAGTGAGAATTAATGTGGAAAATCAGGCATGGAAGTTTATAGGGTGCAAAGATAGCAGTGTAAGGAATATGAAGATGATAAACAGTGGTCAAACACACATACTGGTGGAGAGATGCAACGATTTCATCATTCAGAATGTGATTATAGACTCCCCTGGTGACAGCCCCAACACTGATGGCATTCACATTCACTCCTCCCACCATGTTCTCATTCTTCATTGTAAAATCGCCTCAGGTAATTATATATGAGCTCGTCTTGTGTGAATCCAAAATATGTGCACCCGAAAAACCATGAACTTTACTTTTATTACAAATTAATCCCCACATTTGAGAAATTGCAAATAAAAAAAAACATATTTAAGTATTGTTGCAAAGCGCACCAAATTTCTAAAAAATGACATCACCTTTGAGAAATATATTACACATTTGGTGCATTTTGCAACCATGCTTAAAGGTGAGGTTCTTTTTTGCAATTCCTCAAATATGGAGATTAATTTGAAATAGCAGTAAACTTCGTGGTTTTTCTTGCAATTAACCCCTGGATAATTCGACATTATATATTAACTTCTCTCTATATTATAACAGTTTGCATTGATCATGTGCTCAGGTGATGATTGTATTTCAATAGGTGACTACATTTCTGATATCCAAATTGCCCATATTGAATGCGGACCTGGTCATGGTATTAGGTAATCAACTATTTTCCCATCAATATTTTCTGTATATATAATATAACACTCCACATAGATAGATTTAACAAATAATAACCTGTTTATGGCATGCAAAGCATTGGAAGCTTAGGAAGAGGAGGAAACTATGCAAAAGTACAGAACATTCATGTCACACATGCCTTCTTCAATGGAACCTCTAACGGAGCTCGGATCAAGACATGGCAGGTATAACACACCACATACATGTATACACAATAACGAGCTACATACAGATCAAAACTTAATACTGCAATACCTGATAGAGAAGGCGGGAAGAGGCTACGTCCATGATGTCACCTTTGAAAATCTTCTATTCTACAACGTCAAGAATCCCATAATCATTGACCAAAATTACTGCGACATCAAGAATGCATGCCCAGAGCAGGTACATACACAACACTACATGACGTGAGTCTTTAGAGCAGGTTAATTCAAAAGATAACACCGTGTTCTTTATCCTTTGATCAAGGAAACTGGAGTCGAAATAAGCAATGTGGTGTACACTGAAGTAGCTGGCACATCCGCCTCCGATATTGCCATTAACCTAAACTGCAGCAAATCCGTACCATGTTCCGGAATATTGATGGAATCAGTTAAGTTAACATCAGCCACACCTGGAAAGCAAGTTTCTGCGTATTGTAGCAGGGCTTATGGACAGGAACTCGATGTGGCTCCAGGTCCATGTCTTCAAGAGTATCGAGGGTAGATTAACATTATTTGATAGACGTAACATATATGTAGAAACATGTGAGATAATAAAAACAAAAAAATTATTTGCATAACCCCTGTAGTAAAAGAAGTGTCGAGTGCTCAGATATTTAGAGAATAAACGAAATTTAGCTAAGCTTTCATCCAAAGAGAAACAACCTATCTGAATAGATTGTCATGTTCACAGGCAATGTTGAAGAACAGGATAAAGTATAAACCCACAAGCACCACTCATCCCTGTTTCCAGTATCTGAGAGTTATAAAACTGCACTCCCAACACAGAGCAGTTCTTACAGTGAGCTACGACGTACAATAGATTACACTACGGAGAATAGAAAATTTCAACATACAGGAGTAACAAGAAATGAACTACATTAAAGAAAGAAGTCAGAATATATGGATTTTTATCTTCAGAATGAAAATTTCCAATTTCCATAATGGAGAAAAAAAGGATATTCAGCATATATAAACAAAATTCAGGTTCGGGCAACCTTTCCAGAAATCAAATTAGACTGTCAAGTATATATAAACATATGCTGATGATCCCAAAACTTATAGTATCTTTCTAAGCTAGAGTCCTAAAAGATCATGTGGGATAAATAATAACTATACTAAATACCCTATATAACAAAAAAGCAAACTATTCGTGTTACATGCAGACCTGAAATTAGCTCATTCTGCCTAAAATTCAAGACTAAGCTCAAAGAACTCAGGAGAACCAATTCACAGTCAAGCCAGAGTAATACCTCATCATCAATCACTTTGATTTGATGATTTTACCCTTGCATTTTCTCCTCCCACGTGCTAAATGCAATGTTTGGAATGGAAATCCTTATCAGATATCAAACTATTAATCAGAGCCTTAAGTCTTTCAGCACCAGGACCAGGTTTAAGCTTGGTTATATTCGTAAAAAAGTAAGCTTCAGTGGTTCCATTTGTCTCCTTTCCGTCGAACCAACTGCCTGGTACAAAGCCATCACTTTTACGGCCTAAGAGCTCAGAATCAATCTTATCTAAAGTAGCTTCGTTCCGTCCAAATTTCCTGGCAAATGGAGCATTACTGTCCACCATTCTTTGATAATCACTGAGTGAGAGGAAATGAGGGTGCTGCTTGGGAGGGTTGTCCCATGATATGAAATGAAGGTCATGGCTCACAGTAGTGTTTCGAAACTCTTCAGTATTGCAAATGACTGTGTGAAAGTACCCCTCGGGCGATGAAAGGAAGTTTGCATAATACATCAGAACAATCCTAGGGAGATTGTCCCAACCCCATAAGCAGAACTCAACAAAGGAACGGGAAAGCATCATCCATGCTGAGCCTGAATGAAACATGAAGCCAGATAACTGTACGGTAAGCCAAAACAGAAGATGCTAAATAGAATCAGCCAAAACAGAGATCATAATGAACCAAAAGAACTTATTTAAAAAGAAATGGTATTTTGAGGTCATTTCATGTGGAGTTCATAAAAATTGAAGTTGGTTTGAAATTGAAGTTAGTTTGACGTTCTTTGTATCTTTTGTTACTCAAAAGATACAAAATGTTGCGGATGGGCACATAAACAAACATGTTTATTTGCCTAAAGTTACTGCCAGACCAGACTTCAAATACATTAAGCCAAATTGACAATTTTAGATGATCAATAGTAATGCATGTTGAAAAACTCCAGCTTAAGGATACTGAAACAAGTAGAGTGGAAGGAGAAAGCACTGGTCAAAGCTAAAAATTGATCCTGTAAGTTCACAAGCCAATGAAAAGTTAAAAGGAAACAAAGCTAGAAAGAGGAACTAACTGATGACACTTGATGATACTTTCAGAAGTTGAGTTTCGTATTAACAAAGAACGTCAAACTAATGTTAGCTCTCTCAGATCCTTGCAAATTTCAGACGCACAACCACTTACTATAAGTAACATTCAATATCAGAAAAATGAAAAAGAAGACGGGCTTCTAATTGTGGTTTCTTGTGCAAAAAAATTGCTGACAAGATATAAGCACCAGAGCTTACAGAATTGGGAAACATGCTTTTCAGGATAAAAGTCAAGAATGTTATATTTATTGCAGAAAGAAGGCAGTTTCACTAGTTTATACTTCTAACTATTGGCTAGAGAGGCATCAAGCAACAACATCAAGGATTATCTATATTTTAGGAATGTCTAGACAACATATAACTAATAAGAGTAGAAGGTAGGCATGTATATGAGAAGGAAATCAGTGCAAAACCTTCCTCGGAGAACTCTGTGGCAAGCTTTTGTCCAAACGAATAGACATAGGATTGTGAATGAGGCTGGGAATATCTATACATCTATATATACACACATATTTTAAGAACTTCATCTAAGGTTGTCAAGATATCTACTCCACTCATAAAGAATTAATACAAAACAATTGGTTACATTTTCAAGCCATGAATATACACCTTGTAATAAATTAAGAGAATTTTAAGTAGACAACAAAAAAAATGACTAGAACTATGTCAAAGTACAAAGAAACTGATTCTGGGATCAAGGTCACAATCATGATGCTTAAGTTTACAATTTTATTGTTAGCAAGAGATTTGTTATATATTTTAACATACTTAAGAAATTATGCATCAACTTCTAGACAGGATCATCAAGAATAACAAGCCAAGAATTAATTTAGGCATTACGAAATAAAGACAGATACTTCGCATTTCCATTAAAAAGAGCAGTTCTGACCTGTAAAAAGCTTGAATGCGGTAGGTACTTTACGTTTCTCACTCATCCAAAAGAGCTCTGATTTTCGCAAGCTATAAAGGCCAGGATCAATTATAACAGGCTTCGCTCTCTGGTACCTGTATTACAATATTACAAATTAATAAGCAACACAACCATTCAAATTTGACATGAATGGATACACGGGTGACTAATTCCATATAAAGACGTATAAAAGATAACTCTTACTCCTTCCAACCAATATTGCTGGTATGCTCAATAAAGTTTAGGTCTCTCGGAATGGATGACAACGTATGTAGCATATCTGTTGAACATAGAAAACATACAAGCCATTGAGCATTTGCATCAACAAAGGAATAAGTGTGGTTAACAAATCATGAAGCTGAATGGATGTTAAATAAAGATTAAGCCAGAGAAAACTACTGACATCAAAAAATTAATCCTTCAGGTTATTATCTTAATTATTCACACATCAAAACAGAATAGAGCAAACGAAAATAAGAGCACATAAGCACAGGAGTTAAATAAGTCTAAACTACAACCGAAGTGTTTCCTTTAATTAATCAGAGCAACATAATTTGAAAAAAAAAAAGTGGTAAAAAGAATAACATCAAGAAAATACCATCTTGTGAGACCAAAGGGTAATCAGAAGCACTCAAATTGATGAACCAATCCCAGTCTCCACCTTCCTTCAACAAAATGGCTGCAGCATGAAGTGTATTACTAACCATAGTAGGACCTCTATATGTGACCAAATTAGACTTCGCCACCACCCTCACATTCCCCACTTTCCTAAACAAAGCTTCATTCTTCACAAAGTTCACCAATTCAACTCTCTCATCAACACTTGCCTCCAAGTCCAAATGCACAACATACTGGTTCAACGGATGGTACAGAGCTCTCAACACCCTCTTCAAACTCTCACAATCCCCACTTGAACCAGAGATCAAATAAGCCAATCTTGGGATTCTCGAACTGGGATTTTCAGGGATCGTGTGCAACTTTGATTCAACAAAAATGGGAACTTGGGGCTTAACTACGGGGCCCTGGTGAAAAGGGACAGCAGGAAAGAGGGTTAGTATGATGAGGAAAGAGGAAGCTAAGAGAGAGAAAGAAAGTGGAAGCAGCCATTTCTTCTGGTGCAAGGGCTTGCTGATTTCCATATAGGTGTGCAGCAATTCCAAACTCCCTCAGCTTGACTTGTTGTTTACAAATAGAATTGTTTATTGCTAGTCCAAGATTTGTTTAGGAGATTTGGGTTGGGGTGAGAATGTGCAAAGGCACTTTTGTTAATGAAGCGTCATTGGGGTTGTGATTCTTTGGATGCTTACTTTTGTCGAGCAGGTAACATGAACTACACATAAACAAACGAGTACCTAGTAATATAGATTTAAGGAGTAATTAGTGCTGTCACTATAGCGTTTGACACGAGTCACTCTGTTTCTTTACTAAATTAACATTATCTTAAATGTAATTTAATGCCTTTTCTTTACTCTAATTTACATTATCTTAAATGTACTTTATTGACCCTTTTCTTTATTTTAATTAAACATTGATCTTAAAGGTTATGTTATTTATTGCCTCAAACCCTTTCTTCTCAAAATTCATTTGACAGGCCCACCACTTTGGCCGGCAATTGCTGCTTTAGAATTTTTGCTTTCCAATTCCACCCAAAAGAAAAGGAGATTACGCGATTGTGTCTTCTTCCGATTGGTTATACCATCTCCATTGACTTCTGAAAAGTAGCAGCAACTTCTCCATCTTCATCTTCCAACCTCTCGTTCTCTCTTCCGCCATCACCGCTGCTTATGCTGCCAGCATCAATCGCCGACGCCGCCAGCGCTGGTGTTGGCGCAACTTCATCTTTTATATTCCCCCGTCCCAACTTCAATTTCACAATTTCCATTGTTATCCGACCCAAATTCAACTTCACACTTTCATTAAAAAAAAAAAAACAAGGGTCATTTACTCCCTTAATCTTATTTGGTGGGATCAAATAACCCCTCCATCTTTCTTTTGTTCATTTACACACTTTTTCTTTGGATAAAAGATCAAATAAACCCTTTATTTTGTATTTTTAACAATTAAACCCTTTATTTATATTTTTAAAGTCATTTAATCATTGAGAACTAAATGAAATATATTCCCATCTACCATAAATTAAATTAAATACTTTCATACTCATTAAATCAATACTGGCAATGTCCTTTTCATTTCTTTTGTTTTATTTTTCTTTCTATTTTTTTCTAATCCTTTTTTTTTCTTTTATTATTATGGAGTACTTTTTAATAAATATTAATGTAATGTTGTTTCTTTCTTCTTTCATTCAAGATTGTATGTAAAATTAGGGGTGTGCGGATCGGGATTCGGTACGGATTTTTAAAAAATCCGTTCCGAAATTCGGATCAGATTTTTTAAAAAAATAATTCGATATTGAATCCGTAAAGAAAAAATCCGATATTGAATTCGTACCGAAATTCAGTTCGGTTCGGAACGAATTTTCGGGAAAACAGATTTTGACGTTGTGGAGCGAATCGAATCGTATTTCTCATGAGAAACGGAGTTTTGCACATATATACTTGAAAAATATCAATTAAATAAAAAAACTAAAATTTTCATATCCAAATAAGAATCAACGACAACCAAAATAATTATTAAATAAATTCAAATTTTTAATATATTCATAAAAGTGATGTATATTAAAATTTAATAATGTTAAAATAATTAACATATATTTACATTACATAAAAATAATAATTATATATATATTTTCTTTTTTAATAAAAGATAGTAATACTTTAAAAAGTAATAAAAGACTTTTGTAATACTGCTTCATAGTTTACATTAAGATCAGTTTCATGAGACATATAAGAAAAAATAAAATTTGAATAAAAAATTAACTCGAATTGATGAAAAGTGAGACTGGTGCATTGCATTATTTCATAAACCATTTTATAAATAAAGAATGATAAACTTTTAATGAAAAGTTATAATAGATTTAATAAAAATTGATAATTATTTAAAAAAATATAAAATATGTAATACGACCTCATGTGTTGCCCTAAAAAATAATAGTACTAAGATATAGAAAATTAATAATTTTAGATTTTTGTTTAAACCTTTAACTTTAAATTTAAGGTGTATTTCAATTAAAGTCTATCTAATAATATTTTAAACACAAATATGGATTATCATTTAATTTTTACACTTTATCTCATTAAATAAATATAAAATATTATTAAGTTTACGACTGAATTTAGACTTTAGAGATATCATTTACTTTATTCAATATGTTCTCTGTGATAATATTTTGAACTTTGAACATATTATTTTATTTATTTCCTATTTTTTTAGAAATTTATTTTACTTTATAAAATATATATTTTCTAAATACAGTAATAAATAAATATTTAGAGCATTAAATATATTTTTAAATTATTATCTGTAATTATATTATAACTAATTTCAATTTTTTAATTATAATTATATTATAATTAGTAGAGTAAAATTAATTAATTCATGACATATAAAGTATAAACTATAAATAATATGATAAATATATTATATATAATTTTAATGAATAATTTAAATTCAATTTTTCAGTGCGGTTCATTCGGTTATATCCAATATTCGGTACGGGAAAACGAAAAATATCCAAGTACGTACCAAACGAAAAATTGGTTCGGTTCGGTTCGGTTCGGAAAAAGTAAAAATATCAACGGTTTTTTCGGTTCGGAACTAATTCGGTACTGTTTCGGTTAAATCCAATATCCGTGCACACCCATATATAAAATAATAATAATTTAATTAACAATTTGTATGCTAAATAAAATGTAATAATATTTTTAATAAAAGAAACACGTGATTCAAGAAAAATAATTTCCATCGAATTAAATCATAAACCATACATATAATAAATAAAAAGTAATACCTGATTAAGAAAAATGATAAATGATGAATTAAATAATAATTCTTAAAAAAAATTAGACTACACGAGGTAGTTAATAAATGTAATTAAAATTGAATAAAATATAGAATCAACAAAATATTTTATTCATTAATATATATATATATATATATATATATATATATATATATATATATATATATATATATATATATATATACTAAATTAAATATAAGAAGATGATTAAATAAAAAAAAGAATGAACGAATTAAAGAATGTTTGGGAAAATGAGCACCTAATATTAGGATTATTTAATATTGTTGAGGGTCTTAAAGAAAAGGAAAGAAATTATCATAAAAAGGAAACAATATTACATTTTATTTAATGGAGGGCTTGTTTGATAGTATATAAAAGATGAAGGATATATTTGATCTTTAACTAAAAGGAAAGGGGCTTAAGTGTACCAAAAATAAGGTTGAGGGTGTAGATGATTCAACAGTGGAAGATTAGAGTCCTAATTGACAATTTTCCCAAAGAAATAACAATTAACTAATATCCCTCTAATATAATTTAATTTTAAATTTGTCATCACCTTTTAAACACATATAACTCACTTTATCATTTATTTATTACAAAAAGATACTATAATACCCTAAAAGTAAGTCAAAAAGTGATTTTTATTTTCTTAAACTCCTATTTACAGTAGATGTGAAGTTAAATTTGGGGAGGATGTAACAAATTAGGAGAAATGTTGTAAATGGTGCGATTGATAACATCAATTGAGTTGTATAATCAAAGGGAGTAATTAATTAAGATCGTAGCTATTAATACTTCAATTATTTTTCAAAATTTTTATGAGAGATATTTTCATCCATGGTATTCTTCCAACTATATTTGATTTGGATTTATTATTCAAATTTAAATTTAAGAGTCAAAATGCATTGCACGGGTGCACTATGCACATGAGTCATTAAATTATATTTATATTTAATGCTAAAACTTGTGTTATATTTATATTTATTATTACTAAAACTTGTGTGCTCCCAGATACCTTGAGCCTAAATACTTGGTATACCTTTTAATATAATAACATGTATCATTACTAATTAAAAGTTAGTTTGTTATTATTAGAGTTTATATCATAAATTCTTATAAATATTATAGTCTCCTTTTTAATTTAAACACAACAATATCTTTAATATACATACATATACATACATATACTAAAAGAGAGTTTATTTTGATAATGTGTCGTCACCAGAATTAATCTCAATTATAATTTCTAATTAAAATTTAAAATTTCAATTATTTTAATTATTAATTAAAATTTGGCAAAAGCTCTTGTGTCTCCGGGTGCACGAATTTAGACCGTGCGCCCAAATCTGACCTACCCGTATTATGGACCCGACCCGATATATATAAAGAAAAAAATCTAATTCATTCTAGGGTTCACGTTGCTCACATTTCACACGTCGTTCTCTCATTGTCTCACATTCCTGCCCTCTCTCTCTTCTACTCTATCTCTCCATTTCCTTCTCGACTCAATTCTCCGCTGCTTCTCGCCGTAGATTAACAATAGTATTTTTGGTGGTTTGTATGAAGGTTCGCGAACTATGGAGATTGCGAGAGTGGTGATGATTCGTAAGTTATCAATCAGCTGAGGTTTGAAATAGCTGCTGAAAGTTTCAGGAATCGTCAAATATTCTATGTTATCGTTTTTCGCTGATTGATTTTATCCAGCTCTGTCTAGGTAAAAAATTCCATCTATCTGGTGTTCGATTTATGATATAGTAGTTTTAACTTTTGATTACTTGTGAGAGATCGTGAAATGTGATGAAACAATCTCGTAAGACATAGTTATAAAGCTTAAATTTCTTGCACTTGCAATTTTACAGGATTGACTTCTCTTTATGATTTTGCAAAGTTTAGTGCTAATAATTTGTTTGTATAACTCAGTAATTTCCTACTGGTGGAATTTATGATTCAGCTCCTCAACTTTTAAACTCTATCTTTGAATAGCTGTAGCTCATGTACCTTATCTTTTGAATGATGAAAATTGCAATTAGTATTAATGGCAATATCATACAAGAAGTAGTTTGTATAGTTCATATGGTGACTAAAATTTTTGTAGTGATGCTCATTGTTTATTCTTTCTTCTGTTGCTTAATGTAGAAGAGATTAAATGAGAACTTTTGGAGAGTGAGATCACCCTTCAAAGAATTTAGATAAAGTACAAGGTTTGCACCATTTTCTGTACTCATATATAGTAGCTGATGTATGACTAGTAATTTGATATGATTTTAACTTGCAATGTACTGTTGGATGTTATCATGAGATATTTCATAAAATCTGTGTTTTCAGTATCTTTTCCCTGTCTGTTGGTATTCGTTGTGTGCTTTTTCTTGTCGGAATGAGTTGAGGTGGTCTCTATAAGAGATGTGGCCAGTGGCTTACCACTTGTTTTTATTAACACTTTGAAATTAAAATAAAAGTCTCTATGTGGAGTTCTATATTCCTGATGCAAATTCTAATTTATGGGTTCATTATTTTTTTTAAGTTTTCATTATTAATTAATGAATGTGAGGTTGCATTAAGATTGGTTCTTCTTGTATGTCAAAAAAGCACTCAATTTCACTTTATTTTTGTCGCAACTGAGTTTATAATTAGCACTTTGTCATTTGAATGATTTTATAATTATTGTAGTTTAATGATGAAAATAGGCAGTTCCAAACTAACGCATTATGTATACATGCATTAATATTTTGAATTGAAATTGAGAAGAAAGTAGAAGAATGGATGAATGTAGAATTTATTTAGACAGAAGTTTGTATTTTGTACATTCATGGCAAATGATGACTTCCGACATGAGTAATTGAGTAGTAAATAAAAAACAATACAAGATTAATAGCAGCAAAATTAGTTCATGCATGGTAGGAAGACTAAAATTTAATTTTTAAAGACAGCTTATTTAAACGTTAAACAGAGTAAATTACATTAACTAAACTTGATAGCTTCTTGTTTTAGCTTCTGGAGAGATTTGGTTAGTGAGTGTGTGGTGGGAGACACGAGTGAGAGAGTGGCTCCAAATGAAGAAGTAGTCCATGTCAGATGTGTTATCATCCACAAATCCACCAATCTTCTTTTTTAATTTCCCACACTTCCATTATGGCAAATCATTCTTGAATATTGCAGTAACTTTTATCACTTGAGAAAGATGAATGAAAAACAGAGAGAGAGAGAGAGAGAGAGAGAGATAGAGATAGAGAGAGAGGGGTTGGAGTGTTGATGCATAGAAACATAGTATGAAATAGAATTTTCAATATAGAAAAGTTAGTTTCACATTCTGCATATACTTTTCTGTGTTATAAGAAAACAAATGTGGACCATGAAACCATTACTTATGATTTTTTTCATTTTAGGTTTTTATTATAATCATGAGATCAAAAAAAATTTCCTTATAGACGTGTGATCATATTGAAATAAAAGGGTATATTGTTGATGAGTAAAGGGTATAGCGTTGATGAGTAAAGGATACAATTTTGTCATACAAAGGGTATTGAGTTTCGAGTGTTTCAAGTATGTTAAAAAGGTATTATGACATGGTGCAAAGGGTATATTGAGAATAAGTAAAGGGTACAACGTTGATGAGTAAAGTACGTCTGTTTTAGGGTTTAGGGTTTATTGTTGTCATGTAATCTGTGTGGAGTTGCAAAGGGTGTATTGTTTTAGAGTAAAGGGTACACTATTAATGAGTAAATGGTACATTGTTTGACATGCAAAGGGTATAATGATTATGTAAACTGTACGGAATATTGTTGACAAAGGGGAATTTATTTTATATTTTAGTATGAACTCTAGAATTTGTTATTATGGCATTAATGCAAAGAGTATATGATTGATGGTAAAGGATATATTTTGTTATATAAAGGTATGAAATTTTATAACGTGGTGATTTTTTTAGGACTTTCACTGTTCTATGTAGAAGAAGGAAAAAAGTGATAAAGGCTATAGAAGAGAAGAAAAAGGCTACTAAAGAGAAATGGAAAGAATTTGAGAAAGTAAATCTGGGGAAGAGGCATAATTAATGGTGTTTGTTGGGGTTATTTTATTTTTTTGGATATATTGTGTTGATGACTAGTATATGATGATAGTTATAATCAAGTTGGAGTCATAACTCTTTATGCAGTACATGATTAGTTTTTGCTATTGTTTATGATCATAATAGTGAGTCAGTGTTATT
The DNA here is from genome assembly GCA_023678885.1 of Pogostemon cablin. Lineage (NCBI taxonomy): Eukaryota > Viridiplantae > Streptophyta > Magnoliopsida > Lamiales > Lamiaceae > Pogostemon > Pogostemon cablin. The sequence goes on along the minus strand of CM042978.1, from coordinate 15,148,526 downwards.
ATATGTGAAGGAAATATCATATTTTTTTTTATCCTTCATTATAATCATTGCAAACTTGTATTTGAATTTAATCAATATATGATTGTCACTGCAAAAAGTATATTATTATCATGTAAAGGGTACATTGTTGTCATGCAAAGAGTATATTGTTGTCATGTAAACTGTATGGATTCGAAATGATATATTGAGGGTACATTATTGTCATGCAAAGAGTACGGAAGTTTAGAGTGTTTCAAGTTCATTATAAAAGATATGGCATGACACGAAGGGTATATTGCGTATGAGTAAAGAGTACATTATTTTATTTTATTTATTTATTTATTTTTGAACAACAAAAAGGCGTTAATATTATTAAGATGAAGGGGTAATGAGATATACCCCAATACAAGAGTTCATCAATTTAGTTTACAAGACATGAAGAAATTAACAACACTCATAGCCATCTTTATTACAAAAAAACACCTAGTCGCCTCCAAAACTAATCACCATCATATGAACTGCATGTACTCTTTAATAATCTATCTAAATTGCAGACAATATTAAGATAACAAAATATCCTCCAAGCTACATCTCTCCTTCCCTCCTTCCCACCAAGATCGAAATCTGATGTTTATAGAAGAAGCATTACACTTACTTATAATCTAACTCCATACTCTACACTTCATTTCACTTACAATTTTCATCACATCTCATTTTCCTCTCTCAAACACAATATCATTCCTCATTCTCCAGATTAACCAAATACCACACATCCAAACCAATAGAGCAATATATTTACCAATTTTTGAACGGAATAGTCCCCCAAACAATAGGAAATTGTTTTTAATCGACTCATGTATGGGAGTACTTACCCCCAACCACTTTAAGCATTCAAACCAGAATTTTGAGCTCCAACTGCAATGAAATAGTAAATGTTCACATGTTTCCTCTCTAGTCTTGCACAACGGGCACATGACTCCAACATTCGACGACAGATAATTTCTCCTTCTCAAGTTAACACTCGTGGGGAGTCTTTCTTTAATTGCTTTCTAAACCATGAGTTTTACTTTGGGAATTGCTTTGCTTCTCCAGATTTGGCTATAGATCTCTCCATCTTCTTGCTCTCTTGTTATTTTCCTACTTCGCAACACTTCATATGTTCCTTTAACAGTGTAGATCTCTTTATTGCTCGACTTCCACCTCCATGCGACTATTGTTTTTTTAGATAATCTGTACCTGTTGATATGAGACAACAAAGAATCGAATTCGTCAGTTTCAAAATTCCTAAGAGATCTTCTCTATTCATATCCCCATTTCCACTCATCCCCAACCCAAACACCCATCTCACTAATCTTCACATCTTTTTTTGTACAATTTTGAAATAATTTAGGATGTTTATACATCAAAGGTCCCTCCCCTAACCAATCTTCTCCCCAAAAACTAGTCTCTGAGCCATTCCCTACTCTTCTACAAATACCCTCTTTAAACCACTCTCCCTTAGAATCTTTAAGAGATCTAATGACACTCCCCCACCACCCCCTATTTCTAATGTTGCAAGGTCCCAGCCCCAAACCTAATAGATCTTTCAATCTCGATCCTCTCCTACTCTCTACTAACCTAACTACAATCTCTTGTTTTTGATCAGACCCCTTCATGCCCACTTCCCCAAAAGAGCTGCATTGAAACTTTCAAGTTTCCGAACCCCAAGACCCCCAAGATGTTTGGGAATAATAATTATTTTCCATCTAATCCAATGTAATTTCTTAATATTCAAGTTCCCTCCCCAAAAAAATTATCTTTGGATACTCTCAATCTCTCGAATAGTAGACTTTGGAGCACGGTGGATTGACATCAGGTATAGTGGTAAAGAGGTAAGAACCGAGTTCAATAAGGTTAGCCTTTCTACCCTCGAAATCTTCAACCTCGTCCATTTTGCAATTTTAATTTTTATCTTCGTTATAGCATGTATCCAATCAGCCTTCCTATTGTAGGACTTTCCAATGTAAACCCCCAGATATTTAAATGGTAGATAACCAATTTCGTATCCCATAACTTTCGCCATATCTCTTAAACTGCCCTCTTCAACATTCAGCCCAAATAGATTGCTCTTTCTCAGATTAATCTTCAAGCCAGTTAAAAGTTGGAGTAATATTAGAGCTCTCTTGATAAACAACACATTTTTCAAGCTGGTCATGCCAATGAACATTGTATCATCAGCGTATTGTAGGTGACTGATTTTTATCTTATCCTTTCCAATTGAAACAGGATCATACAGCCCAAGTTACTCCCCTTTCTTCATAATCGAACTTATGCATTCCGCTACCAATAAGAATAAGAATGGAGATAACGGGTCGCCATGTCTTAATTCCCTCTCCATTTGAAACTCATTAGTCGGACTTTCATTTACCAACACTGAAGACATTGCTGAAGAAAAACACTCTTTCATCCAGCTAATCCATTTCCCATGAAATTTAAATGCTTTCATAATATTAACCAGAGATTGCCATTCAACAGAGTCGTAAGCCTTTTCAAAATCAATCTTAAAAATCATCAACTCTATCTTCTTGCTCTTGGCTTCCTCAATTACCTCTTTCAAAGCACTGACACTGTCGAATATAAACCTTCCTTTGAGAAATGCAGATTGCTGCTCTGATATAATTCCATTTAAGACCAAACTGATTCTCCGGGCCAGCACCTTTGCTAAAATCTTATATGGGGTGTTGATGAGTGATATAGGCCTAAAATCACCAACCTCGGCAACTTCCTCCGTCTTTGGTATAAGGGTTATGAAGCTGCTATTAAGCCCTTTTGCGAGTACATTATTGATGAATAAAGAGTACATTGTTTGTCAACAAAGGGTATACTGGTCGTAAATTGTATGAGATTAAAAAGGATATATTGTGGTCATGTAATATCTATAGAATTGCAACTGGTTTGTTGTTAATTAGTAAAGGGTACATTGTTTGTCATGCAAGAGGTATAGTGACCATGTAAATTGTGTTAAGTTGTAAAGGGTACATTATTAATGAGAAAAGGGTACATTGTTAATTAGTTAGTGACACATTGTTTGGCATGCAAAAGGTGTAGTGGTCATGTAAATTGTATGCCGTTTCAAAAAGTATATTGTTGATGGGTAAATGGTACATTATTTGTCGTGTAAATGATATAGATTTTAGAAAATCTGTTATTGATGGTGTTTCAAGTTAATATTGTTTGGGTATAATGACATGGTGCAAAGAGTATATAATTTTGTACTAAAGAGTACGATGTTCAATACTAAAGGGTATTACAAGTTATCTAATACATGAAATTCACAATGTGATTTCAATAAAAGCATTTCATAATTACATAATAGTTTACTCATTCAAAATCCAAGAAATTTATTAATTCATCAAAATCTATTACAATATTTAACCTATTACATCACTAAAGTAAAAAAGCATTTGGAGTTTTAGATCCAAATTCCATTTATAACTTTAAAAGGAAGTTCCGCTAACAGCTTCAAGTCCTACTATATGACTCTTCATGGCATCACAAGCCAAATTGATTACATGTGTAACCGGAAAGTGGAAGTACCCATAGCCATCAAGTGGATTCTGCAATTCCTCAAACAAAGGTACATGTTGAAAAAAGAAAGTTGGCTTGCAGGTTTTAGAAATTGTGTGTGCAAAATTTTGGGTGAGGCTTTTCATCAAATGGGTTATGAGATGAAAACATAAGGTAAGAACTGCATGAAAAATCCATTGTATAGGCCAAATATTATTTAACACTTCAAATGGAATTAGAGAAACATGATGTATGATCACAACATGGTTAATTATAACAACAATAAGAACTCCAGTTAAGCATCCAAACATAAATCCAAACATAAATTCAATTATGATTTTGTGGTCTCGAATATATATAATCTCAGATCATCAAGATAATCAATCCAGCTATACAACCGATAAAATAACACTCATTTGCAATATGAAACTATCGCGTCAAAAAGCAAGAAAAATATACCTCAACTTCAATTACACTGAATCCAAATCCAGAGTCCCCTTCAACTGCCACCACTAGCCGATCAAGCGAAGCCACTACAACTGCAATGCAATATCCAAGCCCAACACCACCACAACCACCCCCACAATGTACGCCACTGACTCATCCAGGATCACCTCCACGATCAACCCATTCACGCTTGTCACAACTTCGTACATGAAGAATTTTATGTAGGGAAGGATCAAGAAGGTTACCGAGGCAAGCACGAGCTCAAGTATGATGAGATCCAGGGGGCGGCCAGAGGAGAGCGATCACACAAATTATACGAAAAGGGATTTAGGGATTCACGCCGCTGCCTTATGAGATTTCTGTCGCTATTTTGAGAGGGGAAAGCTCACTGGATCAAACTCCGACAATCGATCACGGGGAGGCTCATCCTTGAATTTTGAATCTATTCATCTACTCTGGGATTGGAAGTTATAATTCGTAGAATCTCACACACTTGAATGAATGATCACCCAGATTGATCACATCGAAGCTAGAATCTCACTCACTTGGATGAATAATCGCCTAGATTGATCACTCCTCCTCCACACTCCGTCTTCCACACCATCATCGAAATCACACACTATTTGGTAAAGAATGTGTTTTAAAATTTCTTTTTTAGTTTATATATGACCCGTGTTTTCTTATGAGTCGATCCGGGCGTACATAATTAGATCCGTTTGTCCGGACACACAAGAGTCTCACTCTTACGGCTCGATTAGTATGATTGAATAGAATTATATTGGAATGAAATGAATTAATGAATGAAATAGAGATGAGAAATGAATGATTAAAAATAATTATTACCATGATTGGTATTGGTTAGGAATAGATTAAGTAATAGAAAATAATTTGATTTAAATCTCATATATTTATTATTTATTTAGATTTTAAATTGATTAAAGTGTCAATAAATTTCATATGTTTTAATAATTAAACTAAAAATAAATTAGGGTTCATTACTATTAGGTACATTTTATATACATATATTACTACTAGATACAAAAGGTAAATTATATTACTAATAAATACAAATTGAATACATAAAATATCACTTTTATCCCTATTTTACGTATTCAAAATTAATTTAAAAGGTGTGATGTGTAATACAATAATAGAAAGATAAGTGTCCCATTAATTTCTCCACAAAAATAGGTAGGAGATCACTCAATCTCTACAAATTCGGTTAAAGATAAAAAATCTCCACGTACGTAACTACGCATTAGTTAGAATCTGAATACTTGAATTCAATTAATTCTTGGTACATAACCACGCGTAACAGTGCATTTGTGTCCAATTCATTGGTATTCAGATGTAGTATTATTTTTCTGAATACATTCACTGTTCTGAATATATACATTCATTGTTCTAAAAATTAAGTATAAGAACATTGCTTCAAATTGAATATAATGCGCCATTTTTTGTGCCTAATTACAATATTTGTGTTTTAATATAATTCTACACCCTAATTATAATCACAAAAGTAATCTGAATACATATGGTTACAAAGCAATTTTGGAAAAAAAATGATGAAGCTGGGTTTTTATTGCCAACAATTAAGATTAAAACAATGGGAAAGAGACAAAAACAGGACCATGAATTAATTGAGAAGAAATTTGTCACGTAATTATGCATTCATGGAAAAACAATAACATCGACGGAAAATTGACTTGAACCTTTCTCTCTCTAGAAAGATGATCAATGGAGAACATCAGAGGAAATTTAAATGAAGAAGGTGAAGATTGACGATCATGTAAACGTGAATTTCTATCCTATCAACTATTATCAATTATGTATTCAACTAGTTATACATGAGGAGGTAATTAGGACTTTTAATTACGTATTTTTGTGCCTACTAGTAATATAATATATACTATGTACCTACTAGTAATATAAGTCTATACTTTGTACTACGTAGTAATAATTCCAATATTATGAAATTAAAGATAAAATAAATATTTATATTATTTAAATTTTAATATTACATATATATATTTAATTTAAAAATAAATTAATTTTTATATATTTAATATTTTTATAATAAACATTTAATTAAAAATATTATTTTTTATTTTTTATTAATTTATATTTATATTTTTTATAATGAGAATTAATTTTTATTTAGATTTTAAATAATTCAATATTTTTAATAAATAATTTAACATAATAAATTTTTTTAATATGAAAATTATATGTTAAGAAAAAAGAAATTTTTAATTTTTGTAACTATATAAAATGAGATGTGATATAAAATAAAGGGTCAATTATTAGGAGGTACACAAAAAAATACATAATTGCTATAAACTACATGACTCAAAACATTATTACTCATAACTACATAATTATGATTGTGATACCATAAATACACCTATGTATTTGCACAATTATTCTGCACAATTTTGTTTTTGCACATTTTAAATTCCGACAGCAGGCGACGGTCAACTGCCGGTCAACGATTTGTCAACGGTCGGTCAACGCCGGTCGGTGGGTGAGGGGTAGGGTTGTTGGTTTAAAAGTGTATGGAGTATAAGGTTATATTTGATATTTTATTTTAATATTTTGTATGTGAGAGTAATTATTTAAATTTCATGTATCTAATAGTAAATATGCTCAAAAGTGTGTATATGAGAGTAATAAACCCTAAAATAAAATCATAATTATTAATATATCTTATGTTATATAGATAAAAAAATAAAAAAAATAAATAAATATTTGATTCCTTAAAACCATGGGGTGACGTGAATGGTGATTTCCATGTTTGAAGGAATGCATATTCCTTACGAAATTAGCATTCCTTTTAACAAAACATATCAAACATAGGAATGAGATTAATATTGAGAATGATGATTCCATTCCCAAATTATTCCTACATAATTTAAAGTAAATAAATACATATAATATTTTAAGATTTGAATATGATATTATCAAATCAAAATGACTAATTATATTATGCACCCGGGTACAACCTAGAATAGGGTGCACCATATACAAATATAAACATAAACATATACAATTAAGAGCAAAAATGTATACAATTTAATTGTTAGGTTTTTAGTTAAAAATTGAGTATAAAAAATATACAATTATTAAAAAACATGTAGTATACACTATTGAATAAAAAGTTATACACATATGATGCTAGTTTTTTTAATGAAAAACTTAGTGTGTAAAAAGTAGACAATTATTACGTATACAAAATAGAATAATATGTATACAAAATAAAATAAAAAGTTATACGGGTTGCACCCGGGTGCACCCAATACACACTCAATCAAAATTAATTCTTATTAATTAAAAATTGATATAGATAAGCCGTCTTTCTCTTGTTCATCCTGTGCAATCGCAACCTTCCAACTAATAGAAAAAAAAAAAAAAACTAAGAAAAAGGAAGAAGCTGGAATTCCTTTTCCCTCTCCTTCGTGCGTTCCATTCACAGAGCTGTTCTCGGGTGTCGCCGCCTGATTAGGCCCGAGTTCGCCGGCGTTCTTCCTACATCTCGGGGTAAGCTCCTCTATCTGTTACATCCCCCTCGCTCTCTTATCAGTTATGAGCAATTTGCAGGGCAGAATCCCCATTCTCATGATTAGATATCTTTCATCCATAGGTAACTACTAAAAATTCAATTGAAGCTCATACAACCTAGACACTGGGTGTGTTTCGGAACTTGTAGGACCGATGAATAGGGAGTTTCTCTTAGAATTGTTCTTCTTTAGTGTGTTCAAGGGATGCTCCACCTTCAGGTGTTGCTGCACAGCGGTCAGCTGATTTGATTTTAATTCAGATTCCGAATTGAGGTGTTGGATCTTTTTCTTACGGAAGGCTTTGTACCAAATTAAATGCTGATGTATTTTGATCTTAAAATTGACTTTGAAATATTTGTTTCTCGATGTGTCTTTTAGGAACTTGTGAGTAAATTAGAGTCGAGCTCAGTACCCAAAGTTTGTCTTTATAGAGAACAATTATTCAAATATATTTTCTCCCTTAAAAAAAGTGATATTTGCCTTTTAGAAATGAAACTTGGGATAAATTGTATACCTTTATGCGCGTCTTTATAACATAAGCAACTAGGAAATGTGAGAAATTAGAGGATTCTTAACTTAGGAAATATCCAACCTCCTGCCGTTTTCATTCATATGTGCCTATCTAAATGAGTATTAATCATGTTTTATCTTATAATGCATTCACAGAGTCCCATACCTTTATTAAGTGTTTCCATTGCTACAATGTTTATATGTTACTATTTCTTAACATGTTCATTGAATTCACCTTGAATGAATAATAATTCAGTTTTACAAATACTTAGCTGCTTCCCATACCCTTGTTTAACGGTTTCATTGGTATAGCATGTGAATTGAATGTTTGGCCGTATGCCTCTTACCATTTCAATCCAACTAAGCAGCAATTCTGCTGATTAATTGTACATATCTAATTTTTGCTGCTTGTCTTGATGATTTAAACACTGATTGTTGGATATGCCCCAGTACTGCTTGGACTTCACGCTATTCTAATTTCAAGTTGTTCGCTCAATATGTGGTTTATATGTGATTATCAATTTCTTTTTGCGTGTGGAATTTCTTCACTGTTACCTGAAATTTTGTATTTAATTTGTAAGCACAACTGATATTTAACAAGAGACCAAAATGGGGTTGTAGAATGCTGATTTTATTCTTCTACTGTGTATCTTGATGTAGCCAATACTTGTTTGCAGGTGATTTCCTGATACCTAGAGATCATATAAAATAAGTTTCTACAAATTTATGTAACATTTACTGATTAGTTTTTGAAGCATATCTCTCTCCTTGAAAACTAACTCAACAATAATAAAAATAATTTTCGCACACTCTCAACAAAGAGATTTAGAGAGGGAAAATGGCAATTATGGATGAGTATACTCCCATCTGGGCAGAAATTGAGCATGCCGAGAGGTACGTCTGTGTTATTAAAAATTATTTCTTCAAATTTTCCATTTCAATCTCCTTCTTATGTGGACTCTAACAAATACGTATTTCTGTATGTCCGGATTGACAGTTTACTCATTTGCTCTATGTTCGATGAGGCAGCATCATTAGCTTCTTCTATTCTTAAACGGTTGCTTGAAAATCATAATTGCAGCAGTAAGGGTTGTGATTCAGAGCATTTTGATAATGAATGGTATGATATGCTGGAATCATCTGGCATGGTTCTTGTACAATCAATGAAACATTTAAAAAGGTGAATAGTGAAATTAGTTAATTCATTTGTTTCAAACTTATGTGGGGAATTACTGCCTTTATCATTTTATTTTTTAACTTTTTGCAGGACATCGGAGTTACTGAAGGAGCTTAAAGTGGTGTTTGGTTCACTCACTGTGATTCCTGTTCAAGTTTTCCTGGCTGGGTACTTCATTTTTATTCTTCTGTAAAATTTGTAAAGAATGCCTTGTTTATTTCCATGGAATGCTAAAGAATTTATTTAGTGCTGTTATACTTTTCCTTTTTTCAAAAATGAACATTTTAACTTGAATAATTTCGAATATAATTTCCTGTTTAGTATGGGTATGTGGAGTAATTGGAGAGTTTGCCATTTCTCTTCAATGTCACACTTTTTTGGTAAGACATGATTTGGATGGATTTAGAGAGGAATGTTATGTTAACCCTAGGTTCCACAGGAAAGGGCAAGGTAGCTCCACTGCAGCTTGGGGATTCAAAATTTAAATGGTGCACCTGTAAAGTGTTCTAATTATACTTTGCCATAGCCTAAACATATGTTCGTATTATTTAAAAGCCTCCACAAATCTGATAGTGCTGAATATTCTTGCTAAACCAAATGCGGACAAGTTAGTGATTTCAATGGCCTAACTGCTTTGTTTCTCCACAGGGCATGCTTTCAAATTTCAGAGGGCTCCTTGGCCATTGTTCAAGAATTTCTTGAGGAGTTCCTCCATAATTGGAAATATGTAGATGGCCGATATTATCCCCTCTCTGGCACAGAAGCTGGGGTATCTGGCAAGAGAGCATTTTGCCATATGGTCTCTATGGGAGTTGATGAGTATTTAGAAGTTGTTGAGCTCTATGTGGTGGCACTTCTTGCTACAGCCAAAAAAGACATTGGTCGTGCTTCATCCTGGGTGGAGAAATCAATGCTACCTTCAGAGAAGCGTCAGGTAATAAAAAACATATCTTATTTTATTTCTTATTTCAAGACATCTTGAAATGGCTCCTTTACTTAATACTTATGCATTATCTCTTCTTCTTCTTTTTTTAATTATTATTGTTAAATCTTTAAATTGAACTATATTCTGCACGATATCAATTTCTACGCCTTTTCATTTTGGCTTGTAACTGGCTTAAACTCCCTCTCTAAAATTAGGTACCCTTTATGGTTCATTTTAAATGATCACTTATTTTAACTGGAGATATGACAAATAGAGATAGGCGGATCGTGGACGGTGCATGGAACATTGTAGTTGCCTTGGTGATTGATGTTATATAATCACTGCCTAAAATACCAAAGAATTACTTTGTTGGAGTGTATTACTGTTATATTGACTGAGGCAAAGTGCATGCAGTCTTGGGAAGTTAAGTCTTAAGTGCTTGGCTTTCTTGCAGAAAGAACGTTTCATTTTATTAGTGTTTGAACTTGTTGGTACACTTAATGGAAACTCTTTGCCATTTCATCATCTTTTATTCCTCCCAGGATCTTTTGAGGCGATTAGAGTCAATGAGTTCTACAGTCAGTAATTCATATCAAACTTCTATCTCACCTCAGCTTGCAGATGAGTATAAATCTGATATCTCACGAGACCAAAAACCATATAATGGGCATCAGAAAGATATTGGATCTCACCTTTCTCATGAACGGAATTATTCAGTGAAAGATGACATTCTCAAACTATCCCGACAACGAGTTCAAAGCTGGTGGTTTCCTAACATCAAATTAAAGTTTGGCAAAATTCAACTAACTGTACCAAGTGGGAAACTGCTGCTAGCTTCTCTGTTGTTGATTATGTGTTACGTCACAAGGAAAAAGCAAGCCTCGGTAAAAAGGTGAGAATATTAATATCCGAATTTCATGATAGCAGTTTAGGAAAATATTATCATTGAATTGGCATGTTCTTCCTCTTGTTCCAAAAAAAAAAAAAAAAACTAACAAATAGACTATACTGTTGTGTTTTGGATGCATGCTTTTCAACCATTTGATTAGGTGACCTCATGCACTTAGAATATATAATTATATATACATTTTTTATAGTTCACTTCTCAATTATGAGTGGTAATCTGTTATGATGTCCCACATCGGTTCCACACGCAAGTGTGGAAGGGCATATAAGTGGGGGTCAACCCTTCACCTTCAGCCATGATTTTAGGTGAAGTTAGGGCTCCATAACTTGTGCTCCCTAACTTGTGTGCCTAACAATTTGGTCCGACCTGCTGGATCCGGACGGGCCACGGGAAGGGGCTACCCGATGTGTGGGCCCAGATGTTGCCACCTCAGATGTGGGCCCAAGGGGGGTTGCCACCCGGAGTTGTGGGCCTAGGTGCGGGGGTTGCCACCCGGAGTGTGCCGTCCGTGGACGTCCGGTTCGAAGGGGGATGGATTGTTATGATGTCCCACATCGGTTCCGCACGCAAGTGTGGAAGGACATATAAGTGGGGGTCAACCCTTCACCTTCAGCCATGGTTTTGGGTGAAGTTAGGGCTCCCTAACTTGTGTGCCTAACAATTTATTGTTATGATGTGGGGTTCCACATCGGTTCCTCATATGGGTGGGGAGCTGTATTTAAGTTGGAGGTCAATCCTCCCCTCTTGACCATGGTTTTGAGGAGGAGTTAAGGCTTCTGGCTTGGATACGTAACATTGGTATCAGAGCTGGGGGTTGGATCGCTGTGATAAAAGGGCTACCTCGTGAAGAGTCCGGAAAGGGCTACCCCTTGGGAGTGAAGCCGCTGGTGCTTGATAAGAGAGTGCAGCCGTCCGTGGGCGTCCGGCTTTCCAGGGAGGGGCTATTGTTATGATGTGGGTCTTGTCCCACATCGGTTCCTCATATGGGTGGGGAGTTGTATTTAAGTTGGAGGTCAATCCTCCCCTCTTGACCATGGTTTTGAGGAGGAGTTAAGGGCTTATGGCTTGGATACGTAACATAATCCCATAAGAGGATGTAGTTTCATTTGAATCCAAGAGCATAACTCCTCTGCAAACATTTAATGAACTTTGGAAGTTATGTTCTTTAATTACTCTAATCACCATGTTGTTATTAAAGGATCATCTTCTCTTATCCACCAGGGAGAAATGCAGCAAGTTCATAATTTTTTCTTGAGTTCATTCGCGAAATCCACGACATTTGAACTCCAAAAGCAAGTCTTGATATCCAGGAATTGGGGGTTTATTAACTTATTTGAAATGTGTGATCTACACTACTAATAATTAGATTACCACCAAAGTTGGTGATAGATTTTATGTTAAACCACAGTTTCTCCAATGCATGCCAAGCAACAGTAAATTATTTTAGTGAACAGTAGATGAATCATAGCAATAATGATAATTATAATTTTACTAATTGAGTGCTTAAATAATGTGTTTGTGTGTGTGTTTTTTTGTCTTGGCAGGGCGCTTGCTAAGAAAGCTGTGTCTATAAAGAAGGCTTTACTGGATTTATGGCAACTTGCATTTTCATACCAAGTAAATCCCCTCGCTGCTGTCCAACCACTTCCTAACGCAGCACATGGAAACCGCTAATTGGTGAAGCATTCTAATTTATAGAGTACGTCGTAGATTTAATTTTGTTGTCAACGTAAACCATTCCTTCTGCTTCTATGCATCCGCCATTGCAATTGAATTTTGAAATAAAATGGTTGTTAAACTATGAGAAAACTTGAAGCCACGAGAGGGGTTGTTGGCACGGCAGTTTGTGTGTTCATTTTGGCCCATTGAATTTTATTTATTTCTATTTATTTTTTTGAGTCAAGGTGAAATCTTGTGTTTAACTTGGATAAAATTTTCTAGTTTCTAATTGAAAAGCAGAGAAATGTTAAGTAAAAGGAATAAGGAAAATTAATAAGAGTATATATGTAACTAAACAATAACCTGTGCAGGGAGGAGCACTTGATTATTTATGAAGAAAAATCCCTAAGACATTGAATGGTTGGAGTGAAGTGGATATAGAGAAGAGTGTTCAACATATTAAATCCTTAGAAGGTTCAAAAGCTTGGATAGAAGGTGTTGTTAATAAGAGAAAAGGGCATATGATAAGTCGTAAAGACGTAAAGGGAGAAATGTGAGACGATGAAATATAGATGGTTCATCAAGGGACGTGAATACAATTTTTTTTACTCTCTCTTGGGGGAGCTAAGAGCCTAAGAACATGATCTTTAATGAATGGAAAAAATAAATATTTCCAATGGAATCGAAATTCCAATTAATAAAGTATGTCAACCCTAAGATTAGACATATATTTTAAAGTGAATACACTTCTTATCCAAGTTTGAGTGCACACAAGGCATGTGTTTGTTTGAGATAATTAGATTTTAAAAACAATAAGTTTTTGAAAATAAGTTAAATAGTGATAATTAATATTTGTTTTGAAATTTTTGTATGATAAATTTTAATTTTATATAAAATCAAAGTGTAAAAAATGCGTAGTGAGATGATCTTATCTCAAAGTTTAACCTATAAAAAAAGGTATCATTCAATCAATATTTAATTAGCAGTCATTTTTACATGACCCTTACGAGTTACGAGCATAACAATTATTTTCAAGCGTGGCGTGTGGAATCACACGTTTCTGCGTTAAAGTTTATATTTATTTTTTGCACTTAGATAAGAGATACTCTATAGCACTTTAATGTATTGGATAATTATGTTAACGTTTATATTTATTTTTTGCACTTAGATAAGAGATACTCTATAACACTTTAATGTATTGGATAATTATATTAATATCGTGTGTGGAACCTATGTAGGAATATTAATTGTGGAAAATATAAATTCTACTTTTGAACAAATCAAAAGTCTATAAATCTTATTGAAGAAGGGAGTATTAAATCTGCAGTCTCTTTAACAATACGTGCAAAATATGATTAATGGTTGTGATAGAAGAGATAAGAGATGAGAAATGAGAAAAAAAATTGTATTATTTGAGAAAGTATAAGTTTGGAAGATGGTATATTGTGGATGCATAGAGTTTGGGGATGAAAATTTGTATCTTAAAAATGACCAACATGGTTTTGTTTGTTTTTGTATTTAAATCCAGATTTAAGATTATCCAATCATTTCTTAAACTAGTTTGAGTTTAGTGAAATACTCTCTCCATCCCATAGTTAAGTTCACGACAATGTAGATACGGAGTTTAAGAAAAGTTATTTTTTGACCAACTTTATTGACTTTTTAGGAGTATTCTGGTATTTTTAGGTAATAAATAAATTATAAAGTATGTTATGTGTGTTAGGTGAGAGTATTATTTTTTAAATTAAGATAACTTTTGAGGTTTTTGGTTAATATAAAGTTTCATTTTTTAAATGATGAACATAACTGTAGGACAGACGAAAACGAAAAGTGTGAACATAAGTGTTGAACGAATGTAGTAATATATATGTCACTTATTTTTTATACGCATCACATCCTATTATCTTATATACATTATTTCACTCTTATATATTTGATTTGACATAAATTTAAATTTTACTATTTTACTTAAATTCCAAAATAAACGTAAATTGATTATTAAATCCAACTAATTCTAAATTTATACTATTCCTCATCCCTATTTACAACCAAAACAAATATCACTATCATAGGTTGTTATTAATCTAAAAAGCAATAATGCACATATTATTCACTTAGTGCTCGTTTGCTTGTAGAGATTAGGGAATGATTGATGCACAGTACCTTGTAATATTACGTTTGTCTTGATGTATTTATAGTATTTGGTAAAAGATATTAATTTTACCCTATATTAATAATATCATTCCCTTTGGTATTGTGTATCCCACACCACCATTTAATATCTATGTATCAAATGTAATTTTACCATTATACCCTTATCCAGTAATAATAATAATAATAAATAATAATAATAATTAATATAATAATAATTAATAATTAAAAGTATTTATTAATAATAAATAATAATAATAATAGTAATAATAATAATTATAAATAATAATAATAAATAATATTATTATTACTAATAAAAATAGTAATAATAATTAATAATTATAATAAATAATATTATTAATAATAATTAATAATATATAATGATAATTAAAATTAATAATAAAAATAATAACAACAACAACAATAACTAATAAGGGTAAATATGTCATTTTACTTATTATCCCATTTGTTAATACTCAATAACAAATATAAAATAACTAATACCTAGTTATCAACAATCCCATTTTTTCATAATACCAAACAACAATACAATTAATCAAAAGTCAAATAAATCTCATTATACACAATACCTTTATATCCCCTACCCACAAGCAAACGATCCCTTAATTAATTTGAAATAAAAGATGAAATGTCAAGTTAGATACTCCCTCCGTCCGCTCGAAAGATGATTTTTTTTTATTGCCCCAAAGAGGGCTATTTCTTTTTTTAAACACATGGGACCCACACACCCCCACTAATTCACTAAAATATGGGCTCCACACTTCCACTAATACAACTACCCACTACACATTAAATAATAATACTCCTTAATCTACGTGCACAAAAGTAAAATACCCTCTTTCGGGCAGACGGGGGGAGTATGTGACGCATGCCAGTGAGGAACCCAAATCAGGGCAAGCTAATATATACTCCCTCCGTTCAGTGCAAATGTATTCATTTGTTATTTGCACATGGATAATTCTAAGGTCTTTATTTGTTTTTTGCAAGTGGATTAAGGAGTATTATTATTATAGGTAAAGTGGATAGTTGTATTAGAGGGAAATGGTGAGTCATATTGTGTACTTTCTTTACTAAATAAAGGAAATATATATTTTTGAAGCGGAAGCCAAGAATAGTGAAATGGTTACTTTTGCACTGGAGGGAGTATATATATATATATATTATAAAAGGTGAATTGCAATCATCATCCCGACCCGGTTAATACCAATCCAATGAATAAAACGTGCGGATCTTGGTGCATTGGACCACTTTAGGAAGGTGTTAATATGCAAAATATTGTTGCAATTTATTGTGCAATATTGTTGCAATTTAAATCCGTGAAAATGTATGGTAAAACCCGATTTCAATACAATATCATAAACATAACATAACGGAGAGGAGAGAGAAGGGAGAAACAGGCCCTTTACGAAGGTGACATGTGGATACCCCAACCAAATGACAACGTATGCATAGAGATCTGAAAAACCATATCATCACTCTCTATTCACTCTCCTCTCCCCCATTTTTGCCAAGTCAAAATCCAACCATCTCAATCTCAATCTCCATCTGCAAAACCAAAACCCCCTCTCTCGCATCGATCTCAAGCTTCAGCAATGGGGAAAGGCGGCACTCTCAGCGAAGGTGTGGTCAAGAAGATCGTCCTCTCCTACACCTATGTCGCCATCTGGATTTTCCTCTCTTTCATGGTCATCGTTTACAACAAGTACATTCTCGATCGGAAGATGTACAATTGGCCCTACCCAATCTCCCTCACCATGATTCACATGGCCTTCTGCTCCTCCATTGCTTATCTGCTCGTTCGTGTCTTCCAGGTTGTAGAGCCTGTCGCCATGTCGTGGGATCTGTATCTCAAATCCGTCGTCCCCATTGGCCTTCTCTACTCTCTCTCTCTCTGGTTGTCCAATTCCGCTTACATTTATCTCTCTGTGTCATTTATTCAAATGCTTAAGGCACTAATGCCGGTCGCTGTTTATTCAATCGGCGTGATGTTTAAGAAGGAGAATTTCCAATCGGAAACCATGGCGAACATGATTTCGATCTCGATCGGGGTTGGGATAGCCGCGTACGGCGAGGCGAAATTCGATTCGTGGGGGGTAATTCTTCAATTGGGGGCGGTGGCTTTTGAGGCCACCAGGTTGGTTATGATCCAGATCTTGCTTACTTCTAAGGGAATTACTCTCAATCCGATTACTTCTCTTTATTATGTGTCTCCCTGTTGCTTCGTCTTCCTCTTCTTCCCTTGGATTTTCGTTGAGCTTCCGATCCTGAAGGAGAACTCCACCTTCCACTTCGATTACGTCATCTTTGGCAGCAATTCACTCTGCGCATTCGCGTTGAATCTTGCTGTGTTCTTGCTTGTTGGGAAGACCTCTGCTTTGACCATGAATGTGGCTGGGGTGGTCAAAGATTGGCTGCTGATTGCATTCTCTTGGTCTGTGATCAAAGACACTGTGACTCCGATCAATCTGGTTGGCTATGCATTGGCTTTCTTAGGAGTGGCGTATTACAATCACTCCAAGTTGCAGGCACTCAAGGCGAAGGAGGCGCAGAAGAAACCGCAGCAGGCAGACGAAGAAGCAGGGAGGTTGCTGGAGGAGAAGGAAGGGGAGATCAATGGAGCTAGGAAGACTGATTCGCATAATTGAGGTGAGATGCCTTTTTGATAGGATTTAATACAGATAGTGAGCAATTCTTGATGGTTGTTCTTGAGGAGTATGGATGGAGGGATATCTTGCTTACATATATATGCAGTTTTAGAGGTTTATTTATGTGTTGATTTCCATTATTTAGCATATTGAACTTACTGTTGTCACCTCATGTGTTCTGGAAATTTTGAGGTTTTGCTCATTTTTGCCAGAATATTGTATGTGTGTGTGGCTGGAGAAAGACTTGACCCTCATTTTTTTCTTGTCTTTCTGATATATTATCATTTATCTGCATCTCTTATTCATTACAAAAGAATCAATTTGCTATCTCCTCTTCTATTGTCCTAGTAATTTGTTTTGTTGGATTTCTTAGTTTTGATTTTTCATCTTGTTTGCAAAATAGGCTGCTTTGCTTTCATATGATATAAATCATCTTATTTTCTAGTTCTCTGCATCATATGTAGAATATATTGATTTTGACAATTAATTCGTGTGACAATATTGGTGGTGTTTAAAGACAGAAAGATACCTATTAAGTTGAGGATTGCATATTGCACACCATTCTTATATACTACTCCTTGAACCCGGATTAAATGTCACATTTGCTTTATGTTAGGGACCAAAGAATATAGTAATTTAATGCGGAGTATGGTGAGAACAATAATATTTTAATGTATAGTTGGTAATTGTATTAGTGCTGTAGTAGGTTCTATAGAAATATAATATTAATTGTTTTGTGGGGTTTCATTTACTATAAAGGAGTAGAAATATTATATTAATTGTTTTGTGGGGTTTCATTTATTTACTATAAAGGAAAATATAAATTTTATGATAGAACGTTCAAAATTGAAATGCATAAACTTTATGGTGGGACGAAGAAATTAGTAACTTTATGATATTTGTTTTTGGGTAACGTAGTCTCCCTCCTTCCGACGGCAATAGAGATATTTGTTTTTTGCATGTGAATTAAGAAGTACTATTATTCAATATATATTGGGTAGTTATATTAGTGGATGTATGGGGATCATATTTAATTGTATTAGTGGGTGTGTGAGTCTCATATATGTATAAAAGGAGAGAAGATTCTTTGGGTGTACGCCTAAAATTACAAAATGTGTCCCTTTCTGGCATACTGAGGAAGTAATAAATATTCCTTTTTGTTCTACTGTAAGATATACGTTTTGCTATTTTGGTTTGTCTCAACACAAGTATAGATTTTCCTTTTTGGTAGACCTTAGATAAGACCCTCACATAACAATATTCAAATAACTAGTACGAAATCAGCGTGCTACGCGGGATCCTTGAGTTGATATTATTTTAATTAATTTAAAAATTATAATTTGTGTTGTAAATTTTTATCTTTCCCCTAGTAGAAATCCATTGTGTTGTAAATTTTAATCTTTCTCCTAGTAGAAATCCATTGATAACAAAATAGAAAAATGTTGATAAAGTATCCCATGACTCAATTTTGTTTAGAAGCTTTGTGGTCTCCGGTTAATTACAATTGTTATATTAAGAAAAATATTGTTATTCAACCAAGAGTAGCAACTCCATAATAATGAAAATGTAACTGGTTATTCCATCTTCCAATTATTAAATTAGGAAGATATCGTGATTCAAGTTCAACCATGAATAATTACATTTCAAAATAGTCAACAACATTTAACACATAACATAGTTTCATGCTTGGTACTATCGATTTATCCTAAAAATTAGTTAAGTGAATAGATATTCAAAATAAGCATTGCATTATTAGGTAGTGGAGTGATGTTTCTTCATTATAAAGTGTACTAAATAGTGGTAGTAGAATATAGTTACAGTTAAAATGGAGTAACAATCTCTCCTTTGAGAATTTTGTTTCTTATTTCTTGCCTCCTTTCTTTTATACAGTATACTTTTTCAATTCCTTAAGTTGTTTCACCGTCTCTTGCTCCTGCAAAATTGAAGAGATAAACAATGTTCTCATGTTTTCGTGGAGTGAGGGGTGACAGATACGTAGCGGTTAGAATTATAAAAACACAAGTTACACAAAATTGAGGGGTAAAACA
The DNA here is from genome assembly GCA_023678885.1 of Pogostemon cablin. Classification (NCBI taxonomy): domain Eukaryota; kingdom Viridiplantae; phylum Streptophyta; class Magnoliopsida; order Lamiales; family Lamiaceae; genus Pogostemon; species Pogostemon cablin. The sequence continues at coordinate 15,128,954 of CM042978.1, read as the reverse complement.
TAAGAAGACCGTATAAGGACTAACATTCACATATTTCACTCGATGCAATCATTGAATGATTACAGTCTACGGAATAGTTTCGACCACTGCAAGTTTGCTTAAATGAGGTGCTAGATTCATCCAAGTGAAATCAACCACCCTCAAATATAGTCATTGTCATACTCTTCTAGGTCATTCTAAGTTTAAATAGTATAGAAAAGAATGAACACCAATAAAAATAGATAAATGAGGTAATTAATGAGCTTTGAAAGTAATCAATGTACACTAAATTGTTTATCATTCTAGGCATGCTTTTGTATGCTTCCAGGTTCAAATTATGCACAATATACTCCTTCATTTATCGGGAGCATGCAAATTCATATCTTAACCCAAATGATATAATGACAGTGCACTTGGGAAATGAATATCCAGTTGGTACCAAATTGACTTGTGTTTATGTTGTCATTAGAAAAGATAAAAAAAATATATAAAAAGAAAGAGAGAAACAACAAAATGTATATTAGCCATAAATATATTCCAAACCATGAATCTGCAGCAAAATGTAAGAGTAAGTTAGTGTATCAAAAATGATATTCCATTTGAGAAATTGCAGTTGAAGAATATGTAAAATTCTTTTAAAAAAAAAGTATAAAGAAAAATTCCTCTTTCCCTGAATGGAGAGTCTAAACATTTTTTTGTTTGTCTACAATAATTAAACAAATCCTAAACAAAAGAATCAGAAAATAATACTCTCCAATACATACAACAGTAAAATATTCGATGGATTGCTAATAACTAAAAAATTGAAAGAATTATCTAATTTATAAGCAATCAACTGCTAAGAATGCATGATACGGAGGATGATTAAAACATTAAAATTAAAAAATAGCAATACCCTATAAATTAAAACATCAAAATTACGGACGGACGGTTTGGATGCTGGTGGCCGAAAACATTAAAATTAAAATTTAGAATTCAAGAAAAATTTAAGAAAAAAATCAAGATTTCAAAAAACATTAGTTCCTTAGAAGCGGACTAATCGTTTAATGAAGAAGACGACGCCTCCGCCACCAGAAAACTAAAATCATCAAAATTTGATAGAATCACTACAAATAAAAACCCTAACCTTAGATCGCTGGGAATTGGGCAAAGAAGACGGTGAAGAAGAAAGGGGCGCTTAGATGAAGACGAACTCCACCGCGTTTCAAATGTTTTTTGATCTACTCAATTTTTTTTTTGAAAGAATCAAACCTAATTTTTGATTCTGAAACTAAAAATCAAGAAATGCTTCAGAAGAGAGGATTAAAAACGTTTCGAACAAATCACAGGTGGGGGGAAAACATACTAAGAATGAGAAGAGTTTCTAAATATTAAAATGCATTGAAGTCCCCTAAAACGTTATAACATTAAAAGCACAAAGAGCAGTAAAGAGAATAAGTAAAGAGAATGGAAAATAGAAATCAACAAAAACTAAGAAAAATACAAAATTATAAAAGGATGCCACATCAGCCAAGAATGAAGGAGAAGATGACATGTAGGATTACAAAAACCTTCGTTTAGATAGTAAAAGATATTTCTATGTACGAATCCAAATACAATATTAATACAATTATTTTGGGGGCATAACTCAAGTAGTATAGAGAAAATTGGAAAAAATTAAAATTTCAACTGAACTTGTTTGTATATGATAGTGGTTTGAAATTTGAATTCTACCTTTAGCATAAATTTGGTCCATTACAAGTATAATTAAATAATGAGCTTTCTCTATAAGTAATTAGAGACATATCATGTAATTTACTTTCTCCACCAATTCTCAAGTCATGACAGTAATGCCTTTAATAGTGGAATATTCTATTTAAATACTATATTCTTTAGTTAATTATATATTATAATATTATAATTTTTAATTTATGTGAAAAAAGATATGCATATTTTGTATTGGGATTAAGAGAGTAGAAAATAAGTAAAACTTTCTTCATCCAAAATATTTATATTTTTTCATTTTCGGTGACGCAGTTAAAAGATTTACGTTTCTCCTTTTAGCAAGTGTGAGTTCAACACTTAAAAGATTAATATCTCTAAAAGTTTTACTCTATCAATCTTGTAAAGAAGCTCACAACTATAGTAGGTAACGAGTTTAGAAAAGGTGTTTTTTTACTTGCTTTTAAGGAGTAATTGAGTATTTTTTTTGTAATAAATATGGGGGTGGGTATTCGCACTGTGAAATTGCTAGACATACCCAAAAAAAAAATTTAAATTTAAATATTTTAATTCACATGACTTAATTTTGTCAAATTGTCGAACAACTACACAAAAATTGAATTGTCGGACACCAACACAAAAATTCAGATTTCTTTTCGAACAAAAAACCTAAATTTATTTTGTTGGTGTTGAGAAACCTTCGCAAAAACTAGGGGTTAATGGATTACATCGTGCAATGATGCAATAATAAAAGAAATCACATAAATAACGTGAGCAATGGAACAAAAAATCCACCATTCAGGGTTCAACAGATAATTCCCTTGAAAAATAAATATAAAGAATTTATAACCAACAAAATTGAAGAAGTGATACTGCAATTCTAACGAGTTTTGGTGAAATTTCAAACTCAATTGATCCACTGGACACTCGTCCAATAACAAAATACTCCTAGAAATTTGCAAAGCATGCAACCATGAGGACAAATACATACAAATGAATATAGACAGCGAGCGATTCCTTCTGTTCGTTAAGATGGAATTGTATTGGTGTCCGACAATTTAGTTTTTTATAGTTGTTCTAAAATTTGACGAACGTCATCATGAGTACAAACTCACATTTAAGATTAAAAGATTGCGCGGTTGTGGTAGGGTATATTTAGCAATATATTTAAGGGGTGTGATATGTTTAGTAATGTATTTAGGAATATACACAGTATTTAAGTCATGTAATTAAAATATTTAAATTTAATTTTTTTAGGCTATATCTAGAAATTTTGAGCGAATAGCCGACACGAATAAATATATTAAAAAGTAAGTTTTGTGAGTTGTAAAGTGGTGATAATTTTGAAATTTAAATGTATTGTTGGGTTGATGAACTATGTGCTATTTCTTGGGATGTGGACTTGTTTATGGGACGGAAAAATAGTAAGTATGAATTTATTTATGGGACAAGGAAGTACAATATTATATAAATTGTTATCAATTCACATTAAAGTTGAAAGTATAAAAATAAAAGCAAATATTTTTGTGAGAACGTTTTACGTAAGGTTACGTGAGACGGATAAAAAGTAATACTTAACTAATGAATAATGATAATGCTGTTTGAGTAAATTTTGCGTGAGATCGTTTCACGTGAAACCATTTTATACTTTTTAAAATAGTTTTCACTCTTGCTATTAAACGTTATCACTTTCGCTATAAATAAAATGTTATCACTTTTCATTAATATTATAAATTGTTCATAAAGTAATATTATTATTTTTTATTAATTTAGTATCATTTTTCATTATCTTTGCCATAAATATATTCACTATACAATGAAATATTATTTAATATATGTGCAAGAATCAAACATAAACTAACGAAGAGTATTATGTGTACTAGATGTGGGTGTTAATTAAAAAATAAATGTGTTTAAGTAGAACAACTATTGCTCTCGAGCTTATTGAGATGGGAAATCTTATAATCTCCTAAAATATTAAAAATCTCAAAAATTTTACAGGCAGAAAGATATTGATATTAAAAGTTGCAAGATATTTCTTATCCTTTCATTGCAATTAAAGAGAAAACATAATAACTTAAGAAAAGTTTTATGATTTTATTAGTAAATTTATTTTAGGGTTCTTGTTTAATAACTTTAAGATTTTATAAAATTTTACGTAAATGACCTCTCTTTGAGAAATAGAGAGTTTGACTTATAAATATTAATATATTATGAGTTTTTATGAATAATAAAAGTTGTGAACCTTTTTGTAAAAAAAAAATTGTTTCTTTCATCATTTTAATTTTTCATCGATATTTTCCATTTTCATCGTCATGTAGGGAGAAATGTGTGGTTATAATAAAACAATTTTGTTATACCAATTTGTATGTTGCTATTTGAAATTTGAGTGATCTCGGTGCTTTCTCAGTAAAAAAAAATTCCCACTTTTCCCGTTATTATATACTACTAGGTGGGTGGCATTCAACCCATACCCATATATAACTGTATCTCAAATCATGTGTTTAAGCCATTATTTTGGACAAACGGATTAGCAAACACTAATATGACAATTGACAAAGAAGAGCATGAAGATTAGTAAGCATATTTTTACTGCTCTATGTTTCTCAAAGAACATAAGATCGATGAGTATCTAATTCATTTGAATGAGTTTAAAACAACATGCTCATTGAATTTAAATTGTTTTACAAAATTTAGGAACCTATGCCTTTTAATACCAAGTTTTGTTATGTTTCGTAAAATCAATTTTTTTTTTTTGACTAAAGATACATCTTCAATTGATATCCCGAACAAAAAAAAAAATAATAGTAAAAAATTTTAGTGCCTTTCCTTCACCCCTCATTTACAAAATAAAAGAAGAAACTGGAAAAAGATTTCTTAAAGAGTTTTAGAAAGATCACCTAGACATAATTCATTAGCGGAACAGTCTTCCGCAACATTAAACATACCACAACCTAGAGCATTCGATATATTATCAAGCAACTTGGTTTTACAGAAATCCGGAATCAACATAGAGCAGTAAATACTGAATAAGTATAAGGATGTTATATCTAAAACTTACTAAAAAACCCATCAAACAATGCACTATGTTGACAGTTTAGTTCCAAAAAAGATATTAGCAAATTCAAAAGCTGCAACAAGATAGAATAGATTGATCTATCAGCAGGAAGTAAGCATGACATTGACTTGAACTGATGCTCTTTAAAAGTAAAACAGGATTATCTCAAATCCTCCTCTTCCACCAAAGTCTTCAAGATGACATCAATTTCATATGTGAAAATTTCACAGGCAATGAGAGGGAACCTGCATAGTTTTTTTTTTTATTTAAAAAAAAGGTCTGAAAACAAATAGAGTACAGACCTAATTGACTCTCATTTTTTGCCTTAATTTATTTGCATGAAAAAATTTAGAAGGAAAGGATTCAAACATGGACAAAAACTTGAAAACCATAACTAACTTATAGATTTAAAGCAAATATTCGCATACCTGAAGGTTTGTCTGCTATCTGCATCTTCAGGGCCTCATCAATAATATATTGCAGTAGCTGCTCAATCTGAGTACAGCCTCTCAAGGTGTAACCAATGAACTTCAAAAGTTAGCTGATAATCAAGGAATCTATGAGTGATCATTTCAATGAAAGTTAAATCTGGTTTGTAATAACATAAGAAATTCAACAGAGAAAAGTAGAAATCCATACAAATTAATTAGGCAACTGTTTAATGCTTTGTATTCTTGTATTATCTCTTCTTCATCCAAAAGCTCAACTCTCCTTATCCAGCACAGCCGCATTACTTAGCATAAAACATGCTAAAATCAACTTAGTCGAGAGAAGTTGGTCAAAGAAAGGAGCACGCTGAAGGTGCAATCATATACTGAATCCTTAGATTTCACCTTCCAGAGGATCAAGCAGGTTTTAAAAAGATCTAGCGTTGATATCGCATTTTCATAAAGTCCAGCTTTAAACAAATAATTTCCTAATTTTTTTGCGTCATGAGCTTTGGCTAAAGCACTTAGCTTCTTAGAACAGACTGATGATCAAAACAAGGCTCTAAGGAATCAATCTAAGAATTTCGCCAAAACTCTAAGATTGATTACTAAGACTGCATTCTTTAAGATTAGTCCTATTTAATCTAAGCTTCTAAATCAATAAAAAAAAAAAAAAAAAGAATGGATAGCTATATTATTACCTTAATGTCTTTAGTATCCATGGTTCCGACCTGGCTCTCTTGTTGTTCTTCGTTCTTGACTTCACAGCTTGCCTCATTATCGCCATTTTTTAAATCTCTGACATTATCTCCATCACCAACACCATCACTGCGAGGATGAAATAAAACACATTAAAACAAATTCATATGAAGCATTTAAACAGGAAAATTTCTTATGAAGCATCTCATGGGCATGCATTTAAACAGGAAAATTCTTGACAATTCTTGACAATTACTAATTATTATTTCCTGTAAATCAACTACGAAGTGAGGTAAAATAACAGTGATAGAAGTGGGCGACTTATAGTAGGATTTCGTGAGAGTATGGTTGCCTACTTGGAGGTTGTCGGTTGAGAGAGGGAAGGGGCGTAGTAGGAGGTAGAGCAATCCGGAGAGGTAGCCGCGGGAATCAAGTAGAGGTTGAAACTCAACATCAATTAACACCACGGAGACTATGATTTCAGACGAAAATCTTCAATTGGAATAGCAATGGGAGAGAACAGAAGGAAAGAGTGAGAAACTCCGAATAAAACAAATTTAAGAAACACAATGAAAAAATAAATTGTCTAAGTTAGAGAATGCCAGCAGGGGACAAATGTGAGTAGAGCACTTCTGCTGTTTGAAACCAACAACCCGCTTGAAAACTGGCCACAAACCAGAACAAGAGATAAAAATACCTTCTCGCAATTCTCGTAATGGAAAAAATATTCTATCCCCTTGGATATGAGAATGCTTCCTCAAAGCGCAAGCATCTATAAATGTCTTCCCAAAACCTTCATAATTGCAAGGGAAAATAATTTATGTTGTTGGTTCAGATCCAGGCTCCACCACTTATGGTTCTTTCGACTTCTCCTTCATGGCTTTGAATGTAGCCTCTGGATAAATAATACAAACAGATTCATGTCAGCTTCACAGAATCAAATCCAGAAAGGTGATTTTGGTGCTATTCTTATTTTAAATCACATAATAGTTTGTATAATCACATAATAGTTTGTATAAACAACATCACAGTAGATTATACTACTATTGAGTTCAACTCATCAAACAAGTGATTGAAATTAGAAGGAAAAAAAAGACATGGAAAACTAACCTTTAACTCATTACAATATAGACTCTTCCCAGCGGTTGTGACAAGATCTTGGGGCTCCATGCGAAAAAATTGACACCCCAATGAAGTCATCAACAGATAAGTAATTCTATGTTCACCAGCAGAAAAAAAAATACCCTAAGAAAATTGAGAAATTACACAGGAATCGAAGTTCTCTTGTTTAACATTCTTTGAACCATTTAACAGCAGGGCTTCAGGACTTGGTATGGATTGTCTATCAAATAGATTCTGAACTAAAATCACAATGACAATAATGCACCTGAATTTACTCTATATCTCTAATAAGGGTCTTAAGAATGGGTAAATCAATTCATACAAAATTTTGGTGAATGTAACCTCAAACTAAAAAAAAAAAAAGACCATTCACAAAAATATTGAAGAATTTTCACACAAAGAATAGGCTAATAGGCAAGAATTTAGGGCAAACATACCTTTCTCGAAATTTTACCGGCAATTTAGGAGCAAGTGGGCAGCCATAGTCTCTCCCTATGGAGACAATTGCATACAAAAAAAAAAAATGCAACTTGAAATTATTTAGTAATAAATCCTAAGTGAATCAATTCCAGGCTTCTATTTTCAAAAGGTTCAAACAAATGTAAGTAAATAAAAGGCAAAAATATAGATCAACGTACTGTCCACAAGAGTGGGGCTCTTGGCGCTGGGAAGGATGGAGAGAGGGGCAGGAACGCAATGCGAGCAGGGGAGTGAACGTGGTTGAGAAGCCCTTCACATTACATATTCTCTTCCAATTGAAAATTTATCCACCAAGAATGAAGAAAACCAGGATACACGAGGCAATAGATAATCATAACATCTATAGTGACAGCCTTACGCCAACGTAAAGTTTTTTCTGCTTCAAGTATCCTCCCAATGAGATTACAATCACGAAGATGTTGTTCAAAAAACTGAGGGTTCTTGCTCTCCCGGCAAGAGATTACAATTTCTTCAATGTAGTAATGTAAGAATTATTATATGGATACCTAAATAAAAGAGTAGTCAAATTTCTGAATTCACAATATAAGTCAAATGGAGATATTGATCTAAGGTAAACAAAATACTAAAAAATTAATTCTAAAATACGTTTCACAGAGCCCAGGTGAATCAACTCATTTTCTGCAACTTCACTACTAACAGACACCAAGACTGAGATGAACTCTATAATCTGCAAGACCATTATTGTTGGCAATCAAAGTTTGCAATCACAGTGACCACTGGCCACACTGAAAGAGAAATTTAAAACATGGCAAAAATTGGCAAGCATAAAGGATATAGAAATACCCAATCAAGTAATTCATAAATGCATAAAATCTTGACTGCAGCAACAACAATTTTCATTAGATGGATACTATATTGACTTCTCCATAAATATTACTAATTCAAATAAAACAATATCAAGTGCTAAAAGAACCTAAAATAGAAATTTTATGACACCAAGTTACAGAACCCACAAATTCCAAACGCTACAAACATAAAGAAGACAAACCTTATAGCGGTGCTTTCTATTTACATCTGATTTCGGCGATCGTGACTCCGAAGACAACGTGCAGCTTAAATTTGAGAACACGGAAGCGCTAGGAATAAGGGAATGGTGGAACGGTGCACCGAAGAGAAAGAAGAAGTAAAACGGAAGCAATAAACGAAAGTGAACAGGGAGAGCAAATGAAGGATGGTAACCGTCCACCGGATGGAAACTGGCCACCACCGAAGTGGAGCTCCGAAGGCAAAAGGGCGGCAATAGTCGGCGGGTTGGCGTCGGGCGAGGAAAGACTGACGACTTTGGAGGGGATTAGACTTCTGAAATGAAATGTGAAATTGGGATTATGCCCAAGTCGGCGTACTTTCATTAACAAAAATTCCACCACGTTACAATCATAAAATAATAAGAAAACATTCGCGCCGAGAGCGACTTACCGGAGGAGAGCTCCGACGGCAGCGGCGGCAGCAATAGTGGGCGAATTGACGGCGGCTGGGGAAGGAGCGACGGCTTCAGGGACGTGTGAAATCAAATGTTTGTGCACGAAATTGGGATTATGCCCAACGAAATCCTATAGTTTGTAGGCGGCGGTGTTGAGGGCAATCACCGGTGGCGCACTGACGCAGCTACTGAGGTGGAAGCCGTAGATTCAACCCAATTGGGTGACCTTCCACCGAGGGGAAACTGGCCAATTTACCATAGATGTATAGATATAGATTAGACCGATTTCTTTGGTAAATTAGAATATATCATTGTTTGAGCATGTAATGAAACCATCCATTATAATGACTTCCAAAATAATAATCTCAATTCAACTAAAAACTAAAATTCATTGCATATTTATGTGTTTGAGAGCACATGTCAGATGTGTATATATATAACATAATATTATACTTCTATAATTTAATTTTTTAAAACCTAATTCTGTGCAAGCAACATTATGTTCACACAGCATTATAATTGTATAAACTTCTTAAAACCTATTCCCATGTATATAATTATGTTGACTATCGCATATTTAAATGCTAGTATTAACTTTAAAATCAAACTCGCATCTAAAATACTGAAATCAACCACATACACCACAGGATTTGCAAGTTTTGCTGCCCTTCAATTAACATTTTCACAAGTTGGTCGACCCAGACAGTAAAATAGAATATTTTATCAAGGTAAAGTATAATGAGAAAAAATTCACAGCTGCAAGGTTCAGTAACTAGAACTACAACTTTCTAACTCAGAAAACGCATTAAGAATGATCACATCAGAAAGTCTGTAAAACAAAACCATGATAAACAAAGAAAAACATGGAAATCACATCTTTAACTTTGCTCTTCACCATTTCCAGCTCTCTCCTCGGCAGCAGCTGCCATCAATTCGTCAAATTTCTCCGTCTTCCCCAGCACTATTTCGATCTAATTACCAAATAAATATATAATCAACAGAATATAAATAAAACAGCATTTCTCAACTATAAGAAACTTGACTGCAAGTACAGCGTACTATCTTCCCAACTAAGACGTTGAGAAGGGGATTGCAGAGATGAATGATATAAAAATCAAGAAATTAAAGGAATATGAGCAAATCCAAGAGAGATTTTCGAGGGAAAGACATTGATGCTATCCAAAATACTACAGGAATCCTTCATCCATAAGATACTTATTTTGATGGATTAGATTTATCCAACAAATAGCAGAAATATTTAAATGCATTTCACAGACATGTAAACCACATTTCATGGGCTTACTTTAGCTTTTGAGATAGGCCGTCCTCTAGAATCATCTCTGATTTCAACAGTCGAAGTCGTGATCTCTGATGTCAAAAATAATATTGTCAGTGTGCTCTGCAAAAAGTGAACTTGAGGACAATATAAGATACAATTGAAAAGTAAACTATGATACTCACTCTTTTCAATTGCAAATCCATTATTCTTCAGAATTTCAGCAATACTAACAACGGTTGAAATAGCTGAAAATAAATAGAAGGGTGTCAATCATCAACAATAATAAACAGGAAACAGGAATAGTCCTCTATGATTAACTGCAGTTCATGGTAATAAAATTTGAGGCTAAAAAGACTATACAACTAGATACTCTTTATAATCTTCACATGTATTCCAAATTAAGTAGACGCACTCTATCTGCACTGACAGAGAAGCATAATCACCTAAAAGTCTCTGACTACCTCCATCAAGGCCTTATATATATGAAAATTGGTTTGTACAGAGACAATATTTGTCATAATTAGATAACAAGAAGATGATAGAATAGTGAACATCACGCTTAATTTTATTATAAAGTATAAACAAAGCTTAGGTTTAGAATTCACATGAATTTGGTTTTTTTAGCTCTAAAGACTGCAAAATTATTATATGCACTTTCATCCATTATTTTGCTCTTCCTCAACCCCCCAACCCCCTCCAGGATATAGTAATATCTAAATAAGATAGATAATAGGTACCTGAATAACTAACAAAGATATGAAATGGGACCTAAAAGTGATGGACCTGATGGTATATACAGGCTAAACCAATCTTCTTCCAGTGAATTTGCTTCCTTTACAATTATAAAAACCTCAGAATACAGAACAGAGGTCGAGCATTTAAAAAAGGGTCAAGGAAGACTAAAAACACACATTCTAGGGATTGCATTTTTTGAAAACATGACGTGCTACTGAAGAGGGATTGGGCAGAATGCCATCAACTGTGCCACCCCTTACAGCCATATGATTTTTCCAGAGCTTGAATCTTTACCCTGTCACAATAGAATGAGTCTTATGATACTCATATTGACTTTTCCTTAATCCATAATCTCTAAAAGCACTGATGACTGAGGTAGACCCTAAGATGAGGTTGAAGAACCTGTGGGAAAGGATACTTCCATAATGGGGCTCTGCTATTGGTAATGCATTTGCTGTGATATCAGATATGTAATAACTGTATTCAATAATGCCTTTAAATACCGCCAAAGTTTCTTTTGCGAATAGTTAGTTGTCATTAATGATTAACAATGAAACTGTTTCAAGCATAGTATATGCTATGAAACTTTCTGAAGCAAGGCATAGAATGATTTATCCCAGCTATTCTCCTTACATAAATTAGGAAGATAAAACGAACTGACAAATTTGTGGTTTTTTAATCAAGTCCTGTTCTGCTCATTCTACAATGTTTTTTTGACAGATTACGAATGCTATACAAAATTTCCTACATCTCTTTGCTGTAATTACTAAAATACTACCATCGCTAAATGAGCTGACTGAAAAAAGAAAGTGTCATTTTTTTGTCAAAGCCTAGGGCAATAATTATAAAAAAAATCTCCACTTTAAAATATTGCATGAAATTTACAGCAGGAGGCTGGGTTTGTTGTCTTGCTCAATAAAAGAACAGATTGAACAACTATCTACTTTACACTTTGATAAAGAATACTAGTCAATTTACAATAAAAAGTAAAAACATTGAAACCCCTTGCATATGGTAAACCCATGGAACTTCTAGTTTCTTTGAGCAATCAGTCATTTGTTCAACAACCTACACATGGATCCGCAAGTCCAATTCTACAGTGCATAATAAGGAATCAAAAACAAAAGAGGGGCGGAAGGGGGGCAACACTATAAAGCAGAAAACCAGAGCATAGCTTGGAGTTGGACTTAAATGTTGCAAAGAAATGTCGGTGGCATCTTGAATGAAGCAATGTCTAAACACGTAGGAGTATAATATACTGTATGAAGCCACCTAGTGTAATAGCCCGACCGGTATAATGCATAGACAGTAGAAAAGGAGTATTTGCAGAACAGCATAGCAGGGGAAATCTTTGAATCGAGTAGTACACCTCATCATTAGTTGCAAAACAGAACATAATCCAATAAACGTAGCACCATGACAAATTTCTTCTAATAATAACAGATAAAATTAATACTCCAATAAGCAACATATACAACAAAAATTATAAAATAAGAGGCAAAATTTACCCATCCCGAGAGCAGAAAGTTCGACATCATTGTGCTGCTGCATGTATCTCTGCACAGAATTTGAAATTTCCCAAATTCAAATTCACAAAATAAAAAAAAAACCTAGATTCCGTATCCAGATATATTCGCTGGATCTCAAAATCATCAATTGACAGGCACGAGAAATCAGCAAATTAGAGAGAGATACACATCTAACAGCATAAAGAGAGTATTACCTTAGCGAGATTAACGTAGAAGAAGAGGGGTTTCTTGGTGTTGGAGACCTGGATTCGATTCTTCTTCTGAGAGTCTCCAGAGATGCTAATGTGGCTCACTGCCTCTGTAATTTCCTGCATCTTTAAGGTATAATGGTATGTATGTATGTGTGAATTGGTGGATTAAAGCGTATGCAGAAGAAATCGAGATTAGAATAGCAGAAGAGGAGGATCGAGATGGAATAATGAGAGTAATTGGAGTAGGATTAGGGATAGGTTTCAGCTATGATTTCCTGTGTAGGAGAGGCGGGGAGGAAGCTGCGGTGGTTACTGTGTTAACTCCAAGTTTTGTACGACTTTGCCCCTCTCTAGGGTTTCTTTTCTACTATATCTCCTCTTTAGGCTTGCCCTATTATTATTTTTAATTATTTAATTATTACTCCCCGTTCACTTCTAAGGTATCAATTTTACTATTTTTGGGATCTGCTTCAAAGGTATCAATTTCCCCTATTTAGTATATAAGTACACAATATGGCCCACCACTTCCCTATAATACAACTATCTACTTTACATATAATAATAATAAACGTGCAAAAGACAAATGGATACCTTAGAACCGGAAGGAGGAAGTATTACTCACTCCATCCATCCGAAAGGTCCACATTTTGCCATTTTGGGCGTCCGCACCAAAGGTCCACATTTTCCTTTTTAAACACATGAGACCCACACACATCACTAATACAATAAATTTATGGGACTCATACACCCCACTAATACAATTACCAACTACACCTTAAATAATAATAATTCTTAATTCACGTTCAAAAAGCAAATGTCCACCTTTATGGCTGACGAAGGGAGTATTATTTTTTATAAATTACTCCATCCGTCCTAAAAATACATTGTATTTGATGGCATGAAGTTTAAGAAAAATATTTTTTTTTGTAATGGTATAAGAAAGAGAATTGAATATTTTGGTTAATTGAATAAAATAATGCATACTCCCTCCGTCCCGTCACAAAAGTTACATTTTACTAATTAGGGCATCCCGCTATAAGAGTTACATTTCCTTTTTTAATAAATGAGATCCACATAAATCAATTACTTTATTTTTGTGGGGCCCACACACAACACTAATACAACTACCCACTATATATTAAATTATTATATCTCACAACCCACCATACATTAAAATACTATATTTCTTAATCTTCGTGTAAACAGTAAACACAACTCTTTTCATAGGACAGATACATTTTCTTTTTTAGTAAATGAGACCCACATAAATCAATCACTTTATCTTCGTGGGGCCCACATACAATACTAATACAATTACCCACTAAACATTAAATTAGTATATCTCTCAACCCACCATACATTAAAATATTATATTTCTTAATCTTCTTGCAAACAGTAAACACAACTCTTTTCATGGGACGAAGGGATTATAATATACTCATTCCGTCCCCTTAAAACATAGCTGTTGTTTTTTGTACGTGGATTAAAGAATATAATAATTTAATGTGCAGTGAAGTAAAGAAAAAGGAAAAATATCAATTTTGGTCATTTAGGATATGCCAAATTTAATTTCAATCCTTATGCTTAGTAATTTCTCGGTGTCCGATTTTAGTCTTTTTTGTCAACTTTTGGTCATTTTTTCGTCGAAAATTTCTTAAAGTCGCCGAAAAATAGAGTGTGAGATGTACGTGTCAGGAAATTTTGTAATTAGTCTTTTATGTTTAGCATAATCCAAATTTAGTCCCCTTAAATATTCTAATATCCGATTTTAGTCATTTTTGTCCAGTTTGGTTCCTTATTAGCCAGAAATTACTAAATATCGTCGGGAATTTGAGCATGAGATGCATGCGCCCAACAAAGTTTTGGCTATTCTGATCTTTTTTGCTTCCGTGACAGTTTCACTTAATTTCATTCTTCATACATACATAAATATGTTCTTGGCCTGTTTTGCCTTCTCGGTTTAGGAAGCTGTTATCGGGAAGTCCCTAAACCCCAAACCTCAAAAAACTTCCTCTCCATCTTTTTCCTTTCTTTATTAGCTTCGCTGAGCTCCCTGGTGGCGATTCTCGCCGTCGCTTCAGCACTCTATTCCTTTGCTGTTTGGTTCGAATGCATAATCGATGTATCGATTGTAGTAAATTAAATTAATCAAATCAAGTAGATATTGAGGAATTAAATTTTTTTGTATGGATTTTATGTAGATCTCATTTACAAACATCAACTTCAGGGATGACATCAACCACCGAATGATGGCCGTTGATCTTGTGCCTTGGATAATGGTTTATTAGCTCATCATCGGTCATACGGAAATGGAAATCTTTTGGCAAAAACTCCAATTTCATGGCATCCCACATGAATCTATGAATCACATTAATCAATAAAAATCCCCCAATTTTAAGCAGCAGCAGCAACACTGAAAAAATTAGCTAACCAGTATAGAAATGGCAGAGCTATATCCTTAAAATTGATCTATTTTGGTATGAACCAGAGAGGAAAAAAATTCGATTTACTCTATGATCCTCTTTATCGTCACACGCTAGCATATTTCAAAAAACTTAGAAATCCCTAAAAAATAATACGGATTCATTTGTGATCCTTGATGGAGTGCAACCGCAATTCATTGTGTGATTTCTACATGCCTAATCGATGCATATATTTGGGAGAAAGGTTACGATGGGATGGTGGAAATAAATGAAACTACCACGTAAGAAAAAATGATCGGCGACGGCAAAAAAACATAATTTTTTGGGTGTGTGCATCTCATGCTCAATTTCTTGGATACAAGTAGTAATTTTCGACAAATAAGGGACCAAGATTGGATAAAAAGGATTAAAATCAGGATTACGTCAAACATAAAGGACCAATTTTGAAAATTTCCAAGCGAGTGAGGATCAATTTCGAAATTTCTCGACGCGTGCATCTTATGCTCTATTTTCCGACAACCTTTAGGAATTTTCGATGAAAAAAGGACCAAAAGTGGACAAGAAGGACTAAAATCGGACACCAGAGGACCACTTTTAAAAAATTACCAAACCTGAGAACTGAAGTTGGATTTGGCCTATCCTAAAGGACCAAAATTGATATTTTCCCTAAATGAAATAATATTTTAATGTGCTGTGGGTAGTTGTATTAGTGTTGAGTGTGAGATCCATGTGTAGTGGGTTGAGTATAATAATATTTTTTTGTAGGCCACATCAATCTAATAAGGAAATTGATACTTTTTAAAGAGACGGACCAAAATGGCAAAATAAATTTTTAACTAGATTGATGTGTAAAAAGACAATGGTATTTTTGTAATATTGTAGTATTGCAAGATTATTGATATTGTGTATTGTTTTATTTTTAGGGTGGACAAGTATTCTTGGTACGGATCAAAAGTATGCAAGTATTATTGAGACATAGGATTGGTGTGTACTTTAAAAAATGCAATATTTTTCTTTTTAAATATTTTAATTACTCACTCCATCCACTCCAAATGTAGTCATTAATTTATTTAATTTTTGTTTTTTATTTTATGTGGTTTGAGAAGTATTACTCCCCCGTCCAGAATTTAACTTCATATTTATGTTACAAATAAAAAAGTCTCTTTTTGACTTACTTTTGGGGTAATTTGGTATTTTTGAGTAATAAATAAATAATAAAGTATGATATGTGAGTTAAAAATGTGATGACAATTTTGAAATTAGAGTGTATTAGAGAGATACTCCTTGCGTCCCGCGTTAACGTTGATGTTTACTTTTTGTACGGAGACTAAGAGATATAATATTTTAATAAATAGTGGGTAGTTGTATTAATGTTGTGTGTGGGCCTTACATAGAATAAATAATTATTTTAAGTAGGTCTCACTTGACAAAATAGGAAATGTAAACCTTAACTTGAGACAAACCAAAATATAAAACGTAAATCTTAAAGTGGGACGGAGGAAGTATAAGTTATATATGCTTTTTCCTTCTATAATAAAAGTATGAAGTTGAAATTGGTATGGATCAAAATGAAAATTATGAAGTTGAAATTGGGATGGATGGGAACGGAAAAAATATTATTTTATATGTAGTGAGTAATTATATTAATAGTGAGTGATGAACCATATATGAATAGAGACGGATCTAGGATAGGGACATGGGGTAGTTGTACCCCAAATTAGAAAATAAGACCTATATGTAGGATGTAGTTACCAATAGTGGTCATGGCTCACCTATAGGTAGATAAGGTTAAGGGTTCTATTTTTGATAATTTGATTTATTTTTTTATCTTTTTTTAATTATTATTTATAGTATTATTTTTATAATTTTATGTTTTTATAAATTTTTTATACTCCCTCCGTCCCTTTTGAAGGGTTCTTATTTTTTATTTTGGGCGTCCCATCCAAAGAGCCCTCTTTATACTTTTTTAAACATATGAGACTGATGAGAGAAAATAAGTGTGTTTTAGTGTTCAATTTAACACCTTTTTTATTGATATTATTTTCATATATTAGCACAAGTGTCTTATACTCAATATATGTGAGAAAAAGGTACATTTGAGGTGTTTTATTGTATTTTAGGTAGAAAAAGGGATCAAAAGTGCAAAGTTGGAGAAAAGGTGCAATTTGTGTATGAATGTTGAAAAATACACGTCCAACTAGTGTAATTTTTTTATATTCATGTGGAGCTCTAAACTGGAGTATAATAAATAATTAGAAATCCACAGAAGAGAGGATCATTTCGGTGTAAGGAACACCTCAATCGGAATCCAAACGAGAAAGTTATGATCGAAGTGGTGACGTCGCGCAAGCTGTGCTGAACAGAATGGTTGTGCCACTTTGCATGACTTGTTACACATTCAAATGTTGGATTTTCTGTGAGTTCTTTATATGGATAGAAATTGAAGGAAGAGAGGATAGTGTGAGTGCAAGAATCACTCAAATCGGAGTTTTGAAGAGGAAGTTATGCTCAAATCGTGAAGTCGCGCAGATGCCAATGAGAATTTCTGAATTTGTGCGTGTTTTTCACCACTCAATGAGTGTCGCGTGTTTTACATCCCACTGCATGTATTTTCGTATTTTCCAAGAAAAACCCCTTCCTAGGTCCATAAGGAGAGCTTAAAAGAATAAAAAGGGATGTGGATCACATCATTATTCATTGAATTAGATTGAGTTGGAGAGCCACATATCCATCCTATACCCCACAAGGGAGGATCACCCCTAACTATCATCCACATTCTTTCCTCCATCCATCCATCACTTTGAATATTCATTCGTGGAATCAAGAGGAGAACCAAGAGGAGGATTCAAGACGGAGAAGGACGCGACGACTCCCTCATCCAGGGTTTATTTCGTTTCCTAATTTACCTTGTAATTTTCCAGACATCCGAATAAGATCTATCCAACACCCATGATTGTTCTTCGCAACATCATGGGCTAGAGCCTTTTTGGTAGAACTAGGGTTGTGAAAGTTTTTATAAATTAATTGAACTTTCGTGTGTAAACTCTGTACAACACTACTTGTGGATTTGTTTTATATATGATTATACTTTCTTAATCCATATTCACGGTCATTTTGTGCATCTTCAATTGGTATATAGAGTCTGAATATATATCTTGGTTGTAGATTGAGTGTGTTCACCGCTGAACATGATTCCATGTTATGATTCTAAGTGAGGAGACTCCGAAGCTTCATTAGAACTATCATATATGAATACTTATTAATTGAATTGAATTTGGGTTATTAAGTAGAATAAAGAGGATAATTTTATAGTACCTATAAAGGGAGATCATATCGGGTTAGAGTACCAATTGGCCAGGAAAATAATTGATACTGATATTACCTAGAAAGGGGGTGAAATTATATCTCTTGCTCCGAGGTTATTCACACGTATTACACGCATGTTTACTTGTGTCTATAGAGTAGATATGCATGATTCAGTGATACGTCCATATTCCACAAGGCAGAGTTGGGCATCAACCCACGGAAGGGAAGTTAAGTAGTAAAACTGGATTACTCTAAAGCTACCTATTCTCTACTTGATCCACTTTCGTATTCTTTGAGTGATATTTTATTTAATTTGTTATTTTAATTAATTATTTATTTGTTAATAATTTAATCCTCAAACGTTATTGCCTTACGTCTTAATTAATTTAGTAAATAATTAAATTGATAATACACTGTCCTTTGGGTTCGATAATCACTTGGTCGCTTGCTTAAGCTGCAACTGATATCCTTAACACTTGGAGATTAATTTTGCGTGCAAAGAAAACGCCCATCAAGTTCTTGGCGCCATTGTTGGGGAAGGCTGTTATTATTAGTTTATTATTACTAGTTGATTAAGACTTTTATTTGTGATTATTTATTTCTATCTAACCTTGAATTTTTTTTGAGCACTTGTGTACTAGGAAAAGGAGAGAAAGAAAAGGAATGAATAACACACTGTGCTAAACATGACCGGAGCAAGGCATGATCCGGATAATGTTGCCATACGTGAAATTTTCACAAACTATGAGATTGGCAACTTGGGGTTGATAGGAGCAGGGGGGAAGATGATGATTTTGAGATACATCCCGCTCTTATTAACATGGTAGAGAAGAATCCCTTTTATGGAGGTTGTTTTGAAGATCCATATCAGCATCTCACAAGATTCCTTGGTTATGCAAACATTCAAAATATAATAATTACGTAACATAAATTAATTTAATATATTTAGATTAATTCATTATAAGTGAACCAATTAATATAATAGTTAAGGTTTTCAACCGTTGGTATTTCCACATTCAATCGAATAATATTAAATTAATTAAAAAATTAAACCGATTAATATAATAGTTAGAATTTTCAACCGCTGGTATTTCGACATTCGAAACATAATAATAAAAGAAAATAAGATAGGTAAAGTAACTTAAAAGAATACTTATGGGATTCTTTTCCTTCCTCTCTTTCTAGTCATCTCAATGGCGGAACATATTCTAGATTGTTGGGGCGCCCTGCTTGAAAATATAGCAGTGGTTTAATGAACGTAAAACATTCTCCTCGTTAGGGGTGATCCAATTATCTTGGTGGGAAACATGCATGACTATTTTAGAAAATATATCGATGATGGTGTCACGATGATAATATGGCGTAACAAATAAATTGGTGGCCAAACCTGCGTCACTACAAGTCACCAAACTAACTCAAAGATCGAAGGACAAAGTCTATATATTTTTAGACGTAAAAAATACAAAGTTAATACGAGACTGCAAGAAACTCTCTCGATGGAATTGAGCATGTGAACACATGGAACGAATCTCACACTTAAATTTTCCACATGAGAACATGTGTTATACAAGGTCTACAATCCAATTCTTATGATCTTGGAATACCTTGAATTGAATATGTTATCCGACAAGGCTGATAGCAAGTATTTCCTGGCCATACGCATAAGATTAGCTAAATGTTTGTGCAATTGACTACATAACACTATGGTCACTTTCTCTGCTTTTGTCCTCCGCTCATAAACCACTATTCGATAGTTGTCCGTGCAACCTCTAATAATATGAAAATTGGTAACTTACGAGCCCATAGAATTACGAAGTTATAAGTCTCGACTTCATTTGATGACATGAACTCGAAGTGTCACACTGAATAGTGAACTCTGGTCTACCTATTGAAAAAAAGCCCATTGATAACAATCATCAACCCACCTGAGTCTTTTTTGCGCATCATGATCATAAAACTATCACATAGTGTACGTGTTAATGCTTAAAAAAATAATATTAAAGATTAACAGGGGATAGTTTAATTACTTGGAGTTGTCCTTACCGATCAAAGCGGTCAAGTACACATGGCCCTCCCAAACTGGTGAAGCACAACATTCTCGAACCTTATTATTATTTTCTTCAGATAAATGTAGCATAAAGTGTGTTGTGAGGAAAATAATACAATCTATACTGCGTGAGAAATGCTTTTTTGGCCATCAGAAACAATCAAGAGTCCAGGTGGACATCCATAAGCTTCCTTTAAATGTTCAATGTCATGTCCAAAAGTTGTTGTTCTCGATATCCCTGATTCCAATTGCAAGGGAAAAAATATTATGATTTTTGTCTTGGGTAACTGCAACGAAGACGATTTCTCAATATTTTCTCTTTATATGTGTCCATCGACAACAATCCCGGAAGAACTGAGAGTGCCGTTCGATCACGATATTTTTGTTCGACCAAGCTGTTTGGTCTAATCGTGGTCGAACCAGAAGCCTAAAAGGAAGCAGCTGCAATTCGACCAGAGAGTATGCAGTTCGATCAGGATACTGATCAAATCCGGAACCTGCAGCCATTTTACAGGTCGATTCGACCTGGAGTTCGACCATCGGAGGATGATTTGACCTGGCTTGTGGTCGAACTGAGGCGCGAAAACCTACCATATCCATATTTTTACACCTTTAATGCGTGTGTTCGCTCAAGAAGCCCATCCAAGGCCCGTAAAAAGAGTTTACAAGTATAAAAGAAGAGCTTTTGCAGGAGAAAAGAAGATCAATCATCAATCATCCATCCACCACCGAAACCTACCATCATCCGAAGGAGTCGTGAAGAGAGGTTCGTCTGGCGAGTCAAGTAAGATCATACCAATTAACCATGATTGTTCCTAGATCAATCATGGGCTAGAGCCGCTTTGGTAGTTCTAGGGTTATGAAAGTTTTATAAGTTAATTGAACTTCCATGTGTAAACTCCGTACAACAATACTTGTGGTTTATTTTATATAAGATTTTACTTTTTAAATTCATACTCACAGTCATTTTGTGCATTATTAGTTGTTATGTAGAGTCTGAATACATATCTTGGTTATTGATTGAGTGCGTTCACTGCTGAGCAGGATTACATGTTATAATTCTAAGTGAAGGGATTCTAAAGTCTTATTAGAACTATCTTATATAAATACTTGTTAATTGAATATTATTCGGGTTAATAAGTAGGATAAAGAGTATAACTTCATAGTACCTAAAAAGGGAGATCATATCGGGTTAGAGTACTAAGTGCACGAGAAATAATTGATACTAATAGTACCTAGAAAGAGGGGTGAATTATATCTCTTGCTCCAAGGATATTCACACGTGTCATACGCTTGTTTGTTTGTGTCTATAGAGTAATCTTGGATGGTTTAGTGATGCGTCCATAGACCACAAGGTAAAGTCGGACATCAACGCATGAAAAAAATTAGTAAGTAAAACTGGATGATCCGAAGAACTACCTAATTTCTTACTTGATCACAGTCGTATTTTCTCTATTGCTTGTTTATTTAATTCGCTATTTAAGTTATTCGTTATTTAATTCCGTAACTATTCCAAACCAATTTACCAACATAGTCTTAGTTAATTAGAATATAATTAAATTGATAATAATCTATTCCTTGGGTTCGATAATCACTTGGTCGCCTATCGAAACTACAATTAATATCCTTCATACTTGGGGATTATTTTGTGTGTTGAGAAAACACTCATCAAGTTCTTGGCGCCGTTGCCAGGGACGGCATTGATTATTAGTTTATTATTTCTAGTTTAATTGAGATTATATTATTCTTGTCTTTAATTTCTAACTCTTATTTTTCTTAGGTGTATGCTCACTAGATCGAAGGTAGGTGAATTAGAGCCTTATAATTCGGAGATTGGAGCATCGTCGAGGAAGAAAAATAAGAAGAAGAATAAGAACAAGAACATAGACCCAACTGAAGCTCTTAATTTAGGAGTTGAAGTTGACGTGTTGAATTTGCAAACGATTGAAGTTGCAACCGAAGTTAACTTGGAAGTAGAAACAGTCAACATGGCTGCAAATCCTGATACACTTGCCATCCGTGAAGTCTTTAAGAACTACGGAGGAGGCAATACGGGGCTGTTAGGAGCAAGAGGGGCCAGAGCCGATTTTGATCTACACCCTGCTCTTATCACCATGTTTGAAAGGAGTCCCTTCTCTAGGGGGACCTTTGAAGATCCTCAGCAACATCTAAATAAGTTCCTTGGATATGTAAGTACACAGAAAGACGCAGGAGCTCATGAGGATGCGAGGAAGATAATTTTGATTAAGTTCTCGTTGAATGAAAAAAACGAGAGATTGGTATGATAATCTTAATGCTGCTGAATGTGATACATGAGAGAAGTTGAAAGTGAAATTCTGGGAGCGATACATGCCACCTTCAAAGGTGTTCAAGATGAAGCAAGAAATCAATCAATTTGCTATCCATGGAAATGAGAAGTTTCATGAAGCTTGGGACAGATTCAAGGACATGCTTCGAAAGTGTCCACAACATGGGCTATCTAAAGCTCAATATATCAGTATTTCTACAATAGGTTGGATTTCAATTCTCGTGTGTTACTCGATGCTTCATTTAATGGAGCATTGCTTACGAAGTCACCCATTGAGGCCGAGAAGCTTTTTGAGGATATTTCGATAAATTCAAGAGATTGTCCGACTGATAGAGTACGAGGCACTTATGTTTTTGGTAAAGTAGCACAGGTTGAGCATACGATGGTGAAGTTGGGAAGAGATGATGAGATCGTCTCTAACTTGGCTAACATCAACAAGTTACTCGAGTCTCAACAAAAGCAGATTACAGATATATCTCAGAGAGTACCAATGATGCAGCAGGATGTTGGCTATGAAGGAGCTAGCCAAGAGGAGATCGATGAGGCTAACTACGCCATGGGTCATATTCAAGAAACTAGGTACCAAAATCAAGAAAATCGGAATTATCAGGAGAATTACAACAATCATATTCCCCCGGATAATTACCAACAACAGAGGAGGCCAGAGTTTTTGTGGAGTAATCCCAACAATGCAGTACAACCTCTTATTGGTGTTGATCCGGGTGCTAAAGTGGAAGAAGAAAAATTGAGTTTCGAGGATACGGTGAACAGGTACATGGCAAGGAACAATGCAAGAGTAGATCGTCTTGAGGCCAAGTTAGAAAAAAAGATTGATGCCAATCATGAGGATTTGTCTAAACAAGTTAAGGACCTTACATTGTTGATGGGGGAGATGGCAGGAAACCTAAACAAGTTGACACAAACTATAGAGAAAGGGAAGTTTTCGTCTCAAAGTATTGAGAATCCAAAGTCTTATCACGTCATCACAGTGAGGTCTGGAACGTAGTATGAGGTACCAATGAGGCCGGAATCAAAATCTAATATGACAGGAGCCCGATTCCACCCTAATTTGACCAACACAGATGGTCGAACTACACATGGAAGGTCGAACCAGGCACCTGTGCGACATCTAGAAGTTGCAGAAAAGTGGTTCCACCAAAAACAGGACAGTTCGACCAAAAGCTCAGGTCGAACTCAGGTCGAACCACACTGTCCAGAACATTCTGTTTTGTCTGAAGCTCACTTCGACCACGTTCACTATGGTTCGACCAAACCTATTGGTCGAACCGGCCTGTAAGAGGGAGAACGAACTTTCAGGTGATCAGTTCGATCATTATACACCCAGTTCGACCAACAACCCTAGTCAAACCCAGGTCGAACCATACCATTCTGCATCGTTTTCCATGTTGAATGCTCCGCATGATGATGATGCGATTCCAGTACCTTCCAAAGAGCAGAATACTGAGATTATAGCGGAAAAGAAGTGGAAAAGAGCAAAGAGATTGAGAGTCGAAAAGGATAAGGCAGAGAAAGTTGAGCGTGATAAATTGGGGGATTCCCAAAACAAAGATACCTCCGCAATTTCCTTACAAGCTAGTCAAGAAAGGATTGGAAGAGAAGTTCAAGAAGTTTTCAGATATCATAAACAAAACAAGCTTGAACATTCCTTTCTCTGAATCGATATTGGAGATGCCGTATTATGCCCATTTTTTGAAGGATATACTTTTGAAGAAGAGAAGTTTGAATGGAATTAAAACAGTGAATTTATCTGAGAATAGCAGCTTGATCATCCAGAGAAAGCTGCCAGCTAAGTTAAAGGATCCGGGAAGTTTCACGATCTTATGTGAGATTGGAAAGGGGCCGGCACGTATAGCCTTGTGTGATCTTGGGATAATCATCAATTTGATGCTTTTGTCTATTTTTCAAAGGCTTGGTTTGGGGAAGTTAACTCCCACAACAGTTGCTCTACAACTAGTGGATAGGTCTATGACTTTTCCAAAGGGTGTTATTGAAGATGTTCTTGTTAAAGTAGAGAAGCTAGTCTTTCATGTGGATTTTCTTGTGCTTGAGATGGAAGATGACAAGGATAATGTCCCTCTTATCTTAGGGAGACCTTTCCTTGCTACCACGGGAGCTATGATAGATGTGCAGAAGGGTGAGTTACGGCTGCGGATGGATAAAGAAGAGATCTTATTTAACCTTGACAAAGCAATGAAGATGCCAATGGAGACGCAATGTCATAGAATTGATGTGGTGGAGGAGATTGTGAAAGAAGATATATCCTTGATCCTTTCAATGGATCCTCTTGAGACATGCTTGGCGGAGTCTCTTACTTTTCCCACTACGGAGCTAGATGAACTCTCCAACGAGGTATGTATTGAATTTCTTGAAAACTAGCTTGCTTTGGGTGATGACAGTTATGAATCAGCGAGGACAAAGGTTGAAGAGGTTAAGTGGACTAGGAAGTACTTACCATTGGATAGAGAGAGCGCACCTCAAGAAGAAAAGAAAGAGGAGTTGAAACCGCTACCGGAGCACTTGAAGTATGCCTACCTAGGTGACAATGAAAAATATTCAGTAATTGTATCTTCTTCTCATGATGATGATCAACTTGAGAAATTGTTAGATGTGCTTAGAAAGTATAAGTCTGCGATTGGGTGGTCTCTTGATGATTTAAAAGGCATTAATCCTTCATATTGCATGCATATAATAAGATTGTTAGATGAGGCCAAGAGTAGCATTTAGAATCAGCGGAGGGTGAATCCCGCTATTCAAGAAGTGATTAGAAAGCATATCCTAACGTGGCTAGATGCTGGGATTATATATCTTATAAGTGATAGTCCCCATGTGAGTCCATTGCATGTTGTAGATAAGAAGGGGGCATGACTATTGTGGAAGCCGAGGATGGAGAGACATTAGGCACTAGGATTCCTACGGGATGGCGTGTGTGTACGGATTACAGGAAATTGAATGAAAATATTTGCAAAGACCATTTTTCCCTTCCTTTCATGGATCAAATGCTTGATCGTCTTGCAGGGTATGAATTTTATTGTTTCTTGGACGGGTACTCGGGTTATAATCAGATCATGATTGCACCCGAGAATCAAGAAAATACTACTTTTACTTGCCCTTATGAAACTTTTACCTTTAGAAAGATACCTTTTGGATTATATAATGCGCCTGCTACATTTTAGCGTTGCATGATGGCCATATTTGATGGGTTGATAAAAAAGATCATGGAGGTGTTTATGGATGATTTTTCTGTGTTTGGTTCCTCCTTTGATATTTGTTTATCTAACCTTGCTACTGTTTTGAAGAGATACCAAGAAACTAATCTTGTCTTGAATTGGGAGAAGTGTCATTTCATTGGTAAGAGATGGGATCGTTCTTGGCCATCATATTTCAGCCAAGGGATTGCAGGTAGATAGAGCAAAGGTGGTGGCAATTGAGAAGCTTCCTCCACCTACTAATAAAAAGAGAGTGCGGTCCTTCCTTGGACACGCTGGTTTTTATAAAAGATTCATAAAAGTCTTCTCGAAATACTCCAAGCCCTTATCTCATTTACTTGAAAATGATGTTCCTTTTGTTTTTGATGAAGAATGTCTAACAACTATTCAGGTTTTGTAAGAAGCACTTATTACTGCACCTATCTTGATCACACCGGATTGGACTCAGCCGTTTGTACTTATGTGTGATGCAAGTGATTTAGCACTTAGAGTGGTGCTTGGGCAGTTGAGGGAAAATAAGTTTTGCGCTATTTACGATGCGAGTAAGACTTTTGATACTGCATAAAAGAACTACACGGTGACTGAAAAGGAGTTTTTACCTGTAGTGTATGCATTCAATAAGTTTCGACAGTATTTGGTTGACATGAAAACTATAGTGTATTCGGATCATTCTGCGATCCGGTACTTGATGGAGAAGAAGGAAAAGAATCCAAGGATTATTAGATAGATCTTTCTTCTGCAGGAGTTTGATATGGAGATTCGAGATAAGAAGGGTACATAGAATGTTTTGGCGGATCACCTATCAAGGTTGGAGACAAGGGAGCACTGTGATAATTCTTTCGATTACATAGAAGAGATGTTCCCTGATGAGAAGAACAAGGCGGTGTTTGTTGAAGGAGCGGAAAGAGCATGTGTGGTGGCTGCCCAAGGAATGGATCCATGGTATGCGGATTATGTGAATTACATTGTCGTAGGAGAAATTATGAAAGATCTCAACCGATATCAACTTGCGAAATTCAAGAGGGATGTTGAGATATTTATATGGTATGATTCATTTGTCTACAAGATATGTACGGATTCCATAGTTCGTAGGTGTGTGCCCGAGATGCAGATGGAGAGTGTTCTTGATTTTTTCCATGCACAGCCTAACGGGGGGCACTTCGGAGCTCAAAAGACGGCAGTGAAGGTACTTCAATCTGCTCTTTATTGGCCTACTTTGTTTAAAGATTGTGAAACCTATGTGGCGACATGCGATAGATGTCAAATGATGGGGAAAATAAGTAGGAGAGATGAGATGCCACTTCAGCCGAGCATTGCTGTTGAGATCTTTGATGTATGGGGGATCGATTTTATGGGGCCTTTTCCTCCATATAATGAATTTCTCTACATCCTTTTAGCAGTGGATTATTTTTCTAAGTGGGTGGAAATCATTCCCACTCGCGTGAATGATTCAAGGACTGTGTTGTCTTTCTTAAAGAAACATATCTTTGCCCGCTATGGAGTTCCTAGAGCACTAGTGGGTGATGGAGGGTCACACTTCGTCAATAAACTTCTTGAAAAAGTGCTTAAGGATTTTGGAGTTAAGCATAGAGTTACTACACCCTACCACCCTCAAGAGAATAAGCAGACTGAAATTTTCAACCGACAAGTGAAACAAATTTTGGAAAAGGTAGTCGGAACCAATAGGAAGGATTGGGCTATGAAGCTCGATGATGTTCTTTGGGGGTTCCGTACTACTTATAAGACGGTGTTGGATATGTCACCATATCAAATTGTTTATGGAAAGCCGTGTCACTTACCCGTAGAGATTCAACACAAATCTTTTTGGGCATTGAGGAGATTGAACTTGTCTTTAAAGGATCAAAAGGAGTTGAGGATGACTCATATCAATCAATTGGATTAGTTCTGGAATCGAGCTTACAAGAACTCGGAGATCTACAATGAAAGAATGAAGAAATGGTATGATTCGAAGATATCTTATAAGGAGTTCAAGCAAGGTGATATGGTATTACTTTTTTACTCTCGTCTGAAAATTTTCGCAGGGAAATTGAAATCAAAGTGGATGGGGCCGTTCATTATCCATAGAGCCTACAGAGGGGGAGTTTTGAGCTTATGGACAAAGACGGAGACATCATAGCGGCAAATGGGCATCGATTGAAGCATTACAAGTCGCCAGATAATGCTTGCATCGTCTTTGAGGATACCTTACACTAGATTGGTACCGTCATGACTCTACGACGTTAAACAAGAGTGCCTGTTGGGGGCTTTACCTTCCGTTTTATTGCTTTATTTATTTTGGTGTGAGTAAGAAATTTTTATATTTGAAGTGCTTAATTATCGGCAATTACATCTCTTTGCAAACTTATTTTCCACTATAGTTTCTACTAAGTTTGGGGGTGTGTGATGTACTTACCTCATTGAAGCACCGAGAGTATAATCTTTTCTATGTAACGTTTGTTAGGGCAATTGATTTTTTGGGCATATTGAAACTTTAACCAGTTTTGGTGCATCGATTTTTTGCAATTTGCCTAATGTTTAGTAGTGTTTTTTTGTTATTTTTTAGTGTCGTATGCGGAGTTACACATAAATATTGAGTTTAAGATTGATTCTCGAGCTAAGTTTTGCTCTGTTTTGGTAATTTGATTTTGGAGCATCAGCTGTTCTATTCGACTCGAACTGGAGATCAGAGAATTTTGTACAGGCCGATTCGACCAAGATGGGTTTGGTTCGACCAAATTGTAAGTCGAATCGAGGTTGAATCGCGGACCTGAAAGTTTGAACAGAGGAATTCGACCACGATCATATGGTTTGACCAAGTCATTTGGTCGAACTGAGACGCAGAAGCCTTCAGAAAAGTGGTTCGACCACGTCAATTCTGTTCGACCATTCTAGTAGGTCGAATCGTACCAGGTAAGTCTATTTTTAAACGTGTTTTTCACCCCATTCGATCACTTTGCACACCACCTTCACTCGAATTCATCCCGAATCGAAAATCCTTCCTTCTAATCTTCGATTCCACTTAATTTCGCTCTGATTAAACCACACTCCACACTCTTTTCACTCAATTTGTCGCGATTTTGGAACGATCTAGTTGCAAAACTAGGGTTTTGAAGCGAATTTGAGAATTTTTCACACTTGTTCATCTTAAGCCATGGCCGGTTCAAAAGGTACGTTTTCTCGACTCTATTACTCTAGGATTGAAGTTCTAATTGTTGATTACAAGTGGGTAAGTTGATTGAACTAGTTTGTGTAGGAATTCATGGTGTAATTTGAATTTTTGGTGTACAATTTCATATGAACAATTGATGGGTTCGATTTTGATTATTTAATTGTTGTTAACCCTTGATGTTTACATGAAGTTGGGAGTAATTTGAGAAGTGTGAGATGAAGCATGTTGGATTTTGAGTACATTGCTTGAATTGTTAACGCATGCTAGTGGTTGATAACATTGTTGGTTGTTCTTATTGCATAATTGATGTTTGGAATGGAATTGAGTAAGCATGTGAATTGAAGTGTTGAATTTTGAGGGAGGAATATGCTTGTTTGGAGTGACTATGCATAGAGAAACTTGAAGTCTTGAGTAAAGTTGAATGCTAGTTGATTATGAATTAGCTTGGTTTGTTTTTCTCGTTTGTTAGCATTGAAGTATTGATTTCAGGAAAAGGAAAGGAAGCCGAGGTTCGTTCCAAAAAGAGACAAGATAGGCCTTCTCGTGAAGATGCAGTGACAAAGAAGTTAAGGCTTCAGGAGAGGTTGCCTATGAATTATAAGATTCGAATGAACGATTGGGAAGAGATAAAGGATAAATGAGGTGATATGTCGGATAAGATTGCTAGAACAAGGTGTCAGGATGATGAGGCGATGGTTACAATGCGCATCCGAGATGATATTCCGTGGATGTTTGATCAAGTGGGGATTCGTCGCTTCATGGAATTGAAGAAGCCGACATACTTCCATGTGACTGCTGAGGTGCTATGTTCGATGACTGTTAAGAAAGGTTCGAGCCATCTCCCGTATGAGTGTACATTCCATCTTGGAGGTGAGATGAGGACGTGGTCAGCTGAAGAGTTTAATGCGCTGTTTCAGACTCCGAGAGGGATCTCGAGGAATAAGAATGGATTTTTCAATGCAAATAACTTTTGGAGAGAGATTTCTGAAGAGGATATGGATTTTAAGACCAGTAGTGCTCGTGCTTCATTGATTCGGAATCCTGTACTCCAATATATGGATCGAGTCCTGAGCAACAGACTGTTTGTCCATTCTGAGGGGAGCTGTGTGTCGAGGGGAGAGTTGTATGCCCTCTGGTGTATGCTCAACGGAGTGAGGTTCAATGTGGGACCATATCTTATTCATCAGCTATACATGTTTAGGAGCTCTCCATTTCAGAGAGTTAATATAGGAGGTTTGCTTACTACTGTGGCTGAGTATTATCACATGGATTTTACTGGTATTTCATCCATCCTTGAGGATCCAAACTTGGTTATAAGTACATGTGTGAAGGGATTTGCTCATTTTTGCGATGGAGATTGGTTCTACACGAGGAGATCGAAGCCCTTTACTTTCATGTTTCCGTTTAATCTGAGTTAGCTGACTAATATCTGGACTGAGGGTAACAAGTTGATGACCACATTGGCGCATGATGCTCTTTCCATCACTTGCTTGACGAAAGGTGATTGGAGGACTGTAACTCAGATGTGTACTGAGAGGATGAATGAGGAGCTTCAGAGGATTGTAGACGAAGGGCAGTTTCGGCCTTGGCTACAACCACAACAGCAGCAGGAGCATGGAGCAGATCATGTGGATCCGGAGATGGAAGTTCCGTAGCCGCACGAGATACCAATACTACCCATTCCCGCAGTGCCACAGCAGTAGTGGACTGGTCCTGATGCTTATTATCAGGAGCAGTTTTGATTGATTCATAAGCATTTTGCCACACTAAATGCGAACCAGCAGGAGACAAATAGGCAGCTGGCATTGGCTAATGCGAACTATGCAGCACTGGATGCGAGGTACAACACACTGTAGAATAATTATGTGGAGATGGATAGGAGACTAGGGAAATTCATGCTGATGAGCGCGAGTTGGATAAGAAGCTTAATAGTCTTCATAGAGATTTGGATCGGTTGCGCTCGGAGATGAGTGAAGGTGGTGACGAAGAGGATGCAAGCAATGATGATGCTCCGGAGGAGTAGGTTGCATCAGGTTTTTGTTCTTTGTCTGTTTCATCTCATCTCCCTTCTCTTTTTCTCTTTACAAGATGGGTATTGTGGTGTGAGTGGCGTGTACGTATTTTGGAAGTATGATTTGATGTTAGATTGAGAAGTGATGATTGATACCTGAGAGTGGAATTGGTTGGAGATACTTGTATGGATTGTCATGATATGTGGGCTCTTGGCATTAGTATGTTGCATTTATATTTTACATGTGTTAATTTTTATTGATGAGAAGCATGTGTAACTTGATAAGTATGTGGAGTTCATTGTGAAATTGATCTTGATTATATGCTATGAGGAGTACTTAGGATTCTATTTACCCATGTGAGAATTTGAGCCATTTGAATCATGTTTGATCATGATAGTTTATTCTTGTGAGAATCATTCATATGACCGTATTCTATAACTTGGCTTGGAGTCTTGTGTGAAACTTATGATTGATGAGTTGCTAGACATGATCTTAGGCCATTATTGTTTATTTGGGTCACTTAGCCAAAATTTTACCTTACCTTATAATATATGAATCATTGGAAGCCCTTTTGAGCCTTAAAAAGCTTTATCTTTGGCAAGCTTGATAGAAAAGCCTTATTTAACCTTTACTTGAGTCTTGTTGAATACCCTATTCATTAGTAGAGAGTTGAAGTGAATAAGTACTAGTAAGAATGAAGAAGATAGATGATTGGTTGAGAAGCATGAAAAAGATTAAGTATGGTTAAATCTTGTTTAGGGGTAGTGCCTGAAACTGGTACCCCGACTGCGTAGAAGGGTAGTGCCTGAAATTGGTACTCTTGATCAATAAAGAAAGATGGTGTTGATGCTAAGGAAAAAAGAAGAGAATTCAAACCATGAAGATTATAAGAAGAAGATAGAGGCAAAGATGAAGTTGAATGACGAAAACAAAACTCCAAGGTAATTCTCTACTAGTGAATTAGTCACTTTACCTAAATTTTCCTACCTTTACCAAGCGCCAACATTACAACCCAAAAACAAGTCCTTTGTGATCCTATTAATGAGTTAATTGTAAGTTGATTTTTGAGACCCTTGCTAAGTTTATGGTTACGCGGAAGTATGAATTGAATATGAACGTATATTAACCTATTGAAGTGTACATCTTTTACACTAGAGAGTGAGAGTAAATATTTATCCCGTGAGCTAGATGACTTTGTACTCCGAAGTGTTGCATGAATGATATATATGATGCTAGTGATACTTGTTTTCGATTGATGAAATTGCATGTGTGAATATGAATTGCATTGAATGTGTTAGTTGAGTGAATTTTACACTACTCTATGGTTTTGATTTCGTTGCCTCGGGACGAGCAACATGTAAGTTTGGGGATTTGATGAGTGTGTAAATTCACGTGTTTAGAGCCCGGATTCGTGTAATAATGGTGTGTTAGATGGTTGTAATTCGATGTGAATAGATATATGTGGTGGAAAGTCATGAATCAGGTGTCTTGAAGGTTATTTGAGTTGATTTTCGAAGGAAAACGAGTTAGAAGTAATCGGATCCAGAAAAAAGGAGGTCCAGAGGCTCGATTCGACCAAGCAGTCGCATAGTTCGACAATGAAGGAGATGGTTCAACCAGCACCTGTGGTCGAACCGGTTGAGAAGAAGCACCCGGAGTGCCGTTTGCATATATATGTCCCATTTATTTGTATTAATAGTATAATTAATCCAACTAAGAATATTGTTGAAGAAGCTTGATTTATATTGTAAACAATGTTTATGTATACCCTTTTAATTTATGGAAAGAAAAAATAATTATACTTTTGAATATGTCATGACCACAAGAATAAGATGCACTAAAAATTACAAGGCATATTAAACAATTAACCACTAAACTTAAATTACAGTTATACCTTAAAAATTAACAACAAATCCTAAGACCAAGGTCTTGCATAATAAGTTTTATGTGTAATAGGGGCAAGGAATATACTTAATGAAATAACATATACTCCATTCGTCGCAGGTTAAGAGAGCCGTTTTTTCATTGGTCGTTCCATTCAAAGAGTCTTCTTTCCTCTTTTACACACATGAGACCCACACACCTCCTCTAATACAATTAAAATATGGGACTCATACTCCCACTAATACAACTACATACTATACATTAAATAATAATACTCCTTAATCTACGTGCAAAAAGCAAATTGCCCTCTTACGCCGGGACGGAGGGCGTATATTTCAAGACCAAGACCTTGCTTAATTAGACCGTTTCATTTTTTTAATTTTCTTTTATTTCTTAATAATATTATAAATCAATTTTCACGAAATATATATGCTATCACTTTTAATTTATTCTACAAATTATGAAATAGTTAATCAATTGAATGAATATAACTTTTTGATAAAATAAAATGTGATAAAATTTTTAATTATAAAAAGTGATAAAAATATGTTATATTTTATAAATAATAGTAATGTCTCATTTAGAAAAATAAGGCTAATTATACTGTGCACCCGGGTGCACCCTAAGATAGGGTACACCCACTTTAAAAAATATATACTAATATAAACAAAAACATATACAATTATGAACAAAAATGTATATAATTTAATTATTAGTTTTTTAATAAAAAAATTGAGTGTAAAAAATATACAATTATTAAAAAACATACACTATTGAATAAAAAGTTATACACATATGGATGCTAGTTTTTCTAATGAAAAAACATAGTGTGAAAAAAGTTACAATTATTAAAAAACACGTATACAAAATAGAATAAAAAGTTATACATATATGAGTGAACCCTTGCACCCAGGTGCACCTAATATCAACTCGAAAAATAATAATATCCCTTTAAACACTCTCACTCAAGTTTTTAAAGTAGATTAAAAAAAACTTTTAATTTAGGTTAAGATAATAAATTTTTCATGTGAAACATCACATCTGCCACACTCTTATTACTTCTTGTTATATGGATTATGCTTCAATTATAAAATATGATCCTACAATAAAAATAGAAAAAGAGTAGGTGTAGTGTGAATTGGGTTCAATGAACTCTATTTTGTAAAATTCTCTTCAAAGTTTAATATTTTTTATTCAAAAGATTAATATTGTTCATCTTTTCGAAGAATAATTTTTTAAGTACTAAAGAATAATTCATAAATCAAGGTGTGTAAAAATTTGAAAAGTAATTTTTTCATTTAAAAGAGTAATAATTTATCTCTTCAAAGAGTAATTTTTCATGTAATAAAGAGTTATTGATAAAAACAGGATTCACGTGTGAAACCGGTTCATACAAGTGTTGTGTTTGACATATATATATATATATATATATATATATATATATATATATATATATATATATATATAATTACACATTTAAGATGATTGAAAAAAAATCTTTAATATAATGCATCTTAATTTATCGATTACTCTATAACAATGTAAAAAATGATTTTTTAGTGAGATTAACTATTATTCTTCTAAATAAAAAATATTATACATAACTGATCATCAAATTTTTGCACTATGATTTATCGATAACTGTTTAATTAGAATATGAAAGATACTCTTTATAAAGATAAATTATCACTAATTTGAATAAAAAATATTACTCTTTAAATTTTAATATATTGTGATTTTTTATATTCTTACTGAGATTAGTAATATTTTTCATTGAGAAGGATAATAGACCATCTCTTTAAAAAATTTTTTTTTCATATATTAATTTTACAAAAGTACAGTCTCCCCTACTTCTAATTCATTTGTAACAAACTATTCAAAGTCCAAACAATATTCTCTCTTTCTAGCTATTTTAATTATAATTTTCGTATAAGCATATACATATGTAGATGAAATATATTAGAAAATTTAGTATTTAATATTATAATTGGTTAGAAATAATTTTTCTTTGGTACGTAATAAAATAATTAATGTCCGAATTCAATAAGATTTAATATAATTAGGTAAAAATAATACTACTAAAAAAATCATTTATACCAAAATGTAACAAAAAGACTACTAAGAGTAAGAACCATCACACCAAATTGCAATAAATAAAATAATAGTAAATAACAAAAAAGAAATCATACCTTCTTGATGTTATAAGCCATGTATTTAGAGCTAAACTTATCTAAGCTATCACACCGGAAGGCATGCACCTGCATGAAGCCCGGCATGTCATTGGCCAACACCTTCACTTGAAGTAACGTTGCCACCGCCGCCGCGCTCCCCTCCACCGACGAAACCGACTTCCTCTCCGACCTCCTCGGTTCCGCCACCTCCCTCCCCGCCACATCTCTCTCGCTTTTCTCCCGGTATGTTTTCGACCTCACCAGCGACCCCCACCCCTTCGATATCGCCGTCTTCACCGACGTCCGTGGAACGACGTCGGGCGCAATGTTGTACACGTACATGCCTAACTCTCTCTTTGCCCTAATTCCACTTGCCATTGGTATGATGCATGCAAGGTTTTAATTTGTGTGGTGATTTATAGCCAAGTGGATTGATTATATGGTTTGTATTTATGGGGTTTGATTAAATATATATGTGCATGAGAAATAATTGGGTGAGTGTGGACCACAATTGGGTGATTAATTAGGGAGGTGATTAGAAGGAGCAAACCATGTGGGATTATCTGTAATGGATTATTAATAACAAGGGTTTATGGATGAATGGAAAGATTTGATGTTCTTTGTTCTTTCTTGCAACAATTTTTGCTAACAACTTAGATAATTATTGTTGTGAGAATTGGGCATGTTTGTCTGTCATGGGTTTGTTCTAATAGGGCAGGGCACCCCACATGGGGCTACGCATTTTTAACACAATAATCAACCATTTTGATCGGATTTTGATGACTTTTTACACAATTGCCCTTCTCTTTTACTAATTTAAATGAGCCATAACCAAGATCGGGATTTAGTACTAGTTAGAATTATTACTCCTTCGATTCTATAATTATGTTCATATTTTCTATTTTCGTTCGTCCAACATTTATATTTATCACAAAAAAAATTCACATTAATCATCAACTTTAAAAGTTCACTCAATTAAAAAATTATCATTTTCACCTAACACACATAACATACTTTATAAATTATTTATTATCTAAAAATACCACAATACCCCTAAAAAGTCAATAAAATTGGTCAAAAAAAAACTTTTTTTAAACTCCATATCTACCCTACCATTGAACATAAGTTCAGATGAAGAGAGTATAAATTAAATTTATAATTAATTGTTTAAGATTTGGTACTTAAAATTAAGAACATTTTAATTTAATTACTTACTTAGCTAGGTATCATTATTTATGTGTTTATAAAATCGTACTCCAACAAAATAAGGACGGTGGGAGAGTGGTGTCGGGCAGCTGCCCCCTCCCATAATTATATGTACCATTTTTATTAATTTTTTAAACTTCTAAACTCTCCCATTTCCTTGTTTCTTCATAGTTAATTATTTACTTTTTTTCGTGATTAAAAAATATAATAATTTAATGTTAAGTGAATTAAGAGATATAATATTTTAATATATAGTGGATAATTGTAATAGTATTGAGTGTGAGCACCATGTATAGCACTAAAAAAACTACTCTTTTTTACCAATAGAATATTCATTTGGGAAAAACTTTAATTCTATTATTAAATTGGCTTACCAACGGATTAGCAACGAAATTTTGTTGGTAAAATTCCTTTGGTAAAGTGGTGGTTGGTAAATAGCAACGAAAAATCAATTCTGTTGATAATTCGTTGCTAATAATTCCGTTGATAATTTATATAATGATTCCCTTGATAATTCTTTGGTAATTACCAACGGATTGAATTTCATTGGTAAAATAGAGAATAAATTCGTTGGCATTCTGTTGTTAAAACAAAAATGTCATTTTTGTTGCTAATCCATTGATAATTACCAACCAATTGAATTCCGTTAATAAATTTGATTGCTAAAAAATACTTTTTTTATAGTATAATGAGTTGAGTATAATAATTAATTTTATTTTTACATTATATCAACTCAAAAAGAAAATTGACGGGCAAAATGATAAAACATATATAGATATATATAAGGGGAAAAAGGAGTATTTAAATTATTTTTGTGATGCATTTTTTCTTTATAATTAATTTATTCTATGATCAAATGATGTATATTAACTAGGAATTGAATGTTAAAACTTAAAAAATATCGACTTGATGCACTTATAAAATTAGGATAATTAGGATCGTGGCTTTAGCTATTTATTTTTTTCCTAGACCGTTTACCGAAATCACAATTAGAAGTTTAGAATATAATTAAA
The DNA here is from genome assembly GCA_023678885.1 of Pogostemon cablin. Classification (NCBI taxonomy): domain Eukaryota; kingdom Viridiplantae; phylum Streptophyta; class Magnoliopsida; order Lamiales; family Lamiaceae; genus Pogostemon; species Pogostemon cablin. Next base: position 15,091,546 of record CM042978.1, on the reverse strand, counting down.
TTTGAATTTTATTTGTATAAGGTGAAATTTGAATATAATAATAGTACTTTTTTTTACATAATGATTGAATATTCGGTATAAACAAATACTGAAAAAATTTGTTCAAGTCCGCCTTACAGATATCATTCCGGATGAATTATTCATTTACTCAAATTAATATATTAGATAAATAATAAAGGACGGCCGCGCCATGAAGGGGTTTAACCATTCTGATATGGATTTAGATATTAATATTATTTTTATTTATCAATATTTAAATATTAAGATATTATTTAAGATATTTACTTTTTTCAGAAGTTATTTATTTTACGTAATTATTAAAATTGAGATATTCTCCTGATCTTTAGGATTTTCAATATTATAAGTACTCTTGTAAGCTTAAGAATGGGAAGATGAATAAGAAAAGTAACGTTAATTATTTAACAATATTGTTTGCAAACTCAATGACTTGCTGACCTAAGTCAAAGTTTCGGTTCTTATCGTCGTAACTCTGGACCTGAGCCAGAGTTTCGATAATTATCCTTTAATTTCAAAGGGTGATTCTCATCACATCCACCTAGCATGTTGTTGCTAATTGCTATCATCCACCATCGATTTCTAGTTGAGAAAGATTTGAGATAGTTATCCAGCTGTTCTTATTGATGAATCGGATTTGTCAAACATAAGTGAGCAATTAAGCTCAAATGTCAAAGGATCAGAGAATTTCTCCCAATTATGTTTCTGGGGGTATAATATGTTTTTCGCTTGTTTATTGTGTGTGTGAAGATAGTGGAAACTTCGTCTCTGCTCTTTGTTTACATGAAATTTTATTTATACTTGTGTTACGTCTTTTCTCATTAATTCTTGCATGCATGGGTTATTAATGCATTTATCTTAAGGCATTAAATGAATTTCTCATGTGTGACATTTAATGCTCTACAGACTTTATTGATTGATGGAAAAAATTGACGGCAGAGAATTATCCCCTAGGCTAGAGTCTATCTCGGGTAGTGACTTTGGTTAGGTGAGCATCTCTCTGGATCGGCTGGACTTGAGAGTAAGTAGGACTCGAGGCTCCACTTTCACACCAATATTACAAAATCAACAGAGAAGACCGTTTCATTCACCTTAACCACTCATTTCCACCTTTCTTAAAGATAGAATAAAAGATCTATTTTTACCCTTAAGACATGTTGTGGTAGGCTTGAGCCATCTCAAGGTTTCTATAAGTAGAATAAGACATCACATTTTCACTCATCTCCAAGTCACACATTGCATTAAGAGTTCCTTTTCCTTCAATTTCACAAGGCACTACATCTTTCTCAAGGTCCTCCACTTTCGTGGAATACTCTTCATGCATAGATTTGACTTCTTCATTTTTCATCTTACTCTCCTCCAACTTTTTCTTTTTCAATACAACATAACTCTTAAACTCTTCTCTCTTTTCTTCTTTAATACATCTTTGAGAAAAAGGAATAGGATCAAGAGTAATCAGAATGCCCCAATAATCACATTCAAACTTTTCTACACGTATTGCTTCTTCCAACACTCTTTCTTTCTTCATTCTCCATTTTAACTTGTGCTCAACGTCCTTTCTTTTTATACACACTCTTCTTCAACTAAACTTACCTCTTTCTTTTCTTCCTTAACCTTTAAAAGCTCTTCATCACTCGAGTCTTTATTATCACCCGAACACTCTTCTACCACTAACTCTTCTTCAATCTTTTCATCAAAATTCTCCATTTCGTGAAGATTGTCCCGTTCACTTATCATTTGACTCATTCGATGTTCTAGGGCCTCGAGTTTCCTTTCATTTTCTTCTTCCTCTTTCTTTCTTCCTTTCTTCTTTTATTTCTTCAAGCATTTTCATCATTTGACTTAATTGTTCTTTCAAGGAAGGTCTCCCATCATGATATGGTGGAGATTCTTCCTGGAAATTTCCTTGGATATACCCATTTTGCATACATGTTTCATTCCCCATTTGGTAAATGGGCATGTTCCACACTTGCCCCCCATTAAAGTTGAAAGTAGGCATTGAGTAGACATTTTGAAGCTCATAGCTTGAAAGACTTGGTTGAAAGCTTGTAGATAAGAAATTATTGTAAGAACTTGATGGAGTGTAAGTGTATCCTTAATATGGTTGGCATGTACTCTCATTATAAGCTCGTTGTCATCCCCAATTTCGTTCATTATTATAGAATTGGTCAATGTTCATCATCTCTTTAAGTGATCTTCTACAACTTCTCTTCACTTGCTATTTTTTGTTGCTCCTTCTTCTCTTCTTTCAATGTTTGTGCACCTATCAAGAAGAACAAGTGAGAACAAGATTTTTCAAAACAAATATAGATGCAAAAATAAGAAAAATGTCCTAAGTAGAGCTAACAAATTCAAACACGTTACACCGAAGTCTTTCGCCTCGGCAACAACGCCATGAACTTGGTTTCAATTTTGGTATAAATTGATTAGAGCAAGCGTACTCTATCGCGTAGTAGACCGTCGTGACCAAGTGCAAAATTTATAATATCGAACCTAAGGGCGAAAGTGTATGTATCCATATTTAAAAGATGTTTCATTCTAGAAGGACTAATCAATAAAAGATGGGGTTGATTAACTACAACTAACAACTAAGAAAATAATTAAAGATAGAACATGTACAAATTGGATAGATGATGGATGAAGGTGAACAATCTAAAAAGTATGTAAGGTAAACAACATTATGAAAAAGGCTCATGTAGACTCACACACACACATGCATTGAAGGTCTTCATGCTATGATATTAAGGGCACTCACGAAGAGTGTCTCCAATCCTCACTCTTCCTATAGGTACTTACGGATATTAATATATCAATTTAGAGATATTATCACGAAGAATTTTCTCTAGTAGGTAGAGACGTTTTCCTATGTTCCCTTTCTAAGGTCAAGTGAGTCTTGGCTTGGGCCCTCATCATATCAAACACTTTCACAAGTAATTATCAATAATGTCTTGTCATGAGATTCTAAGCACATGAAGGTTATGACCAAACTCCTCACATACTAATATAATCACCTCGTGCAATCAATGATTCAATTAATACCCTAAGCATAATATTGGAATGGTTATCCTAACACTATGAATATAGAATTTAACCACACAAATCATACATGAAATGAGAATAAACATTTATGATAGAAAATATTCTTAACAATCAAATTTTCAAACATGTGGTGTGCAAAATTTATATAATCCCTATCCAATCACATTGCTAGCCTCACATGAGCACTAGCCACTACAAATCATTAATAGTTCTTTACAATCAATGGCATGCTCCAATTGAGCCAAATAATGAAGAATTTCACAAATTAATGGTAAATTGACTTCCCTTTCAAAGTAGGTCTTCTCTTCCCTCAGCATGCTTCAATCTTCAACTAATGATAAACTTTCCTTCTTAGATTGGTGGAATGATGAAATAGTAGATGATTTGAGGTTAAGTGAAGGATGGAAGAGATGGAGATGAATGTGTGTGAATTTAGGTATTAAGTGTGTGTGGAAACTGATCCAGAATGATTCTTCCCGTAATTCGTAATCAAAATTTGTATTTATACCCCCTTGAAACTTCTAGAATACGTGCTGGACAAAATTTCACTTTCTGGCCGAACTCGACTCGAATAACAACAGCTCGACTCGAGCCGAAACACATTTTTCGGCATCTTACGGAGCTCGACTCGAGCTCAGAACTTGAGTAAGAGGGGAGGTCGAGCTCACATTGCAAGTGTGTACAGGCGACCATCGTGTTCGAGCGATGCAACTCGATCCGAGCTTTTCAGCACCAACTCGACTCGAATTCAGGACTCTGGTCGAGCTCATAATAGAGCTCGACTCGAGTTCAGGACTCTGGTTGAGTTGGTGCAATTTCTAGCAATTTTTTTGGCTCGTTCTCCTTCGTTTCAACTCCGGATTGAGCTCTATTTTTCCTATATCTTTCTTTTCGTGTCTAGAATCCATTTTTACTTGAAAATCACACAAATTCCATTAAAGTACCAATTCCCCAAATATTTACAAATATCGCGCAATTTAAGACACTTATTCATGAAAATCACATTATCATTTCAAAGCACAAATATCCATATCATAATAAAACACCACCAAAAGATATACAAAATAAATAAAAATACTAAAAAAATACATAATAAAAAGATACTAAAATTTATGTGAAAATGACACTGATCAAGCACTCTTAAATTTCTGAATTGTTCAGTAGATATTAAATGACCATTTGAGAGATTCCCTAATAAAGCAATAGATGAATTGGAGATGATAAATGTGGATACAAAATAACCTTTGGATTTGGTGTGAAGACACGATTTACTAGTTCAAAACATAAAGCAACAAAAGTATTATTGATGGTTGAAGCTGAAAGAGAAAAAAAACAAACTTTAGAAGATGAGATTGCAATGGAAATACAAAGAAGAATAAAATTGGAAGATGAGGTTGCAATTCAAGTTGAAAAATAAAAAAACTTGGAAGAAATGATGAAAAGTGAAAAAGAGAAAGAGAGAATTCTTAGAAGACAAAGTGCATACACTCACCGATATTGTTCTTAATATGCAAGCTGATGAGAGTGTAAATTCATGTATTTTTGGGTCCGTTATGATACCTCTTTGAGTGTATAATTGTTATTATTTGCACAAATATTAATACTTTTGAATTATTATTGACTAAAAGGTGTTTGAGATGTATTTTGTTGTGTTTTGATAGGAAAAAGGATAAAAAATGCAAAGTTGGAATGAAATTTTTTTTTATTTGGTTGTAACGTAGGCTCTTTGGACAAGGTAGAAAAAATATGGATAAGTGACTCAAACTCGGATCAATCAAGTGGCAATCTATCATGATCATTCATTATTCCTCATCACTTTCTATTCAAGCACAAGTCCTTCTCAACTCCAAATTATTTCTTTCTTTCTTTCTTCAACCACATTAACGAGAGAACATTTTTCTTCTTTTCAGCATCAAGAGGTATTAAATTTGTGCGCCACCTTACTAATATTTTTCTCTCTCCTTTTTTTTCCAACTCAATAGGATTTTTATATCCTTTTTTCTTCTTTTCCTTTTTCTTTATCATCATTGTCAAATCTAACATATTCACATTCTTCTTCTAACCTCCTCAACAATTACTCAATTGATTCAAGTAAAACAAGGAAAAATCAAATACTGATTAAACTCAAATGGGCTATTCAAAGAATGGATTTTTAAAGGCTTAAAGGGTTGACTGATGATTTAATGAATTCAGGTAAAGTGTATGGAAAGATGGGCTAAAAATCAAAGATGGTCTAATATCATTTCCACAATTCACTAGACTATTCTCGAAATTCAAGGAGACTCAAGACAAGTTCTAGAATACACGCACAAGAATGATACGCTCAAGAATAAAAATATCATGTGTTAATACATTCATGATTTAAAGGCTCAAATCTCACTTGGCTTTTTCATAGTATGAACAAGCACTCTTCAAGGCTACGCATACATCATAACAAGCATGTCAAGAACTTCAAGCACTTAAGAATTAAAGCATGTTCCCCTTGTTAATCATAATCATCATCATAGGCAGTGACAGAGGCAGAAATTATACTGAGGGGGGCCCAAAATTGCATTGCAAAATAAGATAAATCTTCCATCCCAATAATATACTAATAATTTATAATAAAAAAAAGAGTGTACAAAAAGAAATGAGAACTATTAGTAGAATAAAAGTAAAAAAAAAAAAGAAATGAGGACTAGTAGATTAAAAGTAATAAAAAGGGCGAATGAAGAATAGAACTCTCGACCTTACTGCAGGGAAAGAGGGGGTGAACCACTAGGCTATGACTTGTTGAATAACTAAATCTTACATATATCCTAGTTGATATTAAAATCTGAGGGGGGCCCAGTGCCCCCCTTGGCCCTAGTGTGGCACCGTCCCTGATCATAAGCATGATAAAAGCTCATAAATACCCATAAAATTCAAGTCATAGAATTTAAAGCTCATGCTCCTCACCCATAAGAATTTAAAACTCATAGAAAAATTTAGAATAAGGAACGAAGTAACCTGATTTCAAACTCCTTCACATCTTACAAGTTCCTCGAGTTGTTCAACTCGGTCAGGCGTAGGCCTCAGATAGAACTCACTTTGCCATTCCAATACTCATCTCAATCAATAAAGTTCAAACATAAAACTCATCATCACAGAAAAGATAAAAATATTGGAAAGACAAAAATCGACGATAAAGCACCAAAGGACACACAAAAATGAATAAAAACACACAAGACACCTAGATAGTCACAAAAAAATTCGAAAGATTGAAAAAAATTCAAAAATTCTAAAAAAATCGACCCTCCAGGCACACGGACACAAAACGATGCAAAGTGAACATACCTGAGTGTGGATAGAATAAAGGGAAGAATATCACAAGCTAATGAAAATCAAGTATGACACACTTATATTTCACACAATTGATTTTTTTATTTTTGTGTTAATTGAATATTTTCATTATTTGTTACTATGAGAGTTAGACTTCTCGCAGTCATCACAACACCTAATTCACACTAAAAAAAACTGTTTTTTACCAACGGAATATTCCATTGGTAAAACTCTTAATTCCATTGTTAAATTGGCTTACCAACGGATTAGCAACGGAATCCATGGTAAAGTTTCGTTGGTAAAGTGGTGATTGATAAATTTTTAGCAATGAAAAATCAATTTCGTTGGTAAATAATTCCGTTGGTAATCCGTTGATAATAATTTTATTGGTAATTTATATAATGATTCCAATGATAATCCGTTGGTAATTACCAACGGATTGAATTCCGTTAGTAAAATAGAAAATAAATCCGTTGGTATTCCATTACTAAAACAAAAATGTCATTTTTATTGCTAATCCATTAGTAATTAATTATCAATGGATTGAATTCTGTTGATAAATTTGGTTGCTAAAAAATATTTTTTTGTAGTGTCAAGCCTAATGATCCTTGTATATTAAAGGGCAGCACTGGGCTCAAGTCCAGTGTTGTCCACCTAGAGCCCATTATTTGTTAGGTATGTAATATTTTTTTATTTAAAGCACAGTCCAAATATAATATTAGCACACCCCAAAAAACCTTTTAATAAACATTTCATTCATCTGAGCCCAAGTCTAGCCCTCTTCACAATGAATTAAATAATTAACCCAATTCACAATAATTAAAATAATTAATTAATCGCACCAAACCCTTAAAGTGGATGACAAGTCAGTAATTGAGAAAAATAAAACTTTACTCTCTTCCTTAAATAAATAATTTGATATATATATATATATATATATATATATATATATATATATATATATATATATAATTATTTGTTATATATAATTTAAGGATTGAATCTTGGATCCGCCCCTACTTCCAGGTAATCACTCTATTTCTTGAAAATATAAGTACAAAAGAAAAAGTTCATCATTCATAGTAATCACTCTATGTCTCGAAGGCTAATGTTTCTGGTAGCTTTTCTGATGATTAAGGTTTAATTTGATATATTTTCTGTTTGGGCTGTAGGGCATATGCCACACTTACAATAAAGTGATATTCTAATCAATTGAGAACATGCCACTCTAACATTAAAAAAAAAAAATTTGCCCACATACTTTAAAAAACGTTTATTTTACCAACTTTTTATGTTCATGACTCAAATCTCCTTCTCTTTAGGGGTGAGCAAAACACAGATAACTGAATTAACTAACAGAACCGAACCGAGCTGATCAATTCGGTTCAATTTTTGAAAAATTGATTTGATTTCGATTTTCAAAAAATAAGAAATTGGGTTTTCGATTTGGTTTCGGTTTAGACATATGAAAAATAAATAAACCAAACCGATTTGGACATACTCTATATAAATAGGAAACCCTCCATGCCCTTAATTTCATTTTTCTCAAGCCCATGCCCATTCCCATCCCCGTTCCTGCCCAGTGTCCCCACCCAGCCCCACCCAACCTCCTCGCCGCCATCTGTCGCCACCAGCCCCACCCCCACCCAGCCTAGAGCTCGGCGCCCTCCTCATATCCGACGAGCTCGCAAACATCGTGGGCATCCCCACATCCACGCGCACACAGGAACAGACCGCTGCCCTAGGCATACCCCTCCCCACCCTCGACGCCCACCCCCACATCGACCTTGCCATCGACGGTGCCGATGAGGTGACCCAAATCTCGACCTCGTAAAGGGCCGTGATGCCCTCCTCCTCCGCGAGAAGATGGTCGTGGCCGCCTTCAATAGAAATTTGTAGCCTTCGTTAGTACCACATTTGGGAGAAATTTCGTGAAGTAATTTCCAATTTGATTTTGATTTGAGAGGAATGTTATAACTAAAACGGTTAAAGAAAACCCTAACTAGAGCAGGCTTGGAATTGAATACGTAAGGCAGCTGTTGTACGGTACATTGATGATTGTGATTTTGGTTTATAACCTTCATTTTTTGTGATAATTGTGATATATGGATGATTAGAGATTAAGTTCTTTTCACTTGTTTCCTATTTTTAGTGCTAATTTTGATCTACGCGCCAGTGAACTATGATCCATGGATAAATTAGCATTCATTTTCAGTGCTAATTTTGCTCTTTTTGTTATTTGGTTTGTGGATGTGCTCACGCCTTAGCTTATGCCCAGTTTTTCAGCATACTTTTTGTGAATGATTTATTGATGATTTTTTGGAACACAAATAAGTCTGATGATTGAATAGAACCAAAGTGAATGAGATTTTTTTTGGAAATACCCTTTTCTTTTCAATACTCATTTTTTCCAGTAAATTCGGTTATATCGGTTTTCAAATCGAATCGAAATACCAAACCGAACTTATCGGTTCGATTTCATATATTTTTAAATTTCGGTGTTCGATTTTCATAATTCGGTTCGTTTTGATTTTGCACCAATATACACCCTACTTCTCTTAGCCCCAAAAGTCACATAAAATATATTTTCACATTTTGAATTTGCAATTTCATAAAGAAAATGTGATATTATGTATTTGATTATATGTAATATATATTTTGTTTATATATTTATTAATTTATGTCATTTATTTTACTGAAAAATGGATTTTTCCAATTTGGAATAAATTTTTTTGGAGAAAAAAACAAGCCGAATTAAAGATATGACTTGGGCCAAATAGAATAAAATTTGGATCGAATAGAGTAACGTTTAGACCGAATAAAAGTACATGTAGCTGTAATTAATTTTTTTTAACATAAAATACACTTAAGCCGAATAGAATATATGACTTGAGCCAAATAGAGTAAATTTTGGGCCGAATAGATAAAAATATAGGCCGAATAGAATTATATGTAGTTGTACTTAAAATTTTTTCAACATACTCCCTCCGTCCAGGGCAAATGGTTGTTTTTATTTTTTGCACGTGTATTAAGGAGTATTATTATTTGATGTGTAGTGGGTAGTTGTATTAGCGGACTGTATGCCCCATATTTTAATTGTATTAGTGGGTGTGTGTGGGTCTCATGTGTGTAAAAAAGGAAAAAAACTCTTTGGGTGGGACGCCCAAAATGACAAAAAGAGATTCTTTGGGTGGGATTGAGGGAGTAAAATACACTTTAGCCGAATAGAATATATGACTTGGACAGAATATAATAAATTTGGGACAAATAGATAAAAATATAGGCTAAATAGAATTACATAGTTGTACTTAAAATTTTTTCGACATAAAATACATTTAAGCGGGATAAAATATATGACTTGGGCCGAATAGGGTAAAGTTTGGAACAAATATACAAAAAATATAGGCTGAATAGAATTACATGTAGCTATACTTAAATTTTTTTCGACATAAAATACATTTAGGCCAAATAAACATATATGACTTGGCGCGAGAAAAATGTAGGTCGAATAAAATTAGATGGTTGTGAAAATAAATTCAATTCACTAAATTAACTAGGTTAAAAAATAAGTTTATTTTCATTGTCTACAAATGTTGAATATTGGCTGTTAATTTCCTTTGTCGCCTTTGGAAAAAGGCCACAGTACATATAGCACAGCAGGAATGCGTCCAGGAATTGGAGCCAGTGTGCTGGCAAACTGGCAGTACAAACACTTTAATAATAATAATAATAATAATAATAATAATAATAATAATAATAATAGTAGTAGGTGAGAAAAAATAGTGGACAAATTTTTTTAGAATGAATGTATTTTTAATTGCATTAAATATTTTTATTTCAAAACTAGTAATATACAGTTGTACACTACACAAATTAGGAGAGATTGAAGACCAATCCATTTTTTATTGTAATGGAGTAGTTTTTTTTAAATTTCAGGGGTTAAATTTGCCATTTAACGTTTTATTTTTACTACCCCTCCCCTCTCTTTTCTCTCTATATATTTTGATAAATTTTAAAAAAGTCTGCCAGAAATAAGGGTATAGATTGGCGTGCAAGAAAGGTTGCCACGTGTTGATCTTTAATTGGACTAATTCCACTTTAATCAATGCATGTACAGAGCCTACACTCCCTGTCCCGTCTCTGTCTCTCTCCTTTCAACAAACTTTCTGCACTCTCTCTCCTTAGTCCTTTCCACCAATCTGGAAGCTTACACACACAAAACACTAAACTCTCACACATATGACACACCAAATAAAAAAGTCTATATATAATGGACACTTATATCACTATTCACTATTACGCACAACCCAACCCTCTCACAGTCACACAGCACAATCCAACCCTCTCACAGTCACACAGTACAAACCCAACCAACCATGGAAAATGAGCTTGATACCCCGCTACAAAAAAATTATTTTTTACCAATGAAATATTTCGTTGGTAAAAAATTTAATTCTATTGTTAAATTGACTTACCAACGGATTAGCAACGGAATTTATTAGTAAAATTTCGTTGGTAAAGTGGTAGTTGGTAAATTTTTAGCAACGAAAAATCAATTCCGTTGGTAATCCGTTGCTAATAATTCCATTGTTAATTTATATAATGATTCACTTGGTAATCCGTTGGTAATTACCAACGGATTGAATTCCGTTGCTAAAATAGAGAATAAATTCATTGGCATTCCGTTGCTAAAACAAAAAAGTTATTTTTGTTGCTAATTCATTGGTAATTACCAATGGATTGAATTCCGTTGGTAAAATATTTTTTTTGTAGTGGTAGCTTTACATAAATTTTTTTGACATAAAATACATTTGGGTTGAATAGCCATATACTAGTAAGTCGAATAAAGCATATGGTAGGCCGAATAAAAATTATTTTAGGTTGAATAGAGATATAATTTTTCGATTGATTTTTATTTTTACTAGATATTTTGAGACGTACGTTGCACGTCACCGACACGTTTTATTCTGTAAATTATTATTATCATTACTTTATTATGAAATGTTAGATTTAAATATCTAAATATTACTGTGGTTTTACAAAATCGATCCATAAGCATCTTTTTCTTATAATTCAAGGCAAAAGACATTAATAAATTCATATGGAGTATATGATATAAAATTTTTTTTTTGTGTTGAACATTAATATATTAATATATAAAGCAATAGTGAAAATGACACAAAGTAACCACTTTTACTTAAAAATAATTTTTTAGCCACTTATCTTAAAAATAATTTATTATAATCATTTTTATTGGAAGTGGCAAAAATATCCTTTGAAAGGGGCTAATTAATCACATGTTGAGGAATCTGATGCCTCTCATTAATCATATGAAAATTTTTTTCTAATTTTTATTGAAAAAAATATAAGCTGAATAAAACAAACTATTTGGGCCGAATAGAAGAAAAAATTTATCCAAGTATGAAAATTTTTTCTAATTTTTTTTGAAAAAAAAATATAGGCCAAATAGAACAAACCGTTTGGGCTGAATAGAAGACATGTAGGCCGAGTAGAAGAAAAATTTTATTCGTAAGAAAAAAATTTCTAATTTTTTTAAAAAAAATATAGGTCGAATATAACAAACAATTTGGTCCTATTAGAACAACCACTTGAGCCGAATAGAAGACATGTATGTCGAATAGAAGAAAATTTTTATCCGTATGAAAAAATTTCTTTTTTTTTGGAAAAAAAATATAGGTTGAATTGAACAAACCATTTGGGCCTAATAGAACCATTTGAACCGAATAGAAGACATGTATATTGAATAGAAGAAAATTTTTATCTGTATGAAATTTTTTTCTAATTTTTTTGAAAAAAAAAATATTGGCCGAATAGGCCATGTCTTATAGGGCGAATAGAAGGAATTTTGGGCCGAATAGAAGAATCAATTTTCTGAGATTTTCCTATAATTTTAAATGTGGTTCCACCTACCACCATTTAATGCGGTCAACAAAAACATAATGATGGCCCCATAATTTTTGTCATTTCACCTGACAGTTATTGGGGTAAATTGAGAATAACCCTTAATAGTGGCTAGAATTTTTTTTATGTAAATAACCAAATAAAATGTAACTTAATGCATAGTGGTCATTTAAAATTTTGTCCCAAAGTAATATGTAGTCTTTTAAAGTCATGCTTTGTAATTCATAAATAAATATTAAAATAAAATGTACTGAAATCATAAAAAAAAAATTAAACATTATAAATATTTACATTATAAAATAAAAATCAATGCATTATAAGAGATGAGTAAATTCATGTCAAATTTTAAATTTTAATGATAATATTCCAATAAACAACCTATTCATATTTTTGAATAATTAATGAATCTAGTTTAAAAATTAATTTTGTAAGATCGCATATAATTAAATGTATAAAATATCTGAATTAATTTTTCTTACCATGATTGTTTGTATATATGTAGATTAGTTTGGAATTAATTTAAAAGATTATAAATGAAGTGATAATAAAATTTGAATAATTTAAAATAACCTTCAAAACACAAAATAATCAACAAAATATTATAAAGAATATAGAAATGAAAAGGCAATACTAACCAACCATAAAATTTAGATAAAATATTAAATCACATGAATGAAAAGGGAAATAAATTATTTGAATATTTTTATAAATAATATAGAAATGAAAAGACAATCCACTTTCTCACATATAATTATATTTTTCTCATTTGTGGTGATGGAATTTGGTAGTACAACAATATTGGCTCTAACAATTAATACTGTGAATGTTATATTGGGTGCAAACAATAAACTTGAAAAAAAATGTTGTTTCTGAAGCTACTCCTATCATGTATACTACTCTTCATCAAACTCATCATGTTAATTGCTCTGATAATCTTCACTACTATATGAAGTAGCATATTTCATGATGTAAACACCAATTGTCTTGCTCATGACAATCTCTTAATCACTAATTATATATAGATGACACGTAGAAATCTAAGAGTTGTATTGTATTCAAAATTCAAGAATTGCATTAATTAAATTCAAGATAAATGTATTAAGTTAGAAATTCAAAAGTTGCATGAACTTTTTAGTGAATAAACTTATTAATATTAATAATAAGATTAAAAAAATTTATGACTTCATGAGGATTAATTGTTGAAATAAATGATATGAAAATGAAAAGATATCAAATTTATATTTCGTAATTAATAATGCCACTTTTAATATATTATGAATATTTATATAATAAATAATGGGTAAAAATGTAGTAAAGAAATATGGGTAAGGTTAAAATGGGGAAAAATGTTAACACTTGTAAAGTCACTTTTAATATATTATGATTTTTATTACGAAATACTTCATCCGTCCCATAATAAACTTCACAATTTTCATTTTCGTCCGTCCCATATTAAACTTCACCACCTAAAAAAATAAAATATCACATCAATCTCCACCCCTAAAAGTTCATTTTAGTTACAAATTTACAACTCATACCTAACATACATAACATACTTTATAATTTATTTATAACCTAAAAATACTACAATACCCTCCAAAAGTCAATAAAGTTGGTCAAAAAGTAATTTTCTTGAACTCCGTGTCTACAATAACGGGTGAGATTTATTATGTGACGGAGGGAGTATTAAAATTGTGCAGTCATTAAATATTAAAATGTGATTCCACATTATATTTAATTTTTATTCAATTAAATTCACATAAAAATAAATTACTATTTTAATTATTAATAATTTAATATATTTAATTTCTCTTTAAAATATTAATATGGTTACTATCATAAATAATTTAACGGGTTTCTTTTGAGAGTGGTAGTTTTGATCCCCTATATATATATATATATATATATATATATATATATATATATATATATATATATATATATATATATATATATATATATATATATATATTCTTAGGATTTAGTTCTGAACTTATCTAACTTGGTATGACTACTTTGTTGCACAGTTTTATGTTTGCTTAAATTGCTAGAGTTGTGCAGTGGCAATAGTATTATCATGCCCTAATAGATTAGGTTCATCCCTCAAGTACTGAAATCTCCCTTCAAGTCAGTGACCTTGCACATGTTAACGCTATCATTACCTCATTCCTCAGCCATCTAATGTTCACAAGAACATGTATGTACCTTTAATCCTGAGACGAGTGGTGTCAGTGGAAATGGTAGCGAGGGGCTGAGAAGCTTTTCCTTTTCAGTTTGCTTTTGATAAAAGAGCCACATTTTTCCTTGATTCCTTCTCTACTCACTTCTTAACATCAAAATTCATACCTTCCATGAAAAACTCAAATAGTCAAGGAAGGGGATGATCGGCGTGAAATTCACCTAGAATTTTAGGCTTAGTTGCATGAATTTATGTGACTTTAATTCAATAATTAAACATGATTTTAATGAAAATACTACTAATTGCTTGATTACTTGGAGAGAGATATTTTTATTTATTTTTGCAAAAAATAGGGTAATTTTGATAAAATTGAATTCTACAAGTGAAGAAGAAGATGTGAGAGAAAACAGAGCTCAATTTAGAGTTAAAACAAGTAAGAACGGACCAAAGGAAGATTCGCTAAGAATTCACATTTTTTGCCCATGAACTCAACTATCCCACGTTGAAAATTCACCACAAATTTTCTCACATTCTACTACTATATGAACTCACTTGTCCCACATTGAAAACTCTCCCAAAATTCTTCTCACCCTTCAACTATAAATACCCTCATTTGGAAGTCTCACTGACAATTCTCCATCCATTAAATTCTAATTAAATTGGATCATTCTTAGATTCAATAGTTGTGAGGGCTTTTAAGTAAGACCTCCATAGTTGAGATCCCTCCCCCTTTCGGGTGAGTGATCCATAGTTTTAAATATTTTTCTAGATTAGAATTTTATTTGTTTTCCAAGAAGGTGAGGAGATCAAGGAAAAGATAATCCTCATGGATGTAAAAATTCATTTATGTGAAATCTAATCCACTTATTATATATTTATTTTCTATGTTTTGGTGGTTAAATATTGATGGCATGATTATTGATTAAATTGTGAAAATGTCTTAATTGAATTTTCAGCTTTGATTATGTTTCATTTATGAAATTCACATGTCATGTAGTAATATGAGATTTAAGTCTTTAGTATTAGTGCATTGTGATTAGGTTGTGTATTGTGTATTGGTATGTCTTGTCGTTGCTTTACTTTTAGATGGAAATCGTGATCACCATTACCATGATTAGCTTAAAAATGGAAAGCAATTAAAGATGGATGATTGATTATATGAGTGCATGATGAAAGCTACCATTGCATTTAAAATCCAAAAATATTGTAATTAAATTTATTTTTCTATGCATTTTATTTTCTTTTATTTTTAAACCTCCTTTTCGATTGTCCCTAACTAATCATGATACTATACTTAAAGACCATGAATCCTAAATTCCCCCGATTCAATAATTTAGCTTGGTTGTCCGTGCCTACACGACAAGAGTACTCTTGCTCTTTATTTCGCATAAAGAAAATTGTGATCAAGTTCAGGGGACAACTTGCATAATGATCAATTATCGAATCCCATCCCAGTATGGAAGCAACCTCTTAATTAAGGGGCTCATTAAATATAGACGCTGGATATCTGTACTTCTTTTTTTTTACTTCATACACCCTTTTCTCAATACACATACCATGTTTAAAAAAAATAAATATTATATGGATTAATACACGCACCTTTAAATGACACATATACCCTTAAGGTATATACCAACCCAAATTATTTTTAAATTACTCAAATTCTCAATTTACTCATACACCCTCCCTACTACTTTCATTTAAACACCACATTCATTCAACCAAACTCATGCAACCCCATCACTATCACCCACATTCCTCATTCAATTGGAAGAGAAAGAGAAGAAGAACAAGAGTAGAAGAGAAACACAAACTCACACCTCCACAATTAGAAGAGAAAGAGAAGAATAAGAATAGAATAGTTAATATTGTTTAGAGTTAAAAATTAAGTAAATGTGTTAGAAATTTAGGGTTTTAGTGCTAATTGTGAAGTTATATTGTATCATTTTTGTCTCAATACATAAACTACATAATTTTCAATCGAATTATTGGGTCATTGTGATTGAGCATGTATTGTGTTGAAATCGGGTGTAAACGTTCGACCTTGGTTTTACGCCGAAAACTGCACTGTTCGTCCAACATTGATCGAGAGTTCCTATAATTTTCGTCCAACACTGGACGAGAGTTTCTATTATTTTTGTCCAACATCGGACAAATGTTTCTATAATTTTTGTTCAACACCGGACGAACAATCTTAATAACGTTGGTCTAATAACTTTTGTCCCTGGTTAGCTGTCAAATCCGCGATTCCAGCTGACTTCAAGTGCTAAAAAAATAATATTTAAATTGGTCAAAACATTTAAAGTAACGCATTTTAAGTATCTTTGTTGTTTCTTCATATGATATTATACTTCTTCGATAAGTTTTGGGGTTGAGATTAGATGAATTGAGTTAAAGTTTTATTTCTTTTGTAAAAAAAAATGGAGAGGTTGAATGTTTGAGATGGTGGTGAATGTTAGAGGTGCCAAGATGTAAGAGTATTATATTTTACTAGTAATGCTCCCGTGCGATGCACGAGAAAATAAATAATTTTATTGTGAATAAAAAAAAAATTACTCAATCAATCTTAATAAAATTTCAAAGTTATTATAATGTATTGTATGAGAAATAAGTTATGGGTAGGGATGGCAGTTTCACGGTTTTGTTCGGGTACCCGACCCGACCAAACCCTAATGGAACAGGTTCGGGTACCTATAATTGGGTTTGGAACGGATTTGGGAAAAAATAAAAATTACCATTAGGGTTCGGGTAGGGTTCGGATTCACCCCCTCGTATACCCGATAAATAATCGGATAAGGGTAGCGGGTACCCGCATATACCCATCCCATTTAATACTTATATGTATGTTTTTTATAGAGGATTCGAACACTTAACCTCATATTTAAAAAAATCTTTAACCGTTTAAACACAAGTAATTCTTATTATATGCATGTTTTAATATTTAAATAAATATACAAATCATAAGTCTAACCCACTATTTTATTTTATTGGTATGTTATTTGAAGTTTGAATTGAAGATCTTAAAACTTGTGTGGTAATTTTATTTCATGTTTTAATTATTGTTTAAGGTTGAGATTAAGAATGTTTAATGTTGTAAACACATTTATTTAAATGTTTGAGAATTGAAATTTAATATTTTAGGTTAAAAAAAAATCTTGACGGGTTCAGGTACACACGAGTAAGAACAATCGGGTACGGGACGGATACGAGTTTTGCAAGTAGTATTTAAACGGTTATGGAATGGATACGGTTAGTGGTATTTTTATCGAATACGGATTCGGGTACCCAAAAAAATATGGGTACCCTACCCGCTGCCATCCCTAGATATGGGTAGTGATCGAAAGTGATGACGGGTCAATTAATTATTAAAGTATGGAGTACTAAAAAGTGTATTAAATTAATAAAAAAGTAATAATGCTATTTTATAAATGAAAAGTTATAACATTTTATAGTCAAAGTGATAACTATTTTAAAAAGTATGAGATGGTTTTACGTAAAACTTACCCAATCATAAAATGATCTCACTGGCAGTGCCGTGAGGCTCTTGTGCCACACGGGATACCGTGCCCCTTTTCAATTTAAATCTCTAACAATACATATATTTAAATAGAATATAGAGGGGGAGGTTTGTGTTTCCATGGGGGCACGGTGTGTCCCGGGGGCGCAGGAGATTTTACCAATATTTTAATTTGGATAATAATATATTTATTTATTTTTATAAATATATTATTTAATAAGAAAATTTAATTAAAAATTCTTTAAAATATAAAAATTATTAAAAAAATTATTTGATATAAATTTAGTATAAAACAGATTTAAAATAAAAAAGTTACATTCATTAAAAAAAGTTTGGATATTTTTTAAAATAAGAAAAAAAAAATGTTTGGATTGACTATCAGTAATAATAAGTTATTATTGTCACAAACACTAATAAGTGTTTTTTTTTTCTCTTTTTGATTCATATTGTTAATATACACCTTTCAATAAAATTGAAACTATACTTTTTTTCTTGATACTCCATACTACTACACTATTTTACACAAATATCCATTAATAAGTCTTTTTTTTCTTCAAATTTTTAATACATATTATTATTAAAAATTTATATAGTCTTTTTTTTCAAAATTTTAATACACATTATTATTAAAAATATATATAGTACATCATATTGGTTGTACCTCCTATAAATGGAAATTATATTTTTCCCCTATCATAATCGGTCTTGTAAATATAATTGATTCTATACATTTTTTTTCCTTCAATTTTTAATTTTAATCATTTTTTTTAATTTTAGTTCTTTTTTTTTAGTTTTTGTCATTTCTTCAAAATTTGATTTTTTTTTCTTTTGATTCAAATTTTGTACATTTTTTAAATATTTTTAAACATAAAAGACTCAGTTTTTGATATAAAAAAAATTAAATTTAAGAAAAAGAACTAAAATTGAAAAAAAATCAAAATTAAAAATGTACCTAGAGGACCAATCATTATATTTTCTCCTTTTCTCCCTCCCTTTAAATTTCATTCATTTTTATTGTGAGTTAGAGCATCTCCAAGAAACTCTTCAAAATTTGAAGAACATTTTCACAATATAAAGAGTGATTTTAATTTTTAAGTGTCATAATTTTTTTGTGCTCCAACAAAGTCTTTAAAATTTATTTTCCAATGTTAATTTATTACGTTATTTTCTCTTTTATTGATTGTTTAAACTACTTCTATTGGATGAAAACACTAATAATTAAATGCATTTAATGAAGTAATAAATTATAAAGAGTGATTTGTGCTCTTCAAATTTGAAGGGTGAAGATGACTCTTTAAATTAAAAAGTTAAAATAAAGAGTGAGTTGAAACATGTTTTTCTTGTATTCCTCTTTAAAATATGCATATTCTTCATTTTAGATGAGCTTTTGGAGATGCTCTTATACTATAAAGGCAAAAGCTCTTGTGCCCCCGGGACACATGATGGGATACTCCGTGCCCTATGTGAACACAACACTCCCCCTCCAATCCTATTCCTATTTAAACATATGTATTGCTAGAGATTTAAATTGTAAAGGGGCATGGAAATTGCAAAGGCGTACGGAATGTGCTCCGTACGTCCGGCTGCACAGGAGCCTCACTCTACTATAAATTATAGACTATTTTTTTTCATCTTTATTTAAAGCAGCAATGTTATTTATTTTGTAATCATCCTCTTCTTCAATTTTACCCATATTTCTTCAAAAACAACAATTTTATTTATTTTGCAACCATCCTCTTCTTCAATTTTACCTGAGGTAAACTTAATTTTATTTTTATTTTCATGTTTCTTCAAAAGCAATAATTTTATTATTTTTGTAATCATGACTTCTTTATGATCATAGAATATATGTCCTCTTCTTTTTTCTACTTATTCGTTCATTTTATATACAAAATCTACTTCTATATATTTTTAGACAAAATCTATATATTTTCTAGAACAAATTACAATCCAATATTATTTAAGTTTAAGATATTCACTAATTTTAGATGAGTTAATGCCTTTTTTTTCACGTCATCTACGTAAAACTTTTTGGGTGTAATAGATTAACCTATAGAAACCTATACCACAACCTATACCACTATAGAAACCTGTACCAAAACCTATACCAAATCTATATTTTTTGATTTTAGGTGTAATAGATTAACCCATAAAATTTTGTGTGTAACTATTATTGTAAATCTTTAATTCCGCTCATAGATCATCGTCTATCTTTTTTTTTATCTTTTTCTTTGTCTATCTTTTTCTTTATCTTTTAAGGTCATAGATCACTGCTGCAAGCCGTCGAAATCATAAACTATCGAAATCGTTAACACCTCCGTTCCGTTGCTTTCTTGTCCGATGCCGAACCACTGTAAGCTATCAGAATCGTTAACGCTGCCGGCCTCCGTCCATTGCAGATCTGTTTCTCCACTGCTGCCGTCCATTCCGTTTATTTCTGTTTGTTACCTTCTCTAAAACTGGTTATGTATATATAGGCAAATTTCAAATCTTTTTGTAGAAGATTCACTTGGAAAAATACAATAAAAATAATAATTCCTAAAGATTTTATTTCTTTAATTTTTATTCTTCTTTTTTTTTCCTTTGTTGAGAAGATGTTAGTCTATTTTTATTAATATATAGATGTTTTTAATAGTGGGTGTATAAGGTTATTTTTTTATGAATTAGGAGTGAGGGGAATAGTTATTAAGGGTATTATAGGTTTTTTATTTTTTGGTATTTTTACAAATATGATAAAGTGAGTATGATGGAAAAAAAATGAGTGTAGATATTTGCGACCTTAAATATATTAGTTAAAGATTTTTTTAATTTTAAATTTTGAATATAGTTAAAAATAATCACGCTAACGTCAATTACCTATTAATTATTCCATCTAATCTAACCAAAATTAGTCCATCCATCTAGTCGATTGAGTATGCAACATATTTAAAAAATTGTTTATTATATTGTCTCAAAGATTAATTTTTACTAAAGTATTTCCAAACATAAATTTTATAGATATAAGTATGAAAAATTCGGCACAAAACTCAAAATAATCATAACTATGTAGAGTATAAAAGATTATTATTATTATTTTTATTTTTAGCTATTATCAATCATATATAAATAAATTATTTACTCCCTCCGTCTCATTCAAATAAGGTATTTTTTCCATTTTGATCGTCTCATCCAAAGGGTTCCCTTTTCTTTTTAAATACATGGGACTCACACCCCCCTCTAATGCAATTTTAATATGGGGCCATACTCCCAATAATACAACTACTCACTACCCATTAAATAATAATACTCCTTAATCTACGTGCAAAAAAGCAAAAATCCCTCCTACATCGGGACGGAGGGAGTATAAAATAATTTAATTGAATTATCACTTCTCATTAATTACATATTTAAGTTCTTTTTCTTTATCACAGAGTCATGCATGCATTCGAAGCACTGGGCTACCAACGTGCGCTGCCCAAATTTAATTTTATATTTAGGGCATGCTTGGTTCAAATATTGGAATGACAATGACGATGAAAGTGATTGAAGCATCAATGATAATGGAAATGTTGATTGCATTGTGAGTGCTTGGATCAAAATTATGTAATGGGTATCAATGTGATGATGATGCTTGGTTCACTTAAAATATAGCAATGATAATCTTCTTTTTTTCCTTCTCTAATTTAATCAATATAATAAATAATAATAAATAAAACTCTCAATAACAATATTTGCTTACACATCAAATTAATTTTTAAAATCTAATACAAAATATTAATTAACATTGGAAGAAAATGAACTTTGTGAAAGAAAATTGGACAAACATCTCATTTCAAATTCTTGATCACTATGATTTTATAACCTGTATCAATAAATTTAAGAATTGAAGCAAAAAAAATGGAAAAATAAAATATAAGTGAATTACTTCATAATTTCAACAATAAAAATCTTCTAACACAATCTCAACTTACTTTTAAAACAAAAGGTGCAAATGAGAATTTGTTTAAACAATTTGTTCCTTTGTCTAAATTAGACGGTGTCATTTTGAATTATCATGTAAGTATATTTATTTAAGTATACTTACGTGATAATTCAAAATCACACAGTCTAATTTAGACAAAGGAACAAATTGTTTAAACAACTTCTCAAGAATGCATTAAAGATTCCAATTATAAAAACTACATATGTAATCATTCACTTCAGAGGGATCCAAACTGAAGAGCAATTCAACCTCACCACATCTTCGCAAATAGCTTGAGCAACTTTAAATTTATCTTTATCACTAAATACGGCCGGTCCTATAAAATTTCAGGCCTGAGTCGCCCTTATTTTGCTTCTTATTAAAAAACTCAATATACATAATAAAAAAATAATAATTAAAGATAATATTATAATTTTTAAAATACAACGCACCTAACAGTTTTGATGGCAAAAGTATTAATAAAATCAGTATAATAAAGTTGTTCTGCAGGTTCTTTCATCATTAATCTCTACGACAACCTTTTTATTAGAACTAAAGTATTTATTGATATCACTAGCTTGACTTTGAACTAAATCTTCAATTCTCTCTTTCTTTTTTCTCATTTGATATCCAAACACATGTTTGGGAGGCAGGATTATAATTAAAAAAAATAAAAATAAATTTAAGAACTAACTAAATAATTGAATTATACTTCATAAGTTAACATTAACAAAAAAAAAGAAACAAATATAGATAATCATTGAAATAAAAATCATATCTACTTAAATAAAATGATTTAACATATAAGAAAATTACATACCTTTGAATAAAATTGAACTAAAGGATTACTATTAAAAAAATTAAAAAGAGGTGCATAGAAAGTGATTCAAATTGTATACCAAAATATACACATATGCTTACTTTAACCACTTGGACAAGATTCCAATTTTATAAATTCTTCTAACTATATATATAAAGGAATTTTTTTTTAAAAAATATGGCCCCCCTAAATTTCATCAAAATTTTTGGGCCTGAGTCGATCGACTCGCTCGACTCAAGCAAGGACTGGCCCTGTCACTAAATCCATGCTTACTCAACTCCTGGAGAACTTGAGGCATCTTTGAAAATCTACCTTGCACCCAATCTGATATTACCTCTAAGTGTGAATTGAAGTTGTTTATAAATCCCTCAATTTGACCACTTAGTACTTTGAAATCAGATTCAGCCTTTTGTATTGAGGAAGCTTTTTTTGCCTTCTTCAAATTCTTCTTAACTTCACTGGATGAATGTTTCTTTCTTTTCTTAGAAACAGATTTTCATTGTTCGGATGATGAATCAACTTCACATTCATTGTAATCGGTATCACTTTCATTAGTAACAGAAGTATTAAAATCAACATTGATTACATTCTGTGCAACAATTATATAAATTCTCCAAGTTCGATTAATAAGGAAATTATACATTATATAATCCTCTAGCATCTTTGTGTTTCTAGAAGAAATGACAATAAAATAACAATGTAAACATAAGATTCAAAATACAAAATTTAAGTAATAAATATAATCATTTAACGTACCTTGGTCTAATCAATATACCACATACGTTCACATTTTATCTTCTTGTTAACATCATCCCAAATACAACCACTTTCTCTACACATATCATTGATAGCATGAAATTTAGACTTCAGAAGCTTAATCCTAGAATCAATGTTAGTCGCATCTTTTGTGCAATTGGGTATCTTTTACAACATAATCTTTCTTATCTCATTCATATAGTTGTTCTTGAAACTCCCATTTGTTTTCCATAGGGGATCAACTGCCATATCTTGTAAACATTTTACTAACATCCAACTTTCCTCTTCTGACCAGTATTGTTTATTCTTCCCTCTTCCATATGGAACATCGTCTTTCTCAAGCTTACAGGAATCAAATATTTATTTCTCCATCGTACTACAAATTGTCCTAGTTAAAAAGGTGATGATAAGTTGCCAAATTATAATGTTTGGACACTAAGAGATTGTGATGTATAAAGTGAAAAATAAAGCATCTAGGTAGTGAGTATAAAGAGACTAGATGAGTGTTGTTAAAAGTTTTTTGCACTATGCATACATGATACATATCCAATATATTATACATGTGCCCTACAATTATAACATTAAAAAAAGAAAAAGAAGTTGAAAATTTAAATACCACAACAAAATATTATCTAAGAAAATAACCAGAAAAAAACATCTACGAAATAACTATGTGAAAGGAAAATTATTATCATAGATGCCATTATATTTGCATTATGTAAATGCTATTTCTTTTGTGAAACATCTTAAAAGTCTCAATTTCTCAATATTAGGTTTCTGCAAAATTAGATGATTGTCTAGTAAACTAATAGAGAAAAAAAAAAGGACTAGATGGTGCAAGCTTCAACTTCAACAGGAAGGGACCAATGAAGTATAAACCCCATTAACTCATCATTTAAAGAATGTGACGGAATTATATGTTTTTTTATCATATATAATTAACCTAAAAAAGATAACCCATCAATAACTAAAATTGAGAGGAATCAACTAAACAATACTCATCATCAATTTAAACAAGAACCTACCAACTGATACAAAAATTTCCACTAAACATGCCAATGGCAGCTCCATCATGGCCAATCCTTGGCAATCAATAGATGAAAAGAACAGCAATCTCCACTGCTTATTCATTATATTCCTTCCTTAACTCCATTATCAGCTGTAAGCTGATCATGAGCCATTCAAATAGGGAACCCATCTCAACATGCAAATAACTCTAATTCAAGCACAACAATGCTGGGACTTCATAATCTCTGACAAACAACAATCCAGATGTGAAAGACAACAGTAATGAAAGTCACACAACACCACAAATGAAATTCAACACCACATCCCATTTTCAAGATAAAAATAAAATAAAGACATGGCATGATTTTAACTATTTACATCTTACAGTCATACACAACATTCTGTTTCTTGACAGTCGAAAGTGGGAAAAAAAGCTATTATCTTATTTAAAATGGGAAAGAAGGATACCAGCAATAAACATGTTATCATGTTTAAAGATCCAACGACTGCAAGATCAAAAAACAATAAGCAAAAAGTTGTTTAAAATCATTTTCACAGTAACGAAATATAAATGAATCAAATAACTCCAGAAAAGGAGTGCCTCGTCTCGTCTAAACATATTCAGGAATAAATTTCAATATGAAGAAACTGTAATGCAACTCAGATTTAACAAAATAGCACAAGTAAACAAAACCCATGAGTATAATTCACCAAACTACATAAATTATCTCCACAAAACCAAAAAAATTTGCAAAATAGAACCCATTATTCCAAGGAACTTTATCTGTTCATAAAAAAATTTGGGTAATTTGAAATGATGAATAATTAGGGCAAGTTCATCAAATAAGGGGATGAAAGAATTAAAATACCTACTTGTGCTCTTCAATCACCCCTGCTCCCACATCAATCCAGTGCTTCAAAGCCAAACCAGAGGCGCTACCAAATCAGATTCGGAACTAAGGCTTAGATCGGTCGGAACTAGGGCTTCCACAAGAGGATAAGAGCGCACTCGAGATCAGTTGGAACTAGGGCTTCGACGAAAGGAGAAAAACTTCACGGGAGCTTCATTGAGTAATGTGTTAATAAATGACTAGGGGGAGGCCGTTAATCAATACGGGGTAATGATTGACTTATTTTCATTCCTATTGACATGCTATATAATTTTCATTTTCGAATTTTAAATTTAGGATTTTATTTTTTAAAATTCATATCCAAATTTTAAAAATATCCCCTATATTTACCTACTACATTCTCTTTCTTCAATTAATACACTTTATCTCTTTATCTCTCCTCTCTCATTTAACTTTTTAAATAAATTAATACATTGATTTGACATAAAGTTAAAACCTACCATATTTAAAACTCAAAACAAACATAGAACACACTATTCATGGTTTTTAAATCTCACATAATCTCAAATCAAACATCACCTAAGAGTATTAATACCCTTTACCAAGCAAGTATTGATTGCTATATGCTTAAATATAAGAACTTATAACGTAATTCGAAATTTTTTAGTATTAAATTAATTGTAAAATATGTTCTTATATGTAAAAAAAAGTGTTAATTTTAAAATTAAGTTACTTGATAAAAATAAAAATAGTGGATTAATAGAAGTTAATTAATTAATTTTTTTATATATATTTTTTTAATTTTTTATGAACTTGAAGTTTGGAAATAGGAATATACATCGGTTTGTTCTTTTTTTCTTTTCTTTTTATTAAAAAGACATCGATTTTTACTTTGTCTATTTATTAATCATTATGGAAGAATTTTTAAAATACCCAAAATTCAAAGTTTTAGATCAAAACTACCAATTTTTCTCTCTCCTATTTTCTGGACTTTAATACCCCTGTGTCAGTATCCTTGTCGGCTACCATAATGGTGGCCTACGTGGCTGCCAGCATGGTATCCTTGTCGGTTTAAACCCATTTTAACTTAATTTTAATATTTTTCTTTTTATCAAAATAGACATAGTCCATTACGACCATATCAGGCCCAGCATGCTTCCGTACATTAATTAAACAACCTTAATCTTGTAATTAACCTACTTAAAATACTAACAGTACCTTTTTTGACCGTCAATCCACCAGGTATCCGGGAGATTTTAAGCTGCTCCTCACAGCCAACCACGCGCCCCGCAGTGGATTGGTTCAATCCCGTTCTTTCAGCGGACCTCAGCACAGCCCTGGTTTGTTTCCTACACCGGGTGTACATGATACTGCTACTATTTTTTATCGGAAAATATGGAGATTAATATTGCAGAATATAATGGAAGGTTACATACTTCAGGCAGTAGCCCAAGATTTTTTATTTATTGAATGAAAATATTATTACACACTCATATTACTTAAACAAGAGGAGAAGACTCCTCTAGCTACCTATTGTAGCTAAAACAGAAACACTCATACAAGGAAAAGAAACTACAATGTTTATTTAGAGAGAAAATAGAAGGAAATGGTTGATCTCTCCCTCTTTAACCCCAGAGGTGCTGGGTTGACTCGAAGGCTCAAGATGTGACTCAAGAGCCTCGACTTTTTCTTGGATTGGTTCCTCCTTCGGAGGTTCCAATCTAGAACTCGTTCCAGGGGTATTTGAATCCCCTGCTTCGGGTTTAAGGCCCCATTCCCGAATGCACTCCTTTTGTTGATTGCTCATGACTGCTAGGAGTAAAGGCACTTGTATTGTCTCGTATAGACTCGCATGGCTGCGAATACAGTCTCGTGTTAGATTATACACTTTGGTTTCACCTGTAATTTTCCAGCAACGTTAGCATTCATTGCTAGAGTCTCGTAATCCTTTGGGAGCGTCGTAAGGAGGTTTATCTGGTGCTTGGATCTCATTAGGATGAAATCTATTTCACCTCCTTCCATCGCTCGTCAGGAAATCTGCCAAAATATTTTCAATAAATTTAATAATGACAATATTAAAATCATAATATTGACATTCAGCTTGCCATCTTAAAAGTCTAGCCTTTTCTGGTTTAGATTCAATTTTATTTTTTAGAAAGGCCTTGACACTCGTGTTATCGATTTTAAGAATGAATTTCTTTATAAGATGAAATAGCGGCCATTTTTTGAACGCTTTTCATACTGCAAAGAACTCTTTCTCATTGATGTGCCATCTCTTTGCCTCATTCTCCGCAAAGAGTCCACTATAATATCTGCATGGACTTCTCCTTCGGATGTGGACTTCGTAAGAACCGCCGCCCACTAATGATCACTGACATCTGTATATAACACCAGATCATCCTCGTTGGCTAACTTTGGGAGCTTCTTGTAAACCTCCTTTAATTGTTTAACCATTTCTCGGTCTGATTCCTCCCATTTGAATTCAGCATCTCTCTTCAACAGGGGACTGAACACCTTCCTGTATTGTGCTAGATTATTTATGAACATCCCAGCAAAGTTGACAACTTCTAGGAAGCTCTGGAGCTGCTTCTTGTCCTTGAGATCTTCAATAAATCCTTGAACCTTTTCTACAATGTGTTGTTGTAGAATAATCCCGGACTCATCAATCTCTACTCCAAGAAACTCAATCTGTCTTGTTGCAATTATTGGCTCCTTTTCAGAAAGCACTAACCCTTCCTTATGACATACTTCTGAAAATACTTCCAGGTGCGCCAGATGCTCCTTCATGTTCATTGAGGCTATGCAGATGTCATACACATAAACGAACATGAATGAGAAATAATCCTTAAAAAGATTATACATCTTTCTTTGATATATCTAGGGTGTGTTTGCCAAGCCTATGGGTATGACATTCCATATATAATGGCCTTGTGGTGTGGAGAAGACCGTGAACTTCTTGCTGTTTTCTTCTATCATAATCTGGTAGAACCCAGATTCACAATCGAACTTTGAGAATACCTTGACATTCTTGATACAGTTGACCAAGTGTTCTCTACTTGGTATATAGTATCCATCGCACTCCAAGATATTGTTGATTCCTTTGTAGTTGATTACAAGTCTCGGCTTCCCTCGTTTGACTTCTCCATGATTTCTAACTAGAAATCCTGGACTACTATATGAAGATACTGCTGGTGATATCAACTTAAGGTCCAGATGTTCCTTTAGTATTAGCTGCATATCCTTTCGATCCTCTTGGTTCATTAGGATAGGATTATATCTAACGAACTCATGCTCCTCTCCTTCTTTTACTTTGAGTGAGACTTTGAGCTCATTTGTATCCCACCAGGCTAGAGGATCCTTGTTGAAGTTTCTCTGTATCTTCTTTTTGACGTCCTCCAAAGATGTTTGTTCTTCGATTGTGACGTCTCTCTGTAGGCTATCTCCTAAGCTTGCTTTGAGAAGGTGGATTGTTTTTTCCTTTAGTTTTTTCATTTTCCATCATCCTTCAGTCTCGGTTCTTATTTGAAGGACTACTTTGCCATATTTCCTTCGGTCGTTCATCTTTGGATGGCTAAGTTTTTCTTCATTTTCACCACGCTTGCTACGAAATTGGATCGACATTTTTCTTTGGAATGCATTACGCAGTCTCGGGGTTATAATCTTATATTCACAAAGGATTGTGAAAATAAGCCTTATTGTTGCGTTTTCTTGGGTAAAATGCTTGAATGACTGTAGAAAATTGTTTCCCAATAGAATATCCATTCCGGTATCATGAAAATATATCGGCGGAGTTTTCACCTTGTTCCATGGGGTGCGATCCGCTCCTCCGATCATGATTTCTGCTTGTCTGATTCCTCTTTTAAGGATTAGCGCCCTCTGAGAGAAATCTCTTCCTAGTACGGTTTTCAAGTCTTCGCCAGAGCCTTTAGGAAAGACTCCTTCCTTTGCTGTGCGGATACCAGCTCCTAAATCAATATATGCCGCAAAATATTCTGCATGGTGATCATTATATATCATCCCTACGGTGATATATATCTAAAATGGACTTGTGGTCATGGGTAGATCAGAGCCTATAACCCCGAACTTCTGCTATTGAACCTTATATATTTTCTTCTTGACCGTGAATTCTATTTCATCTTGTAACCTTTCCCAAGGTTTGTGATCCTCGAGAAATTCCAGTCCTAGCACTAGTTTCTCTAGGAACCTTCCTGCTACTCCTTCGATCACCAGCTCAAGTTCTCTGAGTTTGGGATGTCCTCAATATCTCCTAGTTGTTGGTTGTTGGATATAATATAAGACATCACAAGGAATAGAATTTTCCTTTTTAGTGATGTCGAATATTACTTCGACTCCTCTCCATCCTTCTGGGCATTTCAGTTCACCCGTGGTTGTAAACTTTTCTGGTTCCTGGGTTACTTCCACGATAGGTCTCATTCTCCATTTTTCACTGGTCATCCTATCTTCTTGGAAAGAAACCCTTTTCTGCTCGAATCTGAGGCTATCTTGTCTGCTTCAGACGGGCTTGTCCCTGATTCGCAAATCCATGTCGTGGATTGGCAGTAACTCTATTATTTCTGGCCTGGTTGCGCATGCAACTCTTTCGAACACTTCAGGTATCTCAATATACTCCTTCATTTGGAATAAATTCTAATGATGAGTGTTGGATAGAACATATGAGATATTGTAGGTGATAGAGTACGGCTGGTTCCATTCTGTCATCAAATCCTTATTCTTGAAATCTTGATGAAGGGTGAGTACTCTACTGAAATCTTTATCTACCAGATTATAGGCAATCCTTGGGTAAATGTAGGACGCCACCTTGCCTGCGTACAAGCTCCCTGAGATTCCTCCCAAGCATGCTTCTCTCGTATTCTTGATCCTCTTATCAAATATCACAATATCGATTGGTGTATTAATACTTTATTTAAATGTTGCTTTGATGAGGATCCGAATAGCTCCAATATGGATCCAGGACATGGTCTTAATAACTTCTCTCTGAAGTTTACTGAGTTCCTTCTTGATTTCATCAACAGAAACCAGTTGCATCTCCATCATATTTCCCGTGAGCTCCATAGGGATGGCAATCTCTCCTTCAGTCACTTTGTATATGATGTGGTATTTTCTCTTTTTAAAGCTGAGAAACCGCTCCAATCTTCCTACGGTGAAACCATCGTATAGATTGAGTCTTGGATCCTCCTTCATGATTCTCATAAGGGCTTTATCAGAAATGGATATTTGGGAAACGAATCCAAACATGTGCTCTTGCATATCCTGTCTGAAGTTTTCTTCTTCACTCCGACTCATCTTTAGAGGATTCGTCCTGACTGAAGAATTCTTCTTCATAGATGCTCTTGTCTGAGGGTATATATATTCAAATTGATATACTGCACCAAATCTTGGAAGTAAACAGCTTCATCCATTTATGGAGTTGTTTCGAACTGTCGCACACCCCACTTCTGGTTTTCTGAGCAATCTTGTGAGATATGCCCCCTTGCTTCACACGTGTAGCAATTACAATCCTTAAATCTTTAATTGGCTCGTGTGGGCGCTCTTCGGAACGTCTTTTTGGTGGGAGTTCTTTCTGTACTCCTCTGGTTTGATCATAAGGATGAGGCCTGACTTCTTGAACTCCAACTTGATGGTACAGTCCTTTGCCCTGACTTATAACTTCGGGCCTATTGTTTGGACCAAAAGGATCTTGGTCATCTGAACCTCCATTCTCCGCTTCTCTGTGTGTAAGGATTACTTTTCTTCATCCTTTTCTATTTCCTTGGATTTCTTCCAATGATGGATGAAAGATCGTTACTTTCGCAGCATAAGGGGACTGTCTTGTTGATTCCCCTTAATCTCTTGTAGTTCTTGTGTAGCGATGCTTGATGACACCACTCCGTAATCTTGGCTTTGAGGAAAGACATCTTCCTTGCTATTTAATCCAGCTCGCATGGTTCATATTCTTTGATCAATATTTCTCTCCATGTGCTTGGAATCTTAGCAAAGAACAGGTGGAATACTTCCTTCTCCTTGATCTTTGATTTCTATCTATACTCTGTGAAGAGTTTGATGTACTCATCTACATGACATATGTCAAGTAGTTCTAGGCTGTATAGGGCATTCCTATACTTTTTCTTCTTTTCTTCTTCCATTCCTTCGAAGTAACCTACTCCGATGAAGTGGATCTTGAAGATCTGGGCCATGCGATCGACAATAGTGCCTAGGTTCTTGCCTTCCATGGCCTACTTCTTGACTTCGTCTGAGAGTACCTTCCAGGTGTATTTTACTGATCCTTCCAGGCTCATAGTTAGGAATCTTATGAACCCTTCTTTGTCCAGCTCCAGTGCACCTCCTGCAATCTTCATTGCATTTGTCCACTCATCGATCAAGGTCTCTCTATTCTTGAAGTCTAGAGTGTCGAGGTTTAAGATAAATCCATATAGATTTATCGGCTCAAGGTGAGACCGACCATATGGGGTGTTGTGTAGATTAGATCCTTGAACTCGGCTGACTCCTATTGACATTCCAATCGCCTTCATTTTGAAATTTCCTTAGTTTTGGAATGTCTCTTCTTGTCTTACTTCGTGGACTCAATGTGATCCATAAGTTCCTTAATTTTGGCTCAGATCTTGTTGAATCTGAGGAGCCTGGGACTGTTGTTTAGAGTTTGAAGTTTTTCCAACATTCATCTTTAGATCTACGATAGTTAGTCCTTGGAAGGACTCATATAGATCTTGTAAATCTTCAAGATTCGCTCTTTCCATCCGGAGATGTGGATTCTCCTCGAAGGATGGCGATCATCTTTTCACTCTCCATCTTTGGCCTTGTGACCTCCGTCGTTTTTCCCTTTTGGTGTAAAAGGGTTCTATTCCAAAGGTTGGTGGCAACCTTCCTCCTGGCCTTCTCCATATCACCTTGGTTTCCAAGGACTCTACTTGCTTTATCAACTTCTTGATGAGGCTGAGTTGTTTGTTCTGCAACGTCTCCACCTTATCCATCTTTAGGCTGATCTCAAATATCGTCTTGGATATGTTTTGGTAACATTTTTTAAAGAATTTCACCTTCTTCTGTAATTCTCTAAGATCTTTGTTCATCTTAGAGTTATCTGCCTCAATCTCTTTCCACTCTGTCATTTTGACCACCATGAAAAGTGATAGGGCTTGCAGATCTCTCTTGGACCTTGGTTTGGTCGTCTTCTCCATTGATCGTGTCTGGGGACACGTCCATGGATCTCGGTGAAACTTTGGAGTTCCACTATATTTCTTGATACTTCTTTGGAGTATCTTATTTCCATGGCGACCTTTGATGCGCGTTTTCTTTGCACGCAAAATTAATCCCCAAGTATTAAGGATATCAGTTTCAGCTTAAGCAAGCGACCAAGTGATTATCGAACTCAAATGGCAACGTATTATCAATTTAATTATTTACCAAATTAATTAAGACGTAGGGCAATAACGTTTAGGATTGAATGATTAACTAATAATTAATTAATTAAAATAACAAATTAAATAAAATATCACTCGAAGAATACGAATATGGATCAAGTAGGATAATAGGTAGATCTAGGATAATCCAGTTTCACTTATTAACTTCCCTTTAGTGTGTTGATGTCTGACTCTGCCTTGTGGAATATGGACACATCACTAAACTATGCATATCTACTCTATAGACACAAGTAAACAAGCGTGTAACACGTGTGAATAACCTCAGAGCAAGAGATATAATTCCACCCCCTTTCTATGTACTATCAGTATCAATTATTTCCATGGTCAATTGGTACCCTAACCCGATATGATCTCCCTTTATAGGTACTATAAAATTATCCTCTTTATCCTACTTAATAACCCGAATTCAATTCAATTAATAAGTATTCATATATGATAGTTCTAATGAAGCTTCGGAGTCCCCTCACTTAGATTCATAACATGGAATCCTGTTCAGCGGTGAACGCACTCAATCTACAATCAAGATATATATTCAGACTCTACATACCATTTGAAGATGCACAAAACGACCTTGAATATGGATTAAGAAAGCACAATCACATATAAAATAAATCCACAAGTAGTGTTGTACGGAGTTTACACACGAAAGTTCAATTAATTCGTAAAAACCTTCACAACCCTAGTTCTACAAAAAAGGCTCTAGCCCATGATGTTACGAAGAACAATCATGGGTGTTGGATAGATCTAACCCGGTTGTCTGAAAAATTACAAGATAAATTAGAAAATGAAATAAACCCTAGATGAGGAGTAGTCACGTCCTTCTCCATCTTGAATCCTCCTCTTGGTTCTCCTCTTGATTCCACAGACGAATCTTCAAAGTGATGGATGGATGGAGGAAAGGATGTGGATGATGGTTGGGGGGTGAACCCTCCTTGTAGGGTGTAAGATGGTTGTGTTGTGTTATATCTAATCCGTATCTCAATTGTGTTTTCTTGGTGTGATCTACATCCCCTTTTATACTTGTAAGCTCTCCTTATAGGCCTTGGATGAGCTTTTACTTGAGACATACGCCAAATTTGGTAAAAGAAACCCGAAACTACCAAAAATAGCATCAGCGCAATTCTGCTCGACCAAGCCTTCAGAAGTCGAGCAATGGTTGAGCAAGCTCTCTGTAAGTTTTTAGTCATTTTGCTCGACTTGACCTCTTCCCCTCGACTAAAATAATTCTGGTCGAGCAAGATTCCATTGGTTGAGCAAGCTCGCGCAGTCTCACCGTTTCGCACATAACTTCTATATCCAACCTCCGATTTGAGTAATTCTTGCACTCACGTGACCCTCTCTTCCTTGAATTTCTATCCATATAAAGAACTCTCTGAAAACCCAATATTTGAATGTATAACAAGTCACGCAAAGTGGCACAACAGTTCTGTTTGGCACAGCTCGCGCAACGTCACTATTTTGCTCATAACTTTCTCGTTTGGATTCTGATTGAGGTGTTCTTTACGCCAAAACGATCCTCTCTTCTGTGGCTTTCCAACCATGTGTCATACATCCAATGCAGAGCTCCACATGAATAAAAAATAGTTACACAAGTTGGACATGCGTTTCAGAGTATCCTCGCACAAATTGCACATTTTCTCCAACTTGTCACTTTTGATTCCTTTTTCCACCTAAAACACAATAAAACACCTCAAGTGCACCTCTTTCTCACATATATTGAATATAAGATACTTGTGATAATATATGACAACAATTCACATCAAAAAGGTGTTAGATTGGACACTAAAAACACTTATTTTCACTCTCAACAACCTTCCTCCAGATGTTCTTCCTAGGTGTAATTGGCACGAGCTTCCGCTAGTTTCCATCTTCGGTCTAGACCATTCCAGAATCGATCGTCGGCCTCTTCTTTCTTTTCTGCAATTTGTTTATACAAAATATTGTTCTATTGTTGTATAGAGCTACTCGTTTCATCATATCCAACAGGCCAGTAGGCGTTGTTGCTCGAGTTTTGAACAGGGCACGTAGTCCTGTCACTCTCGAACGAACTTTCGTTCAGATCCATATTTTTTTGAAACTCTCCTCTCGTTAAGTGATATAAGTATATAATAATTTTTCCATTCATGAATAAATAAATCTGGCTCTGATATAATTTTGAAGCGTGAGTAATATGAGGAAAATTAATTTGAAATGAAGCTGTATACCAATATGATCACCTATATGGTTACCAGCATAATCACTTATATGGCTACTGACATGGTTACCGACAAGTACTGATAAGCGAAAAGTTTGACCAGTTGACCTGTTTGATCAATCTGACTTTTCAAATTTTTTATTTTTATTTATTTATTATTTTTTTAAGGACAGAACTATCCTAAAACTAGCAAATAGGTAGAATTAATAACTTTTTTGAAGGATTGACAAAAATAAAAATTTCCATTGCATTTTGGGTAATTTTAAATATTGGCACAATTACTATTATAAGATGTCCCATTATAATATGAATCATATGATCATGGGCGTTGATATTTCATTAAGAGTCCAACTCGTTGAATATTCATTCCACAATCTCCTACTTAAGAAATCAGTGATTAGCCCGCCCATTGGAACTTGGGAGCTCCAATCCATCAATGACGATGAGTAGCTCGTATGCGAAATACCCATGGCCCTCAACCGTTAACGTTGCCACCTTTGTAACGGTGAAACCCGATCTGAAGGACGAAGCAAGTTCAAACAGTTTCCATATTTGGAAAGAACAGATGCTGTGCCTGCTGGAAAGCCAAGACGTGGTGGGTTTCATCGATGGCCAAATGACGGAACCGCCGGCGGAAACGGAGCAGAAGCTGTGGAGAAGAACGGATAGGCTTGTCAAGGGCTGGATTTTGGGGACAATCGGGAGAGACGCCATCGACGCCGTCTGGAAATTGCAAACTGCCAGGGATGTCTGGTTAAAGCTCGATGCCATTTTCACAGAAAAACCGGAAATTCAATCCGAAAGTAAGTGGTTGATTTACTCTCCATTTTCTCCTGTTTTGTATTACCATTTAAAAATTTAAAAATAATAACAATCAATCCTCACCTGCACCGGCGGGATATGGTAACCGAACGAATTCGATCAAAAAGCTAATTCCTCGAACGAATTTTAACTAATTCGTTTTTTTCTCAAAAATCTGTATGTTCATTTCAATGAATTTTTAGTTTGCTGAATTCAAAATCCATATTTAGAGCATATGAATTAGAAAAGATTTCTGTTCTAAATACGGTAAAACATTGTTATCTATTCACATTATTGTTGAACGAACTAAACATCAGTTGCCTGTTTATATCAATAATATATTTAGGAAGGGATGAAACTCGAGGTTTGGCATCGGTTAATCCAGCAAGTAGTCCAGGTTAGCTTTTGGGAGATGGTACAACAATTTAACTAATTGATGATACTCATTAGATATACTAATGGTTTCTGTTTAACTGATCTTTAAATTCCAAAACAGGAGGTCTAGATAGGCATAATTTGTATGAAGTAGCACTTAGAGGTGACTGGAGAACTGCAAAAAGCTTATTCGATAAATATAACAAGGAAGCTCTAGAAGGTCGTGTTGGTGACAATTCAGAAACGGTTCTGCATGCGGCTGTTTTGACAGGGAAGGCGAATGGTAATGATTTTGTAAAGAATTTGGTAGAATTGATGTCCCCTGAAGCCCTGGCCATACAGGATCGCTTGGGGAATACAGCTTTGCACAAAGCTGCCATGGTTGGAAACACAGAAGCAGCAATTACTTTGGTTAATAAAAATCCTCGTCTGCTGTACATTGCGAAATATGATAACACGTTGCCGGTTGTAACATCAGCCATATATTGCCAGAAGGACACTCTTGAATACTTGATATCCATGATGGAATCGAATGCATTTGAAGGGCAATTAGGCATTCAGCTGTTGAACAGGGTAATAGCTTCTGAATTCTTTGGTGAGTGCAAAAACTCCAGTTTGAGTACTTCAAATAGCTTATTCACATGAAAGTTGAAACACTACTGTAAAATCTGATTTCTAGTCTTAATTTTTCCTTTTTACTTTATCAGTTTGAGTCCTTTGATCGCTTCAGCATTTTGAGGTGAGATGAAAATCTTCAATAGACGAGCTTCATCGTGAAAATTTAAGGATTCCAAGCAAAAAGGAGACAAATATATAAGTAACTAGCAAAAGAACTAAAATTGCCCCACCTTTAATTTGCTACTTTACATTTTTTCTGCTGTTGACAGTTTTTGACTTTAATTGTTAGATGTGGCATTGGAAATGATTGAGAGGCATCCAATTTTGGGTCGAGGAGTTGGCACATATGGAAGATATTTCCCATTGTTTATATTAGCCGGAATGGCCTATGTATTCCCTAGTGGCCAAAGCTTCAGCTGGTGGCAAAAATTGATCTACCGTCGTAAGTACGAGTTTGGTTCCATGATAAGAACATTTATGCTATAAATCTTCTGACATTTACCTACATAAATTACGCTTTGAAGGTATTCCTCTGAAACAGCCCAAATGCAAATTAGATGGTAAGGGAAAATTCGACATTGAAAATGTGCATGGCCGTTCACCCGCATACTGCAGCTCATTTCTCATCATTTGTGGAGGAAAGTACTTAAAACACATAAGTTTTGATTAGTACTAAAAAGTTTATCTAAAATTTCGCTGTTTGACTTGTGTTCAGTAAAGCAGAAGTTGGAATTAATGCTTTGGAAAGTTTTTGAGCATTTAGGTATGGCATAGTTTTATCATGCTGTAATGTCTTCGATTTGTGTTGATCTTAGTGTAGTCATCTAAATGACAGTGCCTCCGGTGAGAGGAATCAGGGAGAAAAAATCAGTGCACCAACAAGCACTTGCACTTGTAAGATGTTTCTCTGGACAAATGGCGTCTTCGTCTGAAAGTAAAGCTTCAAAAATGTTGGGCGAGTCAATCCTCGAGGCAGCAACGAATGGCATCAGTGAGATTGTGGAAGTAATTATGGAGATGCATCCTGTGGCTACCATGAGTAGGGACAGTAGTGGCAAGAACATATTTCACCTAGCAGTTGTTCATCGGTTTGAGAATGTCATGAACCTCATTTACAGTATGAGTGACCGGAAATATATGTTTTTCGATAATGTGGACAAGCAGTCCAACAATTATATGCTCCTGTGTGCGAAACTCGCCCCTCCTAACAGGCTCAATCTTGTACCTGGTGCTGCTCTACAGATGCAACGGGAGTTACAGTGGTTTAAGGTGCATGCCTGGATTGTTAAACACACACATGATTCAATTAATTCTGTGCCACTTTGCTAATATGCATTGTCTATTCTGCAGGAGACGGAAAAATTTGTCCATCCTTCTCGTAGAATATGGCGAAACAAAGCTAACAAAACTCCAAAAGAGATGTTCACCGAGGAACACAAGAAGCTGAAAGAAGAAGGAGAGAAGTGGATGAAAGACACGGCCAACGCGTGCACCATTTCTGCAGCGCTAATTGCAACCGTCATGTTTGCTGCAGCTTTCACTGTCCCTGGTGGTGTTGCATCTGAAACCGGCATCCCAATTTTCTCCAAGAAGTTTGCACTGGTGTTGTTTGCCATTTCAGACGCGATCTCCCTGTTCACATCCATCACGTCTCTTCTGATGTTCTTATCCATCCTGACCTCACGCTATGCAGAAGAAGATTTCCTGTACGTTCTGCCCAAGAGACTAAGCATTGGGCTTCTCAGCCTCTTCGTTTCCATTACATTTATGATGATTGCATTCAGTGCAACACTGTATCTTGTGTTTGGAGTCAGAGTGGCAAGATTGCTGATTCCAGTGGTGGTGTCGGCTTGCTTGCCCGTAGCCTCTTTCGTGCTGTTGCAGTTTCCACTCGTTGCAGATGTCATCTATTCAACTTATGGCCCTGGCATTTTCGGCAAGAGAAGTGATCGTCTACTGTACTAGTTTACAAAGTGCTGCTTTTAGATGAGAAAGAAAATGTTTTAAATAGTGATAGTCTGTATTTGTTTTGAGTTCTTGGTACTGTGTTTTTACTTTAACCGCACGTTAATGTACAAGAGGTGAGTGGTGATATATGTAAGAGTATTAATCGACGAAAGAAGAAAGAGGTATGAAAAGGAAGCGGATTGCATTTAATACATGTAGTGATGATATTTTAAAAACTTGATTTTATAAACACAACGATCATTTAATTTGGTCTAAATTCGACACTCGAAATGATAATGAGTATTATTAAAAACGTCAATGACAATATGGATTGAAAATTGAAATGTTAAAGAGTTAGAAATATTATGTAAACAATGAGAAATAATGATGAATTTTGATTTCACTGTACTAAACCAATCATCAATAATGGGAATCAACATAATTCTTTTCTTAATATCTTCCATCCAATAATTCCAAACAAACACCCATAAATATATATCAAACATGGATTTTCAAGAACTAAAGCGGATTTTCAAGATATTAAAAACAAAAAGCGGATTTTCAAGATAGTAAAAACAAAAAAAATTAATGGATCAATGGATTCGCACATTTTATAACACATGATTTCGCTTGCAGCTAATACATCTTTAATTTGTGACACCAACATTGACCTTTACGATTTGTAACTAATTTACAACATATTGTTTTGCTGCCACAACATTCTCCCTTGCCAAATCCCATCTTCTTGCAATTTCTATAACACTCTTTTTCAGTTCTACACTTCCCAATAGATTGCCAATGTATGTCACACATTGATTCTACACCTAATTAATCAATTCAACAAAACCATTATTCATTAATCAAGATTAATAGTCGTAAAAATTGTAATTAAGAACTTTCAGGTACGTAATTACTTAGAACATACCATGAACCAACACCAACATCAAGCAGACAACTGATAGGACCAGTTGATTGGAGTTCTTCATTGTGTACGTTATGAACCCAATTAAACTAACAGAGGGTTTATTGATAAGTTTGTTTCAATTTTATTCGAAGTATGTATTCATGGACTAGGAAGCATTTGTATTAATTCGATGAAATCCTGACTAATTATGACCAATTCTTCTTCTACTTTTTGCCCAGAAATTAATAGAGATGAGTCGATTGTTATCCCTATTTTCTGTAGAATTTAAAGTGACTTTTTTAAATTTCATCTTTAGATCTTTTTTTAAAGCAAAATAAATATATTAAAAAGTTGGAATCAACCAGTACTG
Organism: Pogostemon cablin; assembly: GCA_023678885.1. Taxonomy (NCBI): domain Eukaryota; kingdom Viridiplantae; phylum Streptophyta; class Magnoliopsida; order Lamiales; family Lamiaceae; genus Pogostemon; species Pogostemon cablin. The sequence goes on along the minus strand of CM042978.1, from coordinate 15,051,554 downwards.
ATTGACAAGAGGAAGTCAGGAGGAGAGTACCAGGTGTACTCACTCTCTGAACTGTGTTTTGAAAAAAAATCAAATTCATGAGCTACAATATTGTTGGAACGATAAGTCCAAAAAATGCCTGAAAAAGAAATTGATCTTAAAAGAACTCGGATTTCATCAAGAAGTAAGCTATTAATAGCCAAGCAATCAACATCTCCCAAAGTAGCAAGAATGACATGTTCAGCATTTCCCAAAATAGCAACAGGATGAAGTTTGAGGCGTTGCAAAAGGAAAAGACCTTCCCTTAGAGCTAGGAGCTCAGCACTTTCTGCATGGGTAATACCGGGGAATTTTTTAGAGAAACCAAGATGGAAATTGTTGTCTTTATCAGTAATGCTGATCCCACATCTTGCACATGAAAAACGAGTAGAAATAGCTCCATAAAAAAAGATACGAAATGCGCTGGTTGGAGGAGATAGTTATGGAGGCTTAAGAAGGGCATCTGGCAGACTTTCAGGCCATAGATTTACAGTGTGAAAGTCTGCAAGCAATTTTACAGTGGTGGCAATCAGAGATCTTTCATCTGGTTCTATCTCATCCCAAATTTTTCTGTTGCGATGGTACCATATCAAATAACAAAGATTTCCAAAAAAGCCAACTGTAGAAGGATCTCCCAAAAGAATAATATCCTGAAACCAGTGCATAGCGTGATCTTGGGAATAAAAGTAGATGACTTCAAATAGTTCGGTCTTTCTACAAATAGACTTGGCAAACTCACATTCTAAAAAGAGATGACGGAATGAACCATTGCTTGAAGAGCAAAGATGAAAAATAGATGTAATAATGACACCTCGACGAGCAAGATTATTTACCAATGGAAGATAGTCATTGCAGCATCGCCATAGAAAATGGATAATTCGTGGTGGAAGTTTGAGTTTCCAAAATCTTTTCCATGTTTGATTTGGACCAATACTAGAAGTAGGAAGAGGGTTGATTACAGAATCTCTAAGTGCATGATATGGAGATTTTACCGTAAACGAGCCAGATTTTGTATAACTCCAACTCCATTTATCAGGCATGTGAGTGTGCTGGATAGGAATGGAAAGAATGAGAGAGGCATCCTTAGGAGTGAAATGTGTAGCAATGAAGTCATACCTCCAACAATGAGAAACATGATCAATTAAGGTTGAGACGAGAGAATCACGATCTAAAGTAGATACAAATGAGGCACTTCTGTTCAAAGTTCCAGCAACCATCTATCCAAAAGATGTGTGTATTTGTTCCTGACCCAATAAGTCTTTTGCAACCTGCTTGAAGTACATTTCTCCCTTCTAAGATGCTTCTCCATGTCCAAGAGGGTTTATGGCCTAGTTGTACATCAAAGAAAGAATCATTAGGAAAATATTTTGCCTTTAAAAACGAGGAAGGAGAGAGTGAGGGCTGTTCAGAATTCTCCATCCTTGTTTTGAAAGCAGTGCTAAGTTGAAAGCTTTCAATCTCTAAATCCAAGTCCTCCCGCTTTTTTTCTGATCGTCATCTTTTACCATGAGATCCAATTGATCTTTTTTGCTTCTGTTTTCGAGCCCCACTAAAATTTTCGCATCATTGAGTTAATCCCATCAAGCACACTATCCGGGATCCTAAAACATGACATGGTAAAAGTTGGAATAGCTTGGATGACTGATTTGATCAAAACCTCTTTCCCGGTCCGAGAGAGATTTTTCATTCCATCCTGATATATGCTTCCAAATTCTATCTTTGATAATAATTGAAGATCTCCTTTTTGTTTTACCCACAATAGATGGCAACCCTAAATATTTACCATGAGAGTCTACTTGGTTCATTCAAAATCTAACAAATGGAGAAAATTAGTTCTTGGCTTGTATTTGGACTGAAGAGAATGCCTGACTTATCATAGTTGATGCGTTGTCATACACTTTTTCATACAAGTCAATAGCAAACTTGAAGAAATGAGCTTCATCAACAGTGGCAGAACTGAGCAGTAGAGTGTCATTAGCAAAGAAAAGATGTGAGATACTCGGGGCAGATCTGGACACCTTTATATTGTGGATTTTTTGGCAGTTTTGCAGATCCTGCAAAATATAAGAGAAAACCTCCGAGCAAATGATGAATAAGTAGGGTGATAGGGGATCGCCTTGTCGGAGGCCTCGCTGAGGCACAAGGTTCCCAAAAGAGCATCCATTAAGCATCAATGAAACAATGTGACTTGGAAAATTTAGAGCAAGTAAGACAGCTTTCAAAAAATTCCACTCAATTCTATCAAATGCTTTACTCATGTCCAATTTTACCGACATCAAGCATTGAGGCCAGATTTGCCATTTTTTAGGAAATGGTGGGACACATAAGCAATAAGAATATTATCTGTGATCAACCTTCCAGGAACAAAAGCAGACTGAGACTCAAAGATAATAGATGGTAGCTCACTGCGAATATGATTATCAATGCATTTTGATGCTTGTTTATAGACAATATTGCAAAGACTAATCGGACAAAAATGTGAGACTAATTTGGGATCTTTTATCTTTGGGATGAGAACAATAAAAGTTCTATTAATGCAAGGATCAATAGAGCAAGAATTGAGAAAATTAAGCACATAAGAAGTAACATCAATACCAACAACATGCCAAATTTTTGAAAAAAATAGGACTCATACCATCTGGACCTGGGGATTTAAAAGGATGCATAGACCTCAAAGCTTTTCTGACTTCATCACCAGTGAACTGTTGTTGGAGAAAGGTCTTTTTTTCAGAATCAACCTTATTCCTCAATCTGAGAATGGCCTGTTGGATATCAAAATCAAGAGGCTGGGAAGAGGTGAAAATATCTCCAAAGTAATTCAGGATAATGTTCTCCATGTCTTTTTTAGATTCTTTTAAGACTCCATTTTCATCAGAAAGTGAGGAGATATGGTTAATCTCTCGACGTTTTCTAGCAAATGAATGAAAAAATCCAGTGTTTCTATCTCCTTCTTTGTGTCAATACTGCTTAGCTCTTTGCTTCCAACTTATACTTTCTTGTTCAAGGTAAAAATCAAGTTGAAAGTGTAAATCAACTAACTGATTCTTAACTTCATCAGAAATAATCCCCGATTTGAGTCGTGAGATATCTCTACGTACATCTGCAATCTTTACTTTTAACTTTTAAAATCAGTGTCACCCCAAGAGAGCAAGCCAATGGAACATTTATCAATTTTCTCAGGTAGAGGTAATAAATTCGAGTTCCAACTGTCCTTTATGATTTTCTCACATTCCGCCTTTTTCACCCAAAGAGCTCAAATCTAAATGGCCTACCCCCATGCCTTTCTGATGTAGTTGGGTGTCTTCTACCAAACTGGATATGAAGACAAGCATGGTCAGAAAAAAAAGTCTGGTTATGAGTGATTTTTTAACAGGTGAAATGGTTTTGCCAATGCTTATTAGAAGTGAATCTATCAAGTCAAGCTTTTTGGGTATAAAGATGAACCGATAGACGCTCCCAAGTAAACTTACGGCCCGTAAATCCTAAATCAGATAGTCTACAGAAGTCAAGAGCTTCTCTAAAAGAAGACATTTTCCAATTTGGTCGAGAGTTTCAACTATCGAATTCGTCTTGAGTAAAGACTTCATTGAAGTCACCAAAACAGAGCCAGGGAATGGTAGGATCAGTGTTGAGATTTTGAAAGTTTAACCAAACATTACGCCTTTGTGAGACATTTGGTTCTCCATAAATCCCAGTAATTCAAAAAGAGACTCCCAAGATAGAGAAGTCAACATCAATAAATCTGTTAGAAAAACCACGGAGAGAGACAATGACATCTTTCTTCCAAAGGAGAGCTAAGCCTCCCGATCGGCCCAAAGCAGAATCATCAACACCAAAAAGATTGAACATTTGTTTTATTTTTTCTAAATATTTAGAATCACACTTTGTTTCACATAAGATCACATGAGGGCACTTTTGCGAACAATATCGCGTAGCTCTTGTACTGTACGATGGTTCCCAAGCCCTCGACAGTTCCAGCTAAGAAGACTCATGGCGTTTGGCAGGACTGGGAAAGATCACCAGTCTCCACCGTTAAAGAAAGATCCTTGTTAACCATGCAAGTATCACAATCAACAGAAACCTCTGGCTTGGTTGATTTGGGATGTTTAGGAGAAGAACCTCCATCATCAAAATCAGCATCATCATCAATAAATTTCCTTTTTGAAAGTTTGAAATCCATAGGGATTGGTGAGGAAGTTTGAATGATTTTATCTTTGGAGCACATTTTTTGATTGATTTCTTGGCAAATGAAGTATCTTTAACTTGAATGTTGACAAGAAAGGCATCAAGTGGAGTATCTGTAGTGGGGGAAAGAAGGTGAAAGATGTATGTTTTTATAGGCTTGAAAACTTTGGTGAGGAGAGTGGATTGGAGTGATGCAATTATAAGTTGGCGAAAGATGAGAGTGATAGAGAGCAGGAGGAGGGGCTCGGTGAGGGGGATGAATCACGGCCCTTGCTGGTTTACCGCCAACGGGGACGAGATTAGGCGCACTTCTGTGGGCTTGGTTTAATCATCATTGATAATTGTGATTGATAATATCATCATGATTAATAATTATGATTGATAATTAATTATTATTCTGTCTAATAGTTGTGAGATTGATAATTTTCGTTTGTGGCTTTGTTAGGTAGTATATTTAAACTATCGGCCAGGGAATTATGTATCTTATCACCTGAATATTGAAATTAAGAGCCTGGTGGCTAGTGGGCAAATAGTGTAATTCCGTTTGATTATTTATGTTCTTATCAATTAGTTCGACCTGCCGGATCCCGTCCCGTTAACATAGCAACAACATGATCTCCTAGAGAGAGACTAGATAAGCTTGAGGATGATCAAGAAGAGATCAAACAGAACTTGTTGGAGATTTTGGCTACACTGGGTGAGCTTTCAAAGAGGATCTTGAAAACATTAGGATCGCAACAATCTGCCACAGACCTGCGTCGTGAGGATGTGGCCACTACGGAGGCTGAAACGGTGGTTCTATCACTAACGACTAACCATACATCACCGGTATGCTCAGTGCAGCTTTCGCCCTTTGATGGATCAGATCCTATTGGCTGGCTGGCTCATGCCAACAAATAGTTCGAGATCTATAATACACGCCCGGAAATGAGGTACCTGCTGCAATAGTGGCGATGGAGGAAGCAACGCTATATTAGGTGACCTGGTTGCGTTCTCGCAAGCCAGGATTGACGTGGGATGATTTCTCACAGGCATTGGTGGCAGACATACGACAGATAGGTTCGATGGATGAATATGTGACCCTCTTTGTCCAATTGGCTAGCCAGATACCAGCGTTAACTGATGCTCATTACCTTGGTTACTTCATGAAAGGGTTGAAGAACACCATTCAGACTTCACTTCGTCTGCTTAGACCTGGGGACCTAGAAACAGCCATGGAGTTGTCTAGATATACTGAGGATAATTTAGTTGTGATTGCTGGAGGGCGCCTAGATCGGAGTTTCAGCCACCCAGCTCCTCGTGCGAGTTCTTTTCCTAGACCAAATAACACAAGCGTAGGCCCGGCAAGAGGGGGCAGCTATGGAGGATCTACCGACAGTTTGCCCAAGCCTTCCAATGGCCCTCCAATTACACATTCGGAGTTATCAGGATAGTCTATCTCTAGGTCTCAATTCACCCGTCTTTCTCCCCAAGATTTGGCGAATTTGAGAGCAAAGGGGTTGTGTTTTCGTTGCAAAAAGCCGTATGCTCCAGGACATGAGTGTCCCCTAAAATAATTGCGGATTATGGTCGTTGAAGACGGAGATGAGACCCTGGACCTGCAACAGTACGAGTATTATGAACCTACTAGGTAGGAGGAGTTGATGGAGGCTCCAGAAGAGTTGATGTCGGAGGAGAAAATCCTTCCAATGTACTCCATGGCAGGCATATCGAGTCCCCGGACAATGCAGTTGCGCGGGGTATTGGAGGGGTGGATGGTGACAGTTCTAATTGATAGTGGTGCTATCCACAATTTTATATCATCCTCCTTGGTATCCACGTTGCAATTGCAATCAGACAAAATCAGAAAGTTCAGAGTGCAGCTATGAGATGGGCGAAGACAGGAGTCAGAAGGAGTTTATCGGGACATTGCTGTATCGTTTTCAAACTATGAGGTAACATCAGATTACTATGTGTTTCCCCTAGGAGGTGTTGATTTTATTTTAGGAATAGCTTGGCTAGCCACATTGGGAGAGGTCAGAACGAATTGGGAAAAAATGACTATGTCCTTTGAATGGCAAGGAAGCCGTGTGATGTTGAAAGGGGACCTGACCCTTTGCTGAAGCGGGGTTACTCTAAAGACTTTGTGCAGCATTCAAGATGCTGAACTTTGAGCGATAGTGATAGAGAAAGAGCCAATGGGGATCACCGGATCAGATATAAGGCAACTTGAAGGGATTTTGCAATAGTTTGCTTAAGTTTTTGTGGAGCCACGAGGCCTACAACCATAGAGGGCGATTGATCACCACATAGAACTTACGCCAGTATCAAAACCAATATTCATCTGCCCGTACATATATGGTCATGATCAGAAAGATGAGATAGAGAAATTGGTGAGTGACATGTTATTGGCTGGAATCATTCAACCAAGTTCGAGCCCTTTCTCTAGCCCGGTCTTGCTAGTAAAAAAGAAAGACGACAGTTGGCGATTTTGTGTAGACTACAGGAAGCTGAATAAAGTGACTGTTCTGGACAAATACCCAATTCCAGTGATTCAAGAAATGCTGGATGAGTTGGTAGGCACAGTTTTCTTCTCAAAGATTGACTTACGCACAAGATATCACCAAATCCGAGTAGCGCCGTCTGATGTACACAAGACGGCTTTTTGAACTCACGGCGGTCATTATGAGTTCCTAGTGATGCCGTTCGGGTTGACTAATACGCCGGCTACTTTCCAATCAGCTATGAATGACTTGTTTCGGCCATTTCTGAGGAGGTTTGTCTTAGTCTTTTTTGATAATATATTGGTTTGTAGTCGTACAAGGGAGGAACATCAGAAACACTTAAAGCAGGTTTTGCAAATTCTTAAAGAGAATCAGTTTAAAGCAAATCAGAAGAAATGTTCGTTTGGGAGTTTAAAGGTAGAGTATCCGGGCCATATTATTTCTGCAAATGGGGTGGCAATGGATCTAGCCAAGGTGAGCACCGTAATTGATTGGCCCCGGCCTCATTTTATCCGGGGGGTTCGCGGATTCTTGGGGCTAACAGGCTACTATCAGAGGTTTGTGCGGAAGTATGGCCTCATTGCAAGACCACTGACAGCGCTATTGAAAAAGACCGCCCCTACCCCCTTTGAATGGCCGCCAGAAGCAAAAGTTGCCTTTGAGAAACTCAAGCGAGACTTAACAGAGGCTCCAGTACTTGCTATACCACAGTTTGATTGTCAGTTTGTTGTTAAGTGTGACGCTTCGAGGACCAGTGTGGGTGCAGTTTTGATGCAAAAAAGGTGGCCCATTGCCTATTTCAGCAAGGCCTTGGCTGTTCGCACTCTTACCAAATTAGCTTATGAGCGTGAGATGATTGGACTCGCTCTGGCGATTCAGCATTGGAGGCCATATTTGATAGGGCAAAAATTTGTAGTGCGAACAGATCATCGTAGCCTTAAGCACCTCCTTACGCAGAAAATCGTGACTCCGTCGCAACAAATTTGGGTAGCCAAACTGTTGGGCTACGACTTTGTGATCAAGTACAAGACAAGGGCCTCGAATGCTGCCGCAGATGCTTTATCTCGTCGGGAAGAGTGTATGACCCTGGCTACAATCAGTGGGCCCAATTAGGTAGGAATGGCGGAAGTTGGAGAAGAGCAGCAACAGGATGAATACATCCGAGAAGTCATGAGGGCAGTGGTTGATCATCCGGGTAGCAAACTGGGATTTGAAGTGCAGGGTGATCGATTTTTTTTAAGGGGCGATTGGTTCTAGCTCCTAACTCCAAGTGGATTCCGAGGCAATTGCACAAGTTTCATAACACTTCAACGGGCGGGCATGCAGGGGCGTTTCACACATATCGAAGGTTAGCCATGAATGTTTATTGGAGGGAAATGTTCCGACATGTACAGAATTATGTTTCTCAATGTTTGGTTTGTCAAAAAGCTAAGTATGAAGCCATGTCACCGGCAAGGTTGCTACAGCCATTGCCAATTCTAGATCTGATTTGGGAAGATATTTCGATGGATTTCATTACTTGTTTGCCTAAGTCTCAGGGTTACACTTCAATAATGGTAGTAGTGGACAAATTGCCCAAATACGGGCATTTTGTGGCGTTGAAGCCACCAATAACGGCCCGCTTGGTGGCAGAGGTGTTTGTGCGGGATATTGTGAGATAACATGGAATTCCAAGATCCATTGTGAGTGATCGGGACTCCATATTCGTGAGTGCCTTCTGGAGGGAATTATTCGCATTATCGGGGACTCAGTTAAAATTCAACTCGGCTTACCATCCAGAGATGGATGGCCAGATAGAGGTATTGAATCGTGTTGTAGAGGCTTACCTACGTTGTTTTACATCTGAACAACCGAAGTAGTGGCTGCGTTGGCTGCCATGGACGGAATATTGGTATAATACAGCTTACCAAACTGCTGCACAGATGACACCGTTTGAGGTAGTGTACAGGAAAGTGCCTCCTTCTATTAAACGATTCTTGCCAGGGGAATGTCGTGTAGCTACAGTGGCGGATGTTTTAGGTAGCCGTGATGTGATAATGTCGCATTTGAAGGGGAGTTTGGAGGGAGCTTAGCAGCGTATGTCGAAGCGGGCAAATAAGCACCGCCGAGATGTTGAGTATCAGGTGGGAGATAAGGTCTTCTTGAATGTTCGCCCTAACCGACAGACTTCCTGATGCAGCGAGAGCATATTAAAGGATGATTAATATGTAGAACAATCTTCTATAATCCGTTGATTCTTAAAGAATACCGGAAGATAGGCTTCTCAAATACGTTGATTCTTATATAATATCGTAAAAGAGGACAAGAGAACTCTTTTTTTATCATTAAACAAATTCAACTCTGTATTACAATAATATAAACACCTATTTATAGGTGATAATAAGATCTAACGTCATAATGATAATTACAAATAAAAAAGAAATAAATCAAAACCTAATTATATTAATTATTCTATATCTTCATCAAATCTCCATTATTAATCTCCATCATTCTCCTCTTCTCGAAAAGGATTAGCCTCGAATCCTGTTTAGTGTTATGCCATGCCTAAAAGTTCGAAGACGTGCAGGAACATCCTTAAACTCTTGTAGCCAAATAATTACAACATTTGTGAATTCATCTCCTAAAATATTGAGAGATTTAACAATAAAAGACATTCCATCATCAATCTCCACGTTTTGATCAAAAATCAAATTATAACTTTAACTTTGATATTCCACTTACAAAACATCAACATCATCCGCTTCCCTTGACCGATACTCAATCCTTATTAGAAAATTATGTATCATCATAACCACAATTGATAATGTTCACCGAATTAATATACTCATCGAAAATTTGAGGTTCATACCACAAATCTTCGTCAGAGTATTCATCAAAAATTGGTGGTCCATCGTATACAGGACCGAACACCAACAAGTCGTTTTATTGGTAGATCTGCATAACATTATCTTCATACGATGACTGATCATCATAAAAGGTATCATAAACCACTTGAAATCTCGAATACAACATCGAGAATTTAACTCTGATTACCAACTGATGCAGCGAGAGCGTATTAAAGTATGATTAATACGTTGATTCTTATAGAATACCGGAAGATAGGTTTCTCAAATACGTTGATTCTTACCTAATACCGTAAAAGAAGACAAGAGAAAACTCTTTTTTTATCATTAAACAAATTCAACTCTGTATTACAATAATATAAACACCTATTTATAGGTGATAATAAGATCTAACGTCATAATGATAATTACAAATAAAAAGGAAATAAATCAAAACCTAATTATATTAATTATTCTATATCTTCATCAAATCTCCATTATTAATCTCCATCACTTTCGTATGTCGACAGGCTCATCATAAATTAACTGCCAAATTTTATGGGTCATTTGTGGTAGAAGAACGCGTGGGGGCGACATCTTATAAGCTAACCCTACCAGCTTCTAGTTGGATCCACCTAGTTTTTTATGTATTGCAGTTGCGGCGAGTGGTGGAGGAGCATCCTGTGGAAACGGAGTTGCCAGGTAGTTTGGAGTTACTTGTAGCTCTTGTGTTTGAGCCTGAGGCTGTTCTTGCCTGGCGAAATGTGCAGCATGGAGGGCAAGATGAGGAAGAGATCCTGGTGAAGTGGGATGGTCAGCATGAGGACGATGCATCGTGGGTGGGTGTGGATATCTTCAAATGCCAATTTCCAGATTTCAACCTTGAGGACAATGATGATTCGAAAGAGGATGGAGTTGATAGAGAGCAGGAGCAGGGGCTCGGTGAGAGGGATGAATCACGGCCCTTACTTGTTTACCACCGACGGGGATGGGATTAGGCCCACTTCCGTGGGCTCAGCTTAATCATCATTGATAATTGTGATTGATAATATCATCATGATTGATAATTGTGATTGATAATTAATTATTATTCTGTCTAATAATTGTGAGATTGATACTTTACTTTTGTGGCTTTGATAGGTAGTATATTTAAACTATCGGCTAAAGAATTATGTATCTTATCACCTGAATATTGAAATTAAGAGCCTGATGGCTAGTGGGCAAACGGTGTAATTCTGTTTGATTATTTATGTTCTTATCAGAGAGAAAGCGTTCGGTGGGGAATGAGTGGATTGTAGAGGTGTAGTGATTGGAAGAGCAAGATCTTGTTCAATGATAGGTGTGTTGGGGGTAGCTGGGCTTGGCTGAGGTTGGATCGAAGGGAGCTTTTGAGTAGCAGTTTCATCATCCAGTGTAGAAGAGGCAATATTATTTTAAGGTATGAGATCATGTGGAGAATTGGGAGTAGGTTGAGTCTGAGTAGAGATCTTGGAAGTGACATTGGTGGAATTTGGTTGAATGGGAGAGGAATGAGAGTTATGCATTAAGGAAGAATGAGATGGAGTGAGAGGTTGAGTGGTAGGAATGTGAGTATGCAGGACTAGAGAACTTGTAGAATGACTGAGAGGGATTGAAGAAGGTTGAGTAGGGAAATGTTAAAGGTGGTTGGTTTGGCGGTGATGGAATGGGTTAGGAGGAATGGTGGCTAGGGAATTTGTCGCAGAGGGAGTGGAATTATCCCCAGGAGTAGCAGCTGAAGTTGGACGGGAATTATGTTTGGGGTGAGGGGTGTTACCATAAGAATTGTATGGGGGCTAGAATTGTGGGATTTGAAAGGATTTGCAACAGATGCACGGAGCCAGTTACTATAAGAGAATACATGAGAATTTATAGAGCCATTAAGGAGTTTCATCTCACAATCTTTATCAACATGGCCTATACGACCACAAAAATAACAGAAAATCGGAAGCCTTTCATATTTCAAAGCACACATAATGTTCATAACTTTGTGGTTAACTTTGGAACTCGATGAAGAGGCTTTGAAATATCAATGACAGTTCAGATGCAGAGAAAACGACCAATGAGACTACCATATTTATCCGAGTCAACTTCACTGAAGGAGCCCAATTGATTTCCAGCCATCTATGCAAATTCCATATTCAAAAGTTCAATAGTGAGACCATGTATTTAAATCCAGAAAAAGCATGATTTTGGCATGATTTTAACCGGGATAGACTTCGGATCAACAAGCATAAGAACCAAGAGGTATCTATCAAACAACCATGGGGAGCCCTTTTGAGTACGAAGGAAATCAGCCTCTGAATCAAAGAGAAGAGAACTGTGTTGTCTTCAATGGACTTACATTTCATCGATTTTTTTGGAGTCCAAAGTCTTCGAAAAAGAGATTCAATCTCAAAGGTGGATATCACTCGAGGGGCCATGAGTTTTCCTATTAGGCAGTACAATCCATCAAAGGATGTTTCAACATTATCACTAATTTTGAGTAGGGATTCTTCACCTTCACATAAGGAGGATTTGCATAAAGTGACTCTAGAGGATCATCCATGGAAGGGGGAATCAAGCAAACCTAGCAAAGAGGAAAAAGGAGGAGAAATCCAAGGCCAAACTCCAAAAACTTCACTGGATCAGAACCTGAAAAACAAAAAGGAGAAAAGAGAATAAAGAAAAAATTAAAATAAAATAAAAGATCAAAACCCTAGAAGCAGGACAGGGGCGCTAAAGAATTGACTCCAGAGAGAGAAAACACATAGGACTTCAATATTCTATTTTTAAAAGTGAAGAAAATATCTTTAAAGTATCTTTAGATCTTTTAGATGAAACTGCATGGAAAACATAGTAAAGTAGAATTAATATCAAATTAGAGCACACATGTTAAATCAACATGCTAAAAAGTCTATCATTTTTTTTAAATGCACTGCGCGTCAAAGATAGTGATATCTATCTTAAGAAAAAAAAATGAATAATTAATATTTAGGGGTTTGAAAATTTTCATGCATAAGTTCCAATTGATTTCATGATGTCATTATGGTGTAATATCTCTTACGTCACATCGATGATAAACAACACGTAGGAGATTAAAAAAAAGAATTTGATCATAAAATGAAAATATAATCCTCAAGTGCAATGATTGGATTTCCTACCTCGGTTCTTATATATTCCATCCATCCATATCAATCTTTATATTTTTTTAATTTGAGCGTCACATTTAAATGTTTACATTTTTTTTGGTTAGTGGCACACACAAAACAATTAATATATTTCGTTGAGATCCACACACAATACTAATACAACTACCCACTTTATATTAAATATTACTTCATTCGTCCCATAAAAGTTGTGACAATTTCCTCTCTGGATTGTCCCACAAAAATTGACAAAAATTTTTTTTTAGTACATGGAACCCATCTAAAATAATTGATATATTCATATGGGGCCACACATACTATTAATACAACTACCAACTACACATTAAAATATTATATTCCCAATTCACTATCAATCAAATATTATGCTACTTAATTTCCATGCAAAAAATAATGTTACATCTTTAATTGAACGGAGGGAATATATCTTTTCACCAACTACATATTAAATTACTATAATCTTTAATCTCCACATAGAAAAAAAAAAGAAAGGTCAACATTGACAAGGACCGAATAAGTTAAACTACATTACCAAACAATCTTTGTTTAGTTTAGTGTAAATTGCAAAAAAAAAAAAAAACCACGAACCTTACTTCTATTGCAAATTAATCATCACTTTTTTAAAATTGCAAAAAAAAACCACTATTTTCAAATATTATTGCAAAACACACCTAATTTCTCAAAAAAGAACCCTACTTTTAGTCACAAAATTGAATGCGTTTTGCAACAATACTTAAATGTATTGTTCTTTTTTGCAACTTCTCAAAAGTGAGAATTAATTTGCAATATGAGGAAAGTTTGAGATTTTCAAAAGAATATATTACGAGGGGATCGAGAGAGTATTTTCATGTACTTAAAAAAAGTAAAATTAAGGCACTTACGTCAGTGCGAGAGACCATATCATGTGACACTGGTTTTATGTAGTTTTAAACTGTTATCTTTTTTACAAAAAATATTTCAATTTTTATTAAAATGCTATCGCTTTTTATTTATTTTACAAAGTACTCCCTCCGTCTTGGGCAAAGGTTCCCGTTTGCTTTTTGTGCGTGGATTAAGGAGTATTATTATTTTATGTGTAGTGAGTATTGAGAGTAGAATTTCACGTATTTTATGTGTACACATTACACTATTTTGCTTAGGAGAGTTATCATTTTTTCATAGAATTGTGTATGTTTGAGTCTTTTCATGATTTTGAGGAAATTAAGGTATTTTTATGAGTTTTGAAACCTTAAAATAGAGGAAAACAGATCAGAGTTGGAAGCAGCATGAAATAGAGTCAAAACGACACAGCTTGGCAACCGCTCGGTGTCAGCTCGAGCCGAGCTGGAGGTGCTCGGCACTGCAATTGAGCCGAGTTGGGTTCTAACGGGACCTACGATAGGTGGCAAGTCATCCATCCACCGCTCGGCAGCAGCTCGGCCATGTCTAGACCCAGCTTGAGCCGAGCTGTGGGTTTTTTTACTCAATCGCGGCCTGTTCAATCCAGTAACGTGTTTTTTACTTTCAGAACGTATTTTTATATATTTTCGAACATAAAAAGGCTCTAGGATGCAGCTCAAGATATAAAAAGAAGATCACAACACACAAAAAAGAGAGACCCATTAGATCCATCGACTTTTCATGCCAAAACCCTCACACATCTGATCTACATCATATCCATTCATCCATCCATCCTGAAGGTGTTTCAAGTGCAAGTTGAGAGAGATCAGATCATCAGAGAGAAGATAAGGAACGCATATCTACACTGACACTAGGGTTTCATGTTTATCTTTTTTTCTTTTCTTTTGTTGTGATTTGTGTTATGAATTCTATAGCCATGAGTATTACTTGTGACCTCATGGGCTAATTTCCTTTACAATTTTAAGGTATGAAAGATAGATTTAATTAATTTGGAGACCTAGACCAATTTTGTGATTTCATGAAGTTGATATTCTGATTTTTACTTAATTTATTCAGACTTACTTTTCTGCTTCATAATGTCTTCATAGTAAATTCATGTCATCCACTATAATACTTGATTTATTATGTTAACTTGTGTGCGTTTATGAACTGTATTTTCTATCTGTTAGGGATTAAGGTAGTTTCGCTATAAACACTTTAATTCCATGAACTGGTAAATCAGATACCTGAATTGTTTAGTGGAACAATGCAATTAGACATTCAACTAGGAAGTGAATAAGCCTTGTAGTACTTTCAGAAAATATCTTGTTAGTTGAACTTGCCATCTGGAGGTATTGTGTTCGCGTTGATTAGTGTCTGGGATGGGGACTTGGTAATATTCACGCATCTTAGGAAAGAAATCAGAATTCATTGTTAGCTTAAAATCAGATTATATCTGGTAGGAATAGGATAATAGGGTTATGTGGTGTATTTTCATTGATGCTGCATGAATAATCAATTAATAGTCTAGGAATCCAAATTAATTGGTTTATACCTGATACCTTAAAACTATTGTTTATCTCTTGATTTAAACTTGAATTATTTTTCTTTGCTTTAATTAATTAAGTTATTTAATATTTTAGTACTTTGAACAATGGGTTAATTACATTAAAAGTCTCAACCTTTTCGCGGATTAGTCCAAACTTTTCAATATTTACAAATAAGTTCTCAACATTTAGCCCCTTTTCAAATCAAGCCACCGGGAGTTGGGGGTGCCCGGAAGCTAACGTGTCCTTCCTTCTTTCACATCACAATGCCACGTGTTTAAAACGACGTCATTTTGAACCTACAATAATCCACCTATTAAAATTTAAAAAAAAATCTTAAATCTAAAATTTAAGGCGAAGTCGTTTAGAAACAGGATATGACTTTACATTTTCTTCTCCCCCAAGACAAGATAGATACGAACGAGATCAGAGAGACTGGAATCACTGTCACTTCTGTATCTTGAATCAAGACTGCCACAATTGCTATTCTCCAAAGAAATCATTAACCATCGTCGCCAAATCATGCTCACTCTCATGGCTCAAACCACCTCCCCAGTTTGACACCCTCTCCCACAACTCATTGGAGGATGATGGATAAATCCTGCAGTTCATTCCCATCACCAACCACTAACGCCAACACAGTTCAAACCAATTCACAAATCCTTTCCTTCTCTCAAATTTTCATTATCTTTACACAAAATAAAAGAGCCCAATCAAACACTTATGTTTATCTAATCTGAAGATTCAAAAAAACAAAACAGAGGTATGCAGAATGTATGTCAACTACAATCTATCTCAAAAACTAACAATAATTGATCGAAAAAAAGTTAAATTAGGGCTCACAGGAATTAAGGGAAGAGTAGGCTCAATTTGGGAAAATATGTTTTATACACTTGGATTACTAAATACGTTTTTCTTTTTTTAAAATTTTTTTATAATTTTAATAGGTGGATTATTGCAGGGTTCAAAACAACGTCGTTTTGAACACGTGGGATGACGACGTGGAAGAAGGATGGACACTTCAGCTCCCGGGCACACCCCAATTGCCCGGTGGCTTGATTTGAAAAGGGGCAAAAGGTTAAGAACTTATTTGTAAATATTGAAAAGTTTGCACTAATTCGCAATTCGCGAAAAGGTCAGAACTTTTAGTGTAATTAACCCTTGAATAATTAAATTACAACATTTGGAAATTGGTTACTTGCAACTAATTAGTTAGTAATTAAAAATAAATAAATAATTAGCTGTTCTTTTGGGTTCGAAAATACAGCTTGGTTGCTTGCCACTACAATTGATATCTTTCACACTTGGGGATTTAATTGAAATACGTAGAAAACGCTCAACAGTGGGTAATTATATTAGTAGTGAGTGGTGAGCCATATGTGGGACCCTATTACTTAAAAAGAGAAATGGAGACCTTTGGAGGGACACTCAATATAGTAAAATGAGGACTTTTTATTAGGACGGATGGAGTATTTATTAAATAATTAATCAATTACCTTTCATTAATTAAGTACTCCCTCCTTCCCGAACTTATGTTCACTGGCACTGTAGATACATAGTTTAAGAAATATTATTTTTTAACCAACTTTATTAACATTTTAAGGGTATTGTGATATTTTTAGGTAATAAATTGATTAGTATGAAAATTTGCATGTTTTAGGGTCCGATTTAGCACCATTTTGTGGTATTTATATCCGTATTTGAGCATCTTATGGTTAAATTGCTTATATTTGTGTTACAGATGCATGTGAGGTGTTATTTCATGTTTTTAGGTGGAAAATGATGTAAAAAGAGTAAAAATGAAGTTGGGAGCAAAATCGAGAAAGAAAGAAGCCGGCACGACTCGTGCCAGCCAGAGGAGGGAAGTCGTGCCGCCGAGATTGCAAGGTCGTGCCCGCACATCACACCTGGTGCCGCCGAGACCTGTCGAGCGCGAACTACCGAGAGCTGCCAAGAGTTGTCGTCCATGCAGCCGAGACATGCCGATTCCCTTGCCGCCTAGCTGCCGAAGAATCTCGCAAGCTACCAGCCGGCACGACTCGTGCCACATTTGGCACGACTCGTGCCAATGCCCAACGAGCCTAGTTTTGTCGTTTCATCATTTTTCAGGCCCGTTAGTGTTTTTGACGTAAAAAAACTCACTTTTGAGTCAGAATTCGGGATTTTTACAATCCTCAACTATAAAAGAGACACTTTGGGATTTTTATTCATAACTCTCCACAACCCTACATACTTTTCCCATACCCTTTCCCTGCCACTATATTGAAATCAAGATTCATCATCCCATCCACCCATCCCGGAGAGTTCATCAGTGTTGCTTACTTGAGAAGGAGAACAAGAAGGTTCAAAATCACGGAGGAAAGAACGAAGAATCACGCCGCATCTAGGGCTTTTCTTATTCTTTCTTTTAAACTTTTGAATTATAGACCTATGGTTATGCCTTCATACCTAACCATGTGTGTTGCCTATAACACCATGAACTAGTACTTCTTGGATAGTGCTAGGTTTTGAAGGTTGAATTAGTTTGAATTGATGATCTAGAATAAGTTGGATACCTGTAGTATACTTATTCCCTTTTAATGCTTTGAATTTAGACTTATGTTTTTGTCTTGTATGATCTGTCCTCATGTATTTATATGTCATTGTCTTATGCATATTTATGCTTGTTGCTTGTGTTATATAAGAATTATATTTGTCAACCTATTATAGGTAAAGGGGATCTAACCATATCACTTTTATTCATTAGAATAATTAATATATTTTGACACTTAATATATCTATTAATTACCATTCTGTAGGATTGATTTCTTAGATTTTTACGTGGGAATTAGGGATTAATTATTAAGTACATATAAAGGGAAGTCTAGTGCTCTAGCCTATTAGGAATTTTGCATGAAGTACCTAGAAAGGAAGTAGGAATTGTTCTTTTCTGCATCTGAGGGTTTAAACTAGGTTTATGTGTTAAGTTTACTTTAAAAGAGGGATTTAACATAATTAAGTGATTGGTTTCATAAGAACTGCATAGATTCTAACCGATTTTCTAGTAATTTGATTTGACCGATTTAACTGGATTTCCTAGTGCTATCTATCTTCTCTCTTGAACACTTCTATATTTAATTTTATCTGCTATTTTGTTATTTTTAGTACTTATTCTCTGCATCTTTAATTTAGGTAATACTCTTAAAATACCCAGATTTGTCTTAAATTAGAATAGTCATAATTAAATTAAATAATTAGTCTAGAATTATCATGTGATTCTATATTTTTACTTGATCACACGCTGAACTATAATTGATTCCCTACAGTTGGGGACACATGCAAAAAGATGAACAAGCAAATGGCGCCGTGTGCTGGGATAGTTCTTAGATTTAATTTATTTAATTCTTTTATGATTTATTTTAGTCTAGGACGTTAAATTTTATTTGCTTTTATTTTTATTTTATTTACATCCAAGCTATTCTGATTAGCAACGTAAGAACATGTGTATGATCACTAGGTCAAGTGGACTCCCCATTGAACCACTCAACTTAGAACTTGAAGCACTTGTCAAACTAAACAAAAGAAAGAGAAAGAAGCCTGCCACACCCATTCCTAGTCCAGAGTAGGATATCTAATATTCGTCAGAAGAAGAGGAAGTTGAAAAGACTGAGACTAGAGAGATGGCTGACGATGTCCCAACCCCAATGCGGGACTAGTATAAGCTAAAGCATACCGTGAATGCTGGATTGAATGGACCCGCAATCACTGCAGAGAGTTTTGAGTTATCATTTGGACTGATTCAAATAGTACAGACACAGCAGTTTAGTGGTAATCCTTTGGAAAATCCTAGTGAGCATCTGCAGTTATTTGATGAGTATGCGAGGACGCAGAAGCATAAGAACGTTTCGGTGGATGCTATCAGAATGCGGCTTTTCCCATTCTCACTAACGGGGAGGCCAAGGAGTGGTACAACATGTTGGTGTTCGATCATTTGGTTAACGTGAACCATTAGAGTTTCATACGTTTCTAAATAAGTGGAAGCAAGAAACATAGAAATGTAATACCTTTCACCAGGGTATGTTGAAGAAGACGATGAATTCTCGCCGGCAGCCTGCGCAGCCTCACCATTTTGGGCATAACTCTCTCATTTGATCTCCGATTTAAGTGATCTATGAGCCAAAACGATCCTTTCTTCAGTGGTTTCCAACAATATATCACATGTCCAGTTTGGAGTTCCATACGATTTTAGAAAAATCATGGAAGTTGACAAACAGCAGCAGCAAACAATCTTCCGATCTTCTGCTGTATTCCCAAGTCCAACCTCGACGTCGTGTGGGCGACAATCTTCAAGATCTTCTCAATCTGTTGTTTCCTCACCCTCCTTAGAGTGTTAGGCATGATTTACTTTTTAATTAGGATTTTCGAACAGTTGAGATGACTTATATATGGACTAACGCAGGGACCAGGAGGAGAAATTAGAGTTGGACCTCAATTGGGCTTAAGTATCCAAGCTTAGCCCAAAGCTTATACTTAAGTCCAATAATAATATATACCACTAAAATATTATTACTGCACTACCGTTCTAATCCCATAATTACGTTATGGACTCCTTCTTATTATGAGCCCGTTAGTCTCTCCATGTTTAAGATATACAATGCCCATTAATTAATTAAGTTACTGACAACTACATTAATTAATATCTCATGCGAAAGTAGTACCACTCAACCTTATTATCATGCCGGAATAAATCCACCTACATGGTTTACATGATAATCCTTATGAGCTCCTCAAGGGGACATCATCAGCCTAAATAGGACAAGGATTCCTTCTACAATCAACAACACACCATATAGAGGGCACTATTTCCCAACTCACCGAGTTTGTTGATTTAATTACATTTAAATCTCACCCATCGATGAATCAAAGAAATCATACTGCCTTACGTGTCGAGGTTATTGTATAGGGATTAAGAGCACGAACATTCATAATAACTGAGATCAAGTTCTCCTATAAGTCAGTATAAGTCGAATGATCTCAAGCGGTCCTGCTCAATACACACAAAGTGCACTAATGTGATTCTATAGTTAAGACAAACTAATACCAAATCACACTACAACTATCCCGATAGAGAGTCCCCATCTATCTCAGATGTGAGCATCTGTATACTGATAATATGATCTTCCGCGTGTTGTCGCACAACGTATTATCTACAGTATAAAGTAAGTGGACTATTGCATCAGACATATAAATAAATTATAAGACGCAATCATTTGATCATTGATTCTCATTTCAAATAAATTGTTAAAACATTGTTCATACTAAAGTTAGACATTGTTAAAACATTGTTAAAACATTGTTAAAACTTTTAGCAATTGGCTGATATGTTCCTAAATAAATACTTCCCTTCGTCCAAGAGTTTTAAGGTGAAGCAAAAGATCACACTATTTAAACAAGGAGCATAGGAGAGTTCCTATGAAGTGTGTGAATGATTCAAGAGTGTTGGTGGATGCGGCATCAAGTGGATCATTCTTCAAAAAGTCAGCAGATGAAGCAGGAGAGATCTTTGAGGAGATGGCAGCTAACACATATGATTGGCCTATGGAGAGTTCAGAAAGAGGAGTCGCTTTTGATAAAGTGGCAAAAGTAGAAGTTCAGGTCAACAGCAAGGAGATGTCAGAACTAAAAAGTCAACTTAGTGAGCTACATAAGAAGATGGATCACATCACATTAGGAAACAGAGGAGAGGAAACTAGTATGAAATGAGATGAAGATCAGATGGAGAATGCAAATTATGCTATGGGTCAGAGCTTGCAAGGGGATTACAGAAATAGACAGAATTTCAGGCTTAGTAATCAGCAGTGGGGAAGGATTGATCAGGGAAACAACCGACAAAATCAGCAAGGGGGTTACCAAGGAAATTCTAACTTTAACAATCAGAGAAGGAATGATAATCTGTCATATGCTAACCCGAGTAATGCAGTTGTGCCTCCTCCAGGAATTGATCCATCCCATAAACCGATTGAAGAAAAAACATCAATGGATGATGAGATGAAACTATGGATGAAGCAGCAAGTGGACCAGATGAACTTGATGGTTAAATTGATGGTGACTAATCAAGAGCAATCTGAAATCAGGTAGAAAGAGAATGAAAGAAAACATAAAGAAACTGATATTGCGCTTGGACAATTACACGTTGCAGTTGGGAGACTAAAGCAACAAGCTAAGTTTCCATCTCAAACGGTGAGGAATCCAAAAGAACAAGTTATGGCTGTCACCTTGAGGAGTTCAATGCAGTACGAAAGTCCAAAAATGTCATCAAAATGATCTGAAGTCAAAACGGAGATTGAAAAATTGAATGAGGACGGAACGTCGACGCTGGCTATGCCGCACGACTCGTGCCAGAGTCAGCATGACTCATGCGGCCTTGAAATCAGCGTATCGCGCACATCGTGCTAGCCGACAGATGCCACTATGGACGACACGACCGCCGAGGAGAGCTGGCACTACCAGAAGCACAACTTGTGCCTTGCCATAAACACTTCCGAGGCTAGTCGGCACGACAGTCTGCATGAGTCAGGTAAAAATTGGCACGACTCGTGCCCTTCTCCAGGAAAAATGTCAGAAATTCATCTCGATCCTTGCACTGCTCGTCCAAAATGATTTCCAAGTGCCTGAAACTGAGGAAAATTAAAAAGAACATGAAGTTAGTTGAAAAAATGGCAAAAAGCTAAGAAAGAAAGATGTGAAAGAGAAAAAGAAGAGGTGCTTGAGAGGGATATTTGGGGGATTCCAAAGACAAAGCATCAAATCTCGTTTCCACAACAATTCCTTAAGAAAGGATTGGATGAGAAGTTCCAGAAGTTTTTTGAGATGTTTAAGAAAATTCATATCAATATTCCTTTTGCAGAAGCCTTAGAGGAGAAGCCTAAATATGCAAGGTTCTTGAAGGACATCATGTCTAAGAAGAGGAGTCTAACAGGAGCCAAGACAGTCAATCTGACAGAAAGCTGCAGTTCAGTGATATAGAATAAGCTTCCAGCAAAGCTGAAAGATCCGGGTAGCTTCACCATACCATGTGAGATTGGACGAGGGGAATAGAAGAGAGCCCTATGTGATTTGGGGGCTAGCATTAATCTGATGCCTTATACATTATTCAAGAAGCTTGGTTTGAGAGATGCAAAGCCAACATCAGTTGCACTACAACTTGCTGATAGATCCATAACATACCCTAGGGGGATGATTGAAGATGTTTTGGTGAAGGTTGAGAAGTTGATATTCCCAGTGGACTTCCTTGTGCTTGACATGGAAGAGGTTGATGAAGATAAAGTTCCTTTGATTCTGGGAAGGCCATTCTAAGCAACTGCAGGAGCCATGATTAATGCTAAGAAATGTGAGATCAGATTGAGTGTCAATGATGAAGAAGTAGTCTTTTCTTTGGAGAAAGCTATGAGGTGGCTTTCAGAGAAAGAAGATTGCAAGAGCATTGAAATAGTAGAGGAGATCATTGAAGAGTACCTACCTTTCATCCTGTCTAAGAATCCACTTGAAACTTGCATAAGCGAATCTCTTACTTTACCTACTACTGATTTTGATGATCTTAATGATATGTCTAATGAACTTGCTCTTGAATTTCTTGAAAGCTTACTTGCGTTGAATGAGAACAGGGATTCGAAGAAGGCAGCAGCAAGAGTGGAAGAAGCAAAGTGGAAGAGGCCATATCTGCTACTTGACCCTGAAAGAGTTGTACCTGAGAAGAAGAAGAAGAAGAAGAAGAAGAAGAAGAAGAAGAATAAACTGAAGGCAATGCGTGATCATCTCATGTATGCATATTTGGGGGAGAATGAAACTTTTTCGGTAATTGTATCTTCTTCCTTATCTGATAGTAAGCTTGATAGATTGTTTGTGGTCTTAAGAGAACATAAATCTGTTATTGGTTGGTCTATTAATGATCTGAAGGGTATTAGTCCATCTATTTGCATACATAAAATAAGATTAGAAGATGAAAGTAAAAGTTGTGTGCAGTATCAAAAGAGATTAAATCCTGCAATGCAAGAGGTGGTAAGAGTAGAAGTGTTAGAGTGGTTGAAAGCTGGAATTGTGTGTGCGATTAGTGATAGTCCATATGTGAGTCATTTGCATGTAGTTGCTAAGAAAGGGGGGATGACTGTCATTAAGTCTGATAGTGGGGAGACCCTCGCTACTAAGACCACTATAGGTTGACGTGTGTGTGCTGATTATAGAAAATTGAATGAGAACACACGTAAGGACCATTTTCCTTTAACCTTTATGGATCAGATGCTTGATAGGTTAGCAGGTTATGAGTTCTATTGCTTTTTGGATGGTTATTTCGGGTATAATCAGATAATGATTGCACTTGAGGATCAGGAAAAGACCGCATTCACATGTCCTTATGGCATTTTTGCTTTTAAGATGTTGCATTTTGGTCTTTGTAATGCACCTGAGACTTTTCAAAGGTGTATGATGACTATATTTGAAGGGTTGATAGAAAATACCATGGAAGATTTTATGGATGATTTTTCTGTCTTTGGATCTTCTTATGATGTTTGTTTATCTAACCTTGCTGTTGTTTTGAAGAGATGTCAGGATACTAACCTTGTTTTGAATTGGGAGAAATGTCACTTTATGGTGAAAGATGGCATTGTCTTATGACATCATGTCTCATCTAAAGGATTGCAGGTTGATAGAGCTAAGGTGGCGGCAATTGAAAAATTACCTCCACTAATAAATGAGAAGGGAGTGCGGTCATTCCTTGGACATGCAGGATTTTACCGCAGATTCATTAAAGATTTTTCTAAATATTCTAAACCTCTTTCTCATTTATTAGAAAAGGATGTCCCTTTCAAATTTGATGATGAATGTTTAAGATCTTTTCAGGTTTTGAAGGAGGCATTGACGTCTGCCCCTATCTTAATTACTCCAAATTGGACTGAACCCTTCGTGCTTATGTGTGATGCAAGTGATATTACTTTGGGAGTTGTTTTGGGGCAGATGAGGGAGAACAAGTTTCGAGGCATTTACTACGCGAGAAAGACATTTGAAGCAGCTCAAAAGGACTACACCATGACTGAAAAAAAAATTTAGCTGTGGTGTATGCTTTTGACAAGTTTTGTGCGTATCTGGTGGGAATGAAAACTTTGGTGTATACGGATCATTCTGCGATCCAATATCTAATGGAGAAGAAGGATGCCAAGCCCAGGATTATCAGATGGATTTTACTGCTGCAAGAGTTTAACATGGAGATAAGAGACAAGAAGGAAAGTGAAAACGTAGTGGCTGATCATCTATCTAGAATCGAGACTAGGGAGAATTGTGAAAATAAGAAGGAGATCATCAAAGTGGTGTTCCCAAATGAGGATATTTTAGAGGTGGAGCTTCACCAGGTATGCACTTTAGCTAAAAAACCTAAGGCCCCTTGGTATGCTGATTTTGTCAATTATCTTGCAAGTGGGGCTAAGCCATATAATTTGAGTCGGCATGAGCATTTGAAGTTTATGGGAGATGTGCAGAAATTTATTTGGGACGAGCCTTTCGTCTATAAGATATACGCAGACTCTATCATCCGGCAGTATGTGCCGGAAGAGGAATGGGAAAGTGTGCTGATCCATTGTCATGCACAACCAACTGGAGGGCATTTCGGTGCCGAGAAGACAGCTGCAAAGGTTTTACAATCAGGTTTGTTTTGGCCATCCCTTTTCAAATCTTGTACTTCATATGTTGCAAGCTGTGATAGGTGTCAAAGGGTTGGAAGCATCTCTAGGAGAGATGAAATGCCTCTGCTGAATAGTTATGTGGTGGAGATTTTTTATGTGTGGGATAGACTTTATGGGTCCCTTTCCCTCATCCAATGGATATCTCTACATTCTTTTAGTTGTGGATTATATGTCCAAATTGGTGGAAGCAATTCTAACCAAGACGAATGATACCAGGGTTGTGCAAGCATTTTTTAAAAAGCATATATTTTTACGAATTGGAGTACCTAGAATACTAGTTAGCGATGAGGGAACCCATTTTGTTAACAAGCTCATGGATAAGATTTTGAAGGATTATCATGTTTGGCATAGGGTGGCAACTCCCTATCACCCACAGTCTAATGAGTAAGCTGAGGTCTCCAATCGCTAGATTAAGCATGTTTGGGAGAAGACAGTGAATGTGATTAGGAAGGATTAGGCTATGAAGTTATATGATGCATTATGGGAATTTAGAACAGCTTACAAGACTATCTTGGAGATGTCTCCGTTCCAAATTGTCTATGGAAAATTATGTCATCTTCCTGTGGAGATTGAACATAAGGCATTTTGGGCGGTGAGAAAGCTGAATTTGGATATGCAAGAAGCGGGTGGCCTGCGGATGACTCAGATGAACAGACTTGAAAAGTTTAGAAATAGAGCTTATGAGAACTCACGGATCAGCAAGGAAAGAGTAAAGAAGTGGCATAATGAAAAGATTCATTTTAAGGAGTTCTGTGAGAAGGATGAAGTCTTGTTATTTAATTCTAGACTTAAACTTTTTCCTGGAAAGTTGAAGTCTAAGTGGATGGGGCCATTCGTGGTACATAAAGCTTGTGGTGGAGGTACATATGAACTGTTGGATAAGGATGAAAATAGTTTTGTGGCTAATGGGCATCAGATGAAGCATTATAGGTCGCCACAGGATAAGGATGTCCTTTTCGTTGATCACCTCCATTAAGCTGCTTTCCATCGAGCTCTAAGACGTTAAACATGAGCATTCCATCGTGACTCTCCGATATTAAACATGAGCACTTGTTGGGGGCATACCATCCTATTTTATTGCTTTAATTTGTTTGTTTGGTGTAGGAAATTTTATTAGGTGCTTCTTCGTCTATGGTATTCACTTTTTGCATAATTAATTTCTCACTTAGTTTGACCTAAGTTTGGGGGGCGGACATGAATTCCAATGTCTTGAAGCACCGATGTAAGTTTTCTTCACTTGTGTGTGATGCTTGGAGGTTTTTTTTTAGAATTTTTGGAATTTATTTCGAACTTTTGAATTTTTTTACAACTTTCCAAGTTTCTTCTTAGTCTTGTTTATTTTCTTAGATTTGGTGTGATTAATTTAGTGGTTGAATTTTTTAGTTTTCCTGATGAATTTAGTGTATTTGAGCTTAAATTGGATGAGAATTCGAAAAAATAGGTCGAAAAGTCAAAAAAGTGCCCAGGTGAGCGCTGAAAAGTGGCACGACTCGTGCCATACTTATGCACGAGTCGTGTCGAAGCTGATGGGCAGGGAGGAGCAGACGTGCCGCCGAACACGAAAGCTAGATGGCCGGCACGAGTTTTGGAGATTTGCGGCAAGACCACCGAGAAATGCCGGCACGTGTCGTGTCGGATGAAGAAGTAATGCACATTGGTTGGCGGTAGGTAAGATGGAACGAGTCGTGCCATTTTCGGCACGAGTCATGCCGAAGTCGCGCCAGGGCCAGGTCAGTTTTAAAAATTCTAATATTCGAACAATATGTTTATTTTCTCCACTGTACGCGCACAGGTCATTCTTTCTTTGGAATTTTCATCATTTTCTGTCCGTGAATCACCACCACACTCCACCCACTTCATTTCCCATACAGTTTAAACACTTTATACACTTGGATTGAGGATTAAAAAAGGAGGAATTAGGGTTCAAAAACCAAAATTGGGGAAAAAGTTTCAAAGTTAAAAATTTTCGTTCTTTCTCCAATAAAGTATGTTTTCTTCATCCTTTTGTTCTGAAATTTGAGTATGTGCATATTGGAAGCATGGGTAAGTCGACTCAAGTTGAAATTTTAAATTTTGAAGTGATTTCTCTTTGAGGCATTTTGTCAAACACCTCATGTGCGTACTGTTTTGCTTCAATTTCAAAGTTCTTTTCCTGGATTATTGGTTTTGTGTTGGTTAGTTGATACCCTTAGGACCTTATTTGTTGGTATTTAATATTTTTTACGGTTGAAACTAGTTGAGGCATGTTAGGATGTTGGTGTTTAATTTTTCTTGTGAAAGCATGCTGTTTTGTGTAGAAATTAACATGTTGGGTTTGATTTTTATAAGTTTCTGTTCCAAGTAGCTTAGAAACGTGAATAGTACTTTAGTGTGTTGTTCTTGGACTGTTTTGGTATGATTTAACTAGGAAGCAAGAATATACATGGTATGTTGATTTCGTGTGGAGTGATTTTAGTTTAGAATTGAGTCAAGTAGAAGCATTATTTTTGTTTTTGGAATTATTGCTTGCATCTTACTTGTAATGTTTGTAGGAAATAAAATGGGTGATGAATGGATGGATGAGCAAAAGCAAGATGAGATAGCTAGAATTAGAAGGAATAGAACTTCTCCTCGCCACCTTGGGATTTATTATCACGATTGGAAGGAAAATATTGTGAACTACATTCATTTGGAAAGACGTATAGTGCGTACGCGATATCATGATTAGGAAACCATGATCAAGATTGGTATTAAGCATGATGTAGATACCCTCTTCGATAAGGTGGGCATATTGGAGTTCATGAATACTCAAAGGCACACCACTTACGCGTTGACTATGGAGTTTTTCATGTCATACGAGGTCTATCGAGAGGAGAGTGACAGGATTCCCAGTGGATGTACTTTTATATTGAGAGGAAGGAGATTATGACAAGAAAAGTGCTGAACATGGGATTTGGATCTCCTTATAAGGCTAGTGATGAAATAGATGTTGCATTTGGCAAGGATGCTTTATGGAAGAGGATTAGCGGGAAGAATGAAGCTTTTGTACCCATGAAGTCTAAGTCTACTTGCATCGTTAGCCCGGTTCTCAGGTACATGATCAAGAGGGTTTTATCATATACCATCTTTGCAAGATATGAGGAGGGCCAAGTCAGATTAGAGGAGCTTTATGTACTTTGGTGCATGTGTGAGAAGAGATATTTTAACTTGGCTGCATTGATTATGGAACAGCTCTTTCACTTTGTGGACAAAAAGACTAGGTCTGTGATGATGGGTGGTATTATCACCTAGATAGCTGAGATCAAAGGTGTGCGCATTGATGGGATGAAGCTAGTTGGTAAAAAAGTGCCTGACATAGACGTGCAAGCTCTGAAGCATGCACGCTTCTTGAAGGAGAATGATGGCCAGCTTTTCTATGAGCATGGCAACCGTTCAATACCACTCCCCTGTGAGTAGTTGACGACGTTGACTGTTGAAGACAACTTCACTCTCAAGTCTTATTTGCACACTCATGTCTCGAGTGTCTTTTCTAAAAAGGGAGATTGGAAGAAGGTTATCAGGGAGCACAATGAACGAGCAGCAAATCCACAAGTTCAGACTGAAGCTGATTATGCTGATGCTGGTGGCTATGAGGATGAGATTATGTTTACCGAGGAGGACGCGCCGGAGATTTTTGGGACATATGATTCACAGTATCCTATTAGTGGGTATTATCAGGGCGGTCCATCTGGAGTAGCACCAGAACCATTTACACTGGGAACATCTACAGCTCCATCTGGAGCCGAGTATGGAGGACCTAGCACTTCTGCGGGTCCCATACCCCCTGACTATCATTCTTATTATGTTCCAAGTGTGCAGGATCTATGGGGAGAGATGTATAGGTACATAAATGATCAGTTTGACTCCATCAGACGTTCGAATGACCTTCAGTTTCGAACGTTATTCCAGGAAGTCAGGCGTTCTCGAAGGGAGACACATAGATAGATACAAAGCTTGAGAGATGAAGTCGAGAGCGCCGAGAGAGACGTGATTGATGGAGGATATAGCCCCTGTTTTAAACAGCCTTGTCTGTCGAGGTTGTATCATTCTATCTCTTCACTTTGTTTCTATTTTCTGTTTAGGCTTTAAGTGGAGTGATAGTTTGATAGGGTTGTTTCTGATGTATTTGTTTCTTCCATGTATCATTTTTGTCTTGATTTGTATTGTTGGATATTTGTGGGGGAAATTATATTGAGTTTATTGTCAAGTAGTTGAGGTACTTATGTTTAGGTTTCTAGTTGTGTGCTTATTATGATCTTATTTGTTAGATTTCTTCCAGAAATTCATATGCTCTTGAAATTGATGAAGGGACTGTACTTAAGTTATATTGTGATGTGAAGTTCTATGTGTACTTGTGGGATATTGCTTACCATGAAGAGTACTCTGTTACTTGATAACCATGTGAGATTTTGAGCCTATTATCGTGTACATAAACATATGATATTTCTTTCTGGTGAGTATCATTCTTGTGTGTGTTTCTAGAAATTGCCTTCTTGTCTTGCTTGAGATTACATGTTATGTTAGATAATGGGAGATGATTTTAGGATATTTTTTATTTTTATGAGTCACTTTACCAAATAATTTTATATCTGTAGTTAGCCCTTTTGAGCCTAAAAGCCTTATTTCTTTGGCAACCTACAAAGAAAGCCACTTTGATATCCTATTTGAGCCTTAAATTCCTAAATTTAGTAGAGAATTAAATCTTGTCAAAGTGTGTGAATTGATTTTTATGGAGTTTGGAAGGAATAAAATATTTGGAGTTGAACAAGTGATTATGAGCTAAAAATTATGAGCTGAAAAATAAATTGCTTAGGGGTAGTGCCCGAAACTAGTACCGCGAGATGTTAGAGGTAGTGCCCGAAACTGATACCTCGAGAAAAGAAGAAATAAAGAAAAGAGAAAGAATGTTGTGCTTGAGGGAAATGAGAGAAAAGAAAATTAGAAGAGCATGAAGCTGGATAGCCTTGAAGTGTAAAAATCTACAGTACAAAAGATCTCCGGTTTTAATTCTCTACTAATTGAGTCACTTTATCCATATGTTTCCTACCCTTACCAAAGAGCCGACATTACATCATATTAAAAGTCCTTTTTGATCCCATTGTCAAATAATACTTTTAATGGTGGAGAGTTTGAGATGTTTGGCAAGCTTATGGTTATGCATGCACTTGAATTGAATTTGAGCATAAACATCATACCCATAAGTGTACATCTTTTACACTTGAGTGCGAGTTATATACTTCCCGTGAGAATAAGTTGATGGAGCATTTTAATTAGTAGTAATTGTCTTAACTTGTATATTATGAATGAATTATTGCATGTAATGAGAGTTGCATAACCAGAGTTAATGACAAGTGTCTTTTGAATGGCCTAGTTGTCATATCCTTTGTTTTCCCTTAGATTTACACACTATCTTTCTTCTTCTTTGTTATTTTTTATTGTTCGGGGACGAACAACTTCTTAAGTTTGAGGGTTTGATTAGTGTGAAAATCTGCGTGTTTTATGGTCCGATTTAGCACTGTTTTGTAGTATTTATATCCGTATTTGAGCACCTTATAGTTAAATTGCTTATATGTGTATTACAGATGCATGTGAGGTGTTATTTCGTGTTTTAGGTGGAAAACAAGGTTAAAAGAGCAAAAACAAAAGTCGAGAGCGAAGTCGGGAACGAAAGAAGCCGACACGACTCGTGCTGGCTAGGAGGGAAGTCGTGCTGCACGATGTGCTGGCACGAGCGCCTGGTGTCGCCGAGACCTGCAGAGCGCGAGCTGCCGAGAGCTACCGAGAGTTGCCGCCCATGCTGGCAAAACATGGCGACGCCCGTGCCACCTAGCTGCCGAAGAATCTCTCAAGCTACCAGTCGCCCGTGCCACATTTGGCACTACTCATGCCAATGCCTAGCGAGCCTAGTTTTGTCGTTTCGTCATTTTTTGGTCCGTTCGTATTTTTAACGTAAAAAAGCCCACTTTTGAGTAAGAATTCGAGATTTTTATAGTCCTCAACTATAAAAGAGACAATTTAGGATTTTTATTCATAACTCTCCACAACCCTACATACTTTTCCATACCCTTTCACTGCCACCATATCGAAATCAAGATTCACCAACCCATGCACCCATCCCGAAGAGTTCATCAGTGTTGTTTACTTGAGAAGGAGAACAAGAAGGTTCAGAATCACGGAGGAAAGAACGGAGAATCACGCCACATCTAGGGTTTTTCTTATTCTTTCTTTTAAACTTTTGAATTATAAACCTATGGCTATGCCTTCATACCTAACCATGTGTGTTGCCTGTAACACCATGGGCTAGTACTTCTTAGATAATGCTAGGTTTTGAAGGTTGAATTAGTTTGAATTGATGATCTAGAATAGGTTGGACACTTGCAGTATACTTATTCCCTTACTAATGCTTTGAATTTAGACTTATGATTTTGTCTTATATGATCTATCCTCTTGCATGTATATGTCATTATCTTATGAATATTTATGTTTGTTGCTTGTTTTATATAAGAATTATATTTGTCAACTTGTTATGGGTAAAAGAGATCTAACCATATAACCTGAATTCATTAGAATAATTAATATTGGACACTTATTATATCTATTAATTACCATTCTGTAAGATTTGATTTCTTAGATTGTTAGGTGGGAATTGGGGATTAATTCTTAAGTACTTATAAAGGGAAATCTAATGCTCTAGCCTATTAGGAATTTTGCATGAAGTACCTAAAAAGATAGTAGAAATTATTCTTCTGCATCTGATGGTTTAAACCAGGTTTATGTGTTAACTTTACTTTAAAAGAGGGATTTAACATAATTAAGTGATTGCTTTCATAAGAACTGCAGAGATTCTAACCGATTGTCTAGTGATTTGATATGGCCGATTTAACTAGATTTCCTAGTGCTATCTAACTTCTCTCTTGAACACTTCTATATTTAATTTTATCTGCTATTTTGTTATTTTTAGTACTTATTTTCTGCATCTTTAATTTAGGTAATACTCTTAAAATACTCAGATTTGTCTTAAATTAGAATAATCATAATTAGATTAAATAATTAGTTTAGAATTATTATGTGGTTCAATATTTTTACTTGGTCACACACTGAACTACAATTTATTCCATACATTTGGGGACACATGCAAAAAGGTGAACAAGCATAAATAAATTATAAAATATGTTATGTGAGTTAGGTGTGGGTGGTAATTTTGAAATTAAGATAAATTTTTAGTTGTTGGTTGATGTAAAGTTTCCTTTTTTGGGTGGTGGAGATAAGTGTGGGACGGACGAAAACAGAAAGTGTGAACATAAGTTTGGGACGGAATGAGTATAATTTTTTATTAAATATTACTCACTGTCTCAGGAATATATGCATGTATTTGGTGACACAGTTTAAGAAAAATATTTTTTTTGTTTTAATGATGCATGTAAGAAAGAGAAGGGGTGTTTTGAATATTGAATAAAATAAAGTGTATGGTATAGTTGACTTTGAGTGTGTAAAATAGTTACTTTGAATAGATTGTTTGTAAAAGAAATGTGACATTTTTGTACTCCCTCTGTCCCATTAAAGATGTAATATTTGTTAGGCACGTAGATCAGATTAAGCGGTTCGGATCTCTTGTTGGGTTGAGAATATAATATTTTAATGTGTAGTGGCCGGAGAGTTATATTAGTGGTGTGTTGGCCCTTATGAATATATTAATTATTTTTGTGTGGGTCTCATGTACCTAAAAGGAAATGTGACCACTTTTGTAGGACAACCCAAAAAAGAAAGTGACACAACTTCGATGAGATGAGATGGAGAGAGTAATATTTTAGTATTGTAAAATTATTGATATGGTGTATTATTGGTGTGTCACTTTATCTAACAACCTCAACAGTTATTTTAATTTTAAATTTTTCACTCCTTTATCATGCACATATTATTATTTTATACTCCCTCCTTCCATCCCCAATCTATCCGTTTACTTTTTACGCTGAATTAAGGAGTATTGTTATTTAATGTGTAGTGAGTAGTTGTATTGGTGAAGTGTGTAGGTCCCATATTTTAATTGTATTAGTGGGTCCCATGTGTCTAGAAGTGAAAATGGATAGATTAAGAGTGGACGACCCAAATGGTAAAATGGATAAATTGACAGTTGACGGAGGGAATATTTTTTATTACCTAAAAATGATAAATACTCTCTAAAGTCAATAAAATTACTCAAAAAGTGTAATTTTTTTTAACAACGTGGAATAATAAATTTAAAAAGTATTATGCTACGGATGGAGTATTACTTTCTATCCAATTTACAAAAAATTCTGGTGTCCCACGCAACGGTTTTTTATAAAATTAAACTTGGAGTGGTGTTAAAAGGAATAATTCGCGCCTCATAAAAATTAATGAAATGACCTTTCTATTTTACTCCCTCCGTCTCAGAGAAGTTAGGTATAATTTTTTTTGAGTACGGAGATTAAGGAATATAATAATTTAATGTAAAGTTAAGTAAAGTGAAGTGAGAGAAATAATATTTAATGTGTAGTGGGTAGTTGTATTAGAGGTGATATGTGGGACCATGAGAATAGATTAATTTTTTTTTGTGGGTCTCATATATTAAAAAGGAAATATGTCAACTTCAATGAGACAAATCAAAAAGGAAAATGTTTCAACTTGGATGGAGGGAAGGGAATACTTGGGATTGTATTTACACAAGCAACCACTGATGCGTGGACCCCACGGCAATTTATAAGCTCTGCAGTTTGATAGAAGGGAAGGATGACAGTAACACTAAGCAGTGACATCTCCAAGTGAAAGCTTGTTAAATTTCATCAATGGCTTCCTCCACAGGTACTTCATTTCATTTATTTCACACACCTTCTAAACATAATCACTTAATAAACTCCAATATTTTCCAGGTAGAGAGTTCAGCAAGTATTTGCCGCTGTACAACGCCGCCGTGAGCGGCGACTGGGACACAGCAAACGCCCAATTCTTCGAACGAAACGCAGGCGAAACCGAAGCCATCATCTCCTTTGACCACGAGACGGCTCTCCACGTGGCAGCGCAGAGCGGAAGAGCAAATGATTTTGTGCGGAAGCTGGTGGCGGCGATGCGGCGGGAAGCGCTGGCTCTCACGGATCGGTACGGATACACCGCCCTACACAGCGGTGCTAAGGTTGGTAACACGGAGGCTGCGAAGGCTATGGTGGCTAAGAATCCAGATCTGGTGTACATGTTGAGCGGTGGTGGGCTGCTGCCTGTTACTGTGGCAGCGGCCTACTGTCAGAAGCATACACTGCAGTACTTGATATCAGTGTCCAAGCCAAAGGTGGAGCACTCCCCTTTTGAAGGACACTTAGGGATTGGCCTCTTGATTGCAGTTATTGGATCTGAGTTCTTTGGTGAGTTATCATAAGAGTTTGATATACACTGTGCATACATTTTTATTAAATACTCCATCGTAACCAAAGTATTTCATACTTTCCATCCGTCCCTCAAACTATTTTACACTTTACTTTTACTAAATTTGGTAAAAATATATTAAAATAATACACAATTTTTATACACATCTCAATATAATACTTACTTTTTCATATCTTCCAACAACTTTATACATCTTTTTCATAACTTTATACACATTTTTCATTAAATCAACTAAAATATATATTCTCTTTCTTACTTTATATATAAAAATACAAAATTTTCTTAAACTCCGCGCACACTAATACGTGAAATACTTATTGGGACGGAGGGAGTAGTGTCTATATATACTTAATTTCATACTAGTATTTTTATAAGAAACTAATAGTAGAAAATTCGAAACAAAGTGTAGCATAATTTTTCATTATTAAATAGTGTATATATATATATATATATATTTATTAATAAATTATATAGTATTTTCAAAAGAAATTAACAGAAAATTAAATAACAAAGTGTATACTATATTTTTATTAATTAGTGCTATAAGTTTTTTAAATTAGGTGAATAGTGCACTCATAATTTGTGTCTTGATTGCAGTTATTACATCTGAGTTGTTTGGTGAGTTATGAAAAATTCTTTAATACGAGAGGACACGTGTCGTTAGCATAATGGTCCCAATTTTATTTTTAAAAAAAAAAATTTGTATCCTATAAAATTATAAAATTGCAAATTCAATTGCTCTAAAAATTTGACGTTTCTCTCATGTCGCCATCAAATTTTGTCATCTTCTATTTCATTTAATTAAATTGTAAATGTGGCACCAAATCTACCATAAAATTTAACAAAAAATTCTTTAACACTAAAAGAAAAAGTATTTGAGACCATTCTGCAGAACTTGCATGCGGACAAAAATGTTAATTTCTTTATTTCATACATTGTGTTTAATGACATTGGTTGATACGTGATATCCTATAATTGCTATTGGTGTTTGTTTTGTGAGATGTTGCGTTGGATTTGGTGGACAAGCATTCCAATTTGGCACGATTAAGATCGGGTGGTAGATGTGCTCTGTCATACATGGCTGAAATGCATTCTGTATTCCCAAGTGGACAAAGTTTTAGCTGGTGGGAGAAGTTCATCTACCATCGTAAGTATAAGTATATATTATAGCACACCTAAAGCTTATATATTTGTTTTGAAATATTAGTAGTAATTCTTTACAAATTCAACATGTAGATTTAGTGTTTTGAACTCTTGTCTGATTTGGAGTATCTTTAATGTCTTATTTAAAGGTATTCCTCTCAAAAAGCATGAACCAAAATCAGCTGAGAATGACGTAGAAAAGAATACTCCAGCTTACAAGAAAAGCTCCACCTCATTTAACTTGTGTACAGTGGGGAAACAATTTGAATCAATGATTTGGGAAGTTGTGCAAACATTAGGTACGTATATAATAATTGGATATCAAATGTGGATAATGTTTAAATTTCAACTGCTTGTGATAATGTTCAAAATATTTATACATCAGTGCCTCGAGTGAAGGAGATAAGGGATAAAAAATGCATGCACAAACAAGCACTCGAACTAGTGAAATGTCTTTGCCAAGAAATGACATGTTTATCCGAAAACGAAGGTTGGATTATGCTGGGAGATTCGATCACCCGAGCTGCAAAGCACGGGATCAGTGAGATAGTGGAATTGATCATGGAGATGTTCCCTGTGGTAACTGGCTTTGCGGATAGCAGTGGAGGCAACATCATGCACCTGGCAGCTAGTAATCGCTTCGAGAATGTTTTCAACCTCACTTATAGCATGAGTGACCGCAAACATCTGTTTTCCAATGGTGTGGACTTCAATGGCAACAACTTGATGCATATTTGTGCTCTACTTGCCCCTCCCGACAGACTCAATCTTGTTCCTGGCGCTGCGTTGCAGATGCAGCGCCAGTTACAGTGGTTCAATGTATGTAACATCTTTCACTAAATTCTGAGTTAAATGCAGCTCATAGTTTTTTTGAGTAATTTGGGATGAAAATCGAAGTTAGCAAAAGTAATGGGACTTTAACTCGTTTTTAATTAAATGTTGATATTATTGATCAGGAGATGGAGAAATTTGTTCCTCCTTCACGCAGAACGTGGGCAAACAAAGACGGCAAAACTCCCAAAATGCTATTCACAGAGCAACACCAGAAGTTGAAAGCAGAGGGGGAGAGGTGGATGAAAGATACAGCCAACGCGTGCAGTATTGCAGCTGCACTCATCACCACCGTAGTGTTCGCTGCAGCCTTCACCCTGCCAGGCGGCGTCTCATCCGAAACCGGCTTCCCCGTCTTCTCCCACAAGCCAACCTTCGTCCTGTTCGCCATCACAAACGCCGTTTCCCTCTTCACCGGCATCACTTCTCTTCTCATGTTCCTCTCCATCCTCACTTCCCGTTATGCAGAAGCAGATTTCCTGCACCTTCTGCCCAAGAGATTGAGCATAGGCCTTCTCACCCTCTTTGTATCCATCACCTTCATGCTCGTCGCCTTCAGTTCAGCATTGTATCTCGTGTTTAGCACTAAAGTTGCCTGGTTTCTTTTGCCGGTGGCGGCGTTTGCGTGGCTGCCGCTGACGTCGTTCGCGCTGCTGCAGTTTCCTCTTCTTGTGGACGTCTACTATTCCACCTATGGCCCTGGTCTTTTTGGTAAGAAAAATGATCGTTTTTTCTATTAGTGCTTGGTCAGAGTTTTGGTTTGGATAATAATGTGTTAATTTCAATTATTAAATTAAAGTATAAAAATTTCCAAACAAACACTTTACCAATTCCAATTAATACTCTCTCCTACATATATTGTTGGGCTTGCCTGCATGTCCACCGAAAGAGAATTTGTTGGGTTTGCCTGCATGTCCATCTGCATCACTAAAGGCTCAACTTGTTCGTAAACTACGATTTCTTGCCAAAAATGCCTGGGCCATATGTTGAATAGACGACATCTACAACAAGGGGAAACTGTAACACCACGAAAGAGGTTACAGCATTTCAAACTTGTAATAGAGAATTGGGTATCAGATTTAAAACCCATTGAAAGCTTTCAGCTTCTCGTGTTCATCAGTGAATATCTCATGCGGAGTTTTGAGTGTGTCCTTATGCCATTTCCTATTTCCACTGCCATATGAGCAAAGTGTCACAAAATTAATTACTCAATTTAAAATTAATTTCAGAGGAATACCTTCAAAGCATAGTGTTTGAATATGTAAATATATGTCAAAATTAAAATAAATGTTGTCATGTAAATAAGGCACCAAAGTTTTGTGACGCTATTCGCCTTCCCTGCCACAACTGCCGCATGTAGAACCGTTTCTAAATTGTCACCAACACGATATTTCAGAGCTTCCCTACCATATATATCGAGTAAAGGTACTGCACTTTCCCAGTCACCTCTGAGTGCTACTTTGTACAACCTATAACGATCTATATCTCCTGTTTTGGAATATACAGATGATCAGTTTGACACAAACAATTAGTATATCTAATGGGTATCATCAATTGATTAAATTATATATACCTTAATTATACCATCTATTGAATTCCATGTTGTTATGTAGATATTTGAGAATAAATTTATCAAACATGATCGATAGGAAATTCTTATTGGATATGTTAAAATGAGAATTTTTTAATTTCGATAGTATAGTCCTTAGAAATGAAGCACCACAATAGTATTGAGTACAAATGAGGAATTGTATCAAGTGTGTGCTTTTGTTACCTTCTAAATCTCTAATTTTCCAGTGTAAAAAATACAGTTATTGAGTTAGTAGAATTTCGACTAAAATTTCTACTCTAAACTCAATCGGGAAGAATTATTTATTAGAAAGATTGTACATGTTCGTTAATTGCAAGTATACTCGCTATTACACCAAACACTAGACGATCACGCTATTTGTTAGGTATTACCGTGATTAGTACATTCTTGAAATTATAAAGATTATCTCAACTTCGCTTGGTACGAATTCCTCAATTGGAATGACAATGGGTATCATTAAGGAGTGAAATGATGGATGGGAAGTAATTAATGAATAAATGGGAGTGATTGAGGAATTTTGATTCCCACTACACCAACCAATCATCAACAATATGAATCAATATAGATATGTTTTCATTTCCTCCTCCCACTATCCCCAACCAAGCAGCCCCTAACATTAATCAATATAATAATTCTTATTTATAAGTAATTATAAGTGTTTTAAATCTACGGCTAAGATTAATCAATATAATAATTGTTATTTATAAGTTATTATAAGTGTTATAAATCTACAGTTGCAATTAAAGGTGAACCTTAAAGATCACGCCTTAAAATAGACTAACGATTTTTATCAATCGGTTCAGTAGTTAAGTTGTTAGCTACAATTAAATAAGTAAATAGTAAATTATCAACACCCCCTCGAGGTTTGTCCAAACTACCAAATAAACCTCCTAATTTGAAAAACTATCGATTACCCCCTTTTAGTTTTATTTTTATCTAAACATTGACAACAATACTCTCTCTTAAAGTAAAGAGTCAAGAAAATGACATCAAATACCCATTTAATTTGTGAATTAAATATTTAAGCCTAATCATATTTCTTATTAAATCATTCAGCGGATGTGCATTCAACGGCTTTTATTGTTCATTGCAAGTTATTTGTATTTGATTCGAATGTTTGTTGTTTGTAAGCTTCAAGTATGAGTTAAGCAGTGCAATTGCTACATCTCACTTTGTTTTTATTTATTTATTTAATTATATTGAATATCATGCAATTTGATTGAGGTACTGGAATATGCACTACAAAAAACTATTTTTTACAAACAGAATATTCCATTGGTAAAAGTCTTAATTGTTAAATTGGCTTACCAACGGATTAGCAACGGATTCCATTGGTAAAATTCATTTGTTAAAGTGGTAGTTGATAAATTTTTAGCAACGAAAAATCAATTTTTTTGGTAAATAATTTCATTGGAAAAATGGTGGTTGGTAAATTTTTAGCAACGAAAAATCAATTCCGTTGGTAAATAATTCCGTTGGTAATCCGTTGGTAATTTAAATAATAATTTCTTTGGTAATCCGTTGGTAATTACTAACGGATTGAATTCCGTCTCTAAAATAGAGAATAAATCCGTTGGCATTCCCTTACTAAAATAAAATTGTCATTTTTGTTGCTAATCCATTGGTAATTCCCAATGCATTGAATTTCGTTAGTAAATTCGGTTGCTAAAAATTAATTTTTTTTGTAATGATGGTTGGGCTGTGCTTATAAGGAGATACGTGAATTAAGATTTAATAAAATTAGAAAGATCAAAACCAAGGTTATCGTAATCCAAAGCTAGACCATTATATTTATCGTAAAGAAATTGAGTTGTTTAATATGAGAGTGCTCGTGAAAATGGAATTAGTATATAATGAATTATTTGATTAGGGATATGATTAGAGTTAAAAATATCTTTAATTCACAGGTTATAATATGAGTATTGATGTCTTTTTTTTTTTCGCTCTTTATTTTAAAAGAATGTATTTTTGACGATGTTCAAATCAAAATACAAGTCAAAAGGAGGACAAAGGGAGTGTAGCTTAGAGGAGATTGTGCTAACTTAAGAAATAAACTCATGAGAGCTATTAAGATATGTTTTAACTTAGAGATGTTAATGTGTATTAAAGAAAGTATACATAGAGATCGTGGGAGAGTTTTGATATGTTTACATTTGCCATCCAAACTGATGTACTGTGTATATTCTCATTACCAATTTTTATCAATAATATATTTATTTTGCCGTTCAAAATACAAGTTAAAAGGGTTAATAGGTAGTTTTTCAAATTA
Organism: Pogostemon cablin; assembly: GCA_023678885.1. Classification (NCBI taxonomy): domain Eukaryota; kingdom Viridiplantae; phylum Streptophyta; class Magnoliopsida; order Lamiales; family Lamiaceae; genus Pogostemon; species Pogostemon cablin. The sequence continues at coordinate 15,011,498 of CM042978.1, read as the reverse complement.
TAGGATTTATTTAATAGTTTGAACAAACTCGAGGGGGTGTTGGTAATTTACACATAAGTAAATTATTTAATTAAATATGATATTAATTTGTTTAATATTATTAAAAGAAATAAATAAATTTTATTGATTGATTATTATTTGGGATTCTTTAAGATAGATTAATTAGATCCAATGAGATTAAAATTATTTTTATTAATCTCATTAATAATTTAAGGGAGGAGAATTATAAAAAGAATTGGTAAAAAAATGTTAGTAAGACTAGTTGAGAATTTACGTCTAAATTGATATATAATTAAATGAAATTACGATGGAATTGTATGAATTTATAAATAAATGGAATAGAAAGGGGAAAACTCATTAATGAAATCGAAAATAAAATAGAGAAGGAAAATGAATGATTAAAAATTATAGGAATTATTATTATTAGATACAGTTTTTATAGGGATATTATACATTGTATATAATTTAATACTATCAACTACAAAAATATTTAAAATTACATCTTTAATCTTAAATAGAATTCCAATCATCAACATATATGGAAATCCCATGAAATCCTGCGTTTGTTTCATTATTCAAACAAATGTTTTCCTACTTCCATTAGCTTACTGAAATAGGTACCTAGTTTTGAAAATTTGTAAATGAATTTACGATTAATCATGCACTTAATTAAATTAGCATACACTGAAAAAGAAAACATAAAAACTAAAATTATACTCCCTCCGTCCCACTAAATCGTTCACCTTTACTATACCACGAATATTAAGAAATATTATTTTTTGACTAACTTTATTGACTTTTAGAGGTAATTTGGTATTTTTAGGTAATAAGTATAAATTATGTTGTGTTTGGAAAGAAAGGATGTCATTTTTTAAATTAATGTGTACTGTTGAGGCGTTGGATTAGAATGATATTTCCCTCTTTGAGGTTAACAATTATATAAAACGAACAAATGAGTAAAGAGTGAACGATCTTCAGGGACGGAGGGGTATTAGAAAATATAAAAAAAAATTAAAATTATATTTCCTGCATGTAAATATTTAGAATATTCCTTTAAAATGATATTCTGCAGTTTTTTATTGAACACCAAAATATTCATTACGAATTTACAATTTTTATTTTAATATTGAACACCAAAATATTTCTGATCGATACATAACATTTGAACATTGAACACCGGAAATTTTGAACATTAAACACTAAGAATTTATTCTGCAGATTATTATTGAACACCAACATATTCATTACGAATTTATGATGTTTGTTTAATATTGAACCCCAAAATATTTCTGAATACATAACATTTAAATGTTAAACACCGAAAATTTTGAACATTAAACATGCAAATCGAATCTTCATTCTTAAATTTAAAGTCGCCGAAAGTTTCAAAGAATGGGGATTGAAATTGAACACAAGATTTTTAAACCTATTTTTTAATCTTTGACCATTTTTTATAATTGACTAATCTCCAACATATTTCCTATTTTCATAAAGAAATTAGTGGGTAAATAAATTTTTGAATACAATTAAAGTACTTAAAATAGGATTAAAAGTGGTAATTAATGAGTTCAATTTGTAGTGATTAGTAATATAATTAGAATATTGTTCCTAGGAGTAATATAGGTACATAAAATATAATAGAACCAAAATTATAATGGTATTAATAGCATTGGGATAGTTACTATCAGGTATATTAGAATCTCTTTAATTATTATGAGATACAAACATACCAAAATATTACTACTAACTATATAAATATATAGTGATATTTCAATACTACCTTTACAATGTGCTGCACATAAATGTTTGTGTGCAGTATAAAAATTTGTGTATAGTAAAAAAAGTGGGTTTGGTGGTCGGCTGGCCGACGATCGGTCCGGCGATGGGTGGTTGAGGGGTTTAGGGTTTGTGGTTTAAAAGTGTATAAGATTATAATGAATTAATTTAGTATTTTATTTTAATATTTTGTATGTTAGAGTAATTTTTTTTAAATCAATGTATTTCATATGGGTACAAAATATATACCTATTAGTAATTTTTTCGTTTAGGAATAACTCGACTAATCTAAAATATGTCCCTTAATTGTTCTAATCAAATTAATGGTATTTTTTTATATTTAATTTTATTTTAAATTATATAGAAATATAAAATTAATTATAATATATAAATGAAAATTTCATACATTTAAATAATTATATGAATAAAAAATTTTATTAAATTAAAAATAAAATAAAAAATTCACACTCCATATTTAAAAAAAAAAATGTATATTGTTTAGAATAAATATTGAATTAATTATATATTTTTCTTATTAAAACTTCACATAATTTAAATTATTTAATATTTTTCACTGAATTAGTATATTGATATATATAATTTTTTTAAGTTATATTTTAAATAATTTAATGTTTATTTTTTTAATAAATAATTTATTATTTAAGTTCTAAATTAAAATTTTGTTTGTTATTTTTATAATTAAAAATTGAGATGTGGTATAATAAAAAAGAGATATTTTTTTGTAAGACGGGTATTTGTGAGGTGGATTGTGAGACGGGTCGACACATTATTAAAGTATACTCGTAGTTCTTTTATACATAAATTATAGTATTGATACTTAAAGTGTATTTGTAATAAATCGTACTATAATACTTTAAAAATATACTTTAATTCATTAGTCATCATATTTTAAAAAACATTCTTTAACTATAAATTAACATACTTTACCTATATAACGAACGTATTTTAACAAAGGGTTGACCCGTTTTACATAATTAGCATCTCACAAGAAAATTTATCTAAAAAGAATACTTCCTCCGTCCCACGGCAAGGGTTGTTTTTGTTTTTTGGCATGTGGATTAAGGAGTATTATTATTTAATGTGTAGTGGGTAATTGTATTAGTGGGAGTGTGGGCTCCATATTTTAATTGTATTAGAAGGGGTGTGAGTCCCATGTGTGTAAAAAGGAAAGGTGACCCTTTGGATGGGACAACCAAAATGGCAAAAAACAACCCTTGCCGTGGGACGGAGGAAGTATAAATTGTACCATATATAAAGATAAGGAATTATATATATATATATTCATTTATTCAACACTGGATCCGTAATTATTTCGAGCTCCCAAATGAAATACTCTCTCTGTCTCATGTTAAATTTCACACATTATATTTTCCATCTCATATTAACATATTAAATTTATCACTCCTCAATCCTAAAAATACATTTTAAAATAAATTTATCAATCTCACCTAACACACATAATATATTTTATAATTTATTTACAGGGAGAATTTTTTTAATATAAATTTTACAGTTGAAAATTAATATCCATACTTTTGTTTAGAGATTATTAATTCTACCCAATATCACTTCTTTTCCTCCAAACCCTTCTCCCCCCACCAGTTGCTATCGTCCCTACAAAAAACTATTTTTTTTACCAAAGGAATATTCCGTTGGTAAAAACCTCAATTCCATTATTGAATTAGTTTATAAACGGATTAGCAACATAACGAAATCTGTTGGTAAATTTCGATAGATAAAGTGGTGGTTGGTAAATTTTTAGCAACGAAAATTCAATTCCATTAGTAAATTATTTCGTTGGAAATCCGTTGTTAATAATTACGTTGGTAATTTATATAATGATTCTGTTGGTAATCCGTTGGGAATTACCAACGGATTGAATTCCGTTGGTAAAATAGAGAATAAATCCGTTGGCATTTCATTCCTAAAAGAAAATTTTAATTTTTGTTACTATTCCGTTAGTAATTACTAACAGATTGAATTCCGTTAATAAATTTCATTGTTAAAAAATAATTTTTTTATAGTGGTCGCCGTCACCGCCCTAAATCCTAAACCGCCGCTGCCCTAAATCCCAAACCCTAAATTGCCGCCGCCCGTCGCCCTAGGTGGCAAAATTGATAGGTTGAAATGAGGGACAATAGAGTCCAAAAAGTGTCCTCAATTAATAACGTAAAATAATTAAGTTTGATGATGGTTGATATTAATTTTTCACTCTTCATGCTGGCTAATTTTAGATATTGACACTTATTTATAACCTAAAATATTACATTATCCTAAAAATAAATAAATAAAGTTAATTAAAAGAACAATATTTATTAAACTCCGTATCCACCTTTCAAAGTAATTTGAAACGGAGGGTGAAGTATATGATATGCATAAGTATGAATTATTGTATGGATGCGGTTATTTATACCTCGAAATAATTATATATACCTCCTATTTGCACCCTAATTTAATTATAATTGTTTAAATACACACCAAAATTTAGACGTTTCTAACCTTTATAATTAATAATACTCCATATTTCTATAACCCACCTCTTCAAACCGAGCGATAAAAATCTTTTCTTTCATTCTTTATCTAAATTTTCATTTTCTCTAATTTGTCTTTTCAATTTGTTCACGTTCTTTGGATGAAAAGAGAAAATAATAAAAGTTAGGCATTGGAATGTGAAAGAATTGAAGACATTAATGGATCTCCTCTCGTAGAATTTATGGCCAGAAAAAAACAAAGATAGTACAACTTTAATCAACCAAAAGCCGGATTCCACTGTCAACCACATGAATTGATTGAAGAAACTATACAGATAAGATATTGATCTGATTAATTTCCTTCGACACTGCTTACTAGATGAATCTTGTGAAGAAGATGGGGTTGTTGTCGGTTGATTAGCTGTTTTATGTGTGACGGAAGAACATCGGCTTTGTTAGTATAATGCAATCCTTTTAAGTCAATTTCCTTTGTTGTTCTTGTGGATTGAATTGAACATCTTGCTAGATAATGTTAAATAGTTATATTAATCCTCAAAATAGCCATGGATGATAGAGAGTTTGGAGGAGATAGCAAATTCCCAGCGGTGAAGTGGTTAGGAATTCGCGGAATAAGGAAAAAGAAAAATGATATGGATTACTGGGTATTTATATATATATTATTGTCTTTTAAGAATAGGGTAACTTCTGATTAATTTTTTGATATTAAATCCTAAATAATTGACCTATTCGTTTTTAGTATCAAAAATTTCCTTAGTTACCGTTCGGAGACTTATACGGGCGTTGCTAAAGACATAGTATCAAAAAAAATATTTGCCGCTAAATGTATATAATAGCATAAAAAAAAATTATTTGCCACTAAAAGTAAAATCTTTAGTAGAGGAACTTGTTATAGTATCAATTTGTATCAAAAGTAACGAATACTAATAACTATGCATTAACATCACATAATATTTTTGATATTAGTAACTAATGGTATAAAACGTAAACAACCGATGCTATAAGATCTATGGTATCAATATTACGGATACGAAAACTCTATATTCTATCACAAAGAATTCCTGATTTCTATTTTAAAACCTAATTCATGCATTTATAAATGAATCTAATAAATACCTTTAAAATATTTAAAATTATAAATACAATTAATAAAAGATCATTTATACATTGTATTTATAAAAGATCATTTATACATTGTATTTATATCAGTTATTCGTCAACAAATGAGAGGTAACAGTAGACAGAATGATTAAAATAATACAATAACAATTCCTACTTCCCAGAGTTAGTGATTGCTCTTCATTCCAACCATTTTCAAGTGTAATAAGTCTCGGTTCCAGTCATCACTCATCGACAAACAAAGGCGTAGAGAAGGCTCCTGCATGAACAAAATAAATAAAGAACTGGACAATCAATAATGATTTTTTATTCAAGTTCAAGAATGCAATTTAATTAACCTCAGCCGCCTCTCCACTAACTTTCACTATAAGACTTTAACACAATATATTTTCTTCCACTAGTCACTAACTCTTACTTGAATATTTGGGCAATCTTTTAAATTTCAAATTCCAGCCTTGGAGTTAGGGTTCTTGCCAACTTGATATCCCCTGGATTAAACCTAGAGTATGTATAAGTTAATCAAGATTAAGCATGATGTATGATGTTTAATAAGTATCTTATCTAGTAATCAAAAGAATATTACTATATATATGTTCTTGATGAGAATGCAGTGCTGCATAGACCTTCTAGACCATATCCCACGTCAGATAGTTTGAATTAAGCTCAATATTTGCTAATAGACAACAACTAGCAAATGCACAAACTAATTTCTTCTTCTGCTATAAAAAGAAGCATGATGAAACGAATTTCTGATAAAAATAACATAGCTTATGATTAAAAAAACCTTCTCATAAAAGTAAAAACTCCTCAGTGCTAAACCTTGATTACCACAATATCCAACTAAATACTGCAGTTATTACAGACAGAAACACGCACACTCGTCCATAGTCCATCACTTCAATCACAAGTACACTTATTAATCTAGCGCATTCTTATACTTAAAATATTGAAGATCACTATTACCTGAAGCTTCTGCCCATAGATCAAGATTGTCTTTAAGGATCTGCAGAAGTGTTTTGCTCTCTTTATTTGGATGCTCATTGTTTGAGATCATCTCATGAATTGCATCATTAATTGCTCGATTTCCAACAATGTGCGCCCTGAAGAAATTGGTACAACATCACAACATTATTGGATCTTATGGCGGATCTAGATTTAATAAAGTTAACCACTTAATGGTGAAGTACCTTTGAAATGAGTTCAAAATCTATAGAATTGAGAGATTCAAAACCGACCCCAGTCAAACCGGATGCGAACATGTTAACTCTGCCTCAGCTCTGTCCATGGCAGCCTGCATGAAACAAACCAGAACTAAGAATTATATCCATTCTTATAAGATCAATTCATTTTTAAAAAATTTAAACAAAGCACACCTGATATGCATTGAGAGACAGATCAGCAATCTCTTAACTGAAAAAAAAAGTGGTGCTCCTAGGATATAGAGTAGCATGAGTTTTCCAACAACACGAGATAATATAAAGGTACTTAGGCAGTATAATTTAATGGTACTTTCACAGAAAAAATTAGTAGAAAGATATAAGGATACCCTCAAAGATTTGTTTCCCTCCAGTCCTTTCGCCAACGCAGCTGCACCAAGCGGACCGCCATAATTTCTACTGCAATGAATCGATAGACATGCATTTATCAGAATCAAGATAAAACCAGCATTATGCAAATTCAGAGAAAAACATTACTTGAGGTAAATCGAGAGGACATCTATCCAATATTAAATATATTCATCTTTCCCAATGGATCAGAAGAAAAATGAGTTGCAGATTCAATTAAGAAACTTCAGGGGTCAATTGTAGGACATGAGAAATATCATACAAGATGTATGTATAATGTCTCAACTCTCGGTTATGTCTTACCTTGACTCCATCATCTCCAATAGGGTTTCCCGATAAATTAAGAGATTTCAGTGCAATGTTTGATTGCAAAATCCCATTGAATGTCTTTATTCCTTTGGCTGTAATCCCAGTAGTGGCAAAACGCACTTCTTCAGCAGTTTGAAAACAAGACCAACAGGGAGTAAACAGAGGCCAAAGAAAGTTGTCAGTATAGTTTGAAGACTTGCACAAAATTAGAAAATTTCTAATACCTTACTTGATTATATGCTAAGCTCTCAGCTAGGAAAAATAGCCTTTCATCTCCGAAGTTGCGACCTATTACGAACATATATGATTTAATCAATCTTCTAATCTGAATCTGAGATTTAAAAGGCTTTGCAATATGATGCACAGGACTATACAAAAAGCAAGAGATTGTTTCCAAGGTCGTCTTGACAGCACAAGATATGTATTTGGACAATAGCAAATTGATACGGATGTAGAAAACATGGGACACTATATTTATAAAGTAAACTTCATGTGCTTGAAAATAATAACAAGGAACATAAACTATGCAACTGAGAAACAAGTAAAATGTTTAATACCTGACATGTCAACAATTGAGAACGATCTAAGATCTTTGGCAAAATTATTTTTCCTCAGTTTAGGTTCCCTCTCTACTTTTGCCCCAAAAGATGACAATAAATTTGTCCAAGCAGCAAAAGACCACTACGGTCCCTTAGCGGGTTTATTCTCTTTAGCTACCGACTTAGACGGCTTGGGTACAAGGATTTTCTCCACCAATTTTCATAAACTGTCAGATGGAAAGAGTAGATTAGGTACCGATTGAGATTTTATTTCTTCATATGAAAAAAATCCTAATCCTACAAAATGTGAAACATCATTCATAGAAATCAAATAATCAATGAAATAGGCCAATAAGATGATTAAATAGAATGTAATCAAGTTACATTCTCCAAAGATCAGAACACCTAAATCACGCAAACATTCCAAAAACAAAACAATTGAAAAAAAGCATACCGAAAGTCACAACTAAAAATGCGCCAGCAGGTAAAATAGATAAAGCAATTTCTTTGACCGAAGCAATGGGAGCTAGTGTTTGTGATTGCCGATAAACCCTGCGAGAATTACCTCAGATGGTTTGGACCTGAGGATTTAACAAGAGAGAATGACAAAATATCTAGGATGTTGAGATTTTTTTAGGGCAGGTGCCTCTATGAGCACACTTAAGAATTGGAACAAATAAAATGGAGTACTACCTTTCTTGGCATCAGGCAGGCGGCCTTCCAGTGATGATTTTTTCTTGTCCTGGGAACATAGATACTTCCTCAATATGTACATTTGAAAAAGTTGAACTATGCACAAATAAAATGTGGAATAGAAATCAAAAATTTGAAATAAAATGCATCAATATATCAACTCCTGAACTTGACATTATTAACCTAAATTCCACACTCAAACTAATGCTAAGAAGTAAGTATCATGTCAGTACCATAGATAAGTGACAAAAAATCTGCATTGAGACCCTAATCATCCTATTACAAAGTTGAAAGACTAACCAGTACACTTAATCCAGAAAACCAAAAAAAATAAAAAAAATTCTAGCACATCGAAAAACCAGTGAAGAGTTGGAGTTCACTTACTCAACATTGTGGTGGATTACAGTTAGGTCATGAAAACAATTTCAATAAACTTGAACCTCTGACCAAATGCACGAATTCAAATAATATTCAACAACAAAAACCAATAATCAAGATTACGTCAACAATTATTGTTTCATCATCGTTCAATCGAAAAGCGACCCAAATTTATTAAAAAACTTATCTGAGTTCCAAATCAAAGAGAGAGATGCATACCCGGGAATCTTGTCGATCTCAAACTCGATGCTGTCGCAAACAGGAGGGATGCGGGTAGAACCTGTCGCGAGCGGTGGCCTGGAAGCTCTTGCATCGTCGCGAGAGGGCTGCAGAATGACATCGCGAATGGGAGGGCTTGTGATCGGGACCGGATTACGTCGTGAGCGGCTATCGAGAGTGCGGCCGACGGCGAGAGGTGATGGTAGGTTCTTCAATTTCGCCAGCGGTAGTTCTTCGATTTCGCCTGCGGTAGTTCTTCGATTTCATATTTTGGCAGGTTTATTTTTTGGGAATTACCTAGGGCTTGATCAGTTTGATTTTGATGTGTTTGATTTTTTCATTTCTGTTTGATTTTTAAATAAGATTTGGGATGGATATTTTCTCGCAGAGTGAAAAGGCTCAAATTATAGCATCCATACTTGAGATACAAAAAGCATACACACTCTGCAAAGTAGTATCAATTAGCTTGCTACTATTAGGAAAATAACTTGGGCAATGAAAAACTTTTGCTACTAGGATTAGTACTAGAAAAATAACTCAATGACATTGGTTTTCTTCTAATACAAATAATAGCATCAGTAATAATTTGATATAAAAAATAATAGTAGTATCACTAATATAAATGATACAAAAAATATCTTGAATATAGTTATATATGCATTTTAAGTATAGAGAAAATTATTAAAATAGTATCAATGAACATCTGATAGCAATAAAAGACAAAATCATTGGCATCTATAAATTCATTGATACTAATATTAGTATCCATAAATGATATGTTACCAAAAAATAAATTATATTTATATGATGCTAAAATAAAATTATATCTAAAAATGAATTGCTACTACAAATAAAATAGTATCTTAAATAATTTTTTGATAGTAATTATATTAGGTTCATAAAATTTGCATTTGAGCGAAAAAATAAGATACCAATAACTACTTTTAGTATCTATTGTTTTATTGATACTAATTTTTTGGATACAAAACCCTTTTTTAGTAATGATACAGAGTTTAAGAAAAATTATTTTTTGATAAATTTTATTGACTTTTTAGGGGTATTGTGGTATTTTTAGATAATAAATAAATTATAAAGTTTATGTGTATTATGTGGGAGTGATATTTTTGAAATTAGGATAACTTTTGAGGTTATTTATTAGTGTGAAGTTTTTTTTATGATAAAAATAAATATGGAATGAATAAAAATAAAAAGTACGAATATAAGTGTGAGGTGGGAGTGGGTGACGTGAGTTAATTATATATATATATATATATATATATATATATATATATATAATATATATTTAATTAAATTCTAAATCTAAGTTGGATTTTAATTAATAAAAGATGAGGTGGGAGCGGGTGACGTGAGTTAATTGAAATGAAATGGTAAAGTGGAGTGATCAATATGTTTAGTGGAGGTGATAACTGGGGTAGGTAGGTATGGACAGCAGCCCATTTTGAAAATGAGAGTTTTAATAGTATACAATGGGTCTATTTATAGACGGTGAGTATGTCGGTTATCATATCCGGCATATCAATTTTTATTTTATGCTAGAATTATCTAGTAATTGACTAGTTGAAGATCCAGCTGTATCCTTCTCACTTTCTTAATAACTAAGCAGCTTCATGTTTGCTTGTTGAATTCTCTAGATATGTGCATCAACATTTTAACAATCTAATATTTTATTTTTAATATAATAATATTATTGTTGTAAAATTTATAATGTATTTAATATTTATTTATTATAATATGTTTAATAAATTTAATTAAAAAAATTTATATTCTTGTCCTAATATAAATATAAGTAATTAAGAATTATAATAAATCTTATGTTATAATATTATGCGTTATTTATAATTATTTTTATTTAAAAATAATATTATTTCTTGTTAAGGCACATAAACTTAGACCTTTTTTGTTATTGACTTTATTTTCTAATTTGCATGTTTTATTTTAGCTTTTTTATTTATGTATTATAATTATTTTTTTGATGGATTATAGTTTTTTTTTTTTAAAATTGGGGCGGGTAGGGTCGGATAGGGTCGGGTGGGTTCGGATAGCCGTGGATTATCCGCAAAATCTACCAAGATTGCGGGTATCCGTTTGTCCACGGATTGTCCGTATGCCCGGTGGATATATTCGTACCCTACCCGAAACTATATTTTAGGATAATAGAGTAGGATATGAGTAGGGAGGGTAGGGTATAATGTGGGTTTGCCATCCCCCTACCCATTGTCATCTCTAGTGTCAATGTCATTGATAGTTTTTTTTATTACTCCCTCCGTTCCAACTTCAACTTCACACTTTCCGTTTTGGTTTGTCCTAAATTCAACTTCACACTTCCATAAAAGGAAAAAGCAACAAACTAATATCCCTCTAACATACTTTAATTTCAAATTTACTATCACCTTTTTAACACGCATAACATACTTTATAATTTATTTATTACCCAAAAATATCATACTACCCTCAAAAGTAAATTAAAAGTGACTTTTCTTAAACTCCGTATCTACAGTAAATGTGAACTTGAATTTGGGACGGAGGGAGTATTATTTTCACGCATAGTCTTTTTCAAGCACCGATGCACATCTCAAATCTTCTTCAAGCATCGATGGGTTATGTTCGAGATCTTCAAAAAATTCAATGGCTGTGTCTGATCTTCTTCAAGGTTATGTTCGAGATGTTTTATGTTTTACACATCTGATGGCTGGGAGACATGAGTGGATATAATTCTCAAATTTGTTAATATAATAAAAGATATAACACAAAAATGTAATAAGATATCCTATGCCAAAAAATAGGAAAAGGAGGGGAGATGGAATTAAGTGAAACTACAGACCCTCCATCTCACACCACTTTTCGCACTTTCCTTATTTGTCATTCCCACACCAATCACTACACCCGAAAAAGAAACATCACTTTATTCAACAATCTTAAAAGTTACTTTAATTTCAAATTTGACACTACTTTTTTAAACACATATTATTACTTTATATATTTTTTTATACTTAAAAATATTATAACACCCTCTAAAATCAAAAAAATTGGTCAAAAATAGCAACCTCTCTTAAACAACCTGATACGATAAACGAGAAGATTATCCGGAATGGAGGAAGTACATTATATTACCGTACTAATCTTTGTTTAGTTTACACTAGTTATTTGTTTTCGGTTTTGATAACCGGTTTTTAATTATCAAAATTTACATCCAAATTTTCAAACAACTACTACACACTTACAAATTTTATTACTAAAATACCCACCTTTTAGGATTTTATGATAATTCTAAGGTATAAATATAATATTTATACGAATGTACATTACTGTACATTCTTCAGAGAGAAGCAGAAAATATGCGATTAAATTGAAGAACCCTACTAATGTACATTAGTGTGATTTTTTTAGAGAAAAATAGAAAATATGCTACATTCTTTAGAGAGAAATAGAAAATACTCAATTAAATTGAAGAACATGCAAATGTATATTAGTGTGCATTCTTGAGAAAGAAACAGAAAATACGCTGCATTCTTGAGAAAGAAATAGAAACTACGCGATTAAATTGAATAACTCTACGAATGTATATTAGTATGCATTTTTTTTAGAAAGAAACAGAAAATAAACGATTAAATTGAAGAATTGTTATAATTATATCCTTAAATTTCTCCTTAAATCTCTCACCCATTGTTTTTATCTGATTTAGTACACATTGGTGTTCAATGAAACTATTGTTAAGTGCAGACGTCAAATATTAATCATTGTGAATAAGGGTAAAATAGGAAAAAAATAAAAAGACGCTATGTATTCATCAGTTTTTATATTAGATCAATGTATTTATCATTAATTAGACTATACATACGCATACCTATCAGTAATTGATCGCTATTTTCTTTCACCATCAAGTGTAAGAGATCGATTGTAGTGCGTGTGACCAAGTGAAAATCGTTCCCACGAGATAGTTATAAACTTAACAATTTATTCTATTTGTGATAATTAAATTGCAAGACAAATCCGGGGGGTTTTTGAAGGGATGATTAATTAACTAATAAAAAGTAAAATTAAATAATTTAACTAATTATGCAATAAAATAAATCACGCAAGAGAAAACAATTTAAAAGTTCAAGGATGGAGAATTGGTAATGCTCGGACAAACAGCTTAACTATGTGACTAATTTATCTAGACTCAAATTAATTACATGCAGATATTTATAAGAGGATCACTGAGTCTAGTTACCTTGATCGGGTAGGATCTAACACTTATAATGAGCTGCAAATCCTAGGATCAATAAGGAATTAATTATTTTTCCCTCTACAAGTACTTCATGCTAAATTTCATTAAAGGCTAGAGTACTAGACTTCCTTTCTAGGTACGCAATTATTAACCCCTTTTGTCTCCTTACCAACTACCTAATAATGATGTTTTACTAAGTAATTAATATTCCAAATTGATTGTCTAATATTCATAGGAATTATAGACCAATACCCTAAGACTGCCACATGAAACAACAATTATTATGCAGAAATAGAGAATCCTATTAACTATCAATCTGTGATACCGTCAAGAATAATTAAAGGAATCAAAACTAAAAAACACAATAAATTGAAGTCTCAAAATATCATTTTCAATTAGGAAATAAACATTCTGCAGAGTAATAAATCCAAATCTAGGGCAATCAAATCACATAGTCAAATATGTCTTAGCGCCTAACATTACCAACAAAGAAACTTAGCCCATGGATTTACGAGGGCAAATCACAAAGATGTAATAAGCCTCAACCATTGTTCTAAAATAAAAGAGATAAATAACTGAAAAATAAAGAACCCTTGTGAAGGACTCCGATTCTTCAATCACAATCTCCGTCAGAATCTTCATTTCCGATCCAAGTAACAACTCCGATCGTCTCTCCGGTGGATTGATGGAAGGTGGTGAGGATGGATGAAATTAGGGCACTGTGTATTGTGAGGTATCAAGCGTGTATGGGGTCTTTCGGATGATTCAACTTTTATACTTCAAGTAGTGGGCCTGGGCCAAAAATAGATGACGTGTCGTGCAAGGATTGGGCCACACTATGTAGACTTGGTGTACGGCACTCACACGGTTACACACGGTGGTCACACGATGCAGTGTGAGGGTCAAAGGGCGCATGGCACGTCACTCTTCCACGCATGGAAGCTTCCGTGCACAATTCTTCCTCGCATGGCATCGTGATCCTCATGCACGGCTTCGTGTCTCTCGCTCTCAGCAGCTACGATCTCGACCCCTCTCGCCTGGCTTCATATCTTGTCACATGGTAGCAACCGTGTGTCAAGATTTCTCACACAGTAAGAACCGTGTCACAAGATTCTTGGTGCAAAACTCGCCGCCACGCACTTCAGCAGCCTGCGCAACTCCATGGCTTTGAGCATAACTTCTTCATCCGGATTTCGATTTGAGTAATTCTTGCGCTCATGTGATTCTCTCGTCCTTCAATTTCTATTAATATAAACAACATACAAAAATTCTAACAATTTGAAGGTAGAAAAAGTCATGCAAAGTGGCACAACCGTGCTGAGCAGGAACACTTGCGCGACGTCACCGTTTTGATCATAACTTTCTCGTTTGAAATCCGATTGAGGTGTTTCTTGAGCTAAAATGATCTTCTCTTTTGTATCTTTCCAACTGTATATCATATGACTAATTCAGAGTATAGGTTCTATGGCTAAATGTGACACATTGGGTTAGGGTTGATGTGAATTATGTGCTTTTATTTGGAATAGAATCACATGGAAAATTAGGATTTTGGTTTTATGAATTGAATCCATGATATCGCTATGAGAAATCCTTTCGTGAATCATCGGTAAGTGTTTGTGTATCATCGGTGAAAATCTGTTCCAAGTTGTTCATGCCTGATGATTCACGATAACCCTTTACACGTTCACCATGGGCCACGTCGCTGTAACTGTGAGCAATCCTAAGTTGGAATCACAATGGATATTGATGGAAATGATCGAAGAGTGGCGCTGGTGAAAGGCGATTCACACGGCTGCCATTAACGGTAGAGTTGTGGAGCGATGTGCGCCGGTAAAAGGCGCAAGTATGTGTGAGGCCGGGCTTCCGGAAGAAGGCTAGAGTTTGGAACCCCGCATGGCTTGTTGCTAGGATGGCTTTGCCGACGGCTGCAAACATGTGGTGATGGCACGATGGGGCAATCGCCGGCAGATAGCATGAGTCTTGCCTGACGGCGGCATGTCTGGTGCACAAGGGTAACGATGGCGCTTGTGAGTTTCGAGCGGGACTGCAGCATGTTTTGGACGAGTCCTCTGCATGCTGGTCGAGTCTGCAATTGACTGTGACGAGTCTGCCTGGAGTTTCGGGCAAGTCAGTCCGTTTCCAAGTGGGTCAATGGTGAGCTTCCGGGCGAGTCACCTTGGTTGCTGGGTCACGTAGATTGTATGGTGGAGGGTCGGCGTTCTCACAGTGTCGGCATCTGCTAGTTGATGTGCCGCCGGAAGACCAGTCTGAAAGATGCTGGAGGCGATGATCGAAGTCGTGGCTGTGCTACCGTGTGGCTCATGGCTGACGGAAGTGTAGCAGGAAATAGCTTCGCAAGTCGAAACTACTGACCGGCAGCGTGGACTTGTGCTCAATGGCGACTGCGTCATGGCGAGCGGCAGATCATGTTCGGCGCTTTGCCGGCGGGCAAAGCCATCCTAGCAACAGTCGTTATTTCCGGCGGGATCAGGCTGGATGATTGGCAACAGTCGTTATTTCCGGCGTGTTCGGCGCTTTGCCGGCGGGCAGTGGCCAGGCTGGAATGGCACCGGCACAATCGGTGGTTTCTAGATGGCAGCGAATCCGTGTGATGGTGTGACGTGGCAAGGGTGGATTGGTGCATATTCTTGAGCGGTTTTCTCTCCCCGTGAAACCGTGGATCAAGAAAGCCTAGGGACCAAGTTTCCTTCTTGCCCAAAGTGATCATGTTCTAATTGGTTGGAGTATTAACTAAGTCAACACCTCTTTATTTGGCAATTATTTTTATTTCCTTATATATAATTGATATAATTGTTTTGTTTGTCAATTATTATTTATATATTTGGTTTGCATTTGCTATTTGATTTATTGTCGTATTTGCCGTAAAAATAGCATGTTTGTTTGCATAATTATATCTGTTATATTGTATGCATGCAAAAACCTTCTTATTAAATAACTAAGTGGGAGAGGGATTGGTCATGATCTCGCGGCCTCCATTTTTGATTTATTATGTGATGCAAGTAAGCTTATGAGTTGGTTATAGTGTCTTCCTCCCCAACGGATGAGTTTTATTTGTGGATCACTGGAATAAATTTTATTAAATAATTATTATTTGTAATGTGATGCAAGTAAGTTTATGAGTCAGTTATAGTACCTTTCTCCCCAACGGATGAATTTTATTTGCGGATCACTGGTACAAATTAATAATTGATGGTTATAGGAAATTATTTGAGTGCGTGTGGACTTCTCCAACTGTAAGGCACACAAGCTTGGGTAACGTACTTAGTATCAAATAATGATATACATTTATATGCAATTAATATGTATCCTCCCCAATGAAGTCACTGTTATTAAATTGCATGGCTAAAGGACAACCGACTATTAATCATTGAGTCATAAAGTTAATTGTGACGTATGAAATTAATGGGTAAAACCTTCTCTTGTGAATGTTCGGGTTTGTATACGTCCATACTAACGTGGCATGCAAATTTACGGTGCTTGAGATGTCGGTGAATTTATTTTATATTATTTTTAGGGAATCAATGTGAAATTTAAATTCGAAGAGTTTGATCGTCGTATTTATTTGCTTGGTTCTCTAAATTTTTCAAATGATTTTATTTAACTTATTGTTAACTGAAAGAAATCATATTTACTTGTCCAAAATAGTTGATTAGAAAAGAATTTTTTTTTTAATTCTTAATGCTTAGAAAAATTAAAATGTGTTCTCACGAAGGATGCCCTCTAGTGCCTATTAAAGTCTCTAGTGAATAAATGAGAATTTCATAAAAATATGACGGTCTCGTGAGACCCTTCGGATACTTGAGTAAGTTAGAAAGGGAAGAGGTCATGGTTAACTTGATGAATGAATCAGAAATTTTTGGAATAGAAATTGAAGGAAAAACCTGGCTCAATTTATTTTCATAGTTTGCCTTAGCGTTTTGAACAAGTTTCACCTGAATTACAAGAAGTTGTATACGGTGGGAAACTTCTGACAAAACATGTGGCGAAAAAAAACTAATTTCATCAAATATGTGAACAAGGATAATATCTTATTCACTAGTTGTTGAAGCATAATTGGTGATGGAGTTTACTGACACATAGTGTGTAAATACCGGAATCACTTGCCTGCAACTAAGTGATGATGAGATTATAGAGTATATGGGTAAGCTACTATAGTATTGGCTGTTGCAGTGGGAGTTGTTTATTTATCTTATGATATGAATAAACGTTTGATTAAGAGAAATTGACTTTACGTACGTTTTCATAAAAAGAATTTCATTTCAATTTCTATACATTTACGGATGGATACTCTATTTCATTTAAATGACTTGGTCATTATAATGAATGATGGAGCTATAATCTATTATGGTACGTTGGTGACAATTTGTACACTCTTAAATCATATTTCTATCACGATGCACTAAATAGTAATTAATAATTCATCTTCTAATTTAAGTAAGAGAAAGGAACCTTCGTAGATGAACTAAACATACTTTTGAAATCTAACACTAAACATACTTTTTTCATCATAATAGTCTCAATAGTCTTGACTTCAGTCCCAAATAATTTTTTTCCGCAAAAGTAGTCCCGCTCAATTTTTTTTTGCAATATTAACCCCAAGCCGTCTAAATTTAACGGAACGGCGTTAGGGTGTATAGAAATAAATATCACGTGTTCCCCAAACGTGCCCAAGCATATTTCTCCTCCCAAATTGAGTTCGCGCGTTGTTGTTCTCGTCGAAGGCCGCCGCTCACCGTTTCTGTCAAAGTTCACGCGTCGTTCCGTCGAAGTCCTCTCTCATCTCGCCATTCCCGTCAAGGCCGCGCGGCGTTTCTGTCGAAGTTTCAACATCAAAAATTAATTTCTTCCCAAATTGTTGATGAACACTAATCCCTCCGTAGACAAACCCTAATACCTAATTTTCTCCCCAAAATTGAGTCCGTTGTAATTCCCTCCTTTCACTAATTGATTTCTCCCCGTCGAATCCCTTACTCGTCTCAATATTTTGCAGTTTCGACAACACAATGTGGCAAAAAAAATCCCTCTGTTCGATTCCCGGCTCCAAATTATGGTAAGTGCAGCCTGCAGGTTCAATATTGAATTTCAGTTTTTTCATAAATTTTAAGCACTATGGATACTACATATTAGATTTTTTCATAATGTTCATCAAACTGTATAAAAATCTGTGGGATGTTTTAGAATTATACAAATGTGTTTAAAGCTTTATAGGAGGCGTCAAAATACTCTAAAAAGCTATGAAATCTGTAAAAAGTTTTATTAATTCTTTATTCTGTCTCTTTGAATTTTTGGAGTTATATATTTTTTGCCCACAACCATGGCCTACTAAACCAACATATTTTGTATCTTTACCCACGCATCCACTGTTCTCTTGACTTGCCCATATTTTGCATCATTTTGAAAACGAAAGAAGAGTTTCTTATCCAACCAATGAAGCCAAATTTCTTACATATTTTTATCGATCATGTTTTCGTCATACGTTTTTTAATTTAAAGAATATTTTGTGAGAGTTCTTAATTTAACTGCAATTATAAAGAGTTGGGCTCATTTGTCTTGATATCGACACATGAAAACCTAAATTTTTACTTTCAACTTAGCTGCATTTCTTGATTTTTATGTTCACCACTATTTGTATGAAGATTGACCTTTTTGTAGTTAGTTAAAAGGGTTGTGAACATATAAGATATCCTTTTACCAAACAATTCTACCATTAGTTATTGAATTTTGAATTGATTACAAGTAATTTCGCCCAACTAAATGTTTTAGAATTTTCTAAATGAGAGTTGCTCTAAATCTCACCATAATTGTTGCCAACATTTTTTATTTTTGAAGTATATTGATGACGGAGCACCCAAACTACTTTTTTCATAAATGGAGAAATTTAGGAGTATTTGGTTTCTTGGGGACGCATATAGTCTCATTAATAACCAAGTGCGGTGTTAATTGGTATGTAAATTAGGTTCACACACTCACACACCATTTTGTAAAAAAATCCCTTGTTCTATTTATGTTTATGTCTATTATGTTTCTGTCTATTTAGCTGGTGAAATTATTTATTATGATTAACAAAAAATATTGGTATATTTTATTTTAAGTAATTCTCTAAATCTTTATGCTATTAAGTTGCATCATAGTGGAATGATGATTGGGAATACAATAGATGATTTTGAGTATATTGGAGGAAAAATAAGCGCATAGGATGTTACAGGTGCTTTGTGACCAAACTTGCAAGATTTTGCAATTTTGGTCCCAATATTTAAGGTTAAATCTAGTGGGACCAAAATTGCTAACAGGAATAACGGGACAGTTGACGGCGGGACCACTTTTGTCGAAAAAAAGGTTTAAGACTAAAGTCAAAACTATTGAGACCAAACTCAAATGGAACTGTGACGGGCGGGACTAGTTTTACAATTTTCTCCCGATCGTCACCAATCAAACCATGGAAAAGTTCATACATTCTTGGACTTTATTATTATTGAAAAGAGACGTTTTAATAATTGAGAGATGATAGTATGTAAAAATAAGTGCAACGGTCATCTAGTTCCTTCTTCCTCTTATTTGGTGGTAACAAATAAGCCCTTCGTCTTCCTTTTTTTTTCATTCACACACCTTTTCTTTGAATAAAGAATCAATTGAACCCTTTATTTTGTATAAATGAGCATCTGAACACTTTATTTATTTTTTTAATCATTTAAACCCTTTTATTAATTTATAATAATTAAATCAAATATTGCCATCTACGATAAATTAAATATAAAAACTTCCATACCCTCCATAAATTATATCAATTTTTGTTTTATTTTGTATTTCTGTTTTTTTCCCTCTAACCCTTCTCTTTTCTTTTATTATTATTGAGTATTTATTAATGAATTCATTCTTTGTTTTATTTTATATATTATTTTTTTTAGCCCTCTTCTTTTATTTTTATATATATATATATATATATATATATATATATATATATATATACACTAGTATGAAACCCGGATACAACGCGGGATCATTTCATTATTATTCTAGACAATTTCTTTCATCATTGTAAAGAATTTGTAACAAATTATAACATTTGACCTTTTATAATGTAACGTATAACTAAATTATGTTAAAAGTTAATATATATGTACATATATTCTAATTATTTAATAGAATCTTGACTTGCATTTTTTTTAAATGTTACTTTATAATATAATACAATTGAAAACTATTTATTACTTCCCTTGTCTATCTAAAAAAACTTGCAAACACATAGGGGCAATTTTGTCTATTTGTTGTATATTTATGTAGTTATTATTTCTTTTTTTTCATTGTATTTAATTGTATATTTATGTAGTTGTTATTTCATTTTTTTCATTGTATTTAAGTTCAATTATAATCAATGTATGTAACTCTTAGCAATAAATCTTTAATTTTACTGTTTGTCTAAAATAAATATCAATTATATATAAGAAAATCTCAATTTATTCTTTTTTCCTATACATGATTTGATTTGACACTAATTAATTTATTTATATCTAATGATTTATTTATTAAATAAATCATAATAAGTGTATAGAAAAAAATATATAAATAGTAACACTACACTGAACAACACGTTAGCGCAAAAGGATATATATATATATTAAGAATACTTGAATCGATTCTCTTCCTCTTGAAGAATCGATTCTTAAGAGGTAAATCGATTCAAGAATATTTTGAATCAGTTCTCTTCCTCTTGAAGAATACTTAAATCGATCTTGAATCCTTTGAATCAGTTCTCTTCCTCTTGAAAAATATTTGAATCGATTTTTTAAAGGTAGATGGAACCTCTACTTGATTCTCTCTATCAAAATAAATTTTTTTACTTTCATAAATCAATTCTCCAGAGGGATTTGAAGAAAGCTCCTATTCCTCATAGAAAATCGAATGTGTGTATTTAGAATGAATAACCAAAAAGTCTTATTTATAGGTTGGTGATAGAGAATATTATATGAAATATTCTTTTTTCCATATATATATATATATATATATATATATATATATATATACGAGTACATATTTTCGCATAATATGCGGATAAATTATATTTTATAAGAAAATTAATTAGATAATCCAATATTAAATCGATATTATAATTTAATAATGAGGATATACTCAAAAATTTTGAAGATATATTTTTGTTAATACTAATTTTAAGGTTTAATTTTTTAGTCTAAATATAAAGACATACATTAGTAATATAATAATAACAAAAAAAATAGAAAGATTATATGTGATACTAAAATAAAAAATAAAAATATCTATCCTTAACCAATCGTAAAATATGATTAAAGGTGGTTTTTAATTTGAAGATATAATAATAATAAGTTGAATATAATTTTATTGATTGGTTTAATTATCTATTCCTAACCGATAAAAAAATTTAAGGAGATATTTAATTCATAGATATACATGAATAATATAATAATATAAATAAATAAGTAAATAAAAGTAGAAAGATTATATATATATGATATTAAAATAAAAAATAAAAAAATATTACAATTAATCACGTCGTGACACCTCATACTTTTAAAAATTATTTATAGTAGTGTATTCGCAATTAGTATATATTCCCTCCGTCCAGAGCAGAGGTACTCATTTTGTGATACCCGAACTTCTCACTACTCATGTGCCAAAATAATTTAATTTTTGTTATGTGCATTTTATAATTATGTGATAATTGTTTTTACATTTTAATTATTTTTACATTTTATTTGATACATACGTGATAAACATGGTGACAATATGTGAATATATGGGTGCATAAATATTTACGTGCATTAATTTGGATATATGAGTAAATTATTTTATGTGTATAAATATATTTTTTTTTAATTATTAAGTATCACACGTATTTTAATTATTATAATAAGAATAATAATATAATAATAATAATAAAAAAAAGTCAAAATTGGTGGCTGCAAGTTGAGTTGGCAATAGCAGCCAAATTTGAATGCATGCATGGCTGCAAATCAGCCGTCACTTTATAAAAAAAAATGATTAGATGAGTTGAATGGTCATAGCCGACTTACCACCACCTTTATCTACTATATATATGAGTGAGGTTATTAACCTCAAACTCACTAAAGCCGTGAGCAAAATAAAAAAAAATAAAAAAAGATAGAGAGAGAGAAGAAAGGGAGAGAGAGGAGAGAGAGAAAAGAAAGGGAGAGAGAGAGAGAAGAGAAAGAGAAGAGGGAGCGCGCCGGAACGTGCGTGTCGGAGCGAATTGATTACAGTTCTTTACGGGGTTTATATTACTGTCGGAATCCAAGTAAGTAGAAGTCCAACTACAATGCATAAACATGTTGTTTGTGAATTATTTGTAATTAATATGTGATAATTATATTATGGATTATTGGAAATTAGTTTAATTATGATATGGATTATTTGTGATTAATTTGTTATACAAGCTGTGTATTTATGTGATTTGGAGAAAGTAGGGTTCATATTTAACAATAGTATATGTAAATTATTTGTGATAATATTGTGATACAAGTTGTGGATCCATGTGATTGGAAATATTATTATTATCCTATATAGATTTGTGTGATTGGAAACTGTTGCAAATATATTTATATGGTTTGAGAAAATATTGGTTATAACGATCTGTGGGATCCAAGATGAAGTTTTATTCCAAAAAGAGATCCGTGTGATCCCAGGGTGAAGTGGTTATTCTATAAATGGATTTATATGATTGAGGTGAAGTTGTTATTTCAGAAGTGGATTTGTGTAAATTGAAATTAAGTTGTTACTTTATTGTGATTAAATGTTGATATTGATATTATAAATAGTTATGATGCACATTTAATTGTTCTGGGTGTATACCATGCATAAACATGAAAAGTGTTTTCCTCAAAAAAAAAAAATTAATAAGATACTAATGGTGTGTGCGGCCACTATATATGCATCTCTGTCAGGGTTCAGAAAAATCGTTCCCGACATTTTTTTTATTAGGGGTTCAAAAAAATCGTCCCCACCACTTTGCCAGAGTTCGGAAAAATCATTCTCGGCACTATTTCAGGGTTCGGAAAAAATCATCCCCATTGAGCTCTTTTGGGGTGCATATCATAAGTGTGTCGTGGGGATCTCGCAACGTGAACAATTTTCAAAATAAAAAGATCAATTAAAAAAAATTAGGACATAGGCGATAGAGAACTAAAAGCATTTTCATGCATGGACATGCATGATTTCTACTTACTGAGATTTTTATCTCACTAGTTTATACATTGTAGGTGAGCCTGTTGATGATTGAGTGTGTGACGTGACTGTGCAAGCTGTGGAGCTCCTTCAAGGTTTTGAGCGGATGTACATAGATGATGACCTGTTGGGCTAGGCCGTGAGTTTATTTTGTTTCCGCTGATGTTTTGGTTGTGTAATATAATTAGTATTGTCACGAGTTTGTCTGGTTGAAGTGGTATTAGAAACCAGTTATGTATGATGAACTAGTGTGATGGTGTTGGTTATAAGCATATTATGTGGAAAAAAAATTTATGCAGGTTTTTATAATGATGATGTTTATGTTAAATAGTATTTTGAATTATAAGTTATGTAAAGTGGGGCGTGTCAGAGTGGTATCAGAGCATGACTTGGGTCCTGCAGACTGTCTATGTACATGAACTCATTCTTTGGGAGCGCAACTTTGCAAGTAAGTGTTATTTTCCTTCTGTGTTGTTATGTGTCTTATAAATTATATTGGTCATGGGGTGCAGGAAGCGTAATTATTAGACAATATGGTAAGGGATACAAGTGAATGTTCTGAAGGGGATAGGACTGCTGAGCAAGCAGCACTTACTGAAGGGAATAATCGTGATGCGGTGATTACTCGACTAATGGAACTGGTTGAGCGCCAGTCCCAACAGATACAGCAACTAATTCAGCAGAGAGATATGGGTGGACAACCAGAGGGTAATGCAAACCAAGATATACGTCAAGTAGAACGTGTGGAAATGGTTTGTGAGAGGTTTCGAAAGTTGAGCCCTCCAATATTTGAGGACGCAGCAGACCCCACAGATGCAGAGGATTGGTTACGCACGGTGGAAAACATGTTTCAATACAGTAGAATTCCAGATGGGGATAGAGTGCTATGTGCTTCTTTCATGTTACGAGGAAGTGCAGGCCACTGGTGGGATACGATTAAAAGTATCGAGGATGTCACGACTATGACATGGGAAAGGTTCAAGGAGCTTTTCAGAAAAAAGTACTTTACGGCACCAGTGAGAGCCATGAAGATGAACGAGTTCATACAGTTGAGGCAAGGTGGCATGTCAGTCACAGATTACCTTTGTAAGTTTGAGCAGTTGTCGAGATTTGCTGAACATATGGTTAGTACGGAGGCACTGAAAGTGGAGAGATTTGTGGAAGGCTTAAGGACTGAACTTTATAGAGATATGAGTATGGCGGGACTGCATGGAGCAACATACTCACAAGTTGCAGAAAGGGCTCAAATTGCTGAGCAAGCGGAAACGAGGATCAGACAAGCGCAAGCTATCAGACGTCAATTTCAACAGAAACTAATACAGCAGTTTGGGAGAGTTGATAAGAGGCCGATGCCATTTCAGAGGCCGAATTCAAATGTTCAAGTGGAGCAAGGACAGAGACGAGGAGAACCCAACAAGCGTCCTAAATTTGATCAGGGTAAAGTGCCACCGGCGCCGCCACTACCTATATGTCCTAATTGTCTTAGATCACATGGTGGGGAGTGTCAAATTCCTCCGAGAACGTGTTACACATGCGGGGAGAAAGGACATGTGACTACTACTTGTCCTAAGAAAAGGAAGCAGGCACAGCATGGAAGAGCTCCAGCTAGGGTGTATACTTTGACGCGAGAGGAGGCAGACGCGAATCCCTCAGTTGTCACTGGTAAGTTCTCTATTTTGGCACTTCTATATATGTGCTATTTGATTCTGGAGCAACACATTCATTTGTATCCACTGAGTATGTGAAAAAGTTGGGTGGAACACCTAACTTGATAGAAGCTAATTATGAGGTGATGATACCTTCTGGTGAGTCAAAGCAAACTAATCAACTTCTTCGAGGTTGTGTTATTCCTATTGAAGGAAGAAGACTCCTCGCTAATTTGATTGTGTTAAGTATGAATGATTATGATATCATATTGGGCATGGTTTAGTTGTCAAAATACGGTGCTACAATAGATTGTCAGAAGAAGAGTATCACTTTTCAGCCAGTGAAAGGTGAACCGTTCACTTTTGTTGGAATCAAGAAAAGCTTTAGATTTCCGATGATATCAGCAGCAAAAGCACAGCGGTTGTTGGAAAGTGGTTGTGAGGTGTATCTGGTGAGTGTAATGAATGTTGAGGGGCAGCAATGTCCAGTTCTTGATAATGTACCAGTAGTTCAAGAATATCTGGAGGTATTTTCAGATGATCTTCCAGGTTTGCCACCAGACCGAGAAATAGAGTTTGTTATTGAGTTACAACCAGGAACTGCTCATATATCTAAAGCGCCATACAGAATGGCACCAGCTGAACTGAAGGAATTGAAGATACAGTTACAAGAGTTGCTAGACAAAGGATTCATCCAACCTAGTTTCTCTCCTTGGGGAGCACCAGTTCTATTTGTTCGAAAGAAGGATGGCACATTGAGGATGTGCATTGATTATTGGGATCTAAACAAAGTTACGGTGAAGAATAAATATCCATTGCCTCGCATTGATGATCTGTTTGATCAGTTACAAGGTGCAACTATCTTTTCGAAGATTGATTTGCGGTCGGGGTATCATCAGTTGAAGATAAAGAAGGAGGATATTCCAAAGACTGCATTCGTACAAGGTACGGGCACTATGAGTTCTTAGTGATGCCATTTGGATTAACAAATGCTCCTGCAGCATTTATGGATTTGATTAATAGAGTATTTCAGGAATTTCTCGATAAATTTGTGATTGTGTTTATCGATGATATTCTAATTTACTCTAAGAATAAGGAAGATCATGCACTGCACTTGAGAAAGGTGCTAGAGATTCTGAAGGAGAGACAGTTATATGTGAAGTTCAAGAAGTGTGAGTTTTGGTTAGACCGAGTTGTTTTCTTGGGACACGTGGTATCGGGAGAAGGAATTTCAGTGGATCCAGGTAAAGTTAAAGCAATCCATGATTGGCCACAACCCTCAAATCCCACTGAGGTTCATAGCTTTCTTGGATTAGCGGGATATTATCGAAGGTTTGTTGAAGGATTTTCTAAGATTGCTTCACCATTAACACAGTTGACCTGGAAGAATGTGAAGTTCACATGGACGGAGGAATGTGAACAAAGTTTTCAAGAATTGAAGAGACGATTGACATCAGCACCTATCTTAACTATTCCTACGGAGACAGGAAACTTCAAGGTTTACAGCGATGCTTCAAAGAATGGTCTTGGGTGTGTATTGATGCAGAATGGGAAAGTGATAGTGTATGCATCCAGACAGTTAAGGGAGTATGAGAAGAATTATCCAACTCATGATTTAGAGTTAGCTGCAGTGGTGTTTGCACTCAAGATATGGAGGTATTATCTGTATGGGGAACGTTGTGAAATTTATACTGATCATAAGAGTTTGAAGTACTTTTTTACTCAGAAAGAGTTGAATATGAGGCAAAGAAGATGGTTGGAATTGGTGAAGGATTACGACTGTGTTATCAATTATCATCCAGGAAAAGCCAATGTGGTTGCTGATGCATTGAGCCGAAAGGCAATACAGAGTGTAGCTGCTGTGACCGTAAATCAGAAACCAGAGTTGCTTGATTTGCAAAGGATGGGTATGGAGATCATTCAGGAAGGATCGTTGGAAGCAAGGATGGCAGCTCTGACACTTCGACCAACTTTGATGGATAAGATTCGACAGAGCCAACAGGAGGATATGTTGTTTGACAAAATAAAGAATGATATCAGCTCTGGAAAGTCTTCTGACTTCCAATTAAGAGATGATGGCGTGATTCGTTATGGAGGTCGATTGTGTCTACCTGAAGTGGATGACATTCGGAAAGAAGTGATGGCAGAAGCTCATTCAACACTCTACTCTGTACATCCAGGAGCTACTAAGATGTATAGAGATTTGAAGGCACATTATTGGTGGCCAGGGATGAAGAGAGATGTTGCTCGATATGTGGAACAATGTTTGACGTGTCAGCAAGTCAAAGCCGAGCATCAGAGACCAGCAGGAACTTTGCAGCCTTTATTTATTCCAGAATGGAAGTGGGAGAATATCACGACGGATTTTGTTATCGGGCTACCGAAGACAGTGAAAGGTCACGATGCTATTTGGGTTATTGCGGATCGATTGACTAAGTCAGCTCATTTTCTTCCTATTAGCTCTACGTATTCCATGGATCGTTATGCCCAACTATATATACAAGAGATTGTCAGACTCCATGGAGTACCACTTACCATTGTGTCAGACAGAGATACGAGATTCTTGTCTGCTTTCTGGAAGAGTTTACATAAGGCGTTGGGGACACAGTTATCTTTCAGCACAGCATTCCATCCACAGACAGATGGTCAATCAGAGCGTACAATACAAATTTTGGAGGATATGCTCAGAGCGTGTGTGTTGAATTTTCAAGGTCAGTGGAGTAAATTTTTGCCTTTGATAGAGTTCTCGTACAATAACAGTTATCAGTCTACCATCGAAATGGCTCCATATGAAGCATTGTATGGGAGGAAGTGTAGATCTCCAGTTCATTGGGATGAAGTTGGAGAGAGGAAACTGTTGGGTCCAGATTTGATTAATGAAATGTCAGAAGCTGTTACCCGTATACGAGAGAAGATGAAAGTTGCTCAAGATCGGCAAAAGAGTTATGCAGACAAACAGAGGAGAGAATTGGAATTTGAAGTGGGTGATCAGGTATTTCTGAAAGTATCTCCAATGAAGGGGATAAGGCGGTTTGGAAGGAAAGAGAAACTCAGTCCAAGATATGTTGGTCCGTTCACTATCATTGAGAGAGTTGGCAATGTTGCCTATAAATTGGAGTTACCAGCATCGATGTCTAGAGTACATGACGTGTTTCATGTATCTGTGTTGAGGAAGTATGTTCCAAATCCATCTCATGTTCTCAGGCAGGAACCAGTTGAGTTGAAAGAAAATTTGAGTTATGAGGAGGTACCAGTTGAGATCTTGTGGCGAGAAGTGAAGAAGCTCAGAAATAAAGAAATACCATTAGTAAAGGTATTATGGAGGAACCAGCTAGTTGAGGAAGCTACTTGGGAAAGAGAGGATGAGATGATGGCTAAATATCCAGACCTCTTCAGGTAAGTAAATTTCGAGGACGAAATTTTTATAAGGTGGGGAGGATGTGATACCCGAGCTTCTCACTACTCATGTGCCAATATAATTTAATTTTTGTTATGTACATTTTATAATTATGTGATAATTGTTTTTACATTTTAATTATCTTTACATTTTATTTGATACATACGTGATAAACATGGTGACAATATGTGAATATATGGGTGCATAAATATTTACGTGCATTAATTTGGATGTATGAGTAAATTATTTTATGTGTATAAATACATTTTTTTAATTATTAAGTATCACACGTATTTTAATTATTATAATAAGAATAATAATATAATAATAATAAAAAAAAGTCAAAATTGGTGGCTGCAAGTTGAGTTGGCAATAGCAACCAAATTTGAATGCATGCATGGCTGCAAATCAGTCGTCACTTTATAAAAAAAAAAATTGATTAGATGAGTTGAATGGTCATAGCCGACTTACCACCACCTTTATCTACTATATATATGAGTGAGGTTATTAACCTCAAACTCACTGAAGCCGTGAGCAAAATAAAAAAAAAAAGAAAGAGAAGAAAGGGAGAGAGAGGAAGAAGAGAAAGAGAAGAGGGAGCGCGCCGGAACGTGCGTGTCAGAGCGAATTAGTTACAGTTCATTTCGGGGTTTATATTACTGTCGGAATCCAAGTAAGTAGAAGTTCAACTACAATGCATAAACATGTTGTTTGTGAATTATTTGTAATTAATATGTGATAATTATATTATGGATTATTGGTAATTAGTTTAATTACGATATGGATTATTTGTGATTAATTTGTTATACAAGCTGTGTATTTATGTGATTTGGAGAAAGTAGGGTTCATATTTAACAATAGTATATGTAAATTATTTGTGATAATATTGTGATACAAGTTGTGGATCCATGTGATTGGAAATATTATTATTATCCTATATAGATTTGTGTGATTGAAAACTGTTGCAAATATATTTATATGGTTTGAGAAAATATTGGTTATAAGGATCTGTGGGATCCAAGATGAAGTTTTATTCCAAAAAGAGATCCGTGTGATCCCAGGGTGAAGTGGTTATTCTATAAATGAATTTATATGATTGAGGTGAAGTTGTTATTTCAAAAGTGGATTTGTGTAAATTGAAATTAAGTTGTTGTGATTAAATGTTGATATTGATATTATAAATAGTTATGATGCACATTTAATTGTTCTGGGTGCATACCATGCATAAACATGAAAAGTGTTTTCCTAAAAAAAAAAATTTAATAAGATACTAATGGTGTGTGCGGCCACTATATATGCATCTCTGTCAGGGTTCGGAAAAATCGTTCCCGATATTTTTTTTATTAGGGGTTCGGAAAAATCGTCCCCACCACTTTGCCAGAGTTCGAAAAAATCGTTCTCGGCACTATTTCGGGGTTCGGAAAAAATCATCCCCATTGAGCTCTTTTGGGGTGCATATCATAAGTGTGTCGTGGGGTCCCGCAACGTGAACAATTTTCAAAATAAAAGAGATCAATTAAAAAAAAATTAGGACATAGGCGATAGAGAACTAAATGCATTTTCATGCATGATTTCTACTTACTAAGATTTTTATCTCACTAGTTTATGCATTGTAGGTGAGCCTGTTGATGATTGAGTGTGTGATGTGACTGTGCAAGCTGTGGAGCTCCTTCATGGTTTTGAGCGGATGTACATAGATGATAACCTGTTAGGCTAGGCCGTGGGTTTATTTTTTTTCTGTTGATGTTTTGGTTGTGTAATATAATTAGTATTGTCGCGAGTTTGTCTGGTTGAAGTGGTATTAGAAACCAGTTATGTATGATGAACTGGTGTGATGGTGTTGGTTATAAGCATATCATGTGGAAAAAAAATTTATGCAGGTTTTTATAATGATGATGTTTATGTTAAATAGTATTTGAATTATAAGTTATGTAAAGTGGGGCGTGTCACGTTTGCTG
The DNA here is from genome assembly GCA_023678885.1 of Pogostemon cablin. Taxonomy (NCBI): domain Eukaryota; kingdom Viridiplantae; phylum Streptophyta; class Magnoliopsida; order Lamiales; family Lamiaceae; genus Pogostemon; species Pogostemon cablin. The sequence goes on along the minus strand of CM042978.1, from coordinate 14,980,922 downwards.
TTTGGACATGGACAATTCTAAGGTTTTTATTTATTTTTTGCACATGTATTAAGGAGTATTATTATTATAGGTAAAATGGGTGGTTGTATTAGAAGGAAATGGTGGGTCATATTGTGTACTTTCTTTAGTAGTATAAGATATATATATATATATATATATATATATATATATATATATATATATATATATATATATATATATATATATATATATATATATATATGATTTACAAATAAATAAAATATTAAAAATTTAATCATTATTAAAAATAAGAAACACATTAAATAAAATAGAAAATATTAAATAAGGAAGTTAATTAAAAGTAAATAAGGAAAATATTAAAAAAAAGTATTAAAAAGTCAAAAAATTGAGAAAATTACACGTCACATTAAAGCGCTATGAAGACGACACGTCAGCAAGAAAAGTTTCTGCTATAATATACTTAAGATATATATATATATATATATATATATATTCAATTTTATTCAATAAAAATTTAAAAATAATAAATTATATAGATGAGAAAAATATCATGCTGATTGTATATTTTATTCAATTTTAATTACATTATTAATTACTTTCTGCGGTCTAGAATTATTTAAATTTATCATATCTATCCATTAAGTTTTTATTTGTCAAATGTATGGTTTATGAAATAGTTTAATTTGATGGAAATTATTTTTCTTTGATCACTTATCACTTTTATTATAAATATTGTTACATTTTATTTATCATACAATTTGTACGGAAACATTAGAACCTTAAATTAATAAATTAATTGATAAATCAATTATCACTATAAAATTAATAATTTTTCCGATTTCAATTCGGGACGAGTAGATATCATGTGCATTTTGGTGCATGCGTGCACTCATATGTATATTAACTTTCAGTATTCAATAATATATATGTTTCTTAATAAATGTATAATTATATATATATATATATATATATATATATATATATATATATATATATATATATATATATATATATATTTAGAGTTCAATACAGTGCACATGTGACATCGATGCACCTAAACGATTTTTTGATTAAACTTTAATTTAATTTTTACCATTAATTAAATTAAATAATTAAAAAATAAAAATAAAAAACTACCCTATACCCTTAATTTTTAGCCTATAAATTAAGGGGTGCACCGGTGCGCCCATAATCACCCTCAATTTTATGAGGACTGAAAATTTTGATTAAGTGATGAGGGTGAATATAATAAATATAAGGAATAATGAAACAAGAAATGATGTTCATTTTACAAAACTCTTGATCTTGATAAAAAATTCATTAAATCTTATAATCTTCTTAAAAAAATTCATGAAAAGCACATAATTATAGGATAAGGACAAAGAGATTCAATAATGATGATCACAAAGATAATCGAGTTATTTTACAATGTCTTAATCAGTTCATGAATAGAAACTTTATAAGAAAAAGTTATAACAGAAATAGTAAATTTTGTCATTTTTCCGATTAGTACGTTAATCAAGCTTGTTCACTATATGTGCTTATACATTGAACTTTGTCAGTGGAACTTCAATTTACAACACACTCTGGCTCAAGCAAGCAATTTACTGCAATTCCATTTCGTAGCACATTCCGGCTCCATCAGTGCTTCATTTTGGGCATAGAGGAAAATACTGAAATAGCTATTATGGTAGTTGATGCATTTTTTTTTTCGTTTTACATAATATGTATGTGTATGTTTTATGTTTTGTTTAAGTAATTTAAATAATATTAAAAAAGAGGATATAATATTATTTTAATTTTCGGAGTAAAAAATAGAGCAAGTTGCTGGAGATGGGCAATTAAGTTAACTATATTTTGGAGTTGAGCATATTGTAAAATAGTCTTACTGCTGGTTACAAGTCTTTAACTTTGTATCTACTACTCTAATGACATTTTCGCATCATTGTTTTGGTTTGTTCTACGTAAAAAACTTATTAGACAGTATACTTGTATTCTGTGCAGTATGATTTATGAAAATTGAGGGGCTGTTTGGTTGGGAGTAGTGACAGGGGGTAATGAGAATAAATATATATTAATTTCAATTGTTGATGCTTGGTTGGTGTAGTAGGAAATAAAATTCCTCAATCACCCTTATTATTCAATAACTACTCTCCACCCTTTATTCTTATTTCCTTATTAGTGATACTCATTATCATTACGATCGAGAAATTCGTACCAAGTGGTCCTCCCTAAAAGAGTTGCGTGATAAACATACAATCCTATATTAAAACGTAGGCAGTGGAATGTTGGGTTAATGCAGATATTTGTTGAGCTTCTGTCTCCTGGGCCTACTTTCGGATCATGGCCCACATTTTTCGTATTGGAAACTTTTTCTCCTCACCCCCTATTTTATTTAATTCACAATTGGCCCAACACTGGTTTTTATGGGAACTACTTGAGACGCTCATCAAGGTCCAAGAACAAGAAGGGTTTCGTTTATGCTTAAAAAAAAAAAATCTTCTATTTCCTCTCCCCTCCTCTGGACATATGATTGATATGTACATTATTGGGAAAGAAATTTAATTATTGCCCATAAAGTTTATGTTTTTTTTAAGGTTTAGTTTCCCTATATCTCTTACGTGAGATGATGTATCAAAATTGCATAGAGAATCCGAACCGCCAAAATTCCACATTAGATAGAAACTACTGCCTCTGTCCGTATATCCCTTGGCAAAAACTTGTGTGTCCCCGGAACACCGTGCGCTCAGATACCTTTAATATTAAATTGTATACTCTTTATTATAAGAATGTGTACCTTTTTATTTTCTGAAAAAAATATATTTTTTTAATGAAAGTGTATATATCCTTTCACTACAAAAAAAAAAATTTTTTAGCAACCGAATTTATCAACGGAATTCAACTCCTTGGTAATTACCAATGGATTAGCAACAAAAATAACAATTTTGTTTTAACAACGGAATGTCAACGAATTTATTCTCTATTTTAGCAACAGAATACAATCCGTCCGTTGGTAATTACCAACGGATTACCAAGGGAATCATTATATAAATTACCAACGGAATTATTAGCAACGGATTACCAACGGAATTATTTACCAACAGAATTGATTTTTCGTTGCTAAAAATTTACCAATCACCACTTTACCAATGAAATTTTACCAGCGGAACGGATTAGCAACTGAAAATGTTGTGCCCAATTAACAATAGAATTAAAACTTTTACCAATTGAATATTCTGTTGGTAAAAAATAATTTTTTTTTATAGTGTTTAGAATAAAATATTGTACCCTTATTAACTAAAGTATATACTACCCTTAGAACACAATATTGTACCCTTTCACATTTTTGTGCACATGGGACACAAGACCAACTCATAACCCTTCACACTTCTCATATTTTTTTTTGCTGGACAAAACTCTTAATTTTAAATTTAAATTTGTTACTTTTTTTTCATACACATATAATTGCTTTATCTATTTTTTTTTATTTTTTAAAAAATTCTGCAATTAATCTTTAAAATCAATAAAGTTGATTTTCATCTCTAATTCTGATCACTCATCCAATGATGTTGAACAGGAAGTGTAATGCGAGATTGAAATAGGAATAGGAAATTTGTGATTCTAAAACGTAACATGAAGTACTAACAACCAAAATTCACGACGTCGCAGACGTATATATGATACCAAAAATAAATTAATGAACACCCATTTTACTCATTTGTTTTCAGCATCTATAAGTTTTGATGACAAAAATAGTAACAGAAATAATTTTCGATATTGAAGTATGATTGTATCAATAATAACAAAATACTAAAAATTAAGTAACATCGTAAAGATACTATCCGATGGTGCTTATATCATTTAGTATCCAAGCGAGAAAATTGGATACAAATAACAACTTTTAGTATCAAAATTTCGGATACTAAATTTTGATACAATAGGTCTTTTTTTAGTAGTGTATTCAAAGCTAACACAACCATTAATCTGACATGAAATCATTCATTTTCATATATTGAACAAAGTGTAAACACACTACATAAGGTCATATATAATTCCTTATATATCTCTCTTTTATCCACCCATCAACTCCTCTTAACAGGATCGAAGTTAGAAACGCCTATCACCGCCCCCACTATGGCGGCGAGCACAACCCCACCGGCTGCGATGCTCAGCAAGAAGTTGTTCAGCGACGGAGTAATCACTCCTCCGGCCGCCTGCGCCACTTCAGGAACGATCATCGAAGCCGTCAAAGCGGCAGCTGTCAGCCCTGTCACCGCCTTCTCCTTCAACGAAGCCCTGACCGCTAACTTCGAGGCTGGCTTCGTTGCGGCGGCGCTGGATGGCCTCACCGGCAGCGGCTTGAAGAAAGCGTCGGCGTAGGGCTGTGATTGGCTGGCGCGAACCAGTGGCATGGCCATTGAAACTGCAGAGGTGGAGGCCATTAGGGTTGGTTATTAATTTCAGAGCTTTGGATTTGTTGGAGTGTTGTTAAATGAAATATAGTGGTGTGGTATTAGTGTAGTGTTGTGGTGTGGTGTGGATGATTGGGTGGTGGTGAAAGAGGAGAGAGAAGGAGGAGGGAATGAGAGGTTGATAAAGGATATGGAGAGTATCTCATTTGGTGGTTATGGTGGTTGATGTTTACTTCAAAGGAAATATAGATGATAAGGTTATCTCCACTACTTTATTACCACATATATATGTTCAAGAATACACAACGGATTTGGTGGATATTATTAAGTTTTAATTTTTACAATTAGGGCTGTTGTTAATTTTTAAAATATAATTTTTTTTATTGTTCATTGTCCGACTAGTTACTATTAGATGCAACTTCTGATTTCTACCAGTACATCGAATAAAATATATTGAGTGTAAATTAAGCTAATATAAATAGTATTATTTTTTAAATTATGTTCTTTCATGAATTTGATTTATTTTTTTAAGGATACAAAAATTACTTATTATTTTCATTCATGTAAGGAATTTTGTGAGTTTAATAAGAAGTGTTTCATGACACTTAATTGATCAAAAAGTTATTACAGTCCTAATAACTATTTTATTTATTTTTTTATAATTTAAAGGGAGAATTGCTATTTCGAGATAGTAATTTAAGAAAGTTTGCATATCTTGGATACTTTATTATCGGGCTGGCAATTAAAGGACATTTTGTCTTAATTTTTGTAATTAAATGACAAATTATGCCCAAATTGAATTTTTCAGGCTCAATTGCACATTTTTATCACATGACACTAACGATTCCTAAGAAGGATGGAAGCAAAGACGCTAATTATGCTACTACTAGGTTTTTCTTCTCTTTTCTTTCTACTTCATAGTGTTTAGACTTATGAATAAGTTTCAATCCATAAACATATTTGTTGCTTGTAACACTATGAGTTGAGTTTTCTTTTGGTAATGTTAAGAGTTTTGAACGTTCAAATCATATCCGATTTATGACCTAAACATCAAATTTATTATTTTTTAGATTTTTTAAACCTTTATTGAAAATGGATTTTTAATACTTCTATAATTGTGTTTCTTAATTCTTGTTTCGATGCATGCAGTTAGTTCGTTTAGCTGCATGATTAGAATTTGAATGCACTCATAATTATAATAAGTGAAAGAAGGGTGAACTATGGGCCACATAGTTAATTTATTTCTTTTGTTTCTGTAAGCAGGCTATACGTGACGGTGGACTTAAAAACTAGCCCAATCTGCAAGATTTAAGCCCATTAAGTTATATATTTAATAATCAACCCAGCATTTATCTTTGGTACAAAGGTGGAACCAGCCTACATCTTGAGGAATAACACTTGCAAATTATAATGATCATGACTCGAGAGTTCATAAAATACTATACATTTATTTTAATATAATACATTTAATTTTAAAAGAACTAATGATAAATTCAGAAAATGAAATATACTTCCTACATCTCACACTTATGTTCACACTTTCCATTTTCGTCCGTTCCACAAGTATTTTCATCACCCAAAAGAGAAAACTTCACATTAACCAACAACCTCAAAAGTTATCTTAATTTCAAAAATATCACTCACACCTAACATACGTAACATATATACTTTATAATTTATTTATTACTTAAAAATATCACAATACCCCTAAAAAGTCAATAAAGTTGGTCAAAAAATAACTTTTCTTAAACAACGTATCTACAATAACAGTGAACATAATTATGGGACGGAAGGGGTACCATTTTTTTATAATCGTATTGAAGAATGAATCAGTGAAAGCAAATCGAGGTTCAATCGATCAATCAGTTTAACTGAAGGTTCAATCTTAAAATTAGATTTCAAATATTTTCAGTTATATCTTATAAAAGACCACTCATAAAAATCTATAATCACCTAAATTATTTTAAAAATTAAAATTCTGTTTAAAATAATAATATTTATAGTTCATAATTTATAGTATTTCATACATAATTTATAATATGCACACTAAAAAAACACGAAAAAAAACCTGTTTTTTACTAACAAAATATTTCGTTTGTAAAAGTCTTAATTTGGCTAATACTATTGTGCACCTGAGTACATCCCAGGATACGGTGTACCCATTTTTAAAACTGTATACAATTATGAAAAAAACATGTAAATTATAAACAAAAATGTATACACTTTATTAGTTTTTTAATGAAAAATTGAGTGTAAAAAAGATACAATTATTAAAAAAAACATGTCTACGCTATTGAATAAAAAATTATTCCGTTGATAATCTGTTATAATTATTACGTTGGCAATTTTTATAAATAGTTTCGTTGGTAAATAACAATGAAAATCATTCATTTAGTAAAAATAGTATAAATTCGTTGATATTTCGTTGCTAAAAGACAAATATAATTATCAACGGGATTCTGTTAGAGTGATTTGATTAAATATTAAATTATTCTTCTCTCTATCAGTTTAAGATTTTAGATGAGGTGATCGTTTAATATGGTATCAGAGTCCATGATTAACAAAAGTCCAGGTTTCGAACCTCACTGCCACTCATTTATAAGAAAAAATTTTACATACAAAGCTTGAGATAAAAGTTAACCCATCTGCAATCACGACAACTTCCACAATAAAACATAATTCTCTTAGAAACATATAACGCGGAATATCTCATAAATTGTACGTATTGTAAAATATTGAAACATAAAATTAAAAATAAATAAATAAAAAGAATAGAAAAAAGTTAGGAGTTTAGCATGGTTTTGTATAAAAAAAATCAAGAAAAGAATTAGTAGTAAGCTTGAAAAGGGTGCAAAAAGAGAGCATGTAAATCCACTTTTTGTTGGTGCAAAAGTTGTATTGCATGTGCGCTATTATGCCAAATGTTGACTAGTGAGATTCCTCTTTGTACATCCACTATACCCCCACCCCCCACCCAACTCTCTAAAATCAATTTTGTGTTGTGGGTATGTCACAAAGTCTTTGATTTGGGCCTTTCCAGTGTTACTGTACCAGACATATCTTCCAGCTATCACAGTCATAATCTTTATTTTTAATCACCCCTAATTTCTCTATTTGTTTATTTGTTTTCACTTTTTCTTGGCAATTATTGGAATTGATTTTGTAGGCTTTTTTCTCCATTTTTTTGTTGGGAAAATGGAAAAGAGAGCATCACAAATCTTTAAGTTGATGCAAGATTGAGTTCCACTCAAACAGGATTTTAATATGCACATCTTTTCAATGTTATTTTATTGGTAAATAATTCATTGCCTAACTTTTTCATTAAGATTCAAGATTAGATCTTATAAGACATAAATTAAATTTCACCTTGTGATTCATTTAATAATTTTATTCCTACAAATGAATTCTTCTCTTAAGATTCGGTATTAATTTTTAGGGTATATGTATAATTATACTCAACCCATAATTAAGAAAGTTGGGTCACCAAAACGAAATCACACATGAACTTTTATTTTATTTTTTTTATTGATGGCTCATTCACTTTAATGTCACTCACTCACGCAATTTAATTATGCATTGTGGTTACATGTTTGTATGTTGTACTTACATGATTCTTCAAGTGCAATGTTTCTTTATTCATAATTGATCATTGATAAGTATAATTTCTAGCTTTAAAACATTCTAACATTTTTATTAATGTTTGCACATATGATCCATACTAATAAAACAAATATGATGTTAAAGAGATGATTTTGTACGCCATAGTAGATTCATCCTAATGTGGGTTAATTATGTGGAATGGTACTTGTTCAATATATGTGTGCTGCTTCACAATTATGCTTTTGTTCTTTCCTGCCAAAAACATTACATCATATAAAGTAACTTTGCTACTTAACACTTTTTTCTCTAATTTTCAACTTATTGTCTTTAGTTGAAAATGTGAGGGCTATGATGTTTATTCAAATAGTAGTTACAAAGTGTGAGACATGTGGTGTGTGTGTATATATGCGCCCGCAATTAAAGCAATATTCTTGAACACCAATTTTGCATTATTAAAGGATACGGGTTTCGAGGTGTGCCTTGAGGTGCCTTAAGGTAAAATGCTCAAGGGCCTCAAGTTCAAAATTTATGGGTGCGATTAACAATTGTAGGATTAGTTCATATGAAGCGTAAAGTTTTGATTTGAAATGGGTTCCTGTTACTGGACGATGATGAATTATGATATTTCTCAAATTAACCAGTCTACAAATCAAATACTCGTATATAATAAGAAATTCAATTCAAATGGATTGATCTAATCTGAATTTAAGCTGATAAAAATGAATCCCATTCACATAATAAGTTTTGATATCACAATTAAAAAGATAAAGAATAATGTCATATTTGTAATTTTTTTTCATGATTTTATAAAACGTCAAATTCGAATTAACAGAAAATATTATACTCCCTTCCTCCTATATCAAAAAATTGTAAGGAGAAAGATTGTTCCAATTAAACGGGTCATAAACACATGCAAATCATACGCACAAATTTTTTGCAATATGTATTTGTTTAGCACTAAAAATGTAGTTTCGATAAAATTGTATTAGCATACAATTGAAAAATTATCTCAATTATGTTACTATGCAACATAATCAATCATAAGTGTACCAAATCCAAGCCCACATTCCAACATTACAAAAAGCAAATCACATCATACTTTCTTAAATCCAAAGAAACAAAAAAAATGTTTCATCATTAGAATTGTGACTTTCATTTTGTTTTTGTTCTCTTTTACCCCTTTTTAAATCCTCTTCTTGTTATGAAATTTAAAGAACAAATTTCTATTATAGTTATTCTTCATATTTTTTGTTCTTAAATTCTATTTTACAATAGTTTAGTAGTAGCATTATTAAAGCCTCTCTTCCTCTTTCTCTCATTTTCGTCTATAATAAGATACATACATTTGTAATTTTCCCATTATTCAGTCAATACTCTTTTTTTCCGCATGATTTGAAACATACTTATTATATATTTGCCTACCATTCAAACTTATTAATAATGCACTTTTCTACACTCATTTTTCAAACATGATATGACATCTACAATGAAGCTACGCTATAATGTAAGTTGTAATTTGGTTTTGGATTTCAAAACTCAAATTTAATTGTAAAAATTATCATATGCAACTCATATTTTATATCCACAATCTATATAGTACCTTTAATTTATACATTCTCTCTCATTAATTAATGTCTTTTATATTTATCTTTTTTCTTTTATCACATCAATTATTAATATTATATTAAACATATTATCACTTTCGTTTTACACTCTTACACATTGATTACAGATAAGTTAAACTCTACAATTATAGAATTCAGAACAAATATAAATAATTATTGATCTTACTAATTATTATAATTTTCATAAAAACAAACATTAAAAATTAGATTTTCAATATCCACCTAAACATTGAACAAACACATATAAATCCTAGAACTTAACCTTTGGATTCTGTGACAAAAATGAAATTATATAGGAATATTATCTAAGCCTTTGATTTGGCTTTTTTTTTTAATCCATTATTTGAAAAAAAAACTCTACATATTTAATTCTATACCATCCTCCTATTTATTTTATTGATATAATACTATCTGTTTTATGATATTCAGATAAAATAAATCTAAATTAGGTGTGTTCAAAATTTTGGACACTGTGTTTCTAAAATGAGAAAATTCATTAAACCCAAGCACAAGCTTAATGAATCAAAAAAAAAAATTAATTAACTCCAAAGTCCATGCATGGCTAAATTTTCCCTCTTCAACTCCTAAGTCCTAACACTCATAATTGAACCAACTCCACCCCCCAAACCATATAGGACATAGCTAGCTAGCTAGCATAAACTATCAAAGGACTAATAAGATTAATTATTTCATCCAATTAATATTTAAACACCATTAATTTTATTAACAAAATCATACATAATATATCCTATGCTAAATCTGGAGACAAGATCAAATAATCTTAAAATACCACATAATCAGAATGAAAATGAATTATCCTACACATCACTTGCAATTAAGCACATGATGATGATTGATTTCAATCCTGGTGGTTCCATACACAGGCAATTCTTCCTCATAACCTCCATTAATCCCAACTCTGCCAATGCTCTCCAGCTCAAACAGATCAGAGCTCCCACAGCTGATCATGTCCTCCATTTCACGATTCGGACAACTATCATGCTTCCTGATCCCCTCGTACCCTCGAAGGCTGTCCATGTTCTTCTTGATGAAGTGGCTGCCAACACGATCTTGATGATCATCCAACGCCACTGCAGCAGGGCAGAATCTGACAGACCTCTTCGATTTGGAAGTCGAAGCATTCTTGCTCAGACAGGACCTCGCTGACGTGGCGCTGTCAACCTTCATCGACCTCGACTTCCTCAAGCTGTCCGACCTCGAACTGAAAATGGAGTTGAAGAAGTTGGCGATTTTGCCCCCGGGGGAGATGGGCTCTCTCACTTTGTTCTCCAGCTGATGATCATCTCCTGTATAAGTCTTGGACTTGGTCATCCTCATCAAATTCCTCCCATTCCTCTTCAGGGGTGTATTGGTAATTTTGTTGGGATTGTGGAGGGAGAATGATCGGGGGCTGGTTCTAGAAGATTCTGTTTCGGAAGAGGAGAAGATGCTGGAATCAGTGGAAGAGGTGGAGTGGGAGGGTAAGTGGCGTGGAGTGGAGGTGTAGCTTTCCATCCACTTCTCAATCATGATGGCTCGCCGGAGGCTTTCGGCGTCGTCCTCAGCAGTGTTCCTTCTCGGGTTTTCGACGACGCGGGTTTCGTCGATGGAACGGTAGATTGCGTCGAGAAGGGAGGAAGAGAAGGAAGGAGGTTGATATCGTAAACTGTGTGTTTGATGTTTCTCCCAGGCGGCCATGATTTGGTTATGGTGTTGCAGGGAAAGGTTTGTTTGAAGATATTTGGTGGATGAAGGGAAAAGCCAAATGGCACGGCTTGGATGACGGGATTTAAATAATTGTTCGTTGAAAATGGAGGGGGGATGTAGTCGTGTTACACTCACACTAACTGTGTGTGGGGGAAAGTTGGGTGGGTTAGGACTTGGGGGTTGGGTTTGGGGTGGTGGAGGCCGGGGTGTGTCGGTATTTATATTCAACTCCGCAACCGCAGTCTTACTCTAGTTGTTCTTCTTGTTTCACATACTCCCTCCGTCCAGACACAATTTTCATATTTCCTCATTTGATTGTCCCAACACAATTTTCATACCCTAAAAAAGGAATAAAAACACAAGATAAATAACTTTCCATAATCCTTTATTTTCAAAAATGTCATTCCATCTTTACATATTTAAAACATTAATTATATATACTAAACATATTTAACTTATTAATTAACTCAACCCAAACCCAAACCCAACCCAAATTAAAACACCAAACACATCCCTGCTGGAAAAATCAAATCTCTCAAGTTAAACCCTATATCTAAGACACTTCTCTTTCTCTCTTATTCAAATCTCCATCCACCGACGACTTCGCACTTGCGCCTTCGCCAATGCCACTTCCTCGGCTGCGCTTCCGATGGGGATGCGGCGGCTAGGAAGGAAGGGGAGAAGTTTAAGTGTTCGAAACCGTAATAGGAGGGGATAAGGGCACCGAAGAAATGGGGTTGGGCACGGAGGCGAAACTTGGCAGGTTCCCCGTTTGAGATGCTCGAAGGCAGTTCTCGACGGATTAGAGGCGGAGAAGACGGAGTCGCACAGAGAGCACCGTAGCTTCTCCTAGAGGCGGATCCAGGATTTACATTTTGGGGGTACAATATGTTATTTCTATTCCATAAATGCATGCACACATTTAGTTATTCATGGAGTTTAATAAAAAATGACTTTCTAGTTGATGATGTAAAAAAAATCAGTATTTAGGGTAATTGAACGGGATAAGTATATGAAATAGCTGATTTGACCAAATTAAGTGTAAAAATTGGTGATATTTTATAGTATTGTAATATTGTAACGGTATTAATATTATGAGTTATAATTATTTTGATCATTTACAAATTATTTTAATGAATAGAAAAGAAAAATGTGCATATATAAAAAGGATGAAGAAATGTAGGAGTAATTTTTATGGAAAGCATATACTTCAAAAAAATTATTTTATAGTAATAAAAAAATCTAAATTAGCACTCATTCTTATTTATTTGAGGAGTTAAATTTATAAATTAAATATTCATTTTAAATTTTGTTTTCTAATGTACATTTTCTCTCTTATTAAAATAAGTAATGTTTGTTATTTACATAAATATAAATTTATTAATCATAAAAATAATAATTATAAAATGAGGATAAAAAAATTGGCTCCACAATTATATATACTCCATAAGGGGGTACATTTTTAAAATTTTATTTTACTTAACCATATATAATAAGTGGAAATTTTCCAATTTGGGGGTACACCTGTACCCCCTTGTTCCTTATTAAATCCGTCTCTGGCCTTCACCGGCTTCGCCATCGCGGTTTCCTCATCCACCTTGGTGTTGTCAAGCTCCGCCATCACGGTCTCCCTCTCCTCCGCCGTCGCGTCTCCTCCTCTTCCGCCTTGTTGTCCCCGCCACCTGAGTGTTCCCCCTCCTCCTCTTCCGACTAAAATCTATGACGGGAAGAAGTGGATCCTGGTGATTCCAATATTGGGCCTAGTCTTCTTCAAATAAAAAATTTTGAGTTTTCATTGTAGAGAGAAAAGGTAACTCTTGTGATTTTGGGGCTTTTTCTTTGAAGAATATTTATCACATCTCTATGTTGATTTGGTGTGATAATTTGTTAGAGTAGTTTGGATTTTGTGGTACTGGGCAGATTGTCTTCATCTTTCTCTTGATGGATCAACTTTAATTAACTTTAAGGACAAAGTTAATCCCTTTGAATTAATAATTGAATGTACAAGTTTGCCCTCGTGATGTCAGTTTGAAAAGTCAGAATATTGAACAGTAGAAAATTTTTGTAACAGTAAGTGTGAATACTGAGCTGGGACGGAGGGAGTAACTATTTTCAATTTTTTACGTTTTTTTAAGAAGTATTATTATTTAATGTTTAATGAGGTGTGTAATTCCCATATTTTAATTGTATTAATGTGTGTGTGAGTTTTATGTATATAAAAAAGGAGAGAACTCTTTGGATGAGACGCTCAAAATGGAATAAATGGACTCTTTCGATGGGACAAGGGAGTACATGTTTGTACGGGCACTAAGATTGATAAATATATTTATTTAATATGTAATGTAAAAAAAAAGTAGGGATAAGTTTATAATTTAAAGAAAGAAGATTAAGAAATATTTTATTTACTAATATATAATGTAAGAAAAAGTAAGGGTAAGTTTATAATTTAAAAAGAGAAAGAAAATAAAATTATTGAAAATGATGAATAAAGTATAAAAAGTAAATAAAGTTATTGAAATTGATAAATAAAGTGTAAAAATACTCCCTCCGACCTGTCTTAATGGTTACATATTTTCAATTTGACCGTTTAATCCTAATGGTTACATCCCCTTTTTGATACATGGGAACTACACAAAACAATTAAAATATTCCTACCTACCATACTAATATAACTACCCATTATATATTAAAATATTATATCTCCGTCCTCCCAAAAGAGGATCTTTTACTTTTGTGCACGTTGATTAAGGAGTATTATTATTTAATATGAAGTGAGTAATTGTATTAGTGGGAGTGTGGGTCCCATATTTTAATTGTATTAGTGGGTATGTGTAGGTTCCATGTGTGTAAAAAAGAAATTGACCCTCTTTTAGGCGGACGACCAAAATAAATAAAAAAAGACCCTCTTTTAAGCGGACGGAGGGAGTATATTTCTTAATTCTCGTACAAAAAGTAAACGTAACTATTAAAACAGGACGGAGGGAGTATGTAAGGTGTACAGTGTATTTTTATTATTAATGAAAATTGCATAAATATTTGGGATACTCTAAAATGAAAAGTAAAACTATAAATTTGTAATTAAGATATAATACTTTGAAAGTTGGGGATTGATATGATATTTTCTTTTTTTAATGGTAACATTGAATGTGGGTAATTTTTTTTTCGGACATCAGTGTCTTATTTCCTTTTTTACACATATGTGACTCACACACTAAATATGAGGCTCAAATATCATTAATACAACTACCCACTACACATTAAATAATACCTCCTCGGTCCCACCACAGCGAGTTTTTTTTGTCATTTTCGTCTGTCCCAATACAAGAGGTGTATTTCTCTTTTTAGTAAATGAGACCCACACACTACACTAATACATCTACCCACTATATACTCCCTCCGTCCGAATTCAAGGGTGTCATTTGCTTTTGGGCACGGAGGTTAAGGAGTATTGTTATTTAATGTGTAGTGGGTAGTTGTATTAGTGGAGGTGTGGGCCCCATTTTTTAGTTGTATTAGTGGGTGTGTATGGATCTCATATGTATAAAAAAGGAAATGAGACCCTTGGGGGCGGACACCCAAAATGAAAAAATGATACCCTTGAAAGTGGACGGGGGGAGTACTAAAATATTATTTTTCTCTCCTCATCTATACGTTAAATATTAAATTTCCTAATTTACCTCCGTCCCATTTATATTACTACTTTTACTTTTTGCACGTTCTTTAAGGAGTATTAATATTTAATGTATATTGAGTAGTTGAAAGATGAAGTTTACCTGACAAGACCACCTTACATAACTTATAATTCAAATACTATTTAACATAAACATCATCATTATAAAAACTTGCATACAATTTTTTTTCCACATAAAATATTTATAACCAAAATCATCACACCAATTCAACATACGTAACTGGTTTTTGATACCACCTCAATCTAGACAAACTCGTGACAATACTTATTATATTACATAACAGAATATCAGCGGAAACAAAATAAACACACAGTCTAGCCCAACAGGTCGTCATCTATGTACATTCGCTCAAAACCCTGTAGGAGCTCCAAAGCTTTCACAGTCACATCACAAACTAAATCATCAATAGGCTCACCTACAATGCATAAACTAGTGAGACAAAAATCTCAGTAAGTAGAAATCATGCATGTTAGTGCATGAAAATGCATTTAGTTCTCTATCGCCTACTTCCTAATCTTTCTAGTTGATCTCTTTTATTTTGAAAATTGTTCACATTGCGGGATCCCCATGACACACTTATGATATGCACCCCAAATGAGCATAATAGACACACTTAGTGTCGGATCGATTTCGATCCCTGAATATAATACCGAGAACGATTTTTTCTAACCCTGACAGAGTGTTGGGGATAATTTTTCCGAACCCCTAATAAAGTGCGGGAATAATTTTTCCGAACCCTAACAGAGATGCATATATAGTGGTCGCACACACCATTAGTATCTTATTAATTTTGAGGAAAACATTTTTCATGTTTATGCATGGTATGCACCCAAAACAATTAAATATGCATCACAAACCATTTACAATATCAATATCAACATTTAATCACAATAAAACAATAATTTAACTTCATTTCGAACAGATCCACTTTTGGAATAACAACTTCACCTCGGATCCCACATATCCTTATAACCAATATCTTCTCAAGCCATACAAATATATTTTCAACAGTTTCCAATCACACAGATCTATATAGGACAATGATATTATTTCAAATCACATAGATCCACAACTTGTATTGCAAAATTATCACAAATAATTTATAAATAATAGTGTTGAATATGAACCCTACTTTCTCCAAATCACATAAATCCACAGCTTGTATAACAAATTAATCTCAAATAATTCATATCGTAATTAAACTAATTACAAATAATCAATAACATAATTATCACATACTAATTACAAATAATTCACAAACAACATGTTTATGCATTGTAGTTGGACTTCTACTTACCTGGACTCCGATAGTAATATCACCCTCGTGAAGAACTGTAACTAATCTCCTATCTTCCGTCCCGGCACGAACCCTTCCCTCTCTTTTTCTTTCTTTCTCTTTCTCTCTTTCTCTCTTTTTTCTTCTCTCTTCTCTCTTTTTTTTTCTTTTTTTTTTCTTCGAATGGTTTTCTGAATGGTTCAGAAATGGGGCAATCACCCCTTATGTACATGAAATGAAAATGGGTTACTAACCCAACCCACCGCCATATCCTACTTACTATATTTAGTATTTACTATTTATAGTAAGTAATATTTATTATTATTATTATTATTATCCATTACGAATATACGTGAAATACTTAATAGCTAAGATATAACACATACGTGTACATTTCCTTACCATTATTATTATTATGGGAATACGTGTGATACTTAATAATTAAGAAAAGTGTATTTATACTCATAAAATAATTTACTCATATATCCAAATTAATGCACGTAAATATTTATGCACACATATATTCACATATTGTCACCATTTTATCAAGGATGTCTCAATTAAAATGTAAAGATAAATAAAATGTAAAATTAATTGTCACATAATTACCACATTATTATCACATAATTATAAAATGCACATAACACAAATTAAATTATATTAGAACATGAGTAGTGAGAAGCTCGGGTATCTCATCCTCCCAACTTAAAAAAATTTAGTCCTCGAAATTTACTTACCTGAAGAGGTCTGGATATTTAGTCATCATCTCATCTTCTCTTTCCCAAGTAGCCTCCTCTACTAGTTGTTTCCTCCATAATACCTTTACTAATGGTATTTCTTTATTTATGAGCTTCTTCACTTCTCGCCACAAGATTTCAACTGGTACTTCCTCATAACTCAAATCTTCTTTCAACTCAACTGGTTCATGTCTGAGAACATGAGATGGATTTGGAACATACTTCCTCAACACAGACACATGAAACACGTCATGTACTCTATACATCGATGCTGGTAACTCCAACTTATAGGCAACGCTGCCAACTCTCTCAATGATAGTGAACGGACCAACATATCTTGGACTGAGTTTCCCTTTCCTTCCAAACCGCATTATCCCCTTCATTGGAGATACTTTCAAGAATACTTGATTGCCCACTTCAAATTTCAATTCTCTCATCCGTTTGTCTGCATAACTCTTCTGCTGATCTTGAGCAACTTTCATCTTCTCTCATATACGGGTAACAACTTCTGACATTTCGCAAATCAAGTCTGGACCCAAATGTTTCCTTTCTCCAACTTTATCCCAATATACTGGAGATCTACACTTTCTCCCGTACAATGCTTCATATGGAGCCATCCCGATAGTAGATTGATAATTATTGTTGTACGAGAACTCTATCAAAGGCAAAAATTTACTCCACTAACCTTGAAAATCCAACACACACACTCTGAGCATATCCTCCAAGATTTGTATTGTACGCTCTGATTGACCATCTGTCTGTGGATGGAATGCTGTGCTGAAAGATAATTGTGTCCCCAAAGCCTTATGTAAACTCTTCCATAAAGCAGACAAGAATCTCGTATCTCTGTCTGACACAATGGTAAGTGGTACTCCATGGAGTCTGACAATCTCTTGTATATATAGCTGGACATAACGATCCATGGAATACATAGAGCTAATAGGAAGAAAATGAGCTGACTTAGTCAATCGATTCAAGATAACCCAATTGCATCGTGACCTTTCACTGTCTTCGGTAGCCCAATAATAAAATCCATCGTGATATTCTCCCACTTCCACTATGGAATAAATAAAGGCTGCAAAGTTCCTGCTGGTCTCTGATGCTCGGCTTTGACTTGTTGACAAGTCAAACATTGCTCCACATATCGAGCAACATCTCTCTTCATCCTTGGCCACCAATAATATGACTTCAAATCTCTATACATCTTAGTAGCTCCTGGATGTACAGAGTACGGTGCTGAATGAGCTTCCGCCATCACTTCTTTTCGAACGTCATCCACTTCATGTAGACATAATCGACCTCCATAATGAATCACACCATCATCTCCTAATTGGAAGTCAGAAGACTTTTCAGAGCTGATATCATTCTTTATCTTGTTAAACAACTTATCCTCATGTTGGTCCTGTCGAATCTTTTCCATCAAAGTTAGTCGAAGTGTCAGAGCTGTCATCCTTGCTTCCAACGATCCTTCCTGAATGATCTCCACACCCATCCTTTGCAAATCAAGCAACTCTGGTTTCTGATTTATGGTCATAGCAGCTACACTCTGTATTGCCTTTCAGCTCAAAGCATCAGCAATCACATTGGCTTTTCCCGAATGATAATTGATAATACAGTCATAATCCTTCACCAATTCCAACCATCTTCTTTGCCTCATATTCAACTCTTTCTGAGTGAAAAAGTACTTCAAACTCTTATGATCAGTATAGATTTTACAACGTTCCCCATACAGATAATGCCTCCAAATCTTGAGTGCAAACACCACTGCGGCTAACTCTAAATCATGAGTTGGGTAATTCTTCTCATACTCTCTTAACTGTCTAGATGCATACGCTATCACTTTCCCATTCTGCATCAATACACACCCAAGACCATTCTTTGAAGCATCACTGTAAACCTTGAAGTTTCCTGTCTCCGTAGGAATAGTTAAGATGGTGATGATGTCAACCGTCTCTTCAATTCTTAGAAACTTTGTTCACATGCCTCCGTCCATGTGAACTTCACATTCTTCCTGGTCAACTTTGTTAATGGTGAAGCAATCTTAGAAAATCCTTCAACAAACCTTCGATAATATCCCGCCAATCCAAGAAAGCTACGAACCTCAGTGGGATTTGAGGGTTGTGGCCAATCATGGATTGCTTTTACTTTACCTGGATCCACTGAAATTCCTTCTCCCGATACTACGTGTCCCAAGAAAACAACTCGGTCTAACCAAAACTCACACTTCTTGAACTTCTCATACAATTGCCTCTCCTTCAGAATCTCTAACACCTTTTTCAAGTGTAGAGCATGATCCTCCTTATTCTTAGAGAAATCAGAATATCATCGATAAACACAATCATAAATTTATCGAAAAAATACCTGAAATACTCTATTCATTAAATCCATAAATGCTGCAGGAGCATTTGTTAATCCAAACGGCATCACTAAGAACTCATAGTGCCTGTACCTTGTACTGAATGCAGTCTTTGAGATATCCTCCTTCTTTATTTTCAACTGATAATACCCCGATCGGAAATCAATCTTCGAAAAGATAGATGCACCATGTAGCTGATCAAACAGATCATCAATGCGAGGCAAGGGATATTTATTCTTCACCGTAACTTTGTTGAGATCCCGATAATCGATGCACATCCTCAATTGTGCCATCCTTCTTTTGAACAAACTGAACTGGTGCTCCCCAAGGTGAGAAACTAGGTTGGATGAATCCTTTGTCTAGCAACTCTTGTAACTGTATCTTCAATTCCTTCAGTTCAGCTGGTGCCATTCTGTATGGCGCTTTAGATATAGGGGTCGTTCCTGGTTGTAGCTCAATAACAAACTGTATTTCCCGGTCTGGTAGCAAACCTGGAAGATCATCTGGAAATACCTTCAGATATTCCCGAACTACTGGTACATCACCGAGAACTGGACATTGCTGCCCCTCAATATTCATTACACTCACCAGATACCCCTCACAACCACTTTCCAACAACCGTTGTGCTTTTGCTGCTGATATCATCGAAAATCTAAAATTCTTCTTGATCCCAATAAAAGTAAATGGTTCTCCACCCAATGGCTGAAAAGTGATACTTTTTTCTGACAATCTATTGTAGCATCGTACCTTGACAGCCAATCCATACCCAATATGATATCATAATCATTCATACTTAACACAATTAAATTAGTAAGGAGTTGTCTTCCTTCAATAGGAATAACACAATCTCGCAGAAGTTGATTAGTTTGCTTTGATTCACCAGAAGGTATTATCACCTCATAATTAGCTTCTATCAAGTTAGGTGTTCCACCCAACTTCCTCACATACTCAGTGGATACAAATGAATGTGTTGCTCCAGAATCAAATAACACATATGTAGAAGTGCCAAAAATAGAGAACTTACCCGTGACAACTGAGGGATTCGCATCAGCCTCCTCCCGCGTCAAAGTGTACACCCTTGCTGGAGCTTTTCCCTGCTGTCTCTGCTTCCCTTTCTTAGAACAAGTAGTAGTCACATGTCCTTTCTCCCTGCATGTGTAACACGTTCTCGGAGGAATTTGACACTCCCCACCATGTGATCTAAGATAATTAGGGCATATGGGTAGTGGCGGCACCGGTGGCACCTTACCCTAATCGAATTTGGGATGCTTGTTTGGTTCTACCTGTCTCTGTCCTTGATCCACTTGAACATTTGATTTCAGCCTCTGGAATGGCATCGGCTTCTTATCATTTCTCCCAAACTGCTGCACTGGTTTCTGTTGAAATTGGCGTCTGATAACATGCACTTGTCTGATTCTCATCTCCGCTTGTTAAGCAATCTGGGCCCTTTCTGCAACTTGTGAGTATGTTGCTCCATGCAGTCCCGCCATACTCACATCTCTGTAAAGTTCAGGCCTTAAGCCTTCCATAAATCTCTCCACTTTCAATGCCTCCGTACTCACCATGTGTTCGACAAACCTTGACAACTGCTCAAATTTTCGAAGGTAATCTGTAACTGACATGCCACCCTGCCTCAACTGTATGAACTCGTTCATCTTCATGACTCTCACTGGTGCCGTAAAGTACTTATTTCTGAAAAGCTCCTTAAACCTTTCCCATGTCATAGTCGTGACATCTTCGATACTTTTAATCGTATCCCACCAGTGGCATGCACTTCCTCGTAACATGAAAGAAGCACACAACACTCTATCCCCATCTGGAATTCTGCTGTATTGAAACATGTTTTTCACCATGCATAACCAATCCTCTGTATCTGTGGGGTCTGCTGCATCCTCAAATATTGGAGGGCTCAGCTTTCGAAATCTCTCACAAACTATTTCCACACGTTCTACTTGACGTCTATCTTGATTTGCATTACCCTCTGGTTGTCCACCCATATCTTTTTGCTGAATCAGGTGTTGTATCTATTGGGACTGGCGCTCTACCAGTTAAATCAGTCGAGTAATCACCGCATCACGATTATTTCCTTCAGTAGGTGCTGCTTGCTCAGCAGTCCTATCCCCTTTAGAACTTTCACCTCTGGCCCTTACCATTTTGTCTACTAACTATGCTTCCTACACCACATGGCCAATATAATTTATAAGACACATAACACAGCATAATGAAAATAACACTTACATGCAAAGCTGCGCTCCCAAGGAATGAGCTCATGTACATAGACAGTCTACAGGACCCAAACCGTGCTCTGATACCACTCTGACAAGACCCACCTTACATAACTTATAATTCAAATACTATTTAACATAAACATCATCATTATAAAAACCTACATATAAAATTTTTTTTTCCACATAAAATATTTATAACCAAAATCATCACACCAGTTTAACATACGTAACTGGTTTCTGACACCACCTCAATCCAGATAAACTCGTGACAATACTTATTATATTACATAACAGAATATCAGCGAAAACAAAATAAACACACAGCATAGCCCAACAGGTCGTCATCTATGTACATCCGCTCAAAATCCTGTAGGAGCTCCACAGCTTGCACAGTCACATCACAAACTCAATCATCAACATGCTCATCTACAATGCATAAACTAGTGAGACAAAAATCTTAGAAGTAGAAATCATGCGTGTTAGTGCATGAAAATGGTTTTAGTTCTCTATCGCCTACTTCCTAATCTTTCTAGTTGATCTCTTTTATTTTGAAAACTGTTCACGTTGCAGGATTCCCACGACACACTTATGATATGCACCCCAAATAAACTCAATAGACACACTTAGTGTCGATCGATTCCGATCCCTAAATATAATACCGAGAACAATTTTTCCGAACCCTGGCAGAGTGTTGGGGACGATTTTTCCGAATCCCTAATAAAGTGTCGGGAATGATTTTTTCGAACCCTGACAGAGATGCATATATAGTGGTCGCACACACTATTAGTATTTTATTAATTTTGAGAAAAACACTTTTCATGTTTATGCATGGTATGCACCCAAAATAATTAAATGTGCATCACAAACCATTTACAATATTAATATTAACATTTAATCACAATAAAGCAACAATTTAACTTCAATTCGAACAGATCCACTTTTGGAATAATTACTTCACCTCGGATCACACAGATCCTTATAACCAATATCTTCTAAAACCATACAAATATATTTTCAATAGTTTCCAATCACACAGATCTATATAGGACAATGATATTATTTCAAATCACATAGATCCACAACTTGTATCGCAAAATTATCACAAATAATTTACAAATAATAGTGTTGAATTGAACCCTACTTTCTCCAAATCACATAAATCCACAGCTTGTATAACAAATTAATCTCAAATAATTCATATCGTAATTAAACTAATTACAAATAATCCATAACATAATTATCACATACTAATTACAAATAATTCACAAACAACATGTTTATGTATTGTAGTTGGACTTCTACTTACCTGGACTCCGACAGTAATATCACCCTCGTGAGAACTGTAACTAATCTCCTATCTTCCGTCCCTGCACGAACCCTTCCCTCTCTTTTTCTTTCTTTCTTTCTCTTTCTCTCATTCTCTCTCTTTTCTTCTCTCTTCTCTCTTTTTTTTTCTTTTTTTTTCTTCGAATGGTTTTCTGAATGGTTCAGAAATGGGGCAATCACCCCTTATGTACATGAAATGAAAATGGGTGACTAACCCAACCCACCGCCATATCCTACTTACTATATTTAGTATTTACTATTTATAGTAAGTAATATTTATTATTATTATTAATATTTTTTATTATTATTATCCATTACGAATATACGTGCAATACTTTATAGCTAAGATATAAGACATATGTGTATATTTTCTTACCACTATTATTATTACGGGAATACGTTTGATACTTAATAATTAAGAAAAGTGTATTTATACTCATAAAATAATTTACTCATATATCCAAATTAATGCACGTAAATATTTATGCACACATATATTCACATATTGTCACCATTTTATCAAGGATGTCTCAATTAAAATGTAAAGATAAATAAAATATAAAATTAATTGTCACATAATTACCACATTATTATCACATAATTATAAAATGCACATAACACAAATTAAATTATATTAGCACATGAGTAGTGTGAAGCTCGGGTATCACATTACCATTTTACCCCTTGATTAAAATACATTATTTTAGAAAAATAAAGTGATGTACTGTTGGAGGAACATGACATCAGAACATTAGAATGGAAATGGAAATTATCTCCAATTCTTAATGTACAAAACATTATCACAATTCACACGTAATGCAGCCCAATTCATGGAGTAATTCATAATCTGCAAAAGTTGAAGGTAAATAAGTTTTGTTTTCCCTCCATAATCAAAAATAATTTATATTTACAAATTTACAAATTCCCACCTAAAATGCACTATATAAACACTTACTACTCCAACTACACTAACTTCTCCAACAAAATGAAGCTCTATAGCAGCTCATAAATACAGTTTACAAAATGAGAGTACCAAGACCTAAAAACCTAACAATCAAAGAACGTAATTCCATTGCCCAATTTTTGTTGGAGGGGTCGAGCAATGGCGAACCAGCTCGTGGGAGGCTCATTTTAGCCAGTTCTACATTTGGAGTGCACATTGCTACTGTTAGAAGGATATGGGAAAGAGCTAGAGAGCAGCTGCTATCAGGTAATCCAATTTCTTTAGTCAACAACAAAACACTTAGACCACATGGAGTTTATGGCCAAAAATTGTATAAGGAAAAAATGAAGACAATTCAGTTTAAGAAAAGGGGAACAATTAGGGATTTAGCAGAACATATGGCCACATCTAAGAGCACAGTTCATAGGTGGATCAAGTAGGGACATATTAGACCTCATACTAGTGCTATAAAGCCATATCTCACACACCAACACAAGATTAACAGGGTCAGGCACAGTCTTAAAGCACTAGAATTGGACATAGTGAATAAACTGATCAAATTCAAGAGTATGTCACAAATAATTCACATAGATGAGAAATGGTTCAACATAACAAGAACAACAGAGAGATACTACCTCCTACAAGAAGAATCAGAACCACATAGGACTTGTGAAAGTAAAAATTTTATTGGAAAGATCATGTTCTTAGCTGCAGTTGCAAGACCAGCCTATGACTCTAACAGGGACTGCATTTTTTATGGGAAGATAGGGATTTTTTCCTTTACGGAACAAGTTGCAGCACAAAGGAAAAGCAAGAACAGAGAAACAGGAAGTATTGTAACTAAACCAATGTTGTCAGTGACAATGAATGAGACAAAAAAGGTTCTAATTGACCAGGTATACAATCTGAACACAAATTACAGTTTACACACATGCTATACATACAAATACATTCATTTTGCACTATATGTCATTTACAATCATAACAGGTCCCACCAGTAATCAAGTCTAAATGGCCAAGTGGAGCATGCAAAGATATATACATACAACAGGATAATACTAGGCCACATATAAAAGATGATGAAAAATAGTGGAGGCAGGCTTCAACACAACATGGATTCAATTTCCACCTTATGTTTCAGCCTGCTAAGAGTCCGGATACTAACATTTTGGACTTGGGTTGGTGTAGAGCTTTACAATCTCTACAATTCAAAGAATTTGCTGACAAAGTGGAGGATTTGTTAAAAGTGGTGAGGAAATCTTTTGAAGATTTAAGCCACACAAAATTGAATTCAGTGTTTCTAACACTACAAGGCTGCCTAAAGGAAATTCTAGTTCGTAGAGGTGGAAATGAATACGAGATACCCCATATGGGTAAATCTGCATTACTGAGAGCAGGTGAGCTTCCAACTGATTTGGAAGTGGACCCTGAGGTGGTTCAATCAGGCCTTGAATTTCTAATTGAAGAAAATGTAATAGATGGGTTGGAGGATCTAATTCAGGCTATGGAGGAAGTTTTTTGATTGAAAGTGGAAGCATTTTGCAGTACAGAACGGTTTGAAAGATTTTGCAGTATTTTTTGAATGCATTTGGTATGCAATGGAATTATTGGATGCAAATTTGAAGTTTTGAATGCCTACAAAGAATACAACTAATGAAGGGTGGAAGCATTTGATGCATTTTGCATGTGAATAGGGGTTAAGATTGTTTGTTACAAGTAAAACACAACTCAAATAAAGAGTTTATTTTAGCAGTAAATAATCTTTTGTAAAGCTGTGAATCTAAACCTATAAATTGAAGTGTATGACTTATGCAAGACAAATCACCCAAAACACATCATATATCAGACACTATCAAACTTCAAACAAGATCAAATATACAGTAACACATCAAATACCAAATTCATACAAAAAAAATTTAAGGTCACATACATATAGTAGCAACTCAACACATCACAGTTTTGAATATCACACTCTTCCAAAAGCAATTTATCAGTTAACACTTTGTAATATCACACTCTTCCAACATTAATTCCACACAATTTAACAGATTAGAAAGACATATTCATATAACACAGTTTACACATCAACACAAATAACACTCTCAGAGTTTAATCTCACCATCTAGTGTTCGAGTCCAAAATGCACGGTTGATGACATTACAATATGAAATTGCAAGTCTCCAACGAACCGCGCATGGTGACACTAAACCACACCCCATAACCCCACGGATATCACAAGTTTTTCATCATGCAATACACAGACACCTCCAATCATGGAATACAGAGAGAGTAAAGCCATTATACCTCCGCCCATTTGGGCAATTTAAGGGCTGCAGGACCATCTCCCTCAAAATCCAAATGAGGCTCTTGTTTTGCCTCAACCATTTGGGGGTCACTCCTCGGAATATCTGCGGTCAGGTCATACCATGGGAGTTCACGATCTCCTCGTCGATGTCAGAAACGACGTCAAATAGTTCTCCGACCAAACACCCAGTCACATCGGAGACCGAGAACACCTCGTTCTCACAAGACGGTGTCGATCTGCGAAGATCTGACACCTCCTCGGAGAACCCACCCCACGACTCAGCCGTCTCCACAGCCTCCTCGAAAAAGCACTCACTCTTTACCGTTGTCATTTGTCTCGGTCGGAGAAGCTAGAGAGCCAATGAAGAAGACGGAGGGGTGACAGAGATGAGCGCTTTCTCCAAAATGGAGGGGTGACGGTGAGCAAAATAGAGGGGTGACGAGGGTGACGATGAGAAAATTGAGAGGTGACAGCGAGGTGAACAGAGAGAAAACGGAGGGGTGACGGTGAGGCGAACAGATGGACGATGGATGGGTTACAACGAGCCAAACAGAGAGAAGATTGAGGGGTTACGGAGAAGCGAACAGAGAAAAGATGGAGGGGTGACGGCGAGAAAATGGGTAACAAACCCTAAAGAGAGGGAATTGATCTGTCAACCCTAATGGGACGGAGGGTCCACATTATTTTATTGTTATTTGCAAATAATGAAGTGGTGGCATTTTTGTATATTAATGTTGGATCAAAGGGTAGTTTTGTAAAAAATTGTAGGCTCCACTATCTTTTTTTGGAAAGGTAGCAATAGAGGTGGGACGCCGTTTTGGGTAAAAAAATTGCAGTATAAATAGGACGGAGGGAGTACATTTTAATTCGAACGAAAAAAAATTAAATCGAATAGAGAAAACATAAGAAGGAGGCATTCTTGAAATACAGAGAGATGAAATAGGGAATATCATCTGCAAGAAATTAGGCTTGTTGGGTACGGGTTTACCGATGATAAGATGAATCTGCTGAATTATAATCACACCCGCTATTACCGGGTTCTGTTTTCTTTCTTCCTCAGAAAATGTCGAACTCCAACATGACATTCTACCCTTTAAGGATCTCATGGGATTTTCTTGGAAATATTCATACTCCCACAGGTCAAATTGATTAATAAAAAAACAGTGCCAATATAATCGGTATAATTTAATAATTTCAGATAAAGTGAAAAATATGTTAATGCGTTAGTTGGGGAGGACAAATTAAAAATATCTTATGAAACGATTTTTATGTGATACGAATTGTAGGACAAATTAAAAGTGAAAATATATTTGTTATATAAGTAAAGATGTTATTATATTTAAAATGCTCTCTCCATACTGAATATTCATGCACATGTTAGCATGTAGATAAAAATAATTTTTTAAGTGTATAATGGAAGAAAAAGTAGGGATGAGTCACGTAATTTAAAGAGAAAAAATAAATAAAATTGTTTGGAATAATGAATAAAGTATAAAAAAAGTAAATAATGTTGTTGAAATTGATGAATAAAGTGTAAAAAAGTAGGTAATAGTATATATTTTTACTATTAATAAAATATGAAAAATACTTGAGACGACGCACAATAAGAAATTATGCAAATACCATAGTTGGAGGGAGTTTGTTTTTTAAAAATATAATGAATGATACATTAAAATATAAATTTATTATATTTTTTTAAAATTTTAGTTGTTACTACACATACTTTAACTTTTAACAATAATATTTTACTGTATATACTAATAAAATAATCATAATTTAATAATAGTTCAACCTAGTTTATAACCTTATCTATAAGAGAGCTCTTTCAAATTTTAATTATAAGTTTTAATTAAATCAATTGATTTTTTATTTTATTTTTTTAATATGTTGTGGAACAAATAAATATGATAAGTATAAAGAGTCATGGAAAAAATGTTAAAAATCTTAAAATATCCAAAAAATAATAAAAATGATGAAGTATATAAAATGAAATGTATTGGAAATCTTTAAAGCTACGTTTATTTTGGTAGAGTTTTCAAAATTCACACTTAGTTTTAAAAATCACTCAGGTGTATACCATTAAATAACAAGTATTAATCTTCAATTCAAACACTTTCATTTATTTTTCCTCTCTAATTAATAGAATTTCCTTTCCTTTTTATTCTCTGATATTAACTTTATGATAAGATCCATCTATTTCGATCAATAATTTCTCATCTTATTTGATTTATTTATAATTTCTCATTCATACACATTGATATGATCCATCTATTTAGCAACACCGTAGGATGCCATAACCTTATTTAAAAATACAAAGATTTTGATGACGGCAAGGTTCTAACAAGATGAATACTTAACATCCAAAGACGAAATAATATGACTAACCTATTCTCACGAGCTTAGCCTATTTGCAAATTTTCAAGTCAAATACTTCAAAGTTTGTATTCACCTTGATAACTTTTTCAACTTAAAAAAAAATGGACTCAGCTCAGCTCATTAAGGTTAACAAATGAATTCAAACAAATTCTTTATCGTATTAAGTCCTCTAAATAATCCACGACATGATTTTGATTAACTCCTAAGTTCGATAAAATTGCATTAATAATATTACGAGTAGCATCCATCAATTTTTGAAGGTACCATTTTGGGCAACCGGAGTGGATGAATGAGGGAATGCATATGGTTCGTGTTAAAAGGCCATCATCATGTGCTTGATGGCCATTCTTTTATCTGCAAGTACAGACAAGGCTGTAAGAGTTATCAGATGGAAAACCACTTGCTTGCCAAAAGCAACTCAACTGAAAAAAGAGGCAGAATTAAAGTCAGATGCCGCTTCTATAGATACTCGTTTTGTTCAAATGTAGGCCTGATGGGCACACACAGAATTAAATGAAGAATCATCATCAACCAGCAGTATCATGAGAGACCATGTAACCATGTCCTTTTGCCAGGTGAACTTTCCATTGTATTTAAAAAAAAAAAAAATGGTATGCTTCAAGTTAAGGAAATTTGTATATCCTGCAATAGGATTACCTAAAGACATCAAAATTGGCTATGCTGAGAGGTGGAATAAAACAATGGAGCATTCATTGCATTCTGCTTTTACCATTTTTGCAGAAATAGCAAATGTGCATTGCCAAACTTGACCTCCATCAACATCAATGCTGTCATGGAGACACACCATCATGGTTTCCGACCTGAAAATAAGGTAAAACTTCAATGCTCACTTAAATTGCTCTTTCCTTAACTGGTTTTCGAGGAATCAAGTCTCTGAACATCAACAAGCTGGTAAAGATCCCCTCGTCGTTGCCTCTGAAAGGGAAGGTATGTTCTGCATTCAAAAGACGTGGCTCAATGATGAGACTTGAATCTGAACAATTGTTTTCATTCAATTCTATGAGTGGCAATACTAATGACACAATAAGGCTAAATATAAACATGGACAGTAAAAATTTTATATCAACCCAACACCTCATGATAAGAAAACAAACTAATAAAGGTGAAACTCAATAAGATAAATTCACGATAAAGAAAAATTGAAAAGCAGAAATTATCACAATAAGACAATAAAAGAAAAACAAACAATTCTCAATAATAGGTTACCACTATGTTGACACCAGCATGACAAAATATGAAAATCCATATCCTTATCGTGGCATTTTCCAAAGTGCTCTGTCCTGTCATGATTTGTCAACACTCAACCCTACCCAACTTCCTCTTAATTAAAGAGGCCAAGTTCAACCTCACCTAGGGTCCTAGAATGAGTTGATTAGATACTGGCAGGGTTTCATTTTGATCATCATTCAAAGAGATTGTCTTATGTGTGTGTATCCAGTTGTATGCACACCCCTCTCAAGTATGAGTTAAGAAGACAACTATATCATAAAAATTAACACTATTGAACTCCCGTGATAAAATAGTTCATGAACCACAAGGGTGAAAATACAACTATGCCCTAAGAATAATGTTACACCTTAAGGGAAAAGATTAAACGTTAGAGTACATGAACCACAAAGATATACATAAGCATAACCTTAATATATACAATGGGTGCAAGGTATCATTTGCTGCAATCAAAAAATGACAATGCTTGGGCCGAAAGGTGCAATCAAATTTTAAGCATGTGTGCTCCCACATGCCTTTGAGGCACACTAGGCATCACAATGAGATGAAATAACCTAAAAAGCATGGAAAGAAAAATTGGCAATCTTCTTTTCAACATAGAGGATGATTAGCCATGTATCATGACCGATCAGTTCAGATTTTTAACCTTCTTTAACATAAGACATTAAGGACAAAATAACAAGGGTTAACATAGTAACAAATGAAAAAAGAAGAGTGATATATGATACATATAAAGCTAAAAGCTGTTCATTAGATATGTATAGATTACCGTCGTTGCTCAATAAGGGAATAATCAATTTCGGATATAACTAACGCCTCATCATGTCCTGTGGTTGCAAGAACTTCTCCAAACTGCAAACACAGTTCCTTTAATCATGTCATACTGAAGTTACAAAAGTTACAACAGGAGTTCCTACCCATCAGGACATTCCATGGGTAAATTGAATGCTTATGCTCGTCAAATTACAAGAACTTCCTCCTAACTAAACTACGTACTTACCGGGCCAACAAGAGTAGAATGCCCCAAAGCCACATAACTGGATCTAACGTCTCTAGCTGGTGAACATGTTGCTACATACAGCTGTCAAATGAGTAGCGTATAGAATAAGTTTATATGCACATATTGAGCCATACAAGTTTACATTTACCATATTGACGCTCTGGTTATGCAATTTTGAGACTTATAATACAAGTTCAATCTTGAGAAGAAACATTAAGAGTATCTAGATGTAAATTAAATTTAAAACCAACACAAAACCATAAGAAAATGGTTAACATGATCAAAAATTTTCTAGGTAAAAGAATATGATTAATAAACTCTGTTCAGTATTGGATGTCTAGCTAGTTGTACAATCCATTTTAAAGAATAATTATCCTGTCTTTATTAATTTCCTACACAATAATTATGAGTTATTAA
The DNA here is from genome assembly GCA_023678885.1 of Pogostemon cablin. Lineage (NCBI taxonomy): Eukaryota > Viridiplantae > Streptophyta > Magnoliopsida > Lamiales > Lamiaceae > Pogostemon > Pogostemon cablin. Next base: position 14,949,692 of record CM042978.1, on the reverse strand, counting down.
TGAAGTCTTCTAGCAAACATATCCCCACTGCATTTTTACTTTTGTTTGTCTTTGTCAGGAAGGAGAAAAAAAAAGTCATAGCATAATTATTTAAAAATGAAAAACTCAAAAATAAAGGTGCTGGCCGTAATTAACTTCAACACTTAATATGCAGGATGGAGTTTACAACTCATAAGTTTGTGGAAAAATGAAAACAGAAAATAGAAAGTACCTGACAATCTGCTGCCCTGAACGTCACAATTAATCATGTCAGTTAGATAATCTAAACAATGCATAACCAAAGGAAGTTACATGAAGTTACATAAAGTTACTTAAAAGAAACACATTTAACTTGTACTTTCATTGTACCGAAATGTCTGGTTAATGCCAATTCACCTAGAAGGTTGTTACCTAAACAACTAACCATATTACTGTATAATCTTTCAAAGTTGTAGGTTTACTTTCCAAGTCAAGCATTACTATAGGGATCTAAGTTTTTCATGTCAAGCAAACACTTCTAAAATTCATGACAGGCTTCAGCTAATATGACAATCAAGTGAAATTACTTGGTGTCATCAATAATATTGCAGACTTAAAATATACATGGAAAACCATTTCGAGGTTCATTCTCCCAACTAAGGTAATACAGATGATAACATCAAATTTTTAATAATAGCAATAGTGACTATTCTGGTTTAGAAATTCTATAGAAGAATGACTGGTAACATGGTACATTTTCATAGACTTGAATAATATGCAAACATAATTATGTTCAAAATCTCATGTACATTGACATGCAAAGAAAGCAGATATTATTGATAATATTCCCTCACACAATTTTTAAATCATCAGTCTTCAGATCTTTGCAGGGAAGCTCAATGCTTTGATTACCTTGCCCGCTGCAATAACTCCCAGTGAAGGGGGCCAGTAGTCATGTTAAAAGCCCCAGGATAACAAAGTATGTGTGCACCTATCAAAGAAAAGGCCCTTTAGAAATCAATTCTCACATGCATGCAGGCATGATTGAAGTTTTGATGACATTATTATCAGTTTCATTTCAATAGAGAGAAACATATAAACAAGAAACCAACCTCTGGCAGCATATAGAGCAGCTAGTTCTTGGAATCGGATGTCATAACATATGCCAATGCCAATACGCCCAACATCTGCATATAATAGAGATTTTGGTTATAATCAGAAGATGCAAAAGCTAAACACATAATTAAGTAAACCTCAAATGAAAACTCTTACTGGAAAATCGGACTACCACATCAAGTCAAAGTATTAAGTGTAAAGCTCTATTTCTGAGCATATCAGAGTTATATAAGCTTCTCTCTCATATAAGCGGCCATGTATACATGATAAAAGTAAATAAACTCATATAACGAAGCAAGTCTTCTCTCATCTCAACTAAATGTTATTTGTGATTCACTTAAAGCAGTTGATAATAACAACAGTGATATCATGACTTCATAATTCACAATAGCTTTTCTAAAAATTAGATTTCAGTCACAGGAAAGTATTTGACTTTTCCAGCATTGAAAAAATATCACTGATCCATAAATTTAAAATAACCTATATATAGAGATATGCTTAAAGGAACTGGACAATGCATTGACATGCAGCAAAAAAGGAAAATTCATCCACAGAGGGACTAAAAATTTTTAATGTACAAAGATTAAACTCAAATACATTGAGGTTCCATGACTTTAAATATTTCCAAGAAGTTACTAAGGTAAATTTTTTTGACATTGCCATAAGAGCATTAGGTAGTAGATTTGAAAGATATATAAATCTCAATCAATTAGTATTCAACATAACATCCTTCCTTCCAGGAAACGTACATAAATCTAGCAGGTTATTATAGTACCTAACATCTAGAAGGTATTCGGTTATCAATTTATCATACGATGAAAAAATCACAAAACCTGTATCCACAATGGTTGGGTTCTCCCCGGCTGTGAGAGTCTTTGATTCTTTAAAGGTCATTTGGCCAGGTATATCAATGTCAAAGAGATGAATCTGTAACAGCAAAATAATTCGCTAATCACTGACCCAAGAAGCCTTTCAAAGAAGTTGAAAAAACCTTTATAGGCTACAGTATTAGTAAATCACTAACAGTTTGAACCAAGATCCTGTGTTTTGTGTTTTCTTTAAAAAAATAGAAGAAATATACCTTCCTGTGCTTTGCCTTAAGCTTTCCATCCGAACCAAAGACACAACATGTGTTATACAATCTACCACCACTTCTTTCGGGTATGGAACCACCAACAACTGTGATTCGTAGACTACGAGAAAGTTCAGATAGCATTGCAGTTGAAGGAGATGCATCACCGCCAGCATCAATGTCCTCTGCATATACTGGAAAACTATCATTTGAATAAGGACTATTCCATATCTCCTGAAATAACAGTGGAAGAATGTCATCTAACGGGCGCGGCAATTTGCAACTCCAAAAACTTTAAATGCACCCTATATAGAAATGTGTCATATCAAAATGTAAAAATACCCATATTTGAAAAGTTTTACAATTTGTTATTATGTTTGCAAATAGTAAACCTTTAATCTTAATGTTGTTTTCCATCTATTTTCTATTAAAAAAAAAGGTCTGATGTTTACTGATCCATTTAAAAACTTGAAACAGAAACATAATTAAAATGAAATGAAATAATATGAAAGCGAAATGGCGAAATTGTAAAATTGTTTACAAATTATGGGTTTTCTTGACATTTCCGGATTAATTAAATTGACTATAGGTGTGTATTAAGAGATTTTTGGTGGCACTCACTTAAAAAGTAATCAAATAAAAATTGCAAAAACTTGTGTGCATTAGTCACATTGAAACTAGATCCGTGTAGCTGGAACCTACTAACTTTCTCAACTCGCCCCGTGGGAACTGATTCGTTAATACTCTAAAACAAATTTGCTAATACTCTAAGACCAACGTCCTAATCCCCTAAGACCCCATGTGTCAATACTGTAAAACCAATGCTCTAATACTCTAAGGCCAATGTATTAATAACAATGCTCTAATACTCCAAGGCCAATGTATTAATAATCTACGGTCGATGTGCAAACATTAACTAGTTTACTAGAGGGTAGGGCTGGATCCAGATGCACGGATATTATATCACTAGTATGCACAAGAGCAATCCAATTAAAATTCGTCAGAGACAAACTAACTACATAAATACTGCATTGATACAACAAGTTCTAAAATACCCAGCAAGAATTTTCATACGTCACAAAACTAAGATAAAGGAAAGACAACCCTTTGGGATTTGTAGTTAAAATAAAATAAAACTCCAAGCAATGGATTGGATGGTATAATAAGATAAAAACCAAACAGACTGCTCAAGAGCGAAAAACATAAACACTACTTACAGGAAGAAGAATCAGCTGAGCACCCTTCTCTGCGGCATCTTCAATTACTTGTCGAGCATGATCAATGTTTTTCCCCTTGTCAAAAGTCACGGATAATTGGCAAAGTGCTATTTTGAACTGAAATAAGATGTAAACAAATTACAAAAATGAATAACATCAACCCAAAATAGGAATGCATTTTTCTGATTTCCATAAATCTAAACACAGCCCATAATTGTGCAAAACATTTTTCATTTCATTGAAAACCTTATTAAGTACTCCATAAAATTGGGACTAATACGACAAATTAGAATATAAACCACGCAAATACTAGAGATGTGAACAATAAATTAAACCAAGAGAAATTACCTTGGCGATAGGAGGGGTAGGGGCGGAATAGCAGGAGGAACTCTAGCTTCTTCAGGCTTGAAAGAAGACGCTATGATCGCGGATGTAGCCGATGAATTTGAACGGATCGGCGCCGACGAGAAACTGCAGCTGGGTATTCCGTTGTTGATGGAAACACAGTGTTTGAAGAAATTAGATTCGGAAATGGAGTGATGGAATCGGAATTTGAGAGTGGCAAAAGAAGCGCGGGGTGAAGAAATTGAGGAACGAAGTTGGAAGGAGGAAGAAGAGAGCATTTCAATGGCTACAGCGGTACTCATTTCAGGCTACTTAGCATTTCAATCGTGTTTGCTTTGAAGGTCGTGTAACGTTTGTTTTTGAGTTAAGGAGACTACAAACGCCTGTCACACGTGTATGCTTAATAATACGGTTGATTACGAAAAAATCTTCACCTTTACTTCATTTTCAAATTAATCCAATTTTATAAAAATTTACAAAAAGGTACTAACTAATATCCATTTGCAATTCAAGACACCGGAAGCAAAAGGGCTGCCCGATGATGACTTGTCATTTTACATGTCAAATCATCTCGACCTTTAATTATTTTTGAATACTTGTTTTATTATTTTGAAATAGAGAAGATAGTCAAGATTCTCAAGAACGGTGGGTTATTCACCGGCTCTTTATTTAAGTGAAAGATTCATGTTCGATTCTTATTGAAAATAAATTAAGAGAGATAATATAAGGAGGCTTGGAGAAAGGGAAGTAAGGGTACTTGGTGTATACTAAGTACATACTAACATTTACCCAACCCAAATAACCAAACCCCTCTCTCCCGCATGCTCTCGTCTGAAAAAACAAACAGATCTTAGCTTTGGAGAAGATTTCGACGGCAAGAGGCAAGTCCTTGAGCTCTTCATTTGCTATTTTGTACAAGTATGATCAAAATGCCCTCAGCAGAAGCATCTGGCAGCCTACGACGAATGGGAAACAAGCGCTCGGCAGCCCAATCGCCGTCCAGAATCTGTACCCGTACACGACGGATCAGCCTAATGTCGTCGACAGGATCGCCACCACCTGGAAGGATTGTGAGAATTCGAGCCAGAGGAACAACATGAAGATCAGAATCGAGTGGTTGAACATCTTGAAGAAGGAGAACTTCCGGTGGCTAAGGATCGTGATGAACGACCGCAGAGTGTGGAGGTAACGCGATAGGTTAAAGACGTACGACCAGAAGAACACGCGCCCGGGGGAGCGCGTGCCGAGCGGGAAGCAAGAGGAGCCATTGGAAGGCGGTGGTGCGGGAGCGGTGCAACAGCCATCGCGAGTCACGGATCTTGCGGCAGTTGGGGAGAATCCCCGAGAAGATGACGGCGGGAAGGAGGGCCATGAGGAGGGAGTGGAAAGCGGGGGGCAGGCCGAGGAGAATTAGGGGGGGGACGGCGGAAGATTAGGACGGAGAGGGCATGGATGATTACGTCGGTGGCAATGTAGAGGGCAATGGAAGAGAAGAGGAAGAGCCACGTGGAGCCCCACGATTGGGAGTGGCTCCACCGGAATCCGACGATGGAGGGATGCTCTTATAGGTAATAGGTGAGGGTGTGGAAGGACGCCATCGTTGACGGGAGGAGGAAATCAAATTAGATCCAAAAATGACGTTGAGACACTTAAATATGCAGATAATCGGAGCCGGACATGTCGATGTTGGTGGAGGTGGTGAAGATGAGGTGGGTGACCTTCGATTTAGGCTGCCCTATTCTCCGAAGCTTTATCTGCCGCAAGTTTGCCAGGTTTGGTGCACCTCCGCCACCGCAATATCTTGGCCAGCATCATGGCAGGGTGAAGAAAAAAATGTTGGGGTTTTGTTGCACAGTATATCCGATTAGAAAGAAAATGGGTTTATCAGTTAGGAAGAAAAGAAATTTCGAGGTGATATTGAACCACCTGCACATGTTAGCTGTTCTAAGGCATTCTCCATAGAGATGCACCCCGGTTCGGAACCGCCGGTTCTGGTTCCAACGGAGGGGGAACCGGAACCGAACCGGGGAATAAGGAGTACGGTTCGTGAACTGGCGGTTCCGGACGGTTTTTCGGTTTTTTTTTGTTTCTTTATGTTATATTTATACATCATACATGTGTTATCAGTTATTATGTGTAATTTATTTATTAAATAAGTGAAACATATGTAATTGAAAATTGAAATATTGAATTTGAATTAATATAATAATAATATCATTAAAATTGAAAACATGATATTGATGTATGCATTATGCAATATTCAATAATGCAAGTAAAAATTTCAAAGTTGATATTAAATTCATAATAATCATACAATATTAATTAATGTGATCACATAAAAATTTAATTATTAAAGTCTAAACAATTACAATTTACAAATATAGAAGTGTAGTGAACACTACAAGTTTACTTCCATGTCAACTACTCTATTGTTACACTTCAAAAATTTAAAAAATACAAACTTTATAAGATAAAATACAACAACATAATAGAGAGGGGGGAAGGACTTAAACTTAAATTTAGAGTTAAACTTGAAAATTCAAGTTCAACTTAAATTTAAGTTGTCTACGTATCCTCGAAAGTAATCAAAGCCCACATAGTTCTCTTAACTTACCTCTTTGGCTCGGTGGAGGTGAATGGTGATGGCCTTTTTTGTTTACTCTACCAATCTAACTCGCTTCCATATTCTGTAATTTCATCATCCGATCGGTCTTCTTCATTTTGATTTTGAATTCGTCTTTCCGCCTTTGACCAATCATCAAGCAAACACAAATTTTGTAAATTTGTCACACTTAAATTGGATCGTGTCGGATCCAAAGTGAGATTACCAAGACTAAATGCTTGTTCAACGGCAACCGTAGAGTCGGGAGATGCAAAAATCTCTTTTACAATCAATGATGAAATAGGGAATGACTTTGTTCTCCTTGACCACCACTTCAAAATATCAAAACTAGTTCCGCTTGTTTCAAACTCAAAAGTGTTAGTAAAATAAGAATCAAGTTCTTGAAAAGGATTAGATATAACCCGTGCACGTTTTTGAGATCTAGCATTATAAAAACTATAAAATTTTTGAAAAGCATCATATTTCCTAGAATTATCAACACTATCACTACTATCATCACCACTAGGTTCGTATCATTTTGTTCTTTATACTCCTTAAAAGATCCTTTAGTAGATTATAAGTACTTGCAACTATGTCTTTAGGATTAGGAGCATGTTGTCTAGTAGGAGAATCACAATTAGCATACAATGAATCATAGTAAAGCGTTAACAATTCTTCTAAACCATCCGTTCTAATACGTGGGTCCAACAATTTAGCAACTAAACACAAGTCCGGGATTTGAAAAAAATATTTTAACCACTTATATTTCATGAAAAGAATAGCATTTGACAACAACGGGTGTACTTCATTAGCACTAAAAACCATAGCAATTTTAACACAATTATCAACAACTAAATTTGAAGTAGGATAATAAATACTGGATAGTTCTTCCGTAACATCATTAAAAATTTGCAAAACATCACATAGAGTATAACATGTGTCCCATTGATTAGCAAACAAGATTTGACCACCCACATCTTGTGAGTAAAAAACACAAATATGATCTTTATAATCAAAAGAGTCATGCAACATTTTATACGTCGAAATCCAACGAGTTGAAACATCTAAAGGAAATTTTTTTGGGTGAATGTTCACAGATTGACAATATCTTTTCCACCTTTTAGTAACAGAAGAGTTTCTCATTATATGCCATATAACATTTTTAATAGGTTGAATGTGTGTTTTCAAAGCACTTATACCATCTTGAATACATAAATTCAATATATGACAAATACATCTAACATGAAAAAATCTACCACCAATTGAGGGTTTGCAAATATCAATAAGACTTTCTAAACTAGCCGTATTAGCACTAGCATTATCAAATGAGAATGTAAAAAATCTTTGTAACTAAACCATATTCTTGCAAAATAGTACTAATTTTGTGAGCAATATTAACGGCGGTATGAGGAACATCAAATGATCTATAAGCAATTAATCTTTTTTGCAAATTCCATGAACTATCAATCCAATGACAAGTAATACCCATATAATCCGCTTTTTGCCAAAAATTACTCCAAATATCCGAACATATAGACACTTTATGAGATAATTGTTGCAAAATTTCTTTTAAAACCAAACCATACTCTTTAACAACTTTAGCAACACCAAGTTTACATTTATTACGATGCAAAGGTGGAGCTTGAGGATTTAAAGTGAGATTTACCCGATCCTGAAAAAAATATTATCGGCAAAGTTAAATGGTAAATGTTTGGTCATAAGTTTAAGGTATAATCTCAAATAATTAAATTCATCAAATTTAAAAATAGTGTTACCCGACGCCGATAAACCTTCTCCTCCGGAAGAGGCCGTGAACCCTCGTCCTATTTGTGTTTGACCGGTTGAGATGCCAATCTTGTCCGGATGCTTCGAGTTGATGTGCTTGATGAACGTTCCATATCCTCCGCCATGCTTGAATTTATACTTCGTGCCACAATAGTTGCAAATAACTTTGAATTCATTCGAATTCTCAATCGTCTCCTTCTTGAAATGAATGGAAAATATATCAGAACGTAACACTTGTAGAGAACTTCGAGTCGATCCTCCGCCTCCGCTAGAGTCTCCGGCTCCGTCTTGGGTACCCGTACCACCCGAGGTTGGTTGACTTTCACTCGCCCTTTGTTGTGATTGACCTTGAATATTATCGTTGTCGTCGTCGGAGGGAAAATCACCTCCAAGTATCTCCCTAACATTCAAGTTGAACAAATTAGGGGAGATTTCTTCATCCGAAGGAAAATTTTCAAGTTCAATATCTTCTAGAGTTGGTGGAAGTTGGCATGGAGGTGGTGGAGGACAATTTAAGGTGTTGGGTATGGATTTTCCTCTAGAAGAAGAAGGTGAGGCACCGGATGAAGAAGACCCTCTTCTAGGCATTTTTTTTAGATTGAAAAAACTAAAAGATGAATATATATGATTTATGAACTAAAACTGAGAGACTAGAAGTAGAAGTATACTAATTAGTAGTATATGTGTGGGAAAGAATAGAAAATGATAATGAGAGAATAGAAATGAAAGTGATAATAAGATAATTGAAATAAAAGATTTCAACTTTTTTTTAGTTTGATATATATGAACTAAAAAAAGAAACTTGAGAGTTGAGATGAGATTGAGAACTTGAGTAGTTGAGTAGAAATGTAGAATCAATCAAGAATGTGGAATAGAAGAAGAAGTAGTGTAGAGAAGAGAGTGTAGTAGTAGATTGAATGTGAATGTTGTGTGCCCAAATTGATCACACTTAGGGGGTATTTATAGAGGATTGGAAGTGATCCCATCCATCCATTTCAAATTTTAAATACAAAAAAATCTCAACCCTTGAATTTTAAAAAAAAATCGGGCAGAACCGCCGGTTCCGCCATCCATCTCAACCGTTGATCTTCAACGGTCACACGATCTCGGCCGCACGTTTGAATTTTCAAAATTCAAAAATTCCCGCCCTAAAAAAAATAAATAGATGAACCGCCGGTTTAACCGTGAACTGGCGAACCGGCGATTCCTATAAACCGGCAGTTCCAGTTCACGCGCGGCTAGAACCGAAACCGAACCGTGTTCTATCGGTTTCTAGTTTTGTTTTTCCCGGTTCCGGAACCGTCGGTTTCGATTCCGATTAAAACCGCCGGTTCTTCGGTTGGAACCGGCGGTTCCGGTTAATCAGTGCATGTCTAATTCTCCATACATGTACCAAAAAAAGCAGGTATTTTATCTGCCATGTCAGCCCAACTCAAAAGACTCAAAAGTAAAATACCTTTACTTCCAAAACAAAATTCCACACCAACCTTCTACCCAAAAAGCAAGGTATTTTGGGATCCACTTCATTTTATTTAATTCTTATTTATTTTATCAATTATATTTATTTAGTTTACAAAACTATATTTATTTAATTTCCAAAATGAATTATAAATAATTAAATTTTCATATTATTTAATTTAATAAATTTAAGAAAAAATCGAAAAATATATTATTTATTTTTTTCATTACATAAAATATAAAAACACAAATTAAAATGACACACAACATAAATAAAATGACACACAAATTAAAAAAATTTAAGCAAAGCTTCCGAAAGCAACAATGTAAAGTTCAATTCGGCCAATTTTAATGTGTAAATAATTATTCTCCAAATTGGGCCCAAAGATGCTCAACTAAGTCTTGTCAAAGCTGAAGATGTTTCTTCTTATCTCGTAGTTGAACATCCCTCCTAACGTAGTCATTGAATGCTCCGGCTAATCCTTGACTTACTTGTGGAGGCAGAATGACCACATATGGATCATCGGACCAATCAATAGATGCATTTTCTTCATTTTCGATTATCATATTGTGCAATATAATGCAAGTTAGCATTATATCCTTCAAGTTATTCTTGTACCAAAAATGAGTTGGACTGCTAATCATCGCCCAACGAGCTTGAAGGACTCCAAAGGCTCGTTCGACATCCTTTCTAGCAGTCTCTTGCAGTCGTTTGAAGAACTACCTCTTTGGATCTTGAGGACATGTAAAGCTTTTCACAAAAGCAGCCCACTCTGGATAAATTTCATCAGTAAGATAAAATCCTTGATTATATTTCCTACTATTGATTGTAAAATTATTGGAGGAGTGCGTCCTTGCAGAGTATCCGTAAATAAAGGAGATTGGTTGAGCATATTGATGTCATTGTTGGATCCTGCTACTCCAAAGTAGGCGTGCCATATCCATAAATCTGCAGAGGCAACCGCTTCGAGCATGATTATTGGAACGCCATGATCACTGCTTGTGAATTGGCCTTTCCAAGCTGTCGAACAGTTCCTCCATTCCCAATGCATGAAATCAAGGCTCACAAGCATTCCGAAAAATCTGTGTCTTTCTTCGTGCATTTGTAACAACTTTTGACAATCTAGGGCACTAGACTTTCTCAAGTAGTACCCGTCAAATACTTCGATCACACACTGACAAAACTTAAAGAGGTATTCTATAGAGGTTGTTTCGGAAACACGTAGATACTCATCCCAAAGGTCAGCATGTCCACCATATGCCAATTGGCGAATGGTCACCGTGCACTTTTGTAGTGGACAGAACCCTTTTTTTTCCAATTGCATCTACCTTCCACTGAAAATACTCATCGTGGGACTCCAGTGCATTAACTATGCGCTGGAACAACTCTCTTGACATACGAAAACATCGACAAAACGTCTCACTTCCGTATACCGGATCTTCAGAGAAGTAGTCGAGGTAGAGTCTCGTATGCCCTGCCTCACGATTTCGATCCACTTATGTTCTTCGCTTTCTAGTACCGCCAGCAGAAGTCCCAGCACGACCAAGTACGTCTTGTTGTTTTTTTAGCAAGGACTCTATTTCTTTCTCGATGGTATCATCGAATATGAACTCATGAAGACTATCACTTTCGGAAGATGATGAATTTGTAGAGGAAGACATGTTTGAGATAATGAAAGAAATAATCAATTACAAGACTGTGATGTTCTCAGGTAGAAGTTCTAAGCATCCGATAACATCCTTTAAATAGAGTAGTGTTTCACAACGGCAAGTTTTCCAACGGCTAGTTTCCAATGGCTAGTTTTCAACGGCTAGTTTTCAATGGAAAGTGTTATAGGCCAGCTCCAGCAATCGCACTATTTTAGTAAATGAACTCACGCAAAACAATTAAAGCATTCGAGTGCACTCTAAGATACGGTACACTCATTTTAAAAAACGTATACAAATATGAACAAAAAATAGTATACAATTATGAATAAAAATGTATACAATTTAATTATTAGTTTTTTTAATGAAAAATTAAGTGTAAAACAATACTCTCTCCGTCTCATCCTAATAGTTACATATTTCTATTTTTGGCGTTTCATCCTAATGGTTACATTTCTTTTTGGGAAATGCCAACTTTTGCCCTATTTTAGATGTACTACATCTAAATTGCCCTAACTTTAATTTTACATCTAATTTGCCCACTTTTTACATGTAATGCCATTAATACCCTTAAGGGTGGCCCACATGTTGGTAATGGGAATGAGAGGAACCATTAGAAGCTTTATGTATCAGGATGTATTTCTTTGCTATAGAATCAAATCAAAATATTACATGAAATAATAAAATAATGGTTAAATTGATGGTGTGTCCACTCATATTAAAAATAAAAAATAAAAAACCCCAAATACCAGCGGACATGAATGATTCTTTTTTTTTTGCCCAAATAGAAAACACCAAATATTGGGCATGACTTGTATACACCTTTTTCAATATTGGGCAAGGCTTTTATAAGCGGACATGCATTCAAAATGTTGTGATAATATATATATATATATATATATATATATATATATATATATATATATATATATATATATATATATATATATATATACGGTGATGTAAATGAGTTTTCTTTTTTCTTTTTTTTTTCTTTTAAATATGGCGGACAAGCCTTAAAAATGATAAAAGAATAGAAAAAAATAAAATAAATTTTTTTCTCAAATATATGGGCATGTCCGCCGATAATTTTAAGAAAATTTTATCGGCAGACATGCAATCACATGACATATATTATATTAATAATAAACTACAAATTAAAAAAAGATATTTTTTCTCAAATATAATAAACTACAATAAATTTTATATAAATTGATTTTGTAAACATTATCCTAAAAATTTCTTAATTTACATAAATTAATTTTATGAGATTAGAACAATAATATTGTAATTGATAGAGATATGAGATTAGAACAATAATATAATTGATAGCGATAGGGGGACACATGTCCGCTGTGACATATGTTTTACTAGAAATAAACTACAAATTAAAAAAAGATAAAAAAAAAAAAGAAATATATTTTAATATTGGACATGTCCACCCATAATTTTTTTTGCTAAATTAATTCAAATTATATTCTTTTCTTTGTAATAAATTTTTAATGAAAATAAATTCTTAAATAGATCATGTCCGATTTTTTTTATTTTAATGACAATTGTTGTAGGCGGACATGCAACAATTATGTGTAGAAAATCCATTCATAATTTATTTATTTTTTTAATTTCTAATACAAAAAATATATATCACTCATGTCCGCCCAAAATTTTATGATGTCCGGTGTAATTTATTTCGGCGGACATGTGTTCAAATTGACCAAACAAACTCTTCTTATTTTTTCTATCACAAGACATGTTTATACATGTGTATGTAGGTGACAATTGTTTGTGTATTAATAATTATTACATTATTTTAAGATGTGGGCGGACACTCACTCTTGATTAGTATATATATATATATATATATATATATATATATATATATATATATATATATATATATATATATATATATATATATATATATAATTTTGTGGGGGACGAACATCACAAAAACAAGAATGTAATGTGTAAATAATTATTTTTTTAATATAGGGACATGTTCGCCCATAATTTTTTTTATTAAAATAATTCAAATTATATTCTTTTCTTTGTAATAAATTTTAATGAAAATAAATTTTTTAAATAGATCATGTCCGCCCATGATTTTTTTATTTTAATGCCAATTATTGTAGGCGGACATGCAAGCCCATAATTTTTTTTGTTAAAATAATTCAAATTATATTCTTTTCTTTGTAATAAATTTTTAATGAAAATAAAATTTTTAAATAGAACATGTCCACCCATGATTTTTTTTATTTTAATACCAATTGTTGTAGGCGGACATGCAAGCCCATGATTTTTTTTGTTAAAATAATTCAAATTATATTCTTTTCTTTGTAATAAATTTTTAATGAAAATAAATTTTTTAAATAGATCATGTTCGCCTATGATTTTTTTTTTATTTTAATGCCAATTGTTGTAGGCGGATATGCAAGCCCATGATTTTTTTTGTTAAAATAATTCAAATTATATTCATTTCTTTGTAATAAATTTTTAATGAAAATAATTTTTTAAATAGATCATGTCCGCCCATGATTTTTTTATTTTAATGTCAATTGTTGTAGGTGGACATTCAACAATTATGTATAGAAAATCCATTCATAATTTTTTTAATTTCCAATACAAAAAATATATATCACTCATGTCCGCCCTTGATTTTATGATGTCCGCTATAATTTTTTTCGGCGGACATGTGTTCAAATTGACGAACTAAATTCTTCTTATTTTTTCTATTACAAGACATGTTTATACATGTGTATGTAGGTGACAATTGTTTGTGTATTAATAATTATTATATTTTTAAGATGTGGGCGGACACTCACTCTTGATATATATATAATTTTGTGGGGGACGGACATCACAAAAATAAGAATGTAATGTGTAAATAATTATTTTTTTTTAATATAGGGACATGTCCGCCCATAATTTATTTTGTTAAATGATTCATATTATATCTTTTCTTTGTAATAAATTTTTAATGAAAATAAATTCTTAAATAGATCATGTTTTGGGAAATAGATCATATTTAAATATTATGGACACAATCTATTTAATTACTAAGAAATTAAAGAATTACTGACATGATATATTTAAATATTATGATGGACATGATCTATTTAATTAATAAGGAATGTGTGAATTAGTTTATTTAAAATAAATAATTGATGGACATGAGAGAATTACTTTAATAAAGTGTTGCCGGACATGATTAATTCAAATAAGGAATTATAAAAAATAGGGTAGACATGATTAATTGAATTATTAATAAGGAACGATAAATAATATGATAATTTAACAATTGTTGCTTACGTTGATGTTGAAAGGTGTCCGCTGATTAAAAAGAGATGGTGTTCGCTGATTAAAAAAAAGGGTGTCCGCTGATGTTAAAATGATGTCTGCTAATAAAAAACAAAATAAGTGGAGAAAAATGAAAGGTATCATGGTGTCTGCTGATAAAAAAAAGAAAAAAAAAGATGGTATCATGGTGAATGAAGAAAGGAGGGAGTGAGATGTCCACTGATACAAAAATTAGGCGTCTGCTGATAAAAAAAATTTAAAAAAAAAAGGAGGAGAGAGATTAGGTGTTCGCTAGGATGGTTTCCATTATTAAAATAAAAAATAAAAAAGAGAAAAAATGGAAGTTGCACACAACGTGCACGGGCAAAGAATGAGATAGAGTAATCGGATTTGAGCAGTGTTTTCATAATCGGACCGGAGGCTGAACCGATGGATGCAACGGTTCGAGGTTCAATCGGTCAGACCGGTTCAACCTGCAGTTCAACCGAAAAATTGAATTTTACATATTTTCAATTATATTTTATAATATTACAATTCATTAAAAAATTTATAATAACCAAAATTATTTTATAAAGAAAAAATTCAATTTATATAAAAATATAATTAGATAAAATATTTATAGTTTATAATTCATACTTTATACATTTTTTTATATATTCTATCAATACAATATTACATAATTTATGCTCAAAGTGCTATATATTTGGTGCACCACTCTATGAAAATCACATAATTTAATTCAAAACTTAAATATTATATTTAAAAATAAATAAAAATAAAAGTAAAATTATATAAAAATATAAAATATAAAAATAAAAAAATTAAAAAATTAAAAAAAATCAAAAACCGGTTGAACCGGTTCAACCGATTTTTCTATTTTTGACCGGTTTTGACCGGTTCAAAACAGTTCAACTCAAAAAATGATTTTAGAGGTGTTTTGGACCGATTTGGAGGCCGATTCTCGGTTCAACCGGTTCAACAGATCGGTCCAACCGGTTATGAAAATTATGGGATTTGAGTTAGAGGGGTCAAAGATTATCCTCAATTTCAACATCAATAAATTATGAGATGTGGGTGAGGGTAGTTCAGGCTTATCACTATAAAACTGGGCAAAATAGATGTTTTTAAAATATTAGGGCAAACTTGATGTCACACAATTCATATAGGGCATTTAAAGTGTTGTCCCTTTCTTTTTTTAACATATGAGACCCACACAAATTAATTACTTCTCCCTCTATGAGCCCACACATCTCACTAATACACCTACCCACTTTACATTAAATTATTATTTCTCTCACATCAATAAACAATAAAATAATATATTCATTAATCCCCTCGCAAAAAGCAAACATAACCATAAGGAAGAGACAGAGGGAGTATACAATTATTAAAAGACATGTTATACACTATTGAATAAAAAGTTATACACATATGGATCCTAATTTTTTTAATGAAAAACTTAGTGTAAAAAATATACAATTATTAAGAAACACATATACAAAATAAAATAAAAACGTATACAAAATAGAATAAAAAGTTATACACATCTGGGTGCATCATTGCACTCAGGTGCACCTAATATCATCTCACAATTAAAATATCTCCATGAAATTCATACTAATACACATATCCATCATACATTAAATAATTATTTCTCTCCCCTCATTTATACATTAAATAGTCATATATCTCTAAATCTACTTGAAAAAAATAAACACCCTCGTTGTAATGGGACAGAGGAAGTAATTTTTTACTTCCTCCATCCCACAAAATTTGTGACATTTTCCTTTTTGGGTTGTCCCATAAAAATTGTCACATTTCCTTTTAAAGCATATGAGACCTACACAAAAAATATTAACATATTCATATGAGTTCACACACACCACTAATACACCTACACACTATACATTAAATCTCACTTCACTTTATATTAAAATATTATACTCTTAATCTCCGTGCCTAAAAATAATATTACACCTTCTCTGGGACGGATGAAGTAGTATATACTCTCCTGCGGTCTCTCTTTTAGTACGAAGATTAAGGAAAGTAAGGTATTATTATTTTTTAATACTAAATAAAAAAGTATATTATGTGTATTAGATAGTGATATTTTTTAAAAAATAAAGTATATAGAGAGGATGATTATTTTTATTTTTTCTTTTTTTTAAAGTGTGCAAACGTTTGTGGTACGACTCAAAATGAAAAATGTGCAAACTATTCAAATACGACGGAGGGAGTAAAAATATTATTATTTTAAAGAGATTAACTTTTACTCTTCTAATAAAAAGAGTTAGCCTCTTATGCGTCCGGGCGTATAAAGAGTTCACGAGTATAACATTTTGTTGAGCACACAAACGATGAAATCTAGTTAAATTAAAAGAAATTCGAATAACATAAAATAATTTAAACACAAACATTTGTGTAAACCAAGTTTACTTAATATGTAAACCTTGTTACTCTTTAGTACATAAAAAATTACTCTTTAAATACATAAATTGTTATTCTTCTAAATTAAAAAAAATACTACTTTTCAAATTCTTATAAATCCTGATTTATCGATTACTTTTTAGTACATGAAAAATTACTCTTTAGAAACATAAATTATTACTCTTCTATATAATAATTATTACTTTTTAAAAAGTAATTTTTTATATATATTAAAGAGTAATTTTAAAAAAAAGGGTTTACATGTAAACATAGTTTATATGTGATTTACTCTAATTTAAATATATATACACATTATATTTTGATTTTGATTCTAATATATTTTATTTTATATAACTTATTATTATTTTTAATTTAAAACAAATATTTTTGTAAATCGAATTCATCTCACATGCTAATTTACCAAAATTACTCTTTCATACATGATAAAATTACTAATTAGAGAGATACACTATTATACTTTTAAACAAAAAAAAAATATTACTTTGCAAATTTTAATATGTTATAACTTTTTACATTGTTGTTTACATTCAAAATAATAATAATCTTTTTAAATAATATTAATTTTTAATGCACAAAAAGTAAATTTTTTAAAATAAAAATGCATCGTAAAATAGGTTCACATGACATAAGCTCAAAATTAAGATACTCTATATTCATATGTATTAAATATTAAGGTAAATTACGTTAAAAATTTCAACCTTTTCGGCGATTGCGGATTCAGTCCAAACATTTTTAATATTTATAAATAAGTAATCGACCTTTTGCTCGTGTTTTAAATCAAGTCACCGGGCAACTGCAGGCCTGCCACGTGGCTGACGTGTCATTGATTCTTCCATGTCTCCTCCCAAACGACGTCGTTTTGTACCTAGTAAATCCACGTTTAAAAAATATTAAGGGCATTCTGCCACCAGCGGGAAGCCGCTTCCAGCCGGAGAAGACCACTGTCGGAGATCAAGCAATGTCGATTGGCAATTATTTTCTCGCCGAAAATAGCATAGCCACTACTGTCGTTTGCCGCTGTCTTGTCCCGCCGCCGTGTTGCTTCTTCCACCGTAAAATCGACATGACGGGTGGTCTTGTCGTCGACCTCTGCTAGCACGACGCCCTTTGTTGAAAATCTCCAAATCGCCATTGCGAGCACTACTCACTAAGTGTGTTGAAATTTATCAAAGACGGGTCACCGTCCTTGACGGAGTTGCAAATAACCGCCGTTCGATGTCCCGACGACAATCGGAATATGCTGCTTTCATAATTGGATCTTCAGCCGTCGAAAATTGCAGGTCTGCAGCCGGAATCAGCCATCGAAATCCGCTGCTTCCACTGTTGGATCTTCAGTCTTCGAAAATCGCAGATGTACAGCCGGAATCAGCCGTCGGAATTCGCTGTTTCCACCGTCGGAAATTGCAGATTTGCAGCCGGAATCGCAGATCTTCCCCTCCAACTAATTGCCCATATTCCAGAAATCATCATCGTCCCATTGAAGGAGTTAAACATGGCTATCTCTTTGTTTGCTTTTACAAAGATGAGAAATAAAAGGAGATTAATCAGATTGGTAAACTATTTATCAGCTCCTGAACCGAATTCATGGCACGTTGAAGAAGAAAGATTGATTTTTTTTTTTATTATCAAATGACAGTCGTTTAATATATTACATGTCACATTATTATTATTATTTAACAAGTGGAAGGTGATATGGATAAAAATGCTATACGTCAGCCACCGGGTAGGCCTCCAGCTACCCGGTGGCTTGATTTGAAAAACAAGCAAAATGTCAAGTACTTTTTCGTAAATATTAAAAAGTTTTGGACTAATTCACAATCGACGAAATGATTGAGACTTTTAATGTAATTAACCTTAAATATTATGATTTCATTTAAGATAATTAAAAATAGTGTAATTAATTCTAATAACATATATAAACAAATTAATTATAATAAATTTATATATAACGTAATTTATAGTAGGGTTAATTGTAAGAAAAATCACGAACTTTACACATATTGCAAATTAATCTTCACTTTTGATAAATTGCAAAAAAAAAAAATCACCATCTTTAAGTATTGTTGCAAAATAAACACAAATTGTGACTAAAAGTATGAATTTTTTTGGGTGCGTTTTGCAAATTGTGACTAAAATCACCACAGCTGCAATCCGCCGCTGCCGCCGCTATCCACCGTTCGTCGATGGTTTCAAGTACACTACAAGAAACTGCTTGATTACCGACGGATTTACCGATGGAACAAAACCGTCAGTAATTGCCGACGGATTACCGACGTTTTTTGATTAAATATGATTTATTTTTAAAAAATCATCAAAAGAAATTTCTGACGGATTACCGACGGAATTAGCGACGAAATTTTTTCCTTCAGTAAATTCGTTGCTATTTTAGAGAGATTACATGCACAGACTTATTTCCGATAAATTACCGACGGAATATCTGTCGGTAAATATATAAATATTTATTTTAAAAAAATAATTTAAGTCTTTAAATTTACCGACGGAATTAATCCATCGGTAAATATATAAAATATTATTTAAAAAATACTATAATTTTAGTCTTAATTTACTGATGGAATTAATCCGTCGGTAAATATATAAAATATTATTAAAAAAAATAATTTTAGTCTTTAATTTACCGACAGAATAAATCCGTCGGTAAATATTTAAAATTTAATTTAAAAAAATTTAGTTTTTAATTTACCGACGAAATTTTTCCGTAGGTAAATATTTAAAATTTATTTTAAAAAATATTTAGTCTTTAATGTACTGATTTATTCTGTCAGTAAATATTTAAAATTTATTTAAAAAATATTTAGTTTTTATTTTATAGACGGATTTATTCCGTCGGTAAATATTTAAAATTTATTTAAAAAAATATTTAGTCTTTAACTTACCGACGAATTTAATCCGTCGATAAATATATAAAATTTTATTTAAAAAATTATTTCAGCAATTAATTCCCGACGAATTTAATCCCTCAATAAAAATATGAATAGAATTTTACTTTAAAGAAATTAATTCAATTTTTATTTACCCACGGAATTTTTCAGTTGGTAAATTGAAACTTTATTTTACTTAAATTACCAAAATCACTCATCTTTCCCATCGATATAGTGAATCTAGGGTTGTGCCAACAAACCCACCCCTCTTCCCAAATAAATCGATTTCTCAATTTTTGAAGAAAAGACTAACTCCAACCATCAAAATCAAAACTATAGCCCTAATTCATGAAATTCCCAAAATCAAACAACGAACACGCTCACTGTCGCCATCCACAAACGAAGAACATGCTCCGGCCCACCGGCGATCGCACTCTGCCCTGCTCCTACTCCCCGCTCGCGACGCCACCCACTCTCGCTGCCGCACCTGCCTCCAGGTCACCGCCGCGCCTATCGCCATTGATGTCGGCCGCTCCAGGTGGCTTCAGCTTCACTTTCCCGATCTTGGACGAGCACTTGAGGTTCCCGTCTCTTCCATATTTTTATTCCAGAATTTTAATCAGAGTTTTGAACAATGTTTATGATGAATCATTTTCTCTATTGATTAACTCCTTTTCAAAATGCAATGGAAATTTAGGGTTTAGTTGAAGATTTCATAAGAGAGAGACCTGAGGTTGTCTAATTGTATTTGACAGTTTCCATTTGACAAATTAAGATGACAAAAAAGAAAAGAAAAAAGGTTATAAAGCACAAAAACTTAAATATGTTGTTCTTAACGTTTGCTCGGCAAGGCTAGTGTGCTTCAGGATGGTATATTATTGCTTTATCTAGGATTTGTGTTTTTTCTTTGATTTAATACTTATGCTTTTTAGGATTTTGTTTGTTTTTATTTCAGTAAATTAAAAGAGAATTCAGTTTTATGGGTGTAAGTGACTAATTCTAATTGCTTTTGTCGTGAAACACCTTTTGCAAGTAGGGTACTGTAATTAACATCTTTGGTCGAATCTCCCTTCGAACTGTAGGTTTTGTGATTAAGATCTGGTATATCACGCGATTTTGATTGAGAACTTTTCTTCTAATTGATGGACTTTGGAAGAAGATACATATCTTGGTAAGGCTCATCACCATGTGTGAAGCTTATTTGCTAGCTTTCATTTTTATCGAATGGATTTGGTTGAAGTATGTGTGTGGAGTTGTGTGATTGACTTGTTATCTTTATTATTTTCTGTCTTTTTTTTCTTTTCCTTTTGCCTTTACAATTCTTGACCTCTCTTTCAGTCCACATTTAATAAAGTTGATTCAACTGAGCTTTTTGAAAAGTTAGAAGCATGGATTGTGTGTATTTAAATGAGATTAGGCTCTTAATTAATTAGTTTTCTGAATTAATATCAAATTTGGAATATGTGTTTGACATTTGAAAATTTCACAAAAGAAGGGGTCCCCATATTTGATGGATTAAAGCATGTACCATTATCAGGTGAAGATATAATTAAAAAAGAAGAAATGCATACACATATCTCAGTGTGTGTATATATACACACAGGGGGGTGGGGTGGGAGGGCCGGGGGGGAGGAGAGAGATTGGTGGCAGGTATGCAATTGGTAGAGGGGCTCTCAAATGTCTTTCAGTGATTGAGCTGTGCTTTCTTTGTGCTTTTTTAATTTTCTTTTTATCTTCAATAAATATTAATATTATAATATACACACAAATATACAAAAGAAAACTTTCATGAGACAGTTTAAAATGAAATGAATTCTCTCTTGCTACATATATACACACACATCATGCATGCTAAATTCACTAATAAATACTATATATGCTAAACTTTAGAATACCACAGTGTATAGTGTATGAAAATTTTGGGTTAAATGTAAAAAGAGTTTCGAATATATTTAGCATCATTTAGTGTATCAATCTTATTTCTTGTACCAAGGAGCCGGTAAGTAGGAATGAAAAATAAACTATACTCATGAAAGCATAAACTATAATAAACAATGACTAAATGTACTTGTTAATTATACAATTAGTAGCACATGAAATCAACTCTGTACTTTGTAGTATTAGTACAATATGAATATTGTTTTTAAAAATATTAAATAAATAAAAATAAAAAGTGTATCTAAAATGCAAGAAGAGTCACTAGTTAGCACAATATAATTAATATGGTAAACACTTGTGTTGATTGTGTTATTGCAAGGGAGTAATACACGGTAATAATAATAATAAAATGGTTGTAAAATTACTACGTTTTAACCTTGAAGAAGTTAGTAATTATTAGCACACTAATTAATAGCATATATTTTACTTGAAACTTATTTGACTTCAGAATAATCATCATTCTTTCTACATTATAAGGACCACTTCTATTAATTAGTAATTACAAATTAAACTTATGATGATTGCAAATTGATGTATCATATATAAACATCATAAGTTTATCTTTAAGCAATTTAATTATTCCGTGTCGTTGTGCAGTTGCATATCGGGCTTGATACTTCAATAGAGGGTGCTAGCTAGAGTGTTTTTAATCTTTCTTCTCTGCTTTTACATACAGAATTCAATTGTAATGCTATATTTCTCCACGAAGCATGACCTTGTTCATCAAAAGATTAAGAATTCAAAGCATCATTATGTATGTATACCCTTTTAAATTTTGTTCCTTCTGCTACGATTTTGATTGATTATATACCCTACTTATTATTTTCTATGATTAACAGGTTGTTGTATGTGGGAGTTGAGAGATGAGTTTATGGATGTTGATTAGTTTTTTGTATGTGGTTAGTAAGATATTGTGTTGTATTTGCTTTGATTGAATCTTTTCAATAAGAAGGTGGAGGTAACAGGTCATTGGTTTCAGTTTTTCTTTAATTATTTGAATCAAACTTGTGATGTATTTACCAATCTGTCGATGCACCCAACATTCGGGGGAGTCCTCTATGCTCGTGCATCAATGCTTTTCCAGGTTACTTTTATTCGTTTTTTAGATGAAATGATATAGTAGTTCCTTGCAAGTTTTCTTTTTCATCATCATGCAAACGTTGAGATGATTATGAATGTTGCTAAGTTATATATACATTGCAGAATGTACCCCCTCCTTTTCTTATTCGCTTCCTGAGGGAGTATCGCTTGGAGTGGGCAGATTACGGTGTTGGTGTGTACTCTGTTGCCTCTCTTAAAGCCAGCCCTTATGCTGCTCTTCTACCTTTTGTCTCAACACCTGTTAGACTTTTCTTAATTTTAATTTGTTGCTTGCAGTTTGGTTTGGCCCCTACTATCTACCCTCAACGATCAGACGACAGGACTGTGATGTGCGTACTATCTCCTTATTTCCATTATCTGTTATACTTAAGTTTTTAAATAATCTTATTTTTGAGATTACTTATTCTTTTGCATGAACCTTGGCATTTACTTGAATATTTTTATAGAAGAAAATTAGTTGTTAATAATGTTTTTACTTTTAGTTTTTATAGAAGCTCAATTTTTGTTACTTAATTTCAAACTGAACATTTCTGTCACTTTTGTAGGCATGGACCAGGTTTATAGCAATAATTCCATTATATCAACATCTCATGTGGTTCTTAACATCGATGATTTTGGTGCTAAAGGGGATAAATTACTTATGATACCAAGGTAATTACTTAACATTCTGTGAATTTTATGAGAGTTTGTAGAATTATCCTTAATAATCTGCTTTTTTTTTTCTTTAAATTTACCTTTTCTAGTTGGCATTTGAATTTTTTTGAAACCCCATAATATTATCCTTTTTTTTTTAGCTTCTTGTTGGGTATGCTGAATATAATTGTGCAATGCATTGTTTTGGCCAGCATTAAATATAGTCATTTTCAAGTCATGGAATTTTCAAAAGTCTTTACATTTCTAACTCGGTTAGAAATTAGTTGTATGCTTTGTTGCAATTTGTACTTTGTGGAATGAATCCCTCATCCATGTCTTTCTCATTTAAAATAATCTTTGTTTCTTAAATCCCATAATGTGGTATAATCTTTGTTTCTTGGTGACTATTTTAATCTTCGTTGTGGTTGGAGTTATTGCACATTTTAATCTATAATCTGCTGCAACAAAATGCCTTCTACAAACTTGTTACATCTTTGTTGTACTATCCTTTTCAATTCTCAATTTTTTTATTTTCTTGTGACCTAATGTTGTTTGTTTATAGTGTAATTCACATGAGGGGGCATTTCCTAAAAGTTGTATCATTTTAATCAATGTTCATTGATATATTCCTATCCTTTTTAATTACAAACTTAACCGCCATATTTTTTTACTACTTTTGTAACTTGATTAATAATCTTCTCTACCTTGTTATAGGAAGACACGTGGTATGGGAGCTGGTCGCAAGCTCAAGTCCCAACGTATTAGGCAAAGATGGACAGACAAAGCTTACAAGAAATCTCACCTTGGCAATGAGTAGAAGAAACCTTTTGCTAGGTCATCTCATGCCAAAGGCATTGTGCTTGAGATAATGTAATTCTGTGCCATTTACATTATGTTTACTGGTCCATTGGTCCATGTTTATGGCATTGGATTGTGAGTTTTGCCTAACTAGCTTTGTACATTTACAAAGGTATCTAGTAGAATTTGATATTTTGTGGCGAATTAAGTTTTTATTTGAAATTATGGAGATTTTAATTATATTAGGTTGTGTTTTGAAGGGTTATTTAATTACATTTTTTGTTTATTTATCAGGTATTAACATTAATTAAAAAATATATATTACAAATATAAAAATACTTTATCAACGGGAAAATATATCACTATCCGCATCTTATCGACGAATTTTTCTGTCGGTAGCATTTTTCGTCGGTAATTTCATCGGTAATCCGATCTTTATGACAATTTTTTTAATTTACCGACGAATTTTTCTGTCGGTAACTCTTTCCGTCGGTAAATCCATCGCTAACATAAGTTTTATATGGCACCATATTTTGTATTTACTGACGGAAAAATCTGTCGGTAATTAGAGACGACATTTTTCCATCGGTAATTCCGTCGTTATTTTTATGGCTTCTGACGAATTTCACAATTGTTGACTGATATTTATATTTACCGACGGAAATTTCCGTCGGTAATTATTGACAGATATAAAAATTCGTCGGTAAATAATTACCAACCATCGAAATAACGACCGTTTGATTTTCATCGGTAATCAGTCGGTAAACTGTTTAGCGACGAATTTTTCAAAGATTACTGACGAAATTTTTCATCGGTAATTTGACAGTTTCTTGTAGTGGTAGAATCAGCACTGTCCAGGAGCCAAGAGAAGACGCCAATAGCTTCGTGAATGCCAAAGTCGAGATTTGCTGGTCGCTGCTCATCTTCTCGTCGGCCGCCGCTCATGTTCAGACAGCCGCAGTTAGGGCTTCCGGCGTGTGGAGGTAAGGAACGAGGTTCGCTGCCGTCTGTCGCGAAGTCGTTGCTGTCAGTTGCCGGTAGAAGGATCTGCTTTCCGTTCGTCACTGCACAGTCGCTCGCCCGCCAGAATCACGATCTGTTTGCAATCAGCAGAAACTCCCCGCTGCCGTCACTGTGGTGACCGTTCGTTGGTAGATCTACTCGTCGGTGCTAGGGTTCTGGCCAGTTTGGTCACAGCGAGGCTAGAGTTCGCGATCAGTCTGCTGTCCGCCATCCGCCGTCCGTCGTCTGTTAGTCGCTGTCCGTTAGTGGTTTCGGTCAGATCAGTTCTGACCTCGGGGGAAGGGGAGTATCTTTCCATTTTCAATTTTTCTGTTCTGTTCTGTTCTAGGGTTTTACAAAACTGATTTTTTTATTTTAGGGTTGTCGATTTGTTCGATTTATTTTTGCAGGGCTGCTGCTTGAACCAAAGGCACGAGTGGGTTGCTACTCGAAGAGGTTGTGGTTGTGGTCAGTTCAAACGTGGTAGCAGGCAGGGTGCGGCTCCAAGGTGGGAGTTGCTCGTCCGGTTGCCGCTTGAACAAGTCTTCGAGGAGCGCTGGTGGCTCGTAGGGGTGGTACGGTGTTCGTCCACCGCTTTAGGAGAGTTTCTTTATTCCTTTTAACTTTGTGTTTCAGTTTTCTGATTTATTCAATTCTGATATATCTTTGTTATACCCTGAGGCGGTTGGTCCTCCTTTGTGCTTTGTGCTTTGTGATGCTTTGAGGCGGCTGGTCCTCACTGCTTGTGATTTTTGTGCTATAGAATTAGGTATTTTTTTTTGTGATTTGTGGCCTGGATTGGTCTATTTATGTGTATCTCTAGTTTTTTATTTGCTTGAAATTGTGAGTTCTCTATCTGTGTGATATCCTGATTTGCTTTCGCTGCTAATCTTATTTTTTCTGGAATTTTTTGCTCTTTTTACTATGTGTGTGAATTGAGTTCGTTTCTAGGCACTAAGATAACATTTGCTCACCTGTGTGTGTGATTGTGTTATTTCTTGAATATGTGTGAGTCGATTCACTCAACTTTAAGCACATATGACTTCTCCTAATGCATTTGGGCAAGGAGACTTAATATCTGGAAACAGAAGATGAAGTATGAGAGGGTGTTCAAAGCTGTGAATGATTCTTATGATTAAGAGATATTTTTTGTGTGAATTATTTATGCCTTTTAAAATCTTGTGTGTTTTTTTTAATTGGCTAGTTAATTCTGCATGTGATTAGGAAATGTGTTTTCTTATTGTGTTTCTCTTTGAAACTATGTGTTTTCTTTGTGTGAGAAACCTGTTGAAATTTGTTTTCTATTTTGTGCTTGTTTATGTGTTAAACTTGTAAGGTTTTAGGCTGCTCCTAGTGAGGTGGAGTATTTGCATATGTATTTTCTTTATGCTTTTGTGCCTAGTTTACATGCTTATTTGTTTCTCTTTGTGAGGTGGAGCATGTTTTGTGCGTTCGAATGTTTGTGTGACGTTTGATTATTGATTACTGTGTGTGAATCTATGTAAAATGTCTATGTGACTTTTAAATGCTATAGCTTGCATGTCTATGTGACTAGACTATATGTCTTTAAAATTGTGTATTCTATTCTGTGTGATAAATGTTATGAATTGTGTATTCATGATCTTTGTGATCTCATGTTAGCTTTGTGCTTAGTTTATTTGTTTCTGTGTAAACTGTTCGTGTGTCATGAGAACTGTGAGTTCTAATTTATGTGATTACATGACTAAGTGAACTTTGTGTTATTTTTTTGTTAGCCTTGTGCTTCGTTCTTTTATTTATGTGATAATGTGAACTTTTGTGACTTTGTGTCATTTTTTGACTAACTTTGTGTTTGTGAAATTTTCTGGATCTTGCATCTAACTCTGTGTTTTTTGTTTTGCATGTGTCCGGGAAAAGGTGCGATGATGAATTCCTATATAGATGAACACGAAGTTGGATGATTTGGGCCAATGTGGAGATTTGTTGGGCCTGTTGGCCCAAATGGTGGTCTTCAAGTCTCAAAGTATTGGGCCAAATATGTTTGGCTCATAGCCTTACATCCCATCCCTTTTCATCCCCAATTCGTGAATCCAATACGTGGGTTGGAGCGCGAACTACTCTTTTTGAGTAACGAGAATCTGAGCACCTCCACGATCCACCACCCCCGGCCAAGCTCCGACGACAACAACCGGAGAGACGACGAGGACGACCGCATCCACCTAACACAAGTATACTGCGTTTATCATATAAATATGCTTATTAAAATTTAAAATATGTTTACAGTGAATTATATTATCACATTCTAAAATTATACTCCTTCCGTCTGTTTGAAGGTGGACATTTATTTTTTTCACGTAGATTAAAGAGTATTATTATTTAATGTGTAATAGATAGTTGTATTAGTGAGGTGTGTGAATCTCATATATTAATTGTATATTAGTGATGTGTGTGGCTCCCATACATTAATTGTATTAGTAATATGTGTGGGTCCCATGCATTTAAAAAGAATGTTCACCTTTGGTGCGTACGCCCAAAATAGCAAAATGTCCACCTATTCTGACGAACTGAAGAAGTACTTTAATATGTTATTAATTGTATTTTAGAAAAAATATATTTTATCAACTAAAAAATATATTCTATTTATTTATATAACAATATAATTTAATACTTCTCACAAATTGTAATCACGCCCTCCTAAGGACATTTTGTCATTTAGCAGTTAATGTATTTATGAGGATGCATACAAAAAGTGAACGGATTTTAATCGAATGGTCAGGATTTGTTCGGTGCATGCACATGCAAGAATTAATAAGTGGGTTACATCATGATCATATTCGTATCCTTGGTCTAACTTATATTCATTACTTTTCTTTTTTTTTCATCTCAATATTTTTGGCACACATTAAAATATATATATGCTAGTATGAATCTCGTGTATTACACGGGTTGTAAAGTTATAATTTTAAAAAATATAATTTATATTTAATATAACTATTTATTCAATTATTCATATTAAAAAGTAAAATTCAATTTATATACAGTCAAATGTTATTAAAATTAAAATTAATTCAGGTGATTTTGCATCATTAAAATTTATTATTATTATTATATTTTTTTGTAATATTATCCATGAAAAAAATTAAAAACCTAAATAAATCTAATAATTGAAATATAATAAAAAATTAAAAGGAAAACATAAATAAAATAATTTTTTACATAAAAAATTAATTAATAGAAAATTTGAAAAATATAAAAGAATTGTATGAAGTTAATCAATAGAAAATTAAAAAAATATTAATAATAATAATAATAAAATGATACCTTTCTTTATAATTTAAATAGAACTTGAAGAAAATTTTTATTCCTTACGTGTGTATAATGAATGAATAAAGAGTTTTATTTATAGGTGGAGACTGAAAAGTGGACTATTTGCATAAAAATTCACATGAAAAATAAAAGAAAAAGAATAAAAACAAAAAAAAGTCTAAATTTAAGATAATCAAAAGAGAATTTAAAAATTATAAAAGAAACAACAAAAATTAATAAAAAAAAGAAACGAAAAACTTTCTTTATAAAGTGAAGATAACTTCTGTAAATCATATAAATAATTTATGTGAACAAATGAATAAAGAGTCTTATTATATACGTGAAGAGGGATCAATTTTTTTAAATTATTTTTTTATGTTTCTAATTAAGATTTAATTTGATTTTTATTTTATTTAATCATATAAATATTCGAATCTTAAAGAATATTTATTAGAAAATTTATGCATTAAATATTAATTAGTAATTATTAAAATTAATTCAGGTAACGACACATCATTAAAATTTAAATTCTTTTGTAAATTTAACCACGAAATAAATTTAATAACGTAAAAAAATCAAAATATTAAAAATTACTAATAAAAAAACTAAAAAAACCGAATTACAACAAAAAGTATAAAAATGAAAAAAACATCACATCCATTATTTATATATCATTGAATTTTGATGTTGGTGGAAATATATTAAAAAAAGTTAGCACAAATAAAATTAAAAGAAAAATAACAAAAATTATTTAAAAAACTTACAAAAATTATAAAAGAAAAATTATAATAAATTAATATATATTATTATAAATAATTAATAAATTTATTATAAATAATTTGAAGAAATAAGAAAAAAAATCATAACAAAATTAATCAAATAAATTTGTAAAACCATGGAAAAAATTAATAACGTAAAAAAAATTAAAAAATTACATAATAATAATAATAAAAGAAACATAACTAAAATAAAAGATAAGTAAATAAATATAATCAGAAGTGAAACCATAACAAAATCAATTGAAAAGAATTGAAAAATTAACCATGAAAAAAATAATAATTACATAGTAAAAATCAAAATTAAAATATTACATACCAATAAAATAACCATAAGTAAAATATAATTAGAAATCATAAAAAAATTAATTACTAAAAAGATTTATAAAATTAAATATGAAAAAAAAAGTTAATTATGTAAAAAATAAAAAAAAAAATAAAATTACATACTAACAATTAAAAAAAAAAAACTAAAACCCAAAAATAAAAAAAATAAAAGAAACAACAAAAATTAATTAATAATAATAATAAGAGAATAATAAAAAACGGATACCTTATTTTAGAATTTGAAGAAAACTTTTGTTTGTCATGATAAATAAATAATGTGTCGAACGAATGAAGAAAAAGTTTTATTTATAAATAGAGAGTTAATAAATTTTTAAATCTTTAAATAAATATATGTATTTATCTATATTAATTTTAAATAATAATATATGTATTTATCTACATACGTATTTATCTACATTAAATTTTAATTAATAATTAAAATAATTGAAATTTTTAATTTAAAATAAAAATTAAAATAATTGAGATTAATTCTGGTGACGACATCTCATCAAAATCTAACTCTCCTTTAGTATATTAAAGATATTTAATGTTATAAACTCACAATACTCTTTAATTTTAGAAATATAATCACTACATAATACACATAATATCAGTAATCTCTCCATACCACTTTAGTTTACACTCTCACTTCGGCAAGGAGATTAAGAAAACTGATACCCCTCCATCCCGTTTCAATGTTTACGTTTCTATTTTGAACGTCTCATTTCAATGTTTACGTTTTCCTTTTTGGAATATGAGACCCACCTAAAATAATTAATATATTATCCAACACTAATACACATATCCACTTTACATTAAATATTATATATTTCCACACACTATCTATTAAAATATTATACTTCTTCATCAACGTGCAAAAAATAAACGTAAACATTGAAACGGGACGGAGGGAGTAACTTTTAAGAGGTGTTATGATATTTTTTGATAATAAATAATTAAAAAAGTATTTTAGGTGTGTTAGGTATGAGTGATTTTTTTAAATAAAGTGTATGAGGAAGATAATTATTTTGACATTTTGCTTTTTTAAGAAAGATACAAATTTTTATGGGACGACTCTAAATGAAAAATGTGCAATCTAAAAGGAGATGAAGGGAGTACAATTCATGTAATTTTTTTTATTAAAAAAAGTATACTTACTCCGTCTCATTTCAATGTTTATATATTTCTATTTTGGACGTCTCATTTTAATATTTACGTTTCTTTTTTTGGAATATGGGGCCCACCTAAAATAATTATTATATCACCATGGTCCCCACATCCAACATTAATACATATACACAATTTACATTAAATATTATATCTTTCCCCTCACTATCTATTAAAATACTATATTTTTTAATCAATGTGTAAAAAACAAATGTAAATATTGAAATGAGATGGAGGGAGCACCACTTAAAAATCATTTGAATAGATTTAAAAAAAAAAAAAACTTTTCTAATTAATTATAATAAACTTGTGCAAAATCTGTCCAATCGATTATATTTTCTATATGATAGAGTTTGACAAAACATGCAAAGAAACTTATGGCCCGTTTGGTTGGAAGATTTAGACACACTAGAATGGGAATTAAAGTTTGAAGAGGGTGCTTGTTTAGCTACTTTCATTCCAACTACAGTAATTTGATTCCTTAAAATGCAGGAATCACCCATTTCTTGTAAAAATTTTGTTCCTTGACTTCCATTTCAATTATTACACTCATTTTAAATACCAAACCAAACAATACACTTATAATAATCATACATATTCCCATTCTCCACTACTATTACTATTAGACAAATTCTCTTGTGAGACGTGTTAAAGTATGACTATTATATAGATAAAATATGTTTAGTAATTGTTAAAGTATGTTTTCTAAAGAATGATAAATAATTAATTAAATTATAATTTTAGAATATTATAATATGAATTTATTATTGACATACTTTAACTACAAATAAAGATACTTTGCTTATATAATAAGCCTAATTTAATAATTGGTTAACCCGTCTCACAACTATTACATAAAAAATTCGTCTTACAAGAGAGTTTCTCTTATTATTAATCTCATTCCAATTCCACCTAATATACCAAATAGTCCCTTAGTTCCTCAATATAGTTATCTTTCACATTTCCATTTCTATCTCTCTCACAAATTCTTGCATCACCCAAAAAAAATTAAACATGGTATATTCATTTACACCGTAAAATACATATTTCATTTTACATTATATTTATTATTACTTAAAATTACGTTAACTCTAAAGTCAATAGAATTATTTTTTAAAAACCTTTTTTTTTTATCTAAAATGATATATATACGGTATCAGGGAAAATAAACCCAGAATGGAAGGACTGTTACTCTTAGATATAAAAGACTATAATTCTTACGAAAATATTAATACTAGGTATTTTAAAAGGCAATACTTTTATAAAAGAACACCTACTAATTGCATGAATTTTTTTTCTCTATTTACTTGATTTAATAATAATCACAATTATTTTCTAAATTACCATCAAATATCATGTAAAGATTTAATGGTTACCATATAGTCCCTTATTCATAATACATTTTATTTCATTCCAAATTAAGATTTATATTTCTCTTTAACACAGATAGTATCCGCACAGAATAATTAATTATTCTATATGACCTACACAAAACACTCACTATATTACTATTCATTAAAACGTGAAAAAAGTTATCAATCACATATTGGATCGTGAAATACTACTCCCTCCGTCCTGGATATTTTTACCCGTTTATACGGCCACGTAAATTAAGAAATGTTGTTTTTAATGTAAGAAAAAGTAGAGATAAATTGGTAATATTGAAAGAAAAAATAAATAAAGTTGTTGATAATTATGAATAAAATATAAAAAAGTAAATAAAGTTATGAATAAAATGTAAAAATTAGATAATATGTGTGGTGTATTTTTAGTACTATTATTAATAGAATGTATAAAAATAAATGTGACATCTAATAATAAGTGGGAAAAGAGAATACCACTAATCCTACCAAAAGTAAATGAAATTGAGGAATACTGACAAATCATGTGATGATTCACTGAGTAGATATATTTAACAATCAATTATTGGGGATGACGACAAATCATATGTCTTGACAATAAATTAAGATGCTCTGGATAATATCACATGAGGTCAATATTATTAGGTGTTATGAGGCAAGTTCATTTCACACAAGGAAAATGGAGAAACAAGCTCACTGTTTGATCTTACCATATCCAATCCAAGGTCACGTAAACCCCATGATTCAATTCTCAAAGCGATTAGCACACAAAGGAATCAAAATCACAATCGCCGCTTCAAGAAACCTCGTCTCGAGCTCCGCATTCGACTTCCCCGGCTCCTCCATCTCCGTGGAGCCGATTGACATCGGCTCCGGAGAAGACAAAGGAGCCGGGGTTGCCCTCCAGACGTATCTGGAGAGGCTCCAACAAGTCGGAACAGAGTCCGTGTCAAATTTACTACAGAACATGAAGAACAGGGGTTCACCAGTTCATTGCATCATTTACGATCCATTTCTTACATGGGCTTTGGCCCTGGCTAAGAAGTTTGGCCTCTTGGGTGCCATCTTTTTCACTCAGTCGTCTTCTGTCAATCTTCTTTACTACAACGTACATGATAAACATCTGGAAGCTCCACTTGATCCGGAGAAGGAGATCTGCATCGGCGGATTGCCGACGATGGAGATCTCCGACGTCCCGTCTTTTCTACGTGATCCGGACGCGCATCCGGGGGCGTTGGAGTTGGTTCTCAGCCAGTTTCAGAAAGTTGAGGATGCTGACTTTGTTCTAGTCAACTCTTTCTATGAGTTGGAACAAGAGGTATGAATATATAAATATCATTCATTGCCACTGTAATTTATACTTTGTTTTTATGGTATAGTTTTCGTCTTACTTCTATATATGTTTATGTCATCATGTGTCCAACAACATGAAACTACAAATCTTATATCAAAATAGAAAGAAAGAAAAAAAAAATCAAACTGTACTTAGAAAGTGTTAGTTGACTAATCCCTTAAACCAAAAACTTCTAATTTAATCACTCCTCTGCTTTTACCCTGCTTCATGCACAATCAATTACGTACCCTTCCAACTACTTATCACCACAAGCCTTTCAACCTCACATATGAACCTCCATATCCTATATCCCAAATACTATTAGTGGCATTAGAGCCTTCGTTCGATAATATTTGGCGTCACTATAACAATCACATTCCGCTCAATTATTTCAATTCCAGTTTTTCATGGTGACAACTAATGACTTATGGGAAATTAAAATGAAATGCTCAAAATTTGTGGGATATCGTTGATATTGGATATACAACACCAAAAGATATCTCCACATTGAATGAGTTACAAAGGAAGGAAGTTAAGGAGAATAAAAAAAGGATTCTCAAATCTCAAAGCACTCCTGGCTCTATAGATGAGCTTGATAGATGACTATTTTCAGTGGTTTATGGGAGCAAAAACATATAAAGAAACGTGGGATAAGTTGAAGGAGAAGTTCGAGGCAATGAAAAGATAAAAAAGTTTGAAAATTAAAATATGTTAGATTGCGAGGCTGCTAAGGACTATTATACTAGAGTAAATAAAATAGTTACTCAACTACGATAGGAAGGCTTTTCTGACAACAAAGTAGTTGCTATAATTCAAATAATTTGCACAGAAAAATATGATCATATAATTGCAGCTATTGAGGAGTTTAAGGAAGTACAAAAATTAACAATCACATAACTAATGAGATCTTTAGAAGCTTATGAAAAAAGATTATGAAAAGGACATAGACAATGCTTTTCAATCTAAGGTTAATTTGCAGTCTCCTAATATTAAGAAGGTTGAATGAAATATCATTAACCCATTTCCAATCAATTTCCCCTGCGACCTCTTTAATCCTCAGCATCTCGTCCTTACTATTTACCTATTTTTCTTCATTCAACTAATTAACACTTCTAACCATTACATATAAAACCTTTCATGGTAAATACTATCAATCTCATATCTCATATCCTAAAATACTATCAATGAATATCCAAAATACAATATTATTAGAACATATTCAACAATGAAAAACTGATCTATTACCACACTTCCAATCTTCAAAAGCATACCAATCAATTGATACTTTCTTCATGCAAATTCAACTCCAGACATTAGTTTTGAGCTCTTTTTACTAAATCATCTATTATATTGTATTTAAAGTACACGAATTATGGAGGGGTACCAAGTGCCTCATTAAACACCCCTTAAATTTATTAGAACTATCGTCGTTTGAGAAGAAATTGATGCTCATTGATGTATATACTCCATATATATATACTAGTGTTACATACTAACTACCTTTTATGCACTTAATTAATTCTTGCAGGCAACTGATTGTCTCGGAAAACATTTGCCTGCAGTTATGACAATCGGACCAACTGTTCCATCCATGTACTTAGACAAAAGGATAACAGAAGATACAAACTATGGTCTTAGCATCTTTAAGGCTGATGATTCTTGCATGCAATGGCTGGACAAACGCCCTGCTGGGTCTGTCATTTACACCTCATTTGGCAGCATGGCAATGCTGCAAGAGGAGCAAATGGAGGAGCTAGCACTAGCCCTAAAGATGAGCAACCACCACTTCTTGTGGGTGGTTCGATCCTCCGAGGAGTCCAAGCTTCCTCAACACTTTGTCCAGGAGACGTCCGAGAAAGGACTAGTTGTGTCGTGGTGTCCGCAGCTGGAGGTTTTGGCCCACAAGGCCGTGGGTTGCTTCCTCACGCACTGTGGATGGAACTCGACTCTGGAGGCGTTGAGCTTGGGAGTCCCGTTGGTGGCGATGCCTTGGTGGAGCGACCAGCCCATGAATTCGAAGTTCGTGATGGATGTTTGGAAGAACGGGGTCAGAGCTCGTCCGGATGAGAAGAACGTTGTGACGAAGGAGGAGATCGGTCGTTGCGTGAAGGATGTTATGGAAGGGAAGAAGGGGGAAGAAATGAGAGAGAATGCAAGGAAATGGAAAGAATTGGCCAATGGAGCAGTTGGTGAAGGGGGGAATTCTGATAGAAACATTCAAGAGTTTATACATGCAATAAATCAAGGGGACTTGCATGTTGCCCCCTAATAAGTAATCTCCCATTGGCCTTGTCAAATAAGAGAAGTGCTATGATTTTTTATTAATGTGCCATTAATGTTGGATTTCAAACTACATTTTCCAACATAATAAGCTTAATATATGTCACATATCTAGGCAAAGAGTTATGAGTCGAATTTATTCATGTGAGATAGTTAAAAGAATAATATTTTTTAATGAAAATTGGGATGGATAAGAAATACTAATAATTTTTATAATGAAAAGTGATATATAAAAGTAATAATGGTGCTGTAAACTACTCCCTCCGTTCACTGTCAATCTATCTTTTTTACCATTTTGGGCCGTTCATTATTAATCTATCAATTTCCTTTTTAGACACATGAGACCCACCCACATACTAATACAATTAAAATATGGGAACCACACACACCACTAATACAACTACACACTACACATAAAATAATAATACTCCTTAATCCACGCGTAAAAAGCAAACAAATAGATTGATGTTGGACGGATGGAGTATTTTATTAACAATTTACCGTGTAAATGAAAAGTGATAACATTTTAAAGGAAAGTGATATATACTATGTAAAATGATTTCACCGTGAGACGGTCTCACACATTTTGCCCCTAAACTATTATATGTACTCTTTACTCCAATAATCATATCAAAACAAACACCTATTTTATTAATAATTTACAATATAAATGAAAAGTGATAGTAATACTTCCTCCGTCCCACAATAAGGAGTGCATTTTACCATTTTCGTCCGTCCCCAATATAAGAGGTTCATTTTCATTTTTAGTAAATGAGACCCACACAAAACAAGTAATATATCTCCATGGAACCCACACACTATATTAATACACCTACCCACTATACATTAAAATATTATTTCTTTCACCTCAACTACCCCCAACTACCCATTAAATATTATCCCTTAATATACTTGCAAAAAAGTTTCGTCACTCTTATTATTGGACGGAGGGAATATTTTAAAGGAAAGTGATAATATT
The DNA here is from genome assembly GCA_023678885.1 of Pogostemon cablin. NCBI lineage: Eukaryota > Viridiplantae > Streptophyta > Magnoliopsida > Lamiales > Lamiaceae > Pogostemon > Pogostemon cablin. The sequence continues at coordinate 14,912,888 of CM042978.1, read as the reverse complement.
AAAAAAAAAAAGTAATATTTACTATGTAAAATTATTTCACAGACGGTATCATACAATTTTACCCCTAAACTATTATATGTACTATGTACTCCAATAATCATATCAAAACAGACACCTAATTATATCATAATCGATAATAACAAAACCGTTCTAACCAAAATTTTCTTTTCTTATATTTCTTTTTCTTTTTTCTTTTTTTTTATAGAAATTTCCATACTTGATAGTTATATCATAATTACATCAATCATTTCATCAATCCTATATATTTCCATGTATACATGAAATTGGTATTAATCCCTCCATCCTATAACAACCTTCACATTTAATGTTCTACGTTTTTAAGAAAAAATAATTTTTTATTCAACTTTATTGACTTTCGAATGTATTTTTAGATAATAAATAAAGTGTAAAGTAATATTTTGAGTGCGAAAAAGTAATGATAAATCTGAAATCAATATATAACTTTAATTTTAAGGTTATAATTGGATAAAATTTTATTTTCTTTATTGAGATGTGAAAATTATTGTGGAAAAAACAAATAAAAAAAGTATAAAAAATATTTTTTAGGGTTGTACATGGTTAGCATTTACGAGGTATATTAACTTACATATGAACTTAAAGTCTCAATGGGAACCAAAACAAACATTACTTTAAGAGTTTAACTTTAATTCGAGGGGTATAAATGTAATTTTACCCTCATAATTTATCTAATATTATAGACACGAATTTTAATATCTTTAAATATAACATTGATTAAAAAGATGTAGTATAATTAATTAAGATTTTTGAAAAGGAATTCGGCCAATGATCCGAATGTTCCGTTACATTTTGTTGTTACATCTCCTTCATGGGTTAGATGATTGATACGTATGCAAGAAGGAAAAACTTTTAGGGTATATATTTTATTATATCCTACGTCAAACTATGCGCAACAGAAAATGTAATATCAAAATATAACTCGCTCACGAGGAATAATCAAGTGATGGAGTAGGTATATACTATAGAGGATGACGACAAACATGTGTAACCATAAATTAAGATGTGTATGAGAATATGAGAGATCCATATGTGTTGAGGTAATCAAGTTGTCGGAGAATGGAGAAAGAAGCTCACTGTTTAATCTTGCCATTTCCAATCCAAGGTCACATAAATCCCATGATTCAATTCTCCAAGCGATTAGCAGCCAAGGGAATGAGAATCACAATTGCTGCTTTAAGAAATCTCGTCTCGAGCTCCACGCTCGACTTCCCCGGCTCCTCTATCTCCGTGGAGCCGATTGCCATCGACTCCTTGGAGTGGGGATCCGGGGCTTCCATTCAGAAGAACCGGGAAAGACTCCGACAAGTCGGGCCTGAAACGGTGTCGGATCTATTGCAGAAACTGAAGAACAAGGGTTCACCAGTTCATTGCATCATATACGATCCATTTCTTACATGGGCTTTGGCCGTGGCTAAGAAGTTTGGCCTCTTGGGTGCCATCTTTTTCACTCAGTCTTCCTCAGTCAACCTTCTTTACTACAACGTGCACGACAAACATCTGGAAGTTCCACTTGATCCGGAGAAGGAGATCTCCGACGGCGGATTGCCGCCGTTGGAGATCTACGACTTGCCGTCTTTTTTGCGTGATCCCCACGCGCATCCAGGGGCGTTGGAGTTTCTTCTTGATCAGTTTCAGAATATTGAGGATGCTGATTTTGTCTTAGTCAACTCTTTCTATGAGCTGGAACCAGAGGTACATATATTATCTCCAAGTTTTTCATCTTCTTCTTCGTTCCTCCCAACATAACCACTAAAATAAGTGAACATCATCCCATTCAATAAACATTAAATACACTTTAATTTCTAGAAAATCATTGTTATTTAATATAATTAACTTACTTTACCCTTTATTTTTTTATTTATTTGAAAAAAATTACACATAAAAATTCAATAAATTAGGTATAAAAGATCAACTTCCGTAATGACCGGATTAGCACAAACAATTTGACTTTGCTTGTTTTGTATTTATATGAGATTATAAAATCATTGAATAATATTATAGGTTTATTTTGGATTTTTGGTAGTGTGGATTTCAAAACAATACTTTAAAGAAAATTTTAAAGAAAATTAGATAGAATGTGAAATCATTCACGGAAAGTTTTACTTGGAATAGATAAAATGTAATGACTTCTATAATGAAAATTGATAACTTCTATAATGAAAAGTGATATATATAGCATAAATAAAAGTGTCTGATAACATTTTATAGTGAGAATAGTGATTAATTAATTTAAAAAGTGTAAAATGATCTCCATATATTCACTTTCTTCTACATTAATTAATACTTGCAGGCAACTGATTGGCTGAGAAAGTATTTGCCAGTTAAGACAATTGGACCAACTGTTCCATCCATCTACTTAGATCAAAGGCTAACTGAAGATAAAAACTATGGTCTTAGCCTCTTTAAGGCTGATGATTCTTGCATGCAATGGCTGGACAAACGCCCTGCTAGCTCTGTCATTTACACCTCATTTGGCAGCATGGCAAGCCTACAAGAGGAGCAAATGGAGGAGTTAGCCCTAGCCCTAAAGATGAGCAACCACCACTTCTTATGGGTGGTTCGATCCTCCGAGGAGTCCAAACTTCCTCTAGACTTTCTCCGGGAGACGTCCGAGAAAGGGCTAGTCGTCTCGTGGTGTCCGCAGCTGGAGGTTCTGGCCCATAAGGCCGTAGGTTGCTTTCTCACGCACTGTGGATGGAACTCGACTTTGGAGGCGTTGAGCTTGGGAGTCCCGTTGGTGGCGATGCCTTGGTGGAGCGACCAGCCAACGAATTCGAAATTCGTGATGGATGTTTGGAAGACGGGGGTCAGAGCTCGTCCGGATGAGAAGAACGTTGTGACGAAGGAGGAGATCGGCCGATGCGTGAAGGATATTATGGAAGGGGTGAAGGGGGAAGAAATGAGAGAAAATGCATGGAAATGGAAAGAATTGGCCAAGAGAGCAGTTGATGAAGGGGGAAGTTCTGATAAAAACATTCAAGAGTTTATACATGCAATTAATCAAGGGGACATGCCTGTAGCCCACTGATAAGGATATCATGTTACATTAACTTAGTGTTAAAAGTATAATATTAAAATGTAACAACAAATCCAAACCACTGATAAATAAGTCCCATTGGCCTTATAATAAAGAGAGAAGTGCTATGATATATATTAATTTTAATTTCAAACTACATTTTCCAACTTAATAAGCTCAATATTGTAACAATTTAGACAAGTGCTATGATTTTATTGTACCATACTACCATTAGTGTTGAATTTCAAACAACATTTTCCAACATGCCCAATGTAACTCTCAAAATATGCAACAAGCTAGTATGTTATACGGTGTACTCCAAAAATACTACTCCGTTGTATTTATACACTGAGGGGTCTTTTGATTCGAATTCCCATTGTTATATTCGAATTCTTTAATTGTAATAGCAATGAGTATCATTAAGATGGTCAATCATAATACATGTACGTGATTGAAACTGATAATTATTGAATCAATTAATAATTATTGAATCAATAGGAATGATTGAAAAATTTTTATTCTCATTAAATCAAACCATCCTCAATAAAAAGAATCAATATATCTCAATTCCTATTAACCTCACCCATTACTCCCAACCAAGCCATCTTGAATTTCATACTCCCTCCATCCCATTTCAAACTTACATTTGCTTTTTTGCATGTAGATTAAGAAATGTAGTATTTTAATGTGTAGTGAGGTGAGAAAAATCATATTTTAATGTAAAGTGGGTAGGTGTATTAGTGTGATGTCTGGGTCCATGGAAAAAGAAATACTAATTAATTTGTGTAGATCTCATTTGCTAAAAAGGAAATGTAAAGATTGAAATTGGAACGTCCAAATTGGATAATGCACTTTTGATCCCATATGTACAGACTCATTTCATTTTTTTTACTTTTTTTTAATCCCAAAAGCATGTTGTTAACCATTGGATGGAAACCGTAAAAAAAAAACAAAACTATAGAGTAATAACATTAAATGATTTTCATTCAAAAGTTAACGGCAAAGATCATTGTAGAGTAAGTTTGTGAATTTTGGGGAAGAAATATTCTTGGATAGCTATCTATGTTTATAGAGTTAGTCTGTGAATCGAAATCGACTTACACAACTGTTTACCATGCTCATAAGTTAGAGATCCAAAATTTCTGAGTAATTTGAAAAAAAAAAAAGCTTAACATTATGCAGTAAGTTTTGCATTATAAATTCTGATTTAATCGGGTTTAGTATCGTGAACTCGATTTACACAATGTTTGCCAAGTTTATAAGTTGGAGATCCATAAATTTCTGAGTAATTTGAAAAAAAAAAAGCTTACATTATCCTGTAAGTTTTGGCTTATAAAAATCTTTACAATGCCAATCGAAAGTAATTTTCAACTCACACTATACACATCAAATAAAGTGGTGGTGGAAAGGTACGTTAACACTAAAAACTAATAATCTTGTTCGAATGAAACAATTGAAACAATATAGAGTCTAATTAGCAAGTATTTAATCCATTCTTAGTGTTTGTGTTTCTTTCTTAGTGCTGTCTTATATTCCTTCTAGTGGCTGGCTGCTGCTAGTAACTATTGAAGCGAAGGAGTCTGCGCCTGACTCCGTCACTGAGACTTTTTATGCATGTGTGAATTATGTAGAGAAAAAAGTTTTGGAGTGCTTTCTTAAGCCTGATCACGATGCTCCTGATGAATGCAACCCTCCTGTTGTTCCTCAATACGATGATTGGCGTCAGCAAGTTACTGATAACAGGATTTTATAACGTCGCAAGAGCCAGGGCCGGTCCTGAAAATTTAGGAGCCCGTGGCAAAATAAAGATTGAGGCCCCACACTTTTTTTATTTTATTTTTTATATTAATAAATTTTATAATAAAAATATAATATGAAAAGGTAAAAAATCATTAAAAAAATTATAAAATGAAAAATAATTTAACTTTCATATCTTTGATACATTAACCATATAAATGAATATAGGATTAAAATGAATTAGTAAAATGGAGAATTGAGGATTAGAATGTTAAATTAGGTATTTTAAATTACTAATTTTGCAAGAAATATAAATTTGGTGTTTTTTTATATACTTCATCCGTCCCATAAAGAAGTTTGCAGTTATTGTAAATACGGAGTTTAAGAAAAAATTGTTTTTTGGGGGTAGTTTGGTAATTTTAGGTAATACATAAATTATAAAGTAAGTTATGTGAGATGTAAAGGGGTGAAAATTTTGAAATTAAAATGTGTTGTGAGGTTATTGATTTGTGTGTATTTCCTTATTTGGGGGTGTGAACTTGTTTATAGGACGGACAAAATAGAAAGTGCGAATTTTTTTATGGGACTGAGGGAGTATAACTTATGCGTAAATATTGTTAGTTTTTTAAGAAAAAATAAAAATATACAGTAGTGATTTTGTATTTTTTAAAGGGATAAATGATAAATCTTATTAATCATTGATTCAATAAAAAAAATTATTAGTTTGATCCAATAATATTAAATAATTTGGTAGCATTATTACATTAAATTAAATAAATTAAAAATCCAATTTGTATATAGCTAGTTGGGTCTAAAATTTAATCAAACTTAATAAATAAATATATATTGAGCCTAAATTTTAATCAACACAATAAATAAATATATAGATGTATTAAAAAAAATGGGGCCCCTAAAATTTTGGGGCCCATGGCAAGGGCCCACATTGCCACCCCTCAGGGCCGGCCCTGGAAAGAGCACTCGTAACGACTACCCTTGTGTAAAGATGAACCCTGGTTTGGAGCCTCCTGTTCCATTTAAGAACCGAGCCGGTCTTCCTACCATTTCTATTTCGTCCGTTTTCCGCCGCTGACTAGAATCATTGTAGACTCGAAAGTAGGAGTCGGTTCCCGGGTTTTTTCTCCTTTTTATTAATTGGCAAAAACTTGTATGCATTCGGGTGCAGGGACCACACTCCGTGCACCATTAGAATTTTATATTAAATTGTATTAGAATTTTATGTTAAATTGTATTTACTAAAGATGTGTACTCTTTATTTTTAAAGAAAAATAAAAAATATTAATGAAAAGTGTATTCCATTTACAACATAACCTCACTGTCTAGTCCCGTCGTTTATGTTAATGAAGGAGTTCGAGAGTTTACATACTATGATTTTTAAAGTTGATGTTTTACAAATATATATGAAAATACCAAGAAATAGAACAATATCCCAAAATTAAAACGGGAAGACCACGTCTTTCCCTCAAAACCATCCATTAGATTACAACATGACTTTGACAACAACTTGACACCTCTATCACAGCTATTTGTCTCGTTTGAATCTAACTCTAGTTTTGACCTATCCCTAGGACTTGTGATCAAGAATTCCTTTTGATCTAAAATACTCCCAAAATTGATAACACATAAGTTTTCACTCCAAGAATAAAAACAAGACCCAGAAAAATATTAAAAGGATTTCACACTCCTAACAAAACTCACGTAAGAATATTTTTCTCGATAACCTTATGCTCTTCAACTTTCCAATAAATAGACTTGATAATTAGAACCGAAATCTCCTCCAAAGATAATTATCTGAATTTCCTTTGCAATCTATCCTTAATAATATCACTCAAATCAAACTGCTTTGTGATCCTTCAATTAATGAATCAATCATTCTACTTCAATAACTTAATTTATCTTCTTTCCTTGTGGGACTCAATCAGTATCCTTCAAATTTCTCAAATTTGCAATACAAGGAACAAACACAACACATTTTGCAAAATATATGCTTATGACATAATATTATTAATTAATAATTAGTTCCTCCATCCGTCAATAATGGTTACATATTTTCTGGTTATATTTTTTTAATTTGGGCGTCTAATTCTAATAGTTACATTTCTCTTTTTGGCATATGAGATCCACACAAAATGATTAAAATATCTCCATGGGATTCACCTACAATGTACAAAAAGGTAATTCACCTACAACACTAATACAACTACACACTATAGATTAACATAAACACTTATGAACCCGTTCACATAACTTATTATGTGAACCCTAATTTTTTCTCCCTTTATGCCCTCTCATTCCCTCCCCTTCCAATCATTTTATACGTAGATTAAGAAGTACTATTATTTAATGTAAAGTGTGTATGTGTATTAGAGAGATGTGATGAGTAGTGGTTGGCCATTGGTGGAGTCTTTTTACTAAAAGAGGAAAATTGTGCAATTTGGATGGGACGCCCAATATAGTAAAATTGTGCTATTTGGGCGGGATGAAGGGAGTATGCCTCAAGGCCTACCCTCCACACACACACACACAAAAAACTCAACTCGTCCCACGTATTTTTATACACACTTTTCATTAATAGTAAAAATACATTATATATTTTACTATTTATTTAATCTCCATTCAAACAGACATAAATACTCGAACGGAGGGAAGGGTGTAATAATATGATCACGCACCTTCCCCTTTCCCCTATATTTAAAGAACTCCCCACAATCCACCTTCACCCCCAGTCCAGCAACTGTCCAACTCAGGCATTTTTTTTTAATATCATATTTCACGCAGACTTGACCCACAACGTCCTCGCTAGAAGATTGTCCCCTGCGATCAACAAGAGTGTCAGAAAACTCCACAACGAATTAAGTATTGGAAATTGCTAAAGTATTTACAACAAAAATTACATTTTTCTTTTAGTAATAGAATGTTAATAGATTTATTCTCTATTTTATCAACGTTTACCAGCAGAGTGGAATTATTACACTCCAAGTTACTAATAATTTTTAGCAACGTAATATTGATGGATTTTGAATTTAGTAATTGAATTTTCGTTGCTAAAAATTTACCAACCATAACTTTATCAGTAGATTAAGTAAACCAATTTAATAAAGAAATTTAACCTTTTATTAACGGAATATTATGTTGGTTTTTGTAGTGGGTAGCTTTCACTTTAATTCATATGTTAATGTTAAATGTGAGTTGCTTTTGATTATTGCATGCGAATATTGTTGAAACGGAGAAAACCCCTTATTGCATTAGATAACTATTGATGAACATTGAATTCGAATTAGATGGAGGGGATAGTTGAATTTAGTGAAAGAGCTAGTCTTGTAAACCGGATTTATATTATAAATCCTTGTAAACTTTGTGATCTCCCTTAATTTAAATATCATAGCAATACATAGGGTATACAGAATTGAAAGGGAGACCACATGATTTACATCGTAAACCCGGTTTACACAAGTGTTTGTGTTAGTGAAAAGACTCAATTCCTATTTTCTATTGTAAGTGAAAAAAGAATTTTTAATACAACATAAGGTCATCTCCAGCAGATTGCTCTAGTCTAGCGCAGATTTTAAATTACTTTAGCCCAGAAATACTATACAACTCTAGCAGTTTGCACTAAATTTTTGCACTATACAGAATATTCCAAGAATATTCCATTTATAATAATTTTAAATTAATATTTATATGATATTTTAATTTAATAAATTATATATTTTTAATTAAATTAATTTAAAATTTTTAATAAATTTGCTAAGTTATGTATTTATTATATTAATTTAATAAATGTAATATATTTATTATAAAAATTTAATTAAATTTCCGTAATTTATAAATTATTTATAATAAAAAAATAAAGAGCAAACTTGAAATTAATGATATAATAACACATATAAAAATCATGACTCACTAAAATTTAATACAAATACTAATTAAAAACATAAACGATTTTTAATTTTCAAAATTAGAATGCTCCTCCCACAAATGGTCGATCAATGCATTACGAAGTGTGTGGTGCGCGTTCTTGTCTTTAATTTTTCTATACCAAGCATGAAATGATTGGAAATCAAAGCTTTCGTTACCCACTGTCTCTATATTTGGATTCGATATCTTCATTGTAGATTCAATTGGGCTATCAAGATTTCATCTATCCTCAATTATCATTTATGCATAATAATGCATGCACTCATTATATAATGTACATCTTCTTTACTCCAAAAAAGAGTTGAATTTGACACAATTACGAATCGCTTTGAAGAACACCAAAAGCACGTTCTACGTCCTTCCTATATGCTTCTTGTTTCATTGCAGAATGCCTCTTTTTTGCAGAGTGGGGGTATCGAATAGTTTGCACAATAGTTTACCATTTGGGGTAAATATTATCAGTTAAATAATACCCCATATTATACTATTTTCCTTGGATGACATAATGTGCAGGGGGATCAAGCCCTCTTGCAAGATTATTAAAGAGAGGTGACCTCTCCAACACATTAATATCATTATCAGACCCCGAGCATTCCAAAGTATGCATTTCACATTCAAAGTGTTGGATTGTATACTAAAAGTCTAGCTTTTTGTATGAACAATGTTATAACAATTTATTTGAAATGAAAATCATATGATCAAATGATTGCATCTTATAATTTATTTATATGCATGATGCAATAGTCCACTTACTTTATACTGTAGATAATATGTTGTGCGACAACACGCGAAAGATCATATTATCGATTTCCTTATAAAGTATAAACAATTGCTCACAACTGAGATAGATGGTGACTCTCTATCGGGATGGTTGTAGTGTGGTTTCATATTAGCTTATCTTGCCTATAGAATCACATTAGTGCACTTTGTGCGTATTGAGCAGGACCGCTTGAGATCGTTCGACTTATACTAACTTATAGGAGAACTTAATCTCTGTTATTATGGATGTTCGGGCTCTTAATTCCTATACAATAACCTCGACACGTAGGGCATTATATATTTCTTTGATTCATCAATGTGTGAGATTTACATGAAATTAAATCAATAAACTCGGTGAGTTGGGAAATAGTGCTGTATCTGTGGTGTGTTGTTGATTATAGAAGGAATCCATGTCCGTCATAGGTTGATGATGTCCCCTTGAGGAGCTCATAAGGATTATCATGTAAACCCTGCAGGTGGATTTATTCTGGCATGATAATGAGGTTGAGTGGTACTACTCTCGGATGAGATATTAATTAATGGAGTTGTTAGTAATTTAATTAATTAATGGACATTATATATCTTAAATATGGGGAAACTAACTGGCTCATAATAAGAAGGAGCCCATAACGTAATTATGAGATTAGAACGGTAGTGCAGTAATAATATTTTAGTGGAATATATTATAATTATTGGACTTAAGTATAAGCTTTGGGCTAAACTTGGATACTTAAGCTCAATGGAGGCCCAACTCTAATTTCTCCTCCTGGTCCCTGCTGTAGCCTATAAATAAGTCACCTCATCTTATCTGGATCCCTAAGTCACAGGCCTAAAATCGTGAATAAGAGGGAGAGAAAGCAGATTGAGGAGATCTTGAAGATCGTCGCCCACACGACGTCAAGATCTGACTTGGGAATACAATAGAAGACCGGAAGGTTGCTTACTGCTACTGCTGATCATCCTCAACATCAACCCTGGTGAAAGGTAATATGATTCTACTCTTTTGCTTCCGCTACAGTAGAATTGTATGGAACCATAACGTTTCACGTTAACTAAATGATCGAATGCCAACACAAAGATCATAATCAGCTATGGCTTCAAGAATAATAGTTGGAGACCCACTACGCCCAGAATATTGTCCAGCCAACCTATTGGATAATTTTTTCATTTTCAACGCATACAATCTAGACTACCTAACATTCCTGAAAAACCACGTTGTTTTCCAATGTATAGTAGTCGAGCAATATCATTGCATTAGGCGATCTTTAATAGTGGTCTCCGAATATCTCCATAATAGCATGAAAAATTCTCTTCACACATTCAACTACAGTAGACTGTCCAATATTGATGTATTCATCAGTCGCATCGGCGGATAATGCATATGCCAATATACAAAATGCAGCAGTAGCCTTTTGAAGTGTTAATAAACCAAGTGGTCCACCTGCATTAGTTCTCTGCACAAAGTAATTATCATAATTTTTTACTGCATCAACAATACGAATAAATAAGGATCGAGACATTTTAAAACGCACACAAAATATTATTTTATTAAATTTTGGATTTTCAGCAAAATAATCATTGAATAGACGTTGGGCTGCCTCTTCTCGATTACGATGGATTGTTCTGCGACCAGAAACTGAGCCTACATGGGTGCTATCGACAGATCAGTTGAACAAGTATGCTATTGTAGATTTGTTGAGCTATCAACATTTGTTTTGCATCATAGCTAGGCATCACTTGTTCATACTCATCTTCAGATGAGTCTTGTGAGGAAGTATGATTGAGATTCATGATTGATTATTTTTTTCAAGAATGAATGAATTTTATGTTGGATAGTAAAATGAAGTAAGAAGGCGAATAAAGAATCGATACGAGAAAATAACAGTGATACAGATCATTTTATACAACCCAATCTATCAACCACAAATTCACATGCATCCACTACTCAATTTCATAATCAAAAGTCACATGCATCCTCCAGGCATTCAAAGTCACATGCAACCACCAGTCAAAGTCAAATTCAAAATCACATTCAACATTAACGATTAAAATTCACATTTTGTCTCACATTTAAAGACACATGCATCCAACCACCAATCAATACGCATCCTCCATTCCCAATAACATGCATTATGTCCAACATTTAAAAACACATGCATCCAACCACTAATCAATACGCATCCTTCATTTCCAAGACACATGCACCCAACCACCAATCAATACGTAGCCTCCATTCCCAATCACATGCATTATGTCCAACATTTAAAACACATGCATCCAACCACCAGTCAATATGCATCCTCCATTCCCAATCACATGCAACGAACAACTAGTCACATGCATTTTCCATTCAAAATCACATGCAACCACCAGTTACATGCATCTACTTTCAACCACTCAACCTCTACTAAGATTCATCTATAAATACGATGATATATTATAACGTTTTCACAACTGAAATCCAATCTCAATTAAAAAAAACACATACACACATAAAAATTTTCATACTACATCCCTCTACAATGCCTAAGAATAGAAGTTCTAATTACAGCGATGATGAGGACGAATATCTCATCAGATGCTGGATAGAAATATCTGAAAATCTAGAAATTAGCAACTGTTAAAGCAAATCCAAATTTTGGGAACGTGTTACCAAAGATTATAACTACAACGAATCAAGTCCGATAATGCCAGATCGCAATCGGCGATCAATCCAATGTCATATGCAGAAAATAAAAAATACTTCTGCAAAATTCAAAGGGTGTGTGGATCTAATCGAAAGACAACACCCAAGTGGAGTTTCTGAGGATGATATAGATAGAAACTTGTGTATTTTTTTCCTTATGCAATATGTGTTCTTTTATAACATATTTTTTTATCATGCAGTTAAATATGGAAAGAACATTATATGCACAAGAATGTAAGAAGCCATTCTTGTTTGGCCATGTGTGGCATATCACAAAAATTTGAAGTCGTATTCTGCTGATAATCCATGAAAGCCTGTACAATACTCAGCTGATGAACAAGAATCTCTGATGAAAATGCCAGTGGTGGTTCTTCTTCTTCACGAAGACCCGACGGCGTAAAGAAGACTAAAATGAAAAGAAAGAAAATTGAAAATATGTCTGAATATCTCAAGTAAATTCAACAAGACAATGCCAAACTTCAAGAGTTAATGATAGCCTCGATTTCTCGAAGGGATCATGATATCGAGTTGTGAAGGGAAAGAATTGAATTACAAAAATAAATGGCTAAATCACAGAGGCAACTAGCAGAAGCTATTAAATTGGCAGAGAAAAATAGAATTTTACTGATATATTTGAAAACTAATGCAGATCTCCGTCGACGTGAATACTTTCGAAAAGTACAAAAAAATATCTTGAAAGAAAAAAAATGAACAAGTTCAACCACAAGCAGATGCTTTTAACATGTTTGGCTGATTTTTTCAAGATCTTGGGGGATCATGAAGTAATCTTGGTGATTATTAGAAGTAATATATATCTATGTTTTAGATTTTTAATCTTTCATGTAATTAAGCGTGCTTTTATGATTTTAAGTATTTTGTAATTTATCTTTTTAAGTAATTTATGCAACGTTTTTATTTTAGTTAATCAACATTTTAATTTAATATAAATTATAATTTAGATAAATAAATTAGTATAAATAAATTAAAATTAATATGTATGTAATATAAAATTTTATACTAGCTATAATAATAATAAAAATAATCATTACTATAAAATTAAAATAATTAGATTTATATTAATTTATAATATTAATATTCAATAAATTTGATGTTCTGTAGTATTAATTTTATGTTAATTTAGGATATAATAAAATTAAAATTTTATATTTATTAATATTAATTTAATAAATTTAGTATTTTTATTAATAATATATATTCTATGAATTATAGATTATTTAAAATAAAAAATAAGTTAAAATTTAAATATAATTATGATTTAATGTAAATAAATTATTATAAATCAATCTAATAGAATTAAAAGTAAAATTTAAATAATAATCTAATACAATATTAAAAAATATATGGATAAATAATATAAATAATAGTAGATAATAATACTCAATATGGATAAATATATGGATAAATAAAAGTAAATTAAAAAGGAAAGAAAAAAATAGAATAGCGCAGAAATTTCCTGTGCCAGATGTGGCGCAACACTGTAGAAAATTTTAGTTTAGTGTGGCACTTAACGCGTTGCTGGAGGGGAGATTTCGCGCTAGATTATTATTTTGGAGCACTGCTGGAGATGCTCTAACAAGAGGTGATTAATAGGAAGCATCTTGTTTATATGTATTGATGAATATCTGCAACCTAACAAAGATATTCATAATTTGTTACTATTTTAATTGTCTTTCACTACTACTTAAACAATCTATTCTTATGGATGTTGTCTTTCTAGAAATGACAATAAACACAATTATTTGAGCTTTTATTTTATTTCTAGTTTTCTTTTTTAGATATTTTATTTGGTCCTCCTTTCACTACACAACATTAATCTTGTACACTTGCTGGCGATTTTATTTTTAGAAAATAGATAGAGCATTTATACCTTAGCTATTTGATTATGTTTGTTTTGGGTTTAATAATTTAGATTAAGTTTTTAAAATTTACACTTAATTTTTAGAAAAAAATGTTTATATATAGACGAAGTCTCTTGTGAGTCGGGTCGATCCATCACTAAAGCATGCTTATTGTATAGATAAAATATGTTTAATAGTTGTTAAAGTATGTTTTCTAAAGTATGCTGGATTATGCATTAAATTATAATTTTAGTGTGATATAATATGATTTATTATTAACATACTTTAACTACAAAGAAGTATATTACTTTAGTGAAGGGTCGACCCATCTCACAAGAGAGTCTCTTTTATATATATATATATATATATATATATATATATATAAATTCTATTAATCATTAACCCACTTATTTATTCAAATTCTTTCTGTTCAGTTAATTTTATTTATTTCTTTTTTCTCTCATTTCTCATTTTTATCTCACATCAATAAATAGTCTTTTACACAAATCATTACTCAATATCATATATATTTATTTGACATAAAGTTAGAATCCACTTTACTAATACTCAAAACAAATATAAACTGTCACTATTCATTTTACTCCATCCGTCCCAACACAGTTTTCACATTTCCTTATTTGTTCGTGCCAACACAGTTTTCACACTCTAAAAAAGAAAAAAAATCACAATAAAAATATCCTTACATGAACTCTTATTTTCAAAAATGACATCCCACTTTTACATGATCTTGGATGTTCTGTTACACTTGGTGTTACATCTCCTGTTACACGCGTTAGATGAGTGACACGTGTGTTGGATTGTATACTAAAAGTCTAAATTTTTGTATGAAAAATATTTTTGACAATATTTGAAATGAGAATCATGTGATCAAACGTTTTGCATAATTTTTATAAATTATTGTAAAAGTCCACTTACTTTATATTGTAGATAATGTGGTGTGCGGCGTCACATGGAAGATCATATTATCGGCTCCTTATAAAGTATAAACATATATTCACAATTGAGATAGACGGGGACTATCGGGATGGTTACTGTGATTTGGTATTAGTCTGTCTTGACTATAGAATTACGCTTGTGCTCTTTGTGTGTATTGAGCAGGACCGCGGTGAGATCGTTCGATTTATGCTGACTATATAATATAATTAGATCTCTATTATTATAGATGTTCGTACTCTTAATCCCTATACAATAACCTCGACACGTAAGCTAGTATTTATTTCTTTGATTCATCAATGAGTGAGATTTAATTATTAAATCAATATGCTCGGTGAGTTAGGAGATGATACTATTTCTATGGTGTGCTGTTGATTATAGAAGGAATTTGTCTCCTAACAGAGTTGGTTGATGATGTCCCCTTGAGGAACTCATAATGATTATCATGTAAACCTTGCATGTGGATTTATTCCAGCATGATAATAAGATTGAGTGGTACTACTCTCGGTAAAGATATTAATTAATGGAGTTGTTAGTAACTTAATTAATTAATATGTTTTGAATCTTAAACACGGGGAGATAAATGAGCTCATAATAAGAATGAGCCCATAACGTAATTTGGGATTAGGGTGACAGAGCAATAATATTTTTTTAGTGGACTGATTTATTATTATTGGACTTAAGTATAAGTTTTGGGCTAAACTTGGATGCTTAAGCCCAATGGGAGGCCCAACCCTAATTTCTCCTCCTGGTCCCTATTGTAGCCTATAAATAGCCAATCTCATCAATCCAGATGTACAGTAATTCAAGCCAAAAATTGTGAAAAGCAAATTAGGAATTGTAGATTGAGATCGTCTTGGAGATCGTTGCCCACACAACGTCAAGACGCGGCTTAGGAATACAATAGAAATCGAAAGGTCATTCATTCGTGCTGTTCAACATCTACATCAATAAATCCTGTGAAAGGTAATACAATTCTATGATTATGCTTTCGCTGTGATAGAATTGCATAGAACCCTAACAGTTCACGTTAACCAAAAGATCCAAATTCTAACAACGTGTACGGGAAAGAAAATCTCAACCATTGCCCTTAGCATTTAATCTTTCCTTTTAGGGTACGTATATATTTTATTATGTCATATGTGTGAATCATCCAACGATACGCAATAGGAGATGTAACACCAAAATATAACAGGAGAATCGAACCGCTTTTACAAATTTAAAACACTAATTAAATACCTAAACATATTTAACTTAACACTTATTATTCTAATACTAACCCAGCACAAGCCCACCCAACGTAACCCAAATAAAAAATCTTAACACGTTTATGAGGTGAGAGAATCAATCGATCTGAAACATTTGTTCATCATCTTTTTCATTGGAACCCTTTCTCCAACTTTGATTTCAACCCAAGATGCATACCTCTCTAAAAACCTTAGATCTAATGCACACACTGTACCTCTTTGATGATCTAACACTTTTTAGGTAAATAACCAAACATATTTCAAAATCGAGCGAGATTAATCGTATAAGTTCTCCACCAATTTCAAACATATCTCAGAGGATTTTAAGCGAGATTATGAAGGTGGTGCTGATTTCTTAGGTAAAGTCTAGCATGGTGGATTCGACGATGTCATAGGTGTGATATTTTTTTTATCGATTGGCTCGCTGGGAAGGTAAAGAGCTGAATTGGCGGCTTCAAAAAGAGAGAGATAGACTAAGGTGGTGTATTCGTCAGTATCTGGTAAAGCAGCGGCGTGTGAGAGGGTGAATAAGCAAAAGAGAGCGACGACTACGGCGGTGGAGGTGCAGAATTTTGCCATTGTGTTGGTAGTTTGGTGAGAGTGGAGAATATTTGATATAGGTGGGATACCCTGATCAGGGGAAATCTCGTCTAGTTGGTGAGATCTTCACAATCGCTTGTGATTACGACTATGATATCATGCTCTCGTAGGCTATCTTGATATTGTGGTTCTTGATACCCTCTTCCTCGAACTTATAGAGGGTCCACACTCAAATCCAATAGAATTGGTAACTAATAATAATATTCGAACTTTCTTCTCCATCGATTCTTCATCGACATAGTTGGTTGCTTGTATGATTCTTGCTCCATTTAGATGCCCTGATTTTGAGTTTTATTTTGGTGGTTGCTTAATCCTCTGTTTGTTTATCATAACACTATATGTTTTACGCATGATTGGTGTCATTTTTACCCAAATTTTTGTGTCTTTATTGTTAATTTTCATATGTTTTTATTCGTTTTGTATATCTTCTAGTGGTGTTTTATGATGATATGGAGATTACTATTTTGAATTGATAAATGTGTGAAAATGAGATTAAATATATGAAAAATAGGTGAAAATAGAGTAAAATGGAGTTGAGAACAGAAAACGGAAAGGAGTGGCAGAAATCGACTGAGCTGAGTCAAGCTGACCACTCGAGTTGAGTTGGTGTAGCTGGCTCTAATCGAGTAACTGCATGCTCGGCCATTGGACGTCGACTGTATACACCTGCAGCTCCTACTCGGCCTCCCCTGTTACTCGAGTTCAGAGCTCGAGTCGAGCTCCGTCGGCTGCCGAAATCTGCTGAGAAAAGTGTTCCAGCTCAAGTCAAGTTCAGCTGAAAAGTGAAATTTCGATCAACGAGTGTTCTAGAATCTTCCAGGTATATAAATACATGTATTGAGCACAAAATATGGGAGGAATCATTCACTTTACACCACATTTTACACACATTCATCTCGATCTCATCCATCATTCACTTTATCCATCCTATCCACTTGATCTCCTCAAATCCATTCACCATTCCATCAATCCACTAATCTAAGAACCGAAGAATATCAAGTGGTGAATATTGGAGCATATTGAAGGAAGAGATGAGAGGCTTCTCTTACTTAAATTTGTGAATTTCTTCATTATTTGGCTCAATTGGAGCATGCCATGGATTGTATAAGATTTGTAGTGGCTAGTCCTCATTTGAGGCTAGCCATACGATTGGTTAGGTATTTTGTAGATTTTGTACACCACATGTTTGATAAATTGATTGTTATGAATATTTTCTATCATGAATGCTTTATCTCATCTTATGTGTGATTTGTGTGGTTAAATTCTCTATTCATGATGTTAGGATAGTCATTCCAATATTATGACTATGGTTTTAATTGAATCATTGATTACATGGGGTGACATATGAGTATGTGGGGAGTTTGGTCATAACCTTATGTACTTAGAATCTCATGATAGGGCATTAATGATAATACTTGTGAAAGTGTTTGAATTAATGAGGGAACCCAAACCAAGACTTATTTGACCTTAGAAGGAACATAGGAAAACGTCCCACCTGCCTCAAGAGAAAAATTTTCGTGATAATATCTCTTGTAGGTATATTAATATCCATAGTACCTATATGAATAGTAAGGATTGGAGACACTCTTCGTGAGTGCCCTTAATATCATAACATGATGATCATCAATGCATGTGTGTGTGAGTCTATATGCCTTTTTCATGATGTTGATTCTCTTACATACTTTTTAGATTGTTCACCTTCATCCATCTTCCATGTCCATTGTATCTTTCTATTTTTAATTCTTTCTTAGTTAGTTTGTAGTGTATTTCAACCCATCCTCTTATTGATTAGTCCTTTTAGAGTAAAATATCTTTTGAATATGGATACATACACTTTCTTCATTGGGTTCGATATTTAAAATATTGCACATGGTCGCCACGTTCTACACAATGATAGAGTACGCTTGCTCTAATTAATTTGTACCAAAATTAAAACCAAGTTCAACGCATTCTCTCATTTTTCTCTATGCAAGGTCATTCGATATGCAGTGGATATGGATGGATAAATCAATTTGTCTGATAAATGATTTGAATAACTACCATCCTGTATTTTGAAGTTGTCTTCGCATTCTTCAACAAGTTGCAATTATCTTGATTAGAGTATATTTGTTGAGAACTGGGAAATTAGCAGGTGGGTAGGTGGTGATATACTGGTAAGAGATTAATTAACTTTAATGATAAAGTTAATCCTTTTTAATTAATAATTGAATGTACAAATTATTCCTCGAAAAATTTGTTTGAAAAGTCGATCAATGTGAAAACTAAAATATTTTCGTAACCGTAAGTGTGAACACTGAGCCGGGACAGAGGGAGTATATTAATTATCCACTTAAACCCAAAATTTACATACCCTATAGGTTTTATGTAATCTCATTCAAATTAAATGAGTCATGGTGTTATATAATTTCAGTCAAATTTAGGGGATTTCTTAGCTGAATTAAGGTTACGTGTGACCCAGGTCAAAGCAGGTTATAGGTTGCTCGGTCAACACACATGATGTTCTGAATTTAGTTTTATTGAATTCAAAAAAATATAAAAATCTTAATATTAATTTTTGTAAATTCTATTCCACCGTGTAAGCACTAACCCTATGATGAAATGACGTCCCTATGGTTATTACAATTGAGGAGAAGACTACTGTATTAATCATCGTAAATTGTGCAAAAAGGTGGAGTCGCCCACCCTAGGCGTCCCACATGCTGGCCCGACAGCATGTGAAGGAGATTAATCATGATAACTCAACCGACCAACAAGGGTTAAACTTTTAACCCACCATACAAGGAATTCATGGGCAAAATAAAAGGACCCCTAGTTAAAAAAATAATGATAATACATAAATAAATAAAATAAATTTTAATTTTCTTGTATAATTATCTATTAAAAAAATCTAAAATTTTAATTTTTTGAAAGTTTGATATTATTTTATGTGTTAGGACATTTCTCTACCAATATAACTCTAGATTTATTATTAATATTATCTCAGTCTCTAGGATTGTTTGTATATTCACGGCTCGTTTGATAGATAACGTAAGATAAGGGAGTATATATTAGAATTGAGATTTAAATAAAGATAAGTATTTGTTTTATGAAAAATGAATATTGTTTGATAGGTTGTATTAAAATTGATATAATAAAAAAATGAGGTGTTTTATAGGAAATAAAAAAATTAAGATAAATGTAAATTAAGTAAGAAATTACTTCTACACACTTTCAATTCAATTTTTTTCAAATTTCTTGTTATTTAAAATAATTAATTTATAATAAAATAAGACCACACTGTCTCACATTATCTATTCCTTCTTTCTCTCTCACATCTTCTCTCACATCACCTCTTCCTTCTCCTCTCTTCCTCCCTCGGCCATTATCAACCTTTTTCCTTTCCATCTCTTTCCCATGCTCTCTCTCCTCTATGAGTATGCCCACCAACACCATCACCCTAATTCATAGATCAAAACTACACATCATCTATTAATTTCTTTTCTATTCTCCCCTAATTCTGATTAAAAAAAACTATGAAATTTAGAGGTCCAACCGGAAAATCTCTGAAAATCTTTGAAAGACGTCAAGCACTTTTGGATGATAGACGTCTATGTCGAGGTCTGTATCGCTGGATATACCCAATTGAAGAAATAGACATCTCAGACAAACCTCATCTCACTAATTAAACCAGGTATGTCTCTTCTCAATAAACTTAGGGCTGAATCCACCTTCAGCAACGACAAGAAAATTGGATCTGCCACCATCTCCATGGACGACCTCTATAAATGTGGAAATTGAAAGAGGAAGATTGGAGAAGGGACATACATGTAATTTTGTATCTTTATATGGATTTACTATTCCTTGCGTAATGTTAATACCACGCCTCAACCTCAATTTTGTTTAGGAGAAAAAAGTAAATTGTAACAGGCCATAAGCGTATTATCGGGCCCCTATAAAAAACAATACTTCCTACCAAACTCTGTAAAAAGCCATACAATATATCCCATTAGCCCCTACCCTAATATGGGGTACCAAATGAGGCTTCAACGTATAATCTTTATTCTCTAAATATTTTCATGTTTCTCAATTGCATCATAAATTTAATAATAGTCTCTTTATTTGTTTTACAAATATTCTCCATTCAAATTATTTTATTCTCAATTACACTAGCAATTTTTTCTATACCATTAGTTTCCTTTCTTAAAAAATAAATAAAAATAAATAAAAAACTTATTTAAGTCATTTTCATTTTCAACTTTTATCTCATTAAAATAATGTAATTCATCATTTTCTCTCTATTCATTTTGCTCATTTTATATGGTACATTTTCATTTAGTTCTTATTTATTCGAAGAATCCACTTTTATAAATATATGAAGAGTAGAATCTAACTTCTTTTCTTTTTAAGCCGTTTTCTTTTATTTATTCATTTTTCCCTATATATATTTTTAAGAAAACATTCAAATTATAAACACATTTAATTAACAAAATTAATAACAAACAATAACTAATAAATGAAATATATAAGATATCATGAATCAAAATTATAAAAGAAGGAATAAACATGTTAGAATTAAGAAGTGGATATGGAAAAGATGCAAACGATCAAACTTTAATAAAGCACAAAAATTAAGAGAGTAAGAGATACATGATTAGAATTTGATAAAGGAAGTAAAATAAATAAATAAAGAGATTAAAATGGTCGGAATTAATAAAAAATTAAAATATCAAGATTTTTTTCTTGTTACAATTGTATAAATATATACGTTAAGATTTGGAGCCTAGGTTGTCGCTCTGCTCGGGGCCGGCCATGCGGAGTAACCTTCTCGGGCGTGCGCTCTCTATAGGCGCATAACACATATATGTCAGGGCAATCCCACCTTTGCATGATCCACATGACATGACTCCCTTCTCTAAGTTGAGAAGTATTCTTCTCGGGTGTGCACTCTATTTTGTAGACGCACAACACACGTACGTCAGGACATGACATGACTCCCTTCTCTAAGCACCCACTACAAAAAAAATTGTTAAATGACATAACTCTCCTCTCTAAGCTACGTAGTATTCTTCTCGGGTATGCGCTCTCTATTTTGTAGGCGCACAACACACGTACATCGGGGCAATCCCACCTAGACAAGATCCACATGACATGACCCCTTTCTCTAAGCACCCTCTACAAAAAAGAGATAAATAGAGATAGTTTTTAATGCTTTGAGCCGGTTTTACGGCTGTCTACAATTTGTGCATCTCTAGAGAAGATTCCGTCTCAATTTGAAATGGTATTAAAGACGATTTATTTTGAGAAGATATTTGCTTCAGTTTTAAACTGGACTAGTCCGGTTATTTTTTAGACAGGGATGGTATTAGAGACGGTTATATTGAGACAGTATTTACGATGGTTAATTCGAAATGGTATTGGAGACTGTTTTTTACCGTCTCAATCAGAGACTTTTTTATTCTATCTCTAAAGCCCTCTCTAACCATTAGTTTTGCAAAAATGAATGAATCAATGTTCAAACAATATTTATTTTAAATTCTAGGAATATTGTAATTTCAATAAAGACTATTTTTAATACTTTGAGACGATTTTACGACCATCCACAATTATTGTGTCACCAGAGATGCTACCGTCTCAATTTAAGACAGTTTATTTTGAGACAGTTTTAAAGCGGACCGGTTCAGTTACTTTTTAGACGGGCTCAATATTAGAGATTATTTATTTTGAGATGGTATTTACGACTATTAATTTGAAATAGTATTAGAGACAATAACAGTTGTTTTTGAGATGGAGACGGTATTAGAAAAGTTTAATTTTGAGGTGGTATTTGCGACGGTTAATTTGAAACGTTATTGGAGATAGTTTTTTACCGTCTCAATTAGAGATGGTTTTATTCCATCTCTAAAGCCCTCTTTAACAATTAGATTTGCAAAAATGAATAAATTAAGGTTCGAACCATATTTATTTTAATTTTTTGGAATATTTACATTTCAATAAAGACGGTTTTTAATGCTTTGAGACGATTGTGCGTCTTTAGAGATAGTAACGTCTCAATTTGAGACGGCATTAGAGACGGTTAAATATGAGAAAGTAGTTGCGATGGTTTTAAACTGGACTAGTTCAGTTATTTTTTAGACGGGGATGGTATTAGAGACGGTTTATTTTGAGACGGTATTCGCGACGATTAACTTGAGACAATATTGGAGATGGGTTTGTTACTGTCTCAATTAAAGATGGATTTTATTTCGTCTGTAAAGCCCTCTCTAATCATTAGCTTTGTAAAAATGAACAAATCAAGATTCGAATCATATTTTTTTTAATTTTTAGGAATATTATAATTCCAATAGAGACGATTTTGAATGCTTTGAGATGATTTTAATATCGTCTACAATTTGTGCGTCCATAGAGACACTAACGAATTGAGACGATATTAGAGAAGTTTATTTTGTGACAATTTTTAAACGGGCCGGTTCAGTTAAACAAGAGAGTATTAGAGACGATTTGTTTTGAGATGGTATTTGTGATGGTTAATTTGAAATGGTATTAAAGACGATAACAATTATTTTTGAGATGGGGACGGTATTAGAGATGGTATTTGAGATATATAATTTGAAATGATATTAGAGACAGTTTTATTCCGCCTTTAAAGCCCTCTCTAACCATTAGCTTTGCAAAAAATGAATGAATCAAGGTTTGAACCATATTTATTTTAATTTTTAGGAAAATTGTAATTTCAATAGAGACGGTTTTTTATATTTTGAGATGAGATGATTTTACGACCGTCTACAATTTGTGCGTCTCTAGAGATGGTACCGTCTCAATTTAAGACGGTATTGGAGACAATTTATTTTGATATGGTATTTGTGACGGTTAATTTAAAATGGCATTAGAGACGGTTTTATTCCATCTTTAAAGCCCTCTCTATCCATTTGAGATGGTATTAGAGTCAGTTTATTTTGAGATGGTGTTCAAATATTTTTGAGACGGGGATATTATTAGAGACAGTTGATTTTGAGACAGTATTTACGATTAATTTGAGATGATTTTATTCCGTCTAAAGCCCTCCCTAACCATTTGAGACGACATTTGTGAAGCTTATAAACTCCGATTCAGTTATTTTTTAGACGGAGACGATATTAGAGACGGTTTATTTTGAGATGGTTAATTTGAAACGGTATTAAAGACGAACCGTCTCAATAAGAGATGGTTTTATTCCATTTCTAAAGTCATCTCTAACCATTTGAGATGATATGTGTGAAGCTTTTAAACCTGATCGGTTCAGTTATTTTTTAGATGGGGGCAATATTAGAGATTGTTTATTTTGAGATGGTTAATTTGAACTGTATTAGAGACGAACCGTCTCAATTAGAGACGATTTTACTCCGTCTCAGTTCAGTTATTTTTTAGATGGGGACAATATTATATCTTGTTTATTTTGAGATGGTTAATTTGAAATGGTATTAGAATTTTACGGATAGAATTTTCACTGGAAATCGGTATACCGGCATCCTAGGCAGCATTGCCAGAATAATTCAACCAACGATTCATAGAAGTCCATTGTAACAACCCACTAATTTTAACTAATTATTAAATAAAATTAAATAAAAAAGAATTTATTATATAAAATAATGTAGGAATATTAGTAACCCTTCAAATCCCTAATATAATATCACTATTTAGGAGCTTGTGAGACCTTTCATATTTCCTCACATATGAGCTTAACACACAAGCTACCCATGATCTACAATTAGGGCTGAGGAAAAATATCGAAATTTTGGTATATCGCCCTTACCATGTCCAAAAATACCAATTTTACAAAAATTTTAGGTATGCCGAAATTTTTGGTAAGGTATGATACCGTATTGAAAATTTTGGTATAATAAAGGTATATAAATTATCAATACCACGGTATTTCAGTATATACCAAAATACCGTAAAAAATTTAATTTTTGAGTAATATGATACGATATACCATACTGCATGATATATGCAATTATAATTATTATTTATATATTGTAATTTTAATTAAATTATATATATATACACTATTTAATTAAAAGATTAATCTAAAATCCATAGTGTAAATTACATAATTATAAATGGGTGATAAAGTTGATTGGCTTTCATGATATCTTGTATTTCTTTATTTAATTACGTAGTCTATGCTATATGAAAATTTAAAAGTGTTGATTTTTAATATAAGTTCCATATGGTTCTTGTGTAGATCTCTTGGGTACTATTTATTTAATGACAAACACTTTTGTAAACTGGGTTCACATACATTAATTATATAAACCTGTTACTTTTTAGTACATAAAAAATTACTCTTTGGCACATTAATTGTTACTCTTCTAAATTAAAAAATTACTCTTCAAATTTTTGTAAATCCTGATTTATCAATTACTTTTTAGTCATGAAAAATTATTCTTTAGAGATATGAATTATTACTCTTCTTTATAAAAATTATTACTCTTCAAAGAGTAATTTTTTATATACTAAAAAGTAATTTTAAAAAATAGAGTTTATATGTAAACTCGGTTTACGTGAGACTTGCTCTTATTTAATTTGGTCGTTTGTGGATCGTCGTATATTTTTCTTGTTATGAAATTGTTATCTAGTATTAGAATTTATTTTATTGCTATCTTTCACTTTTCTAGTACAGTTTTAATTAGATTTATTGAATTTTAGTTGCATAATGGCATAGCAAACTATCTAATAGTACTGTATATACTAATATTTTAGGTATGATACGGTATACCAAAATATCGGTAAGCAGAAGATATATTATTTTCCTATACAAAAATATCGGTATACCAAACTATGATATACCGAAAGTTTAGATAAGGTAACGGTATGTTTTTTTATATATAGAAAATTTCGATATGATATATGGTATGACCAAAAATCTTAGGTATATCTTACCGCCCACCCCTATGACTACAATTAATCTCCACAACCCATGATCTACAATTAATATAGGGTAATTATTAGGATAACATTTATGTTTATTTAGTGTTAAAACCTTTCACTATCTAAAATCCCCTATATAAATCCAAGCCCCAAGCTCACTACTCACACCACCACATTTCACTTTAGAATTCTACAAGTTCTCAAGAGTTAGGCAAGGTCTCAAAGAGGTTGTCAAGCAAGTTATTTTATCAAGACTAAGGTGTGGGAATTTTTATATGTTTTCCTATAAGCATGTTTCTCAATGTTCATGACATGAATCTATGAATGCATACATGAAAGCAAGTTTGTTCTTAATTGTACCATGAAATTTAGCCAAGGTCCCTTAGGGGCCAGGATTGTATGAAGATCCCCGAGGTAGACTCGCTGTACTCATGATATTATGGATCGATCAAGAACTTAAAATTATTTTATGCCAAGTTGATGAATACATGATGTTGATGCTTGTCATTATTTATATTTGAATATGCATTTGGTTCCCCACTGAGCAAGTTGGAATGCTCACCCCAAACACTGAATATTTTCAGATTATGAAGGTTGATGCAAGGTTTGGTGGGAGGTGTAATTGGCTTCGGCAACCACACCTCAATTGCTATGGATTCTATTTTTAAGTTTTATGCATTATGAACTCATGTTCATCTATTTAACTAGAGGCAAACCATTATGTTTTATCATGAACTACTTCTTAGTACTCTTTTATCAATTATGAAATTCGCCTTATTTGTTTATGTGCCCTAATTTCCTATTTTTAAATTAATTAACACCTTATTTTTTATAATTCAATTTGTTACTATTTGAATACGGATTCTAATTGATATTTTACCAACCATGATTAACTTGCTAACACTTTACTAATTGTTAATTTGATGGTAATCTAGCGACAATATGATAGTATTGTTAGCATTATGTTTATAAATTTGTCCACGGACTATGAAATTGCATCATTATATTTAGCAAGGAGCACCATACTAACGCATGAGCACTTATTGTCACTATATGTATTTACTAATGGATTTTCTTATTTACCATCAAATATATCTGTTACTATTTCGCTGTTTTCTTGTATTGACATATAATAACCAAAATATGATGCAAAAAGGGTGTATATAATATATATCTATTATTCATTAGTCTAGCAAATGCACTCTATTACAATCGTGTGCATATATGATTGACATTAAATATATGAAGACATCTTAGTAATCTTACCATGCATTCTGTTGACAAACCATTCAAATTCAATGAGAAGTAGGATAAGCCTCAAATAATTAAAAGAAGACACGAGGGTCACTGCTGGGCTTTGAGTTTTCCAATAAATAAGTGAAACTATATCCTTATCTCTCATCGTATGAAAAAGAATTTTCATTGGAAACCGATATACCAGCATCCCAGACATCATTGCCAAAATAATTCAGCCAATGATTCAGAGAAGTCCATACTATGATCGATCATGCTCATCCCTGAGCATAGATCTGCACCATATCTCTTAATAGCCGCATACCCATCACGATTGCTAGAGTTATAGAACCCAGCAGTTAACTCTGCCTCATCACCAATAAATTTTGGACAACTTTGCAAGAGAAAGCACTCGATCACCATGATCCAGTAAGACCTGTGAATACCTACTAAGGAAAAACATGTTTGCCATAATAGCCATCATAATCACCCCATCACAAAAATAATCCAGTCTCATGAGGCCGTGAATTGTTGGTGTGGTGGAAAACCTCATTCTGATGTTTGATCAGCATTAGGGTGGTGGTTGGTGAGTGTTGTAGCTTGTTAGTAGTTGTGTTGTATGCATAAAAGGGATACACCTCAAGCAACAGAGCTTAACCACTCAAATCAGCTAAAATCTGCCGAGGTGTACACGTGGTGACTGAGGAATGTTGCAGTGGGTGTACAGAAGTCATGTGTGGTAGTTAGCGGGAGATCTACGTATGAAATTAAAGCTCTACGCTTTCAGCTGTTCGTTGGGGGTAGGGATGACAGTTTCACTGGTTTTTTCGGGTACTCAACTCTACCAAACCCTAATTGGACGGGTTCGAGTACCTATAATCGGGTTTGAGACGGGTTTGAAAAAAATAAAATTATCATTAGGGTTCGGGTAGGATTCGGATTCACCCCCTCGGATACCCGCTACCCGAACTCAGATAAATAATCAGATAAGAGTAGCGGGTACCCGCATATACACGTCCCATTTAATACTTATATGTATGTATTTTATAAAGGGTTCGAACACTTAACCTCACATTAAAAAAAATCCTTCACCGTTTAGACACAAGTAATTCTCGTTATATACTTGTTTCAATATTTAAATAAATATACAAATCTTAAGTCTAACCCACTATTTTATTTTATTTGTTTGTTATTTGAAGTTTGAATTAAAGATCTTAAAACTTGTGTGGTAATTTTATTTCATGTTTTAATTATTGTTTAAGGAAGAGATTAAGAATGTTTAATATTGTAAACACATTTATTTAAATGTTTGAAACTTGAATTTAATATTTTAGGTTTAAAAAAAGCTTGACGGGTTCAGATACCCACAGGTAGAAACAATCGGGCACGGGACGGATATGGGTATTGCAAGTAGTTTCTTAAACGGTAATAAGACGGATACGGATAGTCATATTTTTATCGGATATGGGTTCGGTTACCCCAAAAAAATGTGGGTACCCTATCCGCTGTCATCCCTAGTTGGGGGCAGTTTCATCCGTTTTGGTAACCGATTAACTATTCAACAAATGGCTCAAATAAGCTTCCCCGAGTTAGTCCCGTAAATTTCAGTTACTTATATGAAGAGTATATAAGCTGCATTTTGCTTTATACTTGATGTAATTCCTTTCATACGGATTCAGCAATAAACGATTAAGCCTCCACATTGGATGTAGACTAGCTTAGCAAGTCAAACCACTTAAATCTCTCTTGCAATTATCACGCACACACAACATTCAATTCTTCACTTTCGTAGTTTGGAGTTTTTGTTTTTTATCATGTTTCAAACGTGAGTGATTCATTGAGAGCTTTCATCAATCAGTTAAGGTGTTTTCATCTCTGAGAAGTGGCGCCGTCTGTGGGAAATCAAAGAAGACTAAAATCAGAGAATCAAGAAGCTGATTGAAGAAAGGGATCATCATGGTTACCAAGTTCGATATAGAACGGTTTACAGAGAAATCCGACTACGGATTATGGAAAGTCAAGATGAGACCTATCTTGGTACAATAAGGGGTTGCTGAGACGATCAAAGAGCAGCCATCTGCTACAGATGCAACTGCTCCATTGTCCATAGCAGCCACGGCTGAAGTAGATCTGCAAGAAAGAGCATTAAGCACCATAGTTTTGTGCCTCAGTGGCAAGGCGCTAAGAGAAGTACAAATGGAGGCTACTGCAAGGGCTGTTTGGAAGAAATTGAAAAATATCTACATGGTAGAGTCTCTAGCTAACCGGTTATACTTAAAAGAGAAGTTGTATTCTTTTAAAATGGTTGAAGAAAGGTCAATATTGATACAAGTTGATGAGTTTAATAAGGTGCTAGATGATTTAGAAAATGTAGATGTAAAATTAGCTGATGAGGATAAAACTTTGATTCTGTTATCATCAATTCCAAAGTCCTTTGAAATTTTCAAAGGCACTCATCTATTTGGAAGTAAGGAATCCATTGGTTTGGATGAGGTGGAGTTTGCCCTAAAAACTAAAGAACTCCAGAAATCCTCTGAGGATCAAAGTGCATCTGGTGAAGGTTTATTGATCAAGAAACATGATCATGGTAAGAAACAGAACAAGAAAACAGGTTCTGATGGCAAGAAATAAGGCAAGAGGGCTGATAATTCGACGGGTGATAAGAATGAAAGAAAGTGCTTTCATTGTCATGAGCCAGGCCATTACAAGAAGAACTGTTATAAGTTCAAAGCAGAAAAGAAAAAGAGAACTGAGGCTGGTAAAGATGGACAACAACTGGTGTAAGCAAATCAAGTTAAAAACAATCAGAATGATGATGATTTTGCAAAGGCTCTCACAGTTACTTCATCTGAGGTGGGTTCTTGATTCAGGTTGTACGTTTCATATGTCTCCCATTAAGTCTTGGTTTATTGATCTCAAGTATCTAGAAGGTGGATCTGTACTTTTAGACAATGATCACACATGTAAGATAAGAGGCATTAGTACTGTTAGATTGAAAATGCATGATGGTGTGATTAGAAACTTGACTAATATTAGATTTGTACCAGAACTAAAGAGAAACTTGATCTCTTTAGGAGTATTAGACTCTATGAGATACACCTCAAAATTAGAGAAAGGAATACTTACTGTGATGAAGGGTGATCATGAAGTCATGAGAGGCTTAAGAAAGAAGGATCTATACTTAATAGATGGATCTGTTGCAGCTGGTTTTAATCATGTTGTTGCTGGTAAGGAGGAGATACATCTATGGCATGGTAGGCTAACCCATATAAGTGAGAAGGGCTTGCAAGAACTATCAAGACAGAAGTTAATCAGCATTAGTTTAACGGAAAGACTAGATCAGTGTGAGCATTGCATTTTTGGAAAAGCCAAGAGGTTGAAGTTTGGTATTGGTGAACATACAAGTAAATCAAAGCTTGATTATGTCCACTCAGACTTGTGGGGACCCTCTAGAACACCTACAAAGGCTGGAGGGGGATATTTTATGTCACTAATTGATGATTATAACAGGAAGATGTGAATTTATTTCTTGAAATCAAAAGATGAAGCATTTGGTACTTTCATGACTTGGATAGCTGAAGTTGGGAATGGAAGCAATGGAAGGGTCAAAGTGTTGAGAACAGATAACGGCCTTGAATATTGCTTAGAAGAATTCAACAAGTTCTGCAAAGAGAGGGGGATCATCAGACATAAAACTGTTCCAGGAACACCACAAAAAAATGGTGTTGCGGAGAGGTTAAATTAGACTCTATTGGAAAGAGTGAGGTACATTCTGAGAAGTGCTGATTTATCTAAAAACTTCTGGGTGAAATTGTTAGTACGGTGGCTTTCCTTATTAGTTGAAGCCCATCAACAACCCTAAAATTGAAGACACCTCAGAAAGTTTGGACAGGGAAAGCAGCTGATTACAGTAGGCTCAGAGTGATCGGTTGTTTGGCATGTACTCATGTTAAGCAAGATAAATTGGCTCCAAGGGCAGTAAAGTGTGTGATGATTGGCTATCCAAGA
Organism: Pogostemon cablin; assembly: GCA_023678885.1. Taxonomy (NCBI): domain Eukaryota; kingdom Viridiplantae; phylum Streptophyta; class Magnoliopsida; order Lamiales; family Lamiaceae; genus Pogostemon; species Pogostemon cablin. The sequence goes on along the minus strand of CM042978.1, from coordinate 14,881,928 downwards.
GTTAGTATTTTTTACGCAATTAATCCAATATTTTTCATCAAGAAGATAAATAATTCGTATTTCTAAAAAATAAATTTTCATGTACTAAATTATAATTTTATAAAATTAGGGTGCATGGTGAATTGGATTCACGGGAGATTCTCTCAAATATGTTATGATGTAATGTGTTGGTGACAAATTTGATATTAAATTATATTACTCCCCCCGTCCATCCTTATTCTATTCATTTTACTATTTTGGGTCATTCACCTTTAATCTATCAATTTCCCTTTTTAGATATATAGGACCCACACCCTTCACTAATACAAATAAAATATGGAACTCACACCTTCTACTAATACAACTACCTACTACAAATAAAATATAATATTCCTTAATTAATGTGAAAAAAGCTAATAAGATTATTGATATTTTTTCCAAATTCTCTTGTGATGAATAAAAATTTACACTCTAATAAATATTAACTTATAAGCTTTATTAGCATATTTTATATTAATTTTTTTAAGAAAAACTAAATATAAAAAGTTATATATTTATTAAGAAGCACATACACTGTTGAATAAAAATTAATACATGCACCAAATAAAAAAATCCTTTTTATGAGGGTGGAGATGAGTATGAAGTTGTGGATGGAGAGAATATATATATATATATATATATATATATATATATATATATATATATATATATATATATATATATATATATATATATATCTTAAGTATACTATAGCAGAAAATTTTCTGCCTGCGTGACGTCTCCAGAGCACTCTGTTATGACGTGTAATTTTCTCATTTTTAAATATTTTTATTTTATATTTTCATTATTTACTTATAATTAATTTTCTTATTTTGTATTTATTTTTTTAAAATAATATATTTTCTTTTCTATTTATAAATCTAAATTAAGTAATAAATTAAGAAAATATATTTATTTATTTTTAATAAACAATTAATTAAACATAAATCTATTATTATTAATATTGTAATATTTTGATTTTAAATAATGTATTTCCTCTACTATTCTTAAATCTAAATTATGTTTTAATAATTTATAAATCTAAATTAGATAAAATTTATTTGGAGTTAGATTATTAAAAAATAAAATTGTATAATAATCCATAAGACTTTACTATTCATAAATCTAAATTAAGTATAATTTATTATTATTAATATTATTTAATAATATTTTAATTTTCAATAATTTATTCCCTTTTCTATTCAGTTTTTTTATTCATAAATTTAAATTAAGTTTCACTAATTCATAATTCTAAATTAGGTAAAATTTATATTGAAGTTAGAATAAAAAATTGTATAATCAGGCTAAGTCAGCCCAATACGCGTTATGCTCCTTTATTATTATTAATATTAATATTATAATATAATATAAAATAAAATTTGTGTGGATACTAATTTTATTATTTTAAAATTATTATCATAAATAAACATCTCCTCTTATTATATATAAACATACATCGTTATTATAATTTCAACATTCAAAACAACCGAAATTAAAAAAAATTGAGTGATTCATTATAATGAATAATATAATGACTACACGTCACACTTCTATTGTTTATTTAACTCCTGAAAGGGCACAATGAACAATTACGGAGAGGATTATTCGATAATGGGTTGTACCACGTCTGAATAATTTAAAGGAAGTTGCATATCTCAATGTCATTCTTATGGATGAATAATTATTGGTCTATCTATCGTCATATAAATTAATTAATGATATTATCTTTGATTTTTTCCCCAAATTGTAGGGTTAAAAAATTGTAGGATTTGCAAGAGATAAGATTGTTGTGGATAAATATTTGCAATGATTAAAAGAGAATGATATTGTCAGTATTTCAAACTATAAAAATTGTGGCGAATCAACAAGATTTTGTAATAGCTTAGCATGACTATAGGATTGAATTTCATAGATTTACCACGCTTAGAGGATACACTACAGTGATTATACCTAAATATGGGTTTGATTTCATTCCGTCTGACACAATATTACAAAATAGAGTGAAAGAATCAAACTTGATTGACAAGTTAAATTTATTATCATGGTATGTGTTGTTTTGAACTTCCTGCATACCTTTTCCCATTTTGTGTTTTGAAATTTGCAGCTTACGAAACATATATGGTTCTAAGAGTGATATATTAGGTCATATTATTTAAATATTTTACTATGTAAAAATATATAAATTTTAATTGTGATTATTTATTATTTTTTTAATTGTAGATATTATTAGACAAATGACTGATGTCATTAAAATACGTTACACTAAGGGTATTCCATCTAAAAGGAGTATTAAAGTGGATCTCATTGATGCTAAGTATTTTTTTTATTATATTTTTTTTTGAAGTCAAACACCATATTAATATAATTTATCAATATTATAATTTTTCCTTTCAACTTTATTTAGAGGAACCACTCTTGAATGTACTCTTTGGGAAAAATATATGGATCAATTGATAGAATACTCAAAAATGGATTTGGTGTTGTTGTATTAATTTTGAGGTTTGCTAAAATCTAAAAATAGAATGGTTAGTGATATTAACAGGGGCTGATCCAGGAAAAATAATTTGAGGGTAAGACGTGTAATTATAAAAATATTACTCCCTCAGTCCATCCTTAATGTATCCATTTAATTTTTGCACGTGAATTAAGAAGTATTATTATTTTATATGTAGTAGGTAGTTGTATTAGTGGAGGGTGTGGGCCTCATATTTTATTTGTATTAGTGGTGTGTGTGGGTCCCACAGTCCAAAAAGGGAAATAGATATATTAAGGATGGACGTCCCAAAATGATAAAATAGATAGATTGACATTGGATGAAGGGAGTACTATTTATTTAATAAAATGAAAAAATTACAATTATTATTGTTACCGTCTAATGTTTTTTAATGATGAAACAATTTAAGACATTATTTCCATGAATTTATAACAAATTGAATTTAAATTTATGTTGCAATTAATTATTTAGGTAACAAACAAATGAAGAAAATTAAGTACAAAATAATAATAAAAAATATATAAAGAAAATGATTAAAATAAATGAATAAAAACATAAATTAAATTATAAAAATAATAAATAAAAGGATAAAAATATAAATGGAATTAATAGGACTCGAACCTATGACCATATCTGCCTAAAAAACAATCTCATAACCACTAAACCATTAGAATATATATGTCATTACATGCTATATATATAGAACTTATTTTTTATTTTGGGGTACAGCTGTACCCCATGTACCTTCATTGGATCCGCCTCTGGATATTAATTATATTATTACTTTGAAAGTTTTATAACAATTAATTACGAATGCATGATTTTAAAAATATTTATTAAACTATATAGCAATTAAAAATCTTTACAAAATTAAGTAAAGTCGCTATAGTGGTGACTTTGTATAACGGGTAATAAAGTCATCAATCGTAGTAGGAACATAGTAAAGTTTAACGATGATTTCGATGATTTCGATTCTTCAAAAGGAAGATAATCGATTTAAGTATTCTTGAATAGATTTACATCTTGAAAAATCGATTTTTCAAGAGTAAGAAGATAATATTTGAATCGATTTACATCTTAAGAATTGATTTTTCAAGAGGAAAAAAATCAATTCAAGTATTATCTCAATACTCTTAAGAATCAGGATAATATTTGAATCGATTTACATCTAAAGAATTGATTTTTCAATAGGAAAAAAATCGATTCAAGTATTACTTCAATACTCTTAAGAATCGATTCATGTATTCTTTAAAATCTACCTCTAAAGTATTGATTCAAGTATTCTACAAGTGAAAAAGGATCGACGATTCAAGTACTCTTGAATCGATTTACCTCTAAAGAATAAAAGGTTGAAAAATTAATTTATGTATAGAATCGAAAGTTTGAATACTTAAGTTAAATCATTATTTATATCAAATAACATTAAAATTGAGTTTGTAAATATTTGTAAATTTTTTAAATTTAGTATATTAATATTTATTTATTTACATATATCTTATTTATTCAATTATGACATATGAATTATAAAAAAAAAATTACTTTTTTATATAATTCGAAACTAATAAAATTAAGTAAAAAAATTATAAATATATTACAAATTTATGAATATTTAAAAGAATATTATATAACTTAATTTTATTTACTCCCTCCGTCCCAGGAAAAATGACACACTTTCCTTTTTGGGTTGTCCCACAAAAGTTTGCACATTCCTAAAAAAGCAAAAAGTCAAACACAATCACCTTTCTCTATACACTTTATTTACAAAAAAATCACTTCTACCTAACACACATAACATACTTTATCATTTATTTATTACAAAAAAATATCATAATACTCCTAAAAGTCACAACTTTATTAATTTCCGTCCAAGGAAAGGGGTGCAATCTTTCCTGGGACGGAGAGAGTATATATTTTACATTAGTTTCTTAAAAATAAAAATTAATGGAAATAAAATTACTATTGTATAGTTAATTAAGAAATACTAAATCATAATCATAAGTAAAAGGTGATACTCCATTTAAATATTATTTATAATATTAAGTAGGAGTATATTTTAAAAAAAAACATACATAGCAACTATTTAAAATATTTTAATTAATTTATTTAATTAATTATAAAATGTTTGACCTTATTTTCCATAAATAATCAATATATATATATATATATATATATATATATATATATATATATATATATATATATATATATATATATATATATATATATATATAATAGTGTAGTATAACAAAGTCTTTTTTCGGTGTTGTTCACGTATAGTCTTACTACTTATTTATTTTTCTTATACACTTATTATGACATATTCACTTTAGTATCATTAATTGCAATTAATAAATAGATCATTCGATATAAATAAATTAATTAGTATCAAATCAAATTATGTATAGAAAAAAAAGAACAAATTGAGATTTTTTTTATAAATAATTGATATTTATTTTAGACAAAAAGTAAAATTAAGGATTTATTACTAAGAGTTACATACTTTAACTATAATTGCACTTAAATACAATTGAAAAAATAAAATACTAACAACTACATAAATATACAACAAAGAAACAAAATACATAAATATATAACAGAGAGATATAATTTCTCCTATATGGTTGCACATTTTTCTAGGAAGATAGAAGAGTAATAAATAGTTTTCAATTGTATTATTATATTATAAAGTAACATTTTAAAAAATATACAAGTTAAGATTCTTTCAAATAATTAGATTTTATGTACATATATATTAACTTTTTATATGATTTAGTCATACGTTACATTATCAAAAGTCGGATGTTATAATTTGTTACAAATTCTTTACATTGATGAAAGAAATTATTTAGCTATAAGAAAAAAATTTCTTATTTAATGTTGTAACGTTATATAATACGGATTATTTAATTATAAAAATAAGAATAATAATTAAATAATCCCGCGTTGTATGCGGGTTTCACTTTCTGACCGTCTCACATAAGCCCTTATGTAAGACGGTCTCACACGAGTCTTTGTCAAATTTTAAATATAAAAAAATTAAGAAATAACCGTAAAAAATTGAATAAATATTGTAATGGACCGATCAGTAACACTACAAAAAACTATTTTTTACCAACGAAATATTCCTTTGCTAAAAGTCTTAATTCCGTTGTTAAATTGGCTTACCAACGGATTAGCAACGGAATCCAATGGTAAAGTGGTGGTTGGTAAATTTTTAGCAACGAAAAATCAATTCTGTTGATAAATAATTCCGTTGGTAATCCGTTGCTAATAATTCTGTTGGTAATTTATATAATGATTCCCTTGGTAATCCGTTGGTAATTACCAACTGATTGAATTCTGTTGCTAAAATAAAGATTACATCCGTTGGCATTTCGTTGCAAAAACAAAAAATGTCATTTTTGTTGCTAATTCATTGCTAATTACCAACGGATTGAATTCCGTTGCTAAATTCAGTTGCTAAAAAATATTTTTTTGTAGTGTAATCTGTTGCATTCTTCTTTCGAAGCAAACAAACCATCGTTTCCACTCAGTATATAAAAGACTTGATTATTATTATAATTAATTTTTTAATTTTTTAATTTAGTAATAACCAAATAAGGCCCTTTAAAATTTATTTAATGGGTTAATGGATAATCCATCTCACATAAGAGGATCTGTGAGACGGTCTCACCCAAGCCTTTGCCTTGTTACTTAGTTTTATTTATTTTTTTTCATTTTTTCTTTAAATATAATTTTAAAGATATAATTGTAATTTCAACTTATAATTTAGGATATACTTTACCCCTAAAATTTACTTATTATTTATTCTTAGAATTTAGGATTAATTTTAAAGGTTAATAGTAATTTCACCCATGTAATTTAGCTATTTCACCCCTAAGATTTAAGGTTTAGTGTATAATTGTAATTTTACCCTTATGATTTAAGATATACTTCATCCATAGGGTTTATGGTATAATTGTAATTTTATCTATAGGATTTAAGGTATAATTGTAATTTCACCATTTTGGTTTAGGGTATATATTATCCCTAAGGTTTATGGTTTAGGGTATAATTATAACTTCACCTTGTGGTATATGGTATATTTTACTTCTATGATTTAAGGTTTAGGATATAACAGTTATTTAAATATAGTAAATTTTAAAAATAAAAAAAAAATATTAATAAATGAGAAATAATTAATTAAAAAGGTTGGTACCATTAATAAAGAGAAAAAACTAATTAAGAATTGTGGGGACCGCAGATTCCACAATTTATTTGGTACGACTACTTCCACCTATGTTACACCCTAAAAAGTTTTTTAAACCACTATATTTTATTAAATAAGTCGTATTATCTTAAAATATCACAATATGGGAGTATATTTGGGCGACGCAATTAATATGTGAGTTGATAAAGCTTATAAAAATATGTTAAATAAGATGTGATTATAACTATTTTCTTAATTAATTACTCTTATATATGAGCTAGTTTAGAAAAAAATAACGCTTCATTGCTTTCATCGGTCACGTTTTGATTTTCATGTATGGCGTTCCATTTTTTATTTTTAATATTCTTTTTCATTTTCATTTTTATTTTCAATATTCACGGCCTCTTTCCTTTTCTCTAATTCCGATATTTATTTATAATATGAGATTCACACAAAATAATTAATAAAATAAATGTTACAAAAATTATGGATTTGCATATTTTTATCTTGTTATTAAGTTTTCTACAAATAATAATAATAATAATAATTATATATATATATATATATATATATATATATATATATATATATATATATATATATATATATATATATATATATATATATATATATATATATATATATATATATATATATATACACACACTAGTATGAAATCTGCGTAATACGCGGGATCATTTAATTATTACTCTTATTTTTTATAATTAAATAATCAGTATCATATAATTATTCAACATTAATTATTGAGATTTTCTTTACAGCTATACAACTTTTATTAATATAAATAATTTATAACAATGTACACCTTTTTTACTTTTGATAATATGATGTATAGCTGAATCATATGTAAAAGTTAACATATACTCTTTATTAATTTCTGTAAGTTACGTAATTTTAATTGATTTTTATTATTTTCAAATATTTCATCCGTCCCGCCCAAATAGTATCATTTTACTATATTGAGAGTCTCGTTCAAATTACACCATTATTTTCTTTTAGTAAAAAGGATCCACAAATAAAATTTGTGTGGATACTAATTCCATTATTTTAAAATTATTATCATAAATAAACATCCCCTCTTATTATATATAAACATGTATCGTCATTATAATTTCAACATTAAAAACAATCGAAATTAAAAAAAAAGTTGAGTGATTCATTATAATCAATACTATAATGACTACACGTCACACTTCTATTGTTTATTTAACTCCTGCGAGGGCACAATGAACAATTACGGAGAGGATTATTCGATAATGGGTTGTACCACGTCTGAATAATTTAAAGGAGGTTGCATATCTCAATGTCATTCTTATGGATGAATAGTTATTGGTCTATCTGTCGTCATATAAATTAATTAATAAATATTATTATTGATTTTTCCCCAAATTGTAGGGTTAAAAAATTGTAGGATTTGCAAGAGATAAGATTGTTGTAGATAAATCTTTGCAATGATTAAAAGAGAATGATATTGTCAGTATTTCAAACTATAAAAATTGTGGGGAATCAACAAGATTTTGTAATAGCTCAGCATGACTATAGGATTGAATTCATAGATTTACCACGCTTAGAGGATGCACTACAGTGATTATACCTAAATATGGGTTTGATTTCATTCCGTCTGACACAATATTATAAAATATAGTGAAAGAATCAAACTTGATTGATAAGTTAAATTTATTATCATAGTATGTGTTGTTTTGAACTTCCTGCATACCTGCCCCATTTTATGTTTTGAAATTTGCAAACATATATGGTTCTAAGAGTGATATATTAGGTCACATTATTTAAATATTTTATTATGTAAAAATACATAAATTTTAATTGTGATTATTTACTATTTTTTTAATTGTAGATATTATTAGACAAATGACTGATGTCATTAAAATGCGTTATACTAAGGGTAATCCATCTAAAAGGAGTATTAAAGTGGATCCCATTGATGCTAAGTATTTTTTTATTATATTTTTTATTTTTGAAGTCAAACACCATATTAATATAATTTATCAATATTATAATTTTTCCTTTCAACTTTATTTAGCGGAATCACTCTTGAATGTACTCTTTGGGGAAAAAATATATAGATCAATTGATAGAATACTCAAAAATGGATTTGGTGTTGTTGTATTAATTTTGAGGTTTGCTAAAATCTAAAAATAGAATGGTTAGTGATATTAATTATATAATAATTTATTAATTAAAAAAATTAAAATTATTAATATGACTCACTTTTTTTCTTTACATTATTATTAGATGATTTGAAGGTATCCGATTCAAATTATTCAAGTTGAATTATTTTTAATGATGATGATGTTGATGAGATTAAAAAATTCAAATCTAGGTACTTTCTTCTAATCTACGCATTTGATATATATTTACTTCTTAGATTTAATTTTCTCACATTAATTCTTATTCAATTTTTTCTACATAATAGTGAATCAAAATTGATGATAGTTTAGAGTAATTGTTTTTCAAATATTTCACATCAAAACAATTCAATTGAAGCCAATGAGTATTTATTTTTATCGGATGTAAAAACAATTATTGAATTAACCAAGACTGAAAAGCTAATATATAATCTCATCATAGTAACCTTATTTTTGTTAATGCACTTGCAAGTGCCCTTCGATTTGAAGGTGAGATTGTTTTGTGTGTTGCAGTAAGTGGTATTGCTTCTTTTCTATTACCCAATGGACAACACATTCTAGATTTGAAATCCTTCTATTAGTAAATGAAGACTCTACTTGCTATATTAAGCCAAGAACAGAATAGTTAGAATTAATTAAGTAGACAAAACTTATTATTTGGGATGAATTTTTGATAACCAATCAGTATTGTTTCAAGGCACTTGATAGAAGCTTAAATGACATTTTGAGATGTAGAAGAAATGTGCAGAATTTACCATTTGGTAGGAAAATAATTGTCTTTGGAGGTGATTTTAGACAAATCATACCAGTAATTACTAAGGGTACAAGAGAACAAATTGTGTATGCCACACTAACATCTTCTTATCTTTGGAAATATTGTAAGGTGGTTAAGCTAACAAGGAACAAGAGATTGAAGAGTCAAAGCTTCGGCATCAAAAATCTTAACAGGAGATTAAAGAATTTTTAAGATAGACTTTGAGCTTAGGACATGGAAATCTAAGAGAAAGAACTGATTTCAGAGATAATATTGAAATTCCAGATGATCTATTATTGGAAAATGTACAAAATCCTCTGGATTCTATTGTTGAGTACATTTATCCATCTGTCGCTTCCGATTACAAAAATTTATAATACTTTGAAGATAAGACGATTCTTGCATCAACACATCAAGTTGTTGAGTCCATAAATAAAAAGGTGTTGTCTCGAATTTCAGGTGTAGAAAGGGAATATGTAAGTTCAGACAGTATGTCTGAATTAGATGGGGTCATAGATAACAATGAGAATCTTTACTCAGTAGAATTATTAAATTCTATCAAGTGTTCAAGACATCCAAACCACATATAGAAGCTTAAGAATGGAGTACTGATAATGCTTATCAGAAACATTAATCAAAGATCTGAATTGTGCAATGACACAAGTTTAATTGTGACAAAGATAGGAAATCATGTTATACAAGCAAAAATAACTCGTGGGAGAAACATTCTCTCTACATACCAAAGATGACTCTTACTCCTTCTGATGGTGTGTTTCGCAATAGTCAAATTCAATAGAAAACAGTTTCCTATGATGGTGTGTTTCGCAATGACGATAAATAAAAGTTTGGGATAATCTCTTAAAAGAGTTGGAGTGTATCCTCCAAAACATCTTTTTGCACATGGATAGTTATATATTGTTGTATCAAGAGTAAAAGATCAAAAAAGTTTGAAAATTTTGTGTCTTGATGAAGAAAGTAATATATCAAACAAAACACAAAACGTGGTTTACTGAGAAGATTTCAATAATGTTTAATAATTTTTACATACTATTAAATTATACATATGACACTTATAATTAAAATAACAATATTATGTAAAAAAAATTAATTTTAACAATAAAGATAAATTAAAATATGAACTAATATAATATAATTAGAGATATTAATAATAGTATTAATTTTATTTAGAAAAAATTAATGATCCCGCATAGAATGTGAGTTCCATGCTAGTATATATATTAAAATGTTATAACTTAATGTTTATTTACTTAAATTTATTTTAGTCAAGGATTTATGAATAATTACTACTCCCTTTGTCCCGGTCATATGTCTTATTTATTTTTTGCACGTGAATTAAGAAGTATTATTATTTTATGTGCAACAAAAAATTGCAAGTATTATGTACAACAAAAAAAATGTTGTATGCAACACAAAAATTGTTAGCTCACATTAAGTTAAGGGTATATTGGATAATTAATCTTATCTTTTTGTATTTATGAGTAATTTTTTTAAAGAATATATAGTAATTATAGGTACTAATGGTAGTACTCCCTCCGTCCCCACCGAAAGGTTCCTATTTTATTAAATTGGGCGTTCCACTCAAAGGGGCACGGAAATTGTAAAAGGGACAAGGTATTCCCGTAGGCACGAAAGCCTCACTCAATTAAAATAGAGGTTTGCGCAAAATCATCTATTTTGGTTCTTTTAAGCAGTGATTAGAAAATCGGACCGGAAAACGAACCGGAAGAGAAAACGGTTCGAGATTCAACCGGTCGGACCGGTTCAACCGAAAAATTGAATTTTACATATTTTTAATTATATTTTATAAAAATATCAATTGTAAAATATATAATCGCCTAAATTATTTTTTTTATTTTAAAATATAATTTAAAATCAAAATATAATTAAATAAAAATATTTATAGTTCATAATTTATACTTCAAACATAGTTTATAAGGTACCCACGTAATATTAGAATTCATAATTAAATCCAAAATGTAAATATTATTTTCTAAAATAAATAAAAATAAAAGTGGAATATCATAAAAGTTTAAAAAAAATAAAAAAATTAATAAATTAAAAAAAATTAAAAAAATATTGAAACCGGTTCAATCGGTTTTTCCGGTTTGACCGGTTCAACCCGGTCCAACCCGGTTCTACCCCGGTTCAACTCCATAAATGGTTTTCTAGTCCTTCCGGACCGGTTCCCGGTCCAACCGGTTGAACCGGCCGATCCGGTCCAGTTTTCAGATCATTGCTTTTAAGTTGATATCTTATTCATCTAGGTGTATACATATATCTATATATTAGGGTGTATAGATTTTTATTCAATAGTGTATATATGTTTCTTAGTAATAGTATAATTTTTATCATTCAATTTTTCATTAAAAAAATTAATAGAAATTCACCAACAAGTATATATTTTTATGCAATTTTATTCATTATTGTATATATTTTTATTCATAAGTGTAAACATTTAAAAAAAAAATTGATACACGGTGCACCCAAGTACACAGAATAATTTGTAATTTTAAAAAAAATTGAAAATGATACTTTAGAAAAATAATAATAAAAATTAAACTTTGTTATATATGCTGTAACCATTTATGCAACTAATTACGTGCGAAATATATACTCAAATCTTCATACCACCTACAATGTGCATAATAATACACACCACACACACACACACACACACACATATATATATATATATATATATATATATATATATATATATATATATATATATATACTAATTGCGATTACGCTGCTATAAATAACTTTTTAAAAGTATGAGGTGTCGCGACCTGGTTAATTAATTGTCGTATTTTTTATTTTAATTTCATATATATAATATTTCTACTTTTATTTATTTATTTATTATAATTATATTATTCATGTATATCTATAAATTAAATATCACCTTTAATTTATTTTTTTGATTGGTTAGAAATAGATAATTAAACCAATCAATAAAAATATATCCAACTTATTATTATTATTTTTTAATGTATATCTTCAAATCAAACACTAACTTTAATCATATTTTTTGATTAGTTATGAATACATGTTTTTATTTTTATTTTAATATCACATATAATCTTTCTATTTTATTATTATTATTATATTACTAATGTATATAATGACATTAGAAAAATTTTATGCTATATGTGTCTGGAGCTCTATAATCTATCGTGTTACAATTGACTTTTTATTGCACGCATGGTCAGCTCAACTGGTCAAGTAAGGGGACAACTTGTACAATGACCAAGTATCGAATCCCACTTGCAGCATGGGAGCAACCTCTTAATTAAGGGGGCTCCTTGTGTGGTGGGTTAAAAGATCTAACATTTACTGATGGTTGAGTTACCATGATTAACCTCCTTCACATGCTGTTGGGCTGGCGTGCGGGGTGCTTGGGGTGGGCGAACCACCTTTTTGTACAATTAACCTTTTATTTGTGTTTCTATTCTAATACTTCCTCCGTCCGCTTCTAAGGTAAAATCCCTAATCGATAGAAATAATGTAAAGTCCCTAATTGATAGAAATAATAATCACGACACAAATTGATAGTTTATCCATTTTTCAGGCCTTAAATTAAAAAAATTAATATTATGGCATATCACATCCTTTTATATTACTCCCTCCGTCCGCCACAAAGGTGGACATTTACTTTTTGCACGTGAATTAAGGAATATTATTATTTAAGGTGTAGTTGGTAATTATATTAGTGGGTGTATGGGTCCTATAAATTTATTGTATTAGTGATGTGTGTGGGTCTCATGTGTTTAAAAAGGGAAATGTGGACCTTTGGTGCGGACGCCCAAAATAGCAAAATGTAAACCTTTCGGGCGGACGGAGTGAGTAATAAAATGTTCATTTTTTTAACATTGAAGTAATGATACATTAAATAGTAAAGTGAGATGAAAAACAAACAAAACAAATATATACATTTAATAATAAAATATAAAATCACAAAAGGATATTTTCATAAATATATTTTTAAAACAAAACCATCACACATAGTAAAACCCGTGTAGTACGCGGGAAAAAAAATAGTATATATATATATATATATATATATATATATATATATATATATATATATATATTGTTAAGTGACACTCCTCATTCTCCATATATAAATACTATGGGGAACTCATGTGATGAGGTGCTAGCCCGGATATCCACATATACTCAAGAGTAAAAACTAATATTGGGGCATGCACTATAATCTAATACAAGAAGCACACATTCTAAGCTTTCATTTGTCTATGCAAGATGCAGCGCAAATCACAGTAAGGTGTATGCAGTATTCATATGAACATATGCATAATTTTTTTGTTGTATCTAAGTATATATTGCAGGTTCACTAGATTCGCCAAGATGCAAAACTCATAAAATCAGATCTTTTGTCTTGAGCATTTTTGTTTGGTACTCTTGCAACTTCATATCAGCTTCCCACAGATCCTCAACATATAACCACAGCTAGGCTTGATCAGCTATAATCTCCCCTTTAAACTCTTCAATCTCAATCTTAAATTGTTCTACGTTTATAATACAAGAAACAGAGGATTAGTACTCATGTGGATACCTAGTAGTAATATAGCTGAATATAACTATAAATCATAGTAATATAGCTGAATATAACTATAAATCATCATGCTCATTCACACTTAACTGTCAGCATCAAATGAGGAAATTTGGCAAACACAGAAATGTAGCCATGAATACATCTTGGAAACTCATGCATTGTACTTTTTTAAGAGTAACTCTTGCATTATACTTTAAGTTAGCAGAAAATAGTGAATTGATATATATTTTACTCACTACAAAGAGCTTTTCTCCAAAACCCCACACTAGTTGATATTGTACTGCCTCTTCTAATTCAACGAACACATTTACATATATATTATCCACTAGGGAGCTCATATACAAATCTCGAATTTGTTTCTACTGTTTACGTACATATACATTCCCAATTAAAATATCATAGTAAAGAAAAAACATACTTTTTCCAAAAGTAGCTAAATTAGAAGAAAGAACACACACTTGAAAGCAATAACAAGAAACAAACAAGAACACATACATCATACCCATGTTAGAATCCACTTGCTACCTCAAGCTTCTCTCTCCGCCTTCCTGTAAATGTTTCAGCGAATACAAAAATTTCAAATTAGGACTTTTGCAAGCTTATACCAAACAAGAAGAATAGCGGAAGCTACATCTGGTGGGGAGTCTATCCCTATGGATGCAGTTGTGTACAAAAAAAAAACCAAAGAGCGACATAAGATGGATTAGTAGTACACCCTAAGGTGAATCAATTCCGGGATTCCATTTTCCAAAGGATCAAACTAATGTAAATAAATAAGAGGGAAGAATATGGATCAGCGTACATCCACAAGCGTAGGGCTCCATGGAAAACTTCTTTATTTTAAGATTTAAAATCAATAACTTAAAGAAAAACTGGGCTTTTACAATTTCGTCTGAAAAAAAAGTTCTACATAAAGTTAAGGTGTCTAAATTCCCTAAGTGGTGCAAATTAAAATAGAGTTGATGTTATTACAGAATATAAGGTTATGATAACCTTGAGGAACGAAGTTGGCGGGGGTGTTGATTAAATAAGATTGATAAAGGTAAATCATTCGCTGAAGCAATAAACAAAAAAAGTATCAACAAAAGCACGCAACTACAAAAAACTTAAATATATAACTTCAGTGCATGTTAAATGAGTAATAGGAAGATGATGTAAAATAAATAAAAAAACATATCACAAGCTTACCACATTCCCAACCTTCTCCCAAATGCATAAACACTAAGACAGTTTCACATAAAATCAAGCAATAGGTGAAATGTATCCACTTGATATTTACTTGCGAACAAATCTGAAAAAACTTACACACCTCCTGTTTGAAGTTAAATAGAGGTGGGAATGGGTGGCCATTTGGCAATCGAGCATTAGTTTCTCGAAGCTCATCATAAAAAGGATGCGCACATGCTTCAAGCTGCAAAATATTTTTATACAAAGATATAATTTATGAACAAGAATCAAGAGTGTATAGTTTGTAGTTTGTACAACCTTAACCAAACATAAGTTCCCAAGTATATCTTGAAAAGGAAAGTGAAAGAAACTTACCGCTGCGCAACAGAGATTTGGAGAGTATTACAGTAACCTGGAAGCAAGATCTATTGCTTCTGGCAGCATTCTTTTGTGAAACGCCTATGAGCACGGGCACCGAGAAGTCAATTTAATTGCACTTAAATACAATGACAAAAAATAAAATACTTACAACTATATATAAATCTACATCAAAGGTACAAAATTGCCCCTATGAAGTTGCACATTTTTTAAAGAGACTGTGAGAGTAATAAATAGTTTTCAATTAAAATATGTTATAAAGTAACATTTAAAAAAATAATACAAGTCAAGATTCTTTCAAATAATTAGAATATATGTACATATATCTTAACTTTTTACATGATTTAATTATACGTTATATTATCAAAATCAAATGTTATAATTTATTGCAAATTCTTTACACTGATGAAAGAAATTGTCTAGCTATAAGAAAAAAAATCTCCTTAGTTAAAAAAATATTGTTACATACATAACACGGATTATATAATTATAAAAATAAAAATAATAATTAAATGATCCCGCGTTGTACGCGAGTTTCATATTAGTACTTTATTAAAAAAATACCAGCTAACACACCTAATATAGTTTACCCCATTATTTATTTATTTAAAAAAATATCATAATATTCGTAAAAGTCATCACTTTTTTTAATAAATGTCATAATATCTCTAAAAAATATCACTTTTCTAAATATCCATTCAAGAGAAGGGGTGCAATGTTGTAAGGGATGGGGGGAGTATTTTTTAAAATTAAATACTAATATTTAAGAAAAAAAATTCACAACTAGATACTTTTCAAAATGTATATTATTGTTAGGCAAAAACTTGTGTGCCTAGTGTAATTCTTCAATTTCTTTATTATTTATTTATTTTGGATTTATAATGGGAAAATAGCGGGAAAGGGGAAGCTGGAAGCATTTTATACGGAGGGGGAGGGAGTGTTTTGGTCATTTCATTGGATTGGGCAGGTTCTCCCTCAACGTTCGAGTAATATTTGAGTTGGGTGATTGGGTTGGGTGTGCTAAAGTGCGCGGGGGAAATGGCGCAGCTGCGAATATGTGACCAGCTATTTAATACGCGCGATAGCGACTTTTATAAAAGCGCTGGGGGGCTATTTCTTAGCACTACGGCGTCGTCTTGTGATGCTCACAATTAATGGGTTTAATTAAATGATTCAGAACTCGCACGAAACATAATTATGACTTTTACTATTAATTAATTAATATAACGGACATTCTTATTCTCAAATGGTGTATCCACCATTAGGGCCCCACCGCCCCTGCCTGGGGATTGGTGGAGGAGGTAAATCGCAGGATGTGCCTCAAGTGGCTTATAGAGATGACTCACTGTTAAATTTGTGCTTGCAAGGGGAAAATTCATGCCAAAGGCAGGATTCGAACTCTCACCCTGCAGCAACCAAGCTCAGTTGGAAGGTCTTTTTACCCTCTTCTCTACCACTTGAGCTATGCCCTGGGGACATTCTTAACGGACATTCTTATTCTCGTTTCGTTCTAATGTATGTGTATATATAACTTCAAATCCAATTTCTAAAATGTCATTGTACGTAACTTTATACTCCCTCTATCCTTTTTATTAAGTCTTTTTTTTATTTACAATATTCTAAATTTTTAGTACACATTTGACGTTTATCAAAATATTTATTAATAATTCTTTTATTAAATATTTCAAATATTAAACATTAAATTAGATGGTTGGTTCTTTGGGGGATTGGAGAAGGTAGTAGGAGAGGGGGAAGAAATACTATTTTGGGAAGACTTGTGGATAGAGGCGCGAGGTTGAAAGATAGATTCCCGAGACTATATAATCTGAGTCTTGGAAAGATGGAGTCGGTGGCAAATTTTGGGATATGGGAAGAAAATAGATGGGTTTGGATTTGGAGATGGAGAAGGGAGCTTTTTGATAGAGAATTAAATATATTTCATGAATTTATCTCTATGTTTGATAGGTTCACTCCTAAGCAAGGTACTAAGAATACATGGAAGTGGAATCCGGCGATTGATGGGTCATACTCAACCAATGGGTCATACTCAACCAAGGCTGAATATGAATGGTTATTAAGAAGTAAGGAAGAAACTTCTCATGCGAAGAAAGAGGAGTTTAAACTAATATGGAATGGCTTTGCTCCACTAGCGGACCCAGTGTAGTTCATGGGGTACAGTTGTACCCCAAAATGAAGATACACTCCTATATATATATATATAGTAAAAAAAGTTTCTATTAAATTTAGAGTTATTTAATTTGAGATACAGATGAAGATTTAATGAGTTAAAATTAGGGTAATGAAATCGTTAGTAGATAATATATTTTTAGGTAATATTTGTGTGAGATTATATTTTTTTGTTTTTCTTAATAAATAATTATCACTTTTTATTAATGATAAAAAAAAATTTTCATTGAAAAATTTCCTAAATATTTATATCACGAATTGTTATTGTGCACTACTATCATTGAAAATTTTCCTACTTAATATTTATATAACGAATTGTTATTGTGCACTACTATCATTTTTTAGTAGCAGTTCCAGTTTTTATTAAAATATTATCATGAAAGTCTTATATGAACGGTTTCACACAAATATTTGCCTATATTCTTTCTTATCATTAAGTTCTTATACTAAACTTTGAAAGCTATGTCTTGCACCTTATATACACCTTTAACAATTTCGTACCACCAAATATAAATTCCTGGGTCCGCCACTACTTTGCTCCTAGTGAAGTTCAAGTACATGCTTCGCGTGTTGTGAGGGAACGCATTCCTACAAAAACTGAGCTTGTTCGACGAAAAGCTTTACCATGCCCTCTATGTGGATTACAATCAGAAATGGTACGCCATATATTCTTTGAATGCTCATTTTCTTACAAATTATGGATGGATACCGTCAAATGGCTCGGAACGTCAATGGTTCTCTCCTCAGCAAAAGGCCTTTCTAACCTCAAACACTACCTCTCTAACCTAGGATTATCAAATCCCCACAACTCATCCATGCAAACGATGATTCCTTCGACAATAACTTAGAAACAGCATTCAGACATTACCAAAGCTTCTTCAAACTTCCAGTCACCGGAGTCTTGGACGCCACGGTAGCCCTTCTATGACAGCCCCCCTGTGGGGTACCTGATTTTACCAAAATACCCCCAAGAACCACCCACCCTCAGCATGCATCATTCTACTACACTTTCTTCCCTGGCTCCCCCACATGGACCAAGAGACATCTCACGTACTCGTTCCAGGCTGGAACGCGCAACTACATGAATCAGGCGATCGCTGATGCGGCCAACATGTGGGGTATGGTGGCCAACCTCACATTCTCCTACATACCGGACTACAGCAGGGCTGACATCAAGATTAGCTTCCAGTACACGGACCACGGCGATGGGAACCAGTTCGACGGCCCCAGTGGGATCCTGGCCCATGCTTTTGCCCCGACTGATGGGAGGCTTCACTTTGATGGGGATGAAAAGTGGGTGGATGGGGTTGTTGGGGGTGCATTTGCTTTGCAGACAGTAGCCTTATGAGGATATATATGAGTTTGAAATAAGAACTTGCAGTAAGCTTTTATTAGGGTTTGGATTTTGGTGTCATCATCAACTTTATAGTGAAGGGTGTACTATTAATTTTGGAAAATTCTCTTTTTTAAAAAAAAAAAATTAAAACATAAACATTTACTCATGTATACTTAACATCAAATAACAAAATGCAAACATTGTCAAATAAAACATAATTATCTTTAAAAAATGATAAAGATCTAATTATAAAACACACAACCAAGAGTTTTTTTTTTTCAAAACAAGAATTGATATTAGAGTCATGGTCAACAAAGTTTCAGGGTCCAAACCTCACCGCCACCCATTTATAAGAAAAAAAATTGCACATGCAAGGCTTGAGACAAAAATTTCCCCTGCATGTGAGGGGGCGTGTTAGAGTATAACCAAATTAAGTATTAAACGATTCAAGTCTGAGTGCTGTTTCTAAGTTATTATCGACGGAATCATCGTTTGCATGGATGAGTTGTAGGGATTTGATGCATCCTAGGTTAGAGAGGTAGTGTTTGAATTAGATTCCAAAACGAGTGCAATTTCTCTATTCCACCCCCTATTCCATCTCATGTTCCAGGGGATGGG
Source organism: Pogostemon cablin (assembly GCA_023678885.1). Taxonomy (NCBI): domain Eukaryota; kingdom Viridiplantae; phylum Streptophyta; class Magnoliopsida; order Lamiales; family Lamiaceae; genus Pogostemon; species Pogostemon cablin. Next base: position 14,862,022 of record CM042978.1, on the reverse strand, counting down.
TGGGAGACACATGTCCCAAAAACACACAAATTGTGCTCCCAAATGTTCCGAAATAGATGTGTCTCTTATCCATGTGCCTGGGTGTGTGAATTTGGATTAAATTAGTGAATAAGGAAGCTTTATAAGATGTTAGGTACAATGATTGTGAGCATAGGTTTATGGGTTAGCTTTTACATTAGTTGAATGCTGCTTGGTTATTCTTGTCTTCTATATATTATAACAGAAACTCATTCCAAATCTCGACATCCAAAGCTCATAATCTTAAATTGTATACGCTTTAATATAAAAATATGTACCCTTTAATTTCTGAAAAAAAATAAAAAAATATTAATAAAAAGTATATACCCCTTAAAACAAAATGATATACTCTTATTAATTAATTAAAGTGTATACCTTTAGTTCAAAATAATATCCCCTTACCCATAATACTAAATTCTAAAGTTGCACGGTGTGTCCCGGGTGCACGCAAGCCTCACTCTTATTATTATTATTTATTTTATTTTTTATATGGTCTATAACTTATTCATAAAGATTAATGGAGTATTTAATTACTCTTAGTGTTTAATAAATTATTTTTTTTAATTCTTAAATTATTACTCCACTTCTTTTATCTGTTCTTTTTAACAATGAAAATTAGTTGATGCATATTAAAATATTATATCAAAGTTTAATTAATTTTAAAATATAAATTAATATGTATCAGCTTTGTTCAATCGGCTTAATATTAATATTCGATAATAATATTGAAAAATCCAAATATAAAAATTAATAATGTTTAATATTGAAAAATCCAAATATAAAATTAATAATGTTTAATATTGAGAAATCCAAAAATAAAAATTAATTTTTATTTTGTGCATCCCACATATAGCAATGGAACGCTTAATATTATTATTTGATAATGTTGGATATTAGAAATCCAAATAAAAAAATTACTTTTTATTTTGTGCATCCTATATAAAAATTAATTTTTATTTTGTGCATAGCAATAGAAAGAAGGAAGATGAAAGATTTTACTATCTTAATTAGCACTATTTCATATCGTAACAAAATTTTCAATTTTAAGATATATTACGTTATAAAATGAAAAATATTGTGCAATCTAATAAATATCCCTTTGTTCAAGCCGACATGAAGCTCTGGCCATTCAAGGTCATTCCAAGGCCAGATGGGCGATGACTATGGAGAAACAATTTGCTTGATGCAATTTAATGTGGTGCACTTTTACTAGTTGAACTTTATGGAGATAGTATATATGTCCTTTTTTTGAAAGTGTTCTTTTGATTCTTACGCAATGTCAGTGGCATAGTTTTATGATGTGTAAAAAGGACTGAATCGAAGGATAAATGATAAAATAATAGTGTCAACTTAATCTTCTTGTTGTCTAGTCCTTTTGTTTATTTATTGGAGTTAACCGTTTACATTAGTTACCTAACGAAAAGGATTAAAATTGAAACTTTTGAGGAAAAAAAATAGAATAGATAAAAAAAAATGAAATGAGAATTTTCGTATTGGAGCAAAAGTTCAATTTTTTCCCAAGATGTTATGAAATCACGTCATAAGAAGAGTAAAACCAAACATGCATGTAGTTGATATATCAAATTATCAAATTAAAAGTATCAAATATTAAACATATACATATATACATAATTATAAATATTAAGATATATATAGTTGATATATCAAATTAATCTTGCAAATGATATACTCATGAGTCATGACTTAGACTAAACAACTAATATTAAACAAGTATGCACCATATCATAAACAAGTAAAATAATTGTTATCTTAGTAAAAAGAGATTTTTTTTTCATATTATTATTTCTAACATTTAATGTAGTATATCAAAATCTTATTAGAGAGTATACCCATCATTAACATATTTGACAATGATTGTCTGCAAACCATTTCAATTGTTTGTAAATCATATTCTTGTTTCCACCTCTATCCCATATTCGATTTTGTAATTCTATTATGCTCTACAATCCTTTATTTCTATTTCCACCCGCATCCATACATGGTGAGTATCTCTAGATTTGTAATTCTATTATGCTCTACAATCCTTTATTTCCATTTCCACCCGCATCCCATACATGGTGAGTATCTCTGGATCCATTCATGGTGAGTATCTCTGGATTTGTCTAATGTGTGTAATGAACATTAATTGTATACTGATTTTAACTGTAAATGAGTATTCTCTGAATTTGTCTTCACTGTCCGCGTCCCGCTAAGTTTTGTGATGCCCACCTTGGGTTCGATCCAATCAAGATATCATACTCATTAACCATGCCACCACAACAATTACGTACATAATTCATTTTTTTGGGACATATATGTCTGAGACCGAGTATTAAATATAATAACTAAAGATAACTAAAGTAGTTTTTCTTAAAGGTTAATGTCAAATTTTCAAAATCAAATAATATTAAAAAAATATTTATCACAAATTCTTAAAAAAAAAATCTTTCTAAATCTATTTATTCTTATATAATAAATATAAATATGTTTATTTTTTGTTTTTCTTAAATTATTACTTTTTTATCTATTCTTTTTAATTATGAAAACTTATTTGATTCATGTCGAAAAATTATATTAAAATTAAATTAATTTTAAAATACAAACTCCTATATTTGATATTGATCAATATTTAAGAAATTTAAATAAGAAAATTAGTTTTTATATTTAAGAAATTTAAAAAACGAAAGTTAGTTATAACGAAGATTTTGATATCTTAATTAATAATAATAATTGTTATAGTAACAAAAATTATTTATGAAAATTTTAAGTAAGTATTATTAATTAATAATAATAATGGTTATAGTAATTATGAAAATGTTAAGTAAGTATTAGGTTCTATAAAATGAAAAATATTGATCTACCGGAATCAATATCAAATGGCATATAGGAATTTTTAAAAGTTACCCAAATAAAATATTACATAAAGATTTCCATCTTAAAAACACGTGTAAATAATATTAATGGTAATAATTCTATATATTTATACAATTTGCTGTTTTAGATATTGATGTTTTTTATACTCTCCCAATCACATTGGACAAAATATGCTTGTAATTCATTTGTTTTCTATTGTATTCGGTTTAGAGTATTTCACCACAATTGAGCAAAAGGTAGGTTGAACAATTCCGCTGAAATTGTTGGCCTCAGTCTTTCAATGACATGCTGGTCAAACAATATCTCACCCCAATCCTTATATATTGTACTCGCCTCTAATAACAAATCACTTTTTACTTCAAAACTTAAAAAAAAAAAATATTTCTTAAATGAAGGAATATTTTCGTCAATTATCAAGTAAGGGGACAACTTGTCAATGATCGAATACCCGCACCGTGGGAGCAACCTCTTAATTAAGGGGGCTCCTTGTGTGGTGGGTTAAAATGTCTAACCCTTGATCAAGGATCGAATCTTACCCGCAGTGCGGGAGCAACCTCTTAATTAAGGGGGGCTCCTTGTGTGGTGGGTTAAAAGGTCCAATCCTTGTTGGTCGGTTGAGTTACCATGATTAACCTCCTTCTCATGTTGTTGGGCCGGCGTGTGGGGGCGCCTGGGGTGGGCGAACCACCTTTTTGTACAATTAATATATATTCCCTCCCACTTTTAAAGAGGGTTTTTAATTTTTTCAATTTTGGACGTCTCACCCAAGAAGTTTCATTTCCTTTTTTACATACATGACATACATCCATTAAAATAGTGGGCTCACATTCATACTAATACAATCACACACTACATTTTAAATAATAATACTCTTTAATCCATGTAAAAAAAACTTGTTATATACCGTCTTCTCTACCTCAAAACTTACAAAAAGAAAACATTTCTCAACTTAAATTCATAACGTGATGTTTGTTTTGGGGTTTTGGAGTTTGAAAATCATAAATAAGGATGTTGTGTTTGTTTTGAGTTTTTGATAAGGTAAGTTTTAATTTTATATCAAATCAACGTGCAAGAATGCATTAATTTATATAAGAAAGTAGATGAGAGATAAAAAGGGAATGAGTATTAATTGAGCAGAGAGAATATATATATATATATATATATATATATATATATATATATATATATATATATATATATATATATATATGGGTGATTTTTAAAATTTAAGTGTGGAATTTGAATTCCAATTCCGGGGTTTCAAACCCGAAAACAAACATCCCCTAATAGATTATTTCAAAAGGAATATTTTCATCAATTATATCTGTAATATATATATATATTATATTTTGGGCATCCCACTCAAAAAGTTCTCTTTTATTTTTTAGACCATATACATTTACTAATACAATTACTCTCTGCTACACATTAAATAATAATACTCCTTATACGTGAAAAAGCAAAAAACTCTATGCTATAAATATAGCAATTCAAGAAGATTTTTACATGTAAATGCCCTAAATACAAAAATGTAAAAGTCATAAAATATGGGTAAAAATATTTATTTTTTTAAATGGTGATATACATATTAACCAATCAAAATTTTGTTGATAATTAAATAAATTTCTTATCAAATTATTGCAGGTAAGAGAAAAATAGTTGATGAGAAGATATTTTACTGCTGAAAAATGCAGAAAATGCTATTATTCGGAGCATTTATCGGTTGCATTATTACTGCAGTTCAAGTTTATCTTGTTATGAAGCCCTATCATGCCACTCAAACATTTTGTAAGTTCATTTTAATTTTAATAATACCATTTTTTTTAAATAATACTTTTCTTTTTTATTTTTTTATCATCAATTCAATTTTTATATATCCTTAAATTAAAGAAAGTAGGCTCTCCACTGACTTGCATGTACTCATTGTGCTGTAACAATATTTCATAATGTATTTTAATTTTAAAATTATCAACGAAATCTAAACTTAAATAGTTAAATTATGGGTGTTATATTACTATCCAAAAATTGGTAAGAACAATTCGTCATTAAAATAAAAGTAAAAGACGATATATCCCTAATAGAAAATTAATATATAATTAAAAACCACCCCTCAAATTTTATATAAATATTTTTGCAAACTCAAAAATGAAAGTCAAACACTTGTGTGGGTGAGAAATAAAAAGTGATTGATATTTAATTGATAAAAAATGATACATTATTTAAGGAACAATTTATAATAATATAAATAAAAAGTGATAAGATCTCTAATGAAACACAAAAATTAGGATAGGTTGTGGAATCTAGCAAAGACTTGTGTGAGATCGTCTCACGTAACACAAGACGGATTAACAGTGATATATCATTAATGAAAAACCGATAATCAATCGATGAAAAGTAATAATGATGCAGTGAACTATTTTATAAACAATTTTATTAAAAAAAAAATTTATAGCGAAAGTGAGCATTTTATAAAGAAAGTGATAACTAATTACGAAAGAGTAAAATAGTTTCATCATGAGACGATTTCAATTAAACTTGTCATATTAATAATTAGATGCACTGTGAGATGATACCTTTGCACAGGCTTGATCTTGCAATCTGTACTTGGGATTGAATTTCTATTTCATAATTGGTGTTTTATTCATGTTTCATAAAATAAAAATATATATCCACATAACTGTTAAACGGCATATGGAGTTAATTTGAAATGACACAAGTAAATCATTTAAAAGTTGAAATGTAAAATGAAACACCAAATTAAAATAATTGATTTGGTGTCGTTTTTCAAATAAGATCATTTATTTCATAATGGTGTTTCATTTCCTATTCCACAAATAAAAATGGTTACCACGTGTCATATTCAACAAATTAAATGGTTACCAAGTGTCATAATCAATGTTCAAAATTCAACACATGCCCTTAGAATTTAATGATCATTTGTAAGATATAATTTTTTTATATTGTTAAATACTAATAAAACACATAATGTTGAATAGGGTATTTGACTTGATATTTTTACCCATGCATGATGCGGAAATGTTGAGACTTGAGTCATTGCACTGACCACAACTTCTTTGCCTACGCATTTAATATACTTCCTCTATTTCAATCATGTATTAAAATATATTTTTTTACTAATTTTGTTAATTTTTTAGAATACTTTTGAATTTTTAAATAATAAATAAAATATGAAGTATATTATATATGTAAAAAGAAAAGATAATATTTTTTAAATTAATATGTATTTTTGGAGTCTTAAATTAGATGATATTTTTTTGGGGGGAGAATATTAATGATATGAAATGAATAAGTGAGAAAAGAGTGAATAATATTGAAATGTAGGGAATATATACCTGAACAAGTGTATGCATTTTCTATATTCTCTTTTGAAATGCTTATTTGATTGCATTTTTATTTGTTCTTAATTTTTTTTATAATTATTTTGTGTTATTCTTAATGATTATAATTAAATCATTATCTTTTAGTTGTCTAAATAAAAATAATATAAATATAACAGATTTAGTAAATAAATTGTTTAACTCTATTCCGTATATTCAATAATTTAATGTTATCATATTTCGTCACATAAACTTTATCTTCTTAAAAAGAAGAGTTGGTAACCGGTTCTGTAGTGCCATTTAATTTAAACGGAATTTAGCAATATATAGGATATATAAAATTAAAAGAGAACATAGGATTCATATACTCCCTTCGTCCCGCCTATATTACAATATTTACTGTAACTTTTGTGAGAGCTTTATGCAGTCAAACGTTGTAATTTGACGGGAACGGAGGGAGGGAGTACTGCTCTATGTAAATTGAGTTATGTAAATTGAGTTTATAAGTGTGTTGGTGTAAAAATAAATGTCTCAATAATACTCTCACAATTTTGATAATATACTATACTAGGATATAATTTAATTTAAAGGTTTTCCTCTCTAGATTTTGATGTGGAGATTATGAGCCAAAACATTTCTAAAATCATCAATTCAAGATCAGATCACCCAACGAACCCAAAATTTTCAAAAATATCCTCGAATTTCCGATCAGATGTATATGAACTAAACGGCGACGTACGAATCCACGGCATCTCCTCCACTATTTTTGTAGCTTCAAGCCATGACTCCAACTCAACTCCTCTCACAACAAAACCCTACCCTCGAAAAAAGAGTTTCAACGCCATGTTCGGAGTTAAACCCTTCACAATCATCACGGCGGCAGCCGACGAAACCCCTCGTTGCGGCCGCCGCCACACCGACATCCCGGCGATCCTTTTCTCAACCGGAAAGCTCGCCGGGAACACCTTCCACGCCTTCACCGACGTGGTCGTCCCACTGTTCATGACAGCTCAACGCTTTAACGGATCAGTAATACTTCTGGTGAGCAACTACACAAATGAATGGACAACCAAGTACAGTGTAATAACGGATAAGCTGTCCAGATACAACTTACACGATATCGACAAAGAACGCGAAGTATTGTGCTTCACGAGGATGATTGTGGGTCTAGTAGCCCACCAGGACCTGGAGTTTGTTCCATCGAGAAAGAACTTTCTAGAACTTCTCCAATTGGAAAAAGAGGTTGGTGATATCAATGCCAACAATAACAAACCCCGAATGCTCATCGTCTCACGGGAAAAGAATCGGAGACTGATGAACGAGGGCGAAACGGCCTGCATGGCGCGTGGATTGGGATTCGAGGTTGTGGTGCAAGAAATGTATGAGAACGTCTCACGGAATGCCTTGTTCGTGAATTCTTTTGACGTGATGGTTGGTGTGCATGGTGCGGGTCTGTCAAACATGATATTTCTTCCTGAAAATGCGGTTGTGATCCAGATAGTTCCATTCGGTTTGAAGTATTATGCTCTGATTTGCTTCGAAGTTTCTATGGGAAGTAATAGATTGAAGTATTTAAGTTACAATGTTTCTTTAAGTGAGAGTTCTTTGCTAGGGAAGTATCCACCAAATAGTACAATTTATACAAATCCTTCCCAAGTTATGAAAAATTTTGGTGTATTTAGTAGTGTTTATTTGGATAATCAAGATGTGAATCTTGATTTAAATAGGTTTAGGGGAACCCTTTTGAGGGCAGTGGAGCTTCTTCGCACTTAATAAATAGCTAGCTAGGATTACGTACAAATTCATTTGTTAGAATTTTTTTTTTTTAAAAACCTTTCTCAGTTTTGCATTTATTTTTTAGTTGATATACTGTTTGCACGCGTGCACTATATATATTAATTTTTATTCAATAGTGTATAATGTTTCTTAATAAAATGTATTTATTTTTTTATATTCAGTTTTTCATTAAAAAAAATTAAACGTTATTAACAAAGTGTATAAGTTCGTAGGGCAAGTCTTGTATGAGAGTGTCTAACGTGAGTCCGCTTTTATAGTTTCTCAAACAATTATCACTTTTTAAAGTTTTTCATCTGCATATCACTTTTTATTAATTCAAATATAATTTTTTTATTAAACTGTTATCACCTTTAATCTTTGACAATTTTTTATTCACCAGGGTATGTACTTTTATTAATTAGTGTATAGTACATTCTAAATCTGGTGCACAGTTCATAGATATCCGGATTTAATGAAAATTTTGCATTATATTTATAATTATAATGTCATGCATACTAATCTCATTACATGGTGATTCCTGGTCCTAGAATGTGGGACCAGCTCATGCAAAGCAAATCTAATCCTACACAACGTGGAGTTAGTATTGGAGGGCTTTATCTTGGGAAAAAAATTATAAGTTTATCCACTTGAAAAAAAGAAAGAATTAAGTAAATCATTTTACAAGATCTTAATGAACTTTTCCCAAAAGTTCATTAAGCATTGTTGCTTCTGCTAAATTAGAGAACAAAGCTGCAAATGGTTTAGAATAGAGAGAATCGGAGAATAAGAAATATTTTATTCTTTTACTTATGACTTCTTTAGGTCCAAGTAAAAGAAATTTCAAATTTTTATTTTGATTTTGTCCTATATGCAAAATCCTTGCGCAAATCTAATCCTACACAAGGTAGAGTTAATATTGGAGGGACTTTATCAGTCGGAAAAAAAAATTATAAGTTTATTCGACTTGTAGAAAAAAAAGAAGACCTTAATTAATGAACTTTTTGTGAATAGCTTTTGTTGATGGATGACAATACATTAATGCATTTATCTTTTAAACTAGTTATAGTTTGTCATTCCGGATCTTCTGTGCCACTTTGGTGCATTATCTTCTGTGTCACACATTATGTGATTAACATATAAGATGGGGAAATAAATTCAACTGTTGCCCCTAGGATTTAAGGATTAGAGTATAGTTTTTCTCTCCTACGTGTCGTCAATCTAATGGTGTGATACAGGAGATGGTGTACTAAATGACACAGAGAATCCAAGCCGATAATTTGTAAGAATTTGAATTTGTAATGCTTTTGTGTTGACTTTGAACTTGGGTTTAACTACTTATTCACTAGTGATTATCCACTAGTGCATGATTCTATTTATTGCAATGATTATCTACTTGTGTATTATTGCATACCTTTTATATATTAGTCATCTCGACTAAATCAATGTGCGGAGAGGAATAGGGTAGTTCAGACCGTCTCACATGAGCCTTTTCACATTTTATGTGAGACGGATACAAAATGATAAGATCATTATTACTCTCGTTATAAAATATTACTTCATCCGTCCCATAGAAGTTGACATACTTTTCTTTTTAGTTTGTCCCATTAAAGTTGACACATTTTATTTTTAAGACATGTGACCCACACAAAATCAATTACTTTATTGTTATGGGGCTCACTTATCACCTCTAATACAACTACCCACTATACATTAAATATTATTTCTCTCACTTCACTCTGCTTCACTTTACATTAAATTATTACGTATACTCCTTAATCTCCGTGCCAAAAAAAATGTGCTAACTTCTCCGGGACGGAGGAGTATAATATAAATTATTCATGAAATAGTTCACTGCACAATTATCACTTTTTTCGACTGAATATCACTTTTCGTTAATAATCTTATCACTTTTTATCCGTTTCACGCAAGGGCATACGTGAGACGGTCTCATACAAGTCTCAGCCAGAAGACTAATAATATGCAGTGTAGCTTGGTATTTAAATGCTCTTGCAAATGTTGTGTTTGATTTTGATGGATACGTTGTAAAATTTTCTGATTGTGTAATGCCATAATATAGATTTGTAATGCATAATCCTCCTTTCTACCTTATTGTTTCCGTACCTGTTTAATGATTTACAATTCAGTCATTTGAAATAATTATTTTGAACTCTTTAATCTATGAAAATCTTAAAAAGCAGACATCAATATTGAGTCCCGTATAAGTATTTGTATTGCTTCTTTGGCACAATTTTTTATTTTTTCTGCTGAAAATCCTTGCACCCATTAAATTAGGATTTAGGTTAGCTTACTTAGATGTACTGATGCAGTGATTGGCTAATAGAAATTTGTTGGAAATGATTGTTGATAAACTCAATTACTTAAGAAAAAATTACTATGAATGTCAGTTGGGAACCTCATTCTTACACCCCTTCATAATTTGCTCCACTCATACAAGTCCCACCTCCTCTACAATTTCATTAATCACTTGAGTTCCTAATTAAACAGTGATTTGATCTTTTCTTTGCATGCATCAAAGAAAAAGACATTAATGAGTATGTATGAATTCAAGAAAGATTGAATATAGAGTTATTCAATTGTTATAAATTCATTAATTTGATAAAAATTATTTATACTCTATTAATCTCTTCATTTCAGGCGGCTCTTGCACTTCTGCATCTTTATATTAATGGCATTTAAAAAACATGCATCTTTTCATGAGATTCAAAAATGAAGAAAGAGCTCAGAAAAAAAATGACACAATGTGGATAGTTAATTCAAGATTGAGAGTTGGGATTTTACTCTTCTGTGTATTTGACATTTTACCTCATTTAAATTCAAGTCAAAATTGTTTCACTCCTCTATAAATTATCTATATTCCATACATTTAATTTTAAAATGATTTAAATATATACACTACAAGAAAGCTCCTTAAAATAAATATATGGTGGACAAACTCCTTAAAATAAATAGTGCATCTAAATAAGAATTGACTACACAAGAGTTTAAGAGAAATCTATCATAAAAGGAATTGAAAAATAAAAAATATAAGAAATAATCTTAACATCATAATGTTAGTTTTCTTACTTTGTTTTTTTTTTAATAATTTTCCAAAAATTTTAAACTTCAACTCAATTAAATTAATTATTTGAATAAAAATATTTAGTAACCATAATAATTTTAGTGTATTGATAGTATATTTACAATAAAAAAGTTCCAACTATTTCTTTTAAGAAATATTACAAAGAATTTATTAAATATTTTAAGTGTAATAATATATAACGTTTTTAAATAATTCAACATTAAATTAAAGAAGAATGCATTCTTTTGAAATAAAGTAATATAGAGGAAAAATTAATTTAAAAAATAAAATTAAGGACGTCCAACCGCAAGTCTAAAATAATTAATTCTTTCTTTTGAAATTATAAATAATAAGAGAAATGACATTTTAATTTGCCATTATGCAATAGAATTTTTCTGTAGTCCGTAAATGCATGTATGTTGTCATATTTTTGCATTTTAAGTTGGAAATTTGATCTCTACACTGCATTTCATATGTTTCATAAATCTTTATATTCTGAGTTCAAATATAATCAATGGATAATATTCCTGAACTCTGTAAGGTTGTGTTTGGATGGAAGGATTTGAGGAGGGATTTATAAATCCTTCCCTCAAATACCTCTATCAGGTTTGGATAACAATTGAAATTAATGGATTTATAAATCCAAGATTTTAAATCAATGAATTTGATTTTGAATTATTTTAGTTGTTTTTGAATGAATTTCAAATCCTCACTGAAACGTGTCATTTGAAATTCTTCCGTTGTTGTGTGATTGATATATTAATATATAAAAATAATACATAAAATTAATAAATTAATATATATATATATATATATATATATATATATATATTTATATATTATGTTTTAAACTCTATCATCCAGCCTATCTTTAGCCACCCCCACCCAACCCCGGCACCCCACCCCCCTCCACCCAAAAAAATTATTTTTAATAAAATTTTAGATTTTAATATTTAATATAATAAAATTTTATTATTTTTATTTATCATATATAAAATTCTATTTTAAAAATAATTTTTGAATTATGGATTTGAAATCCTTTCAAAGTTCCATAATTTATCCAAACAGTAGAATTCAAATGAATTGATTTAAAATTCAAGGAATTTAAAATCCACTCATTTTCAAATCCATTGGATTTGAAATAACTCAATCCAAACACAACCTAAAATTATTTCTACTCCATCAGGAGTGGCAGGTTGGCGGTGTTCTTATATGATTTCTTTGATATATAGAATTGATAGTTAAGGGTCGGTGACTTCAACATTTGCGGGATCTGTACTATAATAAAGTCTAATTGAAACCCTTGACAACCATTTCTGCTGTTTATTGTGTGACTATGATCTTCCAACTTTTTCTTGCGTATTGCTTTTCATGTTCTTTTTTTAAATCTATCAAGAAGTTATGATGCACTTCATGAAGTTGTTGGGGCTTATACTAAACATATATTTGTACATATATTTGTGGAAGAACTCATTATTTAATTGTGAATCCAAGACATATTTGTTCTCTTGACAAATTTATAGTTATATAATATTTTTTTCGAAAACATCCAATAAATTTGAGTACAAGGGGTACTCATCCCTTACAAGAAAAGGAAGTATGCTAACAACTAGTAGCAAGACAAATTATATGATTGGAAATCCAATCATTGAAAGAATAGTGTGTTCTAAGCCCACCCTTAATCCTAATCCAATTCCAAGTCTAAACATGAACAACTCAAAAACATCTTTCATGTGTCCGTTCTTCCCTTCGAAAACAACACCATTTCGCCATTTCCAAATGCTCCATATAATTCCAAGCCACAGGGCATTTCAATTGGTAGCCTTCATATCCTTCAATTTAGATCCAGTGTGTGCTTCAAAGTTAAGAATGAGGTTTATATTCCCCACTGAATGAATCCCAAACCATTTCCTAAACTAAGACCATAAAGAATATGTCACATTGCATTTAAAGAAAAGGTGTTTCTCTGTTTCCTCAGTATCGTTGCATAATGGACATTTTGTCAATTTCCAACATTCACTCCTCGTCTATCAAGATTAACTTTTGTAGAGATCCTTCTTTTAAAAATTCTCCATGCAAGTAATTTGACCTTTCCTGGGGCATTGCATCTCCATAATTTGCTCCATGCTTCAACATCTCTTAACGAACGGATGTTCATCCTCCAACTATTTTTCCCGCAAGAAAACAACGGTTCTCCTCTTCTTTGCAATGAGCTATTTTATCTATCTTGCCTTTTTCTATGGGCATTAGAGTGAATTTTTTAAGGGAATTTATTTTTTAGCTTTCAACGATGGCGCCAATCAGAATTATTATGTAATAATCAGTTATAAATATCCATTCAAATGTTATATGTTGCCATGCATGATACATAATGTGGAATGAGCTTTGTTGTCAATACTCGTTTGAGCCATGCAAATAAAGAAGATATTATCATAGTAATCTCAACCGATGATAGCATCATACCAACAACGTGATGCAATGCAGTCGATATAAATATTTCAAGCTGCCCCCAGGGCATAGCTCAAGTGGTAGAGGGGAGGGTGGAAAGGCCTTCCAGCTGAGCTTGGTTGCTGCAGGGTGGGGGTTCGAATCCTGCCTTTGGCATGGATTTGGCCCTTTGCAAGCACAAGTTTAACAGTGAGCCCTCCCTATAAGCCACTTGAGGCACATCCTGCGATTTACCTCCTCCACCAATCCCCAGGGCAGGGGCGGTGGGGGCCCCTAATGGTGGGGTACACCATAAATATTTCAAACTCATATTCTACCTAATCCCCAAAAAAATTAAATAAAATTTTCAGTACCATTTATGAAAGCAGTTGATCATTAAACCTATCATTTTATTTCCATTGCAAGAATCAAGAATGGCAAACACATATCTAAATCAAGTTCACGATATAAATGCTTTAATCCTTCTTCCAATTTTATTATACTTTATATATTGCTAGAGTTTAAATTAAAGAAAACCACATGGTTCGTAAACCCGATTTATAGAAGACTAATTATGCTAAAAAATGTCTGCCCAAAAGAATATGATAAATTCTTTTATGCACTTGGGTGAACCATGCACACACATTCATAAATATATATACTAATGAATAGAAATATATACACTAATGAATAAAAACTTATTCAATTTGTTAATGAATTTTTTTATTAGTTTTTAATAAAAAAATAAAGGTAAAAAAATTATATAATTATTAAAAAAAATACTATTAAATTAGAGATAATAACGTGTGTGTGCTTAATTAAATGGAGTAAGTTACAATGTTAAACATTAAATGAACATGACGTTAAGTGGTACGAAAGGTCACACTACACAAAAAAAAATTGTTTTTACCCACAGAATATTTTGTTGGTAAAAACTTTAATTTCATTATTAAATTGGTTTACTAACGGATTAGCAACGAAATTCGTTGTTAATTTCCGTTGGCAAAGTAGTAGTTGGTAAACTTTTACCAACAAAAAATCAATTCTGTTGATAAATAATTCTATTGGTAATTCATTGCTACAAATTCCATTGGTAATTTATATAAAGATTCCCTTGATAATCCGTTGATAATTACCAACAGAATGAATTCCGTTAGTAAAATAGAGAATAAATCCGTTGGTATTCCATTGCTAATAGATAAATATCATTTTGGTTGTTAATTCCTTGCTAATTACCAACGAATTGAATTTCATTGATAAATTTCATTGTAAAAAATACTTTTTTTTAGTGCCATGTCCACAAATAATCCAAACAACAAACTTAAGGATAAGAATTTGATTTTTATTTCTACGTGTCACTCATAAAATTGATTTTAAAAAAAAGAAGTAATAATAATAATACATAAAAATGAATTTTCTATTTCATTCTCAATGTTTTATTGTTATTTCACAACATAAAAAATTTTACTCTACAATTAACCATTAAATCCCTAAAGCATGTGACATTAATTGTAGAAAACAATAAAAACATATGTGTCATTCAATTAAAAAGAGAAATATAAAATGAAACAACAAATTTGAATAGATGATCCGAACCCATAAAAAATTTTGCACTCCCTCCACCCTAAAATATTTTTCACTAATCCTTTATAATCACAAAGAAAGGTTGAAATTATTTAAGGACAGGGAGTATGATTAACCATGGAGAGAGAAGCCACGGGCAACTATCTCTTCAATAGGACGTGTTTGATCCTATTTTTTCATCATTGGAATTAAATTGACAAACTTATCTTTATTAGAACTAAAATAGATAATAAAGAAAATTATGAGACTGAATAGATTTTTAATTATCCCACTTACTCACTTGCCATTAGGGCGCCACGTTATCGTCCCAACCAGAAATCGATGATTCCGGTTGTGACGTGACAATTTTCCGGTGATGTCACCGTTTTCTGGTAAAAATAGGATGTGTTTGGCCCTATTTCTTCACCGGTAAGACTAAATTGACTAACTTAATTATCTTAATTGAGACTGAAATAAACCATAAGAAAAATTATGAGACTAAATTGGTTTTTATTCCTACATTATCTGCTGCAATTATATTTCCCCTGCATAACTCTTGTAATACAATCTTCACACTTTGCATTTGCGGATACTGAAAGTTTCCTTTTGATTTATTTTTAGATGTAGTTTAATAATTTTTAGTGTCAAATAAATTATAAAATACGTTATGTGGGTGAGGTGTTAATGGCAAATTTGAAATTAAATTTTATTATAAAGTTATTGAATTTGTTGTTTCATTTTATAAGGTGTGAAAGATGAGTTTTGAAACTAAAAATGGAGTATATAAAAATAGAAAGTTTGAAGATGAGCTAAAGAATAGTGAGTAGAGAAACTATGTATTAAGTGATCTTGAGTTTCAAACTGTCTTAGAATAACCTCCTAGTCTTAGATGTATTTTAGTAATATAGTTTAGTCTTTATCTTAGGCTTTATTTTTTTCCGGTTTAAAAATCAAATTTAAATTTTCAAAATATACAATTACTCCAAATTTTAAAAATCACTAATATTTATACCTATAAACTTTATAAATCTTAAAATTACCCTTCCATTATATATTATTTCTCCATAATTAATAGTATTTTTTTTCTTAATTTAATTTTCTATATTTTCCCATCACTAGCTCTCTCATATCAATTAAGATAAACACTTGTGTAATGTGGGTTTACATACATTAATATGTAAACCCTGCCACTTTTTAGTAAATAAAAAATTACTCTTTTAAATTAGAAAATTACTCTTTAAATTCTTATAAACCCTGATCTATCGATTAATTTTTAGTACATGAAAAATTACTTTTTAGAAACATGAATTATTGCTCTTCTTTATAAAAATTATTACTCTTCAAAGAGTAATTTTTAATATATTAAAGAGTAATTTTTAAAAATAAGGTTTACATGTAAACTCGATTTACATGAGACTCACTCATCAATTAATACACTCTTATAAATCTCTGACCCAATATTTGACATAAAAGTGAAAACATATAAACCATTATTCAAAACAAACATATATCGTTATATAAACATTAGTGTAAATCGGGTTCACGGTGTAAACCATATGTAATCCCTTCCAATCATATACTCCCTATGTAATAGGATACTTAAATTAAGTGAATCGATCATAGAGTTTATAAGAATATTTGATATAAATCTGCTTTAGAAATTATAAGTTATTCATGATTTAATAAACATATATACACAACTCCAAAACCAACATATCAATGGGTGATGTTTGTTTTCACTTTTTAAAAAATTATATTTTTTTTATCAAGCAAATGTATTCGGTTAAGAAATGCGTTACAAAAGCACAAGGGGTGCTTCAACACCCATAAAATCCAACCTACACCACAACAATACTATTACAATCCTTCTCCATTTGAAAGTTAAATCCTGCCACTAGTTATTAATTGACAACAATTCCGCGGGCATCTATACCACTCCACAGCATTAATGTTGTGAAACTCCACCATCTTAGATGAAAATCATGACCACGATCTTCCTTTAGCCTCGTAGACAATCTTCTTTAAATTCAATGGCTGTCTATTGAAAATCAAGTTATTCCTATAACTCTACATTGTCCAAGTCACTGTAATCCATATTGTTGAAGCTATAAGAACTCTTTTCCTGCAGCCAAAGCTTTCACCATGTTGGAGAAAATTGATGATAGGATGCACATGAAGTACCATTTCCACACCTAACCAAACATGAATTTGATGTCAAATTTTCTAAGCTACATCACAAGTAAAAAATAGATGAGACACATTTTCATTTTCTATGCAACCCCATGAGCAACGCATATGTTCTCGATCTGAAATAATGCCAATTCGATTCAGCTTGTCTCTTGTTGGCAATCTCTCATGTAGCAACTTCCATATGATAGCTTGAAATCTTCTTAGTGCAAAACAATTCCATAATCTACGGAATGCTACTTGTGCAATCTGCATATTCGTATCAACCTCTTGCCTTTTTTTATCTGCAAATATGCACTCTTTGTTGTAAATAGACCATTCGAGGAATGTTTCCACCGCCATGTATCTTCTTCATTTGGTTTGATCACAACCCTCCTAAGACAATCAAGAAGTTCATTAGCATAATTGGATTCTCATATTCTTAAATCTCTCCTCCACTTGAGATCCTAATGCCACCTTGTATCATCCCAAAAACCCACCTCACCAACTCTCGCCTCTCTTTGCATGCTTAGATTATAAAGCCTATGAAATCTCACGCTAAGTGGAGTATCTCTAAGCCAAATATCTTTCCAAAAATATGTATTCTTTCCGTTGCCCACCATCCTATTGATATCATTGTGTATACCACTTCCCCCCTCCCCAAATATATGTTGCAAATATCTCTCCACTACCCCGAAAGTGATTTAGCTCTCCCAGCCCCCTATGTCTAGCCTCCCCTCTACTTATACTAATCTCAGACGCCCTGTCTAAACTACCATATCTGGAATGAATAACCCGAGCCTATTACCGATGTGGTTCATTAACGAACCTCCAAATCCAGTTACTAAGAAGTGATTCATTAAACCGTCCCAAGTCCCGAATTCCTAATCCCCACATTTCCTATCTTTGCATATTGTTTCAACTTACCCAGTAAATTTTATCTCTAACCTCACAACCCCCCTCCCCCCAAAGAAAGGTTCTTTGGATAGAAATGAGTTCTTTGATCACTTTCTTTTGAATAAGATAGAAAGAAAGACAAAAGATATGAATAGATAAAAGAATAGACTGAATCAATGTAATTCGCCCACCAAAAGAGATGTATTTGTTATTCCACTTATCTTTAAAAAATCATATTCCCTCCGTCCCACCGAAAGGTCACCATTTTACTATATTGGGCGTCTCATCTAAATGTCCCAAATCCTCACTTTTGGTAAAAAGGACAACATGTGGCCCACTACTCACTACTAATACAACTACCCTCTACACATAAAATAATAATACTCCTTAATCTACGCACAAAAAGTAATCGGTGACGTTTGAGCGGGACGGAGGGAGTATTTTGGTTTTTAAACCCCACGTCTTGGTTTTAAAAGGTCAGAGCTTATTGCCATATTTTAAATGTGAAATTTTCAAATGAGATCACCTATTACATTCTTATATTTCATCTTATATTTCACCTATTAGATCATTGCGATATATTATAATCAATGCTTAAATTATCACCACTGCGTGTGCGAGAGTTTAATGGTCATTAATTAAGGAAATACCATTAATGTGGAATAAGAGATTCAAAACGTGAAACTTTTAATCAACACACAATTCTATAGTTATTAGGTTCACCTACCAAAATATTACTAGGTTCACCTAATTGAAATACTGGTCCTGCGCATCAAGTTATTTACTCCATACATTACTACTCATGCAGAGTTGGTGCTTATATATAATAACAGAAGCAAATGATGCAACATCAATCATCACACAATTCAATTATATATTTTCTCAAATTGAAAAAAAAATTTTAATGGCCGGTTCAGCAAAGCATGGTGTTGCAATTAGTACCACTTGTCGTCCTATCGCAAAACTTCATCCAGATTTATGGAGAGATCGTTTCGTTATGAACAATCCAGAATCAATTGAGGTACGTACTCCTCTCTACGAGCTTAAGCTTTTATACAATTTATATGCATGCATGATCGATTGGATTTGTTTATTTCAGTTGACGATGAAGGTAGCACGTGAATCAAAAGTTGCTGAAGAGCTGAAAGCGGAAGTGAGAAGGGAGCTGAAGGAAGTCTCCAACGATTACATGCGACAGCTGAAGATAGTGGATGCAATACAACGAGTAGGAATTGAGTATCTGTTTGAGGATGAGATTGATGAAGCTATGCGTAATCTGGTGGCAAAATTTGAGAATTATTGCAAGGATAATCATGATATGTACGTCACTGCTCTTGGCTTTCGTCTTCTCAGACAGCATGGATACAGAGTTCATGTGTTGAGTGCATGCATGCTACTAGCAAGCTTTATTAATGTTATACTCCCTCCTACTCGACAATACCTTACAAAAATTTTAGGTAAATGTTCGCATTAAACTGGGATAGAGGAGTATATATATATATATATATATATATAGATATTAATAAGGGTAATTGTGAAAAATATACAAAATGAAGATGTCAAAATCTATTTTGCATATTTTTGAAAAAAATTATCAATTCTACCAATTTGTCAATTTTCGGATGATTTTGCCCTCGAATTTTTTTTTTGAAAGTTAGACTGATCAACCGGTCAAACGGGCCAACTGGTCAAAACTTTTCCATGTGGGTAACAATGTCAGTATCCATGTAGTAGACTATATTGATAACCATGTAGGTAAACATGTCGGTATACATATTCATTTCAACTTAATTTTTCTCATATTCCTCACACTTCAAAATGATATCAGAGCCCTAGGTTTATTTATTTATGGATGAATATTTATTATAAACTTATATCACTTAACAAGAGGAGAGTTTCAAAGATATATGGATTCGAACGAAAGTTCAACATCCGAGAGTAACAGATCTATCAGCCCTGTTCAAAGCTGGAACAACAGGGACTTCTGGCCTGTTAACTATAACAAGACAAGTAGTTCTATACAACAATATTATTATGTGTTTGTATAGACAATATGTAGAGAAAGAATACGAGGACGCCGACCGATGGTGGGACGGTGTAAACCAAATGAGGAAATTGGCAAATATTCATGCCAACCACATCAAAGAAGAACATCTGGTGGAACTACGCCAGATGCAGATAAGATATTCCAAAGAAGTATCAAGAAACATCGTGGAAATCTGAAGTTTCACCGAGATCCATGGAAGTGTCCCCAGACACAGACAATGGAGGAAACGACCCAACCAGGATCCAAGAGAGATTTGCAAGCCCTATCACTTTTCACACTGGACGGAATGACAGAGTGGAAGGAGATCGAGGCCGATAACTCTAAGATGAATCAAGATCTTAGAGAATTACAGAAAACGGTGAAGTTCTTTGGAGAATATTGCCAAAACATGTCCAAGACAGTAGTTGAGATCAACTTCCAAATGGACAAGATAGAGACATTGCAAAACAAACAACTTGATCTCATCAAGAAATTGAAAGATCAAGTAATGTCTCTGGAAACCTAGGTGACGGGGAGAAAGTCAGGAGGAAGGTTACCACCAACCTTCGAAATAGAACCCCTGTTACACCAAAAGAAAAAGATGACGGAGGTCACAAGGCTGAAGACAGAGAGTGAGAAGATGATCGCTATCCTTCGAGGAGAATCCACACCCCCGATGGAAAGAGCGAATCTTGAGGATCTACAAGATTTATATGAGTCCTTCCAAGGACTATTAATTGTAGATCTAAAGATGAATATTGGAAAAATATCAAGCTCTCAACAACAGTCACAGACTCATCAGATACAACATGATCGGAGCCAAAATGAAGGAACCTCTGGATTACACGGAATCCATGGGGTAAGACAAGAAGAGGCATTTCAATAACCAAAAAACTTCAAGATGAAGGTAATAGGAATATCAACAGGAGCAAGTCGAGTTCGAGGATCTAATCTATACAACATCCCATATGGCCGATCACACCTTGAACCGATAAATCTATACGGGTTGATCTTAAACCTCGACACTCTCGACTTCAAAAACATAGAGACCTTAATCGATGAATGGTCAAATGCCATGATGATTGCAGGTGGCGCATTAGAGCTGGACAACGAAGGGTTCATAAGATTCCTAACTATGAGCCTGGAAGGATCAGTAAAGTGCGCCTGTGAGGTACTTTTAGACGAAGTCAAGAAAGAAGCCATGGAAGGCAAAGATCTAGGCAATATTGTTGATCGAATGGCCAAGATCTTCAAGATCCACTTCATCGGAGTAGGCTACTTTGAGGGAATGGAAGAAGAAGTATAGGAATGCCCTATACAGCATGGAGCTACTTGACATCTATCACGTAGATGAATACATCAAACTCTTCACAGAGTATAGATGGAAATCGAAGATCAAGGAGGAGGAAGTATTCCACCTATTCTTTGCAAAGATTCCAAACTCATGGAGAGAAATGCTGATCAAAGAGTATGAACCATGCGAGCTGGATTCAATAGCAAGGAGGATGTCTTTCCTCAAAGCCAAGATTGCAGAGTGGTGTCATCAAACATCGCTACACAAGAACTATAAGAGATTAAGATGAATCAATAAGACGGTACCCCAATGTTGCGAGAATAATGATCTTCCAACTATCATTGAAAGAAGTCCAAGGAAGCAGAAAAAGATGAAGAAAAATCATCCTTACATACAAAGGAGCAGAGGATGGAGGTCCAGAAGACCAAGATCCTTTTGGTCCAAAAAAAGGCCCGAAACTATAAATCAGGGCAAAGGACTGGACCATCCAGATGGAGTTCAAGAAGCCAAGCCTCAACCTCAGGATCAAACTAGAGGAGTACATGTAGAACTCCCACAAGAAAAACATTTCGAAGAGCAGCCATACGAGTCAATGAAAGATTCAAGGATTGTAACTACTATACATGTGGAGCCAGAGGGCATATCTCACCAGATTGCACAGAGAATCAGAAGCGGAGAGTGTGACAGTTCGAAACCACTCCAGAAATGAAGGAAGCTGTTTACTTCCAAGATCTGGTACAGGTATATCAGTTTGAAGATATACCCTCGGACGAGAGCATCTATGAAGAAGAATTCTTCAGCCAAGACGAGTCATCTGAATATGAGTCGGAGTGAAGAAGAAAACTTCAGACAAGAGATGCAAAAGATATGTCTAGATTCTTTTTCCAGACATCCATTTCTCATAAAACTCTTATAAAAATTATGAAGGAGGATTCAAGGCTCAACCTATACGATGGATTCACTGTGGGAAAGCTAGAGAAATTTCTTCCAAGCTTCAAGAAGAGAAAACACAACATCATATATAAGGTGACTGAAGGAGAAATTGTCATCCCAATGGAGCTCACGGGAAATATGATGGAGATGCAACTGGTTCCTGTTGAGGAAATCAAAAGGGAACTCAGAAAACTTAAGAAATGAATGGCTAAAATCATGTCTTGGATCCATATTGGAGCCATTCGGATTCTCATCAAAGCAACGTTCAAAGAAGGTATCGATACACCAATCGATATTGCAATATTTGATAAGAGGGTCAAGAATACAAGAGAGGCATGCCTGGGAGGAATCTCAGGAAACCTGTATGCAGGCAAAGTGGCATCCTATCTTTACCCAAGGATTTCTTATAATCTGGCAGACAAAGATTTCAGTAGGGCACTCACCCTTCATCAAGATTTCAAAAATAAAGATTTGATAAAAGAAGGGAATCGGCCGTACTCTATCACTTATAGTATCTCATATGCTCTATCCAACACTCATCATTTGGATTTATTCCAAATGAAAGAGTATATTGAGATACCAGAAGTGTTCGAAAGGGTTGCATGTGCAACCAGGCCAGAGATAATGAAGTTACCGCCAATCTACGACATGGATTAGCGGATTAGAGATAAGCCGATTTGGAGCAGACAAGACAGCCTCAGATTCGAGCAAAGAAGGATTTCTTTCCAAGAAGACAGAATGATCAGCGAGAAATGGAAAAAGAAGCCAATCTTGGAGGTAATCCAGGAGCCGGAAAAGTTCACAACTAAAGGTGAACTGAAATGCCAAAACTCTATTTCTTGTGATGTCCTGTATTATCTTCAACAACCAACAACTGGGAGATACCAAGGACAGCTCAAACTTGGTGATCTTGAGCTGATAATCTAGGGAGTTGCAAGAAGATTCCCAGAGCAGCTAGTGTTGGGATTAGAGTTTCTCGAGGACCACAAACCTTGGGAACAATTACAAGATGGAATGAAATTCATGGTCAAAGGGAAAAGATACAAGGTTTACTAGTAGAGGCTCGGGCTTAAATCTCTGATCTACCAATGACCACAAGTCCATTCTCGATATATATCACCGTCGGGATGATATATAAGGAGCATCGTGCGGAATATTTTGCGGCATACATTGATTCAGGAGCTGGCATCTGCACAGCAAAAGAATAAGTCTTTCCTAAAGGCTCAGGCGAAGAGTTACCAACAATACTAGGAAAAGATTTCTCTCAAAGGGTGCTAATCCTTAATAGAGAAATCAAGCAAGCGGAAATCATGATCGGAGGAGCGGATCGTATCCCGTGGTACAAGGTGAAAACTCCACCGATATATTTTCACGACACCGGTGCGGATATTTTTTTAGGAAATAATTTCCTACAGATATTCAAGCGTTTTACCCAAGAAAACGCAACAAGAAGGCTTATTTTCACAACCCTTTGTGAACATAAGATCATAGCACCAAGACTGCGTAATGCATTTTAGAGAAAAATGCCAATCAGATTTCGCAGCAAGCGTGGTAATGAAGAAAAACTTAGCCATCCAAAGATGAATGATTGAAGGAGATATGGTGAACAGTACTTCAAATGAGAACTGAGACCAGAGGAGGATGGAAGATGGAGAAACTAAAAGAAAACACGATCCACCTTCTCAAGGCAATCTCAAGGACAAGAAGCAACTCCAGAGCTTCTTGGGAGTGGTCAACTTTGCTAGAATGTTCATCAACAATCTAGTATAATACAGGAAGGTGTTCAGTCCTCTGTTGAAAAAGGATGCGGAGTTCAAATGGGAGGAATCATACCGAGCAATGGTTGAACAACTAAAGGAGGTTTGCAAGAGGCTTTCCAAGTTAGCAATACCAAATGACGAGGATGAACTGGTACTCTACACAGATGCCAGTGACCATCGGTGGGCAGCAGTTCTAACTAAGTCCACACCCGAAGGAGAAGTGCTATGCAGATAATGTAGCAGACTCTTTGCGGAGAGCGAAGAGGTGGCACATCAATGAAAGGAGTTCTTTGCGGTTTGAAAGGCGTTCAAAAAATGGCCGCTATTTCTTCTCGCGAAGAAATTCATCCTTAAAATTGATAATACAAGCGTAAAAACCTTTTTGAAAAATAAAATTGAATCTAAACCAGAAAAGGCTAGACTATTAAGATGGTATGCAGAATGCCAATATTATGATTTTAATATTGTCATTATTAAATCTGTTGATAATGTTTTGTCAGATTTCCTGACAAGAGATGAAATGAGCTGAAATAGACTTCATCCTAACTAGATCAAAGCACCTGATGGACAACCTTGAGTTGCTCCAAAGGGAATTCAAGAATCTGGTACTCAATGCAAAGCGTGCTGAAAGAATATAAGAAAGTGATCAGACCAAAGTGTCTAATCGCATACGAGATTGTATTCGCAACAATGCCAGTCTATTCGAGTCATTACGAGAGCCACTCCTCCGGGCTGTTGATGGTAAAAGCAATCGACAAAAGGAGAGTAGTCGAGAACGGGGCTCTAAACCCGGAGCAAGGAATTCAAGTACCCTTAACACGAGTCTTAGATTGGAACCTCCAAAAGAGGAACTGGTCCAAGGAGAAATCAGAGACCTGGAGTCACATTTAGAGTCAACAAGTCAACCCAGCACCTCTGGGGTTAAAGAGAGGGAGATCAACCTTAGGCCTATGACGGGCACTGCTAAGGTTGGTATTAAATTAGCTGATTTCTCTTATTGGCAGGAATATCAAGCCAGCTGAGAGAAATTAAATACCAAACAAGGAATCCGACCGGAGAAATGCCGGGTGGACGTAGCGGGAGAATATCCCCGAGTTTGGATGCAAGAAGGCTCAAATCCAAATGATGTAAAACAGTGGTATGATTTTGGGGCGTTAGCCTCAATATATACTGTTGCACCAAGCTTCCCAGAGCTTTCAAAGCTCCCAGAGTGGCTGGGAAAAATAGTTTTCAAAGCATGGAAAAATAATTCGACTCTATCCAGAGGAGATGTATTAGAGCTTTACTTCACTAGTGTGGCTCTAGAACCACTTGGGAAAGACAACCATGAGGCCTTTCATTTCATCAAATTAAGAAGACCCGACATTTCAGCATCAAACAAAGTCAAAGAGTCTTCTGGAAAGGAACCAGTCCTGGTTTCTACGTTCTCTGAAGAGCAAATCTCTACGCGTCGAGCGAGGGGTTTGTTCGCCTGCATTAAAGCAATGGTGGAGGTGAAGTTCCCATTCAAGTTTGAGCACAAGTCTTTGAATGGGTCTTTTCTGTTAAATACTCTAACAAGGAAGAAAACAGTATTTGCTGAGAAGGCCTTTCAGGAAAAACAAGAACTTCTTTGGAGAAACAAAATTCCAGTGAGTAAACAAACCCATCAGAGATATTGTAACATGGCCTATTTTGGGCAATGGACGAACAAGGTATGCTCGAGCTATTCCACCCAAATAGAGCCAGAGTTTGGAAAAGAAATAAGGCTGGGGATAGGGATGATCTGACCTGCTGATCCACCTCCAGCAAAAGAGACACGTGGAAAGAAGAGGGTAAAATCTCTTCAAATTACCCAAGAGCCAGGAGAGTCATCGGGCACCAAAGAAGACAAATGACTCTTCAAAAAAGTAAGAGGCAGATGACCTTTCGAAAGGGGTAAGAGACATGTGACCGACAAGGAAGATGGACCACAAGAAGGCATCCAATAAAGAAAAGGGATCAGCCAACTGCAAAAGTTGGAATCCAAAGCAAGATGACATAAGGCTGACACTAACATAATGACGTAAGCAGTGACGTTACAAAAGGTTAAGAGGCTTTGAAATCCTAATTTCAAGTCCGAGGGCCTCTATAAATAGAGAGTATGAGGAAGCAGAAGACATCAATCATTCCCCTCTGTTTTCTCTTTCTAAATAAACATTGTATTCTTTTCTTTCCTTTGTATGAGTATTCTGAGTGCAGCTACAATAGGTAGCTAAAGGAGTTATCTCCTCTTGTTCTGTGAGGATAAATGTGTAATAAATTCTCCATTCCATAAATAAATAATCTTGGGCTACTGCCCGAATTATGTAACCTTCCATTATATTCTGCAACCTTAGTCTCCATATTTTCCGATAAAAAATAGTAGCAGCATCCTGTACACCCGGTGTAGGAAATGAACCAGGGTTGTGCTGAGGTCCACTGAAGGAATGAGATTGAACCATCACACTGCGGGGTGCGTGGTTAGTTGTGAGGAGTAGCTGTAAAACCTTTTGGATACTCGGTGGATTGACGATCGAAAAAGGTACTGTTACTATTTCAAGTTGGTTAATTACGAGATTAATGTTGTCTAATTAATGTACGAAAGCATGATGAGCCTGATATGCTCGTAATGGACTATGTCTATTTTGAGAAAAAGGAAAATGTTAAAATTGAGTTAAAATGAGTTTAAACCGACAAGGATGTCATGCTGGCAGCCATGTAGGCCACCATTATGGTAGCCGACAAGGTTACAGACACAGGGGTATTAAATCCAGAAAAATTACTATTCATAGGAGAGAGAAAAATTGGTATTATTGATAAAAAACTTTGGATTTTGTATAATTTTAAAAGTCGCCCTATTAATAATTCTGCTTAATTAATTAATTAATTAATTTATGCAGAAGTGTTTGACAAGTTGAAGGATGGCAAAGATGGATTCAAGTTGCCTACGGAAGCGATTGCAGCTTTCGAGTTGTTCGAAGCCACTCATCTAAGAATCCACGAAGAAGATGTGCTGGATCGTGCCTTTGTTTTCACAAGAAATTACCTTCAATCCATCCATGCAACTTTGAGTAATCCATTGGCGGAACAAGTTCATCACGCTCTATATGAGTGCTCTAACCGGAGAGGATTGACACGAGTCGAAGCGAACGAGCAATATTACGCAGGTTGTCATCATCAAGCCTTGCTCAAACTTGCTAAGCTGGATTTCAACCTGTTACAATCCATGCACAAAAGGGAGTTGAGTGACCTCCTCGGGTACGTACTCAATCGATCGTTTTAATTCGTTTCATAGTCTGTCTGTCATATATGAAATAATTAGAGGAATGCATCATGCATGCCAACAAAGCTACCTTTTCCAAGAGATCGATTTGTGGAGCTCTACTTTTGGATTGTCGGAATTTATTTTGAGCCTCAATACGCAGTTGCAAGGAAGTTTTTACTCAAAGTGCAGTCCTTAATATCACTTATTGATGATAGCTTTGACGCATATGCTACTCTTGAGGAAGCACAACATTTCACACAGGCAATCCAAATGTACTTTTCTTTAATTTCATGATTTCTTTTTTAATTTACTTACTTGGCTGGGAAATATCAAAATTGTTCCATTATGTTTGGCGTAATCCAAATTCAATTCCCAAGTTTGCTAAATTCGCAATTTTGATTTTTATCTAGTGTCCGATTTTGGTCCCTTTTGTTCAAATTTAATCTTTTTATCTAATTCAAACGCATAATTTCGGATCAAAATTGGACAAATTCTAACATAAAATACGACTATTCTGATATAAAGGACTAAATTTGGAGAAAAACTGACTAAATTTCATAAAAGGACTAAATTTGAACAAAAATGACTAAAATCGAACACTAAAGAATCAAATTGCCAATTTAAAAAACTTAGGAGACTGAATTTAAATTATATCAAACATAAAAGATTAATTTTGATATTTTCCTTAGTAATATACTCCCTCCGTCCCATTTCAATCTTTACATATTTCCAATTTAGACGTCTCATTTCAATCTTTATATTTCTCTTTTTGGTAAATGAGACCCACACAAATTAACTTTTTCTCTCTCCATAACCCCACACTTTATACTAATATAAATATCCACTTTACATTAAAATATTATTTCTCTCACCCACTACATATTAAAATACTATATTCCTTAATCTACGTGCAAAAAACAAACGTAAAGTTTGAAACGGGACGAAGGGAGTATATACTTTTAATTTGTGAAAAATTAATGTACAGGTGGAGTATTTCATGTATAGATCAACTCCCTGATTATATGAAGATAATTTACAAGGCAATATTGGAAGTTTTTGAAGAAATTGAGAAGGAAATGATTGAACAAGGAACATTATATCGTCTCACCTATGGAATAGACGCAGTATGTATGTGTAATGTATAACTAATTAATTAATTAATTATAATTAGTTGTATATATATAATATAAATACCCAATTGTAGATTAAAGTTATCGCCGGATCTATGTTGGATGAGATCAAGTGGAGGGAAAGAAAGTACAAGCCCACAATGCAGGAGTACATGAAGATAGCAATGGAGACGTGGGTATTTAACCCTAATAATAACATCATTTCTTGGAATGGGTGCAAATGTTGCCACCAGGGAAGCCTTTAATTGGGTGTTGTCCAAACCCGATGTTGTCAGAGCTACTTTAGTTAACTGCAGGCTTTCTGATGATATCGTTGGACATGAGGTAATTAATTAAAACTACATCTATTCGATCGTGTATAATTTCTCGTGTATCGTTTCTTGTATCATGCAGTTTGAAAAAGAAAGAGAGCATATAGCTTCCGCAGTGGATTTGTACAAGGAAGAGTACAGAGTTTCAAAGCAGGAGGTAATATCTGAATTCCAAAGTCGAATCGAATCGGGTTGAAAGGACATTAACGAGGCCTTCCTCAAGCCCACTAAAATTTCAACCCCTTTACTTTATCGTATTCTCAATTTCAACCGGATAATTGAAATTATGTACACAAAAGGGGATTGGTACACACATGTGGGTCCTGAAATGCAAAATCTCATCAAAATGCTCTTCATCCATCCTATATAGTAGGATTGCGGATGTTCTGTTACACTTGATGTTACGTCTCTTATTACAAACGTTAGATGTTTGACACGAACGCAGGGGAGGAAAATCTCAATCTTTTCTCTTAGTTGATACTTTTCTTTTAGGATATATGTTAATTATATCATACGTGTCAATCATTCAACACTGCGCAATAGGAGATATAACATCAAAATGTAGCAGAAGAACCGATTATAGTACTGCTAAATAAAACGTGTCGCCATCGACCTAAATAAATCCATGCCACAACATTGATCAACTTAAGATGACATATATGTGATGCATGCATGTCGGATGTATTAATTATTATGTGATCATCTGTGCGGGTGATCATATCAGTTTGTAATAAAACATACGTACGTGTAACCTTTGTTGTTGATATGTGATCTATTTTCCTATTTCATGTACTAAAAATGTACGTCATGTGTTAGTAAATAGCAATAATAGAGCTGCAAGGTTAGGTCCTGGGGCACTGGCGGTGGCGGATCCATAATTTTTTTTGGGAGTACGATTTATAATTATAAAAATATTATTTAATATTTAAAATCGTATAATAAATAAATTAATATTAAAAAATTATAATTAATATTGACATCGTAGAATTCTTATTTATAAAAAGCAATTCAAAATATTATAATTATAATTTATAAATAAATTGAGTGTAAAATTTGTGTTGCAATTAATAATTTAAAATTACGAATTAATAAAAAATGTGAATAATTTTATGAGATATTAATATATTGTGTGTAATCTTTATATTATATATATATAGGCTAATTATAGTATGCACCCGGGTGCACCCTAAGATAGGGTGCATCCATATACAAATATAAACAAAAACATATACAATTATGAGCAAAAATGTATACAATTTAATTGTTAGTTTTTTTAATGAAAAATTAAGTATAAAAAAATATACAATTATTAAAAAACATATATACACTATTGAATAAAAAGTTATACACATATAGATGTTAGTTTTTTTAATGAAAAACTTAGTGTGAAAAAAATATACAATTATTGCAAAACACGTATACAAAATATAATAAAAAATCATACACATATTGGTGCACCCTTGCACCCGGGTGCACCAATATACACTCATATATGTGTATATATATATATATGGGTGAAGTAATGAAGAAATTAAATGAGGGAAAAAAGTGTAGTATATAATTAGGAGAAACATGATTCTATATAAAATAAAATAATTAAAAAAGAATAAAGAAATAATATAAAAATGGAATTGCAGAAGGACAAAAAATCTCCAAGTGGATTCAAACTCGCGACGTTCTGTTTCAAGAATCGAAACTCCACCACTAAGCTACATGATAAACATGAGATTATGTGTGATATATATAAGTATTATTTTTCAATTTAGGATACACTGTACCCCATGAACCCAGCTGGGTCCGAAGCTGGTGAGATTAGAGGGAAAAGTGAGACTGAGAGCGGTGGTGGAGATTTGTAGAAGTATGGTGGTGATTTGTCTCCTCTTCTGCAACCCTTTAAGAAGATGATGGTAGGGGCTTTAGCAGCGTTATATTCACCATTAGAAGAAATTAAGCAACGTTATTCGTTAATAGGAAAGAGGGCAGGTCCCACGGGAGAGTTTTCAAGCTACGTGATGAATGGCTCTTCACACTCCTCCTCTGCTTCTCACTGAATTGGTAAGTATTCTTTTCGTCTTTATTACACTACACAATTTATAAAAAAAGGCTATTGAAAATACGAAGGGGGACAAAGAGAAAAGGTGGGGAAAAAATAAAATAAAAAGTCAAACAAGTGGCTTGTACTTGTTCACATTTTTTCGTGTCACCAAGTGTAGAAAATCAGTTGCAGATAAGCGTGTGACCAAGTCTATTATCGAACCCAAAGGATAATTCTAGACTTACTATTTAAATTTATTTCTGATTATTTTAATATGATAAATTTGGGTATTTAAGTGAATTAATTAAACATAAGATGCAGAAAATAAGTACTAAAAATAATAAAAGATCAAATAAAATAAATATGGATATGTTCAAGAGAGAATATAGATAGCTCTAGGCAATCCATATTAAATGGTTCAACCTAAATCACTAGACAATTGGTTAGAATTCCTGCAGTTCTTATGTAAGCAATCACTTAATTATGTTAAATTTCTTTGGTGAAGTAAACTTAACACATAAATCTGGTTCAAACCCTCAGATACAGAAGAATAATTCCTACTCCATTTCTAGGTACTTCATGCTAAATTCCTAATAGGGTAGAGCACTAGACTTCCCTTTATAGGTACTTAGAATTTAATCCCCAATTCCAACCTAACAATCTAAGAAACCAAATCTTCTAGAATGGTAAATAGTAAATATATTAAGTTCCAATATTAATTATTCTAATGAATAAAGGTTATATGGTTAGATCCCCCTTACCCATAACAGATAAACAAATATAATTCCTTTTATGACACAAGCAATAATCATAAACATGCATAAGACAAGGATATACTCATGAATAAGGACAGATCATATAAGACAAAAATATAAGTCTCAAATCAAAGCATTAATAAATGAATAAGTATACTGCAGAAATCCAACATATTCTAGGTCATCAAGTCAAATCCAATTAATCCTTCAAAACTTAGAACTATCAAAAAAGTACTAGTCCATGGTGTTACAAACAACACTCGTGGTTAAGTATGAAGCAAACTCATAGGTCTATTATTCAAAATAAAGAAAGAATGAATAAGAAGATGTGGCGTGATTCTCTGTTCTCTCTTCCGTGATTCTGAACCTTCTTGTTCTCATTCTCAAGTAACAAACACCGTGATTGAGTATGAGGATGATAGGTGAAAGGCGGGTGAAGGGTAGAGATGGATGACGGAAGGTGCTGGCTTAAGATTGTGTAGCCCAAAGGGTTTGGTAGAGAGTTATGGAGA
Organism: Pogostemon cablin; assembly: GCA_023678885.1. Lineage (NCBI taxonomy): Eukaryota > Viridiplantae > Streptophyta > Magnoliopsida > Lamiales > Lamiaceae > Pogostemon > Pogostemon cablin. Next base: position 14,829,863 of record CM042978.1, on the reverse strand, counting down.
GTTATGGTTTTGGGACTTCCCAAGGGCTCCTTTTATAGTTGAGGGCTGATAAAATTCAGATTTCACCTCAAAATAGGGCTTTTTCAAATCAAAAACACGAACGGGCCGAAAATTGGGCCGCTGGGTCGTGCCACTCGTCTGCAGATTGCGCGATCTCTCGATTTTGCTCATAACTTCTTCATACAGACTCCTATTGGGGTGATTTTTACGCTCACACGATCCTCTCTTCCTCAATTTTATATAAAGAACTTTAGAAAAATATAATAATTGAAGGGCACGAGTTATACAAAAGTGGCACGAGTCGTGTAGGATCGGCACAGTTTGCGCTACTTCACCCTTTTGATCATAACTCCCTCATCTGACATCCAATTGAGGTTTTTCTTGAGCTAAAATGATCATCTCTTCAGTGGATTTCCAACCATATATCACGTGATCAGTTTGAAATTAAATACAAATACAAAAAATTATGCAATTTGAACATGCGTTTTCAGCATTCTTTCACGATTTCACTCTTCGTTCCAACTTTATACTTTTAATCCGTTTTCCACCTAAAAATACAAAATAACACCTCAAATGCCCCAATATATTAAATATATAAAAACTAACCATATAGTGCTAAAATACGAATATAAATTCCACAAAATGGTGATAAATCGGACCCTAAAACATACAGATTTTCACACTAAACACTTAGATCTAATGCACACACTTTACCACTTTGATGATCTAACGCTTTTAGGTAAATAACCAAACATATTTCTAAATCGAGCGAGATTAAATGTATAAGTTCTCCATCAATTTCAAACATATCTCAGATGATTTTAAGCGAGATTATGATGGCAGTGCTGATTTCTTAGGTAAAGTCGAGCATGGTGGATCCGACGATGGTAAAGGCGTGATCTTTTTTTATCGATTGGCTCGCTGGGGAGGAAAAGAGCTATATTTGCAGATTCAAAAAGAGAGAGATAGACTAAGGTAGTGGATTCATCAGTATTTGGTGAAGCAGCGTCGTGTGAGAGGGTGAATAAGAAAAGAGAGCGATAACGGCGGCGGTGGAGGTACAGAATTTCGCCATGGTGTTGGTAGTTTGGTGAGAGTGGAGAATATTTGATATAGACGGGATACAGGCAGATAGGGGGTGTCTCTTCTAGTTGGTGAGATCTTCGCAATCGCATATGATTCCAACTATGATATCACGCTCCCGGAGGCTGTCTTGACATTGTGGTTCTTGATACCCTCTTTTTCAAACTTATAAAGTGTCCACACTCAAATCTGATAGAATTGGTAAGTAGTGATAATGTTTGAGTTCTCTTCTCCATCTATTTTCATTATCTGCTTACATATATGTATTTTGAATATTTTTACTACAATCAATTTTCTTCTCCGTCGATTCTTCATCCACATAGTTGGTTTCTTGTATGATTATTACTCCATTTAGATGCCCTGATTTTTTAGTTTTATTTTGGTGGTTGCTTAGTCATGTATTTGTTTATCGTAACACTATATGTTTTACGCATGATCGATTTCATTTTCATCTTGATTTATATGTCTTTTTTTGTTAATTTTCATATATTTTTATCCGTTTTGTATATCTTCTGGTGGTATTTTATGATGATATGGAGATTATTATTTTGAATTGATAAATGTATGAAAATGAGATTAAATATATGAAAAATAGGTGAAAACAGAGTAAATTGGAGTCGGGAGCAGAAAATGAAAAGGAGTGGCATGAATCGACTGAGCTGAGTCAAGCTGACCACTCGAGTTGAGTTGGTGTAGCTGGTTCAAATCGAGTTACTGCAGTTTCGGCTACCGGACGTCGACTATACATACCTGCAACACCTACTCGGCCTCTCCGGCTACTCGAGTTCAGAGCTCGAGTCGAGCTCCGTCAGCTGCTGAAATCTCTAAGAAAAGTGTTCCAGCTAAAGTCGAGTTGTGCCAGTTCGAGTCAAGTTCAGCCGGAAAGTGAAATTTCGATCAACGAGTGTTCTAGAAGCTTCCAGGTGTATAAATACATATTTTGAGCTCAAAATACAGGAGGAATCATTCTGGACAGTTTCCATAAACACTGTACACCTTATTTCACACACATTCATCTCCATCTCATCCATCATTCGCTTTATCAATCCTATCCACTTGATCTCCTCAAATTCATTCACCATTCCATCAATCCACCAATCTAAGAAGGGAAGAATATCAATGAGTGAAGATTGGAGAATGTTGAAGGAAGAGATAGCCAAGTTTGAATGGGAGGCTTCTCTTACTTAGATTTGTGAATTTTTTCATTATTTGACTCAATTAGAGCATGCCATGGATTGTATAACATTTGTAATGATTTGTAGTGGCTAGTCCTCATGTGAGGCTAGCCATATGATTGATTAGAGATTTCGTAGATTGTATAAGGTGACTATATTAGTATGTGGGGAGTTTGGTCATAGTCTTCATGTACTTAGAATCTCATGATAAGACATTAGTGATAATACTTGTGAAGTGTTTGAATTAATAAGGGGACCAAGCCAAGACTCATTTGACCTTCGAAGGGAACATAGGAGAATGTCCTACCTGCCTCATGAGAAAATTCTTTGTAATAATATCTCTTGTAGGTATATTAATATCCGTAGTACCTATAGGAATAGCGAGGATTGGAGACACTCTTCGTGAATGCCCTTAATATCATAACATGATGATCATCAATGCATGTGTGTGTGTGAGTGAGTCTATATGCCTTTTCCATGATTTTGATTTCCTTACATACTTCTTAAATTGCTCACCTTCATCCATCTTCCATGTCCATTGTATCTTTCTATTTTTAATTGCTTTCTTAATTAGTTTGTAATGTATTTCAACCCATCATCTTATTGATTAGTCCTTCTAGAGTAAAACATCTTTCGAATACGTTAACATACACTTTCTCCTTTGGGTTCGATATTTTAAATTTTGCACCTGATCACCACGTTCTAAACAACGATAGAGTACGTCTGCTCTAATTAATTTGTACCAAAATTGAAACCAAGTTCAACGCATTCTCTCATTTTTCTCTATACAAGGTCATTTGATATGCAGTGGATATGGATGTATAAATCAATATGTCTGATAAATGATTTGAATAACTACCATCCTGTATTTTGAAGTTGTCTTCGCCTTCTTCAACAAGTTGCAATTATGCTGATTAGAGTATATTTATTGAGAAATGGGCAATTAGCAGGTGGGTAGGTGGTGATATACTGGTAAGGAATTATTTAACTTTAATGATAAAGTTAATCCTTTTTAATTAATAATTGAATGTACAAATTTCCCTCGAAAAATTAGTTTGAAAAGTCAATCAATGTGAACAGTTAAATATATTTCAAACAGTAAGTGTGAATACTGAGTCGGGACGGATGGAGTGTATTAATTATCCATTTAAACCCAAAACGTACATACCCTTTAGGTTTTATGTAATCTCATTCAAATTAAATGAGTCATGGTTTTATATAATTTCAGTCAAATGTAGGGTATTTCTTAGCTGAATTATGGTTACGTGTGACCCAGGTCAAAGCAGGTTATAGGTCGCTCAATCAACACACGTGATATGTTGAATTTTGTTTTATTGAATTTGAAAAAATATAAAAATCTTAATATTGATTTTTGTGAATTCTATTCCACCGTGTAAGCACTAACCCTATGATGAAATGGAGTCCCTATTTGGTTACTACAATTGGGGAGAAGACTATTGTATTTATCACGTAAATTATGCAAAAAGGTGGAGTCGCCCACCCTAGGCATCCCTACACGCTGGCTCGACAGTATGTGAAGGAGGTTAATCATGATAACTCAACCGACCAACAAGGGTTAAACTTCTTAACCCACTATACAAGGAACTCATGGACAAAATAAAAAACCCCTAATTAAAAAAATAATGATAATAAATAAATAAAATAATTTATAATTTTCTTATATAATTATCTATAAAAAAATTCTAAAATTTTCATTTTTAGAAAGTTTGATATTATTTTATGTGTTAGAACATTTCTCTACCAATATAACTCTAGATTTATTATTAATATTATCTTAGTCTCTAGGATTATTTGTATATTCACGGCTCGTTTGATAGATAACGTAAGATAAGGGAGTATATATTAGAATTGAGATTTAAATAAAGATAAGTATTTGTTTTATGAAAAATTGATATTGTTTGATAGGTTGTATTAAAATTGATATAATAAAAAATTGAGTTGTTTGATAGGAAACAAAAAAATTAAGATAAATGTAAATTAAGTAAGAAATTACTTCTACACTCTTTCAATTCAATTTTTTTATTCCTTATTATTTAAAACAATTAATTTATAATAACATACGACCACACTGTCTCACATTACCTATTCCTTCTTTCTCTCTCCCATCTTCTCTCACATCACCTCTTCCTTTTCCTTTCTTCCTCCCGCGGACATTATCAACCTTTTTTCTTTCCATTTCTTTTCCATGCTATCTCTCCAGGGCCGGCCCTGAGGGTTGTCCCTATGGGCTCTCACCATGGGCTCCCAAATTTAAGGGGCTAAGGGGACCAAAATTTTTATTACATATATATATATATATATATACTATTTGTTTTGTAAATCCAGTCACTTTAATAAATTGGTTTGACTTTAAGTTTATCTAAAATTAATGGCCCATAAATAACGTTAAAAACAACTAAAAATATTCTTATCTTGATAGGATCAATAATTTATATTTTCAACAATCCACAATAAATCACGTACATTTTCCAAAATTTTAGTCTTTTCCAATTCTTTCTCTATGAGCTTACTACCCAACAATCTAAGATTAAGAGGTAAAATTTTAATATATTACCATGTTTTCTTGGATTTTTCTTCTTTTTATTATTTTATAGATTGTATTTTGGAAGATTTGAATTGTATATAATTTATTTATATTATTTTATAGGTTGTATTATGGAAGATTTGAATTGTAAAAAAATTATTTGAATCTACAAATTAAGAATTTTCATATTTAACAAAGATAGAATTATTTTATATGTTGTATTTTGGAAATTTTGAATTGTATATAATTTATTTGAATCTACACATTAACAAAAATTTTATTTTATATTTGGCCAAGATAGAATGGGATATAAATTTTTTTAAAAAAAATAAATCGTGAAGCTATAAAAAGAAACGGTAAAGGTACTTGTCAGAGAGGAGAATATATATGATCCAATGTTTGGGATAACATTGATAATAACTAGAAGAATATCGATGGAGAAAGTTCTATAACATAAAATAATAGCAAATTTCCTAAAAATGGACTTTCTAGATATTTTTGGGTACAAATATGGTGTATTATTTTTGTTGTAAGTTGTTTAAATTGGCAGATTTTTTTTAGCAAAAGAAATTCTTGTTGATGAAAACATGCCGTTTTGGGGGCCCATTTTATGATTTCGCCAAGGGTCCCCATAATCTCAGGGACAGCCCTGTCTCTCTCCTCTGTGAGTACGCCCACCCACACCATCACCCAAATTCATAGATCAAAAATACACATCATCTACAATAATCAATTTCTTTTCTATTCTCCTCTAATTCTAATTTAAAAAAAAACTATGAAATTTAGAGGTCCAACCGGAAAATCTCTAAAAATCTTTGAAAGACGTCAAGCACTTTCGGATAATGGATGTCTACGCCGAGGTCTGCATCGCTAGATATACCCAATTGAAGAAATGGACCTTCACCGATAAACCTTATCTCACTAATTAAACCAGGTATGTCTCTCCTCGATGAACTCAGGGCTGAATCCACCTTCAACAACGACAAGAAAATTAGATCCGTCACCATCTCCATGGACGACTTCTATAATGTGGAATTGAAAGAGGAAGATTGGAGAAGATAGGGACATATATGTAATTTTGTATCTTTATATGGATTTACTGTTCCTTGCGTAATGTTAATACCACGCCTCAACCCCGATTTTGTTAAGGAGAAAAAAATAAATTGTAACGGGCCATAAGCGTATTATCGGGCACCCATAAAAAATAATACTTCCTACCAAACACTGTAAAAGGCCATACAATATGTCTCATTAGCCCCTAAAATGGGATACCAAACGAGGCATCAATGTATAATCATTATTCTCTAAATATTTTCATGTTTCTCACACTACAAGAAATTTTCAGATTACTGATGAAAATAATCTGTTGGTAAATACCGACAGATTACCGATGTTTTATTGATTTCCATATGATTATTTTTAAAACAAGAATTTTCGACGAATTTTGTGATGGATTACCGACGGATTTATTTCCGTCAGTAATTTCATCGTTATTTTGGAGGGATTATATCCCGAAAGATTAACGACGATAATTTTTCGTCGGTAAATATATAAAATTTTATTTAAAAAATTAATTTTTGTTTTTAATTTGCCGACGGATTTATTCCGTCGGTAAATATATCAATTTGAAAAAATAATTTATGTTTAATTTACCGATGGAATAAATTCGTCGGTAAATATATCAAAATTTATTTTTAGAAAAATAAATTTAAAATAATGTACTGACGGAATTAATCCGTCTGTAATATATCAAATTTTATTGTTTAAAAAATTAATTTTGAGTTTTAATTTACTGACGGATTACATCCTTCGGTAAAGATATCAAAATTTTTTTAAAAAAATTAATTTGTGTATTTAGTTACCATCGGAATTTTCCGTTGGTAAATATATAAAATTTTACTTAAAATTCCTAATACAAAAAAGCATATTTTCAATTAAAAATTGAATAGTTATTTGTTTTTATAACCCAAAATTTTCATATCAGTTAGAATGTAGACTAAAGAGTTAAGAATACAAATGAAAAAATAAAAATTGTAAATTAAAATCGAATTGGTGAAGCCCTGGGTACATCGCTGTTGAAATCGAAAAACTCCCACCGATGAATCGAAGAACTTACCACCACTTCTCGCCGCCGCCTTACTCTCGATAGCCGCTCGCGACATCACCCGTTCCTGGTCGTGAGCTCTTTACGTATCGGATTCTCTCTCCCCGCTCGATTCCCATAGTCAAGGTAAGCACTTCTCTCCCTCTTCTCCCCTTCCTCCTCTCTCTACCTCTCGTTCTGATTCTAGTTTTTGGAAATTAGCTTTAGTTATTCCATTGTCATCACTTTCATAGTCGTCGTAGTTGCCACCTGTCTCCGACGTCACCACCTGTCGCCGACAAAGAACCCGAAGCCATCTCCTTCTTATCGACAAGGTAATAGATCTTAGGTTTTTTTCCTTTATTTGTTGAATCAGGTTTTTTATTTTTTGGCTATATGAGTTTTTTGAATTCAATTGGTGACTTATGTTTGTTTTGTATTTTTGCTGACTTCGAACGAAGATTTAATTTACTTTCTAATTCGTTTTTCACTTGAATTTTGTTGCTTACCATTTGATTCATCTACTTGTTGTTTAGCAATAATGTGGGTATCCTATATTTGCTCCTTGCAAGTTATGATTGTACTTGTTTCTTTCATTGGTGATGTTCTATTTTGATGTGCTCCATGGAGAAGAAAGAAAAACGTGTAGAAAATAAAGAAGATATAAGTAAGATTCATTTTCAAAAGAAAATTATTAGCAAGTCTAGAATTTTGTGGAAGCAAATTAATTGTTGATTTAAGGTATTGATGTTTATTTCTTTTAAAAGAAGTATGAACTTATTAATAATAGTAAAACTTCTATCACAATAATGAACTTATAATTATCAACAGTTAATTACACATACATGTCAAATTAATGACAAATGAAATGTTTAACCAGAAATTAAAGTATGTACTTTAGGATATGATATAACTTTTAGGGATATTTCTGTAATTGTATATTTATGCTGATTTTTTTAAATGATAATACTTAAATTTACACTAATCTATACTTGGATGCTTAGATTTTTATTATTTTTAAGATAATACTTGTGTTAACTTAGGAAAAAAAATAAAATAAATGTTTCCTCGCTGCATGAAAATCACAATAATTATGAATACATAGACTTGATTGCACTATGAAGTCAAAACCGTTTGTGGATGTACAATCGCATGAGAAATGGGGGATTGACTTAGGAATTTTTGAAAGGGCTTGATGAATTCATTGAATTTGCAACTAGTCAATATGAGTGGAAGGATGGTGAAAAAATTAAGTGTCCATGTGTTAAAAGAAAATATCAAAACAAAGGTTTTTACCTGTTGACAAAGTATAAGGACATCTAGTGAGAAATGGATTCATTCCAGATTATTTTGAGTGGGTTTTCCATGGTGAACGATGGTCGAGAGATGATATGGAGACAGATGCTGATGGATCAATTCCTTCATTTCCTCATGAAATTCATGAGGAAGAATATAGTCCATACCACGAAATGGTCATAGATGCGGCTGGACCAGCTTTTAATGTTGAAAACTTTGATGAAGAGACTAATAATCTAGAAGCTCAAAAATTCTTTGACATGCTTGAAGCAGCAAACCAGGACTTGTGGCCTAGGTGTAGTCATTCACAATTATCATTCATTTCTCGACTTATGAGCATGAAATCAAAGAATCACTTGTCCAAGAAGTTATTTAATGAGGATATCGGATTAGTAAAAGAGTTAGCACCCAAAGAAAACTCTGTTCCAGCTGACGACTTCTACAAGTGCATGAAATTGCTACGGGAATGGGCTTACCAGTGCAAAAGATTGATTGTTGACCTGAGAATTGCATGATTTATTGGCAAGCAGATGAGGAGTTGACTTTTTGCAAGTTCCGTAATGAACCTCGATATGATAAGAAAAATGTAGCCTGCAAGATTATGTATTACTTTCCTTTGGCTCCGCCTTTATAAAGATTGTATGCATCTAAAGCTACGGCTAATGAGATGAGGTGACATCCTAATCATGACAAGGATCAGGGCATGGAACATCCTTCCGACTCAGATGCATGGAAATAATTGAACGACAGGTTTCCTGAATTTGAAGTTGAAAGTAGGAATGTAAGATTGGGTCTTTGCACTGATAGATTTCAGCCATTTGGTCAATATGGGCAGTAATACTCATCTTGGCCAGTTATACTTACGCCTTACAATCTGCCTCCATCCATGTGTATGAAGGAACAACACATGTTTCTTACTATGTTGGTTCCCGGGCCACAGAATCCAAAGGAGAAATTGGATGTTTTTCTTCAACCCTTTATACATGAGTTGATACAATTATGGGAAGTTGGAGTAGAAACTTATGATGTCTCCAAGAAAAATAATTTCATGATGAGAGCCGCAATTTTATGGAATATAAGTGATTTTCCAGCTTATTCAATGTTGTGTGGATGGAGTACTGCAGAAAGATTAGCATGTCCTTATTGCATGCACAGTTCAGAAGTCTTTATCCTTAGGTATAGTGGGAAGCAATCATGGTTTGACAATCATAGAAATTTTTTAGTGAATGATCACACATAGCGGAGAAATAAAAATTGGTTCATCAAGAATAGAATTGTTTTTACCGAGTCTCCTCTAATTAGACAGGATAAGAGATCTTGGCAGAGATAAATATTTGGGATTTAAAAAGGTAATTGAACTAGGTGCTTATGAAGTCAATGAATTGCTTAAAATTTTGGGTTGGAGAAGAAAGTGTATATTCTGAGATTTGCCATATTAGGGTGATTTATTGAGTCGACATAACTTGGACGTAATGCACATCGAAAAAAATATGTTCGACAATAACTTCAATACTTTGGTGAATGATCAAGGAAAGACAAAAGATACTCGTAAATCAAGAGATGAGTTAAATGATTATTGTCAATGTCCTGAGTTAAAGAAGAATGAAGAGACATGAAAATTTTCAAAGACGTGTTATGCTCTTAACAAAAAACAAAAGGAAGTTTTGTTTCAGTGGATCAAAGAGCTGAGATTTCCTGATGGTTATTTCTCAAATATGAGTAGATGTATGGACAAGAAAAAATTGAGAATGTTTGGTATGAAAAGTCATGATTGCCGCATATTCATGCAATGATTTCTCCCAATGGCATTTTAGGATTTACTCCCACAGCATGTTTGGAAAGCTATCACTGAATTAAGTGTTAGACGTTATTTTCCGCACTCCAACTTAAATCCCCAAGTATAAGGATATCGGTTGTAGTTGCAAGTACTCCAATTATATGTCGTTCCCACTGAGACAACTAATTATCTATTTAATTAATATTACTATTCAACTAAAATTATTGTAACCAATTTTTCAGGATTTGAATATAATTATAATCTAAAGGATTTAAATAACAAATAAACAACTTAATAAATAAAAGCAAGAAGAATTATTCGAGATTGAATTAAGAGAGAAGTAACAGCTATAAGGTATCAGAGGTTTAGTGCAATTGATTTGGTTTCCTAGAGTCCTATTGTTCATTCATGTTATTTTAATGGAAATACATCACAAAGCCCTATTAACCCACCAAATATGATTCGATTTCAAGTTAATAGGATTACTAAATTAATAACAAAAGTTCTGTGAATCATTTTGAACCTCCTTCCTAGATACTAATAAGGCAAACTTAAATAACCTCCGGATGGCCAGTTTGACTAACATATATTCTCTGAAAGTACTACTCAATCCTATTCAATTCCTACTTGAATTCTTAATTGCATTGTTCCACTAAGAATATCAAGAATCTTATTCATCAGCCCTGAGGATTATTGTATTCACGGGCAAACTACTATAATCCTTAGCAAACAGAAAATATTAAGTACGTATGCACACAAGCTAACATAACATACCACGCATCATGGGCAATATCAATAACATGTTATGAAGACGTTATAAACATATAATATAATCTGAAATAAATCGAATAAACAAGAATCTTAATAGCACAAAATCACAATACTTTGTCTAGGTTTCCAAATCAATTACCCTAATCTTCAATCCTTAGAACTGTAAAAGGTTATCAGCCCATGAGGTTACAAACAACCCTCATGGCTGTCAAGTTCATAGTCAAATCAACAAAGAAGAAATTAAGAAAAGAAACAAAACCCACCCGATTGAATTGCTCTCTCAACCGCACTTGATCCCTCTTCCGGACCGATGGAATGGATGGATGGAAGATTTCTGATGTGAGTGGATGTGGGTGGATGATCTGTGAATTTAATTCACGATCTGTTTCTGTGGTGAATGATCGGTCTCCCCTTTCCAGGTGTTCTGATCACTACTTATACCATGGGCCACGAAACTGACTCCTTTGGGCTCTTTTTCACATTGTCACGCACAGGGGATTAAAATCCCGATTTTTTGCCCAAACTAATGCAACTCGAGTTGGGAAGCCCAACTCGAGTTGTGACACGACTGGTGTTGCTTGAAATGCAACTCGAGTAAACCCAACACGAGTCGTGTTGTTAACTCGTGTATTCGCCTATCAAGTCAAGTTGCAATGCTCTGAAACTGATTTGGCCATGGACCCCAACACGAGTCGAGCTGGCAAGTCGAGCTAATGCCTGTCAAGTCGTGTTGGCTCACTTGACAAAATCCGATGCTACCCTGCCTCACACGACATGCAACTCGACTTGCCTCAGACACAACATGACTCGAGCTATAAGTCGAGTTGGTCAGGACAAGTCGAGATGACTCACTGATCAATTCTGACCCTCTACGGCACCTTACACGACTCGAGTTGCTAGGTTGAGTTGACCTTTGCAACTACAGTAAGGTCATTTTTAGCACTTTTCTTACCCGTCTTCGGTTTTACTTCATTTTAACCTGTTTTAACCTTCAAAACTCAATAAAACACCTTAGTAGCACTATAATCATGCAAAATACATAAACTACGCAATCCCACACGAATATAGAGCCTTATTTTAGTAAAAACAGTGCATTGTGAGACCGAAAATACGTAAATTTTCACTCTCATCAACCCCCCAAACTGCCATGTTGTTCGTCCCCGAACAACGAATTCAAAATAAGAGAGAGATGAGAGTTGAAATTACATAGCAAATAAGGGATCACATAAATCCAAACCAAGATAATATACTCAAATGTCAAAATCCTATCAATTGAAACACGCACATCAAACCCGTCAATTCCCATTTCAGAATGTTCATCATCCACTCTCACGGATAGTATTTTCACTCATCGCTCAAGTGTGAGATGTACACTTTCTTGGATAAAATATATACACTCAAATCAATTCACATGTACGCATAACCTTAAGCTTGACAATTATCTAGACTCTCCACTAACTCGAAAGACTCAATGATGGGATCACAAAGCACTTGCTTAGGGTTGTAACGTTGACTCTTTGGACAAAGGTAGGTACATATAGGATAAGTGACTTAATCACTAGTAGAGAATCAACAGTAGAGATACATTTCAACACATATGCTTTTCACATCAATCTCCTTTTTTTTTCTCTTTCAATTTTTTTTCAACATTTCAATCCTCCCTTTACTTTCAAGCATCAACATCTTCTTTTCATTTCTTTTTCTTCTTTTCAAATAGGGTACCAGTTTCAGGCACTACCCTATTGGGGTACCAGTTTCAGGCACTACCCACTTTTTAAGTTTTTAACTATCCTTCATCTCCAATCACTATCCGCCCACGTTTATCTTCCCAACTTTCTTTTCACACTACACAAATCTGTCTCCTTTATTTCCCTACTAGGATAGGTATTTAAAGGCCTTTAAAGGGAAAATTAGCTATCTTCATATGCTTCCAACGAATAAGGCTTACAGGCTCTAACGGGAAACTATGGATTAAATTTCAAGGTAGGATAAATATTTGGCTAGTGACTCAATAAAGAACAAAATAGCCTAAGGTCATTCCCATCATCTAATCAATCATCTAGCCTCAAGCAGATTAAAAGTCAAGTTCTAGAATACATGCATGTAAATGATGCTCTCAAGAATAAAACTAGTCATGTGTAATTTTCATGATCTATTAAAGCTCAAATCTCACATGGGTATAATAGAATAATGAGCACTCCTACATAGGTTTATGAACCAATTTTAATACATGCAACAACTTTAATACATGCAACAACTTGATTATCCATTACATAACATCACATAACTATATCCTCAATTTACTCATTCATCACACCACAAATTACAAATTCATCACATCAATCACAGATTTAATTCATTAGTACAGGCTTATCAAATAAGACAAGAGAACCTAACAGATAATCAACTATCCATCTACACAGAACCACATATATCATGAAACGAAAAGAAAAATACAACATCTCGATAAAGCTGCAAATCCTCCTCGCCATCATCTGGACCATCATCATCCTCTGTGCCCTCGCCATCACCGGGACCCATCCGCCACTCATTAAAGTCTCTTCTTAAATCCTCAAAGTCAGCTAAACTGGTGGCGATGTCATTAGTGGTGGTGGCTAACGCACTGAGATGTCGGTCAGAAACAACCTGATTCCTCAAGACTGTGGCCATCTGTCGGCTGATCTCTCTGTTCTCCGCAGCTCTCTGTCTGTTCTTCTCTCTTCTTCGCCTGTTCTCCTCCATCAAATACTCGTTATGCGTACGAGCTCCCTGTGTCTGCTGTCCCCACCAATCATCATGGGAGCCCAAGCCTCAAATCCAGGCGGGGGAGCAGGTGGTGCCATCCCATAAAGAGGAACTCCATCAAAGTTAGGTGGCACATGGTACTGCTGTGCCCCTTCAAACTGGTAATGATACTGAGCATCAGCGAACTCCGCAGCTCCTTGGTAGATTCCACCTAAATCTTCCTCCATCTGCTGAGGCTGCTGCTCATGAACTTTCGGCTCTCCCATGACCATCGAGAACATCCTAGCTAATGCATTCCTCACTATATTCTGCCAAGTATGGTTTGTTATTCCTTCACGAATGGCCATGTGATCAGGTGTGTCCATCAAAATATTCTCCTCGGTTTTAGCTGTGGTAAACTGATAAAGTGACATAGGGAACAAAAATGACAACCCATCCTTCTTGAATACTTACATAATTCCCTTGGGGTCTCTTTTCATTATCCCTCGTCGCACCAAATCTGTCAAGTCGAGGTCTGTCGGGTCACTGATATACTCCATCCCTGAGGTATGAATGTTGTAATGATGGACAATAGGATTAATCAGTCCTCTTATATTAACCTTCTGTGTCGAACATACCTTGAACCTGTGAAACTGGTACAGAAGGTAAGCGGCTAAATTTAACTGAACTGAATTAACCATGGAATAGAACTCCGTTGTCAGCTGAAAATAAGTTCTTCCTTTTTGTTCCATGAACTGACGAATCCCAACCTGATCGAACATACATATGGTCTCCTCAGTAATTTTCAGAGTTGTCATAGTTCCATCATCTTGATAGCGCGTACGGGTGATCTTATCTGATACTTTCTCCCATATCGGAGCTATCTCGACCCAATTATTCATACTCAGCTTGAAGTCCGAAGGTAATCTCTTAAGTCTCCTCAACTTATCCATCCTTGCGTTAGTTGTATCATCTTGTGGCTGACCCAATGAACTGGAGGCACCTTTCTTCTTTTTACTCGGCCCGTCTCCTTTAGCCGATTGCTTCCCTTTTCCTTTTCCTCCATCATTACCATCACCCTTCTTTCCTCTATCTGGAGACCTAACACGAGTTGAGTTGCAACTCGTGTTGGCCTTACGGGGTCGAGCTAGCTGTCTGGACAAATTTGGACATTTTCAACCACCCATGACAACTCGAGATGCAAGTCGAGTTAGGTTTCGCAAGTTGTGTTGGGCTACTGGATGGCTTTTGGCATTTAACTCGACTCATGTGGCTAACTCGAGTTGATGCCTGTCAAGTCTAGCTATACGACACGACTCGTGTTAGGCAAGTCGAGTTGTTGCCTGTCAAGTCGAGTTGCATCTATCTGAAACCTGTTTACCTCGGCCTTCCAACACCAGTCGAGTTACAAGTCGAGTCATGACTTGTCAACTCGTGTTGGCCTATAAAGCACCAAAAATTCATCCCTTGCTCTGTTTTTCCCCTAAACTCACTTAGAAATTATATATCAATCATTAAACTTTCAATTAAGTCTAGAACAAGGAGAGAAAACTCATAAGTATGCATCAAATGACTCAAACTTTCAACCAACAACTCAACATATCCAACCATATCATCAATAATGCTCAAAACATCACTAGTTCAACTCAATCAAGTGCCAATAAAAATCAAACAATCATCCTCAAGAACCACAATAAAACCACACTATCACTAGGATTAACAAGCAACAAACACAAACAAACGACACACACTTAGACAATCAAAAAAATCGATGTCTCAATATCATCAAATAAATCGAAAATACCAAAAAATCGCAAAAAATTAATCATCCAAGCACACAACACAATGAAGCAATTTTACTTTAGTGTAGCAAGACACAAGTATATACGTAATCCCCCCAAACTTAGCTCAAACAAAGTGAGAGCATTAGTTTGCAAAGAAGTATATACTATAGTCGAGCAACACCTAATAAAATTCCCACTTTGACACCGACTCAAAAAAACAAATAAAAACGGGAGGGTTGGCCCCCAATAAGTGCCCATGTTTAACGTCAGAGAGTCATGACAGATACCTCTCTTTTAAGTACTGGATTAGAGCACAGTCCTCTCGCATTCGTACCTTCATGTATGTTTTTCCTCTATCATTGTGAACTCCAACCACCTCACCTTTCTTCGTCATCGATACGGGATCCTCCATGGGTACACATGGATTGAACAAGTTAGAATGCTCAACCCCCATATAAAAAGGAAAATCCAGAGGTAAGTCCGGAGGCTTCAAATATGGATCATCTATGTCGTCTGTAACCAAAAGATTTTCAAACATAACATCAGAGTTAGTAATATGAAAAGTAAGAGACCCACTTGTTTTGTCGATGAGCCCAATATCAGCTGCCCCATCAACGTTATTTGCACCTTTAACTTTAGCTGCAACACCTGTTCTTCCGAACCATCAACCTCAGCTTCACCTCCCATACCATCTGCACCATCAACCTCAACTCCACCTACTGTACTATCTGCACCAGCACCATCAACATCATCTGCTGTAGAGAATTCTCAAACTACGACTAAAAAGCTAAAAGTACACATCTCAGACGGATAATAATTATTTCCTTATATTCTTATAGTGTGTATAATTATAAATTATGTTGTGTGACAATGATTTGCTTAATTTGTAGTTTACAACCTGGTAATAAACTATCCAAGAAGCTTAAAGAGAAAGTTTGGAGTTCTATTTTGATATAATCTTAATCTTTTATTTAATTTATGTTGAAAAGATATGTGTGAAGAGAAGACATCGATGCACTAGTTTCGAATGCATGGAACATTAGTGTGCTCGTTGTTATAGTGACATTTTCCACGACTGGAATAAAATATAGGAAGGTAAAAAGGAGAAAATAGAATATATGAGTGATAAGACTTGGGCTAGCTTTATTTCTCATTGGCAAGATCCAAAAGAGATAGCAAGGGCTGAAAAGAATAAGAAACATGGTCAAAGTGAGCCGACAAGAGTGGGTACTAGTGTTTCTTGCCATAAAGGAGGTTCAATAGGAGCTTGTGAATTTGCTGAAAAGTTTGTGAGTTTCCATCTCTTATTCACTTATCTTTTATGAATATCTATTGTGTCAATTAATATTTTTAATGTTTGGGCTAAAATTATTTGCATTAAGTTTACATTTTTTATACATTTTAGTCAATGAAGACATGGAAAAGTTAAGGTTTTATTGTAATTTTTAAGCAAGTTTGACTTAAAAACAATATGTATGTTCGAAAGTATATGACGATGTAGTATGATTGGGTCTTATCTGATTCATGTATTTTCTCTTTGGTTTTTGTTAATGGATCAATTTTTTGTAGATTGTGTTGATTTACAAATATGTTTAATTTGTTTTCTTTGTTAATAAAGCCAAAAAGAATAAAAAAGAAGTCAATGAGTGTGACATTTTTTAAACTTTCACCCTCCGGATGAAAATGGAAAGTACGCCTATGCAGTAGCTGAAAAAGTGGCTGTAAGTATGATATTTTGTGTTTTTAAAGTATTTATGATTTTAAGTAAAATGTTAAATCTATAATATATGATTAATAATTCATTATTAACCATGTAAATTCACTTAAAGTAATTCAACAAAAGAAAGAATAATTGAGTCAAATGCCTGATGCTCATGACATTAATATAGGAGATATCTTCCGTCAAACTGTTGCACCAATAAAAGGTCGCATATTCGGCATTGGGAATTTGGGAGAAAGAAGTTCAAACAGCCAATCCAGTGTTACTCAAGGCGCCGGTTCAAAATCAAAGTTCAATAGACAGTTAGATGAAAAGATCTTAGAGGTACGTACTGAGATGCAAGCAGAAATTCAAGTGCTTCAAGCCTAAGTGCAACAACTTATGGAAATGACGCAAGGTGGAGGTACAATCGCTTCTTCTTATGGTGATGGATCTACATCTGGTGTTGGTCATAATGATGTTGATATTGATGCTGATGCTAATGACGATATTGATGTTGATGACAATGTTGATGATGATGCTGAGTTGGGAGACTTGTGATCATGTTTATCATATTTAGATGTTTTGTGTCATGGATTGAGTAGAATTCGATATTTTGTGTCAAATTTGGATAATCTATTTCAAATTGTGGAGATTTTGGAATTTAAATCTTATATTGGATTGTGTTTTGAAGATTTATTTAATTAGAATTTTATATTATTTAACAGGTATTAATATTAATCTTAAAATATAAATTTCAAATATATACATATATTTGCAACGAAAAATTTCATCGATAACTGAAATACGCAATTTGAAGAACTACTATTATCGACGGAATATTCTGTCAGTAAATTTATGACGGATTATTTTCCTCGATAATTACCGACAAAATCGCCGACGGATTACCGTTGGTAAACTAACTTTCGTATGATTTTGCATTTTGTCATTTGCGACGAAAATTTTTGTCGGTAATTTACAACGGAAATTTTCGTCAGAAAATCCGTCGCTAATTTACAGCATCCGACAAATTTGATTTGCATGATTACCGAAGGAAAATTCTATTTACCGATGTCCATAATCTGTAGGTAATTACCGACAGATTCAAATTTTCATCGGTAATGAATTACCGATCATGATTTTAGCGACGGATCAATTTTCGTCAGTAATCCGTTTATAACCTCATTACCAAGGGATTTTCCAAGTATTATCGATGAAAATTTTCGTCGGTAATCCGACAATTTTTTAGTGTCAATTGCATCATAAATTTCTTAATAGTCTCTTTCTTTATTTTACAAATATTCTCCATTTAAATTATTTTATTCTCAATTACACTAGCAATTTTTTCTTTATCATTTAGTTTCCTTTCTTAAAAAATAAATAAAAAACGTATTTAAGTCATTTTTATCTTCAACTTTTATCTCATAAAAATAATGTAATTAATCATTTTCTCTCTAATCATTTTGCTCATTTTATATGGTACATTTTCATTTAATTATTTTTTTATTATTTATTCGAAGAATCCACTTTTAAAAATATATGAAGAGTATCAAAATAGGCAATATTATTAAAAGTAAAAAGTAAAAAAGAAAGAGAAAGAGATACAAAATTTGAAAGCAGTAAAAAAGATGTATTGAAGAAGCCAAACACACGGCTTTAAAAGGAACCTAACAAGTGGCTCCTTGTAAAAACCTATCCAAATTATATTTTATCTCTCCCTAACCCATGGCTTCTGGTAAGTTCATGGCATCAACCGACTGTATCTCAGATTTGAGTTTTGCTTGAAGGCGCGTATTAGGCTTAAAAGCCGGTTGAAAAAATTTTTTTGTTGCGCCCCTTTTTAGTCTTGGCCTTACTAGTTTGAAGAGTCGAAAACTCCTCAATAGAGGGAAGAACAGAGAGGTCTTGCAGGCTCAAGTTAGGGTCAACATAAGTATAAGCTACGTTACCCAGGGCCATGGCCCGTTCTGCTTGTTTTTGAAGTAGAAAAGCTTTCCTAGCAGTTTCAGCAGCAGAAGAAGAAGAAGCAGCTTGGAGATCCGCCCTGGCAGCCATGTACTGTGGTTCCGGGAGAGCCTCATCCGAACCATCATCATCTAGCATGCCAAAACGATTCAAAAGAAAAATGGAAGGAGATTTCGGAGAGTATTGCGAATAGGGGCCAATAACCTCCACTTGTTCAATCCCAACATCCTCATTTTCAACCTGATGAGCCATGCTAGGAGACAGAGCCTCAATGGGCTGCACAACCTGAATGGTCGTCTTAGCTAAATTCACAGAAGTGGGTCAGAATCCATCATCTGTTTATCTGAATTATTATCAATCTCCTCAACATCAGTACCCAATATATTATACATGTTCAAGACCGGCACGGGAGGAGAAAAAACATAGTGGCAAACCTGAGTTGATGGACCAGCAGAAGATGCTTGATCAACCAAAACCTCAGCTTGCTGCACCGGACCAGATACACCCAAAAGATTAACATACCTGTCAGGCTCCATTGAGGTATCAACAACAGCCTTACCAGCTAAACAAGACTCTGGAGCGCTTGGAGAACGAGCTGAAGGCATGAATATATGAAGAGTATATATTTTAGAATCTAACTTTTTTTCATTTCAAATCGTTTTCTTTTATTTATTCATTTTTTCCCTATATATATTTTTAAGAAAATATTCAAATTAAAAACACATTTAATTAACAAAATTAATAAAAAAAACTAATAAATAAATTTTGTAAGATGTCATGAATCAAAATTATAAAAGAAGGAATAGACATGTTAGAATTAAGAAATGGATATGGAAAAAATGTACAACGATCAAACTTTAATAAAGTACAAAAATTAAGAGAGTAAGAAATGCATGATTAGAATTTGATAAAGGAAGTAAAAAACAAATAAATAAATAAATAAAGAGATTAAAATGGTCGGAATTTATAAAAAATTAAAAAAAATCAAGATTTTTTTCTTGTTACAATTGTATAATATATATGTTAAGATTTGGAGTCTAGGTCGTCGCTCTGCTCGGGGCCGGCCATGCGGAGTAACTTTCTCGGGCATGCGCTCCCTATAGAAGCATAACACACGTATGTCAGGGCAATGCCACCTGAGCATGATCCACATGACATGACTCCCTTCTATAAGCTGCGGAGTATTCTTCTCGGGTGTGCGCTCTATTCTGTAGATGCACAACACATGTACGTCGGGACATGACATGACACCCTTCTCTAAGCATCCACTACAAAAAAATTGTTAAATGACATGAATATCCTCTCTAAGCTACGGAGTATCCTTCTCAGGCATGCGATCTCTATTTTGTAAGCGCAAAACACACCTACATCGGGGCAATCCCACCTGGACAAGATCCACATGACATGACTCCATTCTCTAAGCACCCACTACAAAAAAGTGATAAATAGAGAGTTTTTAATGCTTTGAGATGGTTTTACGACCGTCTACAATTTTTGCGTCTCTAAAGATGGTACAGTCTCAATTTGAAATGGTATTAAAGACGGTTTATTTTGAGATGATATTTACTTCGATTTTAAACTGGACTAGTCCAGTTATTTTAGACGGGGATGGTATTAAAGTCAGTTATATTGAGACGGTTTTGCGACGGTTAATTTGAAATGGTATTGGAGACTGTTTTTTACCGTCTCAATTAGAGACTTTTTTATTCCATCTCTAAAGTCCTCTCTAACCATTAGCTTTGCAAAAATGAACGAATCAAGGTTCAAACAATGTATATTTTAAATTCTAGAAATACTGTAATTTCAACAAAGACTATTTTTAATACTTTGAGACGGTTTTACGACCATCTACAATTAGTGCATCACTAGAGATGCTACCGTCTCAATTTAAGACGAATTATTTTGAGACAGTTTTAAAACGGACTGGTTCAGTTATTTTCAGACGGGCTCAATATTAGAGATTTTTTAGACGGTATTTGCGACGGTTAATTTGAAATGATATTAGAGACGGTGACAGTTGTTTTTGAGATGGGGATGGTATTAGAGAAGTTTTATTTTGAGACGGTATTTGCGACGGTTAATTTGAAATGGTATTGGAGATAGTTTTTTGCCGTCTCAATTAGAGATGGTTTTATTCTATCTCTAAAGCCCTCTCTAACAATTAGATTTGCAGAAAAGAATGAATTAAGGTTCGAACCATATTTATTTTAATTTTTAGGAATATTTTCATTTCAATAGAGACGGTTTTTAATGCTTTGAGACGGTTTTATGACCTCAAAGATTTATGTCTTTAGAGATAGTACCGTCTCAATTTGAGACGGTAGTAGAGACGGTTAATTTTGAGAAGGTAGTTGCGACAGTTTTAAACTGGACTAGTTCAGTTATTTTTTAGACGGGGACGGTATTAGAGATGATTTATTTTAAGATGGTATTTGCCACGATTAACTTGAGACAGCATTGGAGATGGATTTTTTACTGTCTCAATTAGAGATGGATTTCATTCTGTCTCTAAAGCCCTCTCTAATCATTAGCTTTGCTAAAATGAACAAATCAAGATTTGAATCATATTTATTTTAATTTCTAGGAATATTATAATTTGAATAGAGACAATTTTAATGCTTTATGATGGTTTTACGACCTTCTACAATTTGTGCGTCCTTAGAGATGCTACCGAAGTGAGACAATATTATAGAAGTTTATTTTGAGACGATTTTCAAACGGACCGATTCAGTTAGACGAGACAGTATTAGAGACAATTTGTCTTGAGATGGTATTTGTGATGTTTAATTTGAAACGGTGTTAGAGACGGTAACAATTATTTTTGAGATGGAACGATATTAGAGATGGTATTTGCGATGGCTGATTTGAAACGATAATATAGACAATTTTTTATTGTCTCGACTAGGGACATTTTTATTTCGCCTTTAAATCCCTCTCTAACCATTAGCTTTGCAAAAAATGAACGAATCAAGGTTTGAACCATATTTATTTTAATTTCTAGGAAAATTGTACTTTCAATAGAGACGGTTTTTAATATTTTGAGATGAGATGATTTTACGATCGTCTACAATGTGTGCGCCTCTAGAGATGATACCATCTCAATTTGAGACGATATTAGAGACGATTTATTTTGATATAGTATTTGTGATGGATAATTTAATTGTATTAGAAACGTTTTATTCTGTCTCTAAAGCCCTCTCTAACCATTTGAGATAGTAATAGAGATAGATTATTTTGAGACGGTGTTCAATTATTTTTTAGACGGGGATATTATTAGAGCAGTTTATTTTGAGACAGTATTTACGATTGCTAATTTGAGATAATTTTATTTCGTCTAAAGACGTCTCTAACCATTTGAGACGGTATTTGAGAAGCTTATAAATTTAACCGATTCAATTATTTTTTAGACGGAGATGATATTAGAGACGGTTTATTTTAAGATGGTTAATTTGAAACAGTATTAAAGACAATCGCCTTAATAAGAGACGGTTTTATTCCGTTTCTAGGTTCATACCATATTTAATAATTTCTATAAATATTGTAATTTCAAGCCTTGAAGAAGATTTGAACCAGGACCTGTAGGCATTGGGAGCCCTTATGGACATTATTTATGCCAACTTTGCTGAAGTGATTTTTATTATGTATTCATTATATTATATATGTATACATACACTTAGTTCTGGTCATGATGGACATGGTTTGAAACTCGATCCGTTAATTTTGTCAAATTTAATGGTTAGAAAGGGCTTTAGAGACGGTAAAAAATCAACTCTAATTGAGGCAGAAGAAAACTATCTCTAATATCGTCTCAATTAAAACTTTATGTAATTTGAGACGGCAAAAAAAGTAACTAATACCGTCTCAACTTA
Source organism: Pogostemon cablin (assembly GCA_023678885.1). Classification (NCBI taxonomy): domain Eukaryota; kingdom Viridiplantae; phylum Streptophyta; class Magnoliopsida; order Lamiales; family Lamiaceae; genus Pogostemon; species Pogostemon cablin. Next base: position 14,807,092 of record CM042978.1, on the reverse strand, counting down.
AAATCTTTTTAATATTGTCTCAAATTGAGACGGTTTGCATCCGTCTCAATAATTAAAACGGTAAAAAACCATCTCAAAATTTCCTAATCTGACCGGTTCTCTAGACTACCAACACATTCCGTACGACAAAACTCCGTCTTTAATTGAGAAAGAAGAAAATCCCCTAATACCGTCACAACTTGAAACCGTCTCTAACACTGTCTCAAATTAGAGATGATAAGAAATCGTCTCTAATTGAGACAGAAAAAATTCGTCTCTAATACTGTCTCAACATGAAGCCATTTTTAATACCGTCTCAAATTTAAATTTTTTATTGTAGACCAATGGTCAATTAGGATGCCATCTCTAGTTAAAAAATCGTCTCTAGTAGAGACGGCTAATATATCGTCTCTAATCAAAGCTTTTTTTTAGTGATCATGACCTTCGGTTCATATGTTGTACTGCATAGCAAAGTTGCGTCATTACAACCCATCACCTCCCGAGGTGACCTACAAATTCTCTATTTCCATCCTGGCCAATTGCGGAATCTAACAGTTCATATATTGTACTACTTAGCAGAATTACGTTATTGCAACCCATGACATATGCTCAAGAACTTACCACCTTATTCAAAAATGAGAAAAACTAATAAAGCAAACCTCCCAAGTACATAACAAATGAAGTAGCATACCAATCCAAACAATACATATCAAATCAAGTATATGCTAAGCAAATGGAAATGATGAATCATAAAGTGAATTCCCTGAAAAGGCATTCGGATGTGGAAATGGTTGGCATGGACAAACGTTTGAAAATTTCTGAACTTCGGACCCTGTTTTTATGCTTCCGATATGCCTCACATATGCTTAAAATCTCATAAAAACCCATCAGTAAACAATTGTAACATAAATATGAACTAGCATGCACTTCAGCACTACCAATCATACCAAAATCAAATTAATACTCATGAGAAAAATTTTAAAAGTTACCCAATTTTACAAGAATACCTCTCAATCATCATAATAAGCACACTCAAGTGGTGAGTCACACCACGCACTCTCCCCCCAAACTTAAATCGAAACAAATTGAGAATTAAGTTTGCAAAAAATGGTGGGACTTACCCTTGTAGTTTCCAACAATGAGCTTCTTATAGAGAAGTATATGCATAACAATAATTCAAGGTATGTCCACCACGCATTATCCCCCCCAACTTAAACTAAAACAAGAGTTGAACTTTAAGTTTGCAAGAAGTGGTGAGACGTACCTTCACACTTCAAATCGAGCACTTCTCGTATCTCCAATATGCATTCTCCTCACGAGCACAATCAACCTACATACTAAAATACAAGAAACTAAATCAAAGCAATTAAATGAAAGCAATAAAACAAACGATGAGTTTTCTCCTATCCAGCGCTAAGTTTTTCGTCTTCAAGTCGAACGGAATATGGAGAACTCATCGGAATGGCCAAGGATATCGTTCGTTCTTGCCATCAAATTTTAATCTTTGTGCTTCCTCCTCTATTAGGCATTTGTGGCAAGTAAAGACCTCAGTAGAATCCTTTGAGATTGTCTTTAAAAATTCAACTCACTTGAGCTTGCATTCCATTAATCTTTCCATCCGTGACCACCACTTATTCCTCTTTATCAAGTAGGTTCCCAACATTTTTTCAAGTTTTGTTTTATACCTAAGGTATTGAGAAGAATCAATAGGTAAGACAAAGTCAATATACATAATATTTTGGAATTCAATGCAACCTGAAGAGTTTAAAAGTTTAGAAATGCTCATTTTACTCTCGAACTCATCTTCAAGTGCTTTTAGATCTTGTTCCACTTCATCAAATTCATACTCCTCTCTTGATTCTTCAGATTCACTCAAATCTTCCTTATCAACACGAGACAAGAAATCATGAATAATCTCTTCATCCTCAAAGCTCTCTTCTACCTTAGACTCTTTACTTCTCTCACTTTCATCCTCTAAGCTTTCTTTTACCTTGTCTTCCTCATCCTCAATAAGCTTAACATCTCTTGAGTCTTCATCATTCTCCGAACACTCTTCTACTTCTAACTTTTCTTCAATCTCTTCATCGAAATTTTTCATGTCGTAGAGAGTGTTCTGTTCACTTATCATTTAACTCATTCGACATTCTAGGGCTTCAAATCTCCTCTTATTTTCCTCATCTTCTCTATTTCTTTCCTCTCTCTCTTTCTTTCTTTCTTCTCTCATTTCTCTTCTTTCTTCAATCATCTCATTGAACATATCCATGAGTTGCTCAGCTCTATCTTCTACGGGTGGCTTTATCTCTTCACTCGGTAGTTACCATCTTTATTCTTGGAGATAATTCCCTTGATAAACACTCGGGAAAGTACTCCCTTGCATGTAAGACATATCATCTACTTGAGAACTAGGCATCATCCACTTTTGTTGCACCGTAGGATAAGAGGTTGGCATACTTTGAAGATATTGATCCCCATAACTAGGAAGACTCGGTTGAAAACTTTGTCTTGTATCACTTCCATAAGCATATCTTCTAAGCAACTCCATTAAGGCATTATTTTCGGATAGAGGAGTAACTGCAGGCACTTGGTTGTAAGAACTTGGTAGGAAATAAGTGTTTTCTTGATACGGTTGGAATGTATTCATATTGTAAGCTCCTTGTCATCCCTCGTATATTCCATTATTGTAGCATTGATCCATTTTTAGCTCTTCTTCTCAAGATCTACTACAATCTTCTCCACTTACTATCTTTTGTTGCTCCTTCTTTTCTTCTATCAAGGTTGATGTACCTATCTAAAGAACAAGTTAGAACAAGATTTTACAAAATAAATATAAGATGCAATAATAAGAAAAAAATGTCCTAAGTAGAGCTAACAAATTCTAGCACGTTACGTCGAAGGCTTTCGCCCCGGCAACGGCGCCATGAACTTGGTTTCAATTTTGGTATTAATTGATTAGAGCAAGCATACTCTATCGCGTAGTAGACCGTAGTGACCAAGTGCAAAATTTAGAAATATCGAACCCAAGAGCGAAAGTGGGTAGCCGTATTTAAGAAATGTTTTACTCTGGTAGGACTAATCGTTAAAATGAGGGTGTTTTTAACACAACAATTAACAACTAGGAAAGCAATTAAAGATAGAATATGTGCAAATGGGATGAATGATGGATGAAGGTGAACAATCTAAGAAGTATGTAAGACAAGCAACATCATGGAAAAGACTCATGTAGACTCACGCACGCGCATGCATTGAAAGGCTTCATGTTATGATATTAAAGGCAATCACTATTGTACCCCTAATCTCTATGGCTAATGTGACTAGGTTCTCATCCCTTTTATAAGATTAAATCTCCTAGGATTGTCTCTTACTCTCAATTCCCATGAAAGTACTATGATAGTTGGGTTCCCCAACCTAGTTCATCACTAATATCCTATCATGAGGTTCTAAGCATAAGAAGGGTATGACTTACCTCCCCTCATACTAACTAAGTCATCTCGTGCAATAAATGATTCAATTAAACCACTAAGCATAATATTAGAATTGTCATCCACACTATGAATAGAGAATTTAATCACACAAATCATACATAAAATGAGAATAAACATTCATGATAGAAAATATTCATAACAATCATTTCATCAAACATGTGGTGTGCAAAATCTACATAATCCCTAACCAATCATATTGCTAGTCTCACATGAGAACTAGGCACAACAAATTATTACAAATCTTATACAATCCATGGCATGCTCCAATTGAGTCAAATAATGAAGAAATTCACAAATTAAAGGTAAGTTTCCCTTTCAAAGTAGGTCTTCTCTTCCTTCAACATGCTCCAATCTTCACTCCTTGATGAATTCCCCTTCTTAGATTGGTGGATTGAAGGAATGGTTGATGGATTTGAGGAGACCAAGTGGATTGGATCGCTGAAGGGTACGGAGATGGATGGAATAGAGTTAGTATGTGAAAATGTAGTGTAAAATATGTGTGGAGCTGATCCCAACTGATTTCTCCTTTATTTTACACTCAAAATAGATATTTATACCCCCTGGAAGCTTCTAGAATACGTTCTAATCATAAAATTGACTTCGGGTCGAGTTTGGGTTAGTGCAGCGCAGTCCCACCGTTTCGCACATAACTTTCACATCCAAACTCCGATTTGAGTGATTCTTGCGCTCATGCGATCTTCTCTTCCTTGGCTTTCTATCTATATCTCACAAAAAGTAACAATTTAATGCGTAATAAGTCATGCAAAGTGGCACAATCGTACTAAGTAGGAATAGCTTGGCGATGTCACTATTTCGATCACAACTTTCTCGTTTGGACTCCGATTGAGATGTTTTTTATGCCAAAATGATCATCTCTTCTGTGAATTTTCAACCATGTATCACACTTTAAGTTTTGAACTCCACACAAATATAGAAAAATTACACAAGTTGGACGTGTGTTTTTCAGCATTTTATTTTTGCTCGTTCTCCCTCGTTTCAACTCCTAATTGAGTTCCACATCTTCCTTATCGTGTCTATAATTCATTTTTACCTAAAAATTACACAAAGTACACCAAAGTACCAATTCTCTAAATCTTTACAAATATTGCGCAATTTAAGGCACTAAATCATCAAAATCACATATTTATCATGTCAAAGCACAAATCTCTATATCTTCATATAACACCAACAAAAGATATACAAGATGAATAAAAACACAAAAAATACAGAATAAAAAGACACTAAAATCTAGGTGAAAATGACACCGATCAGTGGGTCCCGCTTGACAAAAAGGAAATGTAAATCTTAACTTGAGACAAACCAAAATGAAAAATGTAATCTTTAATGCGGGACGGAGAGAGTATATTTTTTTGATCCAATCACTTAGACTTAAAAGGATTGATCCGATGATCAGAATTCACCTAGATCATATGTAACTTAAAGTCAGCTAAGTAAGCCTCTCAAATTAAATGAGTCATTTAAATACACAAAATGCTAATTCACTAAGAATGCATAGGATCACTAATCAATTGTTTTTGTGTAAATTATGAAAATCTGGAATGCCAATTCAAATAAAAATGCTTTGTCAATGCTGTGTATATCACGAACTCTTTCTTTGAATATCAAGGAATAAATGTGCATTTACCTAAATCAAGACAATTACTTATGAGGGTTTGTATTTCTAGGGATAGGGATGAAACCAAATTAAATCATTCTCTAACTATTCAAGTCTTGATTCAATAAAGTATTCGTTTGAATTCGTTCGTAACCTTAACGAGCCAAACAAAACATAAAATTTGAGTTCGAATAGTTATACCAAACTCAAGCCTAAGGGTATTCGATTCGAAAGCTCACGAACATATTTGTTAACAGGCTCATAGCTCGCGAACACATCATAAATTTTATTATTATGTTTAAATGGAGTATATATTAGTATTATTTATTTATTACTCCCTTCATCCCACTAATTACTGTACACTTTCCTTTTTTATCTGTTCCAACACTTATGCACGTTTCTTAAAATGGAAAAAATATATTACAATACTATTCACTTTTTACACACATCCCAACAACTTTTCACACATTTTTTACATTAAATTATCTAAAATAGTATTTACTTAGTACACACATTCCAATAATTGTACTTATCTTTATAAATAAAAAAATAAATTTTCTTAATCTCTGCGCACTAGAATATGTACACACAAATGAGTATTTTTTAATAATTAAATATTTATATTAGAAAATACATATATGATAATAGTGTAAGTGATTACTTAAATATTTAAATATGTCTTTTTAACTTTTATTATTTTTGTTAGTTTGTTTATTAACATTTACATATAACATTAGATGTTTATCAATGAAATGTTATTCTAATGTTTAGGAACAAAAATATTTATATGTTCTTGAACAAATATTCATGAAAAGTTATCTTACGTGTTTGTGAACACGTTCAGAGCCTTAACAAACAGTCTCAGTTCAAACTCAAGTTCGATATATTTTTTCTCGACGAGTTCAATTATTTCTCAATAAACGTTACTCAAACCTAGTAGTATTCGCCTCGCCTCGATTTGATTACATCTCTGCCAGTACACTATATTGTAGAGATAACAATAAATTTTCATTTTTGCAATTAAAAGACAAATTATGCTCAAATTGAAAATTTTGGGCTCAATTGTAAAATTTTTCACGCGATGCCTACTAAATAGGTTTTTATGTCATATAATGCATATATCACCTCAATTTTCATTCCTTTTTTAACCGAATTTCAAGTGTTTAATAATGTGATTTGTTGGATGATGTGGCAGTGGCATGACATAAGAAGTCCATTTATTTATTGGGTTTGAGGTGGAAAAAAAAATGCAAATGAACCTGAATATTTCAGTTTGGGTTTAATTTGGCCTTTAACTTCGAAAATAAGGACATAATGTCCTTTAATGGCAAGTCCGATAATACAATGTCCTAAAAATACAAATTTTCTGAAATTATTGTCCTGAAATTGCAGTTTTCCACCACAAGCATGTAGCTAATTGAATCGTATAGGCAACTCACAAGAGAAGGGAAACGGCGGGAAATTTAATAAATACTACCAAAATTCAAATTGCAGATCAACATATTCACCTTGATTTGATGATAAATCAAAATATTCGAGATATATATATGTTGAAAATAGTGATAGCATATATATATATATATATGTGCGACAACTTCTTGCATGCAAGATATTAATACAGATCATAAAGAAGAAATAGCTGGCTTCACTCTTTTATGTATGTTTTGAATTGTTGAATGATCACAAGTAGTGTTTATGTATCCTTGCTCTATTCTCTTCCCACCATACTCTTGCATGCATCTCACCAAATTTCTCCCGGCTGAAATTTCAATTTCGAAGTTAAATTAATACTTTGAAAAATTATAAAATTAAATATTTACTACTATCTTTGTCCAATAAAACCAGCTTGTATCGTTATTGTGCCACGGATACTAAGAAAATTTGTCTGTTTTGCTAATTTTATTGAGTTTATATGTAATATAGTGTTTTAAGTTATAAATAAAGTAAAAGGTATGTTATATGGGTTCAGTGGGGGTGGGGACAACAATTTTAAATGATAAAATATCATATACATACACTGCATATATTTACATTTAATTTATATACACATATTAATATATATATATATATATATTAATGACGTAATACTTTTACAGTTTGTTAATGACTTTTTTTTATAATTCTTTTAACTTTTTAATAAAAATTTAATAGTTCAGCTAAACATGAAATAATACACAAACACTTGTGCAAACTGAATTTATAGTGTAAATTCTATGATCCCTATGTATTGCTAGGATGTTTAAATCAAAGAGGACTACAAGATTTATTAGAATTTATGATATAAATCCGGTTATCAAGAGAATAATTAAAAATAATACTCATAACCTATTCATTAAGAAACAAATACTATATATTATTTTTAAAAAATATTATAAAGAGGAAGCATGGAGTTTAACTCTGTGAACGTACACGGGGTGTACTCGTTTAAAATTAAACATATTTTAAGGTTATTGTATTGATATTGAAACTTCTCATTAAAGTGCAGGAAGTTTAATATGAAAAAAATAATAATAAAAAAAAATTATGATAAGAAGATTGAGGGGGTCTTTTTCTATCGTATATGTAACGTTATTTGTAGGAAAAAAATCTGAAATAGGAGTAGTTTACATCTACCAAATTAATGTTTGTGTGCTTAAATTTTACATCCTATTTTAATTCTTTGTCTTCAGAGTTTAAGCTTATATCAGGATTTAATACTTTGCCCTTAAAGATTAATACCAAGACTAACTCTTAAAAAGAAGGATGAATCTTAAATAGTGTGGAGTAGAATCTAACCTGAATCGAACACGTCTGAGCTCCCGTCTACCATCAGGCAACGCCCTGATGGTAAGATACACACCGGGTTCATCCTCCTCCACCCACTCTGTCTCCAAATAACTTGCATTGCTGATCGACATCTCTCCCGACCGATCCGCGTCTTGCGACGAGCTGGTCCTCATCGATGACGAGGTTTCCGTCTTAGCACCGCTGATGCTAGAGAGCTTGGGAGTCGAGGCAACCCCACAAGACTGCATGGAGTGTTGGTCGAATGTCGACTCCGAGGAGGAGTACCCGACCCCCGCTCCATTAGGTCGGAGCAGCGTGTGAGGAGGCCGCTCCCGACCTAGGGGCGGGGTGACGGGGCTGGCGTCGACGGATTCCATCTTGTCGTCTTCAGATCGTGGAGTGGAAGGAAGAGGGAAAGCTTGGCGATTTAGCCTCTGTACGTTGTATAGTTCCATCACCTTCTCGCAGTTGTCTGCCCACCATCTTTGAGCTTGCCATTTGTTGAACATTTCTCGGCTGATTATTAGTATGGGTATACTGAGATTAATTAGTTCTCCTCAAAACTATCATAGATTAAGCTGATGTTTGTAATATAATTAGAATTAGATTATTTTGCCTTATAATGAGTTTATAATGTAGATAAAAATTTCATGTTTTTCAAAATCTCCAAGATAAAAAGGAACATTCAGGTTAGATTCAATATTAGGGAAAATATATGTCGATTCTTGCAATTATCATTTCCGTCTTTTTTTTTTTGTTTGATATTGATTTTTTTTTCCAAGATTTAATCATTTTATCAAGTCCTTTTCTTTGTCCAAATTTTAAACCAAAATTAAATAAATTATGATATTAAAAATTAAATTTGGACAATAATGTTTGAAGGACTAAATTTGAATAAAAATAACCAAAATAAAAAAATGACTCAAGAAAATTACAAATAATAAATGAATAAAATTAAAATCCATCGTGCATGAAGGAGAAATTAATTTTGATATTTTCTTACAATATTATATATGCTAAGAAAAACTTGTGTAGCACCCGTTGCACAGTATGATTCAATATTATTATTTATCAAAGGACATGCTTGTTTCTTGTTTTTAAAAATGATTTTAAAATTTTTTTAATCATGGGATTTTTAAAATTAAAATTTACTAAAACTATCATACATAAATTTAGTGAATTTTTATTAATTCACTATTGGGTGATTACTAATTCCAAGAACACTAGAGAATTAAATTGAATTATTCATGATGGATTTTGTAGATGCCTTGTGAAATGCTACCATGTTAAACTGTTAAAATTAATTAAGCAGCCAGTAAATACTAAAGAAGGAATCAAACTCAGTTAGTGGATAAAATAGTGAGTAAAATTTAATAAATTTAGGTGAGTAAAATTTAATAAATTTAGATTGGTTTTATAGCTATCAGTATTTATTTAGATACATGTATAACATTAGTAGTCAAACCCTAAATGTCATCGATCAACGATCATCATTACAACTAATCAAAGGATCATCTTTAATTATAGTTGAGGAATTATTGTCTATTATGGCAGCCCACTAAGTTTTGGACCTATCCAAATTGATTTAAAAATTAATTAATTATTAAGTGGTAGGTATCGCATAGTATAATGGGAGTGATCAAAATTAGACACGAACTCCTTCTCTTAATCAGCTTGTATTTCACTCTTCACGGAGGGCATCCAATCCTCCCACTAAATAATTATAAAAAATTACAAGAAAATCAATAAATACGTTATAGATATAAAATAAAAGACACAAGAAGAGACGATATCGTCTTACAGAATTATTATTCATTAAACGATTATTGATTTCTTTTATTACGAACATCATTTTTTTGTTAAAAAGAATATTACGTTTTATTAATAAAACTATTCTTGAAATGATTATCACTTTCTTCTCTGAGGAGAATCACTTTCTATTAATTTTTTTTTTCATTTAAAGAATTGTTAATGAATTTTATTGGACAAGTATCACTTATCTTGATACACTATTACTTTTTAAAACTATATTATTTGTTTCATGAAAAATATTTTCAGTCTTATGCGAAACTTGCTCAATAATTAAACCTTATCACAGGTTAACTTGCTAATCATGAATGAATATAATTATACCAAACATAAACATTAAAGAATATATAATGATTTGAGTGAATCCTGTTAAAAAGCACGTGATAATCATATGAACTATATATGAAGCACATCGAGTTCATTCATTCATTTGGAGAACATTTTACGTATACAGATCAATATTCATCAAATCGTTTCAAAGAAAATTTGATCAAGTTAATTACTTATAATTTAGTTTAAATTATTTCTCTCATAATTCGTTCAATTAATATCACGTCTTTTTCATATGAGGATGTGCCATGCTTGACGTACAAGCATACGCTCACAAGAAACATAGTGTACAGCCTATAAATTTTCTATTCTTCTTTTGGACTTATTCAGCCTTATTCGTTTAAAACTTGTCTGATTAAATGCACGATGAAAAAATATGAGGTCTCTTGAGTTTTGATTTTTCTTCAGGATAACTCATGGAAACTCTTTAAGAGATCCAATTTTTAAAATCGATGAATTTAGGTTTCAAAATTTTACGTCTATTCTAGTTAAAATTTACATACAATTACAAAGTCAATTAATATACAATTTGCCTACCTTTCTACATTTTTGCTTCTCTATTTTTTCTCTCTTTTTCTTTCTTCTCTCTTCTCACATCAATTAATATTCTCTTAGATATTGATGCGACATAAAGTCAAAACCTAATATTAAAAAAAAACCTCAAAATAAACGTAGATTATTATTCCCTCACCCTTCACACTATCCTTATTTGTCCGTCCACACCACCCTTTACACCAAAAAAAATCACTTTATCCAACAAATCAAATGTTACTTTTATTTCAAATTTGTCACTTTTTTTTCACATACATATCATTATTTTATATTTTTTTATTACCTAAAAATATACTACAATACCTTTCAATGTCAACTAAATTAGTTAAAAAGAACATTTTTTCTTAAATAATGTGATATAATAAATGGAAAGGATGGTTCGGGATAGAGGGAGTATTTCTCATTTTGCTTCTAAGTCCTTGGTTTTTAGTAATCGGTGTTTAATACTGAGACTAATCAGAAACAAACATGTTTGAGATATGTTTGATTTGAACTTAATTAGTTTTTTTATGTTAATATGTAAATAGTAGAAAATTTTATTTAACTTATACAATTCACTTAAAAAAAACTGTTTTTTAGCAATGGAATATTCCGTTTGTAAAAGCTTTAATTCTATTGTTAATTTAGTTTCCGTTGGTAAAATTTCGTTGGTAAAGTAGTGGTTGGTAAATTTTTAGCAACAAAAAATCAATTCCGTTAGTAAATAATTTCGTTGGTAATTCATTGCTAATAATTCTGTTGGTAATTTATATAATGATTCCCTTGCTAATCTGTTGGTAATTACCAACGGATTGTATTTCGTTACTAAAATAGAGAATAAATCCGTTGACATTCCGTTGCTAAAACAAAAATGTCATTTTTGTTGCTAATTCATTGATAATTATCAACGGATTGAATTCCGTTGGTAAATTCGGTTGCTAAAAAAATATTATTTTTTTTTTGTGCAGTATGTTTGGCTTGTAAAGTTTTGGTGTAATATGGTTTTGAAGAGTATACATGTTGTGACTATATATTGAATGATAATAATTTAAATGATTAAGAAGTATGAGAGGAAAAATAATATAAAAAAAAAACCACAACAAGAAACAGTGTTTAGTAGTATTTAAAATGAATGGTCATTATAGTATTGTAGAGTAATTTTGTGAATTTAAAATTTGAATTTATAATTCAATCAAAATATATAGGCTTTTAATTACAAAATAAATTTCTAAAATATAAATCGTAAACAAATATAGCATTTATTATAAATTTTGTATTAGAATAAAATCGTAAAACCCTTACAAAGAGAGCGTGGAAAAAGAAGAATTGCAACACCCGACAAGACAGCAGAAATTAGTAAAAGGTTTGGAACAAGATGATCAAAAAGTTTATGAGCTCACCTTTGTAGGGCCCACTCCCAGCATCTCCATAATGATGGGAATTATTACTCCCAATTTTATTTTTACTATTTTCCCTCCATTTTACATTAAATTTCTACACTACAGATTTTGCATTGAATATTTGAATCTACTTTTTGTGACATTTTGCAAACATTCACCCACCCAATCTCTCTTTCTTGCTGGTTGAATGCTGAGTTCATACCATGAATGTGCTGCTTTAACTAATTAAACTTTTTTCTAATTCTTATTTATACTTTAATCAAAAGTTTTTTCAAACTGATCTAAAGCTGTTGCATGAAGGGGGATATTTCAATGTGAAATGGACCCACAGAAAGAAAAGTAAAAAGTAAAAGAGGTAAATTTAATCTTGTACGTAGAAAATAACTATTATGTTAAATATTAAGATGGATGAGTTATATAATGAGAAATCTAATTAATTTTTTTTTTCAAATTAAAGATTGATTAATAGTTTAGGGGGAAAAGCAAGCACCAACCATTAGGCTATTAAATCTAAAGCACCACAAATTAGTCTATTAAAACAATACTATATTATGTATTAATATTCTTGACATTAATTATATTTTAATTAAAGTATGCAAATTATAGTCCCAAAGGTTCCTCATTATCCATGGGGATTAGGGACATACTCCAAAATTAGTCAACCCCTAACAAAAGTGGTGATGATGCCAATCCAACTCTACCAATTATGACAATTCATAGACTCCCCATTTACAATTTTAAAACAAACCTCGTTTATTTAATTTAATGGTAATCTAGGTTATAAAAGTAAAGGCTCGGAATTAATTATGTATACTCCTAATCTAAAAGGAATAGTATTTGAAAATTAATCGTGTTATACAATATGACAAATAAAGAATTTTATTGTTGGCAAAAGCTACTACGCCCCGGAACATGCCGTGCATCAATGGGAACACAACCCTCCCCCTCCATATTCTATTTAAACATATGTATTGCTAAGGGTTTAAATTGAAAAGGGGCACGGTAATTACAAAGGGACATGATGTCCCCGGGACACAAGAGCCTCACTCTTTATTGTTACCCTTTAAGTAGCAAATAAAATTATACTCATTTTAAAAGAATTTACATTTTTATCCTATTGCTTTGCCTTTGTTTAAAATATAATTCCAAAAAAAAAACTTGTTAATACCCTCAAATTTACCATAATCCATGGCAAATCTTTAGTTATACGTTTATCATACAATCTAACATTTGATTAATGACTTATCATTTGTTCATGGGGTATATTACACTTTCACTCATATTTGTTCTAGGTTTACGTTCGAATACAAATTTGAATTTAATAAATCTAACAAATAGTGTTAATATATGTTTATTTAAGGATTTAAATAGGATTTTTTACTTAACGTTAAATCCATATGAAAGAAGTATGGGGGATATATGTAAGGGAGTACGTGGTAACATGTATAAGAATTACGTGGAGTTTATGTAATTTAGTTTGAGTTAATACCCAGTTCACACGTTCATCTACATGTGTATATATTTTTATTCAATAGCGTATATATATTTTTTAATAATTGTATAATTTTTTAGTATATTTTTAGTTTTTCATTAAAAAATTAACAGAAAATTCGTTAACAAAGTATATACATTTTTATTTATAAGTGTATATATTTTTAGTTTTACTAATCTCCTACTAAAACAAGGAATTGATTATATACTCTTAAATTTAAACCCTAAAATCAGATACAAATGTTAATTTATTCAAAATTAAATTGATAATTTTGAATATATGAATATGTGATATTATTATTTTACAATTATAATTTATGATTTATAATTTACGCGTATAGTTTATTACATTCTCTTATAATCTTATTTGGATTATTAAAATCGATGCAATCAAAATTAAATCGACCAACCCAAATACGTGGACGTATGATCCGTACACTCAAATACAACAGCAACCTACCCATAAACTATGTATCATTACATGCATGATTATATATCAATGAGCTAAAAAATTAACTAGTTTTATTCTTTGTGTATTTTCCTTTGAGAGAATCCTATATACCTTACTTGTTGGTCTACCTCAAGTAAATCATATAAGTGGACCTCACATTCATGGACTAGTCTTCAAAATCATTACTGATCAAGAAATTATAAACAAACAATATGTACCTACATTAAAATTAAAGCAAAGCATGCAAAACACAATAATTAATATTTTCAACCAATCAAAACCCCACCAATATGAATCACAATCATAGTAATATTAGAAATTACCAAAGGGCAACCAGTAAAATTACCTGAATTTAATCTGCTTAAGATCATTCCCGCCACGTGGCAAGGACACAAAGGTAATTAGTACACCGGGTTCCACTTGAGCCACCCACTCCTTCGGCTCCCTCTCTTCCACGAACACGACCGGGTCGACCCGCCGCCCACTCGCCGACGCCGGCGTCCCCTCCCCGCTCGAAATCCCCTTCAGCCTCGCCTGGAGCTCCCTCCGCCCCGCCGTCGAACTCGAATTAGAGCTCGAGCTCCCCGTCCGCCGGTACGACCACCTGAATTTGTCCCCCGCCAGTAATCCAGGCTCTCCGCCGCCGCTCCGCCGCTGCTGCGCCGCCGGATGATTCGCGCACGGCGCGCAGTGGCGATACGCACCGGACGCCTTCAATGCCATATCCTTGATCTGCAAATTTCACTCAAATTAATCGAATTAAATCAATTAATCTCAGAATGAGATTAAAAAAAAAATCGATGATCGATCATAATCGACGATTGAATTACCTGAGACGAGAGCATGTTGATTGTCTGCTTAGTAGGAGCGGCGACGGAGGCGGTGGCGTGTTTTTCCGGCGACGGTTGGTGAATGGAGGAGGAGTCGTCAGTGGGTTGCTTGGAACGTGCTATGCATGTAAGCATTTTCGCGGCTGAATTAATTAAAAATAGATACAGAAGTGTGTATCTATAATATATATATATATAAATATCTGTCTACACAAGAGACAAGAAAACCCCCTGCTGCACCAAAAAAATGGAAACCGAAGAAGAGATGAATAAACAAAACAAAAACATAAAATCCGGAAAATAAAATAAAAGAAAGAAAAGAAAAAGGGAATGGGACCTTAGAATGAAACTAGAAAAAAAAGAGTTGAAGAAAGTGAAGTGGTGGATGGTGATAAAAGACAATTTTAAAGCCTTCCCTTAAATTGCGCCACCACATAGATTCCTATTCATATTAATTATACACCATAATATGATTATCAATCTAATAAACCATATATTATAACATTAATAAGACTTTGTCCCTCTAACACCCCAAAAAGAATATATAAATTATAAAAGTTTTTATAAAACATTAGCTAAAGCTTCCATGCCTCTGGGAGCACCGTGCCCCCAAATTCCGTATTTTTTTTAAAGATATACCTTGAGATGGTAGCAGGTAGGGTACTCGCATTTTTTGGGTACCCAAATCCGCATTCGATAAAAATATTACTATTAGTATCCGTCTCATTACCATTTAAAATATTACTTGCAATACTCATATCTGTACCCGATTGTTCCTATTCGTGGGTACTCGAACCCGTCAAATTTTTTTTAAAATCTAAAATATTAAATTTCTAGTCTCAAACATTGTGATTGTGATTGTAACTAATGATTTGTAAATTTATTTAAATATTGAAACATGTAACAAAAATTATTTGCGTCTAAACAATGAAAGATATTTTTTTAATATGAGGTTAAGTGTTCGAACCCCCTATAAATACACATACATACAAGTATTAAATGGGACGGGTATATCTGATTACCCGCTACCCTTATCCAATTATTTATCCGAATTCGGGTAGCAGGTATCCGAGGGGGTGAATCCAAACCTACCCGAACCCTAATGGGAAACTTTTAATTTTTTCCCAAACCCGATTATCGGTACCTGAACCCGTCCCATTATGGTTTGGTCTGTCTAGTACCCGGAAAAATCCGCAAAACATATACTCTTTTAATATTAAATAGTATACCCTTTAGTATTAGAATATTTACCTTTATTTTTGAAAAAAAAATTAATCAAACATATATACTATTCATATTTCACCCGAACTTTTTAATAAAAAAATTATACTCTTCTTATTAGTAAAAGTGTATACCCTTTAGTTTTAATGGTATACTCTTACACTTTCTTTAATAGTATTAGACAATCTTGTGACATTGACAAAAATGTGTATGAGACTGTATCACGAATGAGTTTTTTTGAGATAGGTTAGAAGTTTTAAATTTATATAAGTGACACATTATCATGAAATTTGATAAATTATTCTATATCAATTCGCTAACAATCTATTCAAATTTTTAATTTAATATATATATCAATTCACTAACAAATTATATAAATTTTTATTCATTAGTTTATATATATATTTTTAAATATATATGTTTTGAATGTAGGCAAATAAACAAAATATTTTACCTAATATTCTAGGAATTTTTTCACATTTTATATTTTTGTCTGATTCAATCAATATGCACATTTTTAAAATAATAATACTACTCCCACCGTCTAGTTTATAGTTATTCATTTACTTTTTGATTTATAGTGAATTGAAGGATATATTATTTTATTGTGTAGTGATTAATTGTATTAGTGTTGAATATGAGCCTTATGTAGTAGGTTGAATATGATTATATTACTTTTTGGTCACATTAACCTAAAAATTCCTATCTATAGGCAAAGATTATATAAATGTGTGATATGTACGTATATTTTTAAAAAAATGGTTTATCAGCTTCTCACGGCCCTTAGGGACTGATGGATGAAGTAAATCTACAAATGTGTCTCAAGTAACTTATAGAAATTACCCATTGTTTGACTACATTTGCAAATGTTAAAACATGAATTGGACTCTCACCCTTCAATAACCAGCTCAATCGAAAGACATTTTCATCGAAAACGCTATTACTTGAATTATGTCCTAGGGCATGTAGGTCCCTATTATTAATAGAATGGGGTCGTAGATATACGATTTGTAATGCTACTTTTGTACATGATCTATTTAAACACTAGTTATAGTTATATGAGTGAAACATAGGAAATATAAGAAATTCTATTTCTTATTCACAGGTTTGATTTCTACTCTCTTTTTAAGAATTTAGCAGCAAAATATATCTTTTTTACATATAAGGCTCATCCAATTGACATTGATACATTAAATACCACAAAAATTATCGAATTGTGTCTGATCGAAGAAATTAAGGATCACGTACTTCTTGTGTCATTGACTCATTGTCTATTAATTACTCAATTAAAAATCAAGTCACAAAATAAGTATATATTCCCTCCATTTTAATGCGCTCTTTAAGCACAGCACTGTAAATATGGATTTTAAAAAAAATTAAAAATTTTATTGAAAATTAAGAGTAATGTAGTCTTTTTTAGTAAAAAATAAATTATTCCTTTTGTCCCGTATTATCTTGCACTATATTTTTTTAATTTACAAAGAAATGATTCACAAAGAAATGGTGCAAAATAATGCAGGATGGATGAAGTATAAAATAATTAATGTGTTACATGAGAATGACATTTTTTTAAATATATAATGTATTAAGAAATTATTTGTTTTGAAACTTTTATAAGTCATGTAATATAACAATCAAATTACGAAAGTGCTAAATTGTAGTAGGACAAAGAAACTATTAGAAATCCTGAATACACACCTACTTAAATGAGTGAGAACATCATAGAGTAGCCTCCAGGGCATAGCTCAAGTGGTAGAGGAGAGGGTGAAAATGCCTTCCAACTGAGCTTGGTTCCTGCAGGGTGGGGTCCGAATCCTGCCTTTGGCATGGATTTTCCAGTGGAGCCGAATTGAGTTCGATAATAAGCTTATTATCAAACATAACTCGAATATATGATACTCGAGTAATTGTTGGTCAGTAAAAAATATATGGCGAGATATATATATCATAAACTAATATAGCTTAAATAAATTATTGGACAATGAAAGGGTAGCGACATGATCTGTCTATGTCTGTACGCTCATAGAGATACATGGATAGGTCAAAACATTTAGAAGAAAATACATTTACGTGATAAGTCCAATTATATTTCACTAGCAAATAATTTGGTTGTTGGGGGTTATGTGCTTCACATAGTTTAGACATTTTCATTTAATATATAGTCTTTGATGAGACTGGTGGGATGTTGTATTTAAAAAATTCCTCTTCAAAACTAAACATAGGTAAAAACATGTCCCCCATAAAAAATCAAATGCATTTATAACTCATCCAATCAACCTAGCTCAATTGGATTGTTTATTATATGAATCTCAAATTCTTTGCTTCACTATCAACATGAATGAAATGCAATTAACCTTCATTTAAGTGTATGAATTGAAATCACCTAATATATAAATTTTGTGATCATCCACGCAAAATCATCTCATGTAAGCCTGTAAAAATTCAAATAACCCGCGTCGTTAAATCGGCCATTTGAATTGCTTATCATAAAATCAGCAAAAAAATACTCTCTTACAAACTTCACATTGTTCCATGTTTTTTAAGAAAAATTATTTTTTATTAAATTTATTGATTTTTGAGAGTATTTTAATATTTTTGTGTAATAAATAAAATGTAAAGTAATGTTATGAGTTGAAAAAAGAGTGACAAGTTTGAATTAAAATAACTTTTGAGGCTATTGAATAATTTTTTTTTTAAGATAAAAAATATTGTAGGACGAACACTCTTAGCAACAACTGACCCGTAAGGTGTTCTTGTATGTCCAGTGGACCAATAATTAGTAGGGTATTCCAACTCTGCAATATTCCACCACGATACCACATGATTTAATTTTGTAGAACGGTGATTTTTTTTTTTTAGATCGCTACTAAAAATAGCTTATTATATTCACTTTTGAAAAACATGATTTTTTAGAATATTACTCCTTAATTAGCTAATTCTACATGCTATTCATTTTGACAAATCTTAATTTGATGTTTATATATTACAATTCACACATAACTATCAAAACATGTTAGGTAGGTTGGCCATCAAAGATCCACCTTTAATAACCCGACCCTCTTAAATCTTAAGTTTCCAAATGGTGAGTTTGGGCCCCACCTACCCATTTTGATATATCCATCATCTCACTTGGAAGAGGCACCTTCACATTTGGTGCAAATTTATAAGGTATGCTTGGCCCAACGTTTTTTGTTTGTTGGGCTAAAGTTTATTTGAGTGAATCTCCTTTACTTACAGATGTATATATGATATTAAAATTATGAGTTAATTTCTTATAAAAATTACAATATAAATCATATAGTCTCCTTTAATTTAAATTCTAGTTCTAGTAATACATACTATATAATATGATTGAAAGTGGTACTACAAGGTTTATACTGTAAAACCAATTTTTAAAAATGTTTACCTAAAATTATACTAGAAAAGTATGACTTAAATCATAAGGATAAAATAGTAATTATACCATAAAAGAATATACATTAAATCATAAGAAATAACTATACACCACGAAACAAATGGTTAAAATAGTGTACATATATCTATATGTATATTTATGATAGTTTTTGTTAAATAAATATTTTTTTAATAGTTAAATAAAATTAATAAAAAAATTAAGATTAATTAAGTGAAAACATTAATAAAAAGTGATAATAACGTTGATGAAAAGTAATATTCAATCGATGAAAAGTGATAATAATGAAGTAAATTATTTCTTGAACACTTTATAATATAAATAAAAAGTAATAACATTTTAAAGCGAAAGTGATAATAATATTATCACTTTTTATTGGTCTCAATGTAACACGGTCTCACACAAGTCTTTGCCATAAAATCAAGGTGAACCTATGTTTCCAGTGTAACTGAAGATGAACTACTATAAATACACTATTTTATATAAACTCAACAATAAAGTAGTGCAAACAATTGAAAATGATTTAAGTTCCACCAGAATATATTTGTTTGGGGAAGTAAGTTATTTAATCTCATCTATGTTAGCCCAATAAAAAGAATGAAACGATTTTAATTCTAGGCCGCGGTTAGCCACACACACTGGTTTAACGAATACGCCTATTACTAAATATACTATTTCAAATTATATATACACCCACCACACTTTTACTATTTTACCCCTTTACATATAAAATAAAAATTATCTAATACACCTAAAACATTATACAAACACCCATAACATTACTAACCTAACGCAGAAGCAGAACACAAGGTAAAGGAATAGAAGAAATAAAACGCGACAGACGCGCGAGAAGAGAGGGAAGAACAAAAAAAAGAAGAGGAAGAAAAGAAAAGAAAGAATCAATGCAAGTATAATCAATGGCAGATGAAAACGGGAGAATAATCACTCCAGGTATGTTTCCTTCATTCTCTCATTTCTTTACATTTAAATAGTTAGGGTTTTAGGATTTAGGTTGCTTCAATTTTTAGGTTAAACTGAGTAAAAACTTCATAGGTAATGCATTATTTGAAGTTTTGTAGTATTAGGATAGCATTAATACATCTAGGTTGACCTTGGTTCGTCGAATTTTGGGTGAAATTTCAACCACCATCGATTGAACAGAAATGAAGGCTGTCGACCACCACTTGTCGAACCAAGCTGAAGGCTGTCGACCATCATTGGTCGAACCCAGCTTAAAGTTGTCCTCCCAATACTTCTTATCATTTAACGTTCAAAATGACTCTTTTCACCTCGAACAAGAAGGAAAAATCATGAATTTTGAAATTTATTGCCGTGTATGTTTCATTTTGTTGTTGTTTAATGTATTCTGTGAGGGAATTGTTTATTGTATTGGGTGGGTTGAAATGATTCTTTCTTGGATTTTTCCTGGTTATTATCCGGCTTTATTGATTTTGTACGGATGTCTTGTTTGGTGATTAAAGAACTATATCAATTAATTTCTTAGGATTAATCTAATTAAGCATGGATACTAAGCAGGACTAGCTAATAAGCTAATGTGAACGTAACTAATACGCATTATATTTCGTTTTAGTTGGACTAACTCTATATTATTTGCAGCTGCAGAGTTTGTATATCGTCGGCGCCCAACTGCATCTGTTAGAAAGCAATAGGAATTGGAACACAAAGCATAACAAGATATACAACCCACTCCACCAACTGCTCCTCTTATTCCGTTGGTTAATGAACCAGAACCTGCAAATGAGTCAGAACCTCAAATGATGGATTGGAATGATGATAAAGAGGGACAATTTATGGATAATGGGAATGTGGCGGATGAGCTTATCGGAGAGTTTATGGATGAGGGGAATGAGGAGGTTGTGGAGGCTAGGGGGAATGAGGAAAATGTGGGGAATGAGGTCGTTGGAGAGTTTATGGATAAAGGGAACGAGGGGGTTGTGGAGGCTAGGGGGAATGAGGGGAATGTGGGGAATGAGGTTGTTGGAGAGTTTATGGATGAGGGGAATTTGGGTCACCAGGGGAATTTGGGTGCTGAGAAGAATAAAAGGGATACATTGCTTGGAAAATTAAATCAGCATGTTGGTTGTTCGATATGGGATGGTAAAGAGAGAGAAGTTATAAAAGTCCACAGTCATGTTAGAAAGTTTCTAGAGTGGAAGTATGAGGCGGACGACAGTAATAGATCGTGGAGAGGCATTTTTAAAAAGGTTGGGTTTTGGAAAATGAAGTTGATATCATATAAGAATTCAAACAAAAATCTCATTCTTGCCTTCATTGAGCAGTGGCACCCTGAAACGAACACGTTTCATATGCCTTTTGGGGAGATGACCATCACTTTAGATGACGTATTTTGCCTCACCGGCTTCTCTATTGCTGGAAAAACTGTAGTCTCAATGCGTGAGGATAGGATTATAGCAAGTGAAGAGCTTAGCAAGGTACTTGGCGTGAGTGTAAGAGAGGCTAAGAAAGGACTCCACTGCCTATGGCATTCATTAGAACTTTATCTTTATCAGTCACAATTAACGAAGGTAACCACGATTCGTCCAATAGATCCTTTAATGTTCTGCAGGCCCAAGTGTAGTTATCCTCTTTTTCTTTTTCCATAAAGACAATGGCTGCACAAAATGTCAAGCCTGTAGAGGTCACACCAACAATCTCTATCAAAGGTAGCCTGTATATGTTGGTTTTGTACGTAAAATCCATTAGCAAAACTTGTGGAAATGCACAATAAATCAATGCTCTTCGGATGGGCAAAAAATAAATCCCTAACTTCACTACTTCCCTTGTAATGTCGGTGGTGGAAATAGTATTTGTGTTTCTCCAACTTACTCACTACATATTGCATCTGCGACTTCCCATCTACAGTTGTACAAAAGCCTAATTGTAGACATGTTATTCGAAAATTTTTTCTTCAGCAACTCCAACATGTTCTTGGGGCAAACATCCTGCATTGACATCTCAATGGCGTACTCTTCCTCCTCCTTTGTCAATCTCCCGACATAGGCGTGACCTTCGAGATAATTTGCGATCGAATGATTATGAAAACCAATAAAAACCTCCAATGTCCAGGGCCCATTTAACTTGGTTTCAACTCACCCAACAAAAATGGATAAGCACACTTTTTTGAAGCTGTTTCTCTCTTTGTTACCTTCTTCTTCTTCACAACAACTTCTTTTTCCGGATCGACCTCCTTATATCGGTTTCTCTTACCTTTGAACTCTCGATACAGGCCACCACATTCACAGCCCAAAAATACCCTAGCCTTTTTAGAACTGCTACCATTATCAGATCGCTTCACCACCAACACAATGTGGTTTTCTTTACTACTAGCACGAGCCCATGATATCAATTCTTTTCGTGTTTGAAACCATTCATGCGTTTCAAACAAGTCCGAGAAGTCTTCATCCATATAAACATCTCTATTCATTTGGTCACCTTCAGCGATAGCACTACATCGTGGAGACGAATTAACTGAATCCTGGAAAAAAACATAAGACACAATTTGAGGCCTACAAATGCTACTGTTCAAGCAATGATGGATGAAAAATTTTATGAATTTCGACCATCACTGATTGAACGTTCTTAAGCTCTGTCAACCAACAGTGGTTGAACATACTTAAGCTCTGTCAACCAGCAGTGGTCAAACATTTAACTGAATTTCAACCAATAGTGATTGAACATTTTACTAAAAATCGTCCATTGTTGGTCGAACGTCAGACTTTCTGTTCGACCCTGGTTTGTCGAACAATTTCGCGATTACAGTAAAAAAAACGTAAAATGACATTTTAAACGATTAAAATGCTTACAAACACATACCATTATGATCTTTGAGTTGAGTTTATCCTCTATTATGCTACATTTGTGTTTGGGAAAGATTTAAACATAATTTTGGAACTAGGATTTTTTTTTGTGGTCTAGGTGAGAAAATATTTTTGGCAGTGGTGAATGTATTAACTATTTTTGAATTGAAAAAGATTCTTCCCTCTTCCCTCTTCCCTCTTCTTCCTTTCTTCTTTCCTTCTTCTCTTATTTCCTTCCTTCTTTCCTTCTCTCTTCTTTCTTCTTTTGAACTGAAAATGTTTCTCCTTGTCACGTTTTATTTCTTCTACTTCTTCACGTTGTGTTCTACATTAGGTTAGGGTGAAGATATGAGTGTATGTATAATGTTTTAGGTGTATTAGGTAATTTTTATTTTATATGTAAAGGGGTAAAATAATAAAAGTTTGGTGGGTGTATAGTATATAATTTGAAATGGTGTATTCAGTAATAGACGTATTCGTTAAACTGGTGTGTGTGATTAGCCGCGGCCTTAATTCTAACAAGTTGGAGGACAGATATTCTGGGCTAGCCTGCTAGGCAGTGTGGGCCTTATTTAGTCAACTAAATATGGTCTATCAATGAATTTTTAATGGTTCTGTAATTCGAGTACAAATATAATTCTATAATAATGTACCTACAAGTAAATATTTATTTTAAATTATTAAAAAATAATTTTTTTTTAATTTTAGTTAAATAACTTTATTACCAACAACAATCATAGTTGCCTTAAAAAAAAGAAATAAAAAAATCATAGTTTTATTTCAATAAAAAATAAATCAAACATTCGGTTTAGATGGGGTGTTTGATATAATGGGAGGAAATAGGAATAGGTTTTGAAAAAGAACGGGTTTAAGAAGTCTGGAATAAAATTCATTCCTCTCAATTTAGTGGAATGGTTGATTCCCAAAATTTTACTAGATGAAATGAAATCTAAACGCGATACCAAACATAAAAAATTAATTTCATACTCATTCTTTGGGTCGAAAATACTCAATCAAACGCGATATCATGTTAATGAAATATTGCTACTCATATCAAATTCTAGATGCTGGAAAACTGGTGTAAAAGTAAAAGCAAAATATTATGCGCATCAATTACACAAAATAATCATAAAAGTATATATTATAATTTATTCATGTTAGAATAAGTAATATTTTTCATTCGAAAACAAAATATTTTTATTGGGATGTGCAAAATATTTTTTATAAAGCAAAATATTTTATAGTTTTTCACTCAATTACACAAAATATTATGCACTTAATTACCCAAGGCAAAATATTCTTATTGGAATGAATAATACTCGAAAGAATAATAATTTATCTTTTTAAAAATAACTTTTTACATAGTAATTTTAAAAAAAAGTGTGCAAAAGGATTCATAGACACGCTCCATCTTTATATAAACCCTAATAAAAAAATAGGAGCAATTCTAGGGTGCACCTTAAGATTTATAAGTTAAGTGTAGAGTATTATAGTAATTACGTAATTTATAAAGTTAATTATTTTAAAATTTAAGAGTGGAGATTGATTATCACACAATTTAATGATTTAAATCTTGCAGGTGCACCGGATACACCCGGATAAAACTCATAAAATAGAAATTTAGAGATTAAAAACAAAACACAAATTTTGAAGGCAAAAACTTGTGTGTCCTCGGGGCACACCGTGCGCTCCTATTTGTACAATTTAATACTAGATAGTATGGACGCACGGTATGCCCTGGGGACACAAAAGACCAACACAATTTTGAAACCAAAATGTAAAAGTTGAACAACATCTATCTATTTATCTATCTATATATAAAAGCACCTAAAATCAATGGTTTTTTTCCGCTCAAAATTTTGATCAAATTCTCTCAATTTCTCTATCATTCTTCAATTTCTCACATATTTCTCAATTTATCATTTCTACCATTTCCATAATTAATCCTAATTAATTGATGGCACATTTGTATATAAGTATGCTTTTTTTTATTTTTTATCATTTAACATGTTGAAATTTGTTTCAATTTAGTTATCTCAACATTGATAAAGCTTTGGATCAACATTTTGTAATAGATTTTGATAACCTATCATTTAATTCATGTAAGTCGATTCACATATTTTGTATTCATACATTTGAAGTGTAGGCTTGATATTCTATGAGATAGTTCTAACTATTGATGATAAAATGTAGAAGGTGTTTTTCGTTCATCAAGATTGGAGTGTTGTTGTTTGTTCATGTTTTGAAACGACATATCAACAATGATTGGTATTGTATATAAATTTAGTCTTCCAAATCTTCATGCATTAGTCTTTTGTGCAAAGAAATATAAAAGACATTTCTAAATTTTTCTGCCCATTTCTCCATAATCCATTAGGGTAGAATAATTTTAAATTGCATAGGATGTAGATAAGCAACAAAATACCAAAGTATTTTCGCTTAATGTTTCTTATGCAATGACGATTAACAAAAGTAAGAGTTAATTATTGGGAAAATTTGTGTATAAATATTAATAAAAAATTTAAATTTGTTGATTTTTTATACTTACATTAATTTATTATACATGAAAAACGAATAAGAGTCGTATAACGTCGATTCAACTAAAAACTACTATTTAATTCATTACTCATTAAGAACTAAATTAAATATACGTACTATTACAATTTAAAACCTCATACATATGTATTCACTCTATCCCGTTCTAATACTTATGTTTATTTTTTGCACGGGTTTCTTTTTGTACTGGAATTAAGAAATTTATTATTTTAATGTGTATTGAAGTGAGAGAAATAATATTTTAATATATTGTAGGTGGTTGTATTAATGTGGTGGATGAATCCCATTGAGATATTTTAATTATTTTGTATGGGTCTCATACACCAAAAAGGAAAATATAATCATTCAAATGAAACACCCAATTTTTATATGTGTTTGTTTGTGTCCACCTATATATATATACTATTACAAAAAAATTTATATATAATTTTTTTTTTAACTTATCCCTTTGCAGGAACGGTTAAAATGCTTGTATATTCGATATTAGGAGATTATCCTTATCTTGAATTTTTTTAAAAGAAGAGGGGGTGCACCGGTTAATGCAAAACGCCACCGTTTTGCTCTACTTTCTGAATTTAGAAACTGCAAGGAAACTCTTCAACCCCACCATTTTCTTACTCCTCTGCTTTCTCACTCTAGAGCGGGAGCAAATTGAATTCCCAACTCCGCATCGATCGACGATCCATCTCTCTACATGATACGCACTCTGATACCACAGACACCTTCACTCGGATAATTCAGCAGAGAAGCATCAGGGGGGGAAGGCCATATATAAATCCATGGTGTCGTACGTGAACGCTTTGCTCTATGGAGTAGGAGGAATTGTCGTGGCGGGCATGGCATTGCTCGTCGCTTTTCAGGAGAAGCTCGTCTACGTTCCCGTACTTCCCGGACTCACTAAATCTTACCCCATCACTCCTGCCCGCCTTCGCCTCCTGTACGAGGACGTATGGCTGACGTCATCCGACGGCATCCGGCTCCACGCCTGGTTCATTAAGTTCCTGCCCGATTGCAGAGGTACGTGTTTTTTTCCCTGCTTTTTCGGTGTGCTAGTGATGGAGTGAAGTGTTATTGCACTGAATCTGGTGTAATGATGGCAATTGGAATGTAGATTGTTTAGGGTTATTTGTGCTTTACGCTGAATCTGGCGTGTGGGTGACAATTGGTTTATAGATTGTTTTAGGGTTGTTTGTGTTTGTAGAATAATGGTTTTGATTCTACTATTTGGTCAGCGTGGTGGGACTGATCTTGTATATTTTTTCGCGCTGCTTGTTGATTTTGATGTTATCTTGGAGTTGGAAACTTGGAATCAAGGATGATTGTTAACTTAGTAGCAGAAGATAAGTGAATGTAATTTGAGCGAAGAATTGATCTTCGAAAATTGTAAATCCTCAGATGTAAAATAGTGCTCTAAATATATCAGAGATGATACAGGGTTGTTTCGAGTCTTTTGACTACAGTCTTATGTGAGAGAACTGTTTGATTCCTATAAGTTATATTGCTTTATGTTGATTGAGAAGTTTGAAATTTATTAACCTACTGTACATTTGGTCTATATCCTTTTATTACTTTGTTTTCTCTTCTTTTCATGGAGGTAGACGTGTTTAGGCAATCGACATTGAAACATAATATATAATAAAAAGTTTCAGTTTTCAGATTGATTATTTCATTTGGTGGAATGTGTTTCTTTCTTTCTTTCTTCTTTCTAAGTATAATTTTGTTGTATTACTATTGTTATGGTCATACAGTGGAGCTTATTGTTGAGTTGAGTCTAGAGTTTCTAGTGTGATTAAAAGTACTGTTAGAATGAGAGTAAAATTAAACTAAACTGATGATTATCTGCATGGTTGTGGTCGCCTTTACTAATAGCTTACATCTTTATGAGATCTGAATATTTGTGGTGTGTTGTATACTGATGGATGGATAATTTATTCGGTCTATCAGTTTTCTTTTTTTTTTTCCATTAGTTTGACCTAAGTTGGTGCACCTGTTAAAGGATTCATTTAATGAAGGTCTTTATTCTGTTGCGCATCAACGTTTTAGCACAAGAAATAGTTGATATTTGCTGATTTTCCTTCATTCTTGTGGATCATCATATTTAGCTTTCTCTTGACTTTGGTTTGAATATGATGTTAATGATTATCAGTGCACAGTAACCCTAAACACATGTTGCATGGGTTTTGCAGGTCCAACTATACTCTTTTTCCAGGAAAATGCCGGAAGTATCCTTTCATTGTTATCGTTGACGGCAATTTGATTATGTGACAATATGTTATGCATAGAGATTGCTTCCAATGTTTTGTGCCCTAATCAATTATATCGAAGTACATGTGCTGTGGGACTTGACTAATTAATTACAGATATTGCTCATCGTCTTGAAATGGTTCGAATTATGCTACAGAGACTGCAATGCAATGTTTTTATGCTTTCTTACAGAGGGTAAGTAAATTTTTGTTGGCATAGGTTGCCTTCAAAAATTTTGTTTGCCTTATGTCTTTACGATAAATTGATAATAAATCTTTCATGGAGTCGGACGAGTTATGTGCTAATTTTGTTTGGCTTTATTTGTGTATGTAAATGCATCTTTATTTGTATTTTGGAATCATTCTTTGAATAGTGATTTCATAATCCGCTTTATGGGGATCCTCTCTGACTCTGCTCCTCTCAATGATGAGTGGATTGAAAATAAACTGTCTTAACTAATTCCATCAATACTTTTTTTTTTCTCATTACTCTTGATAACCCTAGCATGCTTCTCTTCATCTTCTTAATATGCTTTCTTCATTCTTCTTTTTGCTCATCCATGTCCTTTTTTCTGTTTCTGTTCTTTCTTCCCCCTAAATCTCTGTTAAAAGTTTCGTCTGGTATATAATGTCTTACTTGTTTCTTTTCTAATGGAGTTGTTTGTTTTTCTGCTTTGGGATTTTCAGTTATGGTGCTAGTGATGGATTTCCTTCACAACATGGTATAACAAAGGATGCTCAGGTTTTCCTTCTTGCAAGTTTGCTTTACGTCAAAACATTCATGTGCCTTTCAGTCAATGCTATAAATCTTTAGTTGGGGAGGATGGGTTTTCTGCAAGGACAGGGAAGTTTGGGTTGGTTGAGGTGTCTATGTGATGTATACATCCTATTCTAATTATTCCTCTTTTTCTGTTAAACAGGCTGCTCTGGATCATTTGTTTCAGAGGACAGACATTGACACTTCCAGAATTGTAGTCTTTGGGAGGTCACTTGGTGGAGCTGTTGGGGCTGTGCTTACCAAAAATAACACAGACAAGGTAATTCTGTGAGGTCTCTATTACTCTTGAAGTTTGAAGACTTCTGGCTGAGAACCATATATCTATAATAACTGTTCCATTTTCTTTTATATTTTCCCATGTATTAGCTTCCTTACATAGTCATTATTTGCCTTCTCCAATGTTTTATTTAGTGCCACTTTGCACTAGTATCTATGCAATTATGTTATGGTACTGTGCTTTCTTGCATGAGATCTTAATAGGAAGGTATGATCTATGATCATTGTTATTAAAGGCGCACCCAAGGTCTCTTGCACCTTGAAATCATGGTGTCGGGAGCTAATCCTAAGTCTTGTGCCTTGTTTGTTGCGCCTCGTGCGTGGTTTAAGAATTAAGCTCCAACTTCTCCAATATCCACAGCCCTTTACTGCTGCTACCACCTCCAAAACCTCCGGCTAACTGCTGACGCTGGCAGCCACAACCAGAAGCCACTCACCCTCTGGCTGCTGCCAGTTGATTAGTATTTTTTATTTTGAAGAGGATGATCATCAGATTAGTTTAGTTGCTTACTAAATTTCTGATGAACATCTTGTGTTATTGACTTCTTTTATTTCAATTATGATGGACTGGTATATATTATGCCTTAATGTCAATGTTTATGTCATTTTTGTGTCAATTGTTTTTTTATGTGTTTTTAAGCTTCATTTTATTAGGTAATTATGTTCTATATAAGTTGTGCTTTCTTGCAGAGTATTTTATTTATGCTTATTTCACCATTATACCCCAGGTGCGCCTAAGGCGCTAAAATGTCTCGGTGTACCTTGTTCCTTTCATGATTATGGGTATGATGTTATTGATGCTTCATTCCCCATTTCTTTTTGAATCTAAAAAAATATCTGGCTGTTTATTGCTGCTGATTGTGAATAACATTCTCGATGAATAACTTTGAAGGGATTTGCGTGCTTTGCTTTGATTTTCCGTGTTGCATGGTGGATACTACATAGATGGTTTGTAATGAATATTTCCCTATTGCGAAAAAAATGATGGAATCGTAAAGAACATATACTGAAAAAGTAAAGAAAATGATGTAGTAGAATAGAAAAGTACATTATCCTTGGCAAATAATGAGTATTGAAGATTATAGACAGAAAAGAGTACCTAATACTTCTTACATGGTCCTTGGAGAGGCATCCTTAGTGGAAAGGACTGACTCTACCTAAATAAATAGCTTATTCCAAGACAGACTTATCATATTTCCAAATAAAACTTGAATAATTATCTACAAATTGCAAAATGATTTATTTCTCGTAGCCCATAGCACTTTTTGCTATGTGAAGGGACAAATTTAACGCATTCTTTTGGTTATTTACATACTCACAAGGAAACCTTTTTTTGCAAGGAAAGAAATTCATAAGATACGAATGAAATTTTCCTTAATCAACATTAATTCTCTGATTGAGGAGTGCCTGCAATTTTATTCACTGTTTCTCATTTTTTTCAGTATTTTGCAGAGTGAAACAAGTCTTTCGCTTCTTGCTTCCTTCTACCAAACTAAAAAAATGAATCGCAATTTTCCCTGTTAGTTGTTTCTATCTTAATGTCACTGTAGCTTTGCAACTCTCTTATTGCAGGTGGCTGCATTAATATTGGAAAACACTTTCACATCCATCTTGGACATGGCAGGAATTCTTTTGCCATTTCTAAAGTGGTTTATTGGAAAAAGTGGTCCCAAGGGTCCCAGAGTTCTGAATTTTCTAGTCCGTTCACCCTGGAGCACCATAGATGTTGTTGGCGAGGTGAGGGTACTTGTTGATGGAATCTATTTTGCAATTACTTTAACGCCTCATGTTTCTTGACAAAAGTATGATTTCAATTATTTCCATTAGCTAAATGGAACACAGGTTCGGCTTGTTCATGTTCACTTTCAATACAGTTTCAAACAGTTACCTGGTTGAACATAAGATATGTGGCCAATGATGTTTCAGTTTGTACAAATCTGTTGATATCTGAATATGTTTCGTGATACTATTAGAATATTACTGATATCTGGCCTCTCATTCATGTGCCATAAGTTACATCACTTTTTGATCTCTTTGAAGGTGTACTTATGTAAGATGAAGTGCGTCAATCGTCAACTGTTGATTTTTGTTTCCTGGTGTTTTCATGTTTTTTGATACATGTTTTTTAAAATTTCATATACATTCAATTAAACCAGTGACCATTGAATTTTCTGTCCAAGGTTTTCTGGATCACTTTTAAGCTATTTTATTGATCCTTCTATCTTGTCATTAATTATTTTCCCATGGTCATCAAACAGCAGTCGTTCTCTGTCTCTCTCTTTCTCCTTAAGAAATTGTGCGTACATGTTATATGCATTCATTTTTATGTATTTATTATTCAGCTTTCCAGCTAGATGAGTTCCTTTAAATCTGATGGTCTGAACTGCAGATCAAGCAACCTATACTCTTTCTTTCTGGACTTCAAGATGAAATGGTTCCCCCATCTCACATGGAGATGTTATATGCTAAAGCAGCTTCACATAATCAACAATGCTCATTTGTAGATTTCCCAACGGGAATGCATATGGATACGTGGTTAGCTGGTGGAGATCGGTATTGGAGAACAATTCAAGAGTTCTTGGCTAAAACTGTTCCAGAGAAGAAGGATGATGACTCTTCTGGAGTGGGTAAGTGTTGAGTTTCTTTTGCTGTCAACACCTGTGACCTACTCGATATTTTGAATCCCAAACAAAAAAATAGTTTACTTAGCATACATTAATTAGGTTTCCTGCAGAGATTATCTTTAAAGTAGAAACTCATCTTGCATTTAAACAGATTGATCATTTTGGCTCTTAAATGTGTTTCTCTGTTTTAAAATAATAGGGTCGATGGCAAGTCTTTACTTTTAATGTCCATCTCCTTCCATTTTCCCCTAATACGTCTTACTTTCTACCAGAAGAGTCATCCAACTTCAAGTTTCCAGGCTCCAATTCTCTCAAAATCCCTTTGAAGCTTTAGATGATGGGTTTGTAGCTTTTCTGCTTTAGTATGCAGTAGAGGTTGCTTTTTTCTTCCACCCGTGTCTCTATCTCAGTGTATTTAGTTCATCTTTCTGCTTATTTTGAATGTATGTGGTTTTGATTTAAGTCAGCGCATTGGTAAAGTTGACATTTTTTTTTGTCTTGTTCTCTGGTTTCAGATTCTGAGGTGAGGTGATCTTGCTTCTGGATTCTAAGCTGTAATTTATTGGCATCATTGGACTCGAAATTTTGCAGTAGCGAAAAGGTTTTTGTGATTGTCGGAGACCACTGTCTGGGAGCTTTCTCTATAGGGTTCAGTGGTGCACATTCTGGTGTGCACATATTTTAGACGACGAAGGTTTGATGGTTTATAGTCTATATGGATGACGCTGACATAATGCACCGTTTCGCATTGTACTCTTAAGAAAAATGAATTTAAAGATGATGTAGTCATACAGATAACTGCACCGCTCTCACTCCATCTTTGCTTTAATATCCTAATTAAAATTGTGTTATTCAGTTTGAGGTGGTATGGAGCATTTTAGTTATCAACCAGGGAAAATTCCCTGCTGCTGGAGGAAGACCTCCTAGGGATAACATTTTGGTTAAATTAGTGAAGTTTTTGGGTGAAATTTTACAATACAAAATTAGTCAGCAACTCCCTTTGAGTATTTACTTTAGTTTGATAAAAACCGTGTCCCACAAAATTTAATTTCTGAAAAAGAGAGCCTTTGGGTGCAAGTATTTATTGACATTTGAATACTATTTTATGTAAGGTTATAACAGCATAATACATTTTGTGAAATTCATTCAGTTAAGTTAAACTATCTCAAATAAAGTTTCCTATTTTATAATATGAAAGATTTGAGCTCTTAGTTATTAAAGGCGTGTCTCACCCGAGGCGAAGCCATTATCGTATGAGATTCTTGTTTTTTTGGACTTTAGGTTGATGTTTAGAAAACCCTCGTCTTTGAGCGTCTTTTTAAAAGGCGTATGAGATTCTTGTTTTTTTTGGACTTTAAGTTGATGTTTAGAAAACCCCCGTCTTTGAGTGTTTTTATTAAAAGTCAAAGGCGCTCCTCGCATACAATTCCAAATATGGTCAATTTTTGTATGAATTTTTCTAAAATTGTCACAAATCACATGGTAAACACACTTTTATTAGAAAACTAGTACAAGTGCATTGCACGGGATCAATTGGTTGTATTTATTTTTTAATTTTTAATTATAATATTTGGACATACGATAAAATTTATGACTTAAAATTCTCATTTTTAAATTAAATTTTATAAAATATTGAATTTTAATTTTGCAGATAAAACGTATGTTTTGAAATTTCTAATCATTTCAAAGGATGTTGTTGAATACACCATAATACTCCATCATAATTATCAGTATGAGAATAACAAAATATTATTTTATCCTATATATTGTTAAACACCTCCCTATACACAACATTGGTTGTAGATCGACAAACTTTGCCATCATCATCATCATCTAAGCAAATTATTTTTAAACCCTTCCTACTTTTAACTCTTGACACGGCAACATATAATTGTCCATGAGTGAATACGGGTTTAGGGAAGTATACACCCACTAATAAAAGTGATTGACCCTGACTCTTGTTAATGGTCATTGAGAAAGAAAATAATACTGAGAACTATCTTATCTAGAATTTGACAGGCATGGTCACTACAAGAAACTGTCTGATTACCGATGGAAAAATCCGTCGGTAACTATGAAAAGTTCGTCGGTAACTAAGTTATCGACGGATTACCGACGAAAATAAATCTGTCGCGAAAACCTGCGTCGGTAACTTTTTAGCGACGTAATTTAAAATCCATCGGTAATTACCGACGGATTTTTTCGTGATTTTACCGACAGAATTTTCCGTCTGTAAATTATGTATATTTTTATAATTTTTAAATTTACTGACAAAATTTTCCGTTAATAATTTAAACTTAAATTACCATATTATATTTTAAATTTAAATACCCATAAAACAATTAAAATTTCATAATTAAATAACCCTTTCAAAACACTACTTAATATAAATTATTCATTTAATATAATATTTAAATTATAAAATCTCCACAATCCAAATTCACCACAAAATATTCTATTATAATAATTCTACTAAATCATGGATACAAAATATTTGACTAAATGATCTTCATAAAAAATTCCCAAATCGGCATCAGCATCAACATATACATCAGTCTGCAGTCGATTGGCATATTGAATCCCCGAGAGCAATTGATTATTTTTGTTCCTGATAGTGTAAAAAAAAAGTCATACAACACCCATTAGCCAAAATTTACCTTTTTTAATAAAATGGCAAGAAATAGTTTAAACACGAAAAACAGCTAAGCTACTTCATCTACTAAATCCACCAAGAATGTTCTAAGATTTCAATAAATAAAGGCTTGAGCATACGGACTGCTACTATACTGCAAAAAATGAATTTTACATATTACACACTCATGATGCCATCAGACAAAATTTTGTAATTTATGCATTAGATGAGCACCTACATAAAAAACTGGAGTTAAATAAAAAAAATCTAAATATGAAAGCTCACACCTTCAGTCATTATCATATTATTATTGAGGAAAATTAAGAAAATATAGAGGATGATATAATCATAACAATCTAAGAGTATCAGATCTTCTTCTCCCATAGAGCCAGCTGGATTACAATCATTATCAAAAGATGAATTTCAAGGACAAAATCACAACAGAAGAAATACAGAATGCATGAGACTAGGCCCAAGTAATCTTCTGGACATTTCTAATTTTCGGATTTAAATATTAATTTTATACTCCTCCATAAAAAAATCAAGTTTTTACCCTTTCCATAAAATTGGATGATAGTGCAATATCTTTAAACTAATATTAAACATTGAAGCTATTATTACAGTAGATTCTGATGCCATTCCAAAACTCAAGTCAACTAAGTATGTAGTATAATACAGTTATTCGTAAGATTCAAGAAGGGGGACAAGGTGAATATCCAGGTTCTTCAATCTAATAAGTAACAAAATTTAGATTAGATTTCAGCTTGTACCCTTTTTTTCTAAATAAAGACAGTGAAATGATCACCTCAAAGGCAGAGACACAATAAATACAGATGCAGCTCTTGCATAGATTCCAATAACGAACAAATCTTTATATCATCATCATTAAGAAACACCATATATGCACCAGAATATATCAACAACATAACCTTATCATGTGTATCAAACTTCTTGACATTGATGGATTCCTTTTAACAATCATGGCAATCTTGAGAAAAGTTAACAACATATAGTTGAAGGTCTCTTTACTTACATTATTGCAGATAATTAGATCTAAATTGAATTCATATGAATGAAAAAGAAACAGCAAATCCCATAACCACACAATCTTGTAAAATAGAACTCAAAGCTACATTTAAATAGTATTAACATTGGCATGAAAACAACCAAAAATTCCAGACAAAATATAATCATTTGTAAGCTCCCATTTCATTTTTCCACAACAAGAATCGACGGAAATAATTATCAGATGATAATGGAATATAATGGTCTAATTAATGGAAAAAAGAGAGTCAGAGAGAGAGACAAACACATTGAAGATTTGGAGAGGAAAATTGGAAGAGAGAGGGGGGAGGGGGGAGAATCTTATAATCGGCTTCAAATTAAACACAAGCAAATACCCAAAATTCAACAAATCCAACCACAGAATTCTACATTCCGAATCAAAACCTACAAATGCAATCCGAATCAAAAGAAAGAGCTAAATCTAGGAACCAAAATTTCAGCTCCACAACCCAGCACACAAAAAAAAAGCAATTGAAACGCAACAATACAGAGAAGGAATTCACCTCTACATTTGCATCAGTCCGCACTCTACATTTGCATCAGCCCGCAGCAAAATTAGGGTTCATCCGAATCTGAAATTGAGGGAAGGACGAGGGAACAATACAATACGAAAAATGTGATAGTAAATCCGGTAAAGAGATAAAGGGGCCGAGAAACTTACAGTATTGGGGAAGATCTTGGACGGCGGCGACAATGTGATTCTTTCCGACGGCAGAAGCGTCAAGCGGAGGAGCAGATCTGCGCACGAAGACGGCTGTTCGCGAACTGGGCAAGAAGACCGATGGCTGGTGGCGCGGCAACGTGATCGACGGGTGTCAGCAGCGTTTCTGGCTGCAGATCTGTTGCGGCGTTCTTTTTCAGCAATGGTGCAGCGACTCGACGGACTGACAGTGCGGCTGCCGATGAAAGATATTTTCCGGCGAGGATGAAAGTAACCAGCAGCGATAGTGAGCAGCAGCGGAGTGAAAGAGAGGTAGAAGAGGGATAGAAGAGTTTTAGGGTTGGAGGCAGCCCACTAGGCAGCCCTAAGACTACCATCATTCACAACTCAACCTAATAATATAATATTTATTTCTCTTTCATCCACATATACAACTTACAACCAAAAACAATCTCAATTTTTTTATACTCCATCAACAACCAAACTCAACCTAACTTTTTAATAAAATATTCATTTCTCTCTCATCTATATATATATATATATATATATATATATATATATATAATTATAATTATAATTAAATTATTTATTATCATTTTGAGATTTTTTAATAATTATATTAAAAATTATAAAATATTCATTTCTCTCTCATATATATATATATATATATATATATATATATATATATATATATATATATATATATATATAATTATAATTAAATTATTTATTATCATTTTGAGATTTTTTAATAATTATATTAAAAATTAAAATAATTTTTAATAATTATCATGTGACACATGTCACTTCAAGATTACTTTGTGGATGTGTTATAGATAAAGTTGGAGGGTTGTGTCAGAAAGAGATTCCCCAACCGGTTGGCATGTTAATTTCAATTTTCAATTTTTTTATTGTGTTTTTGTCTCTTGTGTGCGACCCATGGCACATGGTTGTCGATGAGAGTGGTCTAATAATTTTTCTAAGGCAACCGTAATACTTAAAAGAAAAAAAAATTTATGTTACCGATGGATTCCATCTGTAAATTAAAGAATAATCATTTTCAAAAAAATTAAAAAAATTATTTTTTTATCGGTAACTTAAAAAAAATTAGACTTTAATTTACCGACAGATTTAATCCGTCGGTAACTTGAAAACTAATTTATTTAAAAAATTATCTTTTTATCGAATGATTAAATCCATCGGTAACTTTAAAAAAAATTAGACTTTAATTTACCGACAGATTTAATCCGTCGGAAACTTGAAAACTAATTTATTTACTTTTTAAAAAAATTTATACTATATTTACAGACGAAGATAATCCGTGGGAAATTAAAAACTCAAATAAAAATTATTTTTTGTAAAATTTATTATATTTACCGACGGAAAATAGTCGTCGGTAAATTTTCGGGATTTAATCCCTCCAAAATAATGACAGATTTACCGACGGAAAATAATTCGTCGCTAATTCCATCGGTAATCCATCGCAAAAATCGTCGAAAATTTCATTTGATGATTTTTTTAAAATAAACACATATTAAATAAAAAAAAACGTCGGCAATCCATCGATAATCCGTCGGTAATTACCGACAGTTTTGTTCTGTCGGTAAATCCATTGATATTTCGACAGTTTCTTGTAGTGGGTGTCATCAGATGGACTAAGATTGAGTTTAGGAATATAACTTTTGCACCAATACTCCTGCCGGATAGAATTCTAGCCTCAATAATGTGGGTGCCAAGTTTTGTAATAATCAATCTTGTTCCATTGCACGAACCTGAACTCTGATCTATATTTCTGAGCAGCATAATTGGTGCACCTACCTTCAACTTGAGTTTATGATTCGGTATACCAGAGCATCTAATTGAATTTAGAAAATCAACATAATATAGTTGCTCATTGTTTCGGACCATACTTCTAATTCACATATTGAATCAGAACTCAAGTACTCTTTCTCTTCTCCTTTAATCAAGTGTAGCACATAATCATTTATTTGCTCTACTACTCTATAGGTAGGAGCAAGAATAGCCTTATCTTTGAAGTAGCCACTTTCCTTATAATCAGCTTCAATGGTTGGATAGATGGTTCGTACAATAGCAGCAACAGGATCCCCATCATCCATTATTAAAAGATCTTTTGGTAGTTCAATTGTGTTTTCTCCATAACAGTTATCTTTAAGTCTTCCATCTCCAACCTTTAGAATCCAATTAGAGAATTCCTTAAGTTCATCAACTTTTGCAGTGTTTTTTTGTGATATATTGTAACAACCTCATATTTTAGTGACTCTCTATCTTCAATTCCTGAATATTGAAAAATTTGATAGTAGGTAGAATTTTTTAATGTGTATATTAATGAGAAAATAGAAAAAAAATATATATATACATACATATATATATATATACCTTTTCGTCCATTAAAATCATTGCGAAGATCCCAATGTCATGAGACTCTTATCTCGGGCAACCATCCACATGTGTATAACCCTAACCTTTATCGTGCACATCTCCCTTTTAGGATTTATTTCAGAAACAAATGAATTAAAAGAAGACATTATTTGATTCTAAAGGAACAAACTAAATAAGAACACAGAATACGCTGTAGAATACGCTGCATTAGATGAATAACCTTCAATCTTTAAACTACTATTTAAAGATAATTATTCATTAAATTTGAATGATTAATGTTAATCATATTAGGCTTAATTAAAGCAAATTGAATATAAATTGATCAAACCATAAAGACTACTCCCTCCGTCCCGTTTCAATGTTTACGTTTGTTTTTTGCACGTTGGTTGAAAAGTATTATATTTTAATAGATAATGGGTGGAAAAATATAATATTTGATGTGAAGTAGATAGGTGTATCATGTTGGAAGATATAATAATTTTTTTAGGTTGGTCCCATATTCCTAAAAAGGAAAACGTAAGTATTGAAATGAGTCGCGCAAAACAGAAACTTAAATATTGAAACGAGACGGAGGGAGTACTATTTAAAGATTATTCATTAAAGCTGCATAATTAATATTAATTATTTTAGGCTTAATTAAAGTAAATCACTAAATTAATTGATCAAACCATAAAATTTATGTCATTTTATGGGTGCAGATATAATACAAAAAATTGGGAGGTTGCAATTCTTATTTATAATGGTTAATGATTCTAAAAAAATATAACACGAAAAATTGAGAGGGTGCAATTCTTATTTGACAATTATTAATAATCTCAAAAAATAAAATTCTTAAAAAAAATTAAATTCATAGATCATAAATACTAAATAATAAATTAATGACACTAAAAAATTAAAGATTTTAAAAAGATCGTGTAATAAATTAAAGATTTTGAATAAAAAAGATTACGCCAAATTAGTCTCTCTCTTTTAAATGACAGAATTAATCAATAAAAAAAGGAAGGTGGGACAAAAAGAGAAAATAAAAAAATTAACAAAAAATTAAAAAATTATGTAAACGGTCAGCATGGAAGCTTTTGAGGATGCCACATCATCATCTCAAAAAAACTCTCCAATATTATTATAAAGATTGTGTAAACGATACGTCAGCATGGAAGCTTTTGAGGGATGCCACATCATCATTTCAAAAACTCTTTAATATTATTATTAGGAGTGTGCATGGTGCGGTTTGACGGTTTTCTCTGCATAATTCAAATTGCATTGTTATGTACGGTTCAGTTTAGTTATAAAGTGTAAGCTGCGGTAATTCACATGATATTGATTATGCGATTTTATGCGATTTTGAACGATTTTTTACGGTTTCACTTATAGATTAGTTTAAATAATAAGGTTATGCTATTAATTTTTTGGTGGCTAACGAAAATTCATAAGGCAATTCAATCATAATTAACAACAATGTTTTGAAGAAAAATTAGTTATATAGAAGAATTAAGCAACTACAGAAAAAAGTGAAACAACGCATTTTATACTTGTAGATTATTATAGAAGGAGGGTAGTAAATTGAGTATTTGGTAATTGATAGAGTTTCTTTATTACAACATTAGGGGAGTGACATGTTAATGGCATGGTAATGACTAAAATACTTTATATACTAACCATAGTCCAACACATATTATATATATAATTATATATTGAGCTATAGCTTATACGTAATATACACGGTGCGATCGATGCGATTTCGATTAAAAAATTGAAATTGCACTGCATAGTGCGGTGCGGTTTTGCTTTAAAAATAAATTGCAATTTATTCAAAGAATTGCATATCGCGGTGCGGTGCAATGCGGTTGGATCGGTTTTTGTGGTTTATAATTTTTCTTACCTGATTAGCCATAACTTGTAGTCGGGTTGACCAATTCAAGAATTATCGAACACAGTGAGGTAGGTACTAGTGCTTAAGCGATCTCACATTTTTTGTAATTTTATAGAGACGAATCATCAATGGATAGGTGTTCAAACAAGTATTAAAATCAATCAAAGCAAGCAAACAAACAATGATCAACAAACAAGATACATAAATGGATGAGTGGTTTTCCAAGTTAAGTAAAAGTGAGATTAACAACAATTAAGAAGTGAAATCCTAGGATAAATGCATCAAATTCATATGATTATGGGTATAAGACTAAGGGTCAATACTAAGTTCACCTAAACTCCCTCTCGAGATGAATAGGATATGAATCTCAAATAGCTCAATAGGTTGGTTCTCACACAAACAATTCCAACTAGGTAATAAGCTTGAAATGAGAGTCCCTTCACACAATTAATCAACCTCTCGATCAAACCAATCGAATGTCCTATCAAAGGGTTCTAAATCCTAAAGGACATCTATATTTCTTTACGGTTCGTTTTATAGGTGAGAGGAGATAAAGAAGTATATATAAGAAATGAGATTTAAATTAAGATAAGTATTTGTATTATGAAAAATGGAAATTGTTTGATAGGTTGTATTAAAATTAATATAATGATAAAATGAGATATTTGACAAGAAATAAAAGAATTAGGATAAATGGTGAAATTACCTTTATAACCTTTTTATAAATTATTAGTTAGGTCTTTACTATTGATCATAATATTTATTGTTGTTATTATTAATTTTTAAAATAGGCTTACAATTTCATACTCCCATTTTAAAAGAACCGATTAGTTTCCTCCTACTTCTTTAAAACTTTCAAGGATTCAAAGAATTTTCAATTAGGAAAGTTGGAAAAGAGTTATGTGCATTCATTGGAGTATAATTATATTCCCTATGAATTCAATATGAATATATGATGAACATGATGCAGAACATTTTGATGGAGAAGAAGAACCCAAATTTTAGAAAACCTAAATTAAATATAGTTAAAACATACTAAATGTAATTCATTAATTAGGGCAGAAAATCCAAATTGAGTAGAAATCACACACTAATCTCACAAATCATTCTCTTTAACTTTCGATCCAAATCAAAAATCAAAATTTAAATAAAGAAAACTAGGGCATCTGCCATAAATGCAAAAGTAACAATCCATGACCACTGGAAGCAATTAATGGAGGCGAACAATAGCTGATACGGAGGATAGCACCGGTGAGGACCTCCGACGGGCAATGACATGTGGTGATGGCGAGTAGACAACAACGTCGATGAAGACCTACGATGGGCAGCGACGCGTGTTGGTGGCGAGCGGATGGAGGACAGCGTCGATGAGGACCTACGATGGCATCAACACGTGGTGGCGGCGAGCGGCCAATGGGTGGTGGCGGAGAGCGGCTAGTGAGTGGTGGCAGACTGAGGATAGATTTATTTTCTTCATAAACTCCAGGATGTAGTAATTAGGAAGAGAAAAAGAAACATCAGAGGGTAAATGTGAGATTTTATCCTTTTATATGGACAACTATTGAAATCTGTATTACTTATACCACGCCGTGGGCAGTATTATTGTGTAAAGGGGAATAGTGGATAAGAACGGGTTGCCTTTTTTTAACGGGCCCTTTATCAATTTATTGTGAGCTACCAAACTCAATACAAGCCCATATAATTCATACTAATACCCCATATTATGGGCTACCAAATGGGCCGTTAAGATCTATAATGCACATGAGGTGCATGATAAAATGATTCAATCAATATGCAATTGACTTCTTAATCTAATCACATGTTTAAAATAACAAACCACATAAATCATCATAAACATCAAGATCTAAAGCATCAATGATAGAAAATCAATTAACCCAATCAACATATGAATTTTAATACATAAATCCCAAAATTATCCAACAACTATCATGTTGCTAATCTCACAAGAGAGATTAGCATACCATATTGAAAAGGAAATCAACATAGACATTAAAATCCCTACAAAACATGATGAACAATAAGGTTTCAATACAAAAGTTGGATGAAAACTCCCTTGGATGACTCCAATGATGATCTTCTTCTTCCCCTTGCAATTCTCCTCTCTTCCTTGCTTCTTTTCCTCAATTGGATGGTGATTTTTATGGTTGGATGATGGTAGATGGAATGGATGAAGAATTGATGAAGATGATGGTGTAAATGGAGGAAATGGTGTGTGATGAGTGTGCAGGGGTGAAACCTTTTGAAATCTCATCAAATATTAAAGTATTGGGTATTTATACCCTTTGGAAAACTTCTAGAAGGATTCTGATATGTTTCTGATCCTGCAGCAACACTACTCGTGTGCTGCAACAAGGACACAGGGTGGTCGTGTAGGTGTTTTGGATGTCAGAAAATGGTCAAGGCATACAGGGCCGTGTTGCGCAACACGGCTCAGGTGCTGCAACACGGCCGACCGTGTTGGTGCAACCTCTGTTTTTACAATTTTATTTCGGCTCGTTCTACCTCGTTTCAACTCCGAATTGAGATCTGTTTTTTCCTACGTCTTTCTTTTCACGTCTAGGATCTATTTTTGCCTAAAAATTATACGTTTAAGCTCATTCACACACATCTCCATAAAAACACAAAACACAACCAAATAGTACACAAATACAGATAAAATAATACGAAAATACACATAAAAAGACACTAAAATTTAGGTGAAAATATCACTCATCATACCCCCAAACTTAAAGTGTTGTGCGTCCACGAACAACGAAAATGATAAACCAAGGGGAGAGAGATTTTCACCTAGGAAAAGACTGAATGAACATAAGTAATAACACATCAATAGTAATAAGAACTACAATCTATGCTAAGTCATCCTAACATGAGAAAAAATATTAGCAAGTTTAATCAAAAGAGAATAAAAGTGTAATATAGTCTCTTTTTAGTCCAAACCTCTCATCGGATATCAATTTCACTCAACACTCTTTAAAATGGGGTAAATCAACACTCATCAACCGATTGACTCGACTCGCTATAAGCTTGCTCGTGGACTACATTCACAAACCTCCAAAGTTTCAATTAGTAATAAAAAAGGTCTTTCATTAAGGATGTAATGATAGACTCTTTGGTTGGGTAGGAAGACTTTAGGTAAGAGTGACTAATCAAGTGTAAGTAACCGAAGAGATGATCAACTTCCTCAATTTCTTCACATTCTATTTCTTCCTTTCTATCTTTGGTAATCACAAGCATTAATCATCAACTTTCCTTGGATTTTTGAGCTTCTTTTGTTTCATGCTTCCTTTTTTTGAATTTTATGATTTCCTTGAGCACATTTTTGTTGCTTGCTCATTTTCTTGTTTTAAGGTTGCATGTCTGTTCAGCACGAAAATTCGCGCTTTTCACAGGCCGTTTCCACATGATTATTGTATTATTTTAATATTATTTGTGAAGTTTATTGCTTATTTTTATAATTTTTATGACTTCACGGGTATTGTTGAGAATTTACAGAA
The DNA here is from genome assembly GCA_023678885.1 of Pogostemon cablin. NCBI lineage: Eukaryota > Viridiplantae > Streptophyta > Magnoliopsida > Lamiales > Lamiaceae > Pogostemon > Pogostemon cablin. Next base: position 14,763,337 of record CM042978.1, on the reverse strand, counting down.
TTTAGAATTATTATGAGGGTGAAATTGATAAGTACCAAAAAGGGGATAAAATGAGGATAAATGGATGAGTGGTACATGGTAATTCTAACGAAGGGGCCATGCAAAGTCAGTAAATTCGCAAACAAAAAGCCACATCACCACATGAGAAGCAGTCTGTCTTTAGTGGACTTCCAAATATGGCATGTGTTGTGGTTAATTATAAGTGGAGGTTGTTGGTGATTCATGCAAGAATTGGAAATTTTAGTTAATTGGCAATATGGGCTCATGAGTTATTTAGTAATGTTTTTACATTGAAATTCAAAGCCCATTGTAATTCAAAGCTGAGAATGTGATTCATCACAGAACACCCATCGCCTTCCACCCCTCATCTCTATCCTTCACACACCTTTCATCCATCATCATTCACACTCAGTCATGGTGTTTGCTACTTGAGAAGGAGAACGGAGGAGGATCATCAAGACGGAAAGAGAAGACGGGGAATTATGCTGGACCAATGGTTTTTCTTCTTTCATTAATTTTCCTATTTTTGATTCATAGACTCATGGGTAAGGACAATTTTACCATGGTTGTTGCTTGTAACACCATGGGCTAGTTTCCACTTGATAGTTTTAGGGTTTGAAAGTTTATCATGTTGATGTGAGATTTTAGACATCTGTAATGATAATTTTTGCAAAATATTTTTTCCTTATTGACAATTTATTTTAAACTTATATGATCATGTTTCTTAATTTTCTTGTCAATTATATATTCATGATTTGATCATTGATTGATGTATGATTGAAATTTGAATGTGTTCTATGATTATATTTGTTATTTCGTGACAATTGAAGGGGATCGACCAATATATAGTCTTTGATTGTTTGACCATCAATATAAGATACCTCATTATCTTTGCATGACCATTGTTAAAGAGAAATATGGTAAGGAAGCCCTAATACAATTCCTTTAGTACCTAGAAAGGATAGATCTTTTGCACTAGCATATATGGAATTTTGCATGTGTATCGCCTATAAAGCGAATAAGGGATTGTGGGTATTTAATTTCCTTAGTACCTAGAAAGGGAATAGGGGGTTATCTTATTAATTTGGTCCTATGAATTTATGTTCTTTAAAATTGTTTAATTTCATTTGTCCATGAGTGGTTTAGCATGCTTAGGTGACCATTCCTATAAAATTTTGCATAATTTGATTTACTTGTCTATTTGCCTTATTTCACATGATAAACTGGATTTTCCTAAAGCTACCTTGTTCTTGTCTCTTAAAACACCTGTGATTGAGTATGACTTCTATTTATTTTATTTATTTTGCTATTTAATTTCTGCAATATTAGTTATTAATTCCAACTCTTGAAAAGGTTTTTATGTCTTAATTATTAGTGGTGATAATTATTTAGTGCGTATCCTGTTTAACTCTAATCTCTTGGGTTCGATATTTTATTTCTTGGTCACTCGTTGTACACAACGGTAGAGTATTCTTGCTCTATAAACCGTAAGCAAAATTACGATCAAGAAAATTGCGCCGTTGTCGGGGATTAGACTGTTTAAATAAGATATCCCTAAATTATTTGTTATCACTTTTAGTTAGGATTTTTATTGTTTTATTTTTATTTTTTATCATATTCTGACTATGAACTTTTTCGAGGTACATGCTATGGATGTCAGATATGATGGAAGCACATTCCAACCTCATCAAGATTATACTAAGTTTCCACTTGAAATATGCCTAAGCGAATTTCTTACTCTTCCTATTACTATTACTGATAATTTTTCTAATGAACTTTCTCTTGAATTTCTTGAATGCTTGCAGAATTAAATGAATGCAGAGAGTTAAAAGGAGAAGCAGCAATAGTAGAGGAATCCAAGTTGAAGCAACGTTTCCTTTCCCTTACCAAAGCAGTGAGCGAATTATTGGAGAAGAAGGTGTTGGAAGAGTTGAGAATTTTTGAAGAAAAAAAGAATAAGTGGTGGAGTAATATTGAGAAGTTATGAGTTGGGATAAAAATTACTTGGTTGGCAATTTAAAGATAAATTTTAAGAATGCCAATGAGATAATTCCTTGCCATAAGTACACGAGTGATGAGGAAGCTAAGCGATTAGAGTACGATGACAAGGATGAAAGATATTCATGGCCATTCCGATGAGCCTATGAATTTTCGTCTAGCTTGAAGACGTTAAAGACGAGCGCTTGTTGGGAATTACCCCAACACTATCTTTATTACTTTTCATTTTTTATTTTATTAGTTTTAGATTGTTTTTGATTTTACCTACTCCGTTCTCAGTCCTTAATTATTTTTTAATGCAGATAAGTGATTGGATGTGACCATGTATGTGAAATTTTTGGCGACAAGTATTGATAAAAAGCAGAATAGTTAGAGTATGAATAAGGATTGAACAGAGGGCAGGCAGAGTCGTGCTATATGATAAATTCTACCAGAAAACAAAGTTGCTGAAAAGAGAGTTCCCTTGATTATGATCGAAAGTTGCTAAGAGAGGAGTTATCGATTTTTAGAGGTTGTTGTGGGAGAAAAAGCTTTAATGTGTTGAGGTGTCGATGGGTCATAACTCATGTGCATCAATAAATATCACAGGGACCCAGCTAAGTTGAGATACTGGAGAATTCATACGTGAATTCATGTGTTAGAAGAGGGGCCCACTGAGAATTAAATGCATCATCCCAATTCACGTGAGGAGTACAATGAGTTAGAGAAAATTTTAAGACCTATGGCTGGAGTTTGTAGGAAAATTCATGCAAGAGAATGGATGCATGTTTCAAGTGGGGTCCATGGAATCCAATAGTCATTGAACATCCATGAATTGAAGGAACCACGTGAATTCGAGGATGATAGGTAAATCAAATTGGTGGGCCACATGTTGATTATCCACTATGTTACCAGCACCACTCTTACGTATTTATCGTGAGCTACTTCATGGAAGGAGGTTCGACTACAACAAATTTCCAAGGTAAGTGAATTCTCTTCTCTCCCATGCTTATCGTTCTCCATTTTTTTTATATTTTAAAAATTCTACAATCTTTTCTTAAACTTATTTCGATATTTAATCGGAAATAAGTTTGGGGAGGTGCGTAAGGTTATTTGAAAATTCTTTTTTAACATGGTGAGCAAAGGAGCAATGAGAGTCATGCAAGGTACGTTTTCTATTCTTTTTTTTCTCTCCATATTCTATACTTTACATTTTCTATATTTCAAGATTCCTATACTTTTTCTTAAACTTATTTTTTATATTCTATCGAGAATAAGTTTGGGGAGGAGGAGATGGTTTCTTGGAATTATTCTTTTAATGTAGAGAGCGGAAGAGATAACCGAGAGAGAATGCAAGTGAGCTTAATTTTTGAGTGGTTGCATACTATGAGTTGAGTGGATTGAGTGACTGCATGTTGTACTATGCTTGAGAGTGAATGTTGTGATATGAGAAACGTAATTTTCTGTTGACTACTCCATGAACTTGAGTACTTCTGATAGAGTTTTAGGTATGTGATATGATTTGGTTTATGATGAAAATATTTTTATGCTTAACTTGAAAATTCTTATTGATTAGGTGGATGAAATTGTATTGTTGCATAAATCATGAATTGCTAGATAGTCTTGGTTGTTGGAATTATTTTACACCTAGTGAGGTTTTGAGCCATTGAAAATCATGAACATCAATGCATGATTACTTTCAATTATTGAGAGTCTCTTGATTAATTGTGACGTATTTTTAGAACTTGTCTTGAGTCTCCTTGAATATTCGAGAATAGTTTAGTGGATTATGGAAATGATTTAAGGCCATCCTTGATTTTATAAGTCACTAAACCAAATAATTCTCTACCAAATGATATTTATCCGTAGTTAGCCCTTTTGAGCTTTAATCCTTTTTCTTTGGAAACCTACGAGTATTAACCACTTTGATTATCTTTTTGAGCATTTGAATTCCTATATTTAGTGGAGAATTAATTGCAAGCCAAAGTGTGTTGATTGAGCTTGATTGTGAGTTTGGAAAGGAATGAAAATGGTACTGAAAAAGTGATGAAGTTTGATAGTACATCTAAAGATTAAATTTGTGGAGTAATGCTTAATCTAGTACTCCATGAAATCAAACACCCTAGGGTAGTGCTTAATCTAGTACCATATGGAGGATGTATGAGGTAGTGCCTAAAACTGGTACCCCACAAGGAAAAAAAAAGAATGAAGATGTTGTGTTGCTGGAGGTGAATAACATTGTTGAAGTTAAAAAAGAATGAGAGGATGAAAGTTGAAGTGATCAATCAGCTTTAATTCTCCATAAATTGAGTCACATTGCCTATATTTATCCCACCTTAACCGAAGAGCCAACATTATATCCATTGAAAGTCTTTTTTGATCCATAATTTTACTAGCTACAAGTAAAAGGAGAGTTGAGACAATGGGCAAGTCTATCCTTCACACACCTTTCATCCATCATCCTTCACACTCAGTCACGGTGTTTGCTACTTGAGAAGAAGAACGGAGGAAGATCATCAAGACGGAAAGAGAAGACGGGGAATTACGTCGGACCAAGGGTTTTTCTTCTTTCTTTAATTTTCCAATTTTTGATTCTTAGACTCATGGGTAAGGACAATTTTACCATGGTTGTTGCTTGTAACACCATGGGCTAGTTTCATCTTGATAGTTTTAGGGTTTGAAAGTTTATCATGTTGATGTGAGATTTTAGACATCTGTGATAATAATTTTTACAGAATATTTATTCCTTATTGACAATTTATTTTAAACTTATATGATCATGTTTCTTAATTTTCTTTTTAATTATATATTCATGATTTGATCATTGATTGATGTATGATTGAGATTTGAATGTGTTCTATGATTATATTTGTTATTTCGTGACAATTGAAGGGGATTGACCAATATATAGCCTTTGATTATTTGACCATCAATATATGATACCTTATTATCTTTGCATGACCATTGTTGAAGAGAAATATGGTAAGGAAGCCCTAATAAAATTCCTTTAGTACCTAGAAAGGATAGATCTTTTGCACTAGCCTATATGGAATTTTGCATGTGTATCGCCTATAAAGCAAATAATGGATTGTGGGTATTTAATTTCCTTAGTACCTAGAAAGGGAATAGGGGGTTATCTTATTAATTTGGTCCTAGGAATTTATGTTCTTTAAAATTGTTTAATTTCCCTTGTCCATGAGTGGTTTAGCATGCTTAAGTGACCATTCCTATAAAATTTTGCATAATTTGATTCACTTGTCTATTTGCCTTATTTCACATGATAAACTGGATTTTTCTAAGGCTATCTTGTTCTTGTCTCTTGAAACACCTGTGATTGAGTGTGGCTTCTATTTATTTTATTTATTTTGCTATTTAATTTCTGCAATATTAGTTATTAATTCCAACTCTTGAAAAGGTTTTCATGTCTTAATTATAAGTGGTGATAATTATTTAGTGCCTATTCTGTTTAACTCTAATCCCTTGGGTTCGATATTTTATTCTTGGTCACTCGTTATACACAACGGTAGAGTATTATTGCTCTATAAACGGTAAGCAAAATTACGATCAAGAATGTCCATTCTTTTTATGTTCTTTTCATCATTTTTCTTGCTTACTTATCATTTCCTTTTCTTCTTTTACTTTCTTCTCAAACCTTTCTAGCCACCATCTCCTCAATCACTCACACAAAAGGGTGAATATGTAAGGCTCATGTGGGTACTCAAGGTTTGTATTGTGCTAAATTCACAAGAAATAGGCTTATAGGCTCAAAGTGGTTGACTAGGGATGATGTTCATGGTAGGAAAATATTTGGCAATGACTATGAATAACATGGATGGCCTTAGATCATATTACTAATCTCCACAAATCGGGCTCGTTCCTATATTCCTTGAGCAAGTTCTAGCTTATCAAACACAACCAATCCACTCATGAAGAAAACCATGTATGCACGGTCGAGGCTCAAATACTCACAAGCTTATGCTCGGACCTTAAGGAACTTATTACACCACATTCATCTCAAAATTGAACAGGTTAAATAAAACATGTCACAATTCGAAAGTGTAGAGATTCTTACTCATAACTTGTCATCACTTATCACCACAACATATCATCACTCATGTTCAAAAATGACTCACGACATCCCAAAAATAAATCACCAAACAACCATAGACAAGAATACAAAAACACACAAAACATAAATAAGGACTCAACAAACAAGAAACAACCAAAAACACATAACATGCAAAAATACAAAACCATCATAAAACAATGAAACCCACATTCTACATCATCCATGATCAAGTAAGCTCACAATCATCCCAACCTTGATTGAAAAGTAAACCTCCAAAAAAAACACAACAAATGAAGTAGCATGCTAATCCAATCAATCCAAATCAATCAAATTATGCTAAACACATAGAAGTGGTAGAGTATAGAGTGAACTCCCCCAAGAGTCATTTGTAGTGGAAGTTGTTAGCTCCAAGCTCAATTCTTGCTTCCAATACCCTTCATACATGCTCAACAACTCATCAAAAATATTAGCTCAACAATTTCATTAAAAATATGGACTATCATGTACTTCAACACAACCAATCATACCAAAATCAAACCAATACTCATGAGAAAAATTTTAAAATTGACCCAATTTTACAAGAAGTCCTCTCATCACATAACATAAAGCACACTCAAGTGGTGAGTCACACCACACACTCTCCCCCCAAACTTAAATTGAAACAAGTTGAGACTTAAGTTTGCAAAAAGTGGTGGGACTTACCATTCTAGTTTCCATCAATGATCTTCTTGTGGAGAAGTATACGCATCCACACGACTCAAGTTATGTCCACCACGCACTAGCCCCCCAAACTTAACTCGAGATAAGAGTCGAGAATTAAGTTTGCAACAAGTGATGCGACATGCCTACTCAAATCCATGAAGCACTTCTCTTTTCTTCACTATGCCTTTTCTTCACTATGCCTTTTCCAACACCATGAAATCAACCGGGAAAGCTAGCCCCTTCACTTTCACCTCTACGTCTTCCACAATCCCTAGTGGCTTCACAACTTCTCCATTTACCACTTCAAGATGGATAGTCGTAGACTTAAGCTCTCCAATTTCAAGGTCTTTAAAAGTAGCATGAGATATCACGTTGACGCTCGTCCCCAAGTCACACAATGCATCAAGGGATTCTTTTCCTTCAAAATCACACGGGATAATGAACTTTCCCGGATCACCAACTTTTGTAGGTCTCTCCTTGTGCATCGATTCACTTGCTTCGAGTAGCTCTTCTTTCCTTTTTTCCTCATACTTTTTCTTGAGACATTTGACATGCTCCTCAAACTCCTTTTTCTTCTCCTCCTTTACAAACATTTGTGGATAGGGAATGGAGTGATCGGAACACTCCAATAGTCATGTTTATACTCCTCTTCTTGAACCTTCTCCTCCACTTTTTTTTCCTCTTGCACCCTTTTCCACTTAGGTATCCATTTAGGTCCCTTCTCTTCTTTCTTACTTATTTCTTCCATTTCTCCAACAACCTTGCTTTCCACCAACCCTTCTTCATCCTTTCATTCCTCTTTCATATCAAGTAATAAACATTGAGCTTTTGGGTTAACCTCGGGTGTGGCTGGAAACTTTCCTTTTTGTTGAGAACTCAAAGAACTTGCAATTTGTCCAACATTATACTCCAAAGACTTGAGCCTCTTTTCATTTGCTTCTTCCGCCTTTTTCAAAACTTCATCTCGAGCTTTGTTTGATGCTATCAATTGTTCAAGTAGCTCATCGGTTGTCGCTTTACCCACTTGATTTGGTGCTTTAGCTCCCGGATGGTACCCAGGAGGATAAGCAACCACATTGTTCGAGTTGGAGTAGGAAAATTTGTCCTGCCTTTGTTGTTGTGGATAAGAACTTCCACCACTTTGATTATTGAAGCCTCCTTGCCTTTGTGGGAAATTACCTTGGAAATTATTTTGGTAATTCCCTTGGTAACCCCTTCCTTGCATGTAGAGCACATCTTCTATCCTTGGCTTCGACATAGCCCATTGTTCCCCACTCACAACATTTGGAGGAAGCACCTCTTGCTCTATTTGCCCTTCAACCATATTTGCCCCTTGATTGTTCACACTTTGATTCAAGCTCATTTGCCTCAATACTTCCATCGCTATCATTTCAACACTTGGCATTTGTGGCACACTTGGCACAACATTCAAACTCTTCACACTAAACTGTTGCCCTTGATCAAAATTCTCAAAACCATAGCATCCACTTACCCTCTCCGATGACCATTGATATACATTTGTAGCAATCTCATCAAATATTATTATTGTCCTTTCTGGAGTTACACCAAGTACGGATCCACCCGCCGAAGCATCAACAAGCACTCTTTGACCATTCACCAAACCTTGGTAGAAAACCCCACTTGTTGATTTTTTGGAAAATCATGTTGTGGACACTTGCGAAGCATATCCTTAAACTTTCCCACGCTTCATAGAAACTCACTTGAGGCATTTGCTTGAATTGAGTGATCAAGCTCTTCATTTGAAGCGTCTTGGAAGGTGGAAAATACTTGTTCAAGAACATTTGTGCAAGCTCATCCCATGTGTTACACGTACTCGGAGTAATAGTGGAGAGCCATGTTCGAGCTCTATTCCTCAACGAGAACGAAAACAACCGCATCCTAATACAATCCTTGATCGCTCATCCCATTCATTTTCACAGTGTTGGCAATCTCAATAAATTGAGCTAGAAGAGCATTAGGATCTTTATTCGGGGTTCCACTAAATTGTTGCTCTCTCACCATAGAAATCAAGCCCGCTTTAAATTCAAATTTGTTGGCATTGATCGGTGGTCCCATCATTTGTGGCATGGGCCTCGGCATGAAGAAGTCACGGATTATTCTTTGATCATTATGAATTCCATGTTGCACCGGAGGTGGTGGTGGTGAAACATACGCTTGTTGTGGAGGTGCATAAGCTTGTGGAAAGCCTTGTTGCATTAGTGCTTGTTGAACCATTTGTTGAAGCAATGCTTGGTTGTTGAAAGCTCCATGATTTTGATAGGTTTGTTGAGGAGGGTTGGCATTGAATTGAGGTGCGTTGCCTTGCACATTTTATCCGTCTTTCCCATCATGCTCTATTTTCACAGGATTGTCACCTTGAAAATTCTCCATCTTATCACTCTTCTTGTTCTCTCTTCTCCTTCTTCGAAAAGTTTGTTCTATTTCCAAGTCAATAGGCTCTGATTGTGTCCCCCTTGATCAAGTTTGCATACACCTTCATAAAGTAAAGAAGTTAGAACCAAGGCTTTCAAGACAAATAACAAGTAAAGAAATAAAAATAAATAAATGTCTCTATTAAGATAACTTGAAACGATCCTTCTTCAAGCTACTAGCAACTGTTGCCTCCCCGGGAATGGCGCCATTTGATTAGCCATAACTTGTAGTTGGGTTGACCAATTCAAGAATTTATCGAACCACAGGGAGAAAGGTACTAGTGCTTAAGCGATCTCATGTTTCTTATAATTTTATAGAGACGAATCATCAATAAATAGGTGTTCAAACAAGTAATAAAATCAATCAAAGCAAGCAAACAAGCAATGATCAACAAACAAGATAGATAAATGGATGAGTGGTTTTCCAAGTTAAATAAAAGTGAGATTAACAACAATTAAGAAGTGAAATCCTAGGATAAATGAATCAAATTCATATGATCATGGGTATAAGACTAATGGCCAACACTAAGTTCACCTAAGCTCCCTCTTGAGATGGATATGATATGAATCTCAAATAGCTCAATAGGTTGGTTCTCACACAAACAATTCCAACTAGGTACTAAGCTTTAAATGAGAGTCATTTCACACGATTAATCAACCTCTCGATCAAACCAATCGAATGTCCAATCAAAGAGTTCTAATTCCTAAATGACATCTCTATCTCTTTAAGATCTATAATGCGCATGAGGTGTATGATAAAATGATTCAATCAATTATCCTAAATATGCAATTGACTTCTCAATCTAATCACATGTTTAAAACAACAAACCACACAAATAATCATAAACATCAAGATCTAAAGCATTAATGATAGAAAATCAATTAACCTATTCAACATATGAATTTTAATACACAAATCCTAAAATTATCCAACAACTATCATGTTGCTAATCTCACAAGGGAGATTAGCCTACCATATTGAAAATAAAATCAACATAGACATTAAAATCCCTACAAAATATGATGGATGACTCCAATGGTGATCTTCTTCTTTTCCTTGCAATTCTCCTCTCTTCCTTACTTCTTTTCCTCAATTGGATGGTGATTTTTATGGTTGGATGATGGTAGATGGAATGGACGAAGATAATGGTGTAAAATAGAGGAAATGGTGTGTGAGGAGTGTGCAGGGGTGAAACCCTTCAAAATCTCATCAAATATTGAAGTATTGAGTATTTATATCCCTTGGGAAGCTTCTAGAAGGATTCTAATATATTTCTGATCCTGCAGCAACACGACTCGTGTGCTGCTAAGGCCACAGGGTGGCCGTGTAGGCATTTTGGATGCCAGAAAATGGCCAAGACTTACAGGGCCGTGTGCGCAACACGGCTCGTGTGTTGCAACACGGCTCATGTGCTGCAACACGGCCGGTCGTGTTGGTGCAACTCCTATTTTTACAATTTTGTTTAGGCTCGTTCTCCCTTGTTTCAACTTTGAATTGAGATCCATTTTTTCCTACGTCTTCCTTTTCGCGTCTAGGATCTATTTTTACCTGAAAATCATACGTTTAAGCTCATTCACACACATCTCCTTAAAAATACAAAACACAATCAAATAGTACACAAATACGGATAAAATAATACGAAAACACACATAAAAAGACACTAAAATCTAGGTGAAAATATCACTCATCATTTCCCACCCCTAATTATTATAAAGATATTGACTTTTATTTATAAATATGGATTAGGATTTGAGTTTTATTTTCATACTTTCACGATAATTATGATTTTAAGCTCATTGTTAATCATTTGAGTTATTTATGTTTGATATTTTCTTAAATTTGAAGAATCATACTTATTTGTTTATTGTGATTGTTTATTTGTGTTAGAGTACTTACATTGCGAAGTTCTTTATGACATTATTATGCATATATTTTAATTTGTAATTATGTTATTTATTTATGAATTATTATATATTATTATTTGATTTTTTTTAATTGGATGGAATTAGTGTTAATTTTTATTAAGGTAACGGGGTGTATGGAATTTCCATTTCTTTGGACTTGAAAAGGATTTGGCGATATTGTTGATTCAATCATCTTGTTCCTAGATTTTCTATGAGAATAAATTGTTATTCCCTAAGATAAGAGACATTTCCACTATTTTTTTCTTTGATTCCAGATCAAGATGAATTTATATTTATCCAAGTATATTTAGATGTATAGCTATCAGATCACGACTTCATGTACCAAAATTTTGATATTGGCGCATCCTCTATTTTTGGTACGACAGTGTAAGGAAATTACAACAATAGTGTCCCCAAGAGAATTTTCAAAATCAAATGAGGCAAGAGAACTTTTCATGGAGCAATCCGAATGCAGCAGTGCAGCCTCCTCCTAGTTTTGAACCTGGAGCTAAGACGTAAGAATGGAAGGCTAGAGTTGAGTATGTTCTAAACAGGTACATGGCAAGGAATGATGCAAGGGTTAATCACATCGAAGCTGGTTTGAAGTCGAATCAAGGAGAGTTGTCTAAACAGGTACAAGATCTCATTTATGTGATTGGTCAGCTTTCAAGGTCAATGAATGAGCAGGAACAAGTGTTTCAGAAGGGTAAGTTTTCATTGCAAGTGGATATAAACCCTAAGGAACAGTGCAATGCAAACGGGAAATTGTCAGAATCGTATTCCAGAGTCGCCGAAGCCCCATTCGACCATGTCTCTTCAAGTCGAATGGGCCCTTCGAGTCAAACGGGAAACAAAATTTCACCTATGAGCTTGAACAAGGGTTGAACGAAAGTTCTGAGATCGCTGATGTCCCATTCGACCATGCCCATCCCCATTCAACCTCCTTGTTCGAGTCGAACAATGCACCTAAAGCTTCGAAATTCCACTTTTGTCCCATAATCAGAATGGAGAGATTGTGGATAAGAAAAAGTGGAAAAGAGCCAAGAGACTGAGAGTCAAGAAGGATAAACTAAAGAAGGTTGAAAGAGACGAGTAGGGGGATTCCAAAGACAAAGGTACCTTCTCCATTTCCAATGAGATCGGTTAAGCCAGAGTACAAGATAAATACTGAAAATTCATGGAAATCCTCAACAAGATCAATATAAGCATCCTTTCTCTGAGGCAATCCAACATATGTCTTACTATGCCCGATTCTTGAAGGAAATCATATAAAAGAAGAGAAGCTTGACCGGAGTGGAGACGGTAAGTCTCACATAAAATTATAGCTTCATCATTCAGAAGAAATTTCTAGAAAAGTTAAAGGATTAATCCCAATGCAAAAAAAAAAACAAATGTAAACCTTTAAATGAGATGAAGAATAATATTTCCCCTATCCCACTGATATGTAAGTGTTTTGCCATTGATGAGTGTAGAAATCTCGTGAATTTAGGGTCCAGTTATAGCATGGTTCTATACAATTATACTTGATTTGAGTGTTTAAGTGTCCTGGTTTGCTCGATATTTGTAAATATTTGGAGAATTTGTACTTTGGTAGAATTTGTGTAATTTTCAGGTATAAATAGATTCTAGAAGTGAAGAGAAAGATGTAGGAAAAAGTGGATCTCAATTCGGAGTTATAACGAAAGAGAACGAGCCAAAACAGTGAAGCATGGCTAAACTGTCACGAAAATTCGACCTCGCACAAAAATTCGAGCAAATTTTTGTGAATTTTTATGAAAATCAAGGGCAAAACAGAGCATTAGAGGTTGACCACACTGACATAAAAATTCGACCAAATGCATAAAAATTCAATCTAATTTTCATGAATTTTTCCACCTGTCCAGAAAATCAGTTTTAAACCCTATTTTGGAGACTTTTTCCCCAAGTTTGATTGATGGACAGTTGGGGAGACCCAAAATCGCCCACACACACTACCATCTTCCATCCATTTTCCACCCACTCAATCTCTCTTCAAATTCCATTGATCTTCACACTTTCCATCTACCCATCACACATCTATGGAGGATTGAGGCACATGGAGGGAGAATTTATTTGAATATTTTTAACTCACGAGCAAGAATACTCGTTCATTGTAGAAATATATCCGAAGGAATAAAATTATCGAACCCACAGGGAGTGTTTAAGTTTAGATTGAAAGAACACGTTAGCTCGTGCTTTTATCATTTTTATGAGGACGAACAGAGAGGTTGATAATCAAGAAATCAAATAAAAGAAATCATGATAAAATAGGAGAAAATAAAATAAAAATGGAGAAATGGTGATGAAGGGCAAGTAGTAAGAAATGGGACTAGAAACAATCAAAGTGTCTTAGGGTACATTTTATCATGCAAAAGGAATAGACGAGATAGAAATTGGACTAGAGGTGATCACAAATGTATCCAAAGCTCCCTTTCGGGTTACTAAGGTTGTAGGTCTTTTCTAAGACTCCCAAAAGTACATAGGATCGAAGCCCAACACTAACGTCTTCCATCTAGGCACTAATTAAATTATAATTCTCCCTTAAAAGATACTAATTAGAACTAACTCTCCCTTTTTGCGTACTAGGACTAACGAATGGATTGGTTCCTCTCACAGGGTTCAAATATCCTTTCGGTCAAACCTAAACCCGATGTCCTCTTATGCTATTTCTAATACTTTTGAGGGTCGTTTCCGTTTCACACCAAGTAATATCCACATGAATTAATATGATGACACTTAATTAACATAAGCAACAAATTAATCAACAATCCATTAAATTAACATGCTACCCTTAATTAACAAACCATGTCAAAATATAATTCATGCATCACAAAACTTATGAGAAGAAATCAAATACCAAATCATGTCTAAACAATATTTAATTTGCATAATAAAATAAATATTAAGCACTAATCATGTCTCTAACCCCACAAGAGGGATTAAGCTAGCATAATTAAAGTAACAAAACAAATAAATGATTCATTACAATAATTCATGGAGTCTAATTCAAAGAAAATTACAAAAAGAATTAAAACTCCCCCTCAATTTAACTTGTTGGAGATCTTCAGTTGTTTCTTGAAATTCCTCCTCTTGCTCTTAATTCCAAATAATTCCAACACCAAGGATGGGTGAAAGATTAGAAGATGGGTTTGTGGAGTGATAAAAAAGAAAATAAAAATGGAGAAGGGAGAAAGTGTGTGTGGCCTCCAAAAATGAAATCAAATTTATTGATAATTGTTGCTCAAATTTTGGAAAATGAAGGTATTTATAGTGTTGGAGGATCAAAGGATTAGAGTAAAAATTGGATCATGGACTTAAGTGGAGAAATGAGCTTTTTGGGCTTAAAAATCGGTTTATATGCATTCCATATGGTTCTATAGCAACTCGGTTCAGTTTCAAAGTGGTTCTCCATGCACTCCCACAACTCACAGGTCGTGGGTTCCAACCAAACTCCAACATATTTAAATAAGGCAAAACAAGCCTGTGAGCGCGAAGCATGGGATTATTTCCCAATTTCAGCGAAAAAACAAGGCAAAATTCGACCTGTGAGCGCGAAGCATGGGATTATTTCCCAATTTCAGCAAAAAACAAGGCAAAAGTCGACCTTCCTTTTAAATTTGGATACGCTGCCTTGACGGAACATAGAGATTTCTCCCATATTTTAAAATAGACAACACAAGAAGTGTTATCGTATGTTGTCTTTCCAAAATTGTTGCCAAATGTTGGAAAATGTTGTCTTTTTATCATTCTTTCCATTTTTTTTTTTGCCTTTTTCATCCCAATTTAATTCATGTTTCCTCCTTTTCTAATTTTTCCTCAATAATATCCAATTCCTACATGAAAATTAATATGATTCATACATTTTTCTCTAAAAATACAAACTATATAATATACAGAATAAAATACCGAAAATAAGATAAAAACACGCAAAAATCACACAAACACGACTCTAAAATATAGCAAATTTGCACGCTAAACAGGATTGCATCTTGAAGGGGAAAATCAACCCAAATTCCAAATAGGGGAGAACTTACCTTTAATTTGTATTTTCTTAGTTTTTATTTCAACAATGGATGTTTGTAAGCATTGTATTGATGTTTTCATGATGTTTGTTGTTGGCTAGACCTCTTGTGAGGCTAGCCACGTGATGGATTAGGGATCTATGGATTTGTTGGATTTTTAATGGTTTAATTGATGTTATTTTGGAATTTCTTACATGATCTATGATTTACTTGATTTATAATATGATGTGTGTGGTTAAATTCTCCATTTATGATATTAAGATGGTCATTCCAATATTGTGATTAGGGTTTTGATTGAATCATATTATAATATGGATTTTGCATATTAGTATGTGAAGTATGTGGCAACATCTTTATATACTTAGAACATTCATGTTGGAACACTTAATTGGTTTATCATATTTGGTTGATTAATAGAGTGAGAAGACTAATCTTGTTATCATAGTACCTTCTAAGGGAATTGAGAGTGAGATACAATCTTATGTGCTTGAAACTTGTAATGAGTTGAGAACTTAATCACCCTGGCCAAAGGAATTAGAGGAATATATGTGATTTCTTATATTCCATTATCATTCATATATTCCATTAGATTCTAACATATCTATGTTGTGTCCTTGATCTTGAGTGTGGTTAGTTTTGCTCCTCTTTAGATTGTTACTTCATTCATCTCATATTCATCCACTCATCCATCTTCCATATCCATTGTATCTTTCTATCTTTATTTGCTTTCCTAGTTGCTAAGTCTAGTGTTAATCAATCCCCTACTTTATTGATTAGTCCTTCTAGAGTGAAACATCTTTCAAATACGGCTAGCCACTTTCGCCCTTGGGTTCGATATTTTTAAATTTTGCACTTGGTCACTACGGTCTACTACGCGATAGAGTATGCTTGCTCTAATCAATTGATACCAAAATTGAAACCAAGTTCATGGCGCCGTTGCCGGGGTGAAAGTATTCGGTGTAACGTGTTTGAATATTTTAGCTCTACTTAGAATATTTTATTTCTTATTTTGTATCTATATTTATTTTGAAGAGAAGAAGGAGCAAACAAAAATAGTAAGTGGAGAAGAATTGTAGTAGATCTTGAGAAGAAGAGAAAAAAAATGGATCAATGCTACAATAATTGAGTATATGAGGGATGTCATGGTGCTTACAATGTTAATACATTCAAACCGTATCAAGAAAACACTTATTCAGTACCAAGTTCCTACAACAAAGTTCCTACGATTACTCCTTTATCCGAAAATAGTGCCTTACTTGAATTGTATAGAAGATATACTCATGGGAGTGATACAAGGCAAAGTTGTATGCCAATTTCGTATCCTACGGTGCAACAAGAGTGGATGATGCCAAGTTCTCAAGTGGAGGATATTTCTTACGTGTAAGGGAGTAGTTTCCAAAGTAATGATCAAGGAAATTATCTTCAAAATCAAAGATGCCAACCACCGAGTGAAGAAGATAAGCCATTCGTAGAGGATCGAGTTGGGCAACTCATGGAAATGCTCGAAGAAATGATTAAAGAGAGAAGAGAAATGAGAGAAGAAAGAAAGAAAGAGCAAAAGGAAAATGAAATGAGATTTAAGATTCTAGAGCATCGAATGAGTCAAATGATAAGTGAATAGAACACTCTTCAAGAAATGGAAAATTTTGGTTAAAAGGTTGAGAAAAGAATGGTTGAAGAAGGGTTAGAGGTAGAAGAGTGTTCGGGGGATGAAGACTCAAGAGATGAAGAGCTTATTGAGGATAAGGAGGACAATGTAGAAGAAAGCTTAGAGGAGGAAAATTCAAGTAAAGATGAAGAATCAAAAGAGGTTTTCGAAGAGCCTATTGAGCCAAATGAAGTGGACAAAGAGGAATAAAGTTTGGAAACAAGTGATGATGACTTGAAGAGTGACATGAGCATTTCTAAACCTTTGAACTCTTCAAGTTGCATTGAATTTCAAAATATTATTTTTATAGACTTTGTTTTACCTATTGATTATTCTCAATGCCTTAGGTACAAGAGAGAACTTGAAGAAGTGTTGGGAGTCTTCTTGATAAAAAGGAATAAGTGGTGGTCAAGAAAAGAGAGGTCAATGGAATGCAAACTCAAACGAGTTAAATTTTTAAAGCCAATCTCGAAGGATGCTACTGAGGTCGTTACCTGCCACAAATGCCTAATAGAGGAAGAAGCACAAAGATTAAAATTTGATGGCAAGAACGAACGATATCCTTGGTCGTTTCGATGAGTTCTTCATATTTCTTCCGGCTTGAAAACGTTAAACTTAACGCTAGATGGGATGCAACCCATCATTATCTTTATTGCCTTCATTTACTTGCTTTCTTAGTTATTTTTAATTTTATCGTAGGTACAAAAGGAGCTTCCCGTTGATGGTCTTGAAGTGAAGAAATGTGCAAAAAAGTTTGTAACAAACTCTTTCCAAACTAAAATTCAACTCTTAGTTAAATTTAAGTTTGGGGGGATGGTTCATTTTGTTACATGTTCATATTGCTTTTAGTTGTACATTTTACACTGATGCACCTTTTGTTCCTCTTATTTTTAGTTTTTGTGAGCCTTCCCTTGATCCCTTATTATTGCAGATCCTTCTATTGTGGAGCTTATTTGATAATTGTTTGAAACTATGAGATTGAGTTGGATCATGTGGTTGAATAAATATGAGTTTGTGTACTTGTTATGGTTGGGAATTTTCTTGTGTGTGATGCTTGTTTTCACTATTGATGAGCCATGAGATTTTGAGCCTCGAATGCATATGTTATGTGATTCATTTCTTTGATGTGTGCATTGTTCATGTGTATGTGTTCTAGAACTTACCATTTGTCTTGCTTGGGAATACATTTGTGTGGAGATTGTTGAAAATGATCTTAGGACATCCTTGAAAATTGAAGTCACTAGCCAAATGATATCCTTACCATAACATTGTTCCCTTGTAAGCCATTTTGAGTCTATGGAGCATATTATTTGATTATTAGATCATTACAAGTCAATTAAACCCACTTGAGCCTTTACAGAAAACCTTTTGTATGGGTGATTGTTGGAGATGGTTGCAAAAGGAGGTTTGGAAGGGAAGAACAAAAATTGTGCTTGGAAAAAAAATGAATGAGTTTTTACTTGAAAAGCTATAAGAGATAGTAAACGAGGATGTCTAAGCAAGGAAAGTAATGAAGCTCTAAAAAAAAGGAAAAAAAGGAGGAGCATAAGAGCTAAAAAAAAATGAAAAGCTCAAATGTGTATTGCAAAAGGTATAGAGAAAAAGAGCTACATAACAAATGCTCAAGTTTCAAGAGTTGAAAAAGGAAGGGATGATGAAGTACATGAAAAGTGAAAAAGGAAGAAGTGAATTCATGATCGAGAATGAATTTTTAACAAGAAGGGAGACGTCTGATGAGTGTGTAAATTCACGTGTTTTGAGCTCTGATTCGTATGATAATGATGTATGATTTGATCTTAAGTCAAGATAAATCAAGTTGTATAGTAGAAAGTCATGAATAAGGTTTGTTTAAGTCCGTTTGAGCAGATTTTTGAAGGAAAACGGGATAGAAGTGATCGGAACCAGAGAAATGATGTTGTAAGCACTCGGTTCGACAATAGGGGGGTGGTTCGACCAGCACCCATGGTCGAACCAGGTGCAGAAGGCAGCAAAAGTGTGGTTCGACCATGACACTGTGGTTCGACCAAGCATGGTGGTCAAACCGTGGTCGAACCAGAAGCCTAAAGAGAAGCAGTTGTGGTTCGACCACGATGCTTCTGATTCGACATGTCGAACCGGCCACCTGCCAGTTATTTACAGGCCGATTCGACCAGGGGATGTGTGGTTCGACCAAGGGCCTTGGTCGAACCGATGCACTGGAAACATTCACATCCGTATTTTTACACCTTTAGTACGTGTTTTCGCTCAAAAAGCCCATCCTAGATCCATAAGGAGAGATCACAAGTATAAAAGAAAGACCCTACGCAGCTGAGAAGGGACGTTTACCACCACCTTCATTCTACACAATATCCAAAACCCTACACCATCCTATGGAGCGGTGGAGAGAGATTCGTCTGTCGAATCAAGTGAGAATCAAGTAAAGATTCAAGACGGAGAGAGACGCGACGACGCTCGCATCTAGGGTTTACTTCGCATCTTATTTATCTTGTAATTTTCAAGACTATGGGTAAGATCTATCCAACCACTATGATCGTTCTTCGATCAATCATGAGCTAGAACCACTTCGGTAGTTCTAGGGTTTATGAAGGTTTTATGAGTTAATTGAACTTCCGTGTGCATACTCTGTACAACACTACTTGTGGTTTATTTTATATAAGACAATGCATTTTTAATTCATACCCAGAGTTGTTTTGTGCATCATTAATTGTTATGTAGAGTCTAAATACATAACTTGATTATTGATTGAGTGTGTTCACTGTTGAGCAGGATTACATGTTATGATTCTAAGTGAGGGGACTCCGAAGTCTCATTAGAACTATCTTATATAAATACTTGTTAATTGAATATTATTAGGGTTAATAAGTAGGATAAAGAGTATAATGTCATAGTACCTATAAAGGAAGATCATATCGGGTTAGAGTACTTAGTGCATGGGAAATAATTGATACTGATAGTACCTAGAAAGGGGGGTGAATTATATATCTTGCTCCAAGGATATTCACACGTGTCATACGCTTATTTACTTGTGTCTATAGAGTAGATTTGCATGGTTTAGTAATGTGTCCATACTCCACAAGACAAAGTCGGACATTAATACACGGAAGGAAAATTGATAAGTAAAACTAGATGGCCCGAAAGACTACCTATCTTCTCACTTATTCACTTTTGTTAATCTCTACTGTTTATTTATTTTAATTGTTCTTTTAATTAATTATTTCTTGGTTACTTAATCACACAACTATTTTGCCATAATAGTCTTAGTAAGTTAGATAATAATTAAATTAATAATAATACGTCCTTTGGGTTCGATAATCACTTGGTCGTTTATCAAAGCTACAATAGCATCCTTCAAACTTGGGGATTAATATTGTGTGTTGAGAAAACGCTTATCAACGTCTCTTCTAATCATCCACATACATAATTGAGTTACTTTTAACTATATATTCCTACCCTTACCAAAGAACCTTCATTACATCCAATTATAAAGTCCTATTTGATTCAATTATTGACACACTTCATTAGTGGTGGAGAGTTTGAGACTTGTGGAAAGCCTATGGTAATGCGTGCATGTGAATTGATTATGAGTGTAAACACATCCACAATTTCCACTATGAGTATGAGTGCATAGACTACCTTGAAAGGATTAGTGAGAATGAGTATTGTGCTTGCATTTATCCCACCATAATTTGTGCATAGGTTTATTGATGTTTAAGTCATGTGGTTTGATTTGATTGATTAGTTGAAAATGATTATATTCTTTCTTTGATCCATGCTCCAATTCACTCAATTTCTATCCTCATGTTCTTTTTCTTTTCTACGTTGTTCGGGGACAAAAAATACTCTAAGTTTGGGGGGTTGATGAGTGTAAAAATCTCGTGAATTTAGGGTTCAGTTCTAGCATGGTTCTATACAATTATGCTTGATTTGAGTGTTTAAGTGCCCTAGTTTGCTCGATATTTCTAAATATTTAGAGAATTTGTACTTTGGTAGAATTTGTATAATTTTCAAGTATAAATAGATTCTAGAAGTGAAGAGGAAGATAAAGGAAAAAGTGGATCTCAATTCGTAGTTAAAACGAGGGAGAACGAGTCAAAACAGTGTAGCAGGGCGAAACTGTCACAAAAATTCGACCTCGCACAAAAATTCTAGCGAATTTTTGTGAATTTTTACAAAAAAAAGGGCAAAATAGAGTATTAGAAGTTGAGCACACTGACATAAAAATTCAACCAAATGCATAAAAATTCGGTTGAATTTTTCTGCAACTTTGCAGAAAAATTTGACGTTCATCACGAAAATTCGATCAAATTTTCATGAATTTTTTCACCTGTCCAAAATAATCCCCATTTTGGAGACTTTTTCTCCAAGTTTGATTGAAGGAGAGTTGGGGAGACCCAAAATCGCCCACACACACTAACACACCTCTTTCCACACACACTACCATCTTCCATCCATTTTCCACCCAATTTTCACTCAATCTCTCTTCAAATTCCCTGGATCTTCACACTTTCCATCTACCCATCACACATCTATGGAGGATTGAGGCACATGGAGGGAGGATTGCATCTTGAAGGGTGAATCAACCCAAATTCTAAATAGGGGAGAACTTACCTTTAATTTGTATTTTCTTAGTTTTTATTTCTACAATGGATGTTTGTAAGCATTGTATTGATGTTTTCATGATGTTTGTTGTTGGCTAGACCTCTTGTGAGGCTAGCCACGTGATGGATTAGGGATCTATGAATTTGTTAGATTTTTAATGGTTTAAGTGATGTTATTTTGGAATTTCTTACATGATATATGATTTACTTGATTTATAATATGATGTGTGTGGTTAAATTCTCCATTTATGATATTAGGATGACCATTCCAATATTGTAATTAGGGTTTTGATTGAATCATGTTATAATATGGGTTTTTCATGTTAGTATGTGAAGTATGTGGCAACATCTTTATATACTTAGAACATTCATGTTGGAACACTTAATGTTTATCATATTTGGTTGATTAATTGAGAGAGAAGACTAATCTTATTATCATAGTACCTTCTAAGGGAATTGAGAGTGAGATACAATCTTATGTGCTTGAAACTTGTAATGAGTTGAGAACTTAATCACCTTGGCCAAAAGAATTAGGGGAATATATGTGATTACTTCTATTTATCATTCATATTTGTCATTAGAGTCTAACATATCTATGTTGTGTCCTTGATATTGAGTGTGATTAGTTTTGCTCCTCTTTAGATTGTTACTTCATCCATCTCGCATTCATCCACTCATCCATCTTCCATGTCCATTGTATCTTTCTATCTTTAATTGCTTTCCTAGTTGTTAATTTCTAGTGTTAATCAATCTTATACTTTATTGATTAGTCCTTCTAGAGTGAAACATCTTTCAAATACGGCTACTCACTTTATATTCAAATACTATCACACTAATTATATCCTCCACTTTATATTAAAATATTATTTCTCTTACTTAATTATATATTAAAATATTATATCTCTACAAACTAGGATATATGGAGTGCACGGAGAAATTTCAAAACCTAAAATTTTTAGTGATGTAGCTAGAGCTTTATATTTGGGATGGAGGGTAATATATAGAAACTAGTATGAAACCCGCATAATGTGCGAGATAATTTAATTATTATTATTTATATATTTATGTTATTAATTTAATATGATAAGATTAAATATTTAAATAGTATTGATAAAATTTTCTTTATTATATATTTTTAATAAATATTACTTCATTAAATTAAGATTAATTGATAATAAAGTAATAATAAAAATATCTAAAATAAAGTAATACTTTATTTTTATTATTTATTTTTCATGTTTATTGTAATTTGAAAGTAATTATTCAATACTGCAAAAAATAAACACAATGTAAATTTAAAATTCTTTAATATTATTAAATAATTTATAAAAGGATATAAGTTAATTAGGTTTTTTTGCTTCTATAATTAGGACTCGTTTGTTTAAATTAGTTCCTAGCGTGGAGTATTAAATAAAAGTCTTCTTTAATAATAGATAAACTTAAAAATAAAATGTTTAAATGCACTCATGTCATAGGTGCACTGTAGTTTAACTTCATAGTTTAAGTAAATTTATAATTTATTGAAATTATAATACAAATTTCTAACTTCCATCCCAACCCTACATACTCTCTCCGTTCCGTCGTAATAATTACATCATAATAGTTATATTCAAGGAATATAGTATTTTTATGTATGTTGTGTTGAAAATATAATATTTTTAATATCATAATGGTTCAAGAAATATAGTATTTTCATGCATATAGTGTTGAAAGATATAATATTTTAATATCATAATAGTTACGCTAGCTTTTTGCACGTTTATTAAAGAACATAATATTTTAATTTGTACTGGGTTAAAAGATATAATATTTTAATGTATAATAAATTATTGTATTATTATTGTGGATGAATCCAATAAAAATATATAATTAATTTGCGCTAGATTTCATAAAAAAAGGATTGAAATTAGACTCTTAAAGGCTGAAATGGAGTATATGTAGGGGTAGATAAAATTATCAAAATTTCGGTATATCGAAGTTATTGTATCGAAAAATATTAAAAATATCAAAAAAATCGATATACGAAAATTTCGATATGGTATGGTGCCTTTCGGTACGATATCGGTATATAAATTTTTTAAAATCGGTATTTCGGTATATACTGGAATACCTGAAATATATCGGCATTTCGGTATATACCGTACTCAAATATCAAAATAATAATTATTTTTATATTTAATAAAAATTATTTTCAAATATTATATAATAATTTCGATATGAATTGATATTTTAATGGTATGAATCGGTAATTTTCAATAAAATAGGATGTTTCGATATCTTGGTATGAACGATATTGATCTATAATACACCGAAATTTCGGTATACCAAAATTTTCGATATAGTATCGACATGATTTTTTCAATACCGATAATTTCGATACAGTATACAATATGAGTCAGTATTTTCAGTACGTACGCTATGCCACCCCTAAGTATATCTAACCATTATCATGGGAAAGAGAAAATATACATTTTCTTTCTTCACCAGGGTTTTAAAAAATTACTTTTTATTTTTTACTTAAGTGATTATTTTAGAATAGTGAGGTAAATTTTAAATAATAGTAAATTATAAAATTATGTAGGTAAAAAATAGATAACAAAAATTAAATTTAAATATATTTTAATGTTACCATATTGAGTGATATTTCCATTCTTTGTACAAACACATGAATGTGATAGTGATTGAGGATAAATAAAAATGTGAACATATAAGATGGGAGAGTACTTTAGTACAACTATAATTAAATAAATCAATCTTTAAAATTCCCTGATTGCTATTTTTTTTATGAAACTGGATTGCGAAACAATTACCTGTATATTACATGACAACTATGACTCTTATTTATAAATGAAAATTCCTAACAATATAATTAAAATGTACAGTAATTATATCGGTTAAAAAAACTACAGTAATTACATATCGAAAGTGTGGTCGATTTAACTGTTTCATATACTAAAGTTAAAAGTTACATCCAAAGAAAATATTTATTCTATTAAGACAATTTTATATTAGAAGTACAACTTCGAAAGTGACTAAACAAATGACCTATCATCAAATTAATAGCAACAAAGAGTTAAGGAAGATGGCAAAGAGGGAGAAGAACACTACTAAAACCACCCTCTGCAATGGTTTGCTGGTACAGTAAAACGAAAACATTAATATTAATAATATAACCTAAAATTTTATTAAAGTTCCTTTTCCATGGCCAAAGAAACATTCAATTATGCGAACTAATCATCCCTTTATCAATATCAGCACAAACCAACAGCTCACAATGTAAAAAATTTCTCACCAAAGACTTAGCCTTCTATAAGAAGCAACCCAACAGCCTGTAAAATTGCATTTACCTTGCAAATTTTTAGGAGTCTATGAAAAGAGATGAGCTAATACTCATTTTTCAAAGAGCACAAATCACATAGCGCAAAAGAATTATTGAATATAGCACTAAGACATTCGTAAATAGTAATCATAACAAACGGCAAGAAAAACAGTAAACAACACATAAAATTGCCTTGCAAGTCATATTACCATGCCCATCCATCTTCATGTTAGTATCCATCTTTCTAATTTTCTACTGCATGAAACTTCAATGATTTTCCCCAAAAACATAAAATAAAATAATAGACTCTTCCAAAATGGTATTGCCTCATCTAATTTCATAGTTTTTTACGACCATAAGGTATTATCATGCTAAGTTTAGAACTCAAATGATTTGACTCTTCAACTACTTTTATAGCACGTCTAAATTTATGTAGATGCTCATATACCTCGTTCGTACAGGTCTCAAAATACATGCATTTAAATGACACAAATAGTCTAAGAATATTAAGAACATTCACTATTTTCATAAACTAAACAATAATAAATAGGAAAGAAGAAAATACTTTCTAGATACAACTCGTGAAATTTCCAATTAAGAAAATTGAAATGGAGGACTAATAGACCAACATACATAACTCCTTGCAAGGAAGAACAAATAGCAAAATAATTCAAAATCGTTTATTAAATGTAGGACAACATTAACTTGGATCTTCAAAGAAAAAAAAAATAATTAAAAATCTCTACAAAATTCATGCACACACATCAACATTTCAATAACAATTAACCCTCCAAAATAAAGAAAAAACAAACCTCTAGAAATGCTGCAAACTCTTGTAAATGCAAGCATAAATATTCTACACGTTCCTCCACTTTTTGCGTCTTTTTTTGCAGCTCCAATACCCCAGAAACAATTCAAAACCGGAGCAAAAGTTTTGGCATCAACGCTTCTGCAATGCATGATGAATGACAAGTATCAATGCACCTAAGATAAATAAAAAGATCTCTTTACATATAAATCAGTTTAATTTTACAAACCAAACTTGGTGCGCAATTAGCTTAACAGAAAAGCATCAACCAAAATACCAAATTGTACAGACTGGCAAACTGCGTGGATTGAAACTAAAAAGACTGTGATGGAGAAAGATTTGAGCTGAAAGAACTCATAGATGGAGACTAACAAACATGTACAGAGTAATATGATTCAAATATGAGCAGTAAGCCGATAACTTGACATTTAACATGTCCAAATATAGTCATCATGGTCCACGCCAATTACAAAACTACGAATTACTTAACTAATTTTAAAGCAATTTCCAACCTTACATATCCAATGAGGTCGGGTATTTAAACTGGAATACACACATGAATTAACATTGCTGTAACGTATCTAATGAGCTACAATTGTTCTTGTGGTTGAGAATCCGTTTATAATTGAAGCACAAGTAAGTATTGCATGACACTTTAATCAGTTTTCATCAAAGAAGGTTTTACATAAGAGTAATCAAAGTTCCCTACCAACCACCACATCTTTCACGATATTTGATTTAAATTTCTAACTACTCTATAACTTGAAATTTAACATGTCCAAAAATAGTTACTTAATTAATTTAAAAAATAATTTCAAACCTTACGCATCTAATGAGGTTGGGTATTCAACCTGGAACACATACAACTTAACGATAGACAACAAAACAACGATCAGATCACTACAAAGAAAATACAAATGAATTCTTTATGTGAGGAAAAAATGATATAAGATAGAGAAAGAAAATTAAGTAACTATAATCAATCAACATGGAATCTTCTCGAACTAAAAGAAATTAGAATTCACCAGTAAGTTCTTCTAGTACTCTGGCATCAATTGATAACGGTATACAAGAGGCATTGACCTCACTAGCTTTAGGCTCTTTGGACTCCTCCTTAGAACATTCAGCATGGCCTGATTCAAATGCTCATTAGGATCCAGTGGCAGTAGCCAAATCTTGTTGTAGAAAATCAAGCGTCGGTAAAGGCTTCATCGAGGCTTATCAATTTTGATAACGCAACATTTCATCATTCACAGCCTCTACACAGAGGCCGCAAATCCATCCACCTCCAAACCATATGAGTTTACAGACTCATTCGATTAGTTCTTCAAGAACAGAGCCCAATTCATCAATTGATTCCCATTGGAATGGGCTGAATGGTAATTCTGTGGGAAGAAATTCATCAAAATGAATAATTCAACAAAGATTTTTGACATAAGATTAATAAACATCAGATTATCAAAAATTATTCCGTGAATCAATCTATCTACAGTAAGAAATAAGAACAAAAAGTTATTATCATAATGTAAAACGAATACACATGTATAATAGAACATCGATATGAGAATGAGATTAGATCAATCTTACCATTTTGTTTACGATTTGATTGAGAAGTTCAAAGAGTGAGACAGAAAGCGGTGGTCTTAGGGTTTTTTTTTTTTTTTTATCAAACGATAGGATTCATATATATACTAGCCCGATAGGCTTAGTCGGACTCTTCGGTAATCAACCGAGAGACCAGTCCCTCTACATGGGAGATTACAACTCCATACCGAAGACTTTAACACATCACAAGGAGGACACTCCATAAAGGAGATAAAGAAAAAACAAGCTCAAAGAATTGAGCAAAAGAAAGAGAAACATCATGAGCAACAAATGCAAACTGTTGAGCAAAACAACTATGCTAGTTAGATCCATAGATGACCCTCCCAAAACCCAATAATGAGAAAAGAAACTGTGAACTAAACAATAACAGAAATAGGCAATGGATCCAAAAAAATAAAAATAAAAAAACAGCCAAAGTAGGCAATCCTCCTCTCCACCCGTCCACCGCACCGCCACCAGCTCCGCATCCATCGCCAACTCTTGCTTCACCACATATCTGCCCAGATCTGGCCTTTTCCGCCCTTCTTCGACCTTGCCGGAAATGCATTCCATATGGATGAGAATAAAACGAGCCAAGGTCTAACACTAGGGGAGTAGAAGGGGCTGATCGCTTCCATGCTCCGTCACCGGATGGTGCCGTCGCAGAGGGAAGGGAGGGAGAGCGGCGGGCAGAAGGGGTGGAGAGGGGGATTCCAAATTTGAAATAAGAGAGAGAAAGAGGCTAGAGAGAAGGAGAAGCGTTTTGAATGCATTACAAAGAATAATGAATTCTAAATAACTAAGTGATCACCCAGAATAAATGCATTACTTTACTGCGAAGGAAAAAAACAAAAATTTGAGAAAATGACAACTCAGCCCATAATTCCTCTCCAAGTGACACGTAAGCAGAATTCCTCTCCAAGTGACACGTATGCAAGAAGAAACCTTCATTTAGTATTATAAAGATAACATAAAAAAGTGTGATTTTTAGTGGACACATGCACCCCGATTCGAAATTGCCGGTTCGGTTCCAAAGTAAGGGAAAATCGGAACTGAACCGGGGTATGAAGGTTTTGGTTCCGGAACGGGCAATTCCGGTTCCGATTTTATTTTATTTTTTTAGCGTAAAAAGGTAAAAAAAATTGAAAAATCGGCTGTTCGAATCGAAAACGAATCGAAATATATCCAATTTCGATTCTATTTTTACCGATTTCGGGATCGGCAGTTCCAATTTTGATTTTTTGGTGCATGTCTAATTTTTAGTGAGTCTAGTCTACTGACCTAGACTCTAGCGGGTCAATTTCTTCAAAGTTGATACCTGTCATCCCGAAAAAGCCACGACTAAATCCACATAATTCCATTCATGCCTACTGGTTTCCTTTTTTTTTTTATCCTCCTCGCACCTCCCTTACAATTATTTTGAAGGGTTAATTAACCTTTACTTTGTAAATAAGTTTAAACCTTTGAATATTTATAAATGAGTACTCACTTTATAACTTTTTTGCAACTTGAATCATCGGGCAGCGGGAGTCCTATCCGATCGCTGACATGTCCGTAAATTATCCACACCCTTCAGCAGTAAAAAAACGTTAATTAAACGACGTCGTAAATTGAGATCTCCTAGAAGTTGAGATCACTGAGGATGGCTTTGGAGGTGGCACACGAGGCGGCGTTGGATGTGAAGCGCCAACAACCTTCTTTCTGGTAAGAACTTCCAACCATAGCATCAGTTTCCTCCTCCACAACCGACAATCCTCCAAATCCTTTCACTAAATTTACATGACTCAAAACATTATCATTAGGCTTCTACCTATCCTCTGCCAATTTTTCACTTTCAAGGTGATCATTGTTCAAACTTCTCAAAGTAATATCTCCACTTTTATTTTCTGAAACACCACAGGGCCCTGATGTCTCATGCACCACATTGATAATCTGCTTTGGTTAGATGATGATGATGAACTAGGGGAACCTCGTTGCACTACAACTCGAGTCATTTTCGGCTCCTTTCAGAGTATCAGGAGAGCAAACTTTGTTTGTTTTAGCTTCAACCCAGATTAGAGATATGAAGCTATAGAATTCAATTTATCACGTGTTCTGGCCTTGATCAAACGACATCGGATCAAGATTGAATTCTGAATTCCAAACGACTTCTTTAATTATTTAACTTTTTTTTCTCTTTTTTTTTTATTGCTGAAGGGTGATGTAGATAAGTTACGGATAGGTCAGCGACGGAGCAGGCCTCCTACTGCCTGGTAATTTAAGTTGCGAAAGGGTTATAAAGTGAAGTACTTATTTGCAAATATTCAAGGTTAAGACTTATTCGCAACCAAATGTTAAGACTTTATTTGCACCCTTTTTTTAAACAACAACTCTCAAAGCACACACTCTACCTATTTTGTGCGTGTTTTAGCAGCCATGGACGGTGGCTCTGTTAACAATCCTCGTACGGTGGAAGAAGTTTTCAAAGATTTCAATGGAAGGCGCAATGCCTTGATCAAAGCTCTTACCACTGGTATATAGATTTATTATGTATTTATTTTCCATTTTTACACTAGTGTGCTTCTGTATTTTACTGTTGATTTTATGTATTTTTTTATTTTTTATTTTTGCAAATGATAGGGTTATTGTACTGCATTCTGTTACAATTAACTTTTTCCTTCAACGGGTTCAATTATTGTTCACGCCTCTTTTTTTTTTTCTTGTTTCCAGACGTTGAAGAGTTTCTCCAGCAGTGTGATCCTGGTGAGTTAGGGTTAATTATATTCGATTTTTCTGCTTAATTTTTCACTTATTAAAATTTGATTATATGTTTAGCCTTTTTTTTTTTAATGTTATCCTGTGCCTTAGTTATTAATATCGCTTGAATTCTTCTCGACCTTGAAATAATAAGTGTACTTAATTAGCGAAATTGAACTTTCTATTATTATTATTTTTTTTATTATATGCAGTGGGTCACTGCATTTAGGTTGATTTATTGAGTGAAAATGACCTTTGTTCTTTACATGTTTTCATATTTGGAGAGTGTGGTGCAGGTTTGGATCTTAACTGTCTATTGACTCAGCTTATCAAACTCTTACTATTGTTCTATGGTTACTTTGGCAATTATTTCTAGATTGACATGTGATACATCTTGTTATACTGCAGTGCCACGTATAAATTTTGACACAGTGCTTACGCCTTTCGTGGATTTTATTGTAGGATTCCTACAATCTCGTGATATATTATGCTACCCCCATTTCCGCTTGGCTTTATTATGAGAAAAATGCACTACTTGGTACCATGCTTTACTAGTAGTTAATACTGTGTGGGGCTATGCGCATGTCCGGATATAGTCTTGGAATCTTTAAAACAGCACTCTACTTTTTACTTTGTTCTCATTGTTCTGCACATGGTTAGCTTATTTTACATTTGAACTACTTGGCATTGTCGTATTAGGGACTTCGTTATTAATGAAGAAGGGCGCAAAACTCTGGCTTGAAATGGGGGTCCCCGCTAGTGGACGGTGGGTTCTGACTTCCCCCGGATTAGTCGGTCTACGGATCGGATACCGGTGTTTCAAAAAAAAATTTCTATGCAACACAGGACGCAAATTTACCAAATTGAAAAAATTTCCTGTTTGTGGTACTGCGAACTCAGAAGTTCTATGTAGATTACTTGGCTTTTAAGTAGATTATATTGCTTGTGTTAATTTTGCAGCTACTTCAAGCCCCAGAAATGGTATGGTAGTACTAATATGCTTAAAAGTTTTTTTTCTCTGATTAAATTATGACTTGTATCTGTTATTCTCTTATGATTTGTGCTCTATTCTCTGTAGCAATTACTATTAAAAGTGCCATTTTAAAGTGTTAAAGCTGTGTCCTCTTTTTTGTTCTCAGTTTTTTCCACATCTATTAGACCACCACTGTTTATCACTGATCTGTGTACATGTTATTAAATTATAACAAAGAATTTCTTGGGTGTTCACCAATATGTGTATGAAGATGTTTTTATTTAAAGGAATTTTATACCTTAAAAGGTACTGCTCTGAAAAAAAAAAGTAATTTTTGCAGAGAAGGAAAATCTCTGTCTTTATGGATTCCCTACCGAGCAATGGGAAGTTACTCTTCCTGCAGAGGAGGTGCCTCCTGAGCTTCCAGAACCTGCTTTAGGTATAAACTTCGCCCGAGATGGAATGGAAGATAAGGACTGGCTTGCTGTTGTTGCTGTACACAGTGATGCATGGCTGCTTTCTGTTGCTTTCTATTTTGGCTCTAGATTTGGTTTTGATAAAGCTGACAGGTATCCTTTGTTGGTTATGACTTCTTTGGATGTGCCTTCTCTTATTTTGCAACGTGATCCCTGTATTTTCTCAAAATCTGCCTTTTTTTTTTGCATAATTAATGAAAAACTAGATTTTCTGCTTTGCCTTGGAGTACTTACTTTCATCTGAAGCATTATTAAGATATTGTTTTGCTTTGTCAATATTCTAGCCGATATGCTCTATTTCTTCCAAGTTTCACTGTCTGAAGACTTAATTAAATTTCGTTTCTTGTTCTTTTGTCCTTGGTTACCCTCATCTTATTTGCTACTCTCACGGTCATAGTATCAGCAGAGTCATTTAGTAACA
This sequence comes from Pogostemon cablin, assembly GCA_023678885.1. Lineage (NCBI taxonomy): Eukaryota > Viridiplantae > Streptophyta > Magnoliopsida > Lamiales > Lamiaceae > Pogostemon > Pogostemon cablin. The sequence goes on along the minus strand of CM042978.1, from coordinate 14,731,649 downwards.
TCGTGCTTATCATTTATCTGTACTGACCTGGTAACTTATTTCCCTAAATGTCAATGTTTTAGCATGTGTAATTCATTAATAATTTCATGTTTATCCTCAATTTTATACTCTTCATCTTCTAATGTATATAAATAAGCTTTGTTTTCCACTTGAAAATTAGTACAAAGACCATCTAACCAGTGATTGTAGTTTTGTACAGTGTATCCTGATTTTTCATTTCCTAAACAGTGGGTTCCAATTTGATGTTGACATTATAGGACTGTCCCAGGCCAAATCTATAGGCTGATTGACCCCTCCTTATGTATATTTATAAAAAAATTGCACACACAAATGAATAAGCTATGTATCAATATGCTCTTATTTAATAATGATGTATAGTGAGCTGCAATGTAATGCTTAGTGCTTTTTGATTGTTGAATGAGGTTGTATTAGTAAATGGCTGAATAAATATAGAAATGAGCCTATTTGGGACATCCTGAAAAGGAATACAAACCTATATATATGGGATGGAGGGAGTATAAGTTTGTTGCTAAAAAATTTCCTTTCAAATCAAGAACTGCCTATACCCTGGTCATGGTGGGGTGAGATTGATATTGATTGTTGATCCCTTTAGTTTTTTATGCTGGGAATAAATTACTAGGGTTAGAACCATAAATATGGTGCATGGCATCTTTAATAATGAGATCTTCTGGCTAATTTAGTTAGGTGGCCTTTAAGTTTAATTGCTGGTTACAAAATTTTTAGCAACAGTCTGCTGTACTCTTCTAGATTAGGTTATCTGTTACTTCATTTTTCTTTACTGTTGGATGCAGGAAACGTCTATTCAATGTGATAAATGATCTTACGACAATTTCTGAAGTTGTGACTGGAGCTGCAAAGAAGCAAGTAAAAGAAAAATCATCGGCTTCTAATCACAGTGGCACTAAATCCAAGTCGAACTCAAAACAGGTAAAAAAAGGAATCTTCATTAGTTCATTATTACATTATGAAATGGATCAAAAGATGCATTTAAAAGAGTTGATAAAGTCTCTGTATCCATTTGTGCTCTGCTCATTTATGATGAGCTTGATTTTAGTCCAGTGTAGATTGATCTGCTCTGTAGGCAAGGAATCAGATCTTCCATTGATGTGTGGGCTAATCTAGTAAGTGCATAATCACAATGATCTGCTGTAGGCAAAAAAACAGATCTTCGATTGATGTGGGGACTAACTTATCTACTGCATAATCACAACTGAATTTTTTTTGCCCCAAAATTTCAAGGTGAAGTACAGATGAAAGCATTTGAATTTATCCACTCCTTAGTTCCTGCTGATCCTTTATCATCTTTCTTTTTTCCCCTCCCATTTACTTATTAGGGTACCCATTTACTTTTTGCATGTAGATTAAGGTGTATAATATTTAATGTGTAGCAAATGGGTTTTAAGTGTTCTTTTACCTTTTTACTCCTAAAAGTTTAAATCTAATTGATAGCAGAGTGTTAATATTTTAAAACTTCTGAGGGTGCTTGTTTTTTTGCCTAGGACCCCATTTACTAAAAAGGGAAATGGATTCCTTGTTATGAGATGCTCAAAATGGCAAAATAGGTACTTTGATAGGGGTGGAGGGAGTATTTTTTTGTAAAAAAAAAATTGGCCTCCCATCATCATGCCACTTATGTGATTGCAAGAAAGTACAACGATACATTTGTTTATGTATGTTCTCAATAATCTGAACTTTAGGCAAGCTTTTGGTTGTAGTATGTGTCTTTAACATATTACGTGACTTTCAAGTCAGTAGTATTATGATCCAACTAGCTGGTTTACCCATGACTTGCTGTCTAACTTTGTTTGGAATCACATTCATATGAAGTATATGATCTATCTTTTAAATCAAGATTCATCTGATTAAACTTAACTGAGCTTCCACTAACCCCTAATTCAATGTAAATGGGCAATTATAAGTATGATTGTTTGTGTTTAGAAAATCAAAGTTGGATTTTGCTTCAGTTTTGTCGGCTGAAATCAAGCTGAAATCCTGGTTTGGGTATGGTTTTCTGATCATGAGCATCAAGTTACCCCTTCGTTGGATTCTAATGCATGTCTTCATCTACTAACTGAATTTCTTGGTATAAACTTATGCCCAAGTTGTTTTCTTTAGTAATGTGCTGCTTGGTTGATGATCTGTAAACTATTAAAGTTGAGGGAATGCTATATTTTATATACTATTAAAAATTCAAGTAATTGAGGTTTAAAGAAGAGCTCTTCAGGATAGGTAGTTGTATGGCCTTCAGCAATATTGTATTTTCACAGTGTATCACCATCACTTACACCCCTTTTATTTTATTTCTTGATTCTTCAATATTCTGCCACAGTATCCATTGGATGTTAGCGATGACTGGTGTTTTTAAGGTCCTCATCAATTTGCCCTTTCACTATACTGCACAAATCTGGAAGCCAAAAGAGCTTAGAAGGTTCTAATTGAGAGTAAAATTTGCAATTTGTGTGCGTCCATTAGCTGACTTAATGGCATCATGGACCTCTATATTAAGTTCTGCATGTTAGCATGGAGGGTGAATGAGAATGAACAAAAGGGCCGCTTAATTATGCACAAATAACGTTCTTACAACTTAATACTACACGTATAACTTTCTTACAGGCCATTTTTAATATCTTTGTTTTGTCTAGGAACTGATCTTGACCTTTTGATACAGTATACTCACTCCGGTAAGGTACACATTTTGCCATTTTAGTTTGTCTCAATGTAAGGTATAGATTTCCTTTTTTGATAAGTGGGACCCACCCAAAACAATTAATATTCATGCATGGGGCCCACAAACAACACTAATACAACTATCCACTACACATTAAAATATTATATCCCTAAACCCACTACACAATAAAATTATATCTTGATCTATGGACAAAAAACAAACATAGAACTTACCTCGAGATGGAGGGATGAGAACTTGGGTTCTTGAGGGTGAAACTCCCAAAGCTCCCAAGTTTAAAGCCCGTGAGGTCACGATCAGCATCTGAAGGGTAGTTCACAAAACTCTTGACTTGAATGGGGTCTTCACTAGTTGACGGTGGGTTCTAAGCTTCATTGGATTATTTGGTATGTGGATCATGTACCAGTGCATCGAAAAAAAAATTGTCTGGAATTATGTTTAGTATTTAGCATGATTTGTGATAATATAAAGTCTTTGAATTCGATTGTTTTATTTATGACATTATATATCTTAGTACTGAAGATGTTCCTTATGAGATTGTTGAAAAGGAGAGAGAATTGGAAAGTCAAAAGGAAGATCCAATGTCAAAGCCAGAGCAATTTAGATCCAAAATTGTTGATGGACGCTTAAGGACGAGATTGGAGGAACTATCTTTACTGGAGCAGCCATTTATCAAGAATGATAAAGTAGTGGTAAAGGATTGGGTAAAGCAAACTATTTCGACAGTTGGAGAGAACATAAAAGTAAAGAGATTTGTCCACTACAACCTTGGAGAAGGTTTGGAGAAGAAGAGTCAAGATTTTGCTGCAGAGGTTGCTGCCCAGACTACATCTAAGCCAGTTTCCGCATCTGTAATCCAGGAACCTGCTGCAGATTCTCAAATCAGAGAAATAATTGAAGAGTAAGTATTGGATATATGGTTTAAAGTTGTACAGCTTCTTATTGATAAAAACAATACTCAGGTCATGGTAGTCTAACTTCCATTTGTGGTAAGGTACCTCAACTTTTTTTGACATGCTGATTTTTGAATTGTCTTTAGTGTCAGGTGATACATGGAATACTTTTCTGTCTAAAAGTGAATAATTCGTTAAGTTCTATGTTTAGGTTGCATGAAATATTTATTATATAAGTCCTGTTGCTTTCGCTTGCATTGATCTGTTACCTGTAAAATTAGTAGATATTGGGCCTAAAAGAGCCAGGTGGTGGTATTAATTATTATCAAATAAGTTATCCTTGTTGAATGATCACTTCATCCAAATGCTCAATAGTTAGATTAGTAGCATGTAATTTAATGCATGTGGAATTTTGTTTATTTTAATTTAGGGTGGCGATTAGATTCAAATATAGTTCTTCTCATTTGATCTGGACTCTGCAACCATTATGATTTGATCATCTCATCTAAAAACCTAACCTATTGACTGACGGATGATATTACATAACAGTTGTCCTTTTGTTTTGTATTTTGTTTGTTCTGCCCGTTATTAAATGTTTTGAGTCCTACCATAGGACTCCAAAAATTGTTGTTTCAGCTGCATTGGTTAAACAATTGCGGGAGGAATCTGGAGCTGGACTGATGGATTGCAAGAAAGCTCTTTCAGAATCTGGAGGAGACCTAGAGAAGGCACAAGAGTACCTTACAAAGAAGAGCCTTTCTACCGCTGACAAAAAATCCAGTCGACTTGCACCGGAAGGCAGGATCGTACATTCATGATTTACGCATTGGCGTCTTGATTGAAGTTAATTGTGAAACTGATTTTGTGGGTAGAAGTGAAAAATTTAAAGAATTGGTTGATGATCTAGCGATGCAGGTTGTGGCACCCCCCCAAGTGCAGTATGTATCAATTGAAGATATCCCAGAAAGCATTGTTAACAAAGAGAAGGAGTTGGAGATGCAGAGAGACGATATTCAGTCGAAGCCTGAGAACATAAGAGAGAAGATTGTTGATGGAAGACTGTCGAAGAGGCTCGGTGAGCTGGCTCTGTTGGAGCAGCCATACATTAAGAACGATAATATACTCGTGAAGGATTTGGTGAAGCAAACTGTGGCTGGTCTTGGGGAAAACATGAAGGTACGGCGGTTTGTCCGGTTCACTCTAGGGGAGACTGGTGATGCCAAAGTTGAAAATTAAGGAGATTGAGATGCAACTCATCTTTGTTTAAATGTAGCACTTTTAATCAAATCAATTGCAAATTTTTGTTTGTAGAGGATTAATTGTAAAAGTGGATACTCAGTTTTGTTTCTTAGGAAGCTACTTTGATTGTCTATAATTTAGAGAGAGAAGAAACCCAGCAAGATTTTTGTTATAGAAAGTAATATTAACAAATATTTGTAGAAATTTGTTTTGAGCTTATTAATTCTGATTTTATGTTATAAGCAAATAAATGTCTTCAGTATATACATTTCTAGTCTCTATTAACTCTAATCTCACTCCTCCCACCAGTGCTTTGACATTTTTTAGGCGTGACATTTTATAGACCGGGGCAAATACAATGAGTATACCATCATGGCGCTCTATATATTTTTAAACAAAAAAGTTTTCATTATTTTCTTCATTAACACTCTTTTCTTCCATGAAAAGTTAAATATTTATTTTTAGCAAAACATTTTATTATAGCGATTATTTTCAAAATAAATCGTCTTTAATGTAATTTTTCTTTGAAATTTTGTTCTTGTAAATCTTTATTTATGGTCTTATTTTAATCTAATTTGTAACTTAATGTAACTATTCATATTAGTGATATGTTCCATACTATTTTCGTGCATGTTAAGTTTTTTATTGTGTTTATAATCATTACTCCTATATCTTTCATTTGCTAAAGCACTTTTAAAATTGATGATTTGAATCATTGGAAGGATGTGCTTTAGAAAACTCAAATCCGGTTTATTAAATTAAAAAAAAAAGATAGCTACTTATAAAACAAATTATATATCCAAAAATTTATTTAAGATTTTCATAAATTTAATACTAATTGTTTCCTTCATCTCACGTTAACGTTTACGTTTGCTTTTTGCAAGAATATTAAGATATATAATATTTTAATGTATAGTGAAGTGAGAGAAATAATACTCTCTCTGTCCCACAACAAGGAGTGCATTTTTCTATTATCATTCATCCCAACACAAGAGATGTATTTCATTTTTTAGTAAATGAGACCCACACAAAATAATTAATATATATTCATGGGACTCACACATCATACTAATACATTTACTCATTATACATTAAATTATTATTTCTCTCTCCTCAACTGCCCATTAAATATTATATCATTTAATCTACGTGTCAAAAAGAAACGCACCTCTTGTGACGGGACGGAGGGAGTATTTAATGTGAAGTGAGTAATTGTATTAATGTTGTGTGTGTGCCCACATGGAATAATTAATTGTTTGTGTGGGTCCAACTTGACAAAAAAGAAAACATTAACCTTAACTTGAAATAACTCAAAATGAAAAACGTAAATCTTAACGCGGAACGGAGGGAGTATATAATTAGAAAAATGTAGGAAAGCAATAATATTAAAAAGTATATGAGAGTCAAATTATATAAATAAATAAATAAATAAATAAAATGGAGCCCTCAAAATTGACAAAAGGTGTAAGATAATTGATTGAACTATTATATGTACGAATTTAATTTTTAATTGCGTATTATATATTAATTTATGGATTGTCAATGGTGTATGATCTGTGTAATTATATTTTCCTCGTAATGTTTATAAGAATTTGAGTAAGATGAGACGGAGACAACCTCTTATTTCATTATAATATTTGTAAATAGACATTGTAATTAAGATTGACTGAATAAGATTTTAGTTGTGACAATAAGATCTGACCACTATTATTTATTTATAGTACACAAAAAAGAATTTCACTTATAGGAATTACCCAATATATATACTTTATTAATACTTTTTAATACATTAATTATTTCCTATCTTAATTTTCCATATTCGGTAATGTTTGAGTATAATAAATCGGTAAAAAATGTCTGAAATTAATAAGTTAATCTAAAAAGAAGTTCTCACAATTCTCTCATTTTAGTAATTTCTTGATTAACATCTCTTGTGTTACTATCAAAGTCATTCTAAACTATAGGATTATAAATTTTAAGCTCGAATAATAATATTTGTTTCATTCATGTGTATTTTATCAAGAGCGGTTCCTTTTCTCAATCGATTTATATGAATAATATTTCATTCTTGTTTTTTATTAATATCTTCATTCAAATCTCTCAAATTTTTTTACTATTCTGAATCTTTTGAAAAAAAAAATATCTTGCGCTCCTCTTTGAAATAAATTTATAGGACTCCTTTTCAAGTTTAATAAGTTGATGAACCAAATTTGATGAAAACTCTAATAAATTAATATGAATTATATTATTTATTAAAATAAATATAATTATATATATATATAACACTTTCTTCCACATTAACGTTTACATTTACTTTTTGCACGTAGATTAAGAGATATAATATTTTAATGGATAGAGAGGTAGAAGAAATAATATTTAATGTAAAGTTGTTAGTTGTATTAGTGTTGTTTGTGAATTCTAATGGAATAATTAATTGGTTTGTGTTGGCCCAACTTAACAAAAAAATGAAATGTAAACCTTAACTTGTGACAAATCAAAATGAAAAACGTAAACCTTAATGTGGGATGGATATATATATATATATATATATATAATATTTTAATAGATAGTGAGGTGAGAGAAATAATATTTAATGTGAAGTTGTTAGTTGTATTAGTGTTGTTTGTGGACCCTAAATAGAATAATTAATTATTTTGTGTGGGCCCAACTTGACAAAAAATGAAATGTAAACATTTACTTATGACAAATCAAAATGAAAGACGTAAACCTTTTATATATATATATATATATATATATATATATATATATATATATATATATATATATATATATATATATATATATATATATATATATATATATATATATTCTTTCATCTCTCTCCTTTTATGAATCTATATCTATATCTTAATATATTATAAGTGTGGAGTGTTTGAGAATTTTTTTTAAACAAGTTTATTAAAAGTGTGGAATGTTTAAGAAACTTTTTTAGACAAGTTTATCCCTACCTATTATTCTAATTTACAACTTTTAACCTCTTATCCTATATAATTTATAACATGACAATTAATGTTTTGCATTCAATTCAATTTTATAGTAATACTAATATATTATTTATATTCTTATACCTTAATAATAATATTAATATTAATAATTATAATTTAAATCTGTATTATGATGATTCATCGTATGCATGACTCTCCATTTCTTTTTACTCCATGCATGTCACTATTTAATTTAATAATTCAATGATACTATCTTAATAAATAAATTAACCTTATATACATTTCCAATAAATAAATTTATATACTCCCTATTCATTGAATGAAGGAATTAGAGATTCTATCATTTACAGGTATAAATAATCAAATCATCTAAACTCACATGCATCTTCATTTTGATACAATCCACTTAAAGATGTGATCAAACTTCTGAAATAGAGTACTCAAGGTAAGTGTTTAATCCCAACTCCATGATATAATTAATAAACATGCATGTATGAGTGAGAAAAGATTATAATAATATTTTTTGTAATGTAGATGTTTATTTTCTGAATGACTGATATCCAAATTATTACAGTATAGTAGTGTTGGTGGTACGGGTGATATGAAGTCCAACATTATCCATATAGGCCCCGTGGAAGCAAACATGGAGATCCTTGGGATGAAAAAGGCCACACCAAGATGGTGTAGATTTTCATTTCCCATGACAATGCCATTGATTCCATTCAGTTCCAGTACGCTGATATTGATGGAACTCTCATGCTCTCCCCCTACATGGCTCTAACCATGGAGACAATTTTGATGTTGTATTGATGTTGTAAGTGGAGTATATATATATTTTACCTACCTAGATTTCCATTATTCATTCTCATCATTTTAATTAATTATGTGTTGATGGATATAATTAGGTGAAATTGAAATACCCAATAGAGCACATAACTGGGATTAGTGGTCACAAGAGCTACAACCACAGTCATTTGACTTCTCTCAATATTGTGACCAACCTCGGGGAATACGGCCCCTTTGGTATTGCAGATTGTGGGATGGGAGCAATTGAGGTTTTGAGATTTTTTTTTTATAAAATTTTTATTGCATCATTAATTTGTTTATCATTTAAAAATGTATACAATGTGATAATTGTGTATTGTGTATCCTCAAATATTAGCTTAGTGTGAAAACCTATATTTAATTATTTTTTTCATTTATTATTATTATTTTATTTTTGGGTTGATTTTTTTTAAGCAAATAAATATACTTTTATGAGTTGGTCTTGTGTGCCACAGGGACACACCGTGCGCTTTTAAAATTTAGTATTATGGTAAGAGTACATTGTTTTATTCTAAATGATATATACTTTAATTAATAAGGATACATCATTTTGTTCTAAAGGTATACACTTTTCATAATTAATATTTTTTATTTTTCTTTAGAAAATAAAGAGTACACATCTTTATACTAAATGCTATACAATTTAACAAAAAATTCTAAAGGCGTACGGAGTGTGCCTTGTGCGCTCGGGTGCACACAAGTTTTTGCCCACTTTTATATACTCCCTCCTTCCCAGCGTAAGAGGGTCATTTGCTTTTTTGCACGTAGATTAAAGAGTATTATTATTTAATGTGTAGTGGATAGTTGTATCAGTGGAAGTGTGGGTCTCATATTTTAATTGTATTAGAGGAGTTGTGTGGGTCTCATGTGTGCAAAAAAGGAAAGAGGACTCTTTGGGTGAAACGACCAAAATGGAAAAATGGTCCTCCTGGTACGGGGAATATAATGTAATGTTGAATTATTATATATACTACTTAATAACATATATGTGTGAATTTTATAATTTTTTATTATAGATTTTTTAAATCATTCACCCAACTAATGTTTATAGTAAATTTATTTAATAAACACTATTTAGATTAATTTAATTATTAGGGATTAGTAATACTTTAATTTATTTGTTATGGAAATAATTAATATACAATAAAAGTATAAATTAAGTAATGACATAAATATAAATTATAGAAAGTATATAATACTAAAAAATAAAAAATATTTTTTTATTGGTTTGCCACTTTTGAGATATTATGATACGATACGATAATTTATATTTAAAAAATAAAATTAATTTCTTTCATTAAAAACTTTTTCCTTGAATTATAATTAAATTTTATTAATTAATTATGAATAAAAATAAATACATAAAATATAAACGTATAAATAGATGATTATGAATATAAAGGTATGTTTCTATCATATTTTTATAAAAAGAATAGCCCAAAATAATTTTTCGAACATTAAATGAAAAAGAAACTATAAATTTGTTATAATTAGAATTTTGGGATCATAGTAACATACATATTACACTAGGTAAATTCAAACTAAAATACATTCTTGAAAATTTATTGTACGATACACTCTTTACTTTTATTAAAATTATTCTTTAATAAAAAAAATTACTTTTTAAAATATTGAATTATTTTTTCTTTAAAAAAATAATACTTATCTCAATAAAAATATAAAACGTTATAATGTATAAGTGCATGTCACTTGCGTAGCACGTTTTTACTACTAGTCTATATATATAACTAGAAAACTTTGCCAAAAATAATAAGAGAAGTTTTCCCGCCTAAATTTCTTTCTCCTAAATAGAATATTAATTTAATATAAAATCTTAATTAATAGGCCTGAAGAAGCGGTTCAGATCTCCTGTTATATTTTGGTATTACATCTCCTGTTACAAATTGTTAGATGATTGACACGTAGGATAAACCAATCTATACCCTAATAATCAATTCTAAAGGGAAAATATTGAGATTTTTCTCTCCGCATACGTGTCACTCATCTGACGCGTATAATAGGAGATGTAACACTAAAATATAATAGGACATCCAAGATCTTGAAGAAGGGATTATCATGTGAGTAGTAATAATAAATGAGCTTTGGTTACAGTACACGCAGACGTGCAAAGGCGTGATGAGAGAAATTTATAGGTGAGTGTGCAAGAATTAACACAAGACTATCATTAATTTGATTTGCTGCCATATTAGTTCACATTTTCAATTAGAAATAGTAATTTGAATTATTAGAGACTTTTACGGGGAAACAAAAAAGTCATTATAATCTTGCATGTGTAATTTGAATTTAAATTATTTTAGGAATACACATCATCTAAATGAACGTTTCAATTTCCATCACTGACTGCCATATTCAAAATCTCCCAAGCAGGTCAGTTTCTATCAATTTTCAAAATCGAAAATACAAAATGAGAAACGAGAGGCATTAGCGTAAGAGTTGAATTAGCAGGTCGCTGCAGCATCCTCCGTCGTCGTGGCTGCTAACCTCTCTGGCGGCGCCACCCCGACCAGCATCTTCACCCCCACCGCGTCCTCTCTCTTTACATGCCCTGCTTCGTCCCCCTCCTCCTCCAAGAACACTGCGTACCCAGCCTCTACCTTCAACTTCTATTGCAGGTTAGCATTTGGTATGAAAATCAATACCCTCGCCGCCAACCGCTGCCTCACCATCACGGGAACTTCCGTTGATGCGAGAGTATATGAAAAAGAGCCCGTGATCTTTCTGATGTTTGCGGTGCAGAAGTGGCTGTAATCATGCTCTCCCTGATGGGAAGATCATTGACGTTGCTACATCTGAGTAATCCCTTTTCCACTTTAATTTGATTTCTTGAGGGTTTTATTTCTTGTGTTTATTGTGGCCCTGGATTTTAACGCAAACTCTATTGGTGTTTCATGTGTAATTGAAACTTGCAATTTTTTTATTGATTGATTTCTTTTTATTATTCCTCCCCTTTTAACACGGTGAGATTACCCTTTTGCTCTGTAATTGTAAATTTTTCCAGTTTTCTTTGATTCATCTTAGTTTTATTGCTAACAATCTGCATGAAACTTTTTATGCCAAAAGATTGAATGATGGCATGCCATTGTAATTCTTGATATTTGATGTGTTAGTTAACACTTAAATAGATCAAAAACTGCATGGAGTTAATTAGCACATATTGATCATAATTCTTGATCAATGTAGAGTTATAACTTGAAAGACTTTTACATCTATACAGTGCGAGAATACTACTTACGAGATTCTGAAATTGCCAAAAGCTTCTGGCATTGAAGTTTAGAAATGGATTTATTATGTTTAGAAATAGGTAGGGTTGGTTGTGTATTGGATATACAAATATGGTGAGCGTGAAGTTTAATGTTTTGCTGCTCAATTTCTGTTTATGGTGTTTAAAATGATTGTAATTTGCAAGCAATTTTTAATACGACACATTACTTTTAAAATTAGGCGGTTAGGGTTTCATGTGTTTTACTATTTCTTATTAGGATGTAGTCCCCTGTTGTTGCTATTTGGATTGGATCATTGAATAGGTATTTATCATGATTTTGTCTCCTTATGATATACTATAAAGAAGAATGTAAGGCATCATTGTCCTCATCCTCTCATTAAAACCAGATTGTTTGAGGAAAAAATGTACAGACTTTATAGTTTTTAATGCAGAAATATGGTAAAATGCTTGTGAGATTGTTAAATTGGTTTTCTTAGCCAGCATTCTAACCATTATTCCCTGAGTGAGCTTGCAAATAACTCTCATGTGAAATGCATAGATCAAGACGATTGATCTTACGCATGCTGGATTTTTACAAGTATTTTTTAGGGGGAGACCACTTTCCATTGCTTGCGCCACTGCGCCCCCCGGAAACCTCCATTGCACCAAAGGAGAAACATGAAATCGAGCTAGAAATCTTTGGGGCCAATATATAACATTTCCATTCTTTCTGTAATTTGAGTTTACGTTACCTAATAGTTGCTTAACTGCTATTTTATTGCAGAATTGATAGACTAGGATTTTCACTTTTGCTATCAATTCGTCGATTATAATCTTTTTTGTCATATTTATTGTTAAAGTTATTATTAAATGGATTTGTATTTCTTTGCAAATATTTTGCTTTTAGCCTAAACCAGGCAATGTAGTGAACGAAGCCAAAGTTGTAAGTTGCAGAAAAGCTGCTTAGAAGCGATATATTATCGTTCGTGGTTATCCACCACACGATAAATCAGTATGTGTTTTCATCTGATGCAACTGTAATCAGGCAATCCCACCTTGCAAATTAAGGTAGGGAGGGTGAGAAAAGCACATATACTGATGTGTATTTTTGAATTGTAGCAATACAGAGAACAAGGTGAAGAAGAAAATGAGTAAAGCTTAACAAGTCAAGCTCCAAATTAGATTTGACTCGACCAAATATTGAGGACTATCTTCGTCCAGGTATTGTACTTTTGGTTTGTTGGTGCATCTAATGTGTTACACTAAGATTTTTGCTTCCTTGGATTCTTTATGTGTGAATTATGGAGTTGATAGGCTTAGTGAGTTATTGATTTGATGGAACTAAATATACTGTGCTTTTAATGTGTTTCATTTAGTTTTTTGATCAGGCATTATCTGATTTTTGAAATTTAAAATTTGAAATACGAAGCTATTAACTTAATTTATTAATTTTTCTGCATCGCGAAATTCCTTGGTCATCACATTTGTTTGATTTTGAAGTTGCTAAAGAGTATGTGATACATGAAACAATTAGTTGGGACATTACAGATCTTTCACAATTACCATTGAAGTTTTAAATTGTCAAATCCTGTATAATATTATGGTCGTTTGATTGAGAATCTCCCTCTGCTATCTAGAAGTCAAGTTCAGATACTTTAAATGGTGCAGTTTATGAGGTCATTCATGAAAATTGCATTACACAAAAAATAACACGTTAGATTCATCTCATGGCCCTTTTGACATTACGCCGACTCTAATGAGGCTACAGGAGCCAATGTTGATGTGAGCATCCCACTGTTTTTTTTTTGGTGAATTGAGGTTATGTAGACTGCCAATCAAATGTGTTAGTATTGAGTGCCATGTAATAGTGTTTGTTGAACCATTTTTTCTTTTTCTGATGTTAATATAATTTGAACATGAAATGTGTTGTCCTAACAGTTAAATGGCGTATTACTTAGAATGTTGACAAATTTCTTTCTGTGATAGCTGTTTTCCATTTTATCATCCCCTGTTGTTTGGCGCTATGCGTTGGTGTTACGCAAGATTCATAAAGAATAGCAGGCACTGTATGGATTGATAAGAGAAAGAATAACTGAAGACGAATCTCTGTAAATCCTTAAAATTTTAAATTATTACAGTTTATCAATTTGAAATTTATTTTTACCACATGATACGTCAAATTAATTATCCCTTTATGAGCTTTTAAAGGACATTCACAACTTTTATAATGTCTAAATCTTTGACAATAATTGTTTTTTTAATGAAATACTTCCTCCATCCCATTGAAACGTGGGCGTTTATTTTTTGCACATTGATTAAGGAGTATAATATTTTAATATATAGTGAGGTGATAGAAATAATATATTAATGTAAAGTGGGTAGGTGTATTAGTATGACGTGTGGGCCAATGGAGAGAAAAGTAATTAATATGTGTGGGCCCTCTTTACCAAAAAGATAAATGCATAATTTGTATTGGGACAGACCAAAATAGAAAAATACGTATGTTTCAATGGGACGGATGGAGTATTTGTCTTTATGAGATACTCTTGATGAGCGTTTTCTCATCACACAAAATTGATCCTCAAGCGTAAGGATATCAATTGTAGTTTCGATGGGCAACCAAGTAATTATCAAACTCTAAAGATGGATTATTATCAATTCAATTATATTCTAGATCATTGAGACTATATTGACAAATTGTTGTGGTGATTTAGTAGCGAAATAGCAAATATTTAAAATAGCGAATTAAATAAATAAGCAATAGAGAAAATACGGTTGTGATCAAATAAGAAATTAGGTAGTTCTTTGGGTCATCCAGTTCTACTTATTAATTTCCTTTCCATGTGTTGATGTCTGACTCTACCTTGTGGTCTATGGACGCATCACTAATCCATGCCAGTTCACTCTATAGACACAAGTAAACGTGCGTATGACACGTGTGAATATCCTTGGAGCAAGAGATATAATTCACCACCTTTCTAGGTACTATTACTATCAATTATAGGTAATAACGTTATACTCTTTATCCTACTTATTAACCCGAATAATATTAAATTAACAAGTATTCATATAAGATAGTTCTAATAAGATTTTGGAATCCCTTCACTTAGAATTATAACATGTAATCCTGCTCAGCAGTGAACGCACTCAATCAATAACCAAGATATGTATTCAGACTCTACATAACAGTTAATGATACACAAAATGACTGTGAGTATGAATTTAAAAAGCAATCTTATATAAAATATACCACAAGTAGTGTTGTACGGAGTTTACATATGAAAATTCAATTAACTCATAAAATTTTCATAACCCTAGAACTACCGGAGTGGCTCTAGCCCATGATTGATCTAGGAATAATCATGGTTAATTTGTATGAGGTTACTTGACTCGCCAGACAAACCTCTCTTTACAACTCCTTGAGATGATGGTAGAGTTTCGGTGGTGGATGGATGATAAGTGATGTGTGTCTCCTGCGAAAGCTCTTATTTTATACTTGTATACTCTCCTTACGGGCCTTGGATGGGCTTCTTGAGCGAACAAATGCATTAAAGGTGTAAAAATACGAATATGGAAAGTTTCCGCATGTCAGTTCGACCAACAGGCCATGTCGAACTATCTTCCACTGGTCAAACTCCAGATCGAATCGCTCTGTAACATGGCTGCAGGTTTTGGATTCGACCAGTATCCTAGTCGAACTACAGGTGCTTCCGTTCATGCTTCTGGTTCGACCACGGTTCGACCAAATGGCTTGGTCGAACGGTAACATCGTGGTCAAACGGCACTTCTGGCGCTTCTTTTCCATCGATTTGACCACAGGTGCTGGTCGAACCATCTCCTTCTTGGTTGAACTGTGCGTCTTTTTGGTTGAATCCACCTCTAAATCTCCCTTTTTCCGGATCCGATCACTTCCAACTAGTTTTCCTTCGGAAATCAACTCAAATAGCCTTCAAGACGCCTGATTCGTGACTTTTCACCATGTATATCAATTCATATCGAATTACAACCATCCATCACACCATTATTACATGAATCTAGGCTCGAAACACGTGAATTTACACACTCATCAAACCCCCAAACTTACATGTTGCTCGTCTCAAGGCAACGCAATCAAACCATAGAGTAGTGTAAAATTCACTCAGCTACCACCTTCAATACAATTCATATTCACATATGCAATTCCATCAATCGAAAAAAGTATCACTAGCATCATATATATCATTCATGCAAAACATCACACAATGATAACACAATTCGGAGTACAAAGTCATCTAGCTCACATGATTAGTATTTACTCTCACTCTCTAGTGTAAAAGATGTACACTTCATTAGGTTAATATACTCTCATATTCAATTCATACTTCTGCGTAACCATATGCTTGGCAAGGGTCTTAAAAATCAACTTACAACCAATTCATTACTAGGATCACAAATGACTTGCTTTTGGGTTGTAATGTTGGCTCTTTGGTAAAGGTAGGAAAATTTAGGTAAAGTGACTAATTCACTAGTAGAGAATTACCTTGGCGTTTTGCTTTCGTCATGCAGCTTCATCTTTTTCTCCATCTTCTTCTCATAATCTTCATGGTTCGAATTCTCCTTTTCTTTTCCTTAGCATCAACATCATCTTTCTTTATTGATCAAGGGTACCAATTTCGGGCACTACCCTTCTCAGCAATCGGGGTACCAGTTTCAGATACTACCCCCAAACAAGATTTAACCATACTTTTCCTTTTACATGTTTCTCAACCAATCTTCTACCTTCTTCATTCTTGCTAGTACTTATTCACCTCAAATCTCTACTAGAGAATAGGGTATTGAACAAGGCTCAAGTAAAGGTTAAATAAGGTTTTTCTATCAAGGCTTGCCAAAGAAAAAGCTTTTTAAGGCACAAAAGGGCTTCCAATGATACATATATTATAAGGTAAGGTAAAATTTTGGCTAAGTGACTCAATTAAACAATAATGGCCTAAGATCATGTCTTAGCAACTCATCAATCATAAGTCTCATGCAAGACTCCAAGCCAAGTTCTAGAATACGGTTATATGAATGATTCTCTCAAGAATAAACTATCATGAACTAGCATGATTCGAATGGCTCAAATTCTCACATGGGTAAATAGAATCCTAGGTACTCCTCATAGCATATAATCAAGATCAATTTCACATTGAACTCCACATACTTATCAAGTTATACATGCCTCTTCTCAATAAAAATTAACACATGCAAAATATGAATTCAATATAATAATGCCAAGAACCCACATAACATGACAATCCATACAAGTCTATCCAACCAATTCCACCCTCAAGTATCAATCATCACATCTCAATCTAACATCCAATCATACCAACATACGTACATGCCACTTACACCACAAATACTCATCATGTAAAGAGAAAAAGAGAAGGGAGATGAGATGAAGCAGACAAAGAGCAAAAACCTGATGCAACCTACTCTTCCGGAGCATTATCATCGCTCGTACCCCTCTTCGTCATCTCATCACTCATCTCCGAGCGCAATCTATCCAAAACTCTATGAAGACTGTTCAGCTTCCTATCCAACTCGCGCTCATGATCATACATTCTCCCTAATCTCCTATTCATCTCCACATAATTATTCTGCAGTGTGTTGTACCTCGTATCCAGGGCTGCATAGTTCGCATTCGCCAAGGCCAGCTGCCTATTTGTCACCTGCTGGTTCGCATTCAGTGTGGCGAACTGCTCATGAATCAATCGAAACTGCTCCTGACAATAAGCATCAGGACTAGTCCACTGCTGGTGTGGCACTACTGGAATGGGTCGTGGTGGCATTTCGTGGGCTGCTGATCTCCCATCTCTGGATTCTCTTGATCCGCTCCACGCTCCTGCTGCTGATGTAGCTGTGGCTAAAATCTTTCCACGTCTACAATCCTCTGAAGCTCCTCATTCATCCCCTCAGCGTACATATTTTCTATAGTCCTCCAATCACCTTTCGTAATGCAAGTGATGGAAAGAGCATCATGTGCAAATGTGTTCATCAACTTGTTGCCCTCATTCTGCATAGAAGTCAGCTCACTCACATAAAATGGAAACATGAAAGTAAAGGGCTTAGATTCCCTCGTGTAGAACCAATCTCCATCGCGAAGATGAGCAAATCCACCCTTCACACATGTACTCATCACCAAGTCTGGATCCTTAAGGATGGGTGTAATATCAGTGAAGTCCATGTGATAGTATTCAGCCACAGTAGTAAGAAAACCTCCAATATTAACTCACTGAAACGGAGAGCTCCTGAACCTGTATAGCTGATGAATAAGGTAAGATCCCACATTGAACCTCACTCCATTGAGCATACACCAGAGGGCATACAACTCTCCCCCCGATACACAGCTCCCCTCAGATCGAGCAAACAGTGTGTTTCTCAGGACTCTATCCATATATCGGAGCACAGAATTCTGAATCATCGAAGCACGAGCACTACTAGTCTTAAAATCCATATCCTCTCCAAAAATCTCTCTCCAAAAGTTATTCGCGTTGAAGAATCCATTCTCATTTCTACAAATCCCTCTCGGAGTCTGAAACAGTGCATTAAACTCCTCAGCCGACCACGTCCTCATCTCACCTCCAAGCTGGAATGTACACTCATACGGGAGATGGCTCGAACCCTTCTTAACCGTCATCGAACATAGCACCTCAGCAGTCACATAAAAGTATGTCGACTTCTTCAGCTTCATGAAGTGACAAATCCTCACTTGATCAAACATCCACAAGATATCATCTCGGATGTGCATTGTAACCATCGCCTCATCATCCAGATACCTCGTTCTAGCAATCTTGTTAGACATATCACCCCATTTATCCTTGATCTCCTCTTAATCATTCATCTGAATCTTGAAATTCATAGACAACCTCTCCTGAAGCCTTAGCTTCTTTGTCACTGTATCTTCACGAGATGGCCTATCTTGCCTCTTTTTGGAACGAAACTCGGCTTCCTTTCCTTTTCCTGAAAACAACACTTCAATACCAACAAACAAGAAAAATAAATCAAGCTAATTCATACTCAACTAGCATTCAACTCTACTCAAGACTTCAAGTTTTTCAATGCATAGTCACTCCAAACAAGCATGTTCCATCCTCATAATTCAATACTTCAATTCTCATGCTTACTCAACTCCACTCCAACATCAATTATGCATTACGAACAACCAACGATGCTATCAACCACAAGCATGCTTAACAATTCAATCAATTCACTCAAAATCCATCATGCTTCATCTCACACTACTCAAACTACTCCGAACTTCATGTAAACATCAAGGTTTAACAACAATTAAACAATCAAAATCGAACCCATCAACTGTTCATATGAAATTGGACACAAAAATTCAAATTCACCATGAATTCCTCTATAAACTAGTTCAAGCAACTTGCCCACTTGTAATCAACAATTAGAACTTCAATCCTAGGGTAATAGAGTTGAGAAAACATACCTTTTGAACCGGCCATGGCCAAAGAATGAACAAGTGTGACAATCTTTCAAAATCGCGACAAAACCCTAGTTTCGCAACTAGATTGTTTCGAAAATGCAACGAATAGATTGAAAAATGTGTGGAGTGTGGTTTAATCGGAGCAAAATCGAGTGGAATCGAAGATTAGAAGCAAGGGCTTTCGATTCAAAATGAATTCGAGTGAAGGTGGTGTGTAAAGTGATCGAATGGGGGTAAAGAACACGTTTAAAAACTAACTTACCTGGTACGATTCGACCTACTGGAGTTGTCGAACGGGCTTGTCGTGGTTGAACCACATTTCTAGAGGCTTTCAGCGTCTCCGTTCGAACTCGATTCGACCAAATGACTTGGTCGAACCACAATGTCATGGTCGAACTTATCTGTTCAAACTTTCAGGTCCACGATTCGACCTTGGTTCGACCTATGCTTTGGTCGAACCAAACCCATCTTGGTTGAATCGTCCTGTAAAGAATTCTCTGATCTCCAGTTCGACCTTCGTCTTGATCGAAGCCTTGGTCGAATCACCCTCTGTGCAGTCGAATCGACCTGTAACGAAGTCTCTGATCACCAGTTCGACCTGCACCCTTGGTCGAATTGGACACCTGATGCTCCAAAGTCTAATTTTCTTCATCCCCTGCACACTTCAAGCTCAAAACAAACATTAGGTACCAAAACATAGCAAAACTTAGCTCGAGAATCAATCTTAAACTTAATATTTATGTGTAATTCTGTATACGATTTTTAAAAACAACACAAAACACCACTAAACATTAGGCAAATTGCAAGAAAAATCGACGCACTAAAATCGGTTAAAGTTTCAATATGCCGCAAAAAATCAACTCCTCTAACAAACGTTACAAAGAAAAGATTATACTCTCGGTGCTTCATTGAGGTAAGTACATCGCATCCCCCCAAACTTAGTAGGAACTATAGTGGAAACTAAGTTTGAAAAGAGATGAATCTAGTGCAACGTATCCTCAAAGACGACGCAAGCATTATCCGGCCACTTGTAATGCTTCAATCGATGCCCATTCGCCGCGATGATGTCCCCATCTTTGTCCATAAGCTTAAAACTCCCCCCTCCAAAGGCTCTATGGATAATGAACGACCCTGTCCACTTCGATTTCAATTTCCCTATGAAGAGCTTCAAACGAGAGTTAAAAAGTAATACCTCATCACCTTGCTTGAACTCCTTGTATGAGATCTTTGAATCATGCCACTTCTTCATTCTCTACTTGTAGATCTCCGAGTTCTTGTAAGCTCAATTTCTGAACTCATCCAATTGATTGAAGTGAGTCATTCTCAACTCCTTTTGATCCTTTACTGACAAGTTCAAACTCCTCAATGCGCAAAAAGCTTTGTGTTGAATCTCTACGGGTAAGTGGAACGGCTTCCCATAGACAATTTGATACGGTGACATATCCAACACCATCTTATAAGCAGTCCGGAACCCCCACAAAATATCATCGAGCTTCATAGTCCAATCCTTCCTATTAGTTCCAACTACTTTCTCCAAAATTTGCTTCACTTGTTGGTTGGAGACTTCAGCTTACCAATTCGCTTGAGGGTGATAGGGTGTAGTAACCCTATGTTTGACTCCATAATCCTTAAGTACATTTTCAAGAAGTTTATTGAAGAAATGAGATCCTCTATCACCCACTAGTGCTCTAGGAACTCCATAGCGGGCAAAAATATATTTCTTCAAAAAGGACAACACAGTCCTTGAATCATTCACTCGAGTGGGAATAACTTCCACCTACTTAGAAACATAATCCACTGCTAGAAGGATGTAGAGAAATCCATTAGATGGGGGAAAAGGCCCCATAAAATCGATCCCCCATACATCAAAGATCTCAATAACAATACTCAGTTGAAGTGGCATCTCATCTCTCCTACTTATGTTCCACATCCTTTGACATCTATCGCATGTCGCCACATAAGTTTCACAATCTTTAAACAAAGTAGGCCAATAAAGAGCAGATTGAAGTACCTTTGCTGCCGTCTTTTGAGCTCCGAAGTGCCCCCGTTAGGTTGTGCATGGCAAAAATCAAGAACGCTCTCCATCTCCATCTCGGGCACACACCTACGGACTATAGAATCTATACATATCTTGTAGACAAATGGATCATACCATATAAAAGTCTCAACATCCCGCTTGAATTTTGCAAGTTGATTTTGGTTGAGATCTCTTGGAATTTCTCCTACGGTAATGTAATTCACATAATCCGCATACCATGGATCTATCCTTTGGATAGCCACCACACATGCTCTTTCCGCTTCTTCAACAAACACCGCCATTATCTTCTCATCCGGGAACATTTCTTCTATGTAATCGAAATAATCATCACAGTGCTCCCTTGTCTCCAACCTTGATAGGTGATCCGCCAAAACATTCTCCGTACCCTTCTTATCTCGGATCTCCATATCAAATTCCTGCAGAAGAAGAATCCATCTAATGATCCTTGGCTTCATTTCCTTTTTCTCCATCAAGTATCGGATCACAGAATGATCCGTATACACTATGTCAAAACTTATTGAATGCATACACCATAGCTAAAAACTCATTTTCAGTCACTGTGTAGTTCTTTTTTGCAGCATCAAAAGTCTTACTCGCATAGTAAAAGACGGAAAACTTCTTTTCCCTCAACTGCCCAAGCACCACCCCAAGTGCTAAGTCACTTGCATCACACATAAGTACAAATGGTTGAGTCTAATCCGGTATGATCAAGATAGGTGCAGTAATAAGCGCCTTTTTCAAAACCTAAAAAGTTGTTAGACATTCTTTATCAAAAACAAAAGGAACATCCATTTCAAGTAAATGAGATAACGACATGCAGTATTTCGAGAAGTCCTTTATGAATCTCCTATAAAAACCAGCGTGTCCAAGGAAGGGCCGCACTCCCTTTTCATTAGTAGGTGGAGGAAGATTCTCAATTGCCACCACCTTTGCTCTATCGACCTGCAATCCCTTGGCCGAAATATGATGGCCAAGAACAATTCCAACTCTTACCATGAAGTGGAACTTCTCCCAATTCAAGACAAGATTAGTTTCTTGGCATCTCTTCAAAATAGTAGCAAAGTTATATAAACAAATATCAAATGAGGAACCAAACACAGAAAAATCATCCATAAATACCTCCATGATCTTTTCTATCAACCCATCAAATATGACCATCATGCAACGCTGAAATGTAGCAGGTGCATTACACAATCCAAAAGGCATCTTTTTAAAGGCAAAAGTTCCATAAGGACAAGTGAAAGTAGTCTTTTCTTGATCCTCGGGTGCAATCATGATTTGATTATAACCCGAGTAACCATTCAAGAAATAATAAAATTCATACCCTGCAAGACGATCAAGCATTTGATCCATGAAAGGAAGGGGAAAATGGTCTTTGCATTTATTTTCATTCAGTTTCCTATAATCCGTACATACACGCCATCCTGTAGGAATCCTAGTGGCTAATGTCTCACCATCATCGGCTTTCACAATAGCCATGTCTCATTTCTTAGCTACAACATGCAATGGACTCACATGGGGACTATAAATAATGGGATATATAATCCCAGCATCTAACCACGTTAGGATTTGCTTCCTAATTACTTCTTGAATAGCGGGATTCACCCTCCGCTGATTTTGTATACTACTCTTGGCCTCATCTAACAATCTTATTCTATGCATGCAATATGAAGGACTAATACCTTTTAAATCATCAAGAGACCAACCAATCGCATACTTATACTTCCTAAGCACATCTAACAATTCCTCAAGTTGATCATCATCAAGGGAAGAAGATACGATTATCGGATATTTTCCATTGTCACCTAGATAGGCATACTTCAAGTGCTCCGGTACTAGTTTCAACTCATCTTTCTTCTCTACTTGAGGTGTGCTCTCTCTATCCAATGATAAGTACTTCCTAGTTGACTTGACCTCTTCAACCTTTGTTCTTTTCGACTCATACCTGTCATCACCCAAAGCAAACAAGTTTTCAAGGATATCAATACATACCTTGTTGGAGAGTTCATCTAGCTCCATAGTGGAAAAAGTAAGAGACTCCGTCAAGCATGTCTCAAGAGGATCCTTAGAAAGGATCATGGACATATATTCTTTCACGATCTCCTCCACCACGTCTATACTATGACATTGCATCTCCATTGACATCTTCATTGCTTTGTCAAGGTTGAATAAGACCTCTTCTTTATCCATCCTTAGCCGTAACTCACCCTTCTGCACATCTATCATAGCTCCCACAGTAGCAAGGAAAGGTCTCCCTAAGATAAGAGTGACATTATCCTTGTCATCTTCCATCTCAAGCACAAGAAAATCCACAGGAAAGACAAGCTTTTCTACTTTTACAAGAACATCTTCAATAACACCCTTCAAAAAAGTCATAGACCTCTCCGCCAATTGTAGAGCAACTGTTGTGGGAGTTAACTCCCGCAAACCAAGCCTTTGAAATATCGACAATGGCATCAAATTAATGCTTGCCCTTTCTAATCTCACACAAGATAGTGAAGCTTCCCGGATCTTTCAACTCAGCTGGCAGCTTTCTCTGAATGATCGAGCTGCTATTCTCAGACAAATTCACTATTTTAATTCTGTTCAAACTTCTCCAATATCGCTTCAGAAAAAGGAATGTTCAAGCTTATTTTGTATATGATCTCTGAAAACTTCTTGAACTTTTCTTCTAATCCTTTCTTAACTAGCTTGAAAGGAAACGACAGAGGTATCTTTGTTTTGGGAATCCCTCATTCATCACATTCAACCTTCTCCGCTTTATCCTTTTTGGTTCTCAATCTCTTGGCTCTTTCCCACTTCTTTTCCGCTATAATCTCAGTATTCTGCTCTTTGGAAGGTACTGAAGTAACATCAACATCATATGGAGCATTCAACGCAGAAAACGGTGCAGAATGGTACAGTTCGACAGGGTGGCTGGTCGAACTGGGTGAATAATGGTCGAACCGAGCACTTGAAAGTTCGTTCTCCCACTTACAGGCCAGTTCGACCACGGTTCGACCAATCGTATTAGTCGAACCATATGGATCGTGGTCGAATCGAGCTTTAGACAAAATAGAGTGCTCTGGACAGTGGGATTCGACCTGAGTTTGACCAGAGGTTTTGGTCGAACTGTCCTATTTTTGGTTGAACTAATCTCCTGCATCATCCAGATGTCGCCCAGGTGCCTGGTTCGACCTTCCCTGTGTAGTTCGACCACCTGTGTTGGTCGAATTGGGGTCGAATCGGGCTCCTGTCATTTCAAACTTTGATTCTGGCCTCATTAGTCCCTCGTACTGTATTCCAGACCTCAATGTAATGGCGTGACAAGACTTTAGATTCTCAATACTTTGAGATGGAAACTTTCCTTTCTCAATAGTTTGAGTCAATTTGTTCTCGTTTCCTGCCATCTCACCCATCAACAAAGTAAGGTCTTTCACTTATTTAGACAAATCCTCATGATTAGCATCAATCTTCTTTTCTAATTTGGCCTCAAGACGATCTACTCTTGCTTCATTCCTCACCATGTACCTATTTACCGTATCCTTGAAACCCGGCTTCCCTTCTTCCACCTTAGCTTCTGGATCAACCCCGATAGGAGAGTGCACCGCATTATTCAGATTATTCCATGACAATTCCAGCCTTCTTGGTTGTTGGTAATTACCCGGGAGACCACGATTTGTTGTAATTCCCCTGATAATTCTGGTTTCCTTGATTTGGGTACATATTTCCTTGAATATTTTGACCCATGGCATAGTTTGCCTCCTTGATCTCCTCTTGGCTAGCTCCTTCATAGCCCCATCCTGTTGCATCATTAGTACTCTCTAAGATAAATTCGTGATCTACTTTTGCTGAGATTCTAGTAGCTTGCTAATATTAGTCAAGCTAGAGACGATCTCATCATCTCTTCCCGACTTCACCATAGTATGCTCAACCTATGCTACTTTACCAAGGACATAAGTGCCTCTCACTCTATCAGTCGGACAATCTCTTGAATTCATCGAAATATCCTCAAAAAGCTTATCGGCTTCATGGGTGACTTCGTAAACAATGCTCCATTAGATGAAACATCGAGTAACACACGAGAATCGCAATCCATCCCATTGTAGAATATACTGATGTATTGAGCTTTAGATAGCCCATGTTGTGGGCACTTCCGAAACATGTCCTTGAATCTGTCCCAAGCTTTATGAAATTTCTCATTACCATGGATAGCAAATTGATTGATTTCTTGTTTCATCTTGAACACCTTTGAATGTGGCATGTATCACTCTAAGAATTTAACTTTCAACTTCTCCCAGGTATCACATTCAACAGCATCAAGATTATCGTACCAATATCTCATTTTTCATTCAGCGAGAACTTAAACAATATGATCTTCCTCGCATCCCCATGAGATCCTGCATCTTTTTGTGTACTTGCATACCCAAGGAACTTATTTAGATGTTGCTGAGGATCTTCAAAGGTTCCCCCAGAGAAGGGACTCCTTTCAATAATGCTGATAAGAGCAGGGTGTAAATCAAAATCGGCTCCGGTCCCTCTTGCTCCTAACAGCCCCGCATTGCCTCCTCCGTTGTTCTTAAAGACTTCACGGTTGAAAAGTGTATCTCACAGCCATGTTGACAGTTTCTGCTTCCAAGTTAACTTCGGTTGCAGCTTCAATAGTTTGCCAATTTAGCACGTCAACTTCAACTCCTAAATTAAGAGCCTTAGTTGGGTCTATGTTCTTGTTCTTATTCTTCTTCTTCTTCTTCTTTTTCTTCCTCGAAGATGCTCCAATCTCTGAATTATAAGGCTCTAATTCACCTACCTTCGATCTAGTGAGCATACACCTAAGAAAAATAAGTGTTAGAAATTAAAGATAAGAATAATATAATCTCAATTAAACTAATAAGTAATGTCGTCCCCGCGCAACGGTGCCAAGAACTTGATGAGAGTTTTCTCAACACACAAAATTAATCCTCATGCATAAGGATATCAATTGTAGTTTTGATGGGCTACCAAGTGATTATCAAACCCGAAAGACGGATTATTATCAATTCAATTATATTCAAGATCATTGAGACTATGTTGACAAATTGTTGTGGTGATTTAGTAGCGAAATAGCAAATATTTAAAATAGCAAATTAAATAAATAAGCAATAGAGAAAATACGGTTGTGATCAAGTAAGAAATTATATAGTTCTTCGGGTCATCCAATTCTACTTATTAATTTTCTTTCCATGTGTTGATGTACGACTCTGCCTTGTGGTCTATGGACGCATCACTAAACCATGCAAGTTTACTCTATAGACACAAGTAAACGTGCGTTTGACACATGTGAATATTCTTGGAGCAAGAGATATAATTCACCCTCTTTCTAGGTACTATCAGTATCAATTATTTCCCTTGCACTTAGACTCTAACCCGATATGATCTCCCTTTATAGGTACTATGACGTTATACTCTTTATCCTACTTATTAACCCGAATAATATTCAATTAACAAGTATTCATATAAGATAGTTCTAATAAGACTTCGGAACCCCTTTACTTAGAAATATAACATGTAATCCTGCTCTGCAGTGAACGCACTTAATCAATAACCAAGATATGTATTCAGATTATACATAAAAGTTAATGATGCACAAAAGTATGAATTTAAAAAGTGCAATCTTATATAAAATAAATCACAAGTAGTGTTGTACGGAGTTTACACATGGAAATTCAATTAACTCATAAAATTTTCATAACCCTAGAACTACCGGAACGGCTCTAGCCCATGATTGATCTAGGAATAATCATGGTTAATTGGTATGATCTTACTTGACTCGCCAGACAAACCTCTCTTCACGACTCCTTGAGATGATGGTAGGGTTTCGATGGTGGATGGATGATAAGTGATGTGTGTCTCCTGCGAAAGCTCTT
This sequence comes from Pogostemon cablin, assembly GCA_023678885.1. Lineage (NCBI taxonomy): Eukaryota > Viridiplantae > Streptophyta > Magnoliopsida > Lamiales > Lamiaceae > Pogostemon > Pogostemon cablin. The sequence goes on along the minus strand of CM042978.1, from coordinate 14,704,408 downwards.
CTTTTATACTTGTATACTCTTCTTACGGCCCTTGGATGGGCTTCTTGAGTGAACACACGCATTAAAAGTGTAAAAATACGAATATGGTAAGTTTTCACATGTCAGTTCGACCAACAGGCCAGGTCGAACTATCCTCCACTGGTCGAACTAATCGCTCTGTAACATGGCTGCAGGTTTCGAATTCAACCAGTATCCGGGTCGAACTGCATACTCCCTGGTCGAACTGCAGGTTCATTGGTCGAACTGTAGGTGCTTCCATTCTGGTTCGACCACGGTTCGACCAAATGGCTTAGTCGAACGGCAACGTCGTGGTCGATCGGTACTTCCGGCGCTTCTTCTCGAATCCACCTCTAAATCTCCCTTTTTCTGGATCCGATCACTTTCTACTCGTTTTCCTTCGGAAATCAACTCAAATAGCCTTCAAGACGCCTGATTCGTGACTTTTCACCATGTATATAAATTCATATTGAATTACAACCATCTAACACACCATTATTACACAAATCCGGGCTCGAAACACGTGAATTTACACACTCATCAACTCTCTTGTGAGACGAGTCAACACATCAGTAAAGTATGCTTATTATATAAGTAAAGTATACTTATTTATAGTTAAAGTATATCATTATTAATATTTCATATAATAATACCCTAAAATCATATTTTAATGCATTGTTCCTTATACCTTAAAAAATATATTTTAATAACCATTAAATATACTTTATCTATATAATAAATATATTTTAACAAGTTTCACAAACCGTCTCACATAATCAACTTTTAACAATAGACTTTGTCTTTGTTTGTTTAAATGAACTATTTAAACTCTTATTTTAAATTACCCCCAACGCAAGTTTACATCATTATAATAAAATTATCGCTTACATAATAATATATTTCAATTTCAAAATTACCCTATCTCTCTAACATATAATATATTTTATAATTTTTTTATTATTTGAAAGACTATATTATAAAATATAAATTTGAGTGAAACAAAAAGTAATAAAAAAATGTAGGTTGTGTATCGCACGGGTGTTTTACTAGTTTATTTAAAAGTATATATGGTCAAAATTTTTTTCCATCTCAAAAGTTTTGGTCAAATTCTCTTTACATGATGAGATTTTACTACTAGTATATATAAAAGCATATATGGTCAAACTTTTTTTTCCTACTCAAAAGTTTTGGTCAAATTCTCTTTACATTATCTCATCTCTTCTCAATTTCTCCTCAACTTCTCAGAAACAAATTGTCTCAATTTTCATTTCTCATCTGTTACACGTTAAGATTTACGTTTTTTATTTTGGGTTGTCCAAGTTAAGGTTACGTTTCCTTTTTTGTCAAGTTGACACACACAAAGCAATTAATTATTTCATGTAGGCCCATACACAACCACCCACTTTAAATTAAATATTATTTTTTTCACCTCACCAAATATTAGAATATTATATATTTTAATCTACGTGCAATTTATAAAAGTCAAATACTCCCTCGGTTCGGATTCAAGGGTATCATTTGCTTTTGGGCACGGAGATTAAGGAGTATTGTTATTTAGTGTGTAGTGGGTAATTGTATTAGTGGAGGTATGAGTTCCATTTTTAGTTGTATTAGAGGGTGTGTATTGGTCTGATGAGAGTGTAAATTCACATATTTTGGGCTCTGATTTGCGTGGAAATGGAGCACGATTTAGTCTTTTATTGAGACAAATTGGTACGTTTATGGGAAAGTCATGAATCAGAGGGTACAAGGGCTATTTGAGCATATTTGTATAGGAAAATAGGTGAAAAATGCTCGGTATTGGAAGACACGATTTTGGAGGCGAGATTAGAGTATTGTTCGACCAAGATAGCCTGTTCGAACAACATCAGTGTGGTCGAACAGAGGGTGACAAGTCGAGCAGATTGTCGAAACCCATCCAGAGAAGTAGCCCGACTTGGAGGTGTTGCTTGACCAACATCGGCTTGGTCGAGAAGATGAGAAGAAGTCGAACAAAGTGGAAGAAACTTACAGTGAGCTCATTCGACTTGAAGGGCTTGCTAGACCAAACATCAATGTGGTTGAGCAAGAGCAGTTTAGTCGAATAGAATGCCAAAATCGTCTAGAGAGCTTGTTCGACCAATAGCTCCTTGTTCGACCAGTATGCCTTGGTCGAACGGCATGTCGCTGATGCTATTTATGGTAATTCCAGATGTCTTTTACCAAATTTGACGTGTGCTTCAAGCAAAGGCCCATCCTAAGTCCATAAGGAGGTCCTATGAGTATAAAAGAAGAGCTCTCGTAGGAGGAAGAGATACACACACAACACAAGACAACATACATATTCTTTCATCCACCAAACCCTATCATCATCCGAAGGGGTTGTGATAGAGGTTTGTGTGGCAAGTCAAGTAAGATCCTACCAACTAGCCATGATTGTTCCTAGATCAATCATGGGCTAGAACCACCTTGGTAGTTCTAGGGTTATGAAATTTTTATGAGTTAATTGAATTTCCATGTGTAAACTCCGTACAACACTACTTGTGGTTTATTTTATATAAGATTATGCTTTTTCAATTCATACTCACGGTCGTTTTGTGTATCATTAACTGTTATGTAGAGTCTGAATATATCTCTTGGTTATTGATTGAGTGCATTCACCGCTGAGCAGAATCATATGTTATAATTCTAAGTGAAGGGATTCCGAAGTCTTATTAGAACTATCTTATATAGATACTTGTTAATTGAATTATATTCGGGTTAATAAGTAGGATAAAGAGTATTACTTTATAGTACCTAAAAAGGGAGATCAAATAGGGTTAGAGTACTAAATGCAAGGGAAATAATTCATTATGATAGTACCTAGAAAGGGGAGTGAAGTATACGTCTTGCTCCAAGGATATTCACACGTGTCATACGTTTGCTTACTTGTGTCTATAGAGTACGCTTGCATGGTTTAGTGATATGTCAAATAAACTACAAGACAGAGTTGGACATCAACACATGGAAAGGAAATTAACGAATAAAACTAGATTACCTGAAGAACTACTCCATTACTTACTTGATCACAATCGAATTTCTACTCTTGCTTTCTAAATTATATGTTATTTAGTTTCTTAATCAAACCAAATCAGATTTGCCAACGTAATCTTTGTTGACTAGAATATAATTGAATTGATAATAATCTGTCCCTAGGGTTCGATAATCACTTGGTCGCCTATCGAGACTACAATTGATATCCTTATACTTAGGGATTATTTTGTGTGTTGAGAAAACACTCATCAAGTTCTTGGTGCCGTTTTCGGGGACGGCATTAAATATCTTTTGATTATACCTAGCTTAATTAAGATTATTTTATTCTTATTTTCTATTTCTAACACTTATTCTTCTTAGGTGTATGCTCACAAGATCAAAGAAAGGTGAATTACAGCCATATAATCCAGAGATCGGAGCATCGTCGAGGAAGAAAAAGAAGAAGAAGAGTAAGAACAAGAACATAGACCCAACTGAAGCTCTTAATTTAGGAGTTGAAGTTGACGTGTTGAATTCGCAAATGATTGAAGCTGCAACTGAAGATAATTTGGAAGCAAAGGCAGTCAACATGGCAGCGAATCCTGATACACTCGCCATCCGTGAAGTCTTAATGAACAACGGAGGGGGCAATGCTGGGTTGTTAGGAGCGAGAGGGACCGGATTCAATTTACACCTTGCTCTTATCACCATGATTGAAGTTCCTTCTCTGGGGGAACATTCGAAGATCCTCAGCAACATCTTAATAAGTTCCTTGGGTATGCAAGTATATAAAAAGATGCAGGAGCTCATGAGGATGCGAGGAAGATCATATTGTTTAAATTCTTGTTGAATGAAAAGGTGAGAGATTGGTACGATAATCTTGAGGCTGTTGAATGTGATACATGTGAGAAGTTGAAAGTGAAATTCTTGGAGCGATACATTCCACCTTCCAAGGTGTTCAAGATGAAGCAAGAAATCAATCAATTTTCTATCCGTGGTAATGAGAAGTTTCATGAAGCTTGGGACATGTTTAAGGACATGCTTCGTAAGTGTCCTCAACATGGGCTATCTAAGGCCCAATATATCAGTATATTCTACAATGGGTTGGACTGCGACTCTCGAGTATTACTTGATGCTTCTTCTAATGGAGCATTGCTTACGAAGTCACCCATTGAGGCCGAGAAGCTTTTCGAGGATATTTTGATGAACTCAAGGGATTGGCCGACTGATAGAGTGAGAGCCACTTATGTCTTTGGTAAAGTAGCACAGGTTGAGCACACTATGGTGAAGTCGGGAAGAGATGATGAGATCGTCTCTAGCTTGGCGAACATTAGTAAGCTACTAGAGTCTCAACAAAAGCAGATCTCTGATTTATCTCAGAGAGTACCAATGATACAGCAAGATGGTGGCTATGAAGGAGCAAGCCAAGAGGAGATCAAGGAGGCAAACTACACCATAGGTCAAAGTATTCAAGGAATTAGATACCCGAATCAAGGAAACCAGAATTATCGGGGAAATTACAACAATTGTGGTCCCCCGAGTAATTACCAACAACTTAGGAGGTCGGAGTTTTCATGGAGCAATCCGAACAACACGATGCAGCCTCCTATAGGTGTTGATCCGGTAGCAAAAGTGGAAGAAGGAAAGCCGGGTTTTGAGGATACTGTGAACAGGTACATGGTGAGGAATGATGCAAGAGTAGACCGTCTCGAGGCCAAGTTAGAGAAGAAGATTGATGATAATCATAAGGATTTGTTTACGCAAGTGAAAGACCTCACTTGTTGATAGGGAAAATGGCGGGGAATGTAAATATATTGACTCAATCTATTGAGATGAGGAAGTTCCCATCTCAAAGTATTGAGTCTCCAAAGTCTTGCCATGCTATCTCGACCAGATTGGAGTTGCTCGACCAGACCAACTGGTCGAGCGGAGGTCGAACAACTTCAGAAAAATAGAATTCTGATACTCTATTTTTTGACCAACCGTTCGACCAACACCATATCGTTCGACCTGACCATCTTAGTCGAACGTAGGTCAAACAGAAGCAGTGCGACGAGAGCTCGCAATCTGGTAACTTGTTTGACCAGAACCAATCTGTTCGACCACATCACATTGGTCGAATAGAGGTTGAACAACATGTTCTGAACCAGAGTATGCGATCAGACAGACTGCTCGACCAAAACCAAGTTGTTCGACCAAACTACCTTTGTCGAATTGAGGTCGAGCAGAACAGTTCAAAGTCTGATTCGATATCGAATACGACACATGTTGATTGGAACACTCTAGCTACATCTCAAGAGCAGAATTCCGAGCTTACAGTGGTAGAAAAGAAATGGGAAAGAGCCAAAAAGGTGAGAACCGAGAAGGATAAAACGGAGAAGGTTGAACGTGATAAATTGGGGATTCCCAAAGCAAAGATACCTCCGCCCTTTCCTCTCAAACTAGTTAAGAAAGGATTAGAGTAAAAGTTCAAGAAGTTTTCGGAGATCATAAACAAAATAAGCTTGAACATTCCTTTCTCTGAAGCAATTTTGGAGATGTCATAATATGCTCGCTTTCTTAAGGATGTTCTTTTGAAGAAGATAAGCTTGAACGGAATTGAGATGGTGAATTTATCTAAAAATTGCAGCTCGATCATTCAAAGAAAGCTGCCAGCGAAGTTAAAAGATTCGGGAAGCTTCATAATCTTATGTGAAATTGAAAAGGGGCAGACACGTCGAGCCTTGTGAGATCTTGGGGCAAGCTGCCATTGTCCACTTTTAAAAGGCTTGGTTTGGGGGAGTTAACTCTCACATCGGTGGCTCTACAACTAGCGGATAGGTCTATGATGTTTCTGAAAGGAGTGATCGAAGAAGTTCTAGTCAAAGTTGAAAAGCTAGTCTTTTCTGTGAATTTTCTGGTGCTTGAGATGGAAGATGACAAGGATATACTCCCTTGATCTTAGGAAGTCCGTTCCTTACAACTGTTGTAGCTATGATAGATGTGCAAAAGGGCGAGCTATGGTTGAGGATGCATAAAGAAGAAGTCCTGTTTAACTTGGACAAAGAAATGAAGATGTCGATGGAGATGCAATGCCACAACATTGATGTAGTGGAGGAGATTGTGAATGAAGACATGTCTTTGATTCTGTCGAAGGATCCTCTTGAGACATGTTTGATGGAGTCTCTTACTTTTCCCACTGCAGAGCTAGATGATCTCTCCAATGAGGTATGTATCGAATTTCTTGAAAACTTTCTTGCCTTGGGTGATGAAAGGTATGAATCGCAGAAGACAAAGGTTGAAGAGGTCAAGTGGACTAGGAAATACTTGTCTTTGGATAGAGAGAGTGTACCTCAAGAAGAAAAGAAAGAGGAGTTGAAACCGCTACAGGAGCACTTGAAGTATGCTTATCTTGGTGACAAAGGAAAATATCCGGTAATTGTATCTTCTTCTCTTGATGATGATCAACTTAAGGAATTGTTAGATGTGCTTAGGAAGTATATGTCTGCGATTAGTTGGTCTCTTGACGATTTGAAAGGTATTAGTCCTTCGTATTGCATGCATCGAATAAAATTGTTAGATAAGGCTAAAAGTAGCATTCAGAATCAGCGAAGGGTGAATCCCGCTATTCAAGAAGTGATTAGGAAGCAAATCCTAACATGGCTAGATGCTGGAATTATATATCGTATTAGTGATAGTCCCCATGTGAGTCTATTGTATGTTGTAGCTAAGAAGGGGGGCATGACTATAGTGAAAGCCGAAGATGGTGAGACCTTAGCCACTAGGATTCCTACGGGATGGTGTGTGTAAGGATTACAGGAAGTTGAATGAAAATACATGGAAAGACCATTTTCCCCTTCCTTTCTTGGATCAAATGCTTGATCGTCTAGCTGGGTATGAGTATTATTGCTTCTTGGATGGGTACTCGGGTTATAATCAAATCATGATTGCACCCGAGGATCAAGAAAAGACTACTTTCACTTGCCCGTATGGAACTTTTGCTTTTAGAAAGATGCCTTTTGGATTGTGTAATGCGCCTGCGATATTTCAGCATTGCATGATAGCCATATTTGTTGGGTTGATAGAGAAGATCATGGAGGTGTTTATGGATAACTTTTCTGTATTTGGTTCTTCTTTTGATACTTGTTTATCTAACCTTGCTACTGTTTTGAAGATATGCCAAGATACTAATCTTGTCTTGAATTGGGAGAAGTGCCACTTGATGGTAAGAGATGAGATTGTTCTTGGCCATCATATCTAGGCCAAGGGATTGCAGGTGGACAGAGCAAAGGTGGTGGCGATCGAGAAGATTCCACCACCTACAAATGAGAAAGGAGTGCGGTCTTTCCTTGGACATGATAAGAGTGGAAATAAGTGTGTTATAGTGTCCATTTTAACACCTTCTTGATTGGAATTATTGTCATATATTAGCACAAGTATCTTATATTCATTATATGTGAGAAAAAGGTGCACTTGAGGTGTTTTGTTGTGTTTTAGGTGGAAAAAGGATTAAAAGTGCAAAGTTGGAGAAAAGGTGCAACTTGTGCGATGAATGATAAAAAACGCATGTCAAAATTGTGAAATTTTTCTATAATTTTATGGAGATCAAAACTGGTGTTGAGATAATTGTTGAAAATCTACTGAAGAGAGGGTCGTTTTGGCGTAAAGAACACCCCAATTGGATTCCAAATGAGAAAGTTATTATCAAAGTGGTGACGTTGAGCGAGCTGTGCCGAACCAAACAGCTGTGTTACATTGCAGGCTTGTTACAACTTCAATTCTTGGATTTTTTATGAGTTCTTAATATGGATAGAAAGCCAAGGAAGATAGGACCGCGTGAGCACAAGAATCACTTAAATTGGAGCTTGGATGTGGAAGTTATGCGAAAACAGTGAGACTGCGCACTGCAGTTCGACCAGAGTTCGACCTCCTCTGTTTGGTTCGACCTTTGGTTGTGGTCGAACCAGAAGCCCGAACAAGTGCAAAATTGGGATTTTTACCCCCTGTTCATGATTTTTCGTGATTTCCAAGAAAAAGTCCATCCTAGGTCTATAAGGAGAGTTTACAAGTATAAAAGGGGATGTAGATCACACCAAGAAGACACAATACAATAGAGAGATGGATTGGATACAACACAACACAACCATCCTACACCCCACAAGGGGGGTTCACCCCTCAACCATCATCCGCATCCTTTCCTCCATCCATCCATCACTTTGAAGATTTGTCTGTGGAATCAAGAGGAGAACCAAGAGGAGGATTCAAGACAGAGAAGGACGCGACGACACCCACATCTAGGGTTTCCTTTGTTTTCTAATTTATCTTGTATTTTTCGGACATATAAGTAAGATCTATCCAACCCCCATGATTATTCTTCGTAACATCATGGGCTAGAGCCTTTTTGGTAGAACTAGGATTGTGAAGGTTTTAACCAATTAATTGAACTTTCGTGTGTAAACTCCGTACAACACTACTTGTAGATTTATTTTATATATGATTGTGCCTTTTTAATTTATACTCACGGTCATTTGTGCATCATTAACTATTATGTAGAGTCTTAATACATATCTCGGTTATTGATTAAGTGTGTTCTCTGCTGAGCAGGATTCCATATTATGATTCTAAGTGAGGGGACTCCGAAACATCATTAGAACTATCTTATATGAATACTTATTAATTGAATTGAATTCGGGTTATTAAATAGGATAAAGAGGATAATTTTATAGTACCTATAAAGGGAGATCATATCGGATTTGAGTACCAATTGGCCAGGAAAATAATTGATACTGATAGTACCTAGAAAGGGGGTGAAATTATATCTCTTGCTCCGAGGTTATTCACACGTGTTACACGCATGTTTACTTGTGTCTATAGAATAGATATGAATGATTTAGTGATGCGTCCATATTCCACAAGGCAGAGTCGGACATCAACACACGGAAGAGAAGTTAAGTAGTAAAACTGGATTACCCTAGAGCTACCTATTCTCCTACTTGATCCACTTTCGTTTTATTTGTTATTTTAATTAATTGTTTAGTAATTAATAATTGAAACCTCAAACTTTTATTCCCATTAGCCTTAATTAATTTAGTAAATAATTAAATTGATAATACGCCGTCCTTTGGTTCGATATTCACTTGGTCGCTTGCTTAAGCTGCAATTGATATCCTTAATACTTGGGGATTAATTTTGCGTGCAAAAAAAACGCGCATCAAGTTCTTGGCACCGTTGTCAGGGACGGCTGTTATTATTTACTTGTGAATATTTAATTCTATCTAACCTTAAATTTTCTGAGGTACTTATGCACTAGAAAAATAGAAGGAAGGAAAGGAAGAAGTAACACATTGAGCTAAACATGGCCGGAGTAAGGCAGAATCTGGATAATATTGTCATACGTGAAATTTTCACAAACTATGGAATTGGCAACATGGGGTTGATAGGAGCAAGGGGAAAAGATGATGATTTTGAGATACACCCCGCTCTTATTAACATGGTAGAGAAGAATCCCTTTTCTGGAGATTATTTTGAGATCCATATCAGCATCTCCGAAGATTTCTTGGTTAAACAAACACTCAAAAGGGAGCTGAAGCTAATGATATTGCTAGGCGAATTGCCCTATTCAAGTTTCATTAATTGATAAGGCGGAAGCTTGGCATAAGACTCTTGATGCCACAGATTGCACTGCATGGGACCAACTGCAGTAGAAGTTCTTGGAGAGATATATGCCACCCTCAATGATATTAAGAATGTGGCAAGAGATCACCCAATTTGTTATGAATCAGGGAGAGAAATTTTATGAGGCGTGGGATAGGTTAAAAGTCATGCTCAGGAGGTGCCCGCAACATGGAATGTCTAAAGCTCAATACATAAGTATCTTCTACTATGGATTGGATTGTGAGTCGCGTGCTTTTATTGATGCATCATCAGGAGGAGAGAAGTTATCAAAGAGTCCACTTGAAGCAGAAAAGTTGTTTGAAGACATCTCTATGAATTCACATGACTGGCCTACGGAAAGAGTAAGAGGACCATATGTACTTGGTACGGTAGCACAGGTTGAACATCAAACGGTGAAGCCGAATAGGGATGATGAGGTCGTCTCTAGTTTATCTAACATCGACAAGCTACTAGAGTCCCAGCTGAAGCAGATTACAGAGTTGACACTAAGGAGGCCTAGTCTGAAGCAGCACGAAGTGAGTGTTGAAGATACCTTCAATCGATACATGGTTAAGAATGATGCAAGAGTTGATCATCTTGAAGCTACTATGAACTCTAATCATGCAGATTTGAATAAGAAGATGAAGGAGCTTACTTTGATGATGGGGAAGATGGCTGGGAACGTGAATCAATTGACACAAACATTGGAGAAAGAAATATTCCCATCTCAAGGCATAATGAATTCGAAGCACTGCCATGCCATCACGTTAAGGCCTGGAATACAGTATGGGGGACCGATGAAGCTGAAATCAAAATTTGAAATGTCAGGAGCCTGATTCGACCTCGATTCGACCAACAAATCAGGTCGAATCGTACAGAGAAGGTTGAACAAGGCACTTGGGCGACATCCGGATGTCCCAGCTGAGTGATTCGACCAAAAATAGAACAGTTTGACCAAAAGATCTGGTCGAACGCAGGTCGAACCCCACTGTCCAGAGCACTCTATTTTGTCTGAAGCCCGATTTGACCACGATCACTATGGTTCGACCAAACCTGTTGGTCGAACCGGCCTGTAAGGGAGAGAACGAACTTTTAGGTGTTCAGTTCGACTATTATTCACCGAGTTCGACCACCTACCCAGGTTGAACTCAGGTCGAACCCTCCTGTTTTGCACCGTTTTCCACGTCAAATGCTTTACATGATGTTGATGCTACTCCAGTACCATTCCAAGGACAGAATACTGAGCTTATAGTTGAGAAGAAGTGGGGAATAGTGAAGATGCCCATGGAGACTCAGTCATGCAAGAAAATAGATGTGATTTCTAACTTGTTTAATCTTGATTTTTCTAAGACAAATGATTCTGAATTTATGTGGAAGATTGACAAGGAGGAGTTTAGACAGTCATGGGAGGAAGGAAATTCTGAGGATTATACTCTTGTAACCAAGAAAGGTGAGGTGTTGAGTGTAGACAAGAAGAGGGAAATAAAATATTTGAAGGTGAGGATGCAAGGAGACCGTCCTCTGATCCAGTAGCCTACAAAGGTTACATCCGTCGATACTCTCCGACGTTGAACTTGAGTGTCTGTTGGGGGCTTGCCCTTCCGTTAAGAAATTTTTATATTTAAGGTGCTTACTAATCGACAATTACATCACTTTGCAAACTTAGTTTCGACTTACGTTTTTACTAAGTTTGGAGGGTGTGATGTTATTACCTCATTGCAGCACCAATAGTATAATCTTTTCTTTGTAATGTTGCTAGGGGAGTTGATTTTTTGCTGTATGTTGAAACTTTAATCGGTTTTGGTATGCCAATTTTTTACAATTTGCCTAGTGTTCAGTGGAGTTTCTACTGTGTGGAGTCGATTAGATAGTCAATTAAAGTTTTCTTCGAGTTCTCCTATTTTATTATGATGAATCATGTGATGATGAGTATGTTTGAGCTTTGATGATAGAAAAAGGTAACTAGGGTGGCAAGATGAGTTCTACATTGAGGCTTTGACTCTTGGAGCTCGTGCGTTTCGAAGAAGAAATAAGGTGTCCTCATTTCCTTATTCTGATTTTTATGTGTGCTTTTAATTAGTAAGAGTGATTGAGATCTTGGTGTTAATGATCCATATGAGCTTATATTTTATTTAAATCGTGTTTGAAATTCATATGCTTTTGAAATTGATGAAGGAAGTGTATTTGAGTTATATTGTAGTATGAAGTTCTATGTGTACTTGTGGGATATTACTTACCTTGAAAGTGCTCTGTTACGTGTTAAAACTCATGTGAGATTTTGAGCCTTGTTATTCATGTACATAATCACATGATTTCTTTCTGATGAGTATCGTTCTTGTGTGTGTATTCTAGAACTTACCTCTTGTCTTACTTGAAACTACATGTGTGTTAGATGATGGGAGATGATTTTAGGCCATCTTTGATAATTATGAGTCACTTAGCCAAATAATTCTCTACCGAATTATGTTTATCCGTAGTTAGCCCTTTTGAGCTGAAAGCCTTATTTCTTTGACAACCTACGAAGATAGCCACTTTGATATCCTATTTGAGCCTGAAATTCCTATATTTAGTGGAGAATTAAGTGCTGTCAAAGTGTGTGAAGTTGATTTTCATGGAGTTTGGAAGGAATAATATATTTGGAGCTGTAGAAGTGATTAAAAGCTGAAAAATAAGTTGCTTAGGGGTAGTGCCTGAAACTGGTACCCCGAGATGTAGAGGTAGTGCCCGAAACTGGTACCTCGAGAAAAAAGAAAGGAAAAAAATGAGAAGGAAAAATATTTGAGCTTAAAGAAAAAGGAGAGAAAAGAAAATTAGAAGAGCATGAAGCTGGATAGCCTTGAAGTGTAAAAATCTGCAGTACAAAAGATCTCTGGTTATAATTCTCTACTAATTGAGTTACTTTATCCATATGTTTCCTACCCTTACCAAAGAGCCAACATTACATCCAAAAGAAAAGTCCTTTTTGATCTCATTGTCGAATCATACTTTAGGTGGTGGAGAGTTTGAGACGTTTGGCAAGCTTGTGGTTACGCTTGCACTTGAATTGAATCTGAGCGTAAACACCTTAACCCATAAGTGTACATCTTTTACACTTGAGTGCAAGTGATATATACTTCCCGTGAGAACATGTCAATGGAGCATTTGAATTGGTGGTAATTGTCTTATCTTGTATGCTATGAATTGATTATTATATATAATGAGAGTCGCATGACCTAAGTTGAGGATAATTGTATTTGAATGGGTATTTGTCATAGTCCTTATTTCCCCTTTAATTTTACTCTCTCTCTCTCTCTCTTTATTTTTATTTTGTTGCCTCGGGACGAGCAACGGGTAAATTAGGGGGATTGATGAGAGGGGAAATAAGCATGTTATAGTGTCCAATTTAACACCTTCTTGATTGGAATTGTTGTCATATATTAGCACAAGTGTCTTATATTCATTATATGTGAGAAAAAGGTGCACTTGAGATGTTTTGTTGTGTTTTAGATGGAAAAATGATCAAAAGTGCAAAGTTGGAGAAAAGGTGCAACTTGTGCGATGAATGTTAAAAAACGCACGTCCAACTTGTGTAATTTTTCTATGTTTGTATGGAGATAAAAACTGGTGTTGAGATACATTGTTGAAAATCCACTGAAAAGAGGGTCGTTTTGGCATAAAGAACACCACAATTGGATTCCAAACAAGAAAGTTATTATCAAAGTGGTGACGTTGCGCGAGCTGTGCCGAACAGAACAGTTGTGTTACATTTCATGGCTTGTTACAACTTCAATTCTTGGATTTTTTATGAGTTCTTTATATGGATAGAAAGCCAAGGAAAAGAGGATCGCGTGAACGTAAAAATCACTCAAATTAGAGCTTGGATGTGGAAGTTATGCTCAAAATGGTGAGACTGCGCACTGCAGTTTAACCAGAGTCCGACCTCCTCTGTTAGGTTCGACCACTGGTCGTGGTCGAACCAGAAGCCTGAACAAGGGGAAAATTGGGATTTTTACCCCCTGTTCATGAATTTTGGTGCTTTCCAAGAAAAAAGTTCATCCTAGGTCCATAAGGAGAGCTTACAAGTATAAAAGGGGATGCAGATCATACCAAGAAGACACAATACAATAGAGAGACGGATTGGATACAACACAACACAACCATCCTACACCCCACAAGGGGGGTTCACCCCCCAACCATCATCCACATCCTTTCCTCCATTCATCCATCACTTTGAAGATTCGTTTGTTGAATCAAGAGGAGAACCAAGAGGAGGATTCAAGATGGAGAAGGGCGCTACGACGCCCACATCTAGGGTTTCCTTCGTTTTCTAATTTATCTTTTATTTTGCGGACATATGGGTAAGATCTATCCAACCCCCATAATTGTTCTTCGTAACATCATGGGTTAGAGCCTTTTCGGTAGAACTAGGGTTGTGAAGGGTTTTACCAATTAATTGAACTTTCGTGTGTAAACTCCGTAGAACACTACTTGTGGATTTATTTTATATATGATTGTGCCTTTTTAATTCATACTCACGGTGGTTTTGTGCATCATTAACTGTTATGTAGAGTCTGAATACATATCTTGGTTATTGATTGAGTGCGTTCACTGCTGAGCAGGATTCCATGTTATGATTCTAAGTGAAGGGACTCCGAAACTTCATTAGAACTATCTTATATGAATACTTATTAATTGAATTGAATTTGGGTTATTAAGTAGGATAAAGAGGATAATTTTATAGTACCTATAAAGGGAGATCATATCGGGTTAGAGTACCAATTGGCCAGGAAAATAATTGATACTGATATACCTAGAAAGGGGGTGGAATTATATCTCATGCTCCAAGGTTATTCACACGTGTTACACGTATGTTTACTTGTGTCTATATAGTAGATATGCATGGTTTAGTGATGCGTCCATATTCCACAAGGCAAAGTCGGACATCAACACACAGAAGAGAAGTTAAGTAGTAAAACTGGATTACCCTAAAGCTACCTATTCTTCTACTTGATCCACTTTCGTATTCTTCGAGTGATACTTTATTTTATTTGTTATTTTAATGAATTGTATAGTAGTTAATAATTGAAACCTCAAACTTTTATTCCCATTTGTCTTAATTAATTTAGTAAATAATTAAATTGATAATACGCCGTCCTTTGGATTCGATATTCACTTGGTCGCTTGCTTAAGCTGCAATTGATATCCTTAATACTTGGGGATTAATTTTATGTGCAAAAAAAATGCGCATCAGGACACGCCGGTTTTTATAGAAGATTCATAAAAGACTTCTCGAAATACTCCAAGCCCTTTTTCATTTACTTGAAAAGGATGTGCCCTTCGTGTTTGATGAGGAGTGTCTAGTAGCTATTCAGGTTTTGAAGGAGGCGCTTATTACTGCACCTATCTTAATCACACCGGATTGGACTTGGCCATTTATACTTATGTGTGATGCGAGTGATTTAGCACTTGGAGTGGTGCTTGGGCAGTTGAGGGATAAGAAGTTTTGCGCCATTTACTATGCGAGTAAGACTTTCGATGCGGCACAAAAAACTACATGGTGACTAAAAAGGAGTTTCTTGCTGTGGTGTACACATTCAATAAATTTTGACAATATTTGGTTGTCATGAAGACTATAGTGTATACGGATCACTCTGCGATCCGATACTTGATGGAGAAGAAGGAAACAAAGCTAAGGATCATTAGATGGATTCTTCTTCTACAGGAGTTCAATATGGAGATCCGAGATAAGAAGGGTACAGAGAATGTTTTGGCGGATCACCTATCAAGGTTGGAGACGAGAGAGCATTGTGATGATTCATTTGATTACATAGAAGAAATGTTCCCTGATGAGAAGATCATGGCGGTACTTGTTGAAGGAGCTGAAAAAGCTTGTGTAGTGGTTGCCCAAGGGATGGATCCATGGTATGTGGATTATGTAAATTACATTGCTATAGGAGAAATCCTGAGAGATCTCAACCAATATCAACTCGCAAAGTTCAAGCGAGATGTTGAGACCTTCATATGGTATGATCCGTTTGTCTATAAGATATGTACGGATTCCATAGTCTGTAGGTGTGTGCCGGAGATGGAGATGGAAAACGTTCTTGAATTTTGACATGCACAACCTAACGGGGGCACTTTGGGGCTCAAAAGACGGCAGCGAAGGTACTTCAATCTGCCCTTTATTGGCCTACCTTGTTCAAAGACTGTGAAACCTATGTAGCGTCGTATTATAGATGTCAAAAGATGGGGAACATAAGTCAACGAGATGAGATGCCACTGCAGCCGAGCATTGTTGTCGAGATCTTCGATGTATGGGGATCGATTTCATGGGACCTTTTCCCCCATCTAATGGATTTCTCTATATTCTCTTAGCTGTGAACTATGTTTCAAAGTGGTGGAAGCCATTTCCACTCACGTGAATGATTCAAGGACTGTTTTATCTTTCTTGAAGAAACATATCTTTGCCCGTTATGGAGTTCCTAGAGCACTAGTGAGCGATGGAGGGTCTCACTTCATCAATAAACTTTTTGAAAAGGTGCTTAAGGATTATGGAGTTGGAGAAGGTAGTCGGAACCAATAGGAAGGATTGGGCTATGAAGCTCGATGATGTTTTGTGGGGTTCCGAACTGCTTATAAGACGGTGTTGGATATGTCACTGTATCAAATCGTCTATGGGAAGCCATGCCACTTACCCATAGAAATTCAGCATAAAGCTTTTTGGGCTTTGAGAAGTTTGAACTTGTCTTTAAGATATTAAAAGGAGTTGAGGGTAACTCATATTAATCAATTGGATGAGTTTAGGAATCGTGCATATAAGAATTCAGAGATTTTCAAGGAAAGAATGAAGAAATGGCATGATTCAAAGATCTCATACAAGGAGTTTAAACAAGGTGATGAGGTATTACTTTTTAATTCTCACTTGAAGCTCTTTGCAGAGAAATTGAAATCAAAGTGGACGGGGCCGTTCATTATCCATAGAGCCTGCGGAGGGGGGATTTTTGAGCTTATGGACAAAGATAGGGACATTATCACGGCGAATGGGCATCGATTGAAGCATTACAAGTCGTTGGATGATGCTTGTGTCGTCTTTGAGGATACCTTGCACTAGATTGGTATCGTCGTGACTCTCCGACGTTAAACATGAGCGCCTGTTGGGGATTTTTCCTCCCGTTTTATTGTTTTAATTTCATTAGTGTGAGTAAGAAATTTTCATATTTGACGTGCTTATCTTTCAAAAATTGCATCTCTTTACAAACTTAGTTTCGCCTATTGTTTCTACTAAGTTTGGAGGGGTGTGATGTACTTACCTCATTATAGCACGAAGAATATGATCTTTTCTTTGTAATGTTTGCTAGGGGATTTGATTTTTTGCGGTATATTAAAACTTTAGCTAGTTTTGATGCATCGATTTTTTTGTAATTTGCCTAGTGTTTAGTGGAGAGTTGTTGTTTTTGGTGTGATTTTGGAGTTACACTTGATGTTATATGATTTCTCTAGCTTAATTTTTGGATATCTTGATACTTAATGTTGTCCTAGAGTTGAATATTACAGGGAGATACGAGAAGGGTACGAAATTTAGGAAGATTGTGAGTCTGTTTGACCTAAAAGTAGTTGTTCGACATGGATTTTTGATTGAATAATGGTCGAGCAAATGGCGAAAATCTTCCAGATTGGTTGTTCGATTAAACCCTTCCAGCTCGACCACGATGCTGGAGTCGAGCAACGATCGAACAAAGTTAGAAGAACTTCCAGAGAGTTTGTTTGACCAATCAGTGGTTGTTAGACTGGGAGTATGAAATCGAACAATGGCCGAGCAAGACAGAGAAGAACAGGGGGCGCGACGAGGCAAGTTACTCGACTTCCAGCACCTGTTCAACCACTCGCATTAGGTTGAAAGAATATCGAGCAAAATGTTGAAATTATCCAGAGACATCGTTCGACTTAGCACGAGTTGTTTGACCAAGACATGGGGGTCGAACAAAAGTCGAACATGTTAAGGAAAAATAGGGGCTTGACTACACGTGTTGCTCGACTTCCAAATGCTGTTTGACCAAGAAAATCAGGCCAAACGGAGGTCGAGCTAGGTGATTTTAAAGGTCAGATGTCATTCGATTTAGAGGCGTTGTTCGACCATACCTAACAAGTTGAGTTGAGATTGAACGGGGACTGGGAGCAGTTTTAAAAAGGTATTTCATTCCATTCGACACACCCACTTCCGTCACCCTTTCTCGAGCACCATTTCGTAACCGTAAGTTCTTCTTCTTAACTTCTTTCCTACACTTTAATCCTCTCTTCCACACACTTTACATCTAATTTCGAGGGGTTGCAAGATCCAATCTCGGATTTTCACTCGAACTTGTAGGGATTTTTTTTCTTGTTCACCACACGCACACCACGTCAAACAAAGGTATATTTTCTCCTCACTTTACTTGCGGATTGTGTTGATGATGATTAGTAAAGAATGGGTGAGTGAATTCATGCTAGATTTGGTTTGGATTTATTGATGAATTGCTTGAGTTGTTATCCAAGATTGCTTTCGAAAATTCTTGAATTGTGTTTCGTTAAATTATGAAAGTTTTGACAAATTTAAGTGGTATGAAGCATGGGTTTTGGTTTAATTTCGAATTCTATATGTGCGCTCATTGAATTGGGTATGTGATGCAATTGAGGATGGAATTTGAGCATGTTTGAAGTGTGGACTTGATAAAAGTTGGAGTTGATTTGCTATTATGTGGGTATGAAGTAGTGTTGGATAACTTGAATCTTGATATTCTTGATTGATAGTGTTGGTTTAGAGTTTGTTTGTGATTAAGGAACACTTGAAATTGAGTTGAATTGGATACATGAATTTGAAGTCTTGAGTACGATTCATGATAGACTTAGTTTGGTATTGTTTATCTCTTTTTGTTGCGTATTGAAGTACAACTTTTGTAGGGAAAGAGATTGCTTCTTCTTCAAAGAGGAAGGGAAACAAGTCACCCCCTTTGGAGGAGATAGTCAAAAAGATTAAGATGGATAAAAGAAAAACGCCAAGGGATTTTGGAATCAAGATTGGTGATTGGGAAGAGAAACAGGAGTTGTGGAATGCAATCTTGCTAAAGATAAGAAGGACGAGTTATCAAGACGATCGAGCCATGATGGACATGCACATCATCAACAACATTCGTTGGATGTTCAATCGAGTGGGCATCGCAGCATTCATGAAAATGAAAAGAAAGACATACTTTCATATCACTGCGGAAGTTTTGTGCACGCCGAGAGTGGAGCGTGGTGATGGGTACCTTCCCTATGGTATTCATATGCAAATAGGTGGTCATGAGCGGACTATGTGGGCTCGTGAGTTCAACAAGATCATTGACTGTGACAACGTTGTTGGAAATGAGAGTGATGACTTCAGGGCAAATGATTTTTGGAAAGCTATAATGGGGAGGCAAGAGAACTACAATTCCAATACTTCTAAGGTTGCCTTCATTTACAACCCCGTTATTGCCTATATGGATGGGATCTTGGGAAATACATTGTTTGCAAGGTCTGAAGGGAGCTGTATCCCAAGGGGAGAACTCTGTCCTATGGTGCATGCTCAACGGAGTTCGCTTCAACGTAGCAGCCTACTTTTTCCATCAACTTTACAAGTTCGCCATGCACGGTTTTCAGAAAGTAAACATTAGGGGGGCTGATCACTATCATAGCGGAGTACTACAGGGTTGATTTGAGTAGGTATGAGCCTGTTCGAGGGGATTCGGACTTGATCTTGACCTCATGTGTCAGGATGGGGCTTATTGAGAGAGTGGATGATGCTTGGATGTTCATCCGAGGGAAGGAGCCTCGAGCACTTCAGTTTTCGTTGGTGATAGCCGACCTCACTACTGTGAGGGACAACAATAATTGGTTGATGAATACGACGGCGCACACAGTGATCTCTGAGACGTGCTTGGGAAGAGGGAATTGGAGATTATTGGCTAAGTTGCGGGAGCAAGGAATTGGCTTGGATAAGGACATGATTCTTATTGGAGATCCAGCTGATTTTGAGGAGGAGCTATAACCACCACAAGCTTTTAATTATCAAGAGGACATGCCACTGATGCAGCCTCAACAGCCGTTTGAGCAAGAATTCTTCGAACCGCCACCACCACAGCCACAACCCCAGCCGCAGCAGGACTATTGGATGGTCCAAGATCAGTTCTATCAGGAGCAATTCTGACTGATGCATGAGCATTTCGCCACGCTCAACGCTAACCAGCAAGAAATGAACAGACAGCTAGCACTTGCGAATGCTAACTATGTTGCACTCAACACGCATTATTTTGAGATGGATGGATGGTTGAGGCAGCTACAGGATCATGGACGCATCATGGATATGAATCTCGGTGCCTTGCATAGAGATGTGGATCGGATGCAGTTGGAGATGGGAGATAATGATGATGAGGGAGGTTCGGATGATGATGATGCTCTGGAGAAGTGATGAGCGTCTAGTTTTTCTTCTCTGATTCTTCTCATCTCCCATTCTCTTTTCTACTTTACAGGTGCCGACTTGAGTGATTGGGTGTAGTGATGATTCATGCGTGGGTGATCTGTATTTGATAATGATTATAATGAATGTTATGTGCTTGGGATAAATTCATGATATGAATGGGTCTTTTGTTGATGCATGATAATTTGTTAATGGCGAGCATGTCTATTTGTACTTGTAATTCATAAAAAATTGAGGTTGATTACATGTTTTGAAGAGTGCTTAGGATTCTATTAGCCTTGTGAGGATTTGAGCCTTTTGATAGTGCTATGCGCATAATTGTTCATTCTTAAGAGTCGTTTATATACTCGTATTCTAGAACTTGATCTAAAGTCTTGTGTGAAATTTATAATTGATAAGTACTAGGAAATGAACTTAGGCCGTTATGGTTAATCGAGTTACTTAGCCAAATTTAACTTATCCTATATAATTATCTTTGCAAGCCCTTTTGAGCCTTTAAGCTTTTCTTTGGCAAGCCTTGATAATGAGTTGTTTACCTTTTGAGCCTTAAACACCAATTACTAGTAAAGAGTGGAGGTAGACTAATGCTCGAGGAAACCTTGAAGAGGAGTAGAATGAGGGATTTGGTGAAAGCAAATTCGAGAAACAAGAAGTTAAATCTTGTGGGGGATAGTGCCTGAAACTGGTATCCCGAATGCTAGAGAGGATAGTGCCCGAAACTTGTACCCTTATACTTGAATAACACCGGAATTGGCGTGTGACTATGGAAAAGAAGTTGATTCAAGTAAAGATGGAGGAATGGTATATAAACGTTATCGTTGAGATGAAGAAGTAAAGAGGGAGCAACTGAAAACAATATACCAAGGTAACTCTTTACTAGTAAATTTAGTCAATTATCTATATTCTTCCACCTTAACTAAAGAGCCAACATTTCATCCTTGAAGCAAGTCCTTTGTGATCTTAGTAATGAGTCGATTATGGATGGAGTTTTGAGACCTTTGTCAAGCTTATGGTTACTCGAGTATATAAATTGAAATTAAGTGTTGATATCAACCATAAGGTGTATATGTTTTACACTTGAGTGAGAGAGTAAATACTTACCCGTGAGCTAGATGACTTAGCACTCGTAGAACTATTGTGATTGATTGATGTTTTTATTTGAATGAAAGGTATGATAGTTGTATGTTTTAAGTTAATATAATTGCATGTGTTCTGATATGTTGTACCTTGTAATTACACTCTCGGAATTTGTCTGATTTTCGATGCCTCGGGACGAGCAGCATGTAAGTTTGGGGGTTTGATGAGAGTGTAAATTCACATATTTTGGGCTCTGATTTGCGTGGAAATAGAGCACGATTTAGTCTTTTATTGAGACTTATCGGTACGTTTATGGGAAAGTCACGAATCAGAGGGTACAAGGACTTTTTGAGCATATTTGTATAGGAAAACAGGTGAAAAGGCTCAGAATTGGAAGACACGATTTTGGAGGCGAGATTAGAGTGTTGTTCGACCAAGATAGCCTGCTCGACCAACAACAATATGGTCGAACAGAGGGTGACAAGTCAAACAGATTGCTAAAACCCGTCCAGAGAAGTAGCTCGACTTGGAGGTGTTTCTCGACCAACATCGACTTGGTCGACCAGATGAGAAGAAGTCGAACAAAGTGGACGAAACTTACAGTGAGCTCGTTCGACTTGAAGGGCTTGTTCGACCAAATATCAATGTGTTCGAGCAAGAACAGTTTGGTCGAATAGAATGCAAAAATGGTCCAGAGAGCTTGCTCGACCAGTAGCTCCTTGTTCGACCATTATTCGACCAGTATGCCTTGGTCGAAGGGCGTGTCGCTAATGCTATTTATGGCAATCCTAGATGTCTTTTACCAAATTTGACGTGTGCTTCAAGCAAAGGCACATCCTAAGTCCATAAGGAGGTCCTATGAGTATAAAAGAAGAGCTCTAGCAGGAGGAAGAGATACACACACAACACAAGACAACATACATATTCCTTTATCCACCAAACCCTATCATCATCCGAAGGGGTTGTGAGAGAGGTTCGTCATGCGAGTCAAGTAAGATCCTACCAACTAGCCATGATTGTTCCTAGATCAATCATGGGCTAGAACCACCTATTGGAGCTTGGATTGTTTGGTTAATGTAACCCGTTAGGGATCCATATGTTTCTAATATCAGCGGAAGCAATAAATCATAGAAACGATTACCGTTCACCAGGGTATGTAGAAGATGAAGGATTCTCGCTGACAGACTCTGCAGTCCCACGAGAATGGCTATAACTTCCTCGTTTGATGTCAGAATTGAATGATCTTTATGCTCAAACGATCCTCTCTTCAACGGCTTTCCATCAGTATATTGATCATCGAATTCAGAGCACTGTATAATTTTATATAAATTTCGCAAAGTGGCAGACAGCAGCAGCAGCAAACTACCTTCTGATCTTCTACTGTATGTCCCAAGTCCGATCTCGAAGTCGTGTGGGCGACGATCTACGAGACATCCTCAATCTGCTCTCAACCCTCATCACACGTGAATAATGAATAAGATTAGGGTTCCAGATAAGCTGAGATGATTTATATACATGGGCTACAGCAGGGACCAGGAGGAAAAATTGGGTTGGGCCTCCATTGGGCTTAAGTATCCAAGCTTAGCCCAAAGCTTATACTTAAGTCCAATAATAATAATATATTCCACTAAAATATTATTACTGCACTGCCTTTCCAATCCCAAAATTACGTTTTGGGCTCCTTCTTATTATGAGCCAGTTAGTCTCCCTATGTTTAAGATATACAATGTCCATTAATTAATTTAAGTTAGTGACAACTCAATTAATTAATATCTCATCCAAGAGTAGTACCACTCAACCTCATTATCATGCCGGAATAAATTTCACCTGCAGGGTTTACATGATAATCCTTATGAGCTCCTCAAGGGGACATCATCAACCTATGACAGACACAGATTCCTTCTACAATCAACAGCACACCATAGAGACATCATTACTTCCCAACTCACCGAGTTTGTTGATTTAATTACATGTAAATCTCACTCATTGATGATTCAAAGAAATACATACTGCCCTACGTGTCGAGATTATTGTATAGGGATTAAGAGCACGAACTTCCATAATAATTGAGATCAAGTTCTCCTATAAGTCAGTATAAGTCGAACGATCTCAAGCGGTCCTGCTCAATACACACAAGTGCAGTAATGTGATTCTATAGCCAAGACAAGCTAATATCAAACCACACTACAACCATCCCAATAGAGAGTCCCCGTCTATCTCGGTTGTGAGCATCTGTTTATACTTTATAAGGAAACCGATAATATGATCTTCCGCGTGTTGTCGCACAACATATTATCTACAGTATAAAGTAAGTGGACTATTGCATCGTGCATTTAAATAAATTATAAGAAGCAATCTTTTGATCATATGATTCTCATTTCAAATTAATTGTTATAACATTGTTCATACAAAAAACTAGACTTTTAGTATATAATCCAACAGTCTCCCACATATACTAAAAGATGTCTTCCGCCATACATTTGATTCTCACTCCTACTACACGACCATCAAAAGCTTTCGCTTTAAGGTCTTTGTAAATAGATTTACTAGGTTATCATCCGATACAATCTAGGCGACAATAACCTTCCCCTCATCATACAATTTCTCGTAACAGGTAGTACTCGCGCTCCATATGTTTAATTGCCTTATGGACTCGTGATTCCTTCAAGTTTGCAACTGCACCAATATCATTAATTTAAATTGTGATAATCTTGGGCAAACTTATAAATACTTCAAAGTCCATCATGAAGTTTCTAGAGTCATATAGATAATTTGGCTCCCTTATAGGCTCCAATTTATCATCTTTCCATGATGGAGTCTGGAGTTCTAAATATATTTCTATATAACACTCCTCCATATTATGACTCTACTTCATAAAATTAAACACATAACCTTTGAGGTGGATTTACTGTAGTCCCTATCTGATTTGAAAAATCTGAATCTATATAACACATAAGAAGCAATGATTCTGTTCGGTAAACCCATATATAATTTCTGATCCTTTTCAGGTACATAAGTATATGTCTTACCACAGTTCATCATTCTTGTTTCGGGTTACCTTGATACCCACTGTTCATGTCTTCGACAAAACAGATATCTATTCTCGTTCATAGCATTCCTTAGATTAAGCTTCATTATTCGCCGAAGCATAAGGAACCGCTTTCATCACCTTTATCTTCTTTTTGTGTCTCAAGACACATTTCCTTAGATAAAGTTACATGCTAAACGAGTAGGAATTGTATCTATTCATGAAACTTGAGATAAGCATAACATCCTTTCTTGTGATCCATATTACCATGATCAAAAGGATATATTTTGCTTTTCTTAAGTCCTTCATTTCATACTGCTTTGTTAACCATACCCCTACGCCCGAAAATACTCTTTCATTGTCTCCAATGAGCAATATATCATCTACGTATAGTACAAAAAATACCACCATATTTCCGTCACTCTTTTCAATTCACAAGACATATCCGAGCATTGATAAAATCCATATCACAGGATTTCTTCATCAAAACGGATGTTCTATAATTTTGAAGCTTGTTTTAGTCCATTGATGGACACTTTTAAGCTTAATATCAAAATGCTCTTAGCTCTTTGCAATGAATCACTCTAGTTGCTTAACATAGATGTTTTCCTCAAGACTTCCATTCAGGAAAGTTGTCTTGACATCTATTTCCTATCCCTCATATTCCATATGAGTAGCAACAGGTAAAAGAGTCCGGATCGACTTAGGCATAGCTACCGGCGAACAGGTTATCTCATAATCGAACCCTTTCTTTCTGAGTATACCTTTTTCGCAACAAGCTTTGCTTCCAGGGTTTTCACCTTACCATATGATCCTCTTTTATTTTCTATGACCACTTCCAATGGCTTTTACACTATTTAGTGGTCTTACAAGCTCCCAGATTTAATTTAGAATTCATCAATTCTATTTCAACATCATTGCACTAGCTAAGATCTCGCATTTCGATCTCGTAGTGCTTTGTCGTATCCGTGTGTTCAATCCATGTTTACTAGGGACTAAGTCTCACGACTCTCCCAAAATATATATCTTGCAAGTTGTCGAAGAACCCTCCCACCACGACAAGGCACTACACGCAATTGTGTATCAGACGTGACACGCGTTGCAGTTTAACTTGTGGTATATCCTCTTATACAATTGGTACTAATACTTTGTGTTTTCTTCTCACATCCTTTAGGACAACTTATAAATGGGTAAGTGATTTATTACATAGTCTCTTTCCAAAAATCTAGTGTTTGTGTTAACAATCACCCTTCGATCGTTTAGACTAAATAAATCACCTTTATTTTTATAGCATATCCCACAAACAGATAAACATTCAAGTGAATTACTGTTTCTAGGGCTTATCCATAAAATGAATTAAGTAATTCCAAATAATTCATCATCTATCTAATCATTTGCATAAGAGTCTTTCTCTTATTAGGATTAAAAGACGCATTATTAATTACTATTTGTTGCATCCGTGGTATAAACATGATTTAAGAGTTTACTAATTGTCACTAACGTACCATAACAGATTATAGCTCCATCTTTCATTACTATGACCATGTCATTTAAATGAAATGGAGTATCCATCCGTAAATGCATAGAAACTGAAATAAAATTCTTTCTGTGAAAACGTATGTAAAGACAATTTCTCATAATCAAACGTCTATTCATATCGTAAGATAAATAAACAACTCCCACTGCAACAGCCACTACTCTCGTAGTATTATCCATGTCCATAATAATCTCATCATCACTAAGTTACACGCTTTTAGTGATTCCGGTGTCTACACACAATGTGTCAGTAGATGCCATCAGTATTCATGCTTCAACAACTAGTGAATCAGATACTAACTTTGTTCACATCTCGATGAAAATGGATTTCCTTTGCCACATGTTTTGTCAGAAATTCCCCACCATATACAACCTCTTTGTAATTCAGGTGGAACTTGCTCAAAACATTTAGGCAAACAATGAATAATAAATTGACCTAGGTTTCCCTTTCAATTTCTCTTCCAAGCATTTCCAATTGATTCATAAAGTTAACCATGACCTCTTGCCTTTTAACCTCACTCAAGTATCCGAAAAGTCGCATGAGACCATCATATTTCTATGAACCTCTCACCTCTCCACTAGAGACTTTAATAGGCATCATGGGATATCCTTAGTGAGAAACCACTTATATTTTCCTAACCAGTAAAATTCAAACCAAGATTCTTTTCTAATCATCTAATTTTGGACCAGTAAATATGTTTCTTTTAGTAAACAATAAGTGAAATAAAACTATTTGAAATTCAGAGAATCATAAAAAATACACCAATCAAATCTTCGAATTTTATCCTTTTATATTGATTCCCTCAAAACAATATAAAAATAAAATTCACCGACATCTCAAGCACCGTGAGTCTGCAAGCCACGATAGTGTGGACGTTTACAAACCCAAACATTTACAAGAGAAGGTTTTACCCATCAATTTCATTTGTCAACCTAACTTTATGACAAAATAATTAATAGTCGGTTCCTCTTTAGCCATGCAAATAAAAGCAGTGACTCCGATGGGGAGGATACTTATTATTTGCATCTAAGTGTACACCATTATTTAACCTCAAGTCCATTGCGCAAGCTTATGTGCCTTACAGATGGAGAAGTACACACGCGCTTGGATAACTTCCTACAGTCATCAATTATAAGTTTGTACCAGTGAACCGCATATAAGCTCATCCGACAGGGAGGAAAGTCTATGCCAACGCGCAAGTTCATATGCATCACATTGCAAACATAATTATTTAATGAAGTCTGTTCTAGCAATCTATGAATAAACTCATCCGATGGGGAGGAAGGCTCTAATGCCGACGCGCAAGTTTATTCACATTACTAACAAACCAATAATGGAGGCCGCGGGAATTTATTACCAATCCCCTCTCCCACTTAGTTATTTAAGACCGAGGGATTTTACATGCATATAATATTCAAAAATAAAATACGCAACCTAGCATGCTCCTATTACGGCAAATAAGACAGTAAATCAAGAGTATCGTGCATAGCATATATAACAATAATTAAATAATTAAATTAAATTATAACAGTTATATATTGGCGAATTCGATTGTTCGCCACCAAGCATGAATATGGGCAACGCACACGGGAATCGACCTCCCCGCAGAGGTTGCAGGGATCAACCTGCCTGGTCAGGTCGCGGAGTGCGGGGCAGCGCCCCGAAGAAAAATTTATCCGCTAGGCACACCACACGAATTTTCCTTGTCCGCCAACCTGCTCCACCATTCCGGCACCCTGCTCGACATCTACAAGCCAAGCTGCCCATCCATCGCGTTCTAATGCACATGCAATCCAAATATATTATAATAATTGACAAATGAAATAATTATATCAATTATATATAAGGATAAAAAGAAATGGCCTAATATAGAATTGACTAGGTCAACCCATAAAAACAATTATGGAAATAGTTTGTCCAACAAGTTGGAAAACAAAATTTGGGCCCCAAGCTATCAAACCCAATCCACACGGCCCAACAACAACAACAAACCGCTGCGTGAAATAGCCCACTCCAGCCATGTTAATGCCCGCCGAAATATCAGCCCATCTCCGGAAACCATCACACAACCTTGCACAGCCACACACGTCCTCTCCTGCAGAGAACACGCTGCCAGCCTGAAGCTGTCGTGATTATCAGCCACTTCCAGCCATGGTGTTCGGTGTTGTCGCCCTCAAAAACTGGTCAGACCGCTGAGCGGTCTGCTTCCCAGCCATAGTGGTGATTTACGCCAGTTTCCACGCTAGCCACCGCCTGCAAACCGACAGCACGTGCACCTGCGTGCTGGTGAACACGCCAGCAAACCCAAAAAGTTGACCGGCTGCTACTAGCGTGACCAGCAATATACTTCCAGACCAGGCTTCAAACTTGTCGTCGTTTGAACCTCCGGCTACGCTCAGCCACAACCATGCACAGTTTGCCATCGTTCTGTTCAAAATAAGATTCAATCAGAACTTTGCATGACCCAATCAAAACCTTGGCAAGACTCGATCGGAACTACACTATGGCCGCTAGAAACACCGCCAGGCTTCATCACGACCACGTCAGGCCTGCCCTGCACTACTGCCGGGAACGCATCTCAAGCCACCGGGACTCCAAGCATGTCTTCACCGTGTCACACGCGATTCAGCGACTCGCTCAAAAAAAATCTGACTCGCCCCGAAACTCCACATGACTAGCCCAACCTCCTGCTGTTGCCGTGCAATGCCGTCTCTTCAGCGTGGAGTCGGTGGCACCCATCAGCAGCTGACGCGGACTTCTGGCATTCACGCCGTCAGCAACAGCCACCGAATTGCATACCACTGCACACCAACAGCACAACTTTCTTGCTATACAAGATAGCACTGCCTCTCTTCGATCACTGTTGTTCACTGGAAACACCTCGAACAGGTCTCCTAGTCACGCCTGAGTCCCGGCCACCACGTGGAGTCCCTCCAGCCGCAACCTCACTGATCGGGTCGCCGCTTTCAATGCTTTCACCACTTCATCCAGCGTGCGGTTTGACCTGTCGATCACAAGCCACCGTTGCAGTCCTCGTGCCTCTTCTGTTCGCTCACCATCATACCAGCACGCGACGACGTGTGTGTGCCATCGTGTACAGGATAGGGTATTCAACAAGAAACAAAATTCTAAACCTTAATATCACATATGGCACAACAAACCCTAGCCTAACATTTCACGCTTTACCACGAAACCGAAGCTCTGATACCAAATGTTGGCGCTTGGATCGTTTGATTAACATAACCCGTTAGGGATCCATACGTTTCTAATAACAGCAATAAATCATAGAAACGATTACCGTTCACCAGGGTATGTAGAAGATGAAGGATTCTCGCTGACAGACTGTGCAGTCCCATGAGAATGGCCATAACTTCCTCGTTTGATGTCGGAATTGAATGATCTTTGTGCTCAGACGATCCTCTCTTCAACAAATTTCCGTCAGTATATTGATCATCGATCTCGAAGTCGTGTGGGCGACGATCTACGAGACATCCTCAATCTGCTCTCAACCCTCATCACACGTGAATAATGAATAAGATTAGGGTTCCAGATAAGCTGAGGTGACTTATATACATGGGCTACAGCAGGGACCAGGAGGAGAAATTGGGTTGGGCCTCCATTGGGCTTAAGTATCCAAGCTTAGCCCAAAGCTTATACTTAAGTCCAATAATAATAATATATTCCACTAAAATATTATTACTGCACTGTCTTTCCAATCTCAAAATTACATTTTGGGCTCCTTCTTTTTATGAGCCAGTTAGTCTCCCTATGTTTAAGATATACAATGTCCATTAATTAATTTAAGTTAGTGACAACTCAATTAATTAATATCTCATCCAAGAGTAGTACCACTCAACCTCATTATCATGCCGGAATAAATTCCACCTGCAGGGTTTACATGATAATCCTTATGAGCTCCTCAAGGGGACATCATCAACCTATGACGGACACGGATTCCTTCTACAATCAACAGCACACCATAGAGACATCATTACTTCCCAACTCACCGAGTTTGTTGATTTAATTACATGTAAATCTCACTCATTGATGAATCAAAGAAATACATACTGCCTTATGTGTCGAGGTTATTGTATAGAGATTAAGAGCACGAACTTCCATAATAACTGAGATCAAGTTCTCCTATAAGTCAGTATAAGTCGAACGATCTCAAGCGGTCCTGCTCAATACACACAAGTGCACTAATGTGATTCTATAACAAAGACAAGCTAATACCAAACCACACTACAACCATCCCAATAGAGAGTCCTCGTCTATCTCGGTTGTGAGCATCTGTTTATACTTTATAAGGAAACCGATAATATGATCTTCCGCGTGTTGTCGCACAACATATTATCTACAGTATAAAGTAAATGGACTATTGCATCGTGCATATAAATAAATTATAAGACGCAATCATTTGATCATATGATTCTCATTTCAAATTAATTGTTGTAACATTGTTCATACAAAAAACTAAACTTTTAGTATATAATCCAATACCACCTTGATAGTTCTAGGGTTATGAAAGTTTTATGAGTTAATTGAATTTCCATGTGTAAACTCCGTACAACAATACTTGTGGTTTATTTTATATAAGATTATGCTTTTTCAATTCATACTCATGGTCGTTTTGTGCATCATTAACTGTTATGTAGAGTCTGAATACATCTCTTGGTTATTGATTGAGTGCGTTCACCGCTGAGTAGAATCATATGTTATAATTCTAAGTGAAGGGATTTCGAAGTCTTATTAGAACTATCTTATATAGATACTTGTTAATTGAATCGAATTCGGGTTAATAAGTAGGATAAAGAGTATTACTTTATAGTACCTAAAAAGGGAGATCAAATCGGGTTAGAGTACTAAGTGCACGGGAAATAATTGATTATGATAGTACCTAGAAAGGGGGTGAAGTATACGTCTTGCTCTAAGGATATTCACACGTGTCATACGCTTGCTTACTTGTGTCTATAGAGTACGCTTGCATGGTTTAGTGATGTGTCCATAAACTACAAGGCAGAGTCGAACATCAACACATGGAAAGGAAATTAATGAATAAAACTAGATTACCTGAAGAACTACTCCATTACTTACTTGATCACAACCGAATTTCTACTCTTGCTTGTTTATTTATCTTGCTATCTCAATTATATGTTATTTAGTTTCTTAATCAAACCAAATTAGATTTGCCAACGTAATCTTCGTTGACTAGAATATAATTGAATTGATAATAATCCGTCCCTATGGTTCGATAATCACTTGGTCGCCTATCGAGACTACAATTGATATCCTTATACATGGGGATTATTTTGTGTGTTGAGAAAACGCTCATCAGAGTCCCATATGTATAAAAAAAGAAATGAGACCCTTGGGGGCGGACGCCCAAAATGGAAAAATGATACCTTGAAAGCAGACGGGGGGAGTATAAATGTTAATACGGGACAGAGGGAGTACATAATGTCCATGTTTCCTACTCCACATTCTTTAGTACTCCCTTCGTCCCCTTCAAAGAGGGTATTTTTTCCATTTTGGGCGTCCCACTCAAAAAATCTCATTTCTTTTTTTACACACATAAGACCCACATACACCTACTAATACAATTAAAACATTGGTCATACTCTCACTAATACAACTGCCATTATACATTAAATAATAATATTTCTTAATCCACGTGTAAAAAAGTAAAATACCCTCTTACTATGGGACGGAGGGAGTATAAATTGAGGAAATATGATTAAATAATTTTGAAATTTTAACATTAATTCAGCTTATTCAATTTTGTATACAATAAATATATTTTTAATTCCATATATTTAAAAAATAATAATTTGACTTATTAAATATTCTCTCCGTCCCGTGATTATTGTTACGTTTCCTTTGTAATTAACAATAATCACGAGAACGTAGGGTGTATTTATCTTATATTTTGATAAAAAAATTTAGGGTTAATTGCGTAAAAAACCACGAACATTCAACGGATTGCAAATTAATCTTTACTTTTATAAAATTGTAAAAAAATCACGACCTTTCATATTTGTGCAATTCGCACCCATCGGGCAGCTGAAGGTTGATTGCAAAAAAACCCCAACCTTTACTTAAATTACAATTTAATCCCAACCTTTGAAATTTTAGCAAAAAAAACCATAAATTTTTATTTTTAAATTGCATCATCTAATAAAAAATTATACAGTATTTTATTTTTAAATTTAAATTCATAACTAAAGATTATATTAAATATATATTTTGTATTTTCATATTAAATGTTATATTAAATATTTATTTTTTTACAAAAACTTTTAAATTTTTTATTTATTAATTTTTTACTACTCCATAAAGTTCAAATGTATAAGGGTTTTATTTAATACTCCCTCCGTCCGACTCTAACGTCCACATTTACTTTTTACGCGTATATTAAGGAGTATTAATATTTTATGTGTAGTTGGTAGTTGTATTAGTGGTGTGTATGAGTCCCATATATTTATTGTGTTAGTAATGTGTGTGGGTAACATATATTTAAAAATAGAAATATAGACCTTTGGTACGGACGCCCAAAATGACAAAATGTCCACCTTGTGGGCGGACGGAGGGAGTACAAAGTCTTTTTATTATTTAAGTATGAGATTGTTTTATATAAATTAAATCTTAACGAATATTTTTTCTCACTATAAATTTGAGTTTATAAATTAATTTTAAATCATTTTTTTAATAAATTATAAAATTCCTTAAACATTTCATAGGTATATTTGTCATTCTTTTATATATAATGTGAAACTACGAAAAGATATTGAGACATAGCGAATACTTTGATTTTATAAATTATAATAATTTTATAATGTATAAAATATTTTAAAAATTAAAAGAATTTAAATATTTAAAGATTGTATAATTTTTTTACTACTTAATAGATATAATTAATTTTATTCACATAATTTTATTATTTTATTTAACAATATTTTAGAGTTTAAATTTAAAAATAAAATATTGTATAAATTTTTATTAAATGATGCAATTTGAAAATAAAATTAAAAATTTATGGTCTTTATTGCTAAAATTTGAAAGGTTGGGATTAAATTGCAATTTAAGCAAAGGTTGAGTTTTTTTTTTGCAATCAACTAAAAGCTGACGTGACAAGGTCAACGCCACGTCAGCAGTCGGGCAGCTTCAGCTGCCCGATGGGTGCGAATTGCACAAATATGAAAAGTCGTGGTTTTTTTGCAATTTTATAAAAGTCATAATTAATTTGCAATTCGTCGAAAGTTCGTGATTTTTTACACAATTAACCCAAAAATTTATAATAATTTTTACGTCGCAATTATTATTATTATAATAATAAGTGTTTAAACTATAAATACTTTAAGATAATAATAAATATGAAATTAAGTAGGTAATAGAATTAATTTAAGACTAATTAATTAATTAAAACTAACGATATTTTAAAAAAATATTAAGGAAGTCATTTAAACAAGGAATGTTAACGAGTAAAACGCACAAGAAGAAACAACAGCATTCAAAATTGCACCTCTTAAAATCATCACACGTCTTTTAGAAACAATGTTTGTTTATTACATTTGATTGTAATTTAGAAAATTTTATATTATTCTAAATATTATTAACACTTGCTATATCATTTAATATAAAATTTCGAAATATTTAATTATTCAATTATGATTGGGCAGATTAAGTTTTTAATTATTCATTTTACACTATATTACACAATGATCCTGACCTCACTCAATCGCAGACAATAAATAAATTTAAAAATAACCATTCAGTTCCATCTAACCAAATACACCTCTTTTCTTTGAATCATATGCAATAATATTCTAGATGATTATTTGCAAAAATATTTTTATTCACAACAAAAATTTCTTATTTGCAATGTCCCGAAAACATGGTATGAGTATGAATAACTCATGGTTAGTTTCTTTTTTATTCCCTCAATATCTACATATAAATAGAATATTTATAATTTTTTAACTAATCTACTTTTTTAAAATGAATTGAGTTGTATATCCTGATAACTGTTATTGAACATCTTTTGGCAAATTCTCTAGGTGAGACGGGTGACGGGTACCTAAGTGTGATTTAACATGTTTTCATTAATAAATTAATTTGCATAATCCGTTAAAATCTGTTTTATTAGTTTAGATTTAAGAGAGAGAAAAGAGTCTTCTCAAATTCAATACATCCCTATATCCATCGAGGAGAGAGAAAAAATCTTCCCAAATTCATTACATCCCTCCATCCATCGTCTGGAAGAAGAGATCGAAAGAGTAATGCGCAGAGTCTTCCCAAAGTCCTAACATTCCTCTATTGAAGATTGAACGAAGAAATATAGAAATGAGAAGTCCACGTTGATGTTGGGTAGTCCAAATTTTGATTTTCTTCTCTGCCTCCATTCTCATCCAGTGTTTCTCTGGAGAATCGTCTTTAATTTTGTTATAACATAAAAGGGGAATCCATGCATATTGTTCCGTAGGTCGATGAAAATGTCGGTGTTAATGCTTTAATTCTTATAGTATGTCGCGAATTGGTGTAAGGTTGTTATTTGCTTGTTATTGTATGTGAAATGTCATTATATGAGTTGAATGTTGTAGTATATTAGTTTTATGTTATAATATGTCATTTGATCGTTGTAGTATATCATAGTTTGTTAGAGAGACATGAGTGTGATTTCACCATGTGAATAATATAGTATGTTATTTTTTTGTTAAAGTAAGTTATTTGTTCGCTATAATATGTTAGAGTTTATTAGATAGAAATGAATGTGATTTTACCATGTGAATATTATAGTATGTTATTTTTGTATTATAGTATGTCATTTCACATGAAAACGACATATTATGAGACATATGTAATACACTTTAAGATTAGAACATACTATAACACAAAAATAACGTATTATGAGACATATGAAATACACTTTTAGATAAGATATTACAATACAAGCATAAAATATTATAACACGAGAACGACGTATTACGACATCAATTAAATATTGTTTCAGGTAACATACAATAACACAAAAATTACATATTATAACACGGATTTGACGTACTATGAAAAAATATAATATACTTTTGTAGCACTTACATTGCACACAATAATACGGAAACTACATACTATAACACCACCGAAATATTCTTCCAGGTAAGACACAATAACACAAACATTACATACTATAACTCATCCACGACATACTATAACACATGTAATGTACACGAGCGTTTAGTGTTGTTAAATATTTCAAGCTGCTCGAAGGCTCAGCTCGATAAAGCTCGAGCTCGGCTCGACTCGTATATACTCGAGCTCGAGTTCGAGCCCCCTTAAAAGCTCGATTCATTAACGAGCCGAGCTCAGCTCGACTCGATAAGCTCGCGAGTACTCGTGTATTTTAATAAAATAATAATATAATTGTAAGTAATTAAAAAATTCATAGTCCAATCAGATGGCGACACGTGGATTTTATTGATTAAATATCAATTTTAATTTATTATACTTTATTTTAGGGATTTAATAAATTAATTACTAAAATAGATTAATAAATAATTGATAATTAATTTAAAACACAACAAATTAAAAAGGGTGTAAATTAAGTAAAGCTTGACTCCCAAGTCAAATAAAGTCTGGAAGGTTCCAGAACAGGTCAAATTAAGCAATGACCAATCAAACTGTGTTATATATGAAAATGCCCAAGCCCGTAAAATCAGGTCAAATCTACCATTGACCAATCAGATTGCGAGTTATTTATAGGGCATTCTCATCATTCACCTATATAAGGAGTCCTCATCCATTCATTCTAGACACATTAAAAGACCCGAAGACACTAACACTTTGAAGAGATTGAAACACGAGCAACGCTCCTCAAGATCTTCAAGAATCTTCAAGTCAAGAACGGCATATGATTTTGGATTAAGGTGCTAAGCCCCCTAAATCGAGCATTCTTCATACACTAAGTTCTTCGGTGTTCTTCAAGTAAAGAATTGCATACGATTTGGGATCAAGGTGCTAAGCCCTCTAAATCGAGCGTTCTTCATACACTAAGTTCTTCGGTGTTCTTCGCGCCAAGAACAACATACTACCCGGGATTAAGGAGCTAAGTGTTGGCGTTTCGGATCTTTAGACAAGCGTGAACAATTAGGATTTCAAATAATTCTACTGCAGCGGAAGTACAAGAGCAGAATTACCTTTCACCAGGTTTGATGTAGAGGATGAACAACGAACGACCTTTCGATCTTCTGTTATATTTCTAAGTCTCTCCTTGACGTTGTGTGGGCAACGATCAACAAGGAGAACTCAATCTGCAGCCCTCTGACTCTTATAATATCTCTCGTGTGAGTATCGTTGTGTGTGTTCAAATGAGCTGCTGAGGGTGGCTATTTATAGACTACAACAGGGACCAGGAGGAGAAATAGGGTGTTGACCTCCCATTAGTTAAGTATCCAAGTTTAGTCCAAAACTTACACTTAAGTCCAATAATAATAAATCATTCTACTGAAGAAATATTATTGCACTGCCACCTTAATCCCGAATTACGTTTATAGGCTCCTTTTTATTATAATCGCGTTAATCTCCCTGTGTTTAAGATTCAATGCCTATTAATTAATTAAGTTACTGACAACTCAATTAATTAATATATATACCGAGAGTAGTACCACTCAACCTTATTATCATGTCGGAATAAATCCACTAGCTGGGTTTACATGATAATCCTTATGAGCTCCTCAAAGGGACATCATCAACAAGTTTCGTTAGAATACAGATTCTTTCTACAATCAACAGTACACCATATAGACAGTACCATTTCCCAACTCACCGAGCATATTGATTTAATTATTAAATCTCACCCATTGATGAATTAAAGAAATAAATATTGGCTTACGTGTCGAGGTTATTATATAGGGATTAAGAGTACGAACTTCCATAATTACAAAGATCAAGTTCTATTATATAGTCAGTATAAATCGAACGATCTCAACTGCGGTCCTGCTCAATACACTCAAAGTGTACTAGTGTAATTTTATAGTCAAGATAGACTAATGCCAAATCACACTACAATCATACCAATAGATAGTCCTCATCTATCTCGATTGTGAACATCTGTTTATACTTTATAAGGATCCGATAATATGATCTTCCGTGTGACGTCGCACACCACATTATCTACAGTATAAGTAAATGGACTTTTGCAACAACATTATTATTGCTAACATTTGATCACATGATTCTCATTTCAAATAAATTGTTTAAACATTGTTTATACAAAAAGCAAGACTTTAAGTATACAATCTAACAATCTCCTACTTATACTAAAGACTATGCTGCCATATCTGCTGACATGCATCTAAGCCCCATTCCTTCAACATGTCTCTCAAAAGTTTTCGCCGATAGGCCCTTAGTGAAAGGATCAGCTAGGTTATCTTCCGATGCAATCTTAGCAACAACAACATCCCCTCTTTTCACGATGTCTCGTATCAGGTGGTACTTGCGCTCAATGTGTTTACTCGCCTTATGGGCTCGTGGTTCCTTCGAGTTTGCAACTGCAGCGCTGTTATCACAATAAATTGTGATTGACTTGGGCAAACCAGGAATCACATTTAAGTCCAACAAGAAGTTTCTGAGCCATACAGCTTCCTTAGACGCCTCAGAGGCTGCTACATATTCAGCTTCTATGGTGGAGTCAAAAACGCATTTCTGTTTAATACTCCTCCATACTATGGCTCCTTCTCCAAGAGTAAACACATAACCTGAGGTGGATTTACTGCTGTCCTTGTCCGATTGGAAATCTTAATCCGTGTAACCCACAGGTAGTAAAGAATATGCCTGGTAAACCAACATATAATTCCTCGTCCTTCTCAGGTACTTCAAAATATGTTTAACTGCAGTCCAATGCCCCTCTTCAGGATTACTTTGATACCTGCTGACTATGCCCACGGCAAAACAGATATCCGATCTCGTACATAGCATATCATACATGAGGCTTCCTATTGCCGAAGCATAAGGAACTGCCTTCATGTCATCTATCTCCTTTTGTGTCTTTGGACACATTTCCTTCGATAGATGTATTCCTTGTCTAAAAGGTAGAAAACCTTTCTTGGAATCTTGCATATGAAAACGAGCAAGAATAGTATCAATATATAAGCTTGGAATAAGCACAACATTCTTTTCTTGCGATTTCTGATCACTTTAATTCCTAGAATGTGGCCGGCTTCTCCTAAGTCCTTCATTTCAAACTGCATAGATAGCCATACTCTTACGCCAGACAATATCTTTACATTGTTTTCAATGAGCAGGATATCATCCACGTAAAGTACAAGAAACACCACCACGTTTCCATCACACCTTTTGTATACACAGGACTCATCCAGACATTGAACAAATCCATATGACTGGATTACTTCATTAAAACGGATGTTCCATGATCTTGAAGCTTTTTTAAGTCCATAAATGGATTTATTAAGCTTGCACAAAAGATGCTCTTTGCCCTTTTCAATGAATCTTTCTGGTTGCTTCATGTGGATGTTTTCCTTAATACTTCCATTTAGGAAAGTTATCTTGACATCCATCTATCATACCTCATAATCCATATGAGCAGCAATAGACAAAAGAATCCGGATTGACTTAAGTATGGCCACAGGTTAAAAGGTTTCCTCATAATCGATTCCCTTTTTCTGAGTATATCCTTTCGCAACAAGCCTTGCTTTAAAGGTTTCAACCTTACCGTCAGATCCTCTTTTTCTTTTGTAGATCCACTTA
This sequence comes from Pogostemon cablin, assembly GCA_023678885.1. NCBI lineage: Eukaryota > Viridiplantae > Streptophyta > Magnoliopsida > Lamiales > Lamiaceae > Pogostemon > Pogostemon cablin. The sequence goes on along the minus strand of CM042978.1, from coordinate 14,665,936 downwards.
CAACCAATGACTTTTACACCATTTGGTGGTTTTACAAGCTCCCAGACTTAGTTAGAATACATGGATTCTATCTCGGATTTCATTGCTTTTTGCCAAGAATCTGCATCTTTTTCTTGTAATGCTTCGTCGTAACTCCATGGATCGATTTCATATATTTTAGAGACAAAGTCTGACGACTATCCCAAAAACATGAATCTTTCTGGTTGTCTCACAACCCTCCCACTGCGACGAGGCACCACAACCAATTGTGTATTAGATGTGACACGTGTTGCAGTTTCTTGTGGTATTTTCTCTTGTACATTTGGTATTAAATTAGGTGTCTCCCTTCTAACTTCTTCTAGAACAATTCTACTCATGGGTTTATGATTCATTATATAATCCTCTTCCAAGAATCTAGTATTTGTGCTTACAATTACTCTTTGACTCTTAGGATCATAAAATAAACCACCCTTCGTTCCTATAGGATATCCCACAAACAGACAAACATTAGTACGAAATTCTAACTTATCAGCATCTGCTTTCAACACATGTGCTGGAACACCCCAAATCTGAATATGCTTTAGACTAGGCTTTCGCCCTGTCCACAATTCTGAGGGTGTAGAGGATACCGATTTAGAAGATACTAAATTAAAAATGTAAACTGCTGTTTCCAAGGCATATCCCCAAAACGAATTTGGTAATTTTGAATAACTCATCATTGATCTAACCATTTCCATAAGAATTCTATTCCTTCTTTCCGCTACACCATTCTGCTAGGGTGTGCCCGGTGCAGATAATTGGGATTCAATCCCTTTCTCTGATAAGTAGTCTCTAAACTCTCCCAAGAGGTATTCACCACCACGATCAGATCATAGTATTTTAATACATTTTTCATGATGCTTCTCCACATCGGCCTTGTACTCTTTGAATTTATCAAAGCACACAAACTTGCGGCGCATCAAATAAATGTATCCATACCTTGAATAATCGTCAATAAATGTGACAAAATATTCAAAGCCACCTCTTGCTTGGATAGACATAGGACCACATAAATCAAAATGAACCAATTCCAACACATCTTTGGCTCTATACCCCTTCGCCATAAAAGGCCTTTTAGTCATTTTTCCTTCCAAGCATGATTCGCAAGTTGGAAAATTTTTGAGTTCCAATGAACTTAAAGGTCCATCCTCGATTAACTTTTGAATCCTACTCAAGTAAATATGACCAAGTCTTAAATGCTGAAGATATGTTTGATTCATTTTTGAAGGTTATTTTCTCTTATTATGATTAGTAGATGCATTATTAATTTCCATTTGTTGCATTGCAGGAGATATAGGATTAAGCGTGTACAGATTATCAACTAACGTACCATGACAGATAACAATTCCATTCTTCTTAATAACAACTTTGTCATTAAAAGAAACAGAATATCCATCCATGAACAATTTAGAAACCAAAATTAAATTCTTTTTAAAAGAAGGTACGTAAAGATAATCTCTCAAAGCAAGAGTTTTATTCTTATCAAACGATAAATAAAATTCTCCCACTGCAACAGCCGCCACTTTCGTAGCATTTCCCATAAATATAGTAATATCTTCATTATTTAGCTGTGAGGTTGGATGGAACCCCTGCAAAGAATTGCAGACATGATCAGGGCTCCCGTATCTACACACCAAGTGTCAGCAGATACAGCCGCTAAACATGATTCAACAACAAGTAAATGAGACACACCTTGCATGTTCCCTTTTAGTAGAGGACAGTCAACCTTGTAATGACCCGGCTTCTTGCATTTGAAGCACTTGCCTTTAGGTTTCTTGACTACACCACCTTGTGCTCTTCCTTTCTTGTTAGTTGCTTTCTTTATTTGCTGCTTCTTCTTCCTACCACCTTTTGGCTTAGGACGAGAAACATTTTTAGCAACATTCACTTGAGGACGTTGACGAATAAGCCCTTCTGCCGCCACAAGTTATGTCAGAACTTCCGCTAACAAATACAACCTACGATTCATGTTGTAGTTCAAGTGAAACTGCTCAAAACTCCTAGGCAAGCTTTGGAGGATGAAATCAACTTGGGTTTCCCCATCGATTTCGACTCCAAGGACTTCCAACTCATTGAGTTGGCCCATCATTTTGAGGACGTGATCCCTTACAGAAGCACTCTCAGACATTTTGGCGTTCGTCAACGCAACCATGGCCTGTTGCCTAGCAGCCCTACTTTGATGACCGAAGAGTTCCCAGAGATTTGTCATTATGGCCGAATCAGTCTCCATGGCATGATGCTAATGTTGCAGCACATTTGACATGGAAGCCAAAATATAGCACCGCGCCATCTCATCAGCCTTAACCCACTTCCCATAAGCAGCAATTTCCACTTCAGTAGATTCAACAGTAGGGGCTTGAGGACATGGAACATTGAGCACAAACTTATACTCTTCAGCAGTAAGAACAATATCCAGGTTTCTTTTCCAATAAATATAGTTAGGACCAGTAAGTTTGTTATCATTAAGTATCATAGCAAGTGGATTAAAAGCCATTTGAAAATCCTGAGAATCAAATATACGAATATGAATGATCAAATTCTTTGAATTCAAAATTTATATTGTTTCCCTCAATAAACAATATAAAATAAATTCATCGACATCTCAAGCACCGTGAATTTGCAAGTCACGTTAGTGTGGACGTTTACAAATCCGAACATTTGCAAGAGAAGGTTTAATCGATTAATTCCATACGTCATAATTAACCTTATGACTCAATAATTAATAGTCGGTTGTCTTTTAGCCATGCAATTTAATAGCAGTGACTCCGTTAGGAGGATACTTATTAATTGCACCCAAGTGTATACCATTATTTGATATTAAGTACGTTACCCAAGTTTGTGTGTCTTACAGTTAGAGAAGACCACACGCCCTCAAATAATTTCCTACAACCATCAATTATTAATTTGTACCAGTGATCCGCTAAAACTCATCCGTTGGGGAGGAAGGCACTATAGCCGACACATAAGCTTATTTGCATCACATTACAAATAATAATTATTTAATGAAATTTATTCCAGTGATTCACAAATAAAACTCATCTGTTGGAGAGGAAGACACTATAGCCGACTCATAAGTTTACTTGTATCAATTAATAAATCAATAATGGAGGCCGCGGGATCTTGACCAATCCCTCTCCCACTTAGTTATTTAACAAGAGGATTTTTACATGCATATAATATTTAAAATAAAATACGCAACATAGCATGCTCCTATTACGGCAAATAAGGCAGCAAATCCCAGAGAACATGCATAACATATATAACAATAATTCGATAATAAAATCAATTATGACAGTTATATATATATTGGTGAATTCAATTGTTCGCCACCAATCATGAATGTGGGCTACGCAGACGGGAATCAACCTCCCCGGTGAGGTCGCGGGTGTCGCCAACCTGCTCCACCATTCCGGCACCCTTTTCGACATCCACACACCTAACCCTCAAACAAACACGACCCAAGCGCTAAAAAAATACATCAGACGTTCAATTCGACCTAAGGCCCAGGTCGAATTGACCCCATCCAGGTCGAATCGAAGGTCGAATCAGCTTGCTGAAGTCCAAACGCTCAATTCGACCAGAAGCCCAGGTCGAATCGACCCCCTCTAGGTCGAATCGAAGGTCGAATCAGCCTATATCAAGCCCCAGATGCTCAATTCGGCCAGAGGTCCAGGTCGAATTGACATGACGAGGTCGAATTACCTTGGCTGACGCTCGATTCGACCTCAATTCGACCAGAGGCTTAGGTTGAATTGACATGACGAGGTTGAATCACCTTCGCAGATGATCGATTCGACCTCAATTCGACCAGAGGCATAGGTCGAATTGACATGAAGAGGTCGAATCGCCTTCGCCGACGATTGATTTGATCTGAATTCGACCTGATGCACATGTCGAATTCCCTTGTCGTGGTCGAATTGACTTCCTAATCGTGTGAAGCATGCAATTCGACCAGAAGGCTTGATCGAATGCACCTCCTGCAGGTCGAATCGACCTCTTGTACGTCCAACAATATAAATAACTTCACTTGCATATCCACATCCTTCACTTTATTTAATTAAGCTCCACCATCCGACAACACTTAATCATAGATGCTTTCACTATCATGTTCCACCATTATTAGTAAAAGCAAGCATCACTTTACAACCCACTGCCGATAACACACAACCCACAACATCACTATACTTCCACTAACTTCCTTCCTTTTTTATTGGATATCTGACGCAGCTCCAACGAAGCAAACGCCTGCTGGAAAGACACGCCATCTGCCGCCAGCCACTACACCATCAGCAGCTATCGGCTGCTGTCATCCAACGTTGGATCAGTTGGAGCTTCCTGCTCCATCGCACATCGAAAACTTCAACAAAGAGCAATGCTGCCCCAGTTATGTTTACACCAGCCGGAGAACTCCATGATCACCGGAAAAACATCATCCTTTATCCACATCCTTGCCAACAGCAGCTTCCGATCGTCACCACCAAGATACAGCCGATCAGCAGAGCCACCTCTTGCGCGTTAAGTTATCGCCATCAACATTACACATATCCCGCAACCGGCTTGACCCAGCCTTGTCATCCATGATGCTTATTGAGCATCACATGACTGCCAGGAAGTGCTCCAGCCATCACGATTGGCATCGTGAATTGACCTACAATTTAGCCATGCGATGTGATACATGTTGCCTCTGCAACCCTACCAGAAGCAAGGCAGCCACCCACGGAAATGCGATGCACTCCCGAAAACTTGATGTTCCAGTCCATCATGGTCGTGCAGCCTTTCATATATTCAATTTGATCAGACCATATAGTCGAATCCAGGTCGAATTGTACCTTTCGGAGCACATTGTTACAACAGAAGCCCAATTCGACTTGAAAAAAATAATTCGACCAGGCCCTCAGGTCGAATCCAGGTCGAATTGGTGGCAGAAAACTTGCAGAGAGCCAATTCGACCTCGACCAATCGATTAGACCAAACCCACAGGTCGAATTGGTGTAGCTTTCACCATTTTCACACCATCGTACATCATTCATCCGCCAACAAAAAATTATCGTGTTTGGGATGGGGAATACAAGAATAACACGTAGGATTTTTACAGGATATCCATCGATTACATACACCAAAATCCATACCAACATGTGATCATTATTGAAGAAAAATTCACATAGTTCATATCAAACCCAAGCCTAACATGTCACATTTAGCCTTAGAACCAACGCTCTGATACCAATTATTAGCATTTCGAATCTTAAGGCAAACGTGAACAATTAGGACTTCAAATAATTTTACTGCAGCGGAAGTACAAGAGCAGAATTACCTTTCACCAGGTTTGATGTAGAGGATGAACAACGAACGACCTTCCGGTCTTCTTTGTATTTCTAAGCCTCTCCTTGATGTTTTGTGGGCAACGATCACCAAGGAGAACTCAATCTGCAGTCCTCTGACTCTTACGATATCTCTCGTGCGAGTATCGTTGTGTGTGTTCAAATGAGCTGCTGAGGGTGGCTATTTATAGACTACAACAGGGACCAGGAGGAGAAATTAGGGTGTTGGCCTCCCATTGGTTAAGTATCCAAGTTTAGCCTAAAACTTATACTTAAGTTCAATAATAATAAATTATTCCACTAAAGAAATATTATTGCACTGCCACCCTAATCCCGAATTACATTTATGGGCTCCTTTTTATTATAAGCGTGTTAATCTCCTCGTGTTTAAGATTCAATGCCCATTAATTAATTAAATTACTGACAACTCAATTAATTAATATATATACCGAGAGTAGTACCACTCAACCTTATTATCATGTCGGAATAAATCCACCAGCTATGTTTACATTATAATCATTATGAGCTCCTCAAGAGGACATCATCAACCAGTTCTGTTAGGACACATATTCTTTCTACAATCAACAGCATACCATATAGACAGTACCATTCCCAACTCACCGAGCATATTGATTAATTATTAAATCTCACCCATTGATGAATTAAAGAAATAAATATTGGCTTACGTATCGAGATTATTGTATAGGGATTAAGAGTACGAACTTCCATAATAATTGAGATCAAGTTCTATTATATAGTCAGTATAAATCGAACGATCTCAATTGCGGTCCTACTCAATACACTCAAAGTGTACTAGTGTAATTTTATAGTCAAGACAGACTAATGCCAAATCACACTACAATCATACCAATAGATAGTCCTCATCTATCTCGATTGTAAACATCTGTTTATACTTTATAAGGATCCGATAATATGATCTTCCGTGTGACGCCGCACACCATATTATCTACAATATAATGTAAATGAACTTTTGCAACAATATTATTATTGCAAATGTTTGATCACATGATTCTCATTTCAAATAAATTGTTTAAACATTGTTTATACAAAAAGAAAGACTTTAAGTATACAATCTAACACTAAGCCCCCCAAATCGAGTGTTTTTCAAATAAAGTACGTTTAATCCAAACAAAGGCTCGACGCCTCTGGATTAACGTTATAAAATCCCAAATCCGAGTTCGGACAAGCTTCAACTGAAGATCTGACTCAAAACACACAGTCAACATGTCAAAGTCAAAGTCCAAATTGGTTCGAGAGAAAAATCAGATGATAGATAGAGATTGTTTCCTAAATTATAAAGTTTAATCCTTTTAGATTATTATTGTAATTCTCTTGTATTTATTTTATCATAAATACAAAATTTATTGTTACAATAATATATATAATATAAATATAATACCAATATATTAATGTTATAACTATATTATTATTATATTATATATTTAATAATAGTGGTGTGTTATAGCTGGCAAGTATAGAAAGAAATGGGCAGCATTTAGATTTTGGTTTGAATACTTTTATTTAACATCTCACACCACTACTAGGAGGAGCTGTAGAGCAGCCGCCGCAGCCAACAAGAGGAAATTAGGGTTCTTCATGAAGATCTTCAAACACCTTTTGGATGGTAGTGAGAGTCTTGGAAAGCTTCTTCATTTCCTTATCCACGCCAATTATCAATGCGATATTTTCTCAAATCAGAAAAGTTAAATTCTCAATTAGAACTTGTAAAATTGCTTCTGTCATTACTCGAAATTTAGTTTAGGAGTGGAAGTTTAGTAGATGAAGAAGAGTTGGGGAAAGTGAATGGAAGATTAGAAAGTGAAAGAAGATTAGTATTGTGAGGCTAATGATAGTTTGGTAGGTGCTTTCTTTCTTCGCTCTATTATTATTACAATCTAATATTCCCCTTTTCGTTATGCAATGAAATTTCCAAATTCGTGAGTTTAGGGAGTCAGTGACGAGTTTAGCTCGTTCTGATTAACGAGTCGAGCTCGAGCTCAAATACATGAATTTTGCGCCGAGTTGAGCTCAGTTATTAGCTCGTTATATAATTCGAGCCGAACTCGAGCACTGACTACTCTGACTCGCTCAGCTAGTATAACAGCTCTACGAGTTTTGATGAAGATAGTTTATGATTTGCAACGACAATTAATCGAAGAGAAAAAAATGGTCATGCAAAAAAACTTAATAATTTGAATTCATCCTATAAATTTAGGAACTATTAAAAATAAATGAGCATTAATTAGTCATTATTCATCTCATAAATCACGCAGAAAATATTAATGATTAATCCTAAAATTTAGGAACTAATTAGGATAGTGGGGTTAACTAACCATAATAATAATATTTAATATAATATTAAATTATAGAAAATAAAGTGGGTTAAACCGTCTCACGACCCGTTCTTTAATGACCCGTCTCACAAGAGACTAACTAAGTGAGTGTTGGGTGGGTAAGATCGTATTATGGATCCTAATTCGTGAGATAGATTATCTATTAACCTACTTAAATATATTTTAAATCTATCTATCTATCTATACATACATATCTAAAAGAACCTAAATTTTCACTTTTGTTTTTAATTTTATTTCAATATTACTTTATTTAAAAAAAATTCAATTTTAATATTAACCATCAAATCTTTTGATTTTAATTATAAAATTTAATTATACTAATGAAGGATTTTATTATTTAAATTTTACTTTTTTATTTTATACTATAAATTTGGTAAATATGGAAGATATTTTTGGCATTTTGACTAATTTTTAATTAATATATGCTTAATTTGAATTAATATATCAATCAATATTCATTTAATTTATTATTATAAATTAATTTAATATATATAAGGTATATGATTTTCCTTTAATTTTAATTAATCATAAAATATAATTATACTAATAACGGATTTTATTATTTAAATTTTACTTTTTTTATTTAACAATATAAATTTGACTAATTTTTAATCAATATATGCTTAATTTCAATTAATATATCAATCAATATTCATTTAATATATTATTATAATTTTAATTTAATATACATAAAATATATGAATTTCATTAACATTAATATATCAATCAATATTCATTTAATATATTATTATAATTTAATTTAATATACATAAGACATGTGATTAAAAATTCAGTCTGCTGTCATTAACTAATTAAAGAAAACTTAAAGGATTATTTTGTAATAATTTATTTTTGGCTAAAATTATTATAGCCCTAATGTTATTCACCATCCTCGTTCCCTTTTGTGATTATTTGTAATAATTTTTTTTGTCAAAATTATTGTAGCCCTAATGTTATTCACCCCACCCATTTCCTTTTGTTTCTCCCGCAACCATAAAGAGTTTTTCGGCAAAATTATTGTAGCCCTAATATCATTCACTTGGTTGGAGTCTAGCAACGAGGAAGAGGATCTGTGATAGCGGCGTCCGACGGAGGGGCATGTAACAAGTTGAGTTGCAATATGTGATCCAGCTTGAAGTGTGTGGTGGTTCAATGGTGCAGAGGCAGAGAAGAAGCGGAGTCGGGGGAGAAGAAGAAGGAGAAGCTTACCAGATACCTGATTGTTTAATTAGTTAGAGAACACTTGGATGTTTTCTCATAATCTGATATTCATTCTGGATTAGGGTGAAATAAGAACTTTGGTTGCCTCATTTTTTTATATGTAGGATTAATGATTTGTCTCAATTTTATATTGTTGATGATTATTATCTTTTCTATGCCACCTGTATGGAATTTATAATAATTATTAACTACTAGATTCATAAAATAACCAAGAGAAACTAACTAAAATGGTGAACATCTACTGAAGCTATTGTTTTGTTTCTAATGTTGAATGGAAAACAGACCTCCACCTGGTAGAATGATGGGCAATCGAATTTTTTTAGCTAATCTAATAAATTGGTTCATGCCCCCATTAAATTTTATTATTACAACTACACAATATACCAAAAAAAATATTCCCTCTATTTCCTCCTAATGATTACAATTGATTATATCACGTTAATTAAGGAATATAATATTTTAATATATAATAGATAATTATATTAGAATGTTAGTAGGGTCACATGGAGATAATTTAATCGTTTTATGTGGGTCCCATACACAAAATTAAAAATAAATGAAATCATTAGAAACAGATCCCATATTGGAAATATATAACCAAAAGGCCGGGAGATACAAGAAAGAAAACCAATAATAGATAACAATATTTATATTTATATCTGTGCAAAACACATATGGGATAATTAAAAATATAAATAAAAAATAATACTAAAACAAAATTTTAATCATACCAAAACCGGATGACACAGGCTCATACATATTCGTAAAGATCGAACTATTAAAAATAAAATATAAATAACAATAATCCTATAATAAAATGATTAAAAATTATTCGCAAAATATAATTATTTATGTGCAAAACACATATGAGATAATTATAAGCATAAATAAAGAAATAATACGATATCAAAATTCAAAGCACACCAAAATCGGAGAAGAGAAGCTTAAACATATTTATAGAGAAATATAATACTATTAAAAAAAATAAAAAAATTATCAACGATTCTACAAATAAAAAAGGGTCTGTTTGATTCGAAATTAATTAACAATCCCCTAACTAACTCAATCTATCGGCAAAATTCGCTACCAATTATTTAATCTCAGTTTTTTTTATCAATTAATTATAATTTTCAATATTACTCACTTTTAATTAAAAAAAGTATTCTATATTATTATTATTATTATTATTATTATTAATCATCGTTTATGAGCTAAATAATTCAACTATTTTGTTATTACTTTATCTCGATTGAATATCACTTTATATTAAATATGTTATCACTTTTTTATTTATTTTATAAACTATTCATAAAATTTAATTAAACGCATCACTTTTTCTATATCATGAGTTACTTTTTATTAAAAATATTTTTTTTATTATTTTAGTAAATTATTCGTGAAATAATTCAATTAGACGGATATTACTTTTTTATTTATATTTATAAATTATTTATGAAATAGTTCACAATACTGTTATCACTTTCATTAATTCAATATCATTTTTCGTTATCACATTTTATAAATTTAAATTTTTAAATTAAAAAAATTAAATTATACATTTTAAAATAATAAAAATATATAATTAAATAAAAAATACTATTATATATACATGCATGCAAGGCTTAATTAATTTCTTTCTATAATTAACATTTTTAGTAGCAACTAAATAGACCTTTAAAAAAATTTAATTGGATCAATAGATGATCCATCCTACAAATTAGAATATGTGAGACGGTTCAAGTCTTTGTCTTAAATCAATTGTTACGTCGGACATACTCTTCATTATCTACGATTTACTTGATTTAGAAAAAAAGTGCACCATCAAAGGGTTGGTTTAAATACACAACCTTTTATTATATAATTAAAATATTTATATTTAAAAAGTCTAAATTACCCTAAATTCATTAAATAAACACTCCAATTGAATACATATATTTTGACGGCTTCCATTTTCCACTCCATCTTCCTCATTGAGCATTGCGGAAGAAATTCGTAATTGCATAACTCTCATATTCATTCTAAATTATGGTTTTAACTCTTAGTTGGGGTAACTAAAGACTCTTTTCTTTGTGCTTCCATCTCTGAATGATACCGAATAGTACATCAGGCTGTTATAAGCAGTGCAGAAAGCACTTTCATCCTCATGATCTGCATATTTCAAGGGGCTCGAAGATTGTGGAAACCATCAAAGTTCCCTAGAGAAAAACAATCTTGTAATTAAACCAATAATTATCAGATCAAACTTGCAGTAATTTTTATGTTAAAAAATATTTCTAATTCAATCAAAATCAATTTAACCAACAAAGAGGAACTCTCATACCTTTATAAAAGTTGCCTATTTGTCAGATGCAAGTCCCAATTCAAGAACAAGAGTCAAGAAACACACATATTTAAAATCTATTTTCTCAAGACAAAATCTTTATTTCACGAAGATTACGTCTTCAACATGCACAAAGGAACACAATTGACCAATTCAAGAAATCAACAAAAAAATCTCAAAGCTCAGTTGAGAATACGAGAGAGATTAAGAAGATTATCAGAAATTACCTTGGAGGGTTCTTTCTAATGGTCAGCTTCTCAAATTCGTCTTCAACTCTAACTGATGAATTCCACTAATTCATCTCTGAAGATTAATAAGGGAGAGAAACGACGATTTTTGCAGAAATAGGGCAAGAATTTAGAATGTGTTGGCAAATTTAGAGGATGATCAAATGTTGATGCAATCCGACTCTCTGTTATCCAACCCAGAGATGTCGCAGGACATATCAAATTGGAAGGAAAAATAATATTTAGGGGTGTGTATAATATTAAAATGAGAAGGTTAAATTGGGTTTTTAAGGGATGTGTATATAATAAAATTAAGATTTAGAAAATAAAAAATGGTGTGTATTCAATGAAGAGTGTGTATTCAATAAAAATGGGTGTGTATTTAACGATACTCTTAAATATATTCACATGTATTATTTAATTTTAATTTTTTATTTTTACTATTATGTAATGTTTTTAATACTAGCATTTTTATACTTTCTCCTTATTTTATAATCTGTTGGTGATCAATATGGATTTTTACACAAAGAATACAAATTCAGTGGAATGTTATAATTAGATGAAAGTTTAGCTCCATTACATATATGCAATTCTTGTCATTATCTTTTTAATGTAAGTTAAAGATTGATCAATTATAAATATATTTAATTTTATAAGCTATATTTTTTTCAGTTCATTCCACTGAAAATTATTGAACAATGTTCGAATACATCTTCTAAAAAAATCATACTTAAGCTGTTTACTTCCCATAAACATCATACGTGAATATAACCAGTATCTAAACATTCAGAATTTAGTCTTGGATTAGGGAAACTCCTTGAGAGAAATAATGTAACAAAGTGCGTCTATCTTAACATTTTATATGATGGCATTGTAAAATTTTATGTCAATTGTTATTTGCCAAATAGATTATTGGCTTGGCACTATATTTGAGGGGGTATGTAACTCAAATATATTTTTAAATAAAAGTTAGAATGAATCTCGAACACTAATTTATTTATTTATTTATGTAGGTATAAATAAAAGGTAAAGAATGAGAATTGGTACCCTACCCTTACCCTTTAATCACTTTCCTTTAATCACTTTTGGGGTTCGGGTAATACCTTATTATTGGCGTTTTATCGTTTGGTTAACGTGAACCGTTAGGGTTCCATGCGTTTTTAAATCAGCGGAAGCATAAACATCAGAAACGTATTACCTTTCACCAGGGTATGTTGAAGATGAACAGCTGCAGAAAACAATCTCTTAATCTTCTACTGTATTCCCAAGTTCAATCTTGACGTCGTGTGGGTGACGATCTTCAAAATCCTCTCAATCTGTTCTCTTGTCTCTAACTCACGGTTTTGGTCGCTCAAGTTAGGGTTTCTGGATCACTGAGATGACTTATATATGGGCTACAACAGGGACTAGGAGGAGAAATTAGAGTCGGGACTCCATTGGGCTTAAGTATTCAAGTTTAGTCCAAAACTTATACTTAAGTCCAAAAATAATAATATGGTCCACTAAAATATTATTACTGTACTGCCGCTCCAATTCCATAATTACGTTATGGGCTCCTTCTTATCATGAGTCCGACATTCTCCTCATGTTTAAGATATACAATGTCCATTAAAATCATAGCAATATAATTACGTTATGGGCTCGTTCTTATTACACAAAGACAGTTTCACATAAAATCAAGCAATAAATTATATGTACCCACTTGATTGTGTCATACTACATACCTCTGCTCTGAGCATAAATGGCTTTTGGGTGATTGCCTCATCCTAAGGATTTCTCCCCTTGTCATGTCATAACTCTTCGAATTATACTCAACCTTCCCCCTTTCCATCTCTTCTTTCCCTTATATTTATCTGCCCACAAAACCTCAAGGAAGGGAATAATTAAAGCATGCAACTAACATTTTAAAGTACCATTTAAATAGTTGTATGGTAGAAAACAAATATGCGTGCCTAACAGTGTCAGAACATGATCTTTAAATACAAAATATTCATTCTCTCTCTCTCTCTCTGTCTCTCACACACACACATTTGTATCTATCCATACAATTCAATAATCACATCAATAAAAAGAAAATAACCATGAACCCACTGATGCAATCAGCAGAATGCTCCATAACACATTTTCCCATATTCTATTATTTTATAGCTTATTAACTCCATGCTATATGATATTTACATTTAAAATGAGAACTTCACTGGTAATTCATTTGAATGTTTCTCTGAACACCACACCTATAAGAACAAACATTATCAAAATTAAAAGAACAATTATAGCGTGCTACTAACATTTAGAAGTACCATTTAGAAAATATGGTGCCATTTAAATGTTGTATTGTAGAAAACAATAAGCAGGCAAATCTATACATCAATCATACAACATATAACAGAAGGCCAAGATACCAAGAGTAATAGACAGTCCAAACTCCAAATTCCAAAAAAAAAAAATTGAACAGAATTTCAAAATTTCCATGAAATCAGAGCTTACACAGTGAAGAGAAACGACCAAACAACAACCGACATACCAAGAGTAATAGACACTCCAAACTCCAAATTCCAAAAAAAAAAATTGAACAGAATTTCAAAATTTTCATGAAATCAGAGCTTACACAGTGAAGAGAAACGACCAAACAGCAACCGACAACACCCACTCTCTCTCTCTCTCTACACTACTCCCTCGCTCTATCCTACAAACACCCTATTATTAATATCCAAAAAAAGGAGCAAAAATAAGGTGGGAGTTATATGATTGAAATAAACTCAATAATAATAGAAACACTAATAGAGTTTACCTGTGGGAAATGTTCAAATGCGAACAAGGGCACAGAGAGACCACGTCTGTTTTCTGGGTAGAACACAAATAAGATCCCTATCATGGGCTACAGTCTGTCTCAATAAAGTAAGGTTGAAAGTTCTCATACCTCGATTGGTTTTTTACCACTAACGTATGTTACGATTGAAATGCTGCAGCTTCAAAGACACAAATTTCAATTGAGAATCAAAACAAAAAATTAGCAAGTACACTAAAAAAAAGTGTAGCAGTAAAAATTTTCTTTGAAATAATTCATCGAGCACCTGATGGACATAAAGCATGATTACCCGGCTAGAACTTAACATGCATGTTACTAAATACTGAACAATGGTGAATGCATGTTATTAAAAATCTAAAATCACATACATATCACACAATAAAAATGTGTAGCAATTAATTTTTTTTATAACAATTCATCGAACACTTGGTGGGCAACACATTAAATATTGCGCAAGGGTGAATGCATGCAGCTTGAAATCAAAATACCTTGCGATTGAGGGAGCGTAAGATACCCAGTGTTGTCGTCTTATACTTCTGTGACAACGGTTCCAACTACACAGGCGAATAAATGAAAGGAGATAGGGGGAGACTAAGAAATGAACAGGTGAAAAGGAAGATTAAAAGATGAATTCAAGTAATTAAATTTAGAGATGACGTGGGATTATCAATCATTTTTCTCTGGATGCCCGGTGACAGTAAAAAAGCGGTGAGGTAATGGTGAGATAAACAGTGTTGCCGTCTTCTACTCTGAATCGGAGGTTCCAGCTAAACAGGTGAGAATACATGAAAGGGGGTGAGAGAGAGAATAACGTTATAACGTTCAAGCAAAGCAGGGGTGAGTGAAGAAATGAAGGGTCTAAGCTAGCACGAGGCATTAACATTTCTTTATTTCAATACGCGTGGCAGTGAAACCTGTTCTGAAGAGTGACTTGGTGGCTGGTGCCACGTGCATGAATTCAACCTAACCAATTAATTTATTAATTAACATAAATCTTAAATCTTCATGATTTTCACATCCAATAAACATGATTAGAAAACTTACCTTAGACGTCATTGATGATCGTCGTTCCTACCATTTCTTTATGGCACCTTTGACACGCTCCTACGAATTACGCCGGGAACTGGTTTCTCTCACCTCACCACTTTCTTTATGGCACAGTACGTAAGACTTAATGTGATAAAGCATACGGAAGCGTACCTGATCCAATAAGTCTCTAGGCAGAACACGAACTCAGGATCACCAATAAGTCTCTAGGCAGAACACGAACTCAGGATCAGTGGTTATATGGTCTTCCTCAACTAAGCCTCCTTATTCCTTATGGGGACCGTAGTAATCCCTCCGATGGGGAGAAGAGAAGACCATGTGCGGCTTAGTATCTTGGGGACCATAACCTGGGAGCCTTTATATACTACTTGACTAGACCACCCATAATCACCTAATCATGTAGTATTGGGTATCTACTCAATAAGCCCATATCATTTATTATTATAGCCCATGGACCTTTAACCTTAATTGGATCACTTAATTAAGTCCATAATATAATTGAATAGCTAATATAATTGCTAACGGAAAATATATATAGCCCAAGTGGGAGATTGTTGGAAATTATTAATTTCCATTATAATCTAATTGTGGGCAATATATTATTATGCAATTGTTATCCATAAATATATATGACCTTATTTATCTCTTATATATTATTTATTTAAACTATATCTTTATTTAAAATATTTGATCATAATAAATATCTTATACATTTAATTATTAATGGCACTAGGTCATAATAATCTTACATTCTTCCACTTGACCGAGTGACAAAATTAAACATTAAATGTAAGGGTTTAAATAATTTACATAATGTGAACGATATAAGATAAAGTAATTGGTCAACTCATAATGTCAATATTAAGTATAGACAAACACAAGTATGGCTGAGAAAAAATATCAAAATTTCGGTATACCGCCCTTACCATATCAAAAAATACCGATTTTACCAAAATTTTAGGTATGCTGAAATTTTTGGTAAGATATGATACCGTAATGAAAATTTTGGTACGATAAAGGTATATAAATTATGAATACCACCGTATTTCGGTATATACCGAAATATCATAAAATATTCAATTTTTTGGTAATATGATACGATATACCATACTACATGATATATGCAATTATAATTATTATTTATATATTATAATTTTTAATTAAATTATATATATACACTATTTAATTAAAAGATTAAATCTAAAATTCTACTGTAAATTTCATAATTATAAATGGGTGATAAAGTTGATCGGCTTTAATAATATCTTGTACTTCTTTTTTAATTTTGTAGTTCTATCCTATTGAAAATTTAAAAATGTTAGATTTTAATATAAGTTCCATATGATTCTTGTATAGATCTCTTGGGTACTATTTATTTAATGACTAATATTTGTATAAATCGGGTTTACATACATTAATTGTATAAATCCTGTTACTCTTTAGTACATAAAAAATTACTCTTTAGCACATAAATTATTACTCTTCTTGATTAAAAAATTACTCTTCAAATTCTTATAAATCCTGATTTATCGATTACTTTTTAGTACACGAAAAATTACTCTTTAGAGACATTAATTATTACTCTTCTATATAAAAATTATTACCTTCAAAGAGTAATTTTTTATATACTAAAGAGTAATTTTAAAAAATATGATTTACATGTAATCCCGATTTACATGAGACTTACTCTTATTTAATCTGGTCGTTTGTGAATTGTTGTATATTTTTCTTATTATGAATTTGTTATCTATTAGAATTTGTTTTATTGCTATCTTTCACTTTTCTAGTACAGTTTTTAATTAGATTTATTGAATTTTAGGTTCATAACGGCATAACAAACTATCTAATAGGATGATATATACCTATATTTTAGGTATGATACGGCATACCGGAATATTGGTAAGGTGAAGGTATACTAATTTTCTATACCGAAATATCGGTATACCGAACTATATATACCGAAAGTTTAGGTAAGGTAACGGTATGATTTTTTATATACCAAAAATTTCAGTATGGTATTTGGTATGACAAAAAATCTTCGGTATGTCATACCGCCTACCCCTAAACACAAGTCATAGCGGTTCTATATCATTTACTCGACATAGTTCCTTCCATGTACAAACTCTATCTTTTAAGATATAAGATAGACAATGACTTGTATATAACCTCTATTTTTGTACAACCCCTGGTACAACCTCCTTCCTTCACCTTCAGTGTGTGTTTTCCTTTTTTTTAAAGTATTGATGTTACTGTTTTTTTTTTATTTAATATTTTAGGGATATAATTGCAATTTTACCCTTGTGGTTTAAGGTATAATTTATCCCTAGGGTTTAGGGTATAATTGTAATTTTATCCTTGGGGTTTAGGGTATAATTGTAATTTTACTCTTGTGATGTTTGATTTTGGTTTAATACCCCAAGTCTAAATTTATTAAATCTCATTAAATCTCCCCTATATAAACCTACAAACTCTATTACAACTTACCCACCCCTTACCATACATTATCTCTCTTCAATTAAAATTTTTTCTTTCTTTCTCTCTTACTTTTATCCCTTATCTCACCTCAATTAATACTTGATTTGAAATAAAGTTTAAACCTACCATACTTAAACCTAAAACAAACATAACAAACATAGAATAACACTATTCACTGGTTAATTAAATCACTTTAAACCCAAAACAAACATCATCCTAAGGTTTAGGGTTTAAGGTATAATTATAATTTTACCCTTGTGGTTTAGGGTATAATTTATCCCTATGATTTAGGGTATAATAGTCATTTAAATAAAATAAATTTAAAAATAAAATAAAAAACAACATTAATAAAGGGGCAGGAATTAATTAAGAATTATGGGACCAAGGGTGTACCAATTCAATTGGTGCACCCGGTTGTACCATAGTCCCTCTCTATAAGATATATCTTACTCTATATATAAAGGGAATTCACTATTATATGGGCCTGTTTTTGTTCCGTTACAGGTTGCCCAAATCACACGTTACGCCATTTCAGGCGAGGCTCCATCCACCTCCATCTGCCAGTTCCTTGATTTCTGTCTAATCTTACAGAAATCATCCTTCTTTCACAACTAACTTCTAATCTAGGATACGACGATAAGGCGCTGATTTCACTCGGTAAGGCGAGATCCCATTCGCCCCCGTCTTCGTCGTTGTACAGTAAACTCTCCAGCCATGTGTTTTCTTGATGACATATGGCTTCCAATGTTTGCTCTATACACTGATCTGTTACTGCCCAATACGTGTATGATAAATTGCCCCAAAGAAAGTATCGACACCTGCACAGAAACACTAACTTTTCAGCCTTTCCTTATGATGTTTGGTACTGTCGTCATACCTGAAATTAGGTTGTTTTATCTTTTGCTTTATTATCTTCAATGAACATTCTATTAAGGGGAGTTTCCCCATCTAATAAATTTCTCTATAATTCAATCATTTAGTTTACAATTTTAAGTTCGACATTCTTTTTCCTGTTAAAAATCTGAACATTTTTCGTTTCCTGTGTAGATAAGCATTACCCAGTATGAAAGGCGTAATCTTATGTTCAATAGATTATTTCTGAAAACTGTCTTTCTTTTACACGCTAAGTTCTTCAAATGTGGTAAGATTTTGTTAATTAACAATTATCCTTCAGTAAATATTTTCCTAAGTGTTGTGACCTAGATTAATTGTTGGATTGTGGCATTTTAAAATGAAATTGATAATTTAGGTGGATTCCTAGAATTAGGAAAAAATATATCCAAAGTGATCTTGATTCTTAATTTCATAATTTCTTTAAGAGCTCAATGTACTTAATTTTCTTTGGTTTTGGCAGGGTGAAGGAGAGAGCTTGAGCAACTGCCTTTCTTTTAACCACTGGAAAACAACGAACTCTATACAACAATTGACAGTTTGTTGTCCACTTATACAATATTTTTGTCCTTGTATTGTTACCCTACAGTAACAACATAATAAAATCTTCAAAAAAGATATTTTTGAACTATTAAAAATTACCAAGCATAGAATACAAAGTGATTCAATATAGCTCAGCCAAATTCATTTCATGTCACAACAAGTGGACTCAGGGATAAGCCAAAGTATATTCAAGTTGAAGTTTGTGTTGGTGGCTATTTTTAGTTGATTAGTTACAGGATGCTTAATAGATATGGACAATATTTGACCTGCATTATACTTTTGTGAGAGTTCTTAATTATCTGCATCCTACTACTTGGAAACTTATTCATGAGATGATTGTCACACGTTGTGGCATTAACATTTTTGCTTTGCCAGGTGTTTTTACAGAAAACAAGTGCATTTTAGTTTACCTAATTTATTTGGGTTGTCCATTATTCAAATTAAGAGTTTCTTAGTGTTGTTGAGAATTCATTTTGTTAATTTTTCTACCATTACTTTTTTGACACACTTAATTTAAATTTTACAAATTAAAGAAGTGTGATCATCACAACAATTTATTAGATTATTGAAAACTGATCTTGGTGTTTGTAAGGCATTTGGACATTCCCCTTGCTCCTAAATTAAGAGCAGATTATGTGCTTGTGATGGTATTACATGTCTATTATTCTTATAAGTATATATGAGTGCTTTTTACTCATTCAGTGTGCTCATTGCAGAACATCCAGAAAGATCATATGGTGCTGATTGCCAAATTCACGTACATAATAATTTTATCTGTATTTTGCTTAATATTTTAACATGATGCATGTTTCCTACTGTGAGAAATCATTCCCCTGTAGCTGAAACTTTATTTGACTTTAGGAGACACTTTTTGACGACATCGTTTTTCCATATATAATTCTTAGATGGTGAGGGAAGCCTACATGATTCTGAAACAGTCACTGTTATGGGTACTTTCTATAGGATTTGAGTTAATGGAGTTTAGCTCTTAGCCTATGCTTCTACATTTTTTCAGCTTGCTGCTTGCAATTAAGTTTTAAGTAGAGATTTTTTTTATTAATGTGGTTTTTATATTTGATATTTTCAGCGAACATTCGCCCCATGTTGCCAAATTTCATTGAGTGTTGATTGGACAAAATCATTCTTGATATATTTTAATCTGCAATTGGTTCGGTACAAAATTTATCTTTTTTTTTCCTGGTTATTATTTGCAAGTTGAGCATTCCATCAGCAGAGTATTTCTTCATGTTTCATGTGGATGTTGTCCATCCTCAATAATTTATTTTATATTTTTCAGTTGTGCATGACAGTTCATTCATCTTTTGCAATTATGGTTATTAAAATGGTCTCATTGTCCTGATGGTTTTGGAAGCATATATATTCCTTTTCACATTGTAACATTGATCTTTTCAAAGTATGCGTATACTGATTGTTCTGACTATGTAGTTGTGCATTCCAAGTGTCATTTGTCTTCTTCAACTATGTTTTAACCTTGTTTGTACAGGTTTAGAACTTCATTTATACCTACACATGGTTCTATATTTCTGCCGCACTAGCTACTTGTATTTTATCACTGCGGTTTATAGATACGCATCATATTATCTGCTCAAAGTGGCATGCCAATCGATGCTCCAATGGCAACGCAATCGGGGGCATCCTCACGAATCTGATTCTACACGGCCATATTATGTAGCATTAAACAATTTTCATTAACTTTTGATCATGCTAGAGAGAAATGCTTCATGAAGTTCCACTTGCTGCTTTCATTTTGACAGGAGTGGGATTACGCTACTTACAGGCTGCCTACTTAGATTTTATGACATTGCCCTTTTTGATAGAGATATAAATTTAAATTTGTAGTATTGCACATGTAATAGGTGCTATAATGGTAAGATCTTGTTTTGTTTTGTGGCGCTGCCCTATTGATAGCCATATGAATATGTATTACTACTATAAATACAAATGAGGTGCTAAAAAATCATATTAGAACGGGCTAACACCTCACGAGTGAGGTGCTCCCAACTAGTATATATTAAAAGAAAATTAGAATATTTTAAAATGCATATTCAATTAGAAAATAGCTAGTATTACTGTATTTACTATTAAATTTATGCAATTGATGGTGTCATATATCATAAAAAGGGGTAGGTTTTGCACGATACCCTCTCACGATCAGATCATTTTTTTAAAAGGCAATTACTATTGTACACCAATTTTTAATATGCAATTGGGTCAAATTTTACCCATGACCCATAGTATTAATACTTATTTCAACCCGGTTGGATCATTATGACCGAGTTCCTCCCTGCCATAATTTTCTCTCTCTCTAATTTCTCCCCTTCTCCTTGCCCTGGCTTCCTCTCTCTACCATAGCTTTCTCTCTTTCTCATTTTTCTCCTGTCATAACTTTCTCTCTTCTCTAATTTCTCTCCACATCGTTGTTTCTCCCCTATCCTAACTCACACTTTCTCTCTCATTCTTCTCCAGCGGCGCAAAACAAAGGCAGTGGAAGAAGACGATGGGGCGTAGAACGAAGGCGGTGGAAGAACTAATTTTTCTCCGATAGCGCAGAACAAAGGTAGTGGAAGAAGACGACAGGGCGGAGAACGAAGGCGGTGGAAGAAGAAGACGGTGATGTCGTTGGGGATCCTGTCTCTCAACATGCAATTAGAAAAATTCAGAGGATCCTGTCTCTCAACATGCAATTAGAAAATTTCAGAGATCTGTTTAAAAATTATTTGGAATCTGTGTCTATTTCTTCTTTTAAAAAATTGGTGATGGTGTGTTGCTTGTTGGAGCTCGAGTTGAGATTGAGATGAGAAGAATGGAGCTTAGATGATTGAGATAAAATTTATGGTGTTAGAGAACAAGGATAATTTGAACATTTAGAGTTGAAATTTAGATTTTTCATTAGTTAAATTCATTGTTATTGTGTTTCATATTTCCTCTAATTATATTCTAATTTTAAGGTGTGTATCGTTACACATTTCTGAGAACTTCAATAGTTGTTTTCTGATTTCATTTTCTGGTGGCTTTAATATAGTGTGTATTGAGACTATTCTGAGGTGTAGATGATTTCTATGTTAATTGTAATAAATATGTATTAGTTTTACTAGTTCTAATTTTATGATGTATATATTTTTCTTAATTAATGTATTGCAGTCTACTTCCTGAAATTTTCAAAGGTGTACATGTTAATTGTAGTAATTAACATTTTCATAACAATTTTATTAGTTGTACTGGTTGTAATTTTATAACGTATAATTTTTCGTAACAAATGTATTATCTTTAAAATTTTACATATCAATATTTTAATGTTTAATAACCAACTGTACTAGTTGTAATTTTATAATGTATATGATATTTTTAATAATTGTACTAGTTTAAAAATTAATACATTTTATTAAAATAAATCAATTATTCAATGTCATGCAATTTTTTTAGTCAAAATTAATAGGAATAATACATTAATGAATAAAAAGTAATAGATTTTTTTTCTTGAAAAACACGCAGAAACACGCATTTGGGATGTAAAATTGGATCCGCACGCATCCCAGGCATGGAGTTTGACCTAGAGTTCGACCTAGGGGCTTGGTCGAACCCTGGTAGAATTGAAATCGGCAATTTTTCGCACTTCAGGCTTCTGGTTCGACCAAAATGGCTTTAGTTCAACCAAAAGATCTGGTCAAACTGGACCGTTGTGGTCGAATCATACTTGCGCTGTCTCACTGTTTCACGTATAACTTCCACATTCGAGCTCCAATTTAAGTAATTCTTGCGCTCACGCGATCCTATCTTCTTTGGCTTCCTATCCATTAAAAAACTCATAAAAAATCTAAGAATTGAAGGTGTAACAAGCCATGGAATGTGACACGGCTGTTCTGTTCGGCACAGCTTGCGCGACGTCACCATCTTGATCATAACTTTCTCGTTTGAAATCCGATTGAGGTGTTCTTTATGCCAAAACGATCCTCCTTTCAGTGTCTTTTCAACCATATATAATAACACCAGTTTTGATCTCCAAACAAACACAGAAAAATTGCACAAGTTGATTGTGCATTTTTCAGCATTCATGCACAAGTTGCACCTTTTCTTCAACTTTGCACTTTTGATCCTTTTTCCACCTAAAACACAATAAAACACCTCAATGCACCTTTTTCTCATATATATTGAATATAAGACACTTGTACTAATATATGACAACAATTCTTATCAAACATGTGTTAAATTGGACCATCAAACACGCTTATTGTCACTCTTATCAATAACCATGCACGTTTTTGAGATCTAACATCATAAAAACTATAAAATTTTTGAAGAGCATCATATTTTCTAGAACTATCACCACTATCACTACTATCATCACCTCTAGATTGATCATCATTCATACCATTTTGTTCTTTATACTCCTTAAAAAGTTTTTTTAATAGATTATAAGTAGTTGCAACTATGTTTTTAGGATACGGAGCTTGTTGTCTAGTAGGAGAATCACAATTATCATACAATGAATCATAGTAAAGCCTTAACAATTCTTCTAAACCATCCGTTCTATTATGTGGGTCTAACAATTTAGCAACTAAACACAAGTCCGGAATTTGAAAAAAATATTTTAACCACTTAGATTTCATGGAAAGAATAGCATCTGACAACAACGGGTGTGCTTCATAATTAGCACTAAAAACCATAGCAATTTTAACACAATTATCAACAACTAAATTTGAAGTAGGATAATAAACACCGGATAGTTCTTCCGTATCATCATTAAAAATTTATGAAACATCACATAAAGTATAACATGTGTCCCATTGATTAACAAATAAGATTTGACCACATGCATCTTGTGAGTAAAAAGCACAAATATGTTCTTTATAATCAAAAGAGTCATGTAATATTTTATACGTCGAATTCCAATGAGTTGAAACATCGAAAGGAAAATTTTTTTGGGTGAATGTTCACAGAGTGACAATATCTTTTCCACCTTTTAGTCACAGAAAAGTTTCTCATTATATACCATAAAGCACTTTTAATAGGTTGAATTTGTGCTTGCAAAGCACTTATACCATCTTGGACACATAAATTCAATATATGACAAATACATCTAACATGAAAAAATCTACAACCAATTGAGGGTTTGCAAATATTAGTAAGACTTTCTAAACTAACTGTGTTAGCACTAGCATTATCAAAAAAGATAGTAAAATTTTTTGTAACTAAACCATATTCTTGCAAAATAGTACTAATTTTGTGAGCAATATTAACGGCGGTATGAGGAACATCAAATGATCTATAAGCAATTAATATATTTTACATATTACATGAACTATCAATCCAATGACAATTAATACCCATATAATCCGTTTTTTGCCAAGCATTACTCTAAATATCCGAACATATAGACACTTTATGAGGTAATTGTTGCAAAATTTATTTTAAAACCGAACCATACTCTTTAATAGTTTTAGCAACACCAATTTTACATTTATTACGATGTAAAAGTGGAGCTTGAGGATTTAAAGTGAGATAAACTCAATCTTGAAAAAAAAATATTATCGGCAAAGTTAAATGGGAAATATTTGGTGCACATAAGTTTAAGGTATAATCTCAAATAATTAGCATCATAAAATTTAAAAAGATTGTTACCCGACGCTGATGAACCTTCTCCTCAGGAAGACGCCGTGAATCCTCGTCCGATTTGTGTTTGACCGGTTGAGATGTCAATCTTGTTCGGATGCTATGAGTTGATGTGTTTGATGAACGTTCCATATTCTCCGCCATGCTTGAATTTATACTTCGTGCCACAATAGTTGTAAATAACTTTGAATTCATTCGAATTCTCAATCGTTTCATTCTTGAAGTGAATGGAAAATATATCGGAACGTAACACTTGCGGGGAACTTCGAGTCGATCCTCCGCCTCCGCTAGAGCCTCCTCCTCCGCCTCTGCCTCCGCTAGAGCCTCCGGCTCCATCTCTGGTACCCGTACCACTCGAGGTTGGTTGAGGTTGACTTCCACTCGCTCTTTGTTGTGATTGAACTTGGATATCATCGTTGTCGTCGTCGGAGGGAAAATCATCTCCAAGTATCTCCCTATAATTCAAGTTGAACAAATGAAGGGACATTTCTTCATCCGAAGGAATATGTTCAACATCTTCTAGAGTTGTTGGTGTTGGATTATATACTAAAAGTCTAGCTTTTTGTATGAACAATGTTATAACAATTTATTTAAAATGAGAATCATATGATCAAATGATTGTGTCTTATAATTTATTTATATGTACGATGCAATAGTTCACTTACTTTATATTATAGATAATATGTTGTGCAACAACACGTAGAAGATCATAGTATCGGTTTTCTTATAAAGTATAACTAGATGCTCACAACCGAGATAGACGGGGACTCTCGGGATGATTGTAGTGTGATTTGGTATTAGTTTGTCTTGATTATAAAATCACATTAGTACACTTTGTGTTCATTGAGCAGGATCGCTTGAGACCGTTCAACTTATACTGACTATATAGAAGAACTTGATCTCAGTTATTATGGATGTTCGTACTCTTAATCTCTATACAATAACCTCGACACGTAGGGCAATATGTATTTCTTTGATTCATCAATGGGTGAGATTTACATGTAATTAAATCAACAAACTTGGTGAGTTGAGAAATAGTGTTGTCTCTATGGTGTGCTGTTAATTGTAGAAGGAATCCGTATCCGTTATATGTTGATGATGTCCCCTTGAGGAGCTCATAAGGATTGTCATGTAAACCCTGCAGGTGGATTTATTCCGGCATGATAATGAGGTTGAGTGATACTACTCTTGGATGAGATATTAATTAATGGAGTTGTCAGTAACTTAATTAATTAATGGACATTGTATATCTTGAACGTGGAGAGACTGTCGGACTCATAATAAGAAGGAGCCCAAAACGTAATTTTGGAATTAGAATGGTAGTGCAGTAATAATATTTTAGTGGAATATATTATTATTATTGGACTTAAGTATAAGCTTTAGGCTAAGCTTGGATACTTAAGTCCAATGGAGACCCAACTCTAATTTCTCCTTTTGGTCTCTGCTGTAGCCCATATATATAAGTCATCTCAGCTGTTCTAACCCTAAGAGAGACATGCCTAACACGTGAAGAGGGTAGACGGAACAGTAGATTGAGAAGATAGATTGGACTTGGGAATACAATAAAAGATCAAGAGGTCGTTTGCTGCTGCTGTCTGTCAACTTGCACAATTTTTATAAAATCTTATAGACCTTGGAATTCAACGTGTGATATACTGAAGTAAATCCACGGAAGAGAGGATCATTTTGGCATGTAGATCACTAAAATCTAATGTCAGATGAGAGAGTTATGCCCAAAACGGTGAGGCTGCGCAGGCTGCCGACGAGAATTCATCTTCTCCAACATACCCTGGTGAAAGGTAATACGTTTCTTGTTTTCTTACTTTCGCTGACTGTTAGAAACGTATGAAATTCTAATGGTTCATGTTAACCAAACAATCAAAAGCCAATAGTTGAAAGTTGACGTGGAGGTGGTAGAGGACAATTGAAGATGTTGGGTATGAATTTTCCTCTAAAAGAAGAAGGTGAGGCACCAGATGAAGAAGAACCTCTTCTAGGCATTTTATTTTTGAGATTGAAGAAAAGATGAATATATATGAACTAAAATACTTGAAGAAGAGAAGTAAGAAATAAACAAGATACACTAGTATAGTAGTATAGGTGGGAAAAATAGAAAATGCTAATGAGAGAATTAAAATGAGAGAAGATCAGATCAAGAGAACTTTGAGTCTTGAACCTTTTGTTTTTTTTTTTAGATTGAAGAAAAGAAAAGATAATCATACTTGATAGTTGATAATGAGAGAATTGAAAATTTGAAGTAAATGAGAGAGAGTAAATAGGTGAATGAATTGAGAATGTAGTAGAGTAGATTGTAGAAGTAGAATTGGGAGAATGTTGATGTTGTTGTGTGCTCAAAAATTGATCACACTTGGGGTATTCATAGAGGACCGGAGTTGATCTCATCCATCCATTTTAAAATTTAAACTCCAAAAAATCTCAGCCCTTGATTTAAAAAAAATCCGGCGGAACCGCCGGTTCCCCCGCGATCTCAACCGTTGATCTCCAACGGCCATGTAATTTCGACCGCACATTGAAATTTAAATTTTAAAAAATTCCCGCCTGATTCACCGAACAGTCGGTTTGAACCGGCCGTACCGAAACCAGCAGTTTACCCATCGGAACTGGTGGTTTAGAGGCCCAACGGTCAGTTTTTTTGGGCTGTCGATCTCCAACGGCTAGATGATCTGGACCGTTAAAAAAAACCAAAGAACCGGCAGTTTTAACCATGAATCATCGAACCGGCAGTTCTGGTTTTCAATGTGCTGGAATCAAAACTGAACCGTCCTCTATCGATTTTGGTTATATTTTGGGCGGTTCCGAAACTGCCGATTCCGGTTAAAATCGGCGGTTCGCCTGTTGGAACCAGCGGTTTTGGTTAATCGGTGCATATCTATCGTTGATGCGCGTTTTCTTTGCACCCAAAATTAATCCCTAAGTAATAAGGATATCAGTTATAGTTTAAGCAATCGACCAAGTGAAATATCGAACCCAAAGGATGATGTATTATCAATTTAATTATTTACTAAATTAATTAAGACGAATTGTGGCAATAAAGTAGAGGTATAGAATTATGAACTACTAAACTATTAATTAAAATAACAAATAAAAGAAACAACACTGGAAGAATACGAAAGTGGATCAAGAAGGGAGAATAGGTAGCTTTAAGATAATTCAGTTTCATTCCTTAATTTTCCTTTCGTGTATCAATGTCTGACTCTGCCTTGTCTACTATGGACGCATCACTAAACTATGCAAATCTACTCTATAGAAACAAGTAAATATGCGTGTAACACGTGTGAATAATTCTGAGTAAGAGACATAATTTTATCCACCTTTCTAGTTACTATCAGTATCAATTATTTCTCATATCTGAAACTTAACCCGATAGATCTCCCTTTATAGGTACTATAAAATTACCCTCTTTATCCTGCTTACTAACCTGAATTCAATTCAATTAATAAACATTCATATATGATGTTCTAATGAAACTTCGAAGTCTCCTCACTTAGAATCATAACATGAAATCCTGCTCAACAGTGAACACACTCAATCAATAACCAAGATATGTATTCAGACTCTACATAACAGTTAATGATGCACAAAAAAATTCTGAGTATGAGTTAAAAATGCATAGTCTTATAAAAAATAAATTCACAAGTAGTGTTGTACGGAGTAGACACACAAAAGTTCAATTAATTCATATAAACCTTCATAAACCCTAGATCTACCAAAACGGTTCTAGCTCATGATGTTGCGAAGAACAATCATGGGAGTTGAATAGATCTTACCCATATGTCCGAAAAATACAAGATAAATTAGGAAACGAATAAAACTCTAGATGCGGGAGTTGTCGTGTCCTTCTCCTTCTTGAATCCTCCTCTTGGTTCTCCTCTTGATTCCACAGACGAATGTTCACAGCGATGGATGGATTGAGGAAAGGATGTAGATGATGGGTGGGGGTGATCCCCCCTTGTGGGGTGTAGGATGATTGTGTTGCTCCTCTCCTTCTTCTTGGTGTGTTTAACATCCCCTTTTATACTTGTAAGCTCTCCTTATGGACCTTAGATGAGCTTTTTCTTGGAAAACATGAAAATACATGCACTTGGGGTATAAAAATATGGATCTGGAGCTGTTCAGGCATTTGTTTCGACCATGGGCTTGGTTGAACTAGAGTTGTCGTGGTCGAACTGGTCTGAACCAGCTTGCACAGTCTCACCGCTTCGCGTATAACTTCCACATCCAAGCTCCAATTTGAGTGATTCTTGCGTTCGAGCGATCCTCTCTTCCTTGACTTTCTATCCATATAAAGAACTTATAAAAACTCTAAGATTTGAATGTGTAACTAGTCATGAAAAGTGGCACAGCCGTTCTGTTCGGCACAGCTTGCGCGACGTCACTAATTTGATCATAACTTTCTCATTTGGATTCCGATTGAAGTGTTTCTTATGTCAAAACGACCCTCTCTTCGGTGGCTTTTCAAAAATGTATCAAACTTCCCTTTCAGAGTTCCAAAAAATATAAAAAAATTACACAAGTTGAATGTTCATTTTTCAGCATTCATACACAAGTTGCACCTTTTCTCCAACTTTGTACTTTTAAACATTTTTCCACCTAAAACACAATAAAACACCTCAAACGCATCTTTTTATCACATATATTGAATATAAGACACTTGTGCTAATGTATAACAATAATTCTCAATAAAAAGGTGTTAAATTGGACACTAAAACACGTTTATTTTCACCCTCATTAATCGTCTCGCAACTCATCTTATTTAAAATTGGTATTGAAATTCTTCTTCTTTGAGTTGAATTTTATCCACTCTAATGATATATTATAAATTTTTAGTGTTGAATTCTTCAATATATGATATTAATTTGTCTTAATATTTATTATGGAATCCAAAGATGATCCTTATTGTGAGGCTTGCTCCTGCAAATAAGGCAGTGAGAAAGTTTCCACCAATATAAAATTAGAAGTTCTCAGATAATAATATAATATTATAAAATCCATATATAAAAGGCATACCCAAGATAAGAAAACTCATACTATTATTAAATAATCATATGTAATTTGAAAGCTACCTTTTCTGTAGAAGCAAATCACTTCTGCTTGAGGATGATGGGAAAAAAAGAGAAGATGCATCACTAACCATAGTAATTATTAAAATAAATAAAAATCAACAACGGCTTTACTCCAAAGATTTCTTGAGGGTCACTCCCCTAAGGAAAAGCAAATCATATACCGTATACACACATGAACAACAACAAAAATCCTTTTTGATTTTCACAAAATATTTTTTTTAAAAATCCATGAAAGTTTAAAGAGGTCTCATCGCCTACAGAAAATTAAGAAAAGTGGAGAGAGAAAGTTGAATTGTAGATTTGAGAGTAAAGTTACCTAATGGCAGGAATCGTGAATGGGAAAGAACGCCCTAGAATAAGAAATTAGCTCTGCGAATGAACATCATAACTCTCGTGCACCCCAACATGATTTTGAGTTCTAGTGTATTCTCCTCCGTCTGGCGAATCTACCTCACAATCTACAACTGTGTTGTCTTCTTGGCTAGCTCCAAGTATTTTACCTCACCGTCAAAACCCTTCGAGAATCCAACCACCAATCCAATCCATCTACGCTGCCGTCGAGAAGCCGCTCGTCCTCGCATAAACTGCCACTTTTCTCGAGATCCTTCATAGCTCGACCGAAATCGTGAGATCTAGTGGGAAATAGAAATTATGTAGAGAGAAGGTTGGAATGAATTTGTGCTTTTCCAGTTTGCGTTAGATTTTTATCCTTAAATTACGTTCAATTAGGACTGAAGAGGGCTGCGATAAATTAGGTTTTAAGCTCTGCGATGTTTGTTCTTATAGTACAGAAATTTTGCAAATTAGCCCTTGAAATGTATTAAAATAATGAATTGGGCACCAAAATTCTTAATTAAACAAAAAAAAATTCAAAAACCTAATAAAATTCCACGTCACCCTTAATTTACTCTCATGTTGACACCTAATAAAATTAGATCTTCTTTTAGTATACTAAAGATATAGTCATTTTTGGCCCGAGTCTAGGGATATCATCTAAAGTTGTTAAAAAGCCAAAACACTGTGGGTCTAGCCCGATTAACACGAAAAGAATTAGGGTTAGGACCAAGAAAGTTGGGCCCGCTTAATATCTGGGCTTTTTAGCCCAAACCTATTAGCTCGTGGGCTAATAGGACTGGGCCGCAGGCTAATCGGGCCGACCTGCGGGGTTGGGAGTTATTATTATTATGTTTAATTAATATAATCTATGCATCAATCACCCTCTCCCACCTTATTCCCAACCTATTTTGGAATAAACTCTCATCATCCTCTAATTTTCACATTTTTCTCATTCTTTCTCTCACTTTAACCCAAAATTAATTTATTTATTACAAGTTCTTTTAGGTTGTGTTTGGATTGAGTCATTTCAAATCCAATGATTTGAAAATGAGTGAATTTTAAATTCCTTGGATTTTAATCAATTCATTTGATTTCCATTGTTCGGATGAATTATGAACTTTTGAAAAAATTTCAAATCCATGATTCAAAATTTATTTTTAAAATAAAATTTTATATATGATAAATAAAAATAATAAAATTTTATTATATTAAATATTAAAATTTAAAATTTTATCAAAAAAATTTTTTGGGAGAGAACTCTACCACCCAACTTACCCCCTACCCACTCCCTTCCACCCCCTACCCAAAATATATATTTTTTTAATTTTAAATTTTTAATATTTGAATAATAAAAAAATTACTACCCATCCCTATCCCCTATCCACCCCCCTCAACCAACACCACCCCCTACCCAAAAAAATTATAAAAAACTTTAGATTTTAATATTTAAATAATAAAAATATTACCACTCAATCCTACCACTCTATCCATCTACCCACCTCACCCCCACCCACCAATTTCTTTTTTTAAAAAATTAGATTTTAATAATTAAAAAATAATATCTAAATTTTTTAAAATTTTTTTTGGGGTGGGGTGGGGTGGGGGTGTAGAGGGGGTAAGGTTGGGTGGGTTGGGTTTGGGTGGTAATAATTTTATTATTTAAATATTAAAATCTAAAATTTTATTAAAATAAATTTTTTTGGGGGTGGGGGTTGGATGGGGGTGGATAGGGGGTAGCTTGGGTGGTAATATTTTTATTATTTAAATATTCAAATCTAAAATTTTATTAAAAATAATTTTTGGGCTTGGGGGTGGTGTTGGTGGTGGGGGGTGGGTGGGTGGGATAGGGTTGGGTTGTAATATTTTAATTATTCAAATATTAAAAAACTAAAATTTTATAAAAAAAATTGAGGGTGGAGGATGGAGGGGGGTGGCCTGGGGTGGGGGTGTTGGGTGGGGTGGATAGGGGTAGGCTGGATGGTAGAGTTTAAAGTATTATATATATATATATATATATATATATATATATATATATATATATATATATATATATATATATATATATATATTAATTTATTAATTTTTATACTATTTTTATATATTAATATAATCAATTACACAACAACGGAAGGATTTCAAATGACACGGTTTAAGTAAGAATTTGAAATTCATTAAAAAACAACTAAAAATATTTAAAATCAAATCAATGATTTGAAATCCATTGATTTAAAATCTTGAATTTATAAATTCGTTGATTTCAAGTGACTTCCAAACATGATGGATGGATTTGAGGGAGAGATTTATAAATCAATCCTCAAATCCATACATCCAAACACAGCCTTAATTTATACTCCCTCCGTACCATAAACAAATTCACATTTTCTATTTTTGTCATTCCATAAACAAGTTCACACCCCAAATAAGAAAATACACACAAATTAATAACCCCACAACACACTTTAATTTCAAAATTGTCACCCCTTTACAACTCACATAACTTACTTTATAATTTATTTATTACCTAAAAATACCAAACTACCCCTAAAAGTAAAGCAAAAAATAACTTTTTCTTAAAATCCGTATCTACAGTAATGGAGAACTTGTCTTTGGGACGGAGGGAGTATGTTTTAACAATATTTTGCATATATTAATCTTAATTATCTCAAATTTTAAATAATGTATTAGTTCATTTGAAAATTTTATATCATTTACAACATATTTAATATTTAAATTTTATATCATTTACAGCCCGCGAGCCTGACCCGTTTAACCCGTAGCCCGTTAGGGTTAGGTTAGGGTTAGGGTTAGGGTTAGAGTTTGGTTCACCCTTTTATAGCCCGTTTAAACATGCTCGATTAACCTGAAGCCCGTTAGGGCTGACCCGTTTAACATCTCTATTATCGCCCTTACCATATCGAAAAGGGGGTGGCTATTCGCACCCCCGGAATCACTTAACATACCCAAAAAAAATACAAATTAAAATATCTTTAATTGATATGACATTAATACCCTTATAATTATCTCAATACCCTTAGGTGATGTTTGTTTTTGGTTTTTAAAATCGGGAATGGACTTCAAAATCCACACAAAACCACCTTTATATACACTTACAAACACTATAATCATCAACCTATATTCTCTCTCCTCATTTATTATTCATTCTCTCCTTATCTCTCATCTCTCTTCTCTTTTTTAATATAAATTAACATCTTCTTATATATTGATTTGACATAAAGTAAAAATCTACCCTATCAAAAACTCAAAACAAACATATATCACTATTCAATAGATTTTCAAACCCCAAAATCTCAATTTCATTCCTTAACCAAACATCTCCTTATCCCTTATGACACTAAATACGAGAGTAGATGATTTGTAATAATGCAGTGCAGGGGATTAGATTGAGGGGTGGTGGGGTGGGATAAGATTGAGGGGATTGTGGGCGGCGAGGCGCACACGGCAGTGCAAACTTTACTGTGGTGACCCTACACTGTGAAACCCTCTCTCTTTCTCTCTCTCCCCCTCCTTCTCTCTCCCCTTTATATCTCTCACAAACTAGTCTGACTTTGATTTTGATACAGATTGATGAGGATGACTCTTCTCTCCTTCCAGCTTTCAATTCTCTCTCTCTTCTCCAATTACATCTCTAAAACTCTCTCCTGCCATTCACATCCCCAAATTCCATCATCAAAATTACACAAAACTCAGCCTAATATATTAATCTACACTCTTATCTCTGCAAAATATATGTACTACACTACCAACAAATTTCTTTCTTTATTTCTTTCCCTCTAAAATTAACAACACTTGTAGTAATGATAAAATTAATAACACTTGCAGTAATGATGAAGATTGAGGGGGTGGTGGAGGAAGGAAAGAGCCCTATTGGAAAAAATCATAAAACTGCACCAATTAAATCTTTCTTCCGTCATCATTAATTATCTCCATTCGAGGGCGAAGAGATCAATTAAGAACTCTATTTTTTCATTGTTCTGATGATGTTAATTGGAATATTTCATTAATGTTTATCGCTGAATGTGTTTAATTAGTGTGTAGGTGATCCTCGCGCATATTAGAAAGATGTAGATGTACAACAAATTTTTTTTATGGATTTCTTTTTCTTTTTTTACCATCTTTTTTCTGAATATAATTATTTTTTTTACCATCTTTTTTCTGAATATAATTGATAGGCATGAACTTTTGTAAGGGATGAGCTTCAAGATTTGATCTAGTGAGAGATATTGTAAATTCATTATTATAATGAAAGGGTAGAATTGTCTTGTTTGTTAGAATATATACTTATATTAATTTAATATATTGGGGTGTAATAAGTAATTGGGGTATGCTTAGTGATTTTGGGGGTGCAAATTCTATGCCAAATTTATCAAAATTTTAGGCATTTTAAAATTTTTGGTAAGGTATGATACCGTATTGAAAATTTTAGTACGGAATATAATTATAATTATATATGTAAATATAATTATTATTTTTATATTATAATTTCCTAATTAAAATTTAATTATTATATATGATTATAATTAATATAATCCTAATAAATATATTTTTATATATTTAAAAATTTTCAATTATATTGTGGTATTATCATACTCTTTCTTAAATGGCTGGAGCTGGAGATAGTTAATACTCTTATCATTTAATATGTTTTATTAATATTAGTGTTTAAGATATGTACGTCATACTTTGTAATATAACTTATTGCGTTTTCTTGGTTTTTTTAATTACAAAATCATAATTTTCAACATAATCTTAACGGATGTGATTTAAATTAAAAGTCTGAATGTGCAACTGCACAGGCAGAATTACAAACAAAACATGTTTTCAAGTGAAAATAAAAAATAAATTTATAGGCTTCCTTATATTCTATAATAACATAGAATTTTAGAAATACTATGAAATATCAGTGTCCAAAATATTAAACCTCACAAACAACCATGCGAGGCATGAAGCTGCTATAGCAGCTAACATTACGTTTAATCCTGGAACATAGTTTGCATTTTAATATTAGATCAAAACCACCATACAATACAAGAGCACACTGCACATCTATCTCGTCTCATGCCAGTAATGACTTTCATAGGCATCAAGTGATAACCCTTCTGCCTCGATTCTCTGCATGATTTTATATGTAGATTGATTTCATCCTACAATCAGCCTTGTCTCATAAATAAGAACATGAAAACATAAATCAGAAACTTAACTGAATGCAAAATATTTTTTTTCTTTGACAACAATAGATGATCCAACTATTACCAATGTAAGAGAAAATAAATCAAACTCAAGCAATGCACATTAATAGAACTAAAAAATACTTTAAATTCACAGTAAAATCATTGGCTTTAGCTTGTAAACATAGAAAGCTATTAAAAAATTTTATGTCAAAGTTATCATACATCAAGACAAATACCACCAAAAAATACTAATTTTATGATCGTAAATTAGAGATACCTGAAAGCATATTTAATTTGATAAAACTTTATCATACAATGCGCTTTCATTTTGAATAACAACAGCAACAACACATACTCCTCGTTCTGAAACTTACATCTCACAGCCATTTCATACGCAATGAAGATGGCACTATTGACTATAAACACTCTAGCAACTGAAGTTATCAACCATCTCCACAGCACGTTATACACTCTTCTCACACACTCCTTGAGCAATCAAAAGTTGATTAGCTAAAATAAAATGCTGATTTGAACAAAATAAAATTATGCAATTGAAGTTATTGAAGATCCCATGAAGCAAGTTTATTTAAGCACAGTTCACGAAATAAAACCAACTAAACTACTAAATGAACTAAGACAATAAAATTAATAATCGAACAATCATTTCCTCTTTCTATACAGAACAAACAATGAATTAATCTTATTGTTGAAAATCACACGAGAAGGAAGAAATTGGTATATTGGGGTGTATTATTGATAGGAAAGTCAAACACGACGCACAGATTATCAGTAGATTCTTTGAAAATGGTGAATCACTGTATCAAGGGCATATTTGGAGCAATCAAACCTAAATCCCATGAATAACAGAACCAAATAAAAAAGAGTTAGTCTCTGGTAAATCGGGTTTACATCATAAACCCTTGTAAACCCTATGGTCCCCCTTAATTTAAACACCCTAGCAATACATAAGGTATATATGATTGGAAGGGGAGACCACAAGATTTACACCGTAAACCCGATTTACACAAGTGTTTGTGAATCAAAAATCAAAACTAATAAAATTACAAGACATCCTAACCAGAATCAACTCCGGCTTTCTCATGAAATTCAAATGACACATTAATCCGAGTAAAACCCTAAAAACCCTCAAATAAAAAAATACAACAAAATTATAGAGGACGCAAAGGTCAAATCCAAAAGGAGCAGAAAAAAAAGATATCAATACTCAATAGAAAAGGAAATCGAAGAACCACAATACAAAAAACCAGGCAATATGTGATCGAAGCATCGAGTAGGGAATCAATCTATAAACTGAAAAAATGAAAATTAGGAGATAATTATACCTGACAACATGGTGATCTCGGGAGAGCATTCTGAGCAAAGAAATCTCGCAAAGAATGGAAGGAGGCACCTCTTCTTCATCCTCATGGAGACGTGTCTTCTTCAAAGCAACAATTTTTCCGGAGGCTTTCTCTCTTGCTCTGTAAACCTTACCATACGTTCCCTCACCCATATCTCTAGTTTCTCAAATGCCTCCATTGCAGATTTTGATTTCTCATCCATCTCTTGCTCTTCATTTCACTTCTTCAATCTCTTGCAGCTGATAAACAGAGCTGACCACCTTTTAGGCCTACATGACTCTAGCACATGCCCACCTATTTTCTACCTCTAGCGAACTAAATCACTTTCTTTCAGCAGCTGCACACTTTTGACATATTGCAACAAGAACTCGCTCTTTATACTTGCTCTCTCGAGCCATTCTTCGCATTAATGACTGAGAAAACCTCTTTTTAAGAAAGCCATCCTTTGCATATTAGCTCGAAGGATAGTAGTCTATTGGCCTCTGCATGTTGAACTCGCATTTATACCTTTTTACCTAACTCAGCAAGTTCTTTCTTCAAGCGTATCTCTGCCTCGTATTTCAGCATGCTGCTACATGAGTTGTGCGTGCGATAATCAAGAAAAATCAAATTCTTGAAATTCAATAAAACCCCTCAAGGCAGAGATAAGTCAAAAGGGTAGAAAATTAAATTAAATCCTAACGTCAAAGATCAGCCCTCGAAGATTGGCTTCAATTTCTTCAGCAGTAGAAGACGGCGACATCTTCGGCTCTGAAAGCCTCCTTCGCAGCCACATCGGCAAAGTCTATGGCGAGCACGACAAAACTTCATTGCTCGCCGGAAATCCCATGGCAATTCCAACCACCAGCCTCCCTCTCTTCGCGACTCTATCATCGAGAATAAAATTAAGCTGATTAAGAAACCCTCAACAACACGATCAACCCACTATTCACAAACAAAAACCAGTGATATTCAAAATTCAATGTCCATAGATAGACTCCAACGTCGGGCGATACCCAGACGACAAACCCTCAATGGAGTAATGTCTCTCTTCCTCAAAACCCACATGTAAAATAGAGATTCTAAAAAATGCAGAAAATAACAGATTTAAACCTGGACCTGCTATGTGGTAGAGCCCTTACTTCGGCCCCACGTAATTAGATCGGTTCCATCTGATGCGGGAATTAAATGGTGAAGGAGAGATTGTTGGCACCAAATGGAGCCTTCTTGATGTGGAGAAGAAGATGAGATTGATAGTGATGATAGACGTAGCGTCAACAATTAAGTCAGTGATAATGAGGGGTGTTGAAAAATCATGAAAGAACGAAAGCAGTGAGAAATTTAAATAGAGAGAAAAGATAAGAGGAACCAAAAGAGAGAGATTTCCATTATCATCATAAACCGTTCACCTTGCAGAAGAGGAGAGTGGTTATTTACTCGTAATGGACATGTCATAATAATGTTACAACACTCCCTCTTGGACATTACGACGTTCATGGTCGAGAAAAAGAGTACATATCTTATGATTTTCATGTGTCATAGCCACCTCGTTAAAAACCTTCAACTAAGAAAACCCCGTGGAAAAATTTAGTTAAGGAAAAAAGAGTATAACTTGATTTTCAGGACCCAATCTTCAGGATTGTTTAAAAGTTATCGTTCTTCTTGAACATGATAATTTAGTCTGCCTCATTAAAAACCTTTTAGCTAAGACAATCTCGTGGGAAATACTTAGTTAAAGAAAAAAGAGTGCAACATCGGTCTTCAGGACCCAATCTTCAGGATTGTTTAGAAGTCGTCGCTCCACCTAAGTACAAATAATTTAATTTGCCTCATTAAAAACCTTTAACTAAGAAAACCTCGTGGGAAAAACTTAGTTAAAGAAAAAAAGTGCAGCATCGGTCTTCAGGACCTAATCTTTAGGATTGTTTCGAAGTCGTTGCTCCCCCTAAGTACAAACAATTTAATCTGCCTCATTAAAAATCTTTTAACTAAGAAAACCTCGTGGGAAAAACTTAGTTAAGGAAAAAAGAGAGCAGTATCAGTCTTTAGGACCCAATCTTCAGGATTGTTTAGAAATTATCGCTCCCTCTAAAGATAATAATCTCTCTAACCTTCGCATTCCAATATTATGGACAATTCTTTCAAAAGTTGATGTGGGGAGAGACTTTGTGAATAAATCTGCTAGATTTTCACTATATCGAACGTTTAGTATGGTAATTTCACCATTTTGTTGGAGCTCATGTGGATAAAAGATTTTTGGTGATATATGCTTTGTTATGTTTCCTTTAACATATCCACTGCTCATTTGCGCAACGCAAGCTGTATTATCTTCATATAAGACTGTAGGGGAAATATTATCATTTTCTATTCCACATGAGCTATAAATATGATTTATCAATGATCTTAACCATACATATTCTCGTGATGCTTCATATAGAGCAATAATTTTTTAGTGGTTTGAAGAAGTAGTAACCATAGTTTGTTTAACAGATTTTCATGAGATAGCAGTACCACCACAAAGAAAAACATA
The DNA here is from genome assembly GCA_023678885.1 of Pogostemon cablin. Lineage (NCBI taxonomy): Eukaryota > Viridiplantae > Streptophyta > Magnoliopsida > Lamiales > Lamiaceae > Pogostemon > Pogostemon cablin. The sequence goes on along the minus strand of CM042978.1, from coordinate 14,626,579 downwards.
ACCAGTTTGAGATCTGGCATTATGGGGATCAGACATATAACCAGCATCTGAATAACCCACTAATGACATATTTTTATTCTTTTCATAAAACAAATCAAGATCTTTTGTTCCTTGCAAATATTTCAGGATATGTTTAATGCCATTTCAATGTCTCATAAATAAACAAACCAAGATCAATAAGCAAGTTTTCTTATAAATATAGTGAAACATGCAGTTAAGATGTATCATACTAAAATTTAAAATAAACATAAATTATTACTCTTTCTATCACATTTGGTTCTTTACACTTACATTAGATATAGACTTTAAAAAATATATTAATTTTTAACTAATTTTACTGACTTTTAAGAGTAATATAATATTTTTAAATAATATTCCATACGTTTCGGACCATACTTCCTATTTTTGTACCACGTTGTTTAAGAAAAATTGCACTTCTTGATCAAATTTGTTGACTTTAAAGAGTATTGTACTCCCTCCGTCCCACGCATTTATTCACATTTTTTTATTTTGAAGTGTCCCATGTATTTATTCACCTTCCATTAATAGTAAAAATATATTATACATCTTGACTAAAACTTGTGTGTCCCCGGGGACAGTGCGCCCAAATACCTTTTAATATTAAATTATATATCCTTTAGTATAAAGATGTATGCTTTTTATTTTTTGAAAAATTAATTAATTAATTAATGAAAGTGTATACCCTTTAGAACAAAATGTTGTACCCTTATTGATTAAAGTGTATATTTTATTTAGAACAAAATGTTGTACCCTTATACACATTGTGCACTTGGGGACATAAGAGATCAACTCATACATCTTACATACTTTATACACTTTATTCATCATTCCCAATAATTTTATTAATTTTTTTACACTTTATTCATCATTTTCAACAACTTTATTTACCTTTTCTTTTTAAATTACCAACTTACCCTTATTTTTTCTTACATTATACTCCCTCCATCCCGAGTTAACGTTTACGTTTGCTTTTTACTTATAGATTAAGAGATATAATATTTTAATGTATAGTAAGGCGAGATAAATAATATTTAATGTGAAGTGAGTAGTTGTATTAGTGCTATTTTTGGGCCCTACATGTAATAATTAATTGTTTTGTGTTGGCATAACTTGATAAAAAAGAAAATGTAAATCTTAACCTATGACAAATTAAAATGGAAAATATAGGGACAGATAAAGTATATTAAAAAAATATTTTTTAATTTCCGTGCCAGTATACACTAGAATAAATACCCAGGACGGAATGAGTGGTATTTTTAGGTAATAAAAAATTATAAAGTAATGATATGTGTGTAAAAAATTAGTGACAAATTTGAAATTAAAAGTAATTTTTTATGTTGTTGGATAAAGAAATATTTCAGTTTTGGGGGAGTGAAGGATGGTGTGGAACGGACGAATAAGAAAAGTGTGAAAGATGGTATGGGATGGAGAGAATAAATAATAAAGTATTTTTTTTATTCTAAATAGATTATATTTTGGAATTAAGAGATTATTTATTTTAAAACTTTACTATTTTAAATATTAAAAGTATAATGAACTAAATAGATGAGAAAAGTGATGACAGAGTATTATTACTCCCTCCCTCCGTCGAACCCAAACATCTCATTTTTATCATTTTGGGTATTCAATCCAAATGTACCAATTTTCTCTTTTTAGTAAAAAGCATATAGACAACCACTCATTACTAATAAACTATTCATTACACATAAAATAATATGGTTAATTGCATTAAAATACATGACTTTTTCTTCAATTTTCAATTTAATCATGAACTTAATTTTTTATCAAAAAAATACACGATCTTTCTATATTTTCCTAATTTAGTCAAGAATTTTTTTTAGTCAATTAAAAGCACGATCTTTTTGTATTTTTCAATTTAATCATAATTTTTTTTTAAAATATATAATTTAAAGTTTTTAGAATTTAATCACAAATTATTCTATTAAATAATAAATAATTATCTTAATTAATAAAAATTAATAATATATAAATCTATGTATTATAAATATTAAAAAATTATTACAAAAATTCATAAAAATTCATTGTCGTTTAAAATTAAAGCAACTCTATTAAATAATTATTTTAATTTTGAAATTAATTATTCTGCATCACAGCTATAGTTTAAATATATTCATATATAATAAATATTAAAATAATATTCCCTCCGTTCCACGTATTTTTACCCACTTTTTATTTTGGATTGTTCCACGTATTTTTATCAATTCCATTAATGGTAAAAATATATAATATTTTATTACATACTTTTTACAATCCCAACAACTTTAATTTAATGACCTTTTTACACTTTATTCATTATTCCCAACAACTTTATTTACTTTTTCTTTTTAAATTTTTAATTTATCCCTACTTTTTCTTACATTATATATTAAAAAATAACACGTCTTAATATCCGTGCTCATACAAATGGGTAAAAATATCCGGGATGGAGGGAGTAATAAATTCTAGAAAAAAAACTGAACACACTATATAAAATTTACTTTTAAATTGTTTTATATAATTGAATAGCGTAATTACTAAAACAATTTTAATGAATTTTATTTTCAATATTTATAAGATAATTTATGCATTTAGTATTTTTTATTATTTAATGAGTATTAATTTTTATTAATAAAAAATTTGTTTAATTAAATTGTAAAACATCGATCATGTATTTAGAAAAAAAAGTTTATGATTAAACTGAAAAAATTAAAGAAAGGTTTTGTATTTAATTGATAAAAAGAAAGTTCGTGATTAAATTGGAAAAACATAAAAAAATTATATATTTTTTGATTCGTGATTAAATTGATAAAAGTGAATAAGTTCATTTATTTTAATACAATTAACTGAAAATAATACTACCTCTTTCCCATAATAACCCTTACACATTTCTATTTTGGGCATCTATCATAAGAGATTCACATTTTTCTTTATAATAAATGATACTCATACAAAATAATTAATATATCTATACAGCACGAACACACAATACTAATGCAATTATGTACTATACATTAAAATACTTCCCCCGAAAGTCTCATTTTTCCATTTTAAGCAACCGATCATATGGGTTTCATTTCTATTTTTACAAATTTGGGACCAACACACACCCACTAATATAAATAAAGTATGGCCCCACACACCTATTAATATAAGTACCTACAATACATTAAATAATACTCCATTTGTCCCACACACTTATTAATAAGTACATACAAATACATTAAATAATACTCAATTTGTCCCACAAAACCTTTCACACTCTCCTTATTTGTTTGTCACATAAAACCATTCACATCCTAAAAAATGAAACATCACTTAATCCAACAATCTCAAAAGTTACTTTAATTTCAAATTTGCCACTTTTTCTTCATACACATATTGTTACTTTATATTTTTTATTACCTAAAAATACTACAATACCCTCTAAAGTCATAAAATTGGTCAAAAAGTGTAACATTCCTTAAACAACATTGAAACAGTAAACGCGAAGCGTTTTATGGGACAGAGGTAGTGTAATACTCTTTAATCCACGTGCAAAAAGCAAATGAGTCTCTTTGAAGCGGACGAAGGTAGTATTATTATATTCCCTCCATTTCCTTGATAAATGTCTGTTTGCTTTATGCACGTGGATTAAAGAGTATAATATTTTAAAGTATAATGAGGTGAGAGAAATAATATTTTAATATGGAGTAGGTAATTGTATTGTAATATCCCTAATTTTTATTTATTTATATATGATATATATTTATTTTTAAATTTCAAAATTTTAAATTAGGATATGGATATTATTATTTATTTATTTACGGTTATTAACTCGGGAAACGTGCCTAATCATTTATTTTCACAAATGTTATCCGTAAAATCCTTTTCAAATCTGTTTCTACACGATCTCAGTGGCAGTTACGTCTCTCGCATCTCTCTTCATTTCTCTCATTCCTTTCTTCACAAGTTCATTATGCAGTTTTACATTACAGTTTTCTGCTCAGTTTTCATATACAGTTTTGTTCCTTACAGTTTTACCATTTTATAATTTAATATTTCAGTTTCCTTACGTAGTTCATTTCTCATCACATTTCAAAGGAAACCAAGTTCTATATATCTTATATTTATTCCTTCTCAGTTCTTTTCCTATCAACTAATTTTCTCTCTCGGATTGTATGTGAGTAAGCGGAGATTTGTTTTTAACCTTTGATATTCGTAAGATCTGAGGTGGGGCTTTATATTATTACTTTTAAACTTTATGTGAGTTATTTGTTATCTTGCGATATGTATGATATGTGATATAAAGATATGAACTGAAATCATAATCTTGTCCTGTGATACAGAATAAGTATTACAGTGGCATAAAACATGCATCGCGGGGACGACGGTCCTATATGAAGTCCTCTTCACCGTGCACATACATTAGTTGGCCAACGACATGACAAGTTACATGACATAGTTACATGATACAAGATACATGTTTACCAAAGTCACAGGTTATATTGTTGTGTGATTTCAAGTGATTTACATAATGTTTAACTGTGATAATATTTTACTTCACTGAGCGGTTGTAGTGCTCACCCCTTTTAAATGATTACAGGTTGAACAGAGATGCGTGGTGGAACTGTGATGTTATATGAAGTACTTTAATTTTTAAGAAGTCTACGTATTTCAAATGTTTAACTTATATGTATTGTCATTAACTTTTGAAAGTTTTGTAGGTATATTACCGTGTCATATATGCGTATCAATTTTGGAAATCTTATGTATTTGAACATGATGTATTTTTCTTCAAACTGCTAAGTTGATGATAAAAGTCACATAAACATTGAAATGTTGGGAATCTTATGATTTAAATATTTGGAAATTATTAAATATTGGTATTCCGCATTTTTAAGTTTGTGTTTAAGAAAATAAAATTTCGGGTTGTTACATTTGAGTGTGGGCCCAATGTGTAGTGCGTTGAGTATAATAATATTATTATTGTGTGTGTCACATCAACCTAAAATGAAAATAGACACTTTGTATTGGAACAGACTAAAATGGCAAAATCAACACTTATCAAGAGGATAGAGGGAGTATATTTCATCATACTACGTATTAAAATGCTAATACATTTTTAATCACAGTGCAAATAACAAATATAAATCTTTAAATGAGATGAAGAATAATACTTCCTCTATCCCACTAAAACGTATGTGTTTTGCTATTTTGTTCCGTCCTAAGAAAGTGTGTATTTCTCTTTTTTGGTAGAAAGGACCCACATAAATTAATTATTTAACCACTTTACATTAATATATTATTTCTTTTACCTCATTTAACATTAAAATATTATACTTATCTTTTAATTTACATGAAAAGAATAAATATTCAAAACCTAAAATTTTTAGTGATGTAGCTAGAGCTTTATATTTGGAATGGAGGGTAATATATAGGGATAGGAAAAAATGCCGAAAACTCGGTATACCGCGCTCGCTGTATCGAAAAATGCCAAAAAATGTCGAATATTCAACATACCGAAATTTTCGGTATGGTATGATTGCCATACCAATAATTTCGGTACGGTATCGGTATAGGAGATTAAAATTTTTGGTATTTCGGTATACCGAAATTATTTTCGCTATTTCGGTATACCGAAAATTTTATATTAATTTTTAAAAAAAATTAATTATACATAATACAATATTTAAGTATATTTTACATTATTAATATATTTAAATTATTTTTATTTTATTATGTATTACATTTATTCATATATATTTTTAAAATTTAAAATAAGCTCTAACAAAAATAAATAAAAATATAATACACATCTAAATAAAAATATAGGAGTATAAAAATATAATAATAAAAATTTGTTATTTAATCATGAATAAATTAAAAGCAACATGAGTGTCATTAAAGTAGAATGTTTGAGATTAGAAAATTTAATTATTTTGAAATATTTTTATATTAATTTTATTATTTTGATTAAAATTAAATATTATTTTTTGGTATGGATTCGATAAATCGGTATTTTTCGGTATGTTAAATTTTCGGTATGAAACGGTATGTTAACATTTCGCTATTAATTAGTATTTACCGAAAAATGGTATGATGTAAATTTCGATACGGTATCAGCATCCGATTTAATTTACCGAAAAATTGGTATACCGAAATTTCGATATTGATATCGGTATGAATTTTTCCATACCGAATTTTTCGGTACGGTATCGGTATTTTCGGTATACCGATACTACCCACCCCTAGTAATATATATATAGAAATAACATACTCCCTCCGTCCGCCGAAAGGTGAATATTTTGCCATTTTGGGCGTCCGCACCAAAGGTCCACATTTCTCTTTTTAAACACATGAGACCCCACACACATCACTAAGACAATAAATTTATAGGACCATACACCCCACTAATACAACTACCAACTACATATTAAATAATAATACTCCTTAATTCACATGCAAAAAATAAATGTCCACCTTTGGGACTGACGAAGGGAGTACTGCAAAGTGTGATTTTTAGCGAGTCTAGTCTACTGGTCCAAACTCCAGCGGGTCAATTTCTTCAGGATTTCAAAATAAAGTTGATACCTGCCATCCCTAAAAAGCCACCACTAAATCCACATAATTCCATTTATGCCCCTTGGTTTACCCCATTTTTTATCCTCCTCGCCCCTCCCCTACAATTATTTTGAAATCATAACTCTCACAGCACACACTCTACCCATTTTGTGCGTGTTTTAGCAGCCATGGACGGAGGCTCTGTTAACAATCCTCGTACGGTGGAAGATGTTTTCAAAGAATTCAAGGGAAGGCGCAATGCCTTGATCAAAGCTCTTACCACTGGTATATACATTTATTTATTTATTTTCCTTTTTTAAACTAGTGTGCTTCTGTAATTTACTGTTGATTTTATGTTTTTTTTTAATTTTTAATTTTTGCAAATGATATGGTTATTGTACTGCATTCTGTTACAATTAACCTTTTCCTTTTACGGGTTCAATTATTGTTTATGCCTCTTTTTTTTTTTCTTGTTTCCAGACGTTGAAGAGTTTTTCCAGCAGTGTGATCCTGGTGAGTTAGGGTTAATTATATTCGATTTTTCTGCTTAAGTTTTCACTTATTAAAATTTGATTATATGTTTAGCCTTTTTTTTTAATGTTTATATAGCTTGAATTCTTCTCGACTCTGAAATAATAAGTGTACTTAATTAGCAAAATTGAACTTTCTATTATTAATTTTTTTTTATAATATGCAGTGGGTCACTGCATTTAGGTTGATTTATTGAGTGAAAATGACCTTTGTTCTTTACATGTTTTAATATTTGGAGAGTGTGGTGCAGCTTTGGATGTTAACTGTCTATTGACTCAGCTTATCAAACTTTTACTATTGATTTATGGTTGCTTTGGTAATTATTTCTAGATTGACATGTGGTACAACTTGTTATACTGCAGCGCCACATATAAATTTTAACACGCTGCTTATGCCTTTCGTGAATTTTATCGTAGGATTCCTACAATCTCGTGATAAATTATGCTACCCCCATTTCCGCTTGTCTTTATTATGAGAAAAATGCACTACTTGGTCCATGCTTTACTAGTAGTTAATACTGTGTGGGGTTATGCGCGTCCGGATATAGTCTTGGAATCTTTAAAACAGCACTCTACTTTTTACTTTGTTCTCATTGTTCTGCACATGGTTAGCTTATTTTACATTTGAACTGCTTGGGATTGTCGTATTGGGGTCTTCGTTATTAATGAAGATGTGATTCATGTGAATGTTAAATTTCTATGCAACATAGGACGCAAATTTACCTTGAAAAAATTTCCTGTTTGTGGTACTGCAAACTCAGAAGTTCTATGTAGATTACTTGGCTTTTAAGTAGATTATATTGCTTGTGTTAATTTTGCAGCTACTTCAAGTCCCAGAAATGGTATAGGTAGTAGTAATATGCTTAGAAGTTTTTTTTTCCCTGATTAAATTATGACTTGTATCTGTTATTCTCTTATGATTTGTGCTCTATTCTCTGTAGCAATTACTATTAAAAGTGCTAGTTTTAAAGTGTTAAAGCTGTGTCCTCTTTTTTGTTCTAAATTTTTTCCACATCTGCTAGACCACCACTATTTATCACTGATCTGTGTACATGTTATTAAATTATATCAAAGAATTTCTTGGGTGTTCACCAATATGTGTGTGAAGATGTTTTTATTTAAAGGAAATTTATACCCTTAAAGATACTGCTCTGAAAAAAAAAACATCGTAATTTTTGCAGAGAAGGAAAATCTCTGTCTTTATGGATTCCCTACCGAGCAATGGGAAGTTAATCTTCCTGCGGAGGAGGTGCCTCCAGAGCTTCCAGAACCTGCTTTAGGTATAAACTTCGCCCGAGATGGAATGGAAGAAAAGGACTGGCTTGCTCTTGTTGCTGTGCACAGTGATGCATGGCTGCTTTCTGTTGCTTTCTATTTTGGCTCTAGATTTGGTTTTGATAAAGCTGACAGGTATCCTTTGTTGGTTATGACTTCTTTGGATGTGCCTTCTCTTATATTGTAACTTGATCCCTATATTTTCTCAAAATCTGCCTTTTTTTTGCATAATTAATAAACCACTAGATTTTCTTCTTTGCCTTGGAGTACTTAATTTCATCTGAAGCATTATTAAGAACTTGTTTTGCTTTGTCAATATTTTGACCGATATGCTCTATTTCTTCCAAGTTTTACTGTCTGATGACTTAATTAAATTTCGTTTCTTGTTCTTGTGTCCTTTGTTACCCTCATCGTTTTTGCTACTCTCACAGTCATATTATCAGCAGACTCATCTAGTAACATCATGCTTATCATTTATCTGTACTGACCTGTTAACTTATTTCCCTAAATGTCAATGTTTCAGTATGTGCAATTCATTAATAATTTCACGTTTATCCTCAAGTTTATACTCTTCATCTTCTAATGTATTTAAATAAGCTTTGTTCTCCACTTGAAAATTAGTACAAAGACCATCTAACCAGTGATTCTAGTATTGTACAGTGTACCCTGATTTTTCATCTCCTAAACAGTGGGTTCCAATTTGATGTTGACATTATATGAGCTGTCCCAGGCCAAATCTATAGGCTGATTGACCCCTCCTTACGTATATTTATAAAATAATTGCACACAAATGAACAAGCTATGTACCAATATGCTCTTATTTAATAATGATGTATTGTGAGCTGCAATGTAATGCTTAGTGCTTTTTGATCGTTGAATGGGGTTGTATTAGTAAATGGCTGAATAAATATAGAAATGAGCCTATTTGGGACATCCTGGAAAGGAATACAAGCCTATATATATGGAATGGAGGGAGTATAAGTTTGTCGCCCAAAAATTTCCTTTCAAATCAAGAACTGCCTGTACACTGGTCATGGTGGTGGAGGTTGATATTGATTGTTTATCCCTTTAGTTTTTTGTGCTGGGAATATATTACTAGGGTTAGAACCATAAAGATGGTGCATGGCATCTTTAATAATGAGAACTTCTGGGTAATTTAGTTCGGTGGCCTTTAATTGCTGTTGACAAAATTTTTAGCAACAGTCTGTTGTACTCTTCTAGATTAGGTTTTCTGTTACTTCATTTTTCTTTACTGTTGGATGCAGGAAACGTCTATTCAATATGATAAACGAACTTCCGACAATTTTTGAAGTTGTGACTGGAGCTGCAAAGAAGCAAGTAAAAGAAAAATCATCGGTTTCTAATCACAGTGGCAGTAAATCCAAGTCGAACTCAAAACAGGTAAAAAAAATAATTCATTAGTTCATTATTACACTATGAAATGGATCAAAAGATGCATTTAAAAGAGCTGATAAAGTCTCTGTATCCATTTGTGCTCTGCTCATTTATGATGAGCTTGATTTTAGTCAAGTGTATATTGATCTGCTCTGTAGGCAAGGAACCATATCTTCCATTGATGTCTGGGCTAATTTATCTAGTGCATATTCACAACTGGATTTTTTTTGCCCCAAAATTCCAAGGTGAAGTAGAGATGAAAGCATTTGAATTAATCCACTCCTTACTTCCTGCTGATCCTTCATCTTTCTTTTTTCCCCTCCCATTTCCTTATTAGGGTACCCATTTACTTTTTGCATGTAGATTAAGGAGTATACTATTTAATGTGTAGCGAATGGGTTTTAAGTGTTCTTTTACCTTTTTACCACTAAAAGTTTAAATCTAATTGAAGGGTGCTTGGTTTTTTGCCTGGGACCCCATTTACTAAAAAGGGTAATGGATTCCTTGTTATGAGATGCTCAAAATGGCAAAATAGGTACTTTGATAGGTTTGGAGGGAGTATTTTTTTGTAAAAAAAATTGGCCTCCCATCATCATGCCACTTAAGTGATTGCAAGAAAGTTCAACGATACATTTGTTCATGTATGTTCTCAAGCTTTTGGTTGTAGTATGTATCTTCAACATATTACAGGACTTTCAAGTCAGTAGTATTATGATCCAACTGGCTGGTTTACCCATGACTTGCTGTCTAACTTTGTTTGGGATCACATTCATATGAAGTATATGATCTATCTTCTAAATCAAGATTCGTCTGATCAAACTGAACTGAGCTTCCAATAACCCTTAAATCAATGTACGTGGACAATTATAAGTATGATTGTTTGTGTTTAGAACATCAAAGTTAGGTTTTGCTTCAGTTTTGTTGGCTGAAAGTGAAATCCTGTTTTGGGTATGGTTTTCTGATCATGAGTACCTTTGTTGGATTCTAACGCATGTCTTCATCTACTAACTGAATTTCTAGGTATAAACTTATGCCCAAGTTGTTTTCTTTAGTAACGTGCTGCTTGGTTGATGCTCTGTAAACTATTAAAGTTGAGGGAATGCTATATTCTATGTACTATTAAAAATTCAAGTAATTGAGGTTTAAAGAAGAGCTCTTCAGGATTGGAAGTTGTCTAGCCTTCAGCAAGATTGTATTTTCACTGTGTATCACCATCACTTGCTCCCCTTTTATTTTATTTCTTGATTCTTCAATATATCTGCCACAGTATCCATTGCTTTCTGTGATGTTAGTGATGACTGGTATTTTTAAGTTCCTCATCAATTTGCCTTTTCACTATACTGCACAAGTCTGGAAGCCAAAAGAGCTTAGAAGGTTCTAACTGAGAGTAAAATTTGCAATTTGTGTGCGGCCATTAGTTGACTTAATGGCATCATGGACTTCTACATTAAGTTCTGCATGTTAGCATGGAGGGTAGATGAGAATGAACAAAACGGCCACTTAATTATGCACATATAACATTCTTACAACTTAATCCTACACGTATAACATTCTTACAGGGCATTTGTAATATCTTTGTCTTGTCTAGGAACTGATCTTGACTTTTTGATACAGTATACTCACTCCGTCTCAAGGTAAGGTACACATTTTGTCATTTTAGTTTGTCTCAGGGTAAGGATAGATTTCCTTTTTTGATAAGTGGGACCCACCCAAAAAATTAATGTTCCTGCATGGGGCCAACAAACAACACTAATACAACTATCCATTACACATTAAAATATTGTATCCCTCAAACCACTACACATTATAGTAACCCTTAACCCACTACACATTATAATATTATGTCTTAATCTATGGACAAAAGGCAAACATAGAACTTACCTCGAGATGGAGGGAGTAATTGTCTGGAATTAACCCCAAGGGTTGGCCCAATGGTGAGAACTAGGGTTGAGAGTGAAACTCCCAAAGGTCCCAAGTTTAAAGCCCGTGGGTTCACGATCAGTATCTGAAGGGTCAGTTCACAAAACTGACTTGAAAAGGGTCCTCACTAGTTGACGGTGGGTTCTAGCCTCACTGGATTATTTGGTATGTGGATCATGTACTAGTGCATCAAAAAAAAAAATTTGTCTGAAATTATATTTAGTAATTAGCATGATTTGTGATAATATAAAGTCTTGGAATTCGATTGTTTTATTTATGACATTGTATATTTCCATGTGACCCATTGCGTAATAAAATTAATTATTAGATCCAAATGTTTACACATCTGGCCTTTATTCTTTAAAGCCTTGTGATAACTTTATCATCATGATTAATTTATTTCTGACTTTATTTTACCCTCTTTTAACAATGTATCATCTCATTTATTACTGGCCAACTTCAGTTCATATTTATGAATATTGTGAATTTACCTGATGAAATTGATTTTCCTTATTCATGCAACAAGACCTTACCATTTGATATAACCCTGTTCGTGCTATTTCCTAATTTTTAGGGTAAATTTTCAAATGTCCAATCAAGGGACGAGGATGAGGGTTTGGATGAAGAGGAGGAAGATGAGCATGGGGACACCTTGTGTGGAGCCTGCGGTGAAAATTATGCATCAGACGAGTTCTGGATTTGCTGCGACATATGTGAGAGATGGTTCCATGGAAAGTGTGTGAAGATAACTCCAGCTAGGGCGGAGCACATCAAGCAGTACAAATGTCCATCCTGTAGTAACAAGAGAGCCCGCCTTTCATGATCGCTGCACTTGAGTTGACCGTAATTCTTAGAGTCGGGGAAAGCAAGAATGTGTAATGGAGTACAAAATGATTGTTTATCTGAGATGCGTGACCTCTTCATTTAAGTAGATCTAATTGTGAATGGTAGAGATTAACATTTGAAGGAGTCTTTTTCGTCGTTCTGATGACTTATCTATTTAGCAGTATGTGATTTCTGATATAGCAACTAATGTCAGTGTTCTCAAAACAGCTATAGTTGCATCCTATAATTATCTGTGCATCTTCTTGATAAATTATTATATTATCTGTTTCCAGATTAATCTCTAGTGATTTTCCAGGAGAATATGTACTTCTTGATTAGGAATGTGTGAAATTGGCGTTTTATTGGAATGGCCGACTTGTTCACCTAGTATGAGTGTATAAAGTTTCGAATATGAAAGTATATTAACCTTGTATGCTGCATGTTGACAAGTAATTTGCTCCACATTTAGTGGTTCACTTGCTGCATCTATAAAACAAGAAAAACTTGATTTAACACATTCAATTGCACCTGCTCATAATTATGCCGATAGCTATTTAATACCAAAAAGTCCTGAGCAATAAAGGCAAAAATATTGCACACGCAATATATTAAAAACAGTAAAGAAACTTCTCAACATACAGTTAACAAGATTAATTGTTTGCACTTTGCAGAGGTATTAATGCTCTAACCACACTAGTAAAAAATAGAATACTAAACAAACTAGTGCATTCAAATTCAAGAGAAAAAAAAGGGGGCAATAAAAAATCAAGAAATTACCAACCTCGGCTTTGCCAAGCAGTTAAATGGAACCAAATATCCACCATGTGAGATCAAATTCTTCAGCACTGAGTCTACATAGCACAGTGTTGCTTCTTGCTGATGTTGGGTGGGGGGTGTAGGGGCCGAAGGGGAGAGAGAGAGAGAGAGAGATGGATGTAAGAATATCACCACAGAAGAACCAAAAGTATTAGATAAAAAAACACCCAAGTCCAGAATACTCGAAGTGCTGTATTTGTTGTAGGATTCTTCTTAAATGTTAAACATTCAGAACAAATAACCCTGTTCAGTCCTTACCATTAATTGGAGAGCTTCAGGAGAAGTAAAGGCTGTCAAGTAAATCAAAAGTCCTGCAAACAGCATAACAAACTGATGTGCCAAGTCATAAATTTAAGGATGAGACAGTTAAAATTGTTGTCACCATTTCCATTAATCCATGAATTGAATATTGGAAGGAAATCTGTAGCATTGTTACAAAATTTTTTATCATTTTCTGAGTTCATCATACACAAATCATATCAAGAGTATATCTGGATAGACTAACCCCATGAAAATAACATGCATAAGATAAAAATAGCACCTAACCCCAAAAACCTTCAGCATCATCTAATTGTAGCGTAATCTGATAGTTTCATTAGGAAATATAAGATCAGGATTCCGTATATGTGGATTAAGAGCTGCAAGTTCCTTCCACCTGGCCCCGGTTCCATGGACACGACACGAGATGCTCCACAGAGTATCACCAGGCAGAGCCATTGTAGCTGATAGGGAACAAGAAACGGAGTTATTTACAACCACCTTCGACTTCATTAGTGGATGTTTGTTCTTCTTCCCCATTCCGTGGGCAACCAACCAACGGGAACCAGACTGTTGTTGATTTTTCGAACCCCATAGCTTCCTTTTACTTGAATCTGTCTTCAAACCTGCAATATGCACCTCAGTGATTTTATATTGAGGGATCATCTCTTCTTCACGAACGTTCTCTTCAATTTGGTTTTGGATATTGATCTTGTTTCCAGTAGCCTTCGGCTTTTCTTTTTCCTCTTCATTAGCATTCCATGGTAAAGAAACTGTGTTGCAGATTTTAGGCCTTGGTGAGACAAACACTCTCTCCACTTGAATCAGACCAAGCATTGGGGCACCCACTGGCTCATAGTTCTGTAAAGGATCACGTAGCTGCACCATCAAAGCAACAGTGAACTTATTTCCCAACAGACCATACGTCCTGCCTTTGCCTCCTCTTTTCTCTACCTTTGATCTTCTTCGAAACATGTTCAATGAAGTTGCATGATGGGCTGCAAGTATTCTGGAGGTTTTCTCACTGAGAAGATTGTCATCATCAATTTCACCAGAGTCGAGTTTTACCCATTCATCAAGTGTTAGGGAGAGACCCATCAATCCATCAACATCTTCACATTTATCTTTGATATCCAGAAGATGCAATGCACCAGTACCTTCGAGTTCTATAGATCCTTTCAGGGCTGAAAATTCACCAATAGATTGCATACTAATATTTGAAGGTGCATCCTCATCCGACAGGCTTGATTGTGTACTCAGACCCCCCAATGAAAGAGTTTCAATCTTGTCCATCGTCAAAGGAGTAATATCTTCTAAAGGCACATACTCTGTGTCAGAGAGGAACAAAGTCGAACCAGACTTACTTAGCTCTGGGCCACAGGATATTCTTTTATCACTATTTCTGTCACTACCTATACTCTGCACATATTCTGATTCATGCAGCGAAAAAACTTGCCTACAGTGGAACAAGAATAAAATGCATTAATATAACTGAATCACTTCTTCTTCTTTTTTTGGTGGGAGGGGTGGGGGTGGGGGTGGGGGGAAGGGAATTAACCAAGTTCTCCAGCTAAAATCTTAACCACAAACCTCTCAGCTCTCTCTGGCGAGGGTGCAGCTTCCAATGACATTTGTTGGATTGTCTTACCAGTTATATCATCCAAGGGCATCAATTTGTTTGCCTGCATAGAGAGCTTTTCAATTCCCATAGCAGCTAGACCATGTAATATGTCCATAATACTAGATCCCATTTCTGAAGGCACCACCACTGGACTAGACACCTGCATAACTAAGCTTCCTCCACTCATGGAATTCCTGAAAAGTGCAGGATTCATTGACCGCAAGAAACCTCCATTCTCTGTCCGTATAAAAGGACCCAAACATTCGGCAATGGGAGGAAGCGGCTTCATATCGTCAGGAGGTATGTCAACTGGACTTCCAAATCCAGCTGAGTTATTAGGAGAATGTTCAAATGCCTCCTTATTTAAACCCCGGTCACACATTAAATTTTCAGTTTCCAAATCCTCCAACCTTGATGCATTCTCCTCCATCTTAGGTGTCTCTATCACAGGATTCTCCTGGAAAACTTCAGAAGCTGGTGACTGTCGGATATCATTGGGGATAGCTTCCCAAATAGATTCCATGGGAATGCTGCTGATAACTTTTGTTGGGCTGTGGTCAATATCAAAATCAAGTAAACCTCCATTGGCAAGAACATCCTTCTCAAATTGCATTAGTAGGAGCTCTCTTGGAGACTCAGGGTCACTTTCAGAACTCACGTCATATGGACTAGGCTCTATACCAAGCATGTTCAGAAAATCAGTGGCTACGGAGTCAGTAACATCGTCCAAGCTAAGTGAATCCTCCTCCTTATGATCTTCAAAATGGGAATATGAATCTAAAAAAATCTCTTGGGTTAAAACTTCACTTTCATCCTCTTGAAAATCCACTAGCTCTTCATTTATCAAATCTGTGGCATAACTTAGTGCTGTCTCCAGTTCCTTCATGATTGATCCTTTGGATAAAATATAATTTCTTTCATCTGTGGAATTACAAGTGTTTATCAACTGTTCATCCTTTTGAAGGACAATTTCTCCAGCTGAAGCACGTAAGACATCATCATCATTAAAGGGAACCTCCAGAATGCCATGGCCATCAGTTTCAAGAGTTCCTCTCGAAACTTCAACAACCTTTAGAGATTCTTCTATAGATGGCAGATGTTCTTTAATGAACTCTTTTGATCCCTGCTCCACGAAAGAGAGCTTGCTAATTTCCCGCTCCATCGCAGAAACTTTCTCATAAGAATCAGTTGGCATAATTGAATTCAGTTTATGGTGATCAACATGTGCAGGAAAAGGATCAGCATCCAATGGATTTTTTATGACAACTTCAGCTGAAGCATGTAGGATGTCATCAACATCATCAAGGGGTACCTCCAGAATACCATTGCTATCAGTTTCAAATTTCTCTCCAGAAGCTTCAACAAACTGTAGAGATTCTTCTTCAGATTGCAAATTTTCTTCAACGAACTCTTTTGATCCCTTCTCCACGACAGAGAACTCGCTAATTTCTCGCTCCATTGCAGAAACTTTCTCATCAGAATCTGGCAGCATAATTGAATTCAGTTTATGGTGATCAACATGTACAGGAACAGGATCAGCACCCAATGAATTTTTTGTGACAACTTCATCTGAAGCATGTAGGATGTCATCAACATCAACTAGGGGTGCCTCCAGAATAGCATTGCTATCAGTTTCAAGATTCTCTCTTGAAGCTTCAACAAACTTCAGAGATTTTTCTTCAGATTGCAATTTTTTTCTAATGAACTCTTTTGATCCCTTCTCCAAAACAGAAAACTTGCTAATGACCCTCTCTACAATAGAAAATTTCTTATCAGAATCAGGTAGCATAGCTGAATTCAGTTTATCGTGATCAACATGTACAGGAATAGGATCAGCTTCCAATGAATTTTTTACATCTGAAGCATGTAGCATGTCATCAACATCATCTAGGGGTACCTCCAGAATACTATTGCTATCAGTTTCAAGATTCTCCCTAGAAGCTTCAACAAACTTTTGAGATTTTTCTTCAGATTGCAGTTTTTTTCTAATGAACTCTTTTGATCCCTTCTCCAAATCAGAAAACTTGCTAATGACCCTCTCTACAACAGAAATTTTCTTATCAGAATCAGGAAGCGTAATTGAATTCAGTTTATGGTGATCAACATGTACAGGAATAGGATCCGAATCCAATGAATTTTTTATGACAACTTCTTCTGAAGCATGTAGCATGGCATCAACATTGTATAGGGGTACCTCCAGAATACCATTGCTATCAGTTTTAAGATTCTTTCCCGAAGCTTCAACAAACTTTAGAGATTTTTCTTCAGATTGCAATTTTTTTTTAATGAACTCTTGTGATCCCTTCTCCAAAACAGAAAACTTGCTAATGACCCTCTCTACAACAGAAATTTTCTCATCAGAATCAGGTAGCGTAATTGAATTCAGTTTATGATTATCAACATGTGCAGATATAGGATCAGCATCCAACTGATTCTTGATTAAAGCATTAGACATGACATCCAGTTTCTGATGATCGACATGTGCAGATAAAGGAGCAGGATCCAACTGATTCTTGATTAAAGCATTAGACATTACATCCAGTTTCTGATGAAGTACATCCACTGATTTACAAAGTTGAGAAGTTGGAATCGGCAAAACCTCATGAAGGTCCTTTACATTTTCCGTAGGCTGAATTATGAGTGACAACCTAGCAGGAAGACTTCCTACTCGACGGATGGGTTGCTCGTCCGTATGATCAAAATGATCCTTATAACTCTCTGTCTTTGCACTATTCTGTCGCAAGCTGGGAACCTCTGGAACATTATTGTTGTCCCAAGATGGTTGACTGCTATTATTTCCTATTGCAACATAACCAAAAGTGACATTCAATGTTGCACCTTTAGCTTTACCGGAGAGGTTGAAACTGGTTGTCCACTTCCCTGAACTCTTCTCCTCTTCCAACTCCTCTAACGTCACGGGAAGCAGCCTAGTCAAATCTATACGATGCTTCCCCAAATCAAGCTCAGCTGCATTGTAAACAGAAACATACAACAAGAAATTCTTCGCCTCATACTTTGCCAACTGATGCGGACCACTCCTACTACCACTTACAGAACATGAATGTATAAGGTGTTCCTCAAACTCAGCTACTCCTTGACAAACCCTGATAGGACATGTCTTCTGCTCATTATCCCGCCTCTTCCAGTGCACAGCCAAAAAAACATCATCGAAAAGGGGCGGTAAACCCTCAATGGAGTGAACTTGGAGTGAGAAACAACAATTGAACCTCCGATTTCGGGCATTGGACAATGCCTTTATACCTTTCCAACTCCAGAGTGAAGGCTTCTTTTCTTTGTCAGATGAATCCTTCTTGTTGTTCTTAGCTTCCTTCTGCTTAGCTTTGGGTTTGGATAATTGGGACTTTCCATCAGATTTGGATCCAGTAACCACAGAACTAGGAGGAAGCCTAGGTGGAAGTGATTTATCAGCACACAAGAGTTTACTTATAGTTTCAAGGTCATTTATAAACTTCTCAGCTCCTGATATCTCACCAGCTTTCTTTCTGCTATCCAATTTTGACAACATTGTCTCCTCACAACTACAAAATTGATCATGCAATTCTTCGGGTTTACATATCCATCCACAAGATTCAGATCATCCCAGAATTGCATCTGATATAACAAACAACCCACAAACATAAGAAGTAAATTAAAATCCCTAATGTCGGATCAAAATCATTTATCCCAAAACTAACATCAAGAGAAAACAATGAATTAATTCATAGGCATTATCGTCCCTGAATCAAAAATTGTACATACATAAACTACATATTCTTATACTATTCCCGATTTTAATGACAGATTAAATTTAAAGAACATCAGCAGAAAACGAGATGAAGAAAAATGAAGAATCTTACGACTAAGAGCGTACGAAAATTTTGGGGGCAAACCTTCCGCTCTTAGGTTGTGGAGACTCTCCAATCTCTCGCTCTCAACTTTGGCATCAGCGAATAGATTTCCCACGAGAAGGCAGTTCTATTTTTGGTAAAAAGAGATTATTTTGAAATTTTTATTTCTATTTTCGGCAGAAGGCTCTGTTTATAATTCTTAAAATAGGATTTTGTTCTTGCAAATGCTGTATAAATTATTTATTTATTTTTTTCCAGCATCTTAAGAATCGAGGAATTAAAGCTGGAATTTGTAGCAACAGCTGTTCTACATATAAACTATCAGAATCTACATATAAACTATCAGAATCGTAAATTATTGGCGACTGCATGCGTAGTTTTACACTCCGGTCATCCTCAACATCGGTAAAACCATGAAACGAGAGAGGAAGATTCTTCTAAAGAAATTGGAGATTAAAGCCGGAAATTGAAGGTGTTCATCCTCCTCAAAGAAATGTGAAGCGTTATCTGGTAGGGTGGGAGTTATAATAGTATGTGATTATATGGAATGGAACGAAACTGCCTTCAATGCTGTAATTTGAGATGAATTTGAATTCGGGAATGGCGGCGGCGGGGTGATTTGAAGCAGCAGTGGACGACTGGCTCTACTTTTGGACCTGTTGCGTCCGCTCATGCCACTGCCAGGGGTATATAAGTGAAACACAATCCATCCAATCTTTGTGATTTTGTGTATGCCCATTTCAAATACATACCCTTCTTTAGATCACCTATTTCATATATACGTGTTTCAATTTTTAAATTAACGCCATATGCTCCAAGGATTTAATGGTAAAATATAATTTTTAGTATGTTATTGAATACGAATGAACATGAAGAGTGGAATAGGGAATTCAAGTCGTCTTTATTGAGGGAAAGACTTGTCATGATCACGTTCATTAAAACTTAGATTTTGGTTGTTAAACTAAACTGAACCAAGGGTTACCTACATACGTATATACATTAGAAGATCAAGTCAAAAGTAGTTCTATTAGGTCGTTTCTAGCAGTTTGCATCATTTTGCAGCACATTCAGCGCAAAAATTGTATGAAAATAGTTATTGATCTACAGCAGTTTGCACTACTTTTTCCACTAAAAAATAAAAAATTCATTTAATCTTTCTTTAATTTTTTTTCAACATAATTAAAATTATTATACATTTAATTTTGATATATTTATCTTTAATTTAAACAAAAATAAATCTATTTTAAATATTTAAAAGATATTCATTAATTAATAAAACACTTAGAAAATTAAATTACAATATGATAAACAACTTAAATAACTACTCTTCTGAGTTGGAATACTCCATCCATAGATGATCAATTAATGCATTTCGAATGTCATAATGGGCATCCCTGTCTCTGATTTGTGTAAATCGAGAAAAAAATCTTAAAATCGAGCAGGATCGTTGTCCGCAAATTCAACATTTGAATGTGGTAATTCTCTTGCTTCTTTAATTGGAGCATCAAGATCCTGTTCATCTTCGATTATCATATTATGCATTACTCCCTCCGTCCCAACTTAAGAGTCCCATTTGCTTTTGGGCACGTGGATTAAGGAGTATTATTATTTAATTTGTAGTGGGTAGTTGTATTAGTGGGTGTATGAGCCCCATGTTTTAATTGTATTAATGGGTGTGGGTAGGTCCCATGTGTCTAAAAAAGGAAATGAGACTCTTTAAGTGGGACGACCAAAATGGTAAAATGACTCTCTTAGCTTGGGACGGAGGGAGTATAATGCACGCACGTATAACCAAAAACGTGCTGGATTTTCTACAATCACAAATTGACTTTGGAGAGCTCCAAATGCACGTTCCACATCTTTTCTACATGCTTCTTGTTTTATTGCAATTTTTTTTGGGATCAATAGGTGCATGGATAGTTTGAACGAGTGTTGACATTTGGAGTATATACTATCAGCCAAATAATACCTCGTGTTGTATTCATTTCCTTGAATGACATAATGTGCTGGAGGACCAATACCTCTGGCAAGGTTAGAGAAAGGAGGAGAGGTTTCTAACACATTAACATCATTGTTGGAACCTGGCATCCCAAAATATGCATGTCATATCTACATATCATAGTCAGCCACAACTTCAAGAATGATGGTAGGGGATCCACTCCGACCAGAATATTGCCCTCCTCAAATTGTTGGACAAATTTTCCACTTTCAATGCATACAATCTAGACTTCCTAACATCCCAGGAAATCCATGTTGCTTTCCAATATAAAGTAGTCTAGCAACGTCACTCGCATTGGGTGTTCTTAGATATTGCTCTGCAAATATCTCTACAACAACACGTCAGAATCTTTTACACATTCGATGACCGTAGACTCTCCAATTTTTACGTACTCATCGGTAGCGTCAGCTGGAACTGCATATGCTAGAATACGAATTGTGGCTGTTACTTTTTGAATAGTTGACAACCCAAGCTTTCCAGCCGCATTTGTTCGTTGCAGAAAATAATGATCGTTATCTTTTACAATATCAACAATGGTAAGGAACAAATTACGAGGCATCTGAAAATGCCGACGAAACTGTTCTTCATTATATGTTGGATTCTCTGCAAAATAGTCATTATAGAGATTTTCTACAGTAGTTTCTCGATCATGAAAAATGGTTCTCTGATCTGGAACTGAGCCACCATGACTAGAAGTTGCATTTAGCTTGTCAAGAAATGCAGTTATCATAAGATTGTTATTTTGTATTTGTTGGACAATAATTTTTTGTTGTAAGTCATAACTTTATAGGATTGATAGATCATCACTAGATGAAGATCTTGAGGAAGATATATTACTATGGAAATTCATTTCTTTAAAGTAAGAGTAGAGAAGTAAAAGTAGAGAGGTGAAAAAAGATAATAGATAAAATGTGAAGAGAAAAGCAGATTGAAGTGAATAATAATGACCTACCCCAATGTCCATTATATAATCCAAAATGTACACACTAAAAAAGCACAATCCTTGTGCTTTTAATTATAGGCATTGATAGGGGATGCCATTTTTAATTGTCAACCATCGGATCAGTGGATGCAAATGGTCTCACACTAAAAAAGTACAATCCTTGTACTTTGAATTATAGCGTTGATACGGAATGCCATATTTAATTGTCAACCGTCGGATCAGTGGATGCAAATGGTCTCACACTTAAAAAGCATAATCCCAGTGGATGCAAATGGTCTAACATTAAAAAAGCACAATCCTTGTGCTTTCAATTATAGCCGTTGATAGGGGATGCTATCTTTAATTATCAACGGTCGAATCAGTGGATGCAAATGGTCTCACACTTAAAAAGAACAATTCTTGTGCTTTCAATTATAGCCGTTGATAGGGGATGAATCTTTAATTCTCAACCGTCGGATCAATAGATGCAATGGTCTCACACTAAAAAAGCACAATCCTTGTGCTTTCAATTATAGCCGTTGATAGGGTGTCATCTTTAATTGTCAACCGTCAGATCAGTGGATGAAAGTTTGCTCACACAAAAATGCATAATCCTTGTGCTTTCAATTATAGCCGTTGATAGGGGATGTCATCTTTAATTGTCAACCGTCGGATCAATTTCTTTTTTTTAAAGATTAAAAGCCATTTCTTTATAAATAGATGGAGTTAAAATCATTTTTGGTCCCATAACTATAGAGAATTTTTGATTCCGTCCCAAAAAAGATAAAATTTTTAATTTCATCCCGTAACTCTTGATATTGGTCAATTTTTATCCCAAAATCGCTGGAAAATGACTTTTTGGCCGAAAAATCATGCCGCCTCAAATTGGGGCTTTCCGGTAGCTTCGGTTGAACAGAAACGCAGTAAGGTTGAAATTTTCAAGGAACATAGTAACTTTTTAAGTAGAAATTGTTAACTAATGCCCCCAACATCAATGAGGAGCTACACAGTTGATCAAGTTCCATGGAAGTTATCAACAATACAATAGAGATTAGCGTGGTACCAAATCTTACTCATTTATGCATCATACCAAAAACCCTTACGAAAATGTTTCAAACAAACTCTATCTGGTCATGGATAATCTTGCTGATCAGTTTGGGATTGGAACAGTGATGAGTTCTATCATTAATACCATGGGTTCTACACTTGGTGTATGCGGGTGATCTGAACAGAAATATTTTCGCTCCTGCAGCACCACTTCATCGTGAAGATTATTTGTTTGCCCACTAGAGCTCATTATCGGATCCACCATCGAGTTGTCGCGGCAACTGATCGTTCCCCCATAAAAGTGCATACTCAAAGAAGTCGAACTATTATTGAGAGCAGCGTCGTAGGAGAAAGTGCGTGGACTAGTTCTCTGAAAAGCGGGGGAAGAAGGGTTGTTGAAATGGAATCCATTGTTGTTGGGTATGGAGATTTGTGGTGAGGTTTGGGGGAAGGGGTTGTTTGGCCTGACGGAGTTAGAGAGGGGAGAAGAAAGGTTATTAGAAGTGATCCCTAAATGGGTCTTTGCTTGGTTGATGTAGGATTGCAGAAGGGAATCAGGAACGAAGGCAAATCATATAATCTCCTTCTCCCCTGGTCTTGAATCAGTATATAGCCCATGATTTTGGAGGCGTTATCTGGATCCAAACTCCGGATTCTTGACATCACAACTTTAGTAGCCTCATATGTATCCATGGCAGATGGGTCACCACTCTTCACACTCTCCCACTCTCACTCTACTACTGCAAACCCCAATTTGAGGCGCACATGCAATTTTTCGGCCAAAAAGTCAATTTTCGACGATATTGGGATCAAAAATTGGTCAATATCAAGAGTTACAGGACGAAATTGAAAATTTTATCTTTTTGGGACAAAATCAAAAATTTTCTATAGTTATGAGACCAAAAATGATTTTAACTCAAATAGATGGCATACTAGTTTATTCTTCCACACACTTTTCCAATTTCTCCTACTCATTTATCTTACAACATCTTCCAAACTAAAAATGTCTAAGCGTACAACTATTTTCACTCCTGGTGAGGATAAACATCTTTGTACTATATATCTCGACATCTCACAAGATCCGATCGTGGGTAGGCATCATAATAAGAAGGAGCCCATAACATAATTTGGGATTAGGGTGGCAGTGCAATAATATTTCTTTAGTGGACTGATTTATTATTATTGGACTAAGTATAAGTTTTGGGCTAAACTTGGATGCTTAAGCCCAATGGGAGGCCCAACCCTAATTTCTCCTCCTGGTCCCTGTTGTAGCCTATAAATAGTCAATCTCAGCAGTCCGGATAATCATTTTTTACACGTCCAAAACTGTGAAAAGCAGATTGGGAATTATAGATTGAGATCGTCTTGGAGATCATTGCCCACACAATGTCAAGACGCAGCTTAGGAATATAACAGAAGAATAGAAGGTCATTTTTTCATGCTATTCAACATCTACTTCAACAAACCCTAATGAAAGGTAATACAATTCTATGATTTTGCTTCCGCTGCTATAGAATTGCATGGAACCCTAACGGTTCACGTTAACCAAAAGATCCAAACGCCAACAAAAAGAAGATAGTTGTAGGCACTTGAATTTTATTGCCCATTAAAGGAAAATATGTGGCAAATTAATGCAATAATTATCAATTAATTATTTATTTATTAAGGAATTTAAATAAATCTATTCCTAAAATAAATGAGTAAATAATTGATAATTAGGCTAAATCCAGTCAAATAAGTCTGACTTAAAGCCTAAGCAAGTGAAAGGCTCAAGCCCGCAGAATCAGGTCAAATCAGCTCTGGACCAATCAGACTGCGAGTTATTTATGGGGCGTCCTCACCATTCACTATATAAGGAACCCTCCTCTATTCATTCCACACATATTCAAAGACCTGAAGACACAAACGCTCTGAAGAGATTGAAACACGAGCAACGCTCCTCAAGATCTTCAAGCATCTTCAAGTCAAGAAAGGAATATGATTTTGGATCAAGGTGCAGAGCCCCAAATCAAGCATTCTTCATACACTAAGTTCTTCGGTGTTCTTCGCGCTAAGAACAGCATACGACCCGGGATTAAGGTGCTAAGCTCCCTAGATCGAGTGTTTTTCACATCAAACATGTTTAATCCAAATAAAGGCTCGACGCCTTTTGATAAACGTTATAAAGCCCAAATCGAGTCCGGACAAGCTTCAACTGAAGATCCGACTAAACTCAACTCAACATACGTAGTTAATATAGTTAGCGTAGTTAACATATTCAAGTCAAAGTCAACACACAACAAGTCAAAGTCAAGCCAGTCCAAATTGGTTCGAGAGAAGAATCAGAGGATAGATAGAGATTGTTTCCTAAATTATCAAGTTTAATCTTTTGGATTATTATTGTAATTCTCTTGTATTTATTTTATTATAAATACAAAATTTATTGTTATAAATTTTTGCACGCCCGGTGGGACAGTCTCTACCTCTCATATCTTCTCTCAACAAGCTCGAAGATACAAAGTATGACTCCTCTTAGGATCGCGATAAAGAGGTCATCTACCTGAAAGCCTTTAGAGCTACAAGCTGTGAAAGCGCAAGTTATGACTCCACTAAAGATTGTGATACGAAGGTAAACTGCATCAAAGCCTCCAGAGTTGCCAATTGAAAATGTTAAACTCGTTACAAGGAGTATGTCTGAAGCCTCCTCAGAGACAAACCATGTGGTTGGGATTGCTCTCAATAAGCCATCGTACGAAGATAAAGATGGTGAATATGACTCTATCTGCTCAACTCCTCGCTCCACGCCAAGCTCACCATCTGTTTCAACTGCAGCTGCAGTGATGACGACGAGTGCTATAACTGTCGAGGAACAACTCACGAGTATGATGAAAGCCATTGAAGGACTCGCCAAACATATGGAAGCTCAAGATTTAAAGATCTCCCAACTTATGAAGAAAATGGATAATGAGGAGACAAGCCATACAAATAAGAAACAAGTTGAGGATGAGCACGAGGAGGAAAACTCGACAAAACATCATTCACCTGAAAAGAAGCAAGTTGAGGAAAAGTGAAAGTTTCAGTGCTTCATATCAACCAACTAAAGAATATTGTGGTGGAGACAATAAAAGACAAGTTTGAAATAGGCTCCAAATCTTCTTCAACCTACGCTAAGCTATATACAAAGAGGATTGACAACTTGAGGATGCCAACTGACTATCAACCTCCCATGTTTCAACCATTCGACAGCAGAGGCAACCCAAGACAACATGTGGCACATTTTGTTGAGACATGCAATGATGCTGGGACCTACAGAGATCACATGGTGAGATAATTCGTCTGATCTCTAAAAGGAAATATCTTTGATTGGTACATCGACTTGGAAGCAGACTCCATTGACAGTTGGGGGCAAATGTTAAAAGAATCCCTCAACTGTTTCTACAGAACACGAAGAACTGTTAGCATGATGGAGCTAACAAATACTTGTCAAAGAGATGAAGAATATGTCATCGATTACATCAATAGATGGAGGAGTCTAAGCCTCAATTGCAAAAAAAGCTATAAAAAACTTCAGCTATAGAAATGTGCATTCAAAGGATGCAATGGAATCTTAGCTACATATTCCAAAGAATTCGGCCTAAAATTTTGAAGAGTTGGCTAAAAGAGCTCACGACATGGAGTTAAGCCTGACATCATATGACATCGAATGACCCTCTAATCAAGACTCTTACAAGTTTGAAGACATGTCCTTCGAAGAGCCCTTAGAAGAGGAACCACAAACAAAGGCTGTCGTTTCTATAAAGATTAATAGAAATGAAGTTGAAGTAAGAGAAAATAGTGCATCCCTAGATTGGGGGCAATGAACTGTTGATAAATCAAGTTATGCTCCTCGATATGAGCGAAAACTATCTGCATCATGCTCCTTGATACGAGCTTAAACTATAAAAAAAAACCTCAAGTCATGCTCTTTGATACGAGCCTAAATTATCTAACACAAATTCAAATCCAATGCTCCTTGATACGAGCTTAAACTATCTACACATTATACTCCTTGATACGAGCTTAAACTATCTAAAAAGCTTCAAGTCATGCTCCTTGATACGAGCCTAAACTATCTACCACAAATCAAATTCAAGGCTCCTCGATACGAGTGAAAACTATCCGTACTATACTCCTTGATATGAGTATAAACTGTCCACACATCAAATCATATCTCCTTGAGAAGAGACAAAACTCTCTACATGTTTGATACTCCTTGATATGAGTATAAACTATCTACACATCAAATAAAATCTCCTTGAGAAAAGAATAAACTCTCTATACATAAAGCTCCTCGGCACGAGCGAAAACTGTTCACACAATACTCCTTGACAAGAGTGAAAAATGTTCACACAAAGCTCCTTGACATGAGTATAAACTGTCTACAAGTTCAAATTCAAGACTCATTGACACGAGTATAAAATGTCAATAAATTCAAGTTCAACACTTCATAACGCACGAGCCTAAACTGCATGTTACTCATGGCCCGCATGAGTATAAAATGTGTATGGTACCCCCATTCAAACCAAATCATGTTCCTTGAACTACGTTAAGACTTGATCATCTTCAAAGAAGTATGTAGGCAGCTTAGTACTCTGCTAAGTTCAGTCATAATTTAGGCTATTCATATCAAGTTGGTGAGACAAGAAATAAACTTCAATCATGTTAATCAAGAATGAATTATCGCAATTTGTTCACTTTAACACAAAGGCGTCCGTGAACAAAATGCGAGGGGACTGTAGGCACTTGAATTTTATTGCCTATTAAAGGAAAATATGTGGCAAATTAATGCAATAATTATCAATTAATTATTTATTTATTAAGGGATTTAAATAAATTTATTCCTAAAATAAATGAGTAAATAATTAATAATTAGCCCAGATCCAGTCAAATAAGTCTGACTTAAATCCTAAGCAAGTGAAAGGCTCAAGCCCGTAGAATCAGGTCAAATCAGCTCTGGACCAATCAGACTGCGAGTTATTTATGGGGCGTCCTCACCCTTCACCTATATAAGGAACCCTCCTCCATTCATTCCACACACATTCAAAGACCTGAAGACACAAACGCTCTGAAGAGATTGAAACACGAGCAACGCTCCTCAAGATCTTCAAGCATCTTAGAGTCAAGAACGACATATGATTTTGGATCAAGGTGCGGAGCCCCCAAATCAAACGTTCTTCATACACTAAGTTCTTCGGTGTTCTTCGCGCCAAGAACAACATACGACCCGAGATTAAGGTGCTAAGCCCCTCAGATCGAGTGTTTTTCACATCTAACACGTTTAATCCAAATAAAGGCTCGACGCCTTTGGATAAATGTTATAAAGCCCAAATCGAGTCCAGACAAGCTTAAACTGAAGATCAGACTAAACTCAACTCAACATACGTAGTCAATATAGTTAGCGTAGTCAACACGTTCAAGTCAAAGTCAACACACAACAAGTCAAAGTCAAGCCAGTCTAAATTGGTTCGAGAGAAGAATCAGAGGATAGATAGAGATTGTTTCCTAAATTATCAAGTTTAATCTTTTGGATTATTATTGTAATTCTCTTGTATTTATTTTATTATAAATACAAAATTTGTTGTTACAATAGTGTATCAAGCAGTTCATAAGGGCCAACTTGTTCCTCTTCCCCAGGGATCTTAGATGAGGGACCCTTGGAAGCCGTCGACTCTAATGACCGTCCATGTATGATCCATACTAGATCTGACCAACTGTCCATCATACCTCCTCTATGTTCTTGACAACCCATCTTTATCTCAGTAGAGTCTTTCAGTGGCATGTTTCGGGCCTCTTCCCCATTACATTGAAAAATTGAGCCACCAATTCAGGTACAAGATACTATCATTACTGCTTGGACAATTAGAAATCAACAATCCAATTGGAAGAGCGGAGCTCTATCAACTGAGTCATATCCCCCCGAGCTAAGTGAGTGGAGCATGCATGAAGTAGTCAGATGCTTCTTCTATTCTTTTCCCTGACGCAGCTAGATCATCCTGGACTTGAACCAAAGACCTCGCCCATGAAGTAAATCATTGCACCTACGGTCCAACCAATTGGAAGAGAATCAATAGATTCTGTTTTGGTAGATTCATCCTTCTCGAATGTAGCGTACAACTTTTCGTTGTATTGCACTCTCCAAGTATGCTTGTTTCCCCCTTATTCCTTACCCCAGCAAGTCTTTGTGAAGTAACTCCGATGAGAAGAAAAAAAGGCATTAAGAGATCCTCTCAGGCCAACCCTAGACATTCTAAGATCTTTTTTCAAACATGCTCCTATTCTGAATCAAGAGATAGACACATCCCATTGCACCGATCGGGGGAGTTCGTAGTGATTGAGGGGGTCAAGACGAAGAACTGAGTTATTTATACCAAGCATTCTTTTTATGGCTAGATCCAATCTCCTGGTCCTTGTGGAAAGGAAAAAGAATTTCACACTCTTCCTTACGGGAAGGGAGAGTTAGAAAAATGCAGCTTTCTCCAGACCTCCGAGAAAAACATGAAAAAATAGCTCGAATGGTACGATCTTTTCGTCAGCCACTTCATTTTGGGGTGATCTCGTAGTTCTTGGTTGATTGTCGTTATTTCAAGTAGATTTTAGTGTCTTTTTACGTCTTTTTTTCATATTATTTTATCTATATTTATGTTTATTTTGGTGGTGTTTTGTGTTTTATGAAAATGTGTGAGAATGAGTTTAAAAGTATGAAAAACAGGTAAAAATAGAGCAAAACGGAGACGGGAGCTGAAACGATCAGAAGAGTGCAGAGCTCGACACAACTTGGGTCGAGCCCAGCACTCGACTCGAGTTGTGTGTTGAAAACACGAGGCGTGCGTTGGGGTCGGGTCTGTACAAGGACCATATGTTGACATCAGAAATAGGTACTCGGCTTCCCCTATGCCCAAATGCGTAACTCGAGGTGAGCCCTGCAGAGGAACACGAGTCGAGTCTGACACTTGACTCGAGCTCCAAGAAATTTTGCCATTTGTCGAGAAATCGTTTCCCGACTCGACTTGAGCTGCAGTGCTCGAGTCGAGCTTGGTCAAAAATTGAAAAAATATCAGCGAGCTTCTAGAAGGTCCCAATGGGTATAAATACCCCCAATTTCAATATTTCAAGCAGAATTCGTAGGGCTTCAGCTGCAAACACACATCACACATAATTTTCTTCATTTTACACCATCATTTTCATCCATTCTTCATCCACATCATCTACCATCATCCTTTCATCAAAATCATCATCCAATTGAGGAAAAGAAGCTAGGGAGAGAGGTGAATTGCAAGGAAAGGAAGGAAATCACCATTGAAGCACTTCAAGGGAGTTTTCATCCAATTCTTGTATTAAACCTTATAGTTTTGACATGGTTTGTGAAGATACAATGGTCTATGTTGTTTTCTTTATGATTATAGTCGGCTAATCTTCCTTGTGAGATTAGCAACATGCACTCAGTTTTGAGAAATTAAAAAAATAAAAAATAAAACCACTTTTAAGCACGATTGCAAAATGCACTCAGTGTATGTTATAATTTTCAAACATAGAATTAAATATGGAGTTGTTTTTTAGAAATTGAGTGTTTTGTGTAATGCTAAAAAGTGATTTTTGTTTTTACAATTTTTAAAGGTGAGTATTAATTTACATTATAGAAGTAAAATTTGTTGTTTTTCTTACCACTAACCTTTAAAATTTTAATAAAGTCATGCAAAATCAAACTTTTGCATGGTTTAGTTAGAGATTCCATACGATTGCTGGACAAACTACAATAATTATGGAATTATGGAGGGTAATTTAGTAAAGTTACTAAAATATGTACAGTTTCAATGGTCATTTAGAATTTTTCCCCCAAGGCGTTGGTCTTTATTTGTCATCCATTTTCTAAATAGTAAAAGCAAGTTGTCTTTTCAAAATTTCAAATTTATAATAACAGTAATCTTTTTCTTGAGAGGGTAAGAGTAAATTATCTGTGAATTACATAAAGCATTTAAAATTAAAGCCAATTAAAAGAGTTAGTCTCTTGTAAATCGAATTTATATTATAAATTCTAAAACCCTGTGATTTTTCTTAATTTAAGCACCTTATCAATACATATGGTATATATAATTGAAAGGATGGACATGGTTTTTACACGTAAATCTGGTTTACACAAGTATTTACTCCCTATGGCTCACCCAAAGAGTCCATTTTTTCCATTTTGGGCGTCCCACTCAAAGAGTCTCATTTCTTTTTTTTTATACACATAGGATGGGATAAATTATTTTTTTAACACGTAAGTTTGGCCATGTATAATTTTTGCCCAAAAAAAGATAAGATTTGGGCATTTATCCCATTAACTTTACAATTGTGCCAATGTTGCCATATTTTCGCCGGAATTGATACAACATAAGTAGCATTAAATAACACCTCATAGTATCACTTTAAATATATTTAACACAAAATAGTAACACTTTCAAAATTATTATGTTATGTAATATTTTTTAACACTTTTTATATAAGTAACACATACATGTAACTCTTTTCTAATATGTAACACTTGCATATAACACTTTTATATATATAACACATTTTATGTAATACTTTTACAAAGGTAACACTATAATATAACACTTATACATAAGAAACATTAATTTTTAAATAACACTTCTACATACATAAATTATTTACACAACATTTAAAATGGAGTGATATTTTTAATACTCCATATTTATAAGGTGAATATTAATTAAAACGATACACACACACACACACACACACATATATATATATATATATATATATATATATATATATACCCACATTTAAAAAATAAATTATATACTTTTAATAAATTTTTTAAGAAATAATTAAATAAATTAGTTTAATGTAATTATATAATCCAAAATATATATAGTTCGTTACATAAAATATATTTTTTAATATATATTATTGAAAATTGAATTATAAAATAAAAAAATACTATTATTCACGAAAAAATATTTTTAAAAATATTTACTTACTTTTTATGTTAATGGTTAAAATATTAAACTGCAAAAATTTTATTTAAAAAGGAAAAAAAAAGACTAGAAATATATAATAAAATAAATATCTAATACATGTTTAGATTGATGGACTAGTTAAGCTGGTAAAAGAAATGCATTGTAACTCATAGGTCATGGGATCAAATTCAAGAAATTATAATTTTACTTTTTTATTTTATAAAGTGTTATATAAATATTTTGTTGTAATATTTATAAAGTGTTACTAAAGTAAATGTAATATTTTTTAAGTGTTACTATATTAAGAAAAAGTGATACATAAGACAATAGGTAACAAGGGCAACAACGACACCTCTAAAAGTGTTTTCAATCGTCTATAAAAACACATTTAAGCTATTAGATAATATTTTTTACGTGTTACGTAAAGCTATTTATGTTGTAGCACGTGATCATCGGACTTGTCATTTCTCGGCAGGAAAAAATATTTTTTTGCCCTGTAAGTTTTGTCATGTACAATTATGCCCCCAAAAAGATAAAATTTGGGCATTTATCCCAATATCTTTATAATTGCGCCAATTTTACCCAATTTTTTCAAGAATTTGACATTTTCGCCAGATTCGATCACGTAGATGTCACGTGATCATCGGATTTAGAATTTTTCAGTGCATTTGCTTATTTGGCGACACAATGGCATTCCCGTCAACATAATTAATAATAATATTTTATTGATAATTTAATTTAAAAAATACCCTCAATCGATGAATTATGTTTTCACGTGTCCTCCACATGCTTCCACCATATTTACAAACTCTCTTTTCTTATCAATTAGAGGATCCTCGTGTACCCTCTCACCACCATGAGCGACAGCTATTGGATCTTCCTCTTCGGGGGTCTACCACCAACGAACGAATCACAGTATACATAGCCTCGATCTAAACCCTTCGGTAGTGCGAGAAACCACAAGATATTAGAGCCATAAAGAGGAAGGATAGAGTCGTTGACATTTTTTAGCTTCGATTCAGTCCTTCGCACCCTATCGAAGAACGACTAGTTCATTATCAGTCTCGCGATTCTGATTGGCTGGGGATTTATATCCAGTGCGCACATTCCCACGTTGTAGACCATGTTGCTGCCGATCGATACTGCTTTCCATTATGAAAACCCTAGAGAAATCGGTGAATTCTTTCGATCCAAGGGTTGGCGTCGTGACCGGTGAGTGCTTGGGTTTTAGCCCACTGCACTATGTCCATGAAGTTGTCGTACACCTCCGAAAGACGATTCTCCGGTGCTAGGCACTCGACGGAAGCGATGAGGAAAGGAATGTGAGCAACCATACGGTTGCATGACTCGAGGAAGAATGCATCGGTAACACTCAAGAATACGAATCCTTCGCCGTGGAAGTAGATGATTAGGGAGAGCTTGGCGGCGGGAGCAGAAGATTCAACGACTGCCGCCCATGATAGTGAGAGGGTACACGAGGATCCCCTAATTGACAAGAAGATGGAGTTTGCGAAGATGGTGGAAGCACGTTGAGGGTACGTGAGAACTGAGTGCATCGATGGAGGATATTTTTTTAATTAAATTATTATTAAAATATTATTATCATTGTTGATGTGGATGCCACAGTGTCACCAGGTCATTAAATTCATCGAAAAATGGCAAATTCGATAATCACGTGACATGCACGTGATCGATTCCTATAAAAATGTCAAATTCCAGGAAAATGGTGCAATATTGGTGCAATTATAAAAATATTGGGACAAATGCTCAAATATTATCTTTTTTGGGGCAAAAATTGTACACGGCAAAATTTACGGGGCAAAAAAACTTTTGGGCGTCCCACTCAAAGAGTCTCATTTCCTTTTTTATACAGATAGGACCCACACACATCCACTAATACAATTAAAATATGGAGCCCATATTCCACTAATGCAAATACCAACTACATATTAAATTAAATAATAATACTCCTTAATCCACGTGCAAAAAACAAAAACTACCATTTGGATGAGACGGAGGGAGTACTCCCTCCGTCACACCCAAATAACACCATTTTTCATTTTTTTTAGTAAAAAAGGCTAAAAAAGAATTATCAACCATTATTCATTATATCTCTCTAATATAACTATTAATTTTATATAAAATAATAAAAAACAAACGATGTGTTGGGGGTATGAATTAAGAAATGGAGCAGGGAAGTGAAACGGTGGACTAAGTTGACTTGGCTTCTGTGCCTCTAGTTTCATTTACCTGTCCAGCTTGATAAAATTTGCCAAGCAAATTTCTTGATCAGAATCCGTCATGTTAGAGTTCTTCAACCAGATCGCAAGATGGAGGAAGAAACGTGTCCCCGAGGACGAGCATTTACGCATTGCTAGAGACTACTTCAGGGGACTTTCCGGAGTGGCAGAGTTTCCTGAATGGCTTGATGATTGGTGGGACCCATTGAGGAATTCTTCAGATAGAGAGAGGATATATTCATTTTCATCGATATTCCAGGTGCCCAGATTGAAGAACTTGGACCAAAACAATGATGGAATAAAGAGCTACCAACTCTTGGAGGGTTTTCTCAGTTTCCTACTGCACTTATTGTTCCGTAAAACAGATCCAGTTGATGGTCGGATTCAGATTCTTGAAGAGGAGTTGCGGTATATTCTCACCATTCTTGGCGACTTATCATGGATGCTGGTTGGCTGCGATCAGCTG
The DNA here is from genome assembly GCA_023678885.1 of Pogostemon cablin. NCBI lineage: Eukaryota > Viridiplantae > Streptophyta > Magnoliopsida > Lamiales > Lamiaceae > Pogostemon > Pogostemon cablin. Next base: position 14,591,875 of record CM042978.1, on the reverse strand, counting down.
GAAGCTGAATTCAAGAATCTATTGGCAGAATTTGAAGCAGTGGCAAATCGAGCTGGAAGGTTTGTTCATTTCTTGTTATTCTCCACTCATAGTCATCGATGGTTAAATAAAGTGGATAAGAAGCTTGCTGCTTTCTTAAAACAGACTAAACTTTTCGAAGCCAACCTTCAGTCATCTGATATCAGCATGTCACCATACGTAGCTGCAAAGACTTCAAGGGTCAACTCCTTGCTAATTATCAATTCTCTAGTTGAAGATCTAGAGGATTCGTTGAAACAGGAGGATGATCGGATTTCTGATGTGAAGTACCAGATATACCCTCTCTATCAGGGGCTATCACTTTCCACCTCTTCAATCAGTGGCATAAGATCTCAAAGTAATTCAGAAATTGGAGACTGAAAGAGCCTCTGATGCGCATTGGAGATGTGGCACATCAAGCCCAATATCTCATCACTGCTTTTTTGGTAAAAGATGCTCCTCTCTGTTATGTTATCAAGAGGCTCACTGCCCTTAACCACGATCTTGAACTTATTCAGACAGAGCTCCAAGTTATTACAAAGAAATATCAATCTATTGAATGCTTAAAAGTTAAAAAGTATTTGAGTGCAGAGCTTTCATTACAAGAAAAGAGAGAGGCTGGGGTCAATCAAATAATTTATGGCTTTGAGGACAAAGCAACAAATATACTGGATCAGATGGTTGGAGGAGGAAGAGAGAGCTTGCAAGTCATTTCAATTTTCGGGATGCCTGGACTTGGTAAGACCACTATAGCTAAGAAATTGTACGATCATCCCTTGGTTAGTTATACGTTCCAGAGACTCTCTTGGTGTGTAGTTTCTCAAACGTTCAAGAGATAGGGTATACTGGCTAGCATTTTGATTCAGATCAATGATCATCTTGTTAAAGAAAGGATATTGAAAATGGAAGAAGAAACTTTAGTGGAAAACGTTTATAAAACTTTGAAGGGAAGAAGATATCTTATTGTATTGGATGATGTATGGGGTTCAAATATGTGGTATGAATTGCAGAGATGTTTTCCGGAGGATGGAAATGGTAGAAGGATTTTATTCACTAATAGGGATAGAGATGTGGCTCCCATTTTTGTCCGACGAGCAATGCTGGGAGCTATTAGAAAAGAAGGTGTTCGGCACTAGAACTTGCCCTCCTAAGCTACAACAGCTTGGAATGAAAATTGCTGAAAAATGTGGCGGGCTACCACTCACGGTTCTTGTTGTTGCTGGGATTCTTTCAACCGTTGACGAGGAAGAAAGTAAATGGGAAGAAATGGAAGGAAGTTTAGCCTCTTATATTGATGGCGAGGAAAATGCAGTGATGCAAACGTTGGAACTGAGTTACAATCACTTACAAGACCATTTGAAGCCGTGCTTTCTTTACTTCGGAACATTTGAAGAAGACAGAGAGATATCTGTCAAAAACTTGATGAGATTGTGGGTTGCACAAGGGTTCATATGTAAAGAAAAAGAGAAGAGCAAGGAAGATATAGGGAGAGAGTATTTAATGGAGCTAATAAATAAAAGTCTAGTAATGGTGACGAAGAGAAGTTCGGATGGTAGAGGAGTGAAAGCCTGCATTGTACATGATTTATTGCGTGAGATGTGCTTGAAAAAATGTGAAGAAGAAAGCTTCTTGAAATACATGAGGATGAGGTAAGTTCCAATTTGTGTTTCATGCTATGAAATAGTGTTATCTTTGATAGAACATGAGGTCATTAATAGTTAACTAAGGTTGTCTTGTCTCATGTTTTCTTTCAGTTGCCCTACAGTGTATGACAAAGACCAACACCTACACTATTTATATGGAGAGTCTTATGGGGAATGCTTATATGCAAGGGACATGAGATCATTGAGAGCACTCTTGTACTTCTATGGCGGACTCGGTAGTGGTCGTGTATTTGGAATAGAGTATCTAGTTAACTTGAGATTCTTGGTAGTAGACGGAACGTGGGAATATATCGACAAGCTTCCTAAGCTAGAATATCTGTCTTCCGTGTTCATGTGGACTGTATATCTATGCCCATCAATTTTGAAAACGAACAAGTTGAGATGCATATTTGCAAAGTACTTGGAATATGATGAAAGTTTGAACTGCTGGGAAACCAACAGCCTAGAGTCCCTCTCATGGATAACTATCAAGAAGTTGAGGGATGAAGAGTTGTTAAAATATTCACCCCATCTTCGCCGGCTCAAATGCAGCTATACACTGTTATCAGGATTGGGGGACTATCCACATTTTGATCAACGCTTCCTCACTCAACTTCACTCACTCTCCTTACAGTTCTCCAGTCCTTGGGGAACCTTTAAATTGGAGGACTTTAGATTCCCTTCAAACATAAAAAAGCTGACCCTTTTGGGATCAAAGTTGAGTTGGGAGAAGATGTCAATAGCTGGGAGGCTGGAACACCTCGAGGTTCTCAAATTACTTTGGAGTTCAGTTGATGGAGAAAGATGGTTACAGGAGATGGTGAATTTCGTAAGCTGAGGTTCCTAAAATTGAAAGACTTGTATTTTTCTGAGTGGATTGTGGCACCGAATGACCATTTCCCTGCTCTTCGACACTTGATCTTGAAGCACTGCTTTTGCCTGAATGAGATTCCTCGTGAAATCGGAGAAGTCACAACACTTGAGTTGATTGAGGTGAAGGGGGATTGCCCAACTTCATTAGTGGAGTCGGCAGAGAGAATAAAAGAAGAACAATTGGACATGGGAAATGAAGGCCTCATAGTCCTCATCAATACTGGTCATAAAAGGTTTGCCTTATGAGGAAAATGCAGTGATGCAAAATCTGGAATTGAGTTACAAGCACTTACAAGACCATTTGAAGCCGTGCTTTCTTTACTTTGGAACAGCTGAAGAAGACAGAAAGATATCTGTCAAAGACTTGATGAGATCGTGGGCTGCACAATGGTTCATACGTAAAGAAAAAGATAAGAGCAAAGAAGATATAGGGAGAGAGTATTTAATGGAGCTAATAGATAAAAGTCTAGTAACGGTTGCGAAAAGAAGTTTGGATGGTAGAGGAGTGAAAGCATGCATTGTACATGATTTATTGTTTGACATGTGCTTGAAAATATTCTATCATCTCTCCGTCTCAAGCTAATAGATAAGTTCAATCCTATCCTCCCGCCGTCCAAAGCTAAGAGGATCATTTTATCATTTTAATCGTCCCACCTGAAGAGTCACATTTTCTTTTTTGGACACATGGGATCCACCTACATCTACTAATACAATTAAAACATGGGACCCCACACCCACTAATACAACTACCCACCACACATTAAATAATAATACTTCTTAATCCACGTGCGTAATCATTATTATGAGAAAGAGGGAATATTACTTTTTATTTATAACTATAAATTATTCATAAAATAGTTTATTATCACTTCTCACTGCATTTTATTCATCTCATGAATAAAGAAGAAGTATCACTTTTTATTTATTATCATAAATTATGCAGGAAATTCACTGTTATGTTATGTTTTTTATTAGTCCGTATTACACGAATATTTGTCTTTTTTATTTTTTCATCATTTCATTTATGTATCACAGTGATACAAGAAAAATCCGGTATGTATTATGTGCGAGGACCTACATAAGCATTAGCTACTCTTGCCTTCTTTATCTTCAACCTGTGTTAACTATATTTTGTTCATCTTTCGCATTAATTACGATTCCAAAACTAATTTCTTGATCTATTATGTCAAACCCTTCCGAACAGATTCTGAAATGGAAGCTGGTGGTATGTTTATTCTTATATACACAAGAGGTTCTTGGAGATCATGCTACAATTATTGGAGATTATTTCACAAATCTTTCCACAACGTTGGACCTCCCTGATCCGACAACTGCAGAACAGAGCATCAATGGCAACCGGTGGCACTTCGCAGAACAACTAATTAAGAAGATATTCCTAGTGCCTAAGTTGAATCAAACCCTAAACCAGATCTACAAGTATCAACCCATCGAAGTTTTTTTCAGTTTCCTTGTTCGATTGCTGTACCACAAAACCGATTCGGTTGACAATCGGATTGAGATTCTTGAAAAGGAGCTGAGATTTCTTCTCACCGTTCTTGGCGACATATTATACATGAATGAGCATCAACCTGAATTCCCGAATCTCATGGAACACTTTGAAGCAGTGGCGAATGAAGCTGGATGTTTAGTCCATTCCTTTTTAATCAATGATGATGCTATTGAAGAGATTGATGCAGGGGCTTTTAACTTTTTTAAACCACACACTTCTCTTGAAAACTGCTATTCTCTCATCTGGTATCACCACACCAGCTTACACGACCCCAAAATCTTCAGTCGTCAACTCTTTTTTCATTGTGGGTACTCTAGTTGATGATCTTGATGATCTATTGAAAACAGAGGATGATGGGGTTGCTCATGTGAAGGATCTGATCAGCCTTCTCCATCAGGGGCTAACACTTTTGCAATCTTCAATCAATGATATAGGATCTTCAGAAATTGCAGAATTGAAAGAACCTCTGATGCGTATTGGGCACGTGGCATACCAAGCTAAGTATATAATCACTGCACTTATGGTCGATTTTGCTCCTTTCTGGTATGTCGACAATAGGCTCACTTACCTTACCCACCAGATTCAGCTCATAACAACGGTGCTCCAAGTAATTGTAGAGAAAGACAAATTGGGAGGCAAGCTTTATAGTGCACCTGATCGTAGGCGAAACACTGAGGACGACTGCGTAACCGTTGGTTTTGAGGATGAAGCAATTAATATTTTGGATCAGCTGGTCGGAGGAGGCAAAGAAAGACTGCAAATCATTTCAATCTTGGGGATGCCTGGACTTGGTAAGACCACTTTAGCAAAGAAATTGTACAAACATTCCTTAGAGATAGGTTTGATAAACTCTCATGGTGTGTGATTTCCCAGTCATATGAGAGAAAGAGTACACTAGCTGGCATTTTGATTCATATAAATAGTGAGCTTGGTGAAGATGAGATCTTGAAAATGGAGGAAGAATTAATGGCAGAACACATTTACAAAACTTTGAAGGGAAGGAGATACCTTATTGTAATGGATGATATTTGGGACTCAAATGTATGGTATGATTTGAAGAGATGTTTCCCAGAAGATGGTAATGGAAGCAGGATATTACTGACAAGTAGGAATAAAGATGTGGCTCCACCTAACTGCAGAGTTCATGAGCTGCCATTTCTCTCCGATGAGCAATGTTGGGAGCTATTAGAGATGAGGGTGTTTGGCTCAAGAACTTGCTCTCCTGAACTGCATCAGATTGGAAAGAAAATTGCTGCAAGATGTTGCGGACTTCCACTTACGGTTGTTGTTATTGGTGGCGTACTTTCAACTGTTGATGAGGAAGAAAATGCATGGGAAGAAGTGGGAGGAAGTTTAGGGTCCTATATTGATTGTGAGGAGAATTCGGTGACTCACATTCTGGAGTTGAGTTATAAGCATCTACCACAGAATTTGAAGCCGTGCTTTCTTTATTTTGGAGCATTTAAAGAAGACCAAAAGATCTTAGTTAGAAACTTGAAGAGACTGTGGGTCGCAGAAGGATTCATATGTAGAGAGAATGATAAGAGCAGCGAAGACATAGCCGAAGAATATTTGGTGGAGTTAATCGATAAGAGTCTAGTAATTGTTGCCAGTAGAAGATCAGATGGTAGAGGAGTGAAGGCCTGTGTTGTTCATGATTTATTGCATGAGCTGTGCTTGAAAAAGTGTAAAGAAGAAAGATTTCAGAAATATTGGAATAGTAAGTTATAGATACACTAGTATATTTCTAGTTCCCCCTTAAGCATTCAAAGTAATGATTGCATCATGTTTTCATTTTCAGCGTGGACACTGTTTTATGGAAAGGGCATCAAGAACAAGAGCTTGCAAACTCTAAATATAAGGGACTTTACCTACACCATCAATCTTATTGTGACTTCCGCGGTGATCATACCTCTTCGTTATATGTTGGCGACATGACATTGTTGAGAGTCTTGCATTACAGTTACTACCCTCGTCGTCTTTTATTTGGAGTTGAGTATCTTGTTAACCTGAGGTTCTTGATCATTAGTCATTCTGTCCCAACATACATGGAGAAGCTTCCAAATCTAGAATACCTTCATGTGAGTATAGTATGGATATATCTGCAAAAATTGTGAAAATGAACAAGTTGAGATATCTTAATGCAGTGTCAGAATTCAGTGAGGATTGGAATAGGAATAGCAATAGCTGCGTAAAGAGTAGCCTAAAGTATCTTTCACTGATAAAGATTCAGAAGCTTACGGATGTGAGTTGTTAAAATGTTTTCCCCATCTCAGAGTACTCAAATGCATATATGATCCCAAATTAGGATGGAGCATAACAAAATACGCACATCTTGATCTCCACTTCCTCACTCGACTCGACTCCCTCTGGTTACAGTTCAGACCTTTTAATTTTGAAAGCTTCAGATTCCCAACAAACATTCGAAAGCTGACACTTTTCCAGTCGAGTTTGCGTTGGGAGAAGATGACAATACTTGGGAGATTGGAAAACCTCGAGGTTCTCAAATTGATAAGAATGTTTACTTATTCTGATGTAGCAAAATGGGAGACAAGAGATGGTGAATTTCAGAAGCTGAGCTTCTTGAAAGTGAAAGGATCAGATCTTCATCAATGGAATGTGGCATCCAATGAACACTTTCCTAAACTTCAGCAGTTGATCCTGAGGGATTGTCATAAACTGCAAGAGATTCTAAGTGAAATCGGTGAGATCACGACTCTTGAGCTGATGATCGATGTGAAGGGAGCTTGTCCGAAGTCGCTGAGGGAGTCTGCGGAGAGAATAAAACAAGAACAAGAGGACATGGGCAATGAAATGCTCAGAATCATTCATCATCAGTAATAAATGCATGAGGAAACGATGATCGGTTTCAAAGAATAGTAGAAGGATGTGCAAGTGTTATGTGGGAGGTCTAAAGATATTAATTTTGTTATCTATTTTTTGTACAGAAACTCAGTTTGTATGATGTGAAAAGTCTTTTGTGAGTGATCTAAATAAAAAAAAATAGAGTCACATTCAAGAATTTACAAAGGGAATTTTTCCAAAATATAAATGAATGGAATTAGATTTTCGTTTTCTCCATTTGTAAAACAAGGTTTCTTTTTAAGTGTTAGGTACGTAGTAAAATGATGTACGCATCAAGGCAACTTAGCTAAGATATCTTTTTAGAAATAAAATTTATTATGTTAAAAAAAAATATTTCAATGCAAGAAGATCAACAGAAAGTCATATTGAAATCATATTTGGTTTAACAAACCAATCATAGAAATAAACGTTGGACCACATCTCCTCTTTGACATAAAATCAACTCCATAGTTTACTTTTAGACAAAAGCTTCTGTGCCCCCGGGGACACGGAAGGTTACTCCGTGTCCCCATGTGAACACAACCCTTCCCCTCTATATTCCATTTAAACCTATGTATTGCTAGGGATTTAAATTGCAAAGGGGCACGAAAATTGCAAAGACGCTCCGTGCGTCCAGGTGCACAGGAACCTCACTCTTACTTTAATTTATTGCCCTTCAAACAAATTTTAGAAGTCCAAGTTGGCTCCCTAAAGATTATGGTTGTTTCCAGGATAGAACTTTTGTAACAACTTCCTCAAACTGTAATAATCATAGAACTTAATGTACAAACACAGATGGATCAATCTAAAATGGCTCTACAGACATCAGTGGATCGACTCACTGCTACATTATAGACCATTAACTACTTACAAAGAACTAATCTAAGTAGTGATGACAACCTTTAGATCTTCATTTCCCATGTCCCGTTGTTCTTGTTTAATTCTTCCGGTAGATTCTCTCCACACCGGATCTTCTGAGCCATTTTCGTGCATAATCTCCTATGTCACGCGCTAAGTGATTGACACGTAAGAGGGGAATTAAATCCAACCATTGCCCCTAGGGTTTAAGGATTAGGGTATAGTTTCCTCTCTCCTACATGTCGTCCATCGAACGGTTTGACACATGAGATGATGTACCAAAATAACACAGAGAATCCGAGCCGGATTCTCTCAGTGTATCCTGACACTCCCCTACCACACAAATCAACTCAAGAGTTGTGATTTCGCCGATTTCACTTGGAATCTCTTTTAGATACCATTAATTTTTCAAGATCAGCTGTTGAAGTTTGGGGAAGTTTTGGCACGAGGCAACATTCCATTCTGAGAGTGTTACAAAATCCAAACTCAGCAACCTCAGCCTTTGGAATTCACCATTTCTTGTATCCCATATTCCCTCTTCCTCAAGGCCAGTATGTAATTTGAGAGTCTCAAGGTTTTCCAATCTCCCAATTATTGACATCTTCTCCCAATTCCGCATCCACGTCTCAAGATTCAGCTTCCTAATGTTTGAAGGCAATCCTAATTTTTCTAATTCACATCCTCTAAGTGACAAGCAGAGCGAGTGTAGTTGAGTGAGGAAGCAGAGATCGAAATGTGGGTTCACTCTTAATTTTTTTGGAAGTATTAAACTGCATTTGAGTTTGCGAAGATGGGGAGAACATCTTAACAGCTCCAAATCCTTTGGCTTCTTAATTTCTACAAGTGAAAGATACTGTAAACTCATGTTCATTTCGCCGCTATTCCAGTCTTCACCATACCTTGCCGCTTTTGCATTAAGGTATCTCAACTTCTTCATTTTCCCAATTGATGGGGGTAGAGTGCATACATCATTGGATTGGACACGTAGATATTCAAGTTTAACAAGCCTATCTATCCATGTTGGCACTTCTCTGATAACCAAGAATCTCAAGTTAACTAGATACTCTATTCCAAATATAACACAATTTACTGAAAAGATGCGATTGAAATACAGGACTCTCAATAGTCTCATATCCCCAACGTATAAAGATGACATCTGTTCGTCGCCATAAAAAGCGTGGACATGTTGGCAAAATCTCGAAGTTGCAGAGTCTTCGAGTTCTCGTACACTGTTGGAAATTGATTTATTCAAATTTCCTAATTTTAATTGTTTTACTTTTTCCTAATCTTTAGTTAATTTATTTGTTTAATTAACGTGTCTTTATTTTTGTTGGATTGAGTTAGTTCCTATTTTTTAGGAAAGAAAAAGTCTTTCTTTATTTCTTCTGCAGGAGAGAAGAACGTGGAATACAGGTGTTAAGAACGTGGGAACTCAGCGTCGTGGACATCAAGAAAAGAAGTGGAGAACGTGGATTAAAGAGAAGAAGGACTTGATCTCCAAGGAATGCAGAACGTGGGATGGGAGAGCAAGGATTTTTATTCCTATAAAAGGATCGTTGTCTTCTCACTTTATAGGCAAGGCAGAACACCGAGATTTAGGGAATAAACATTAAGAGTTTTGTTTTTATTCTTTGTGTTGGATATCATTCTTGATATTCCTTCTGTAAATCCTATGTCTAAGGATTTAGAATAGGATTTCTTTTCATGTTTGATTTTCATGATTTGTTTTTGTAATCGTCTTGAAGGTTTTAATAAGAAAGTTTTTCGCCGGTGAAGGCATCACAAGTCGTAAGACTTGTGAGAAAATTAATTCTGGTTTCTTCTTTTTATTCCGCTGTGCATTATGTTATATTCTGTGTCTCGACATCCTTTATGTCAAGACATAGATATACATATTCTACTCTATTCTGGTTTTAACGCTCGCTGTTTTGGCCCATCGTAAACTGTTATCAAACGACGGCACTCCCCCATCACTTTTATTTGGTATCAAAGCCTACACTTGATTTATACTAAGTGCAGATCCTATTTTTCCTGTGTTTAAACTATGGATTACAACGTTTCTTCTATTCTACGCCCTCCAATTCTTGATGGAACTAATTATTCCATATGGAAGGTGCGAATTCGAACTCACATCAAATCAATTGATGAAAGAGCTTGGCATTCGGTTATTAATGGTTGGAGTCATACTCGAAGAATCGATGCGGACAATGACACAATCATTAAACCTGAAGGAGAATGGACTCCAGAAGAAACTCAACTTGGAAATTATAATTCAAGAGCTTTAAATGCAATTTTTTCTTATGTTGATGTAGTCATGTTTAAGATGATTACAAATTGCGTCTCTGCTAAAGATGCATGGGAAATCTTACAAGAACATTGTGAGGGTTCTGAGAGTGTTCGAAAATCTAAAATGAGATCCGATCAGTAATGAACGACTTTGGGAGATCCGATCAGTAATGAACGACTTGTCAGCAAAGTCTTGCAATCACTTCCTGAGAGATTTCATATTAAGGTTTCTGCTTTTGAAGAAGCTAGAGATACTGCAACTCTCCCTCTAGTAAAATTGATGAGTATCTTGAAGATATATGAACTCAACTTTGGGCATAAACAGGTTCCACTTAATTCTCCACACATATTTTATACAAGTATGAATCTTGTTATACAAACTCAATCTTTTACACCTGTGAAAGAAGAAAATTTTTTAGAAGAAGAAGTCGATGAGATAGAGTTGTTGGATGAAGGATGTGCGAATGTTGTGTTGCTGACGAAAAAGTTTTAACACAATCATCAAGAAGATGAATAAATAAAATTGCAGCAACATAAAATCGTGCATCTAGATTAACAACTCTCCTCAAGTGTCTTCAGCACCTCATGCACCACATCAGACAAAGAGGTATACACCAGTGAGAGGCCTGCAGAAGTTACAATCTGACCCTGGTTATTCAAGAAGGACAAGGTGGTATCCTCCAAGTAGTCAAATTGAAATGAATGACATTGATTCAATTCAATGTAGAGCTTGTCATGGATTTGGGCATTTTGCAAAAGAATGCGCAAATACTCTTGGGAGAAGTAAGATGAATCTGAATACCACCTGGAGTGATGATGATGGATCCGAACCTGAGAATTTTGATCAGAACGTATTGTTTGCCACCATCGATGATTTTATCAGTTCTAATGAAGACATCAGTGATGTTATAACATCTGTCACGACATCAGACAAGTATTTTCATAAAAAATTTAATCGTATGAACTGTTTTAACTCATCTGCTGTTTCTAAGACAGAAGATACATTTGAGGTGAATGATGAAGCCCTGCAAGTTATCAAATAAACTTATAGTTCTATATGATGAACTTCTTGGGAAGTGGAAGGATCAATGAAAAATTATTGATTCGATTTCAAAGGAAAATGATGAACTTAAAGTGGTTACCACTCGTCTGGAAGTTTCTCTCACTAAGAAGGACATGGAATTGAGCACTATGAAAAAGAAGCTTGAAGAAGCTACTCAAACCTTTGACAGATTGAATAAAGGTACGTATACTCTAACTGAAGCATTGTCTTTTGGTCAAACTAGTAAGGCAGGTTTAGTTTTCAGTACTTAAAAAGTATTTCCTAACTTATATGTTGATGGTAGTAAACCTGTGAATTTTGTCAAACCTGAAATATTGACTAATGTTCAAAAGAAAGATACTAGTCCAAAAAGGAAAAGAGTTAGGAAAAGGCATTACATCTGTCATTACTGCTTTGTTAGAGGCCATATACGTCCTTTTTGCTATAAAATGAAAGAAGATATGCAATCTGATAAAATGTCGTCTCCAGTGTCTTCACATTCTGCTCCACACCCTAAGACTAAACTCAAATGGATTCGTAAATCTGATCTAAAATGCAATGTCATTTATACTTCTTTAAGTAGTAATATTGCAGGATCTTGGTACTTCGATAGCGGCTGTTCTCGCCATATGACTGGTACAAGAGAGAATTTGATTGATTTCGAAGAATTTGATGGAGGTAAGGTTACCTATGGAGAGGGAGCAAAAGGTAAAATCACTGGAAAAGGTATTTTGAATCTTGAAGGTTTTCCAAAATTGCATAATGTGTTTCTCGTTGAAGGTTTACGTGCAAATTTGATTAGTATTAGTCAACTGTGTGATGATAATTTGCGTGTCCAGTTTAACAAAGATTCATGTGAAGTTTTTGATGATTCTAATTCTTGTGTCTTGACAGGTAAGAGATCTATCGATAACAGTTATTTGGTTGAAACCAGATTTGTTGCATACAATGTGCGTGTTGATGACACTGTCTTATGGCATCAAAAGCTTGGTCATGTTAATTTTAAAAATCTTTTTAAACTTGCAAAGTTTGATATTGTTCGTAGTCTACCTTCTTTGAGTCAAAATGATAATGTGGTGTGTGGTACATGTCAAAAGGGAAAACAAACTCGAGTATCAGATAAGATGTCTCAACATTCTGGAACATCAAAATATTTTGAACTTGTTCATATGGACCTTATGGGACCTATTGAAGTTGAGAGTCTTGGTAGAAAGAGATATTTGTTTGTCTTAGCAGATGATTTTTCACGATTTACATGGATTGAATTTTTATGTGAAAAATTGGATACTTTTGAGTCATTTAGGAACTTGTACAAAAAGTTTAAAACGTCTTACAATCTCAAAATTGTTAGAATTCGTTCTGACCATGGTAAAGAATTTGAAAATTCTCTCTTTTCATCTTTTTGTGATAGAAAATGAATTTTACATGAGTTCTCTACTCCTAAGACGCCTCAACAGAATGGGGTTGCCGAAAGGAAAACTAGAACTTTACAGGAAATGGCTCAAGTTATGCTAAGTTCTAAACATCTTTCTAAAAGATTTTGGGCTGAAGCTCTTAACACGGCATGTTACATATCTAATCGAACGTATATAAGATCGGGGAGTATGATGACATCATATGAAATTTTAAATGGAAGAAAACCTAATCTTAAATACTTTCATATTTTTGGATGTGTATGTTATGTGGTAAATAATAGAGATCAACTAGCAAAGTTTGATTCAAAAAGTGATAAGAGAATTTTTCTGGGATATTCTCTTAATAGTAGAGCATATAGAGTTTTTAACTTGAGGTTGCGTACTATTCAAGAATATGTGAATATTGTCTTCGATGATTTTTCTGATATTGCAGGTAAAACTAAAGAAGATGATATCTCTGGATTACTTGATGTAATAGAAAGTCCCGCATCAAAAGCCGATATAAATCTATGACCAAGTGTCACAACATCAAAAAGGACACCGAACACGACAGGTCAGTCACCAGATGTCATGACACCTAGCAGGACACGGAACATGATAGATTCAAAAACAAAATCAGAATCTGATGCAGTTGGCGACACTTCCAGAAGAATAGTTGAACCATCCAGAAGAGCTCAGAAGAACCATCCTACCACTCAGATAATTGGAGACTCGTCAGCTGGAGTGACGACAAGGCAAAAAGGGCGTGTCAATTACAGAGATATGGTAAAATTTGCTTGTATGTCATCTATGTGCAGTAAAATAAATTTTGATTGCTACATTTCATCTCTAGAGCCTAGGAATTTGAATGAAGTTTTGCTAGATGATTGTTGGATAAATGCTATGCATGATGAATTAAACCAGTTCTCTAGGAATGATGTTTGGGATTTAGTTCCTAGAACCCCTGATTTGAATGTGATTGGCAGAAAATGGATTTTTAAAAATAAAACTGATGAGTTTGGAAACATTGTTCGTAACAAGAAACGATTGGTAGCTCAAGGCTATATATGTGGGATTTTCAAAAGTAGAATGATTGGTAGCTCAAGGCTATATACAGGAAGACATTGATTTCAAATGTTGCATGATGAGATCTTTGCTCATGTTGCTTGGATTGAGTCAATTCGATTGTTACTTGCAATTGCTTGTTACATAGGTATAAAATTGCATCAGATGGATGTTAAAGGTGTATTTTTAAATGACATTTTAAATGAAGAAGTTTATGCTGCTCAACCAAAAGGTTTTGAAAATCCCACATATCCATCGAATGTTTATAAACTGAAAAAGCCTTATATGGATTAAAACAAGCTCCTAGAGCTTGGTATGGGTGACTCACTGAATTTCTTCTTGAATATGGTTTTGTTAGATGAGAAGTTGATCGTTCTTTGTTTATCATGCATAAATGTGATCATTTGGTTATTGCTCAAGTTTATGTAGATGATATCGTATTTGGTTCTACTTTTGATCTATTACTTGATAAGTTTGTGAAGTCAATGTCTTCAACATTTGAAATGAGCATGGTTGGTGAATTGAACTTCTTTCTTAGCTTGCAAATAAAACAAATGCATGACGGTATATTTATTTCTCAGAGTAAGTATGCTAGAAATCTTGTATCTCGTTTTGGTCTTGAATCTGCTAAACATATGAAAACACCTATAGGATCATCACAGAAATTGTGCAGGGAGAGTGTTGGAGATAATGCTGACAACACTCTATATCGATCCATGATAGGTAGTCTTCTTTACCTTACTGCTAGCCGACCTGATATAATGTTTAGTGTTTGTTTGTGTGCTAGATACCAGGCTGATCCTAAATTATCCCATTTGAATGCTGTTAAACGTATTATACGATACGTTGCGGGAACACAAGATCTTGAATTGTGGTACACAAAAGATACAAATCTGAATTTGGTAGGTTACAGTGACTCCGATTGGCAGGAGATGCAGATGATAGAAAAAGTACAAGTGGTGGATGTGTCTTTCTTGGAAATAATTTGGTGTCATGGCATAGTAGAAAGCAGAATTGCATCTCTTTGTCTACTGCAGAGGTTGAATATGTAGCTACTGGAAGCTGTTGTACTCAACTTCTTTGGCTAAAACAAATGATTGCAGACTATGGGTAAGCATCTGACACTTTTACTATTTTATGTGATAATACAAGTGCGATAGATATCTAAAAAAATCCAGTACAACATAGTCGTACAAAGCATATAAGTATTAGACACCACTTTATTTGGGATTTAGTTGAGAAAAATATAATTAAGTTAGATTACATTCACACTGAGCACCAACTTGCAGATATTTTTACTAAGGCGTTAGATTTTCAAAGGTTTTCAAATCTTAAAAAATCTCTTGCCTTTGTAAAATTTGAGTGGTTTTCAATCCCGATTTTTTTTCTTTCCTGCGTTGTTTTCTTTAAAAAATTTTTGTCCTTATCTGTTGTTAACCTTGATGTAATTATTTTTTAAATTTATGATTTCATGCGTTGATTACCCAATCCTAAAAGAATCTGATGAGAAAAATTATTAGCAATAAAACACCAAGTCGAAAAGGTGGTTGCTAATTAATAAAAAAAATAATAAGTAAAAAAATTGGTGTATAATCTTGTCATTGAGTAACTAGGTGCACGGCGGTGACTACGACGATGTATTCTTTTCAAAAGGTGATGAGAGATTACACCTATATTCGTTTATCATTGAATAACTAGGGACACGGCGGTTGCTACGACGATGCTTTCTTTTCAAAAGGTGATAAATTGGATATTTTGAAAATTTTCCAAAAATAAAATCAGATAAAAATAAAATTTTGGGTGTCATGTTGAAATTTAAAATTTAAATGATAATTTAGTCATTGTTTATCTATTTACGGTTGTTTATTTTGTGTTCTTAATTTTTTTAAAATCTACGTGTTGATTAATTAAGTGCATTGATATTTATCCTTATTTTTAGGATATTGTTGAGATATTTTTGATATTTATCCACTTTTATTACTATATTTAAATAGTTAAGGTGTTTTCTTATTTTTTTCTTGCGTATTCTATCTCTCTTCTATACACACAGTATTTTTTTTCTCCATCATGAATATACTGATCAGTTAACAATGATCGTGAATTCTGTCACCCAAGCCGTGATTTCCTCATTCCAATCCCTTTCTTTTCTCCATTCCGTTCCTCCCATATAAACTACAATTTGTTAACCATTCTCCTGAATCGATTGCTCAATCTATCATTTCATCTCTCTAATTTGAAATGTCCTAACATCTCAAATTTTTCATCTCTCTGATTTAAAATGTCCCGACATCTCAATATTTTCATCATCTCTGATTTGGAATGTCCTGACATCTAAATATTTCATCCAAACTCTCAATACAAGCTTTCATCCATCGAGTAGTTTGAGATTCTGTCGTCTCTACTGAAAAAAGATCATTCGTACCGTATTACTCTTCCTCAGACATGTGTTGTTTCTTCGCCAACAACTTCTACGAAGTTTGTTACGTAAGAATCATGGGAGAGATGGTGTTGTTTATGTCTGATCCAAGTAAGAAATGGAGATGATAATATGTTGGTCCTGGTAAACATGGAGATGAATTTTAATGTTGACAGAGATGCAATGTGGTTCTGATGTTGACACTAATGTTGTGGACATGTGGTTTTGATGTTAAAGACTGATGCTGAGAACATGTCTGATATTCTGGTTAAGTGTGTGAATATTTGTTTTGATTTCAGTTGCGTAGTTTTATTATGGGGGAGAATGTGTCATTTTTATTATGAGGGAGATTGCGCTTTGTCTTGTGGAAAGTTTATCTTTGTGGTTTTCAATTCGTTTTTAGGAAACGTAAAATGGGAGAGATTGTTGGAAATTGATTTATTCAAATTTCCTAATTTTAGTTGTTTTACTTTTTCCTAATCTTTAGTTAATTAATTTATTTAATTAACGTGTCTTTATTTTTGTTGGATTGAGTTAGTTCCTATTTTTAGGAAAGAAAAAGTCTTTCTTTATTTATTCGGCAGGAGAGAAGAACGTTGAATACAGGTGTTAAGAACGTGGGAACTCCGCGTCGTGGGCATCAAGAAAAGAAGTGGAGAACGTGGATTAAAGAGAAGAATTACTTGATCTCCAAGGAATGCAGAATGTGGGATGAACATACTTGGAGAGCAAGGATTTTTATTCCTATAAAAGGATCGTTGTCTTCTCACTTTATAGGCAGGGTAGAACACCGAGATTTAGAGATTACACATTGAGAGTTTTATTTTTATTCTTTGTGTTGGATATCATTCTTGATATTCCTTCTGTAAATCCTATTTCTAAGGATTTAGAATATGATTTCTTTTCATGTTTGATTTTCGTGATTTGTTTTTGTAATCGTCTTGAAGGTTAAAATAAAACTAAAAAGAGAGAGAGTAAGAAAATTAGCGGTGGAAACAAGGATTATGACAACTACCCCATTCAAAATACAATTGTCCTCAACTTAGGTCATGCAACCTCGTTACATGTAATAATTAATTCATAGCATACAAGTCAAGACAATCACCACCAATTCAAATGCTCCATTCACATGTTCTCAAGGAAAGTATATATCACTCCCACTCTAGTGTAAAAGATGTACACTTATAGGATAAGGTGTTTACGCTCAAATTCAATTCAAGTGCATGCGTAATCATAAGCTTGCCAAACGTCTCAAACTCTCCACCACTAAAAGTATGATTTGACAATGGGATCAAAAAGGACTTTTCTTTTGGATGTAATGTTGGCTCTTTGGTAAGGGTAGGGACATATGGATAAAATGACTCAATTAGTAGAGAATTAAAACCGGAGATCTTTTGTATTGCAGATTTTTTATGCTTCAAGGCTATCCAGCTTCATGCTCTTCTAATTTTTTTTTCTCTCCTTTCCTTCAAGCTCAACATTTTTCCTTCTTTTCTTTTTTCCTTTCTTGAGGTACCAGTTTCGGGCACTACCTCTAACATCTCGGGGTACCAGTTTCGGGCACTATCCCTAAGTAACTTATTTTTAAGTTCATAATCACTAATACAACTCTAAATATTTTATTCATTCCAAACTCCATGAAAACAATTCACACACTTTGATAGCATCTCCACTAAATATAGGAATTTAAGGCTCAAATAGGATATCAAAGTGGCTATCTTCGTAAGTTGCCAAAGAAATAAAGCTTTTAGGCTCAACGGGGCTAACTACGGATAAATATCTTTTGGTAAGGAATTATTTGGCTAAGTGACTCATAATTTCAAGGATGGCCTAAAATCATCTCTCATCATCTAACACACATGTAGTTTCAAGTAAAACAAGAGACAAGTTCTAGAATACACACAAGAACGATACTCACCAGAAAGAAATATCATGTGTTTATATACATGAATAAGGCTCAAAATCTCACATGGGTTACTAACAAGTAACAGAGCACTTTTCATGGTAAGTAATATCCCACAAATACACATAGAACTTCATATCACAATATAACTCAAATACACTTCCTTCATCAATTTCAAAAGTATATGAATTTTAGGAACAATTTAAAAATAAGCTCACATGGCTCACCAAAAATATAAACTCAATCTTTCCACTCCATGAATTAAAAGCACACATAAGAATTAGAATAAGGAAACGAGGGCACCTGATTTTTCTTCTTCAAAACATGTACGAGCTCCTCGAGTTGTTCAACTCGGTCATCTTGCCACTCTTTTACCTTCTTCTATCATCAAAACTCAACGCACCTCATCATCACAGGATTCATCAATACTAAAATAAGAGAACTAGAAGAAAGAGTCAATTGACTATCTAATCGACTCCACACACTAGACACACCACTGAACACTAGGCAAATTGCAAAAAATCGACACATCAAAACAGATTAAAGTTTCAACATACCGCAAAAAGTCAATTTCTCTAGCAAACATTATAAAGAAAAGATTATACTCTTGGTGCTTCAATGAGGTAATAACATCATACCTCCCAAACTTAGTAAAAACGTAAGTTGAAACTAAGTTTGCAAAGAGATGTAATTGCCGATTAGTAAGCACCTTAAATATAAAAATTTCTTACTCACACGAAAGAAATAAAGCAATAAATCGGAAGGGAAAGCCCCCAATAGGCGCTCATGTTTAACGTTCGAGAGTCACGACGGTACTTATCCTTTTAAACTACTGGATTAGAGGACGGTCTTCTCGCATCCTCATCTTCAAGTACTTTCTTTCTCTCTTCTTGTCAATACTCAACACCTCACATTTCTTAGTCACAAGTATATGATCCTTGGAATTTTCTTCCTCCCATGGCTGTCTAGATACCTCCTTGTCAATCTTCTACTCAAATTCAGAATCATCTGTCTTAGAAAAATCAAGATTAAACAAGTTAGAAATCACATCTATGCTCTTGCATGATTGAATCTCCGTGGGCATCTTCATTGCTTGATCAGGAGAGAAAGCATCCATCTGCAGTCTAAGCTTCTCGGCTTCTAATTTCTTTGCTCTTTCCCACTTATTTTCCACTATAAGCTCACTATTTTGCTCTTGGGATGGCATTGAAGTAGCATCAACATCACGTGGAGCATTCAACGCGGAAAACGATATAGAACGAGAAGGTTTGACTTGAGTTTGACCTATGTAGGTGGTCGAACTCGGTGAATAATGGTCGAACTGAACACCTAAAAGTTCGTTCTTCCCCTTACAGTCCGATTCGATCATGGTTCGACCAACAGGGTTGGTCGAATCCAAGTGATCGTGGTCGAATCGGGCTCTAGATAAAACAGCGTACTCTGGACAGTGGTGTTCGACCTCAGTTCGACCAGAGGCTTTGGTCGAACCCACCTATTTTTGGTCGAACTGACCTTCTGACTCCTCAGGACATCGCCCAGGTGCTTGGTTCGACCTCCATGATGCAATTTGACCTGTTGGCTTAGTCGAATCGAGGTTGAATCGTGCTCCTGGAGCTTCAAAATTTGTTTCTGGCTTCATCTGTCCCTCGTACTGCATTCCAGACCTTAACGTGATGGCTTTATTCTCCAATTTTTGTATCAATTGATTCATATTCGCGGTCATCTGCCCCATAATCAAATTTAAGTCCTTCAACTGCTTAGATAAATCTGCATGATCAACATTCATTCTAGCTTCGATGTGGTCAACCCTTGCATTGTTCTCAGCCATGTATCGATTGAAGGTATCTTCAACACTCCTCACTTCGTGCTGCGTCAGACTAGGCCCCCTTAGTGTAAACTCTATAATCTGCTTCTTCTGGGAGTTTAGTAGCTTGTTGATGTTAGCTAGACTAGCGACGATCTCATCATCCCTATTCGGCTTTACCACTTGTTATTCAACATGTGCCACCTTGACAAGTACATATGATCCTCTATCTCTCTCCGTAGGCCAGTCACGTGAATTCATAGAGATGTCTTTGAATAACTTTTCTACTTCAAGTGTTGTCTTAAATAATAACGCTCCTCCTGATGATGCATCAATAAAAATATGCGACTCACAATCCAATTCATAATAGAAGATGCTTATGTATTGAGCCTTAGACATTCCATACTGTGGTCACCTCATGAGCATGTCTTTAAACTTGTCCCACGCCTCATAAAATTTCTCACCCTGATTCATAACAAATTGGGTGATCTCTTGCCTCATTCTTAAGATCCTTGAGGGTGGCATATATCTCTCCAAGAACTTCTACTGCAGTTGGTCCCATGTAGTGCAATCATTAGCATCAAGAGTCTCATACCAAGCCTCCGCTTTATCAATCAAAGAAAATTTGAATAGGGCGATCCGCCTAGCATTGTCATTAGCTCCATCTCACTTTTGAGTGTTTGCATAACCAAGAAATCTTTTGAGGTTCTGATATGGGTCTTCAAAGCAACCTCCAGAAAAGGGATTCTTCTCCACCATGTTAATAAGAGCCGGATTTATCTCAAAATCATCATCTTCCCCTCTTGCTCCTATCAACCCATGTTGACATTACCAAAGTTCGTGAAAATTTCACGTATGATAATATTATCCGAATTCTTCCTTGCTCTGGCCATATTTAGCTCAATGTTATATTCCTTCTTTCCTTCCTCTTCTTTTCCTAATGCACAAGTACCTCAGAAAAATTCAAGGTTAGATAGAAAAAAATAATCACAAATAAACGTCTTAATCAAACTGGAAATAATAAACTAATAATAACAGCCGTCCCCGGCAATGGCGCCAAGAACTTGATGCGCGTTTTCTTTGTATGTAAAATTAATCCCCAAGTATTAAGGATATCAATTATAGCTTAAGCAATCGACCAAGTGATTATCGAACCCAAAGGACGGCGTATTATCAATTTAATTATTAACTAAATTAATTAAGAAGAAGGCAATAAAGTTTGAGATTTAATTATTAAACTACTAAACAAGTAATTAAAATAGCAAATAAAATAAACTGTCACTCGAAGAATATGAAAGTGAATCAAGTAGGAGAATAGGTAGCTCTAGGATAATCCAGTTTCATGTATTAATTTTTTTTCCGTGTGTTGATGTCCGACTCTGCCTTGTGGAATATGGACCCATCACTAAACCATGCATATCTACTCTATAGACACAAGTAAATATGCGTGTAACACGTGTGAATAACCTCAGAGCAAGAGATATAATTCCACCCCTTTCTAGGTACTATCAGTATCAATTATTTCCCTGGCCAATTGGTACTCTAACCCGATATGATCTCCCTTTATAGGTACTATAAAATTATCCTCTTTATCCTACTTAATAACTGAAATTCAATTCAATTAATAAGTATTCATATATGATAGTTCTAATGAAGCTTCGGAGTCCCCTCACTTAGAATCATAACACAGAATCCTGCTCAGCAGTGAACGCACTCAATTAATAACCAAGATATGTATTCAGACTCTACATAACAGTTAATGATGCACAAAACGACCGTGAGTATGAATTAAAAAGGCACAATCATGTATAAAATAAATCCACAAGTAGTGTTGTACGGAGTTTACACACGAATGTTCAATTAGTTGGTAAAAACCTTCACAACCCTAGTTCTACCAAAAAGACTCTAGCCCATGATGTTACGAAGAACAATCATGGGTGTTGGATAGATCTTATCTGTATGTCAGAAAAATACAAGATAAATTAGAAAACGAAGAAAACCCTAGATGTGGGCATCGTCGCATCATTCTCCATCTTGAATCCCCCTCTTGGTTCTCCTTTTGATTCCACAGACGAATCTTCAAAATGATGGATGGATGGAGGAAAGGATGTGGATGATGGTTGGGGGGTGAACCCCTCTTGTGGGGTGTGGATGATTGTGTTGTGTTGCATCCCTCAATAATCATTAATGATATAATCTACATCCCCTTTTATACTTGTAAGCTCTCCTTATGGACATTGGATGAGCTTTTTCTTGAAAAACATGCAGAAACAAACACTTTGGATGTAAAAATCAGATCCGGACGCGTCCCAGACATGGAGTTCCACCTAGGGTTCGACCTAGGGCTTGGTCGAACCCTGGTCGAATCGAAATCGGCGATAATTCGCACTTCAGGCATTAGATTCGACCAAAATGGCTGCAGTTCGAACTGGACTGTCATGTTCAAATCACACTTGTGCCATCTCACTGTTTCACGTAAAACTTCCACATCTAAGCTCTAATTTGAGTGATTCTTGCACTCACACGATCCTCTCTTCCTTGGATTTTTATCCATATAAAGATCTCACAAAAATCCAAGATTTGAATCTGTAAAAAGCCATGGAAAGAAGAACATCCGTTCTGTTCGGTAATGCTAGCTCGCGCAACGTCACCATTTTGGTCATAAATTCCACGTTTAGAACTTGATTGAGGTGTTCTTTATGCCAAAACTATCCTCTTTTCAGTAGCTTTCCAACCATATGTCACAAGACCAGTTTTGATCTCCACAAAAATACAGAAAAATTGCACAAGTTGGACGTGCGTTTTTTCAGCATTCATTGCACAAACTGCACATTTTCTCCAACTTTGCACTTTTGATCCTTTTTCCACCTAAAACACAATAAAACACCTCAAGTGAACCTTTTATCATATATATTGAATATAAGATACTTGTACTAATATATGACAACAATTCTCATCAAACAGGTGTTAAATTGGACAGTCAAACACGCTAATTTCCACTCTCATCATGAAGGCATCAAAAGTCGTAAGACTTGTGAGAAAATTAATTCTGGTTTCTGCTTTTTATTCCGCTGTGCATTGTGTTATATTTTGTGTCTTGACATCCTTTATGTCAAGACATTGATATACACATTCTACTCTATTCTGGTTTTAACGCTCGCCATTTTGGCCCATCGCAAACTGTTATCAAATGACGGCATTCCCCCATCACTTTCATACACGATGGCTTTTCACATAAATACTGAAGCATCTGAAAAAAAAAACCAAACACATTTTCTTAACACAGATTATAAATTAAGTGGGAACTAGAATGTATGCACAACTTACTCGTTGTTTGAATATGTCACGAAGCTTTCTTCTCGAGATATTTTCAAGCACAAGTCATGTAATAAATCATGAACTACACATGCTTTCACTCCTTGACCATCTGATCTTCTCTCGGCAACAATTACTAGACTCCTATCAATTAGCTCCATTACATATTCTTCTGCTGCAGTTTCCATTCTCTTCTCATTTTCTTCACGTACGAATCCTTCTACTACCCACAATCTCTTCAAGCTTCTAGTATAGAATATCTTGTCTTCTTTAAATTCTCCAAAGCTAAGAAAGCATAGCTTCAAATGATCTGGTAGATGCTTATAGCTTAGTTCCAGAATTTGCCTCACTAAATTCTCTCTATCATATTTAACATGAGAGCCTAAACTTCTTTCCACTTCTTCCCAAGCACTTATTTCCTCGTCCATGCCTGAAAGGATCCCAGCAATAACAACCACCGTAAGTGGTAGTCCACAACATCTCACATCAATTTTCTTTCCAATCGGTTGCAGCTGAGGAGGGCAAGCTTTATATCCAAACACTTTATTCTCTAATAACTCCCAGCATTGCTCATCCGAAAAAAATGGCAGTTCATGAATTATGCTTCTCAGGGGACCTACATCTTTATTCCTATTTGTTAGCAATATCCTGCTCCAATTTCCATCATCAGGGAAACATCTTTGTAACTCATACCATACATTTGAGTCCAGTACGTCATCCATTGTAACAAGGTATCTTCTTCCCTTTAGTGTCTTGTAAATGTGCTCTGCTAATGTCGTTTCTTCCATTTCCAAAATCTTATCTTTCCCAAGCTTACTATTTACTTGAATTAAAATGTTACGTAAGATATTTAGTTTGTCATACAATTGGGAAATTATGCACCATGAGATTCTGTCAAACCTATAACTAAGCAATGAATGATTATAGAGTTTCTTAGCTAAAGTTGTCTTACCAAGTCCAGGCATCCCCCATATTAGAATGACTTGCAAGCTCTCTGTCCCACCTCCGACCAGCTGTTCCAAAATATCCCTTTTTAGAATAACTTGCAAGCTCTCTGTCCCTCCTCCGACCAGATGTTCCAAAATATCCCTTTCTTTACCCCAAAACCAACCACTACATCGTAGGCTTCACTGCTTGTTTTATCTTGTAACGGGGGCTGCAAATTGAATTTCTTTATCAATTTTAATCCTCCAAATTTGTATCCCTCTTCAATTCTTCCTTGGAGTTCCTTGTTTGTAACCTCAATGTTGTGGGTGAGATAGGTTAGTCTCTTGATGATATACCAGAGAGGAGCATCTTTCACCAAAAATGCTGTAATGAGATAATCATCTTGATGTGTCATATCTCCCATGCGCATTAGAAGCTCTTTCAGTTCTCCAATTTTAGAAAGCTTTGATGATCTGATTGATGAAGAATGCAAAAACTGCAGCCCCTGATGGAGAAGGTAGATTTGATCTTTACATTAACAATTGGATTATCCTCTCGTTTCAATAGATCATCAAGATCGTCGACAAGAGAATCGAGAATGAGGAAGTAATTGATAGTTGAAGTCCTTGGAGTTGTATAAGCTGGTGTGATCATATCAGAGGAGTTGAGAGTAGCTTTCAAGAGGAGGGTGCTGTCTAAAACAACAGCAAGCCATTCATCAACTTCTTGAAACCCAACATCTCAAACTTTTGAGAATAACAAAAAATGAAGAAAACATCCAGCTTGATTGGCCACTGATTCGAACTCTGCCATGAGATTATTGAACTCAACATCATTGCTGTCAGGCAGGAGCCATGATATGTCCCCAAGAATAGTGAGAAGAAACCTCAGCTCCTTCTCCAGATTCTCAATCCAAACAAGTATGGAATCACTACTTTTGTGGTAAATCAACTGAAGAAGAGAACTTAGAAAAGCTTGAAGGAATTGGGAGTTGATGATGCAGCTCTGGTTTTCGTCGTTTAGCTTGGGTAGCAGGAACACTTGTTGAAGTTGTTGCTTGAAAGAAACCAGTTTCTTGAGATTCAGCTCCCACCAATCATCAGGCAGTTTCGGCACGTCTTGGGAAATATTGGAAAGATAAGAGGAGTAGTATCAGATCATTGAAGCCTGCAATATATTGAGGACATATTTCTTTCTCCATTTGGTATTCTTTTTGGAAAGTGGTTTTAACATGGCAGATCAACAAACTGGGTTTGCAATTGTGTATGAAAAGTTGCACATACTTACCAAGAAAGAAGACGATGACAACTAATCATATTGGAGAATGGAGATAATTAACTTGTTCACTATTAAGTTTTGACTAGTCGCATATAAAAATAAATAAAATATGAATGAAGAATAGTCGGTAACACCAGCCTCTAATATAAAAATGAATTGTTAATGTAATTAAAGAATTAATATGAATACTTCTTAAAAGAGATTGTAATTATGGGCCGGCCAAGTATGTTTGGTCTTACTGTCTTTATTTACATCATCTGCATCCTTTGTCTATGTCCGAATGTTCATTGAATAACATGAGCTTAAGGAGGTGTTCTAACCATAACAACGTCGACAATAAGTGTCAACTTGTCCAGGCCTTTCTCAGTTTTCTTCTTCAATTACTGTACCATATGAAAAAAAATAACATGAAAGTTGATGGGATTGAGATTCTTAAAAAAAGAGCTCTGATTGTTGGGGAATTTAATTGTTAGTAAGCATTAATTAATAAATTAATCACCAATTAAATAATAATTAAAGTGAGTGAAATTAGTCTCACATGTGGAATTGATCAAATATGGTAAATTTGATCAAATTGGGTAGTGATTACAATCATTAGTTAAAATAACAATCCTACCATATGAGAGTGGTCTCTGAACCTATAAATAGGGTCATTGTGCATTCATTCAAAACACACCAAGATACACAAAACACCACGAACAAGCACCTCTGCATATAATCGTATAGTGCATAGTCTAGACGATCCAGTTCTCCATTCTCCTTAGTTTGCAGGAGTTCTTGCGATAGTGGTGCAGCTTCACCAAAAACGAGAAGTCCTTTCAACTTTGGGGAAGATCCGCCAAGAACGGAGCACTACCAGACGTGTTTCTTCTTGCGAGAAGAGTTATGCTCGATTCGACTTTGCCATCATCCCGAGACGTTCAAGATCCAAGATCCTAGATCTAAATCTGTAAGGAAGGTTAGTAATTCTCCTTTCTATTTTCACATTCATTGTAATAGTGATGATTGGTGTACCTATAAACCAACAATCGCAAGGAGAATTAAACAACTAGCCTTCTGCTTGTTCACCTTTTTGTGTGTCCCCAAGTGTAGGGAATCAATTGCAGTTCAGCTTGTGACCAAGTAAAAATATCGAACCCAAGGGATTAGCGTTAAATAAGATACATACTAACTAATTCACATCACTAATAATTAAGACAAAGTAACCTTTTCTGATTTTGGAAATTATTAAACTAATTATGTAGAAAAATAAATATTAAATACTATAAATAAAACTAAAAACCACAAACAATCACAAGTGTTTCAAGAGAGAAGATAAGATAGCTCTAGTCAATCCAGTTTAAATTAGTCAAATTAAATCACTAAACAATCGGTTAGAATTCCTGCAAATTTTATGAAAGTAATCACTTAATTATGTTAAATCCCTTTGGTGAAGTAAACTTAATACATAAATCTTGTTTAAACTCTCAGATGCAGAAGAATAATTCCTACTCTATTTCTAGGTATTTCATGCAAAATTCCATTAAAGGCTAGAGTATTAGATTTCCCTTTATAGGTAGTTAAAAAAATACTCCAATTCACACTTCACAATCTAAGAAGCCAAATCCTCTAGAATGGTAATTAATAGATATATTAAGTGTCTAATATTAATTATTCTAATGAATAAAAGTTAAACTGTTAGATCCCATTTACCCATAACAGATAGACAAATATAATCCCTTTATGACACAAGCAATAATCATAAACATGCATAAGATAATGACATATTCATGAATAATGACAGATCATATAAGACAAAAATATAAGTCTTAATTCAAAGCATTAATAAAGGAATAAGTATACTGCAGAAATTCATAACCTAGTATAGGTCATCAATTCAATCCAATTCAACCTTCAATAACCTAAACCTATCTAGAAAAGTACTAGCCCATGGTGTTACAAGCCACAGCCATGTCTATGGAATGAAACTTACCCATAAGTCTATAAATCAACAATAAGAAATTAAAGAATGAAGAAAAACCCTTGTCTGGAATAATTCTCCACCTTTTTTTCCGTCTTGATGATCCTCTCCCGTTCTCCTTCTCAAGTAGCAAACACCATGATTGAGTATGATAGGTGAAAAGCGGGTGAAGAGTAGAGATGGATGGCGGAAGGTGATGGGTAAATATTTGTGAGATTGTGTAGCCCAAAGGGTGTGGTGAAGAGTTATAGTTCTTTTGAACTCCCTAAGGGCTCCTTTTATAGTTGAGGGCTGCTAAATTCGGACTCCACCTCAAAATAGGGCTTTTTCACGTCAAAAACCACAAACGGGCCAAAAATACGATATGTGCTTGCTGAGCAGTGGCACGGGTCATGCCGGCCATGGCATGGTCGTGCTGCCCACTCGTGCCACACGTCCGCACGGGTCGTGTCACCTGTCGGCATCCTGCGCGTCCTCACAGTTTTGCTCATAACTTCTTCATTCGAACTCTGATTGAGATTATTTTTGTGCTAACGCTATCCTTTCTTCCTTGGCTTTCTATCCTTATAAATAACTCAAAATAATTCATCCATTTTTGTGTGGCACAAGTCGTGCAAAAGTGACACGGGTTGTGCAGGGTCGGCTCAGCTTGCGCGACTTCACCATTTTGATCATAATTCTCTCATCTGAGCTCCGATTGAGGTGTTTCTAGAGCCAAAATGACCTTATCTTTTGTCGATTTCCAACCATATATCACATGACTAGTTTGGACTTCCACGTTAATACAAAAATATTATGAAAATGGGACATGCGTTTTTCAGCATTCTTTCATGATTTCATTCTTCATTCCAACTTTGCACTTTTAATCATTTTTCCACCTAAAAATATAAAATAACACCTCAAATGCATCAATATATTAAACATATGAAAATGAACTATTTAGTGCTAAAATACGAATATAAATTCTACAAAATGGTGCTAAATCGGACCCTAAAGCATGCAGATTTTCACACTAAACACCTCCATACCCTACAATCACTATGACTAATCCAATGGATATTGATGGAGTTGAAACATCCAATGCTAATAACTCCCAGAGATTTAATGCTGAGATTCCTATTGGGACTGATTCCCAAAGGATGTATCCTCAATGGTGATGTCGAGACCATTCATGGTTTCGGCTCCAGCGGAGAAGCTCGAGAAGTTTGAGGGTGCAAACTTCAAGAGATGGCAGCAAAAAATGTTATTCTACCTCACTACGCTGATTCTGGTAAACTTTTTAAAGGAGTCTGCACCAGTGGTGGATGAGAATGAGACTGATACGCAAAAGCGTATAGCTCTTGATCAGTGGAACTCCGCTGATTACTTGTGCAAGAACTATATCCTCAGTGGACTTAGTTATGCACTGTACAATGTGTATATAAACACGAAGATATCCAAAGAACTGTGGGATTCTTTGGAGAAGAAGTACGAGGTGGAAAATCCCTAGTAGGCCCGATACTTGGTGTCATCTTAACCTAGAATTCATTAAAGGAAGATAGAAGGAAAAAAAATTCACTTTTTTTTAGAGAATCCTGCGCAGTAATATTGAAGAGAAAATAACAAAAGTTTAAAATGTCGGATTTAGCTGAATTTTGGTCAGCATGTTCGAAACTTGTTGAACTATATTCTGAACAGTAGAGATCGTGTTTGGAACTCTGTGTTGACGGGAATAGGTCAAAAATAGAAGTCAGGTTTTTGAGTGATTTTATTCTGCGCAGTCGAGGGGAAAAAGTCATTTCTCACAAACTAGCTGTTAGATCGAGCTGTAATTTAGACAGAACATTTAGAACTCACACAGATAGATTCTTGAAGGTGAAGAATGGATTCTGAGGTTCCTAGATTTTCGAACAGTGAAAAGTAGTTGGTGTTGTTATGACAAAACACCTATTTCCAACAACGGAAAGGAGCACTAAAACCTCTAGAGTTAATCCACACTGATACGTATGATTTAAAACTTGTATGTGTCCCCAAGTATAGGAAATCAATTGTAGTTCAGTGTGTGACCAAGTAAAAATATCGTACCCAAAGGATAATTCTAGACTAATTATTTAATCATATTTATGACAATTCTAATCTAAGACAAATATGGGTTTTAGAAGTAATAAATTAATTAAACTAAAGATGCAGAAAATAAGTACTAAAATAATAAAATAACAAGTAGAAATAAGATGGAATTGTTCAAGAGAAAAGATAGATAGCTCTAAGAAATCCAATTAAATTGGTCAAATCAAATCACTAGACAATCGGTTAGAATTCCTGTAGTTCTTATGAAAGAAATCACTTAACTATGTTAAATTCCTTGGTTAAAGTAATCTTAACATGGAAATTTGGTTCAAACCCTCAAATGCAGAAGAATATTTCCTACTCCCTTTCTAGGTACTTTATGCAAAATTACATTAAAGGCTAAAGCGCTAGACTTCCTTTTATAGGTACTTAAGAATCAAACTCCAATTAACACCTAACAATCTAAGAAACCAAATCCTCTAGAATGACAATTAATAGATATATTAAGTGTCTAATATTAATTATTCTAATGAATAAAGGTTATACGGTTAGATCCCCTTTACCAATAATAAGTTGACAAAATTAATCCCTTTATGGCACAAGCAACAAGCATAAACATGCATAAGATAATGACATATCAGGAATGAGGGCAGACCATATAAGAAAAAAATATAAGTCTTAATTCAAAGCATTAATAAAGAAATAAGAATACTACAGGAATCCATAACATAGTCTAGGTCATTAATTCAAACCAATTCAACCTTCAAACCTAACACTATCTAAGAAGTACTAGCTCATGGTGTTACAAGCAACACCCATGGTCAGATATGAAAATAATCCCATGAGTCTATTATTCAAAAGTAAGAAAGATAGTAAAAGAAAAACCCTAGATGTGGCGTGATTCTCCGTTCTCTATTCCGTGATTCCGAACCTTCTCGTTCTACTTCTCAAGTAAGCAATACTGATGAACTCTCCGGGATGGATCGATGGAATGGTGAATCTTGATTTCGATATGGTGGCAGGGAAAGGGTATGGAAAAGTATGAAGAGTTGTGGAGAGTTATGTTTTGGAACACCCCAAGGGCTTCTTTTATAGTAGAGGGCTGGAAAATTTCGAACTCTCTATCAAAAGTGGGCTTTTTCACGTCGAAAATATGAACGAACCGAAAAATTCATTTTGAACATGCTATGGCATGGCACGAGTCGTGCCAGCCATGGCACGGGTCGTGCCGCCCACTAGTGCCGCACATCCGCAAGGGTCATGCCACCCGTCGGCAGTCTGCGCGATCTCACGGTTTTGCTCATAACTTCTTTATCCGAACTCAGATTGAGGTGATTTTTGCACTTATGCGATCCTCTCTTTCTTGGGTTTCTATATATATAAAAAAACTCATAAAAAATCCAACATTTTAGTGTAGCACGAGTCGTACAAAGATTGGCACGAGTTATGCTCTTCCGGCACAGCATGCGCGACTTCACCGTTTTGATCAAAACTCTCTTATCCAAGCTCCGATTGAGGTGTTTCTTGAGTCAATATGATCTTCTATTCTATAGCTTTCCAACCATATATCAATGAAAAGTTTGGACTTCCACATAAATACAGAAAAATTATGCTAATTGAACATGCATTTTTCAACATTCTTTCACGATTTCACTCTTCATTCCAACTTTACATTTTAATCCGTTTTCAACCTAAAACACAAAATAACACCTCAATGCACCAATATCTTAAATATATTAAAATGAACTATTTAGTGCTAAAATGAGAACATAAATCCCACAAAATGGTGCCAAATCGGGAAAACATGCTGATTTTCACACTAAATAAACCACCCAAACTTAAGATGTTATTCGTCCCCAAACAACGAAAAAGAACAAAGAAAAAGAAAGATAGTTTGTATAATCTAAGAGAAAATAAGAGATATGACAACTAGGCCATTCAACATAAATTGTCATTAACTTCGGTCATGTACTCTCATTACATGTAATAATTCATTCATATCATACAAGTTAAGACAATTACTACCAATTACAATGCTCCATCAACTTATTCTCACGGGAAGTACATCACTCACACTTAAGTGTAAAATATGTACACTTATGGGGTTAGGTGTTTACGCTCAACGTCAATTCAAGTGCATGCGTAACCATAAGCTTGCCAAATATCCCAAACTCTCCACCACTAAAAGTATGATTCGACAATGGAATCAAAAAGGAATTTTATTTGAATGTAATGTTGGCTCTTTGGTTAAGGTAGGAAATATATGGATAATTGACTCAAAACTCGGATCAATCAAGTCGTGATCCATCATGATCTTCATTCTTCTTACTCACTTCAATTCAAGGACATCATCCTCCTCAACTCTTCAATTTTCTCTTTCAAGCACAACATATACATTTTTTCCCTTTTCTTTTTTTATTCTCTTCTTTCTTTTTTCTCTCGAGGTACCAATTTTGGGCACTACCTCACACATCCTCCATAGGGTACCAGTTTCGGGCACTATCTTAGGGTGTTTGTTTCGTGGAGTACTAGATTTAAGCACTACTCCATGAATTTTTTTTCTTTCTTTTGATCCTTTATTCATCATCCTTCTTAACCCTCAAATCACCACTCTCTTCATTTAAGCTTTATTGGCTATCAAAAGAATGGATTTAAAAGGCTCAATGGGCTGACTAAGGATTTAATGAATTCAGGTAAAGTGTATGGGAAAATATGGGTTATAAATGAAAGATGGCCTAATATCATCTCCCATCATCTAAGACAACATGTAGTCCAAGCAAGACAAAAGGCAAGTTCTAGAATACACACACAAGAATGATACTCTCCAGAAAAGAAACATCATGTGTTTATATACATGAATAAGGCACAAAATCTTATATGGATTTTACAAGTAATAGAGCACTCTTTATGGTAAGCAATATCTCACAAGTACACATAGAACTTCATATCACAATATATAACTTAAGTACACTTCGAGCATATGAATTTCTGGAAGAAATCAAACAACTAAATCCATACAAACCATATAACCAGAAACTCACACTTCAACACCTCAACTACTCAATAATTCAAACAATTTATCACATAAAAATTAAAATAAGGAAACGAAGACACCTGATTTTTAATCTCGTCCACATCTTGCAAGCTCCTCGAGTTATACAACTCGGTCAGGCGTAGGCCTCAGATAGAACTCACTTCTCTTTCAACTTTGATATCTTTAATAATCATTAAAGCTCAAACACATCTCATCACCAATCAGAAATCATCAGTAAAATCATAGGAGAAACTCAAAGATTCAACCAAAAATTAACCACACCAAATCTAGGAAACACATAAGACACACAAGACACTTGAAAAATCGCAAAAAAATTCGAAAGATCGAAATAAATTTTAAAAATTCTAAAAAAAATCGACCTCCAAGCAGCACACACAAATGAAGAAAACTTACCTTGGTCCTTCAAGATATTGTGATGCACGTTCACCCCCCAAACATAGTTCAAACTAAGTGAGAAACTAAGTTTGTAAAGAAGTGAATACCTTAATTGAAGAAGCACCTAATAAAATTTCCTACACCAAAACAAATACATAAAAGCAATAAAATGGGAGGGTAAGCTTCCAACAGTTGCTCATGTTTAACGTTGAAGAGTCATGACGGAATGCAAAATCAATGGAATTTAAACCCGTGCATCAACACTTCCTCTTCATCTTTCATCTTCACTTTGATGTGTTGTTATGCCATCTTTCAATCAATCCATAGTATCTCTCCATTCTTGCTCACAAGGATCAACTCGTCTGGATTTCCTTTTTCATATGCATCCTTCCTATCAAAATCAAGATAATTAGAAAGATAAGAGTTAGAAATATCCGTAGGGACTGGTGGAACTTTCAGATAAGGATCATCTCTCATTCCTTTGCCACATTTGAATGCGAAAACTTTTTCCTCAAATTTAATGAGATTATTCCTTCTTTCAAGTCAATCTTAGCTCTTCCCATCGCTAGGAATGATCTTCTTATAATTAGTGGAATTGCAGGATCCACTACTTTTTCACACACCATAAAATCAGTCGGGAAAGCCATCTTCTCAACTTCTACCACAACATCTTCAACAACCCCTAAGGGTTTTATTATATCACTATTAGCAACACAAAATTGCCTAGATGTTGGTTTTAACTCTCTTCCTTCAAGTTCCTCAAAAACTGCATGAGGCATGATGTTCACAGTAGATCCCAAATTACATAGTGCATTTATTCCTTCTTCCCTTCAATCTCATAAGGGATTCTGAATTCCCTCGGATCATTCAACTTTTTATAAGGCTTTTCAGACACTGTCTTATTTTTCATCACATCATACTTTGATCTTAGAAACTGAATGTACTGCTTGAATTCTTCTTTCTTCTCATCCTTCACAAATTTTTGTAGAAAAGGGAGAGGATAAGGAGTAATAGAAATACCCCAGTAATCATATTTGAATTCTTTCTCTTTCGCTCTTTTTCCCTTTTTGCACTTTGCCACTTTTTTTAAGTTACATGAAGCTTCTCTATCTCTTTTTTGGAGTCCACACTGTCGTATTGTGGAGGAATAAAACTCGTAAAAAAACCCAGAGGGGCGCTCGCCATCGAGCAGGTGTGCTGCTCAGAATCGATGTTTTGTTCACCTATCACATCTTTTGTCTTTCATACTGTGTTCCACTCCTCAAACTGATAGCCATGTAGCTCTCTTTTAGATTAATCTTCGGCTGTGAAGAGAATTTTCCTTGCTGTTGTAGCTTCTCAATTGCAGCACTCAACTGTCCAAGAGCAATGCCAATTTCCTTCTGCTTCTTGTCAACTTGCTCTTGTTTGGTCATCATCAATTTGAACATCATGATCATTTGATCACCCTACTGTTTCATGTGATCACCCTGATGTCTAATATGATCACCCTGTAGTTTTATCAGCTTTCCTTGTTGCTTCATGTGATCTTCTAGTTGTTTCATCCACAGCTTCAACTCATTATCAATGGATGCTCTTTCTTCAACAGGTGCTTGTTCACCTTTTTGCATGTCCCCAAGTGTAGGGAATCAGTTGCAGATAAGCGTGTGACCAAGTCTATTATCAAACCCAAATGATAATTCTAGACTTACTATTTAATCTATTTATGACAACTCTAACCTATGACAAATCTGGGTATAAAAAGTGTATTAATTAAGACTAAAAGGTAAACTATCTAAAAGGAAAAGTAAATAATAATAAGAATAGAAGCAAATAAAATATGCAAGTGTTCAAAAGATAAGACAAGATATCTCTAGGAAATCCAGTTTAAATAGGTCAAATTAAATCACTACACAATCAATTAGAATTCCTGCAGATTTTATTAAAGCAATCACGTAATTATGTTAAATCCCTTTGGTGAAGTAAACTTAACATATAAATCTGGTTCAAACCCTCAGATGCAGAAGAATAATTCCAACTCCTTTCTAGGTACTTAAGAAATTAACTTCAATTCCCACCTACCCGAAAAATTTCTTATTTTATAATTTGTATTTTACGCATTTTTATAATAATGTGGTAATTACGTGGTAATTGTTTCTACATTTTTATTTGTCTTTACGTTTTATTTGACACATCCGTGATAATAATAGTGACAATATGTGAACATATGTGTACATAAATATTTACGTGTATTAATTTGAATAATAATAATAATATTATAAAAAAGAAAAGTCAACAATTGCTGCCAACTTTAGCAGCCACATTTGAATAGTGCATGCATGCATGGCTGATTAGCAGCCGTTATTTTATAAAAAAATTGTTTTAGGCCACTTTTCCCCATCCCTTTGCCTATATATACGGGGTTGAGGAATTCATCACCTCACCCAGAACAATCAATCGAGAAAAAAATGTGTCGGAGCAGGAAGGAAGGAATTAATTACTGATCTTTATGGGTCTATAGTGTTACTATTGTTGGAGTCCAAGTAAGTAGAAGTCCAACTACAATGCATAAATATGTTGTTTGTGAATTATTTGTAATTAATGTGATAATTATGTCATTAATTATTTGTAATTAATTTACGTTATGAATTATTTGGAGTTAATTGGTGATACAAGTTATGGATTTATGTGATTGAGGTGAAGTTATTCCAGAAGTGGATTGGTGTGAATTGAAATTAAGTTGTTAATTTTATATTGATTAAATATTGATAATGGTGTAGTAAATGGTTTATGATGCATATTTAATTGCCGGAGAAAAAAAATATGCCGGAGCAGGAAGGAAGGAATTAATTACGGATCTTTACGGGTCTATAGTGTTACTATTGTCAGAGTCCAAGTAAGTAGAAGTCCAACTACAATGCATAAATATGTTGTGTGTGAATTATTTGTAATGAATGTGATAATTATGTCATGAATTATTTGTAATTAGTTTACGTTATGAATTATTTGGAGTTAATTGGTGATACAAGTTATGGATTTATATGATTGAGGTGAAGTTATTTCAGAAGTGGATTGGTGTGAATTGAAATTAAGTTGTTGTTTTTATATTGATTAAATATTGATAATGGTGTAGTAAATGGTTTATGATGCATATTTAATTGCCCTGGTTGCATACCATGCATAGTCATGAAAAGTATTTTCCTAAAAATTTATAAGATACTAATGGTGTGTGCGGCCACTATATATGTATCTCTGTCAGGGTTCGAAAAAATCGTTCTCGTCACTTTATTTCTGGGTTCGGAAAAATCGTTCTCAGTACTTTATTCGGGGTTTGGAAAAATCGTCCCCAATACTCTGCTAGGGTTTGGAAAATCGTTCTCGGTACTATTTTCGGGGTTCGAAAAAATCATCCCCATTGAGCTCATTTGGGGTGCATATCATAAGTGTGTCGTGGGGATCTCGCAACGTGAACAGTTTTCAAAATAAAAGAGATCAACTAGAAAGATTAGAAAATAAATGCATTTTCATGCACTATCATGCATGAGTTCTACTTACTGAGATTTTATCTCATAAGTTTATGCATTGTAGGTAAATCGTACACGAGACTGGTTGCTGGGTCCCGTCAAATCCTGAGAGTTGTATACATGGATGACGACCTGTTGGCCGGGCTGGTGTAATGATCTGTTTTGTGAAAATTGTATTGTATAAAAATGAAGAAAAAAGAATACTTATTATTGTTTATTATTGGTGAGAAAAATTGGGGCGTGACAATATGGTATCAAAGTAGGTCATGGTCCTGTAGACTGTCCATGTATACAATCTCGAAATCTATGGTACACCACCAGACCAGT
Source organism: Pogostemon cablin (assembly GCA_023678885.1). Taxonomy (NCBI): domain Eukaryota; kingdom Viridiplantae; phylum Streptophyta; class Magnoliopsida; order Lamiales; family Lamiaceae; genus Pogostemon; species Pogostemon cablin. The sequence goes on along the minus strand of CM042978.1, from coordinate 14,555,433 downwards.
AAGTTTTATTTTATGTTAAATATGGGATTTTTTTATGAACATAATTGTGGCCTCATTTATTTTAAATGTGATGACTATAACATATTGAAGTAGAGTGAGACTAAATTTCGAGGACAAAATTCTTATAAGGTGGAAAATTGTAATACTCGGAAAATTTCTTATTTTATAATTTGTATTTTACGCATTTTTATAATAATGTGGTAATTATGTGGTAATTATTTTTACATTTTTATTTATCTTTACATCTTATTTGACACATCCGTGATAATAATAGTGACAATATGTAAACATATGTGTGCATAAATATTTACGTGTATTAATTTGAATAATAATATAATAATAATAATATTATAAAAAAAGAAAAATTAACAATTGCTGCCAACTTTAGCAGCCACATTTGAATGGTGCATGCATGCATGGCTGATTAGCAACCGTTATTTTATAAAAAAAATTGTTCTCCTCAAGTATGTTGAATTCCAGTTTGAATCTGAGCTTCAATAGTGCTCACGGTCCAGGATGAAAATTACCCGAGTCAAGTCCAGGATTTTACCCGCAAAACAATCACGTCCCGATAGTGCTCACGGTTACGACGTGTTGTTCCCAAAGGTAAAACGGCTTCGTCTCTTGTATGAGTTGCACCCTACGTACGAGAGCATCACAAACTAAGAGATGATTGAACTAGGTTGCTTACTATATGTGACTCACGATGACACTAGTATGCAATGTATGCTTTCTCACTTTCAAAATATGATGGTTTTCAAGGTTTTCAAGATGATTAGATCATAAGACCAAGATTTTGTGATGCTTTTGTGATGATACTAAGTACCAAAGATGAATGTCCTATTTATAGACATTACTCCACTCATATTTCAGGTTCCTGCAGCAGTTATTACTGCATTCAATAGGGCTAATTAGTGCTGGTCGTTACCAGTTCTTACATGAAGTTACAGATTGACTCTGCCATGTTGGTACTCAACTGTTACACATCCAAATTTGAATTTGTAATTGATGGTTGAACGTTTCCAAGTATTATGAACCATGTATGCCTCACTTTAAGATGGAATTAATATGGAATGAGCTCACTCAAATGATATTCCTTCATTTGAGTTCTTATCTGACTGGATCATTGTCCAAAAGTCAAAAATAGATTTTAATTCTTCATAAAATCTATAGTAATGACTCTCATATAGTGCTTGAGAATTTTAATTCCCAAACTAATATTCCATAATGACATTGATTTATGTTGGCTACATAAATGTCCATAATGACATTAATTTATGTTGGCTAACATAAATGTCCATTATGTGGGATTCAAACCATTTAAACATGAGTAACTCCCACATAATCTCAATTCAACTACTCAACTTGTGCATTATTTCTCACTCACCATGACTTGGTTTTGAGATTATTTCCACACGAAAAATCATACTTCAAAATACATTTTACATATTGGTTGTTAAATAATTAATTAAATTGAATATTAATATCTAAACCAATATCTCCAACACCAATTACTCGTTTGTATTGATAAGATTATTAGTCTGCTTACAAAATCATAAAAATATCTACTCATTTCAACTATTTTTTTAATTCAACTACACTTTATGGAGTAATATTCAAATCAAATCATATCGAATGGCTTGCAAACTACGCGCGTATATAACCTAAATAATAATAAATACATTGATCTAAACGTCTATTTCTTTTTCCAACTTTATCCTTATTTACAAAGCTGAATATTTCAACGTTTTCACTTAACACTAGTTCCATTGAACACTAATGTACACTAAATCAAATAAAAAATGGGCGAGAGAGTTAAGGAGAGATTTAAGGATAATTATAACAACCATATTTTCAATTTAATTAATCACGTATTTTCTATTTTTTTTCTCAAAGATGCACACTAATATACAAGGTTCTTCAAAGATGCACACTAATGTATATTCGTAGGGTTCTTCAATTTAATTGTGTATTTTCTGTTTCTCTCTAAGAATGCACACTAATGTACTTAACAATAGTTTCAATCGTGTATTTTTCGTTTCTCTCTCAAAGATCCATACTAATGTACATTCGTAGGGTTTTTCAGTTAATCACGTATTTTTTGTTTCTCTCTCAAGAATTCACACTAATGTACATTAGTAGGGTCCTTCAATTTAATCACGTATTTTCAGTTTCTTTCTTAATAGGATGTACACTAATTTACATTGTATAAATAATGTATTTTTATTTCCATATATCTTAACAATGCACACTAATTTACGGATATGTATAGGTATTATGGAAAAAATAAAATATAATTTTTTATTTATCGGAAATTTTCTGAAGCGAATGTATCGCTTAGTAATTTTTAAATACGTTTTGTACCTACTATTTATTGACCCTTTATTATTAATAAACACATTGATATAATAGGTACGCGTATGTATAGCGTAATTATTAATAAATACATTGATATAATATAATTACTTATAAATACATAATGTCTTTTATTTTTCCCGCTTTACCCTTATTCACAATGATACGCTTATTTTTCTAACAACAACAACCACCGTCTCTCTGTTAAACCTCTAGTGATTACTTTTTTTAACACTAATGTGCATTAATATGACCAAAAGTCAATGGGTGAGAGATTTAAAGATAAATATAACAACTTTTTTCTATTTAATTGTGTATTTTTGTTTCTTTCTTAGCAATACACACTAATGTACATTAGCATGAATATTAATCGCGTATTTTTTTTAAAATTGCGTATTTTTTATATATTAACAATGCAAACAAATGTTGATTAACATGAATACACTAATGTACATTAATATGAATATTAATCGCGTATTTTTAAAAAAAAATCGCGTATTTTTTTATTATCCCTTAACAATGCAAACTAATGTATATTAATATGAATATTTATTCGTATATTTTTGTAAAAACACACGTTTTTTATCTCTTAACAATAAGCACACTTATGTTCATTAATATGGATATTTAATCGCATATTTTTGTAAAAAGAATCATGTATTTTTTTTATTTCTTAACAATATGCACACTTATGTACATTAATATGGATATTTAATCGCGTATTTTAGTTTCTCTTTTAACAATACACACTAATATGCGGATGGGTATTACCAGTAAAATAAAATATAATTTTGTAGTTGCCTGTAATTTTCTGAATCGAATGTATTGCCTAGTAATTCTTAATTACATTTTGTACCTACTAATTACTGACTCAAAACTAAAACCAAGTTAAGTCAAATCAAACATAGCCATAGTTTCCCGACTGATGCTTGAACATAGAGTAAAAATAATTTTCATCGATTATTTATATTGAATCCAATTTTAGTCCTTTAACTTCTAACTTTTCAATTTTAGTCTTTTTTTAAATCAATTTTAATTCTTTAAATTTTTATTTGTTCAATTTTAGTTATTTTGCAAAAAAAAAAAAAAAACTCAAAAGGACTTGGAAGTCCTTCATGTTTGAATATATTTTTGCAAAATATTTAAAACTGAAAAGTAAAAAAATTTGGTAGGTCTCTAAACCAAGAAATAATAAAACTTACTAAAATTAAAACTAGAGATAGTGATAAGCAGGGTCGTTGATGATTGTGTAAATTCACATATTTTAAGATCTGATTCGTGTGATAATGATGTATGATTATATCTTAAGTCAAGATAAATCGAGACATGTAGTGGAAAATTACGAATCAGGTGCGTTTAAGGCCGTTTGAGCAAATTTTCGAAGAAAAACAGGACGAGAGTGCTTGGAACCGAAGGAGGAGGAAGATAGCACCTAGTTCGATCAACAGGGTGGTGGTTCGACCACCGGTTCGGGTTGAACCAGGCATCAAAAATCAGCAGAAAGACAGTTCGACCACGATGATGTGGTTCGACCAGGCGTGCTGGTCGAACCGTGATCGAACCAAAAGCCTAAAGAGAAGTAGTTATGGTTCGACCAGTGGATCAAGTCGAACCACGCACCTGCCAACTTGTTACAGGCCTGTTCGACCAGGCCATGTATAGTTCGACCAGGATCCTTGGTCGAACCGATGCTTGAGAACTTTTGGATCCGTATTTTTACATTTTCAGTGTGTGTTTTCGCTCAAAAAGCTCATCCTAGGTTCATAAGGAGAGCTCAAAAGTATAAAAGGAAGACCCTATGCAGGTGAAAAAGGACGTTCACCACCACCTTCATTCTACACAACATCCAAAATCCTACACTATTCTATAGAGCCGTGGAGAGAGATTCATCTGTCGAATTAAGTGAGAATCAAGTAAAGATTCAAGACGGAGAGAGACGCGACTGTGCCTACATTTAGAGTTTACTTCGCTTCTTAATTTATCTTGTAATTTTCTAGACTATGGGTAAGATCCACCATGACTGTTCTTCGATCAACCATGGGATAGAACCACTTCGGTAGTTCTAGGGTTTATGAAGGTATTATGAGTTAACTGAACTTCCGTGTTTATACTCCGTACAATACTACTTGTGGTTTATTTTATATAAGATTATGCGTTTTTAATTCATACTCAGAGTTGTTTTGTCCATCATTAGCTGTTATGTAGAGTTTGAATACATATCTTTGTTGTTAATTGAGTGCGTTCACTGCTGAGTAGGATTTTATTTTATGATTCTAAGTGAGGGGACTCCGAAACTTCATTAGAACTATCTTATATAAATACTTGTTAATTGAATATTATTCGGGTTGATAAGTATGATAAAGAGTATAGCGTCATATTACCTATAATGGGAGATCATATCGGATTAGAGTACTTAGTGCATGGGAAATAATTGATACTGATAGTACCTAGAAAGGAGGTGGATTATATCTCTTGCTCCAAGGATATTCATACGTGTCGTGCGCTTATTTACTTGTGTCTATAGAGTAGATTTGCATGGTTTAGTGATGCGTCCATACTCCACAAGGCAGAGTCGGACATTGATATACGGAAGAGAGATTAATAAGTAAAATTGGATAGCCCGAAGGACTACCTATTTCTCACTTGTTCACTTTCGTTTAAATCTCTACTACTGATTTATTTAATTGCTATTTTAATTATTTGTTCATTGGTTACTTAATCATCCAAACTTTATTGCCATATTAGTCTTAAGTTATATTATAATTAAATTAATAATAATACGTCCTTTGGATTCGATAATCACTTGGTCGCTTATCAAAGCTACAATAACATCCTTCACACTTGGGTATTAATATTGTGTGTTGAGAAAATGCTCATCAAGTTCTTAGCGCCATTGCTGGGGACAACATTAATTATTACTTTATTATTTCTAGTTTAATTGAGAATATTTTATTCTTGTCTTTAGTTTCTAACGCTTGTTTTTCTTAGGTGTATGCACACTAGATCAAAGGCAGAAGAATTAGCTCCTTATAATCCAAAAATTAGTGCATTGTCGAGGAAGAAAAAGAAGAACAATAACAAGAACGTGGAACCAACTGAAGCTCTTAAACTAGGAGTTGAAGTTGGAGAGCTGAACTCGCAAACATTGAAGCTGCAACCGGAGACAACTTGGAAGTAGAAGCAGTCAACATGGCAGTGAATCCAGATAATCTTGTCATCTGTAAAGTCTTTAAGAATAACGGAGGAGGCAACGTGGGGTTGTTAGGAGCAAGAGGGGCCGATGCGGATTTTTATCTTCATCCTACTCTGATTAGCATGATAGAAAGGAGCCCTCTCTCAGGGGGCACCTTTAAAGATCCTCAACAGCATCTGAATAAATTCCTGGGATATGCAAGAACACAAAAAGCGCAGGGAATCATGAGGATGCAAGGAGGATTGTTTTGTTTAAATTTTCGCTTGCTGAAAGGGCGAGAGATTGGTACGACACTCGTAATGCTGCTAAATGCACTACCTGGGAGCAATTTAAATTGAAGTTCTTAGAAAGATACATGTCACCTTCCAAGGTGTTTAAGATGAAACAAGATATTAATCAATTTGCTATCGGGAGTAGAGAAAAATTTCATGAGGCTTGGGACAGATTCAAGAACATGCTTCGAATGTGTCCACAACATGGGCTATCTAAAGCTCAATACATCAGTATTTTTCTACAATGAATTGGACTGTGATTCTCGAATTTAACTATATGCTTCATCGAATGGAGCATTGCTTACAAAATCATCCGTAGAGGCCGAAAAGTTTTTTGAGAATATTTCAATGAATTCAAGATATTGGCCAACTGATAGTGTAAGAGGCACTTATATTCTTGGCAAAGTAGCGCATGTTAAGCATATTATGGTTAAGTTAAGTAGAGAAGATGAGATCGTCTCTAGTTTTGCTTATATCAACAAGTTACTTGAGTCTTAGCAAAAGCAGATTACTGATATAGCACAACGAGTACCAATTATGCAGCAGGATGTTGGTTATGAAGGAGCTAACCAAGAGGAATTGGAAAAGGCGAACTATGCCATGGGTCAAAGTATTCAAGGAACGAGGTTCCATAATCATAAAAACCAGAATTATCAAGGGAACTAAAATAATCGTGGTCCCCCTGGTAATTATAAACAACCAAGGAGACCGGAGTTTTTATGGAGTAATCCTAATACAGCAGTACAACCTCCTGTTGGTGTTGATCCGGGTTCGATGGTCGAAGAAGGAAAACATGGTTTTAAGGATACGGTGAATATGTACATGGCTAGGAATGATGCAAGAGTGGATTGTTTAGAAGCCAAGCTAGAGGCAAAAATTGATGCAAACTATGAGGATATATCTAAGCAGATGAAGGAATTGACGTTGTTAATGGGGTAGATGGTCGGGAATGTTAATCAATTGACACAAACCGTAGAGAAGGGAAAGTTCCTATCTCAAAGTATAGCAAACCCGAAGCAATGCAACACCATCACGTTAAGGTCTGGAACGCAGTATGAAGGACCGATGATGCCAGAAATGATTTCTAAAGCTCTAGGAGCACGATTCGACCTCGATTCGACCAAGTCAGCAGGTCAAACTGCAATATGGAGGTCGAACCAGGCAGCTGGGCACCTCTGGAGATCCCAACTGAGCAGTTCGACCATGACCACTATGGTTTGACCAAACTTGTTGGTCGAACCATGGTCGAACCACCTTGTCCAGAGCACTCTATTCTTTCTAAAGCATAGTTCGACCACGACCATCATGGTTTGACCAATCCTATTTGGTCGAACAGTGGTTGAACCAGCCTGTTCGGGAGAGAAAGCACTTTCTGAAGCACTATTCGATCATTACTCGTCTGGTTCGACATGCACCCTTTGTCGAACCATGGTCGAACTATCTCATTCGGCACCGTTTTCCATGTTAAATGCTCTACTTGATGTTGATGCTCTGGTACCATCCAAAAAGCAGAATACAAAGCTTATAGCCGAAAAGAAATGGAAAAGAGTAAAGAGAATGACAGTCGAGAAGGATAAAACGAAGAAGGTTAAACGTGAAGATTGAGGAATTCCCAAAGCAAAGATACCTCCTCCGTTTCCTTTTAAGTTAGTCAAGAAGGGATTGGAAGAAAAGTTCAAGAAGTTTTCAGATATTATAAACAAGATAAGCTTGAGCATTCATTTCTCTGAAGCAATCTTAGAAATGACATACTATGTTCGCTTTCTAAAAGACACACTTTTGAAGAAGAAAAGCTTGAATGGGATTGAAATAGTGAATTTTTCTAAGAACTGTAGCTCGATTATACAGAGGAAGCTGTCAGCAAAGTTAAAGGATCCAGAAAGCTTCACTATTCTATATGAGATTGGAAAGTGGCTGGCACAACGAACATTATATGATCTTGGGGAAAGCATCAATTTGATTCCCTTGTCAATATTTCAAAGGCTTGGTTTGAGGAAGTTAACTCCCACAACGGTTGCTCTACAATTAGCAGATAGGTCTATGACTTTTCCGAAGGGTGTAATTGAAGATGGTCTTGTAAAAGTAGAGAAACTGGTCTTTCTTGTAGATTTTCTTGTGCTCGAGATGAAAGATGACAAGGATAACGTCTCCCTTATCTTAGGGAGACCATTCCTTGCTACTGCTAGAGCGATGATTGATGTTTAAAAGGATGAGTAAAGACTGCGAATGGATAAAGAAGAGGTTCTGTTCAACCTTGATAAAGTAATGAAGATGTCGATAGAGACGCAGTGTCACAACATTTATGTTGTGGAGGAGATCATGAAAGAAGATATGTTCTTGATCCTTTCAAAGGATCCCTTAGAGACATGCTTGATGGAGTCTCTTACTTTTCCCACCACGGAGCTAGATGAGCTCTCTAATGAGGTATGTATTGAATTTTTTTAAAATTTACTTGCTTTGGGTGATGACTGGTATGAATCACAAAGGACCAAGTTTGAAGAGGTAAAGTGGACTAGGAAGTACTTGCCATTGGATCGAGAAAGCACAGCGAAAGAAGAGAATAAAGTGGAGTTGAAACCGCTACCTGAATACTTGAAGTATGCCTATCTAGGTGACAAAGAAAAATATTTGGTAATTGTATCTTCTTCTTTAACTGATGAACAACTGGAAGAGTTATTAGATGTGCTTAGGAAGTATAAGTCTGCGATTGGTTGGTCTCTTGATGATTTGAAAGACATTAATCCATCATATTACATGCATAAGATAAGATTGTTAGATGAGGCCAAGAGTAACATTCAAAATCAGTGGATGGTGAGTCCCGCTATTCAAGAAGTGATTAGGAAGAAAATCCTAACATGGCTAGATGCAGGAATTATATATCCAATTAGTGATAGTCCTCATGTGAGTTCATTGCATGTTGTAGATAAAAAGGGGGCATGACTATTTTGAAGGTCGATGATGGTGAGACCTTAGCCACTAAGATTCCTACGGGATAGCGTATGTGTACTGATTACAGGAAACTAAATAAAAATACATGCAAAGACCATTCCCCTCTTCCTTTCATGGATCAAATGCTTGATTGTCTTGCAGGATATGATTTTTATTATTTCTTGAATGGGTACTCGGGGTATAATCAAATCATGATTGAACTCGAGGACCAAGAAAAGACTACTTTCATTTGCCCTTATGTAACTTTTGCTTTAGGAAGATGCCTTTTGGATTGTGTAATGCACCTGCTATATTTCAGTGCTGCATGATGATTATATTTGATGGGTTGATAGAAAAGATCATGGAGGTGTTTATGGATGATTTTTCTGTGTTTAGTTCCTCCTTTGATATTTGCTCATCTAACCTATCTACTCATGTTTTGAAAAGATGTCAAGAAACTAATCTTGTTTTGAATTGGGAGAAAAACCACTTCATGGTCAGAGATGGGATTGTTCTTGGGCATCATATTTTGGCTAAGGGATTGTAGGTGGATAGAGCAAAGGTGGTGGCGATTGAGAAGCTTCCACCACCTACTAATGAAAATGGAGTGCGGTCCTTCCTTGGACACGCAGGATTTTATAGAAGATTTATTAAAGATTTCCCAAAATACTCCAAACCGTTGTCTCACTTACTTGAAAATGATGTTCCTTTTTTTAATGATAAATGTCTAACAACTTTTCAGGTTTTAAAGGAGGTACTTATTACTGCACCTATCTTGATCTCACTAGATTGGACTCAACCGTTTGTACTTATATGTGATGCAAGTGATCTAGCACTAGGTGTGGTGCTTGGGCATGGCAGAGAAGAAGTTCTGCACCATTTACTATGCGAATAAGACTTTTGATGCCGCACAAAAGAACTACACTATCACTAAAAAAGAGTTTCTAGCTGTTGTGTATGCATTCAATAAGTTTCGATAGTACTTGGTTGGCATGAAGACCATTATATACATGGATCATTCTGCGATCCGGTATTTGATGGAGAAGAAGTAAGCGAAGCCAAGGATCATTAGATGGATCCTTCTTCTGCAAGAGTTTGATATGGAGATTCGAGATAAAAAAAGTACGGAGAATGTGTTGGCGGATCACTTATCAAGGTTGGAGACAAGGGAGCATTGCGATGATTCTTTTTATTACATAGAAGAGATGTTCCCTGATGAGAAGATTATGGCAGTGTTTACTGAAGGAGCAGAGAGGGCTTGTGTCGTAGCTACTCAAGGAGTGGATCCATGGTATGTGGACTATGTCAATTATATTGTTGTAGGAGAAATTCCGAGAGATCTCAACAGGTATCAACTTGCAAAATTTAAGAGGGATGTGGAGACTTTCATATGGTATGATCCGTTCGTCTACAAGATTTGTATGGATTTTATCGTTTGTAGGTGTGTGCCCGAAATGGAGATGGAGAGTGTTCTTAATTTTTGTCATGCCTAACCTAACGGGGGGTACTTCGGAGCCCAAAAGACTGCAACTAAGGTACTTCAATCAGCTCTTTATTAGCCTAACAATTCGAGTCTGTATAGCCCTAGAGCCCTATAAAATAAAATAAAATAAAATTAGAATGAATAAAATCCAAATTTGAAATACAAAAATTGTCTAATTTTCAATTCTTCATTCTTGTTTGTTGCTTGTAACTGACCAGTTGGTTCATCGAAACCAAATTTGTCCTAGAAACTCACTCAAAGGAATTATTTAAGGGCAAATAGAAAACTAAAAGAAAAACATATTTCAAGAGATCGAATCAATCCTTTTCCAATCATCATGTGAATCCTATGTGGCGACATGCGATAGATGTCAATAGATGGGAAACATAAGTAGAAGAGATGAGATGCCACTTCAGCCGAGCATTGTTACCGAAATTTTCGATGTATGGGGAATCGATTTTATGGGGCCATTTCCCCCAACTAATGGATTTCTCTACATCCTTCTAGCAGTGGATTATGTTTCTAATTGGGTGGAGGCCATTCTTACCCTCATGAATGATTCAAGGACCATGTTGTCTTTCTTGAAGAAGCATATTTTTGCCCGTTATGGAGTTCCTAGAGCACTTGTAAGTGATGGAGGTTCTCACTTCGTCAACAAGTTTCTTGAAAGAGTTCCATGGATTACGGTGTGAAGAATATGGTTACTACACTCTATCATCCTCATGCTAATGGGCAAGCTGAGGTCTCTAACAGTCAAGTGAAACAAATTTTGGAGAAAGTAGTCAGAACCAATAGGAAGGATTGGGCTATGAAGCTCGATGATGTTTTGTGAGGGTTCCTAACTGCTTACAAGACTGTGCTTGACATGTCTTCTTATCAAATTATCTATGGGAAGCCGTGCCACTTACCCGTAGAAATTTAGCATAAAGCTTTTTGGGCATTGAGAAGTCTGAACTTGTGTCTTAAGGATAAAAAGGAGTTGAGGATGACTCATATCAATCAACTAGACGAGTTTAGGAATCAAGCTTACAAAAAATTGGTGTTCTGCAAGGAAAGAATGAAGAAATGGCATGATTCAAATATCACTTATAAGGAATTCAAGCAAGGTGATGAGGTATTACTCTTTAACTCTCGTTTGAAGCTCTTTGCAGAAAAATTAGAATCGAAGTGGATGGGACCATTCATTATCCATAGAGCCTGCGGAGGGGGGAGTTTTGAGATCATGGACAAAGATGGAGACATCATAGTGGCGAATGGGCATCGATTGAAGCATTATAAGTCATCGGATGATGCTTGCGTCGTCTTTGAGGATACCTTGCAATGAAATGGTACCGTTGTGACTCTCCGACATTAAACAAAAGCGCCTGTTGGGGGCTTTGACTCCGATTTTATTATTTTATTTTATTATTTTTATATTTGATGTGCTTACATATCGAAAATTACATCTCTTTTCAAACTTAGTTTCGACTATAGTTTCTACTAAGTTTGGAGGGTGTGATGTACTTACCTCATCGTAGCACCGAGTGTATAATCTTTTCTTAGTAATGTTTGTTAGGGGAGTTGATTTTTTACGGCATATTTAAACTTTAACCAGTTTGGATGTGTTGATTTTTTGCATTTGGCCTAATGTTTTGTGGTGTTTTATTTGTTATGTCGTATGCAGAGTATATGCACATGATTTATAAGTCTTAATTGTGATTCTCTAGTATAGTTTTGCTCTGTTTTGGTATCTAATGATCATTTTTAGCTTGAAGTTTGCAGGGGACGAAGAGGAATGGACATTGAAGGATCAAGGGCTCAGTTCGACTAAGTAGGCTGGTTGAACTAAGTGGTTCGAGTTGAACCAAAGATTAGAGAAATTTTTACAAGTTGACTCGACCAGAAGGCCCTTGGTTCGACATGTGGTTCGAGTCGAACCAGCATTCAGAAAGTTTGTTACAGACTGGTTAGACCAATGGTTCGAGTCGAACCACAATTCTGAACGTGTCCAGAAGCTTGGTTCGACCACGACGAGGTGGTTCGACCACCTGGTTCAGGTTAAATCGCACAGGTAAGTAGCATTTTAAATTTGATTTTATTCCCATTCCGTACATTCTTCACACCACCCGCACTCGAATCATCTCCGAACAAAAAAATACTCTCTTCCAAACTTCGATTTTGCTTGATTCCACTCGATTAAATCACTGTCCACCTTTCCTATACTCGAATTCTCGCTGATTTGGAGCATTTTAGTTGCAAAACTAAGGTTTTCCATCAATTTGGGGATTTTTCATACTTTGTTCATACTAAGCCATGACCGGATCAAAATGTATGTTTTCTTGGCTCTATTATCCTAGGATTGAAGTTCTATTGCTTGATTTTAAGTGGGTAAGTTGATTGAACTCATTTTTATATGGACTCATGGTGTAAGTTGGATTTGTATGGGAATTCTCATATGAACAATTGATGGGTCCGATTTTAATTGTTGATTTGTTGTTAGACCTTGATGGTTACGTGAAGTTGATGAGTAATTTGAGTGGTGAAGTGAAGCATGTAGAATTATGAGTTGAATTGTTGAAATTGATAGAGGCATGCTTAAGAAAGTGAAGTGAAGATGCAATTGTTGAAGGATTGAATTGGAAGTAAAATGGAATTAGCATGTGTATGGATTTGTTGTTAAATTTTTGAACACATGAAGATTGGGAACATGTTTTGTTGGAATTGATTATACATGAATAACTTGAAGTCTTGAGTAGAGTTTAATGTGTAGTTAGTTTTGAACTAGGATTGGTTTGTTTTTCTTGTATTTGTTTGGTATTGAAATATTATTCTTGTAGGAAAAGGAAAGGAGAACAAAATTCATTCAAGAAGAGGCAGGATAGGCAGCCTCGTGAGGACGAAGTTACTAAAAAGTTACGGCTTAAAGAGAGGCTGCCTAGGGACTTCCATATTCAGATGGAGAATTAGAAGGAGATCAAGGATCGTTGGGGTGCGGTGTCTGATAGGATAACTTGTACAAGGTACCAAGGTGATAGGGCAATGGTGACCATGAATATCCAGGATGACATAACGTGGATGTTTGATCAAGTAGGCATCCGACAATTCATGGAGTTGAAGAGGCAGACATACTTTCATGTGACTACGGAGGTCTTGTGCTCGATTACCATTAAGAAGGGTTCTAGTTCTCTTTCTTACGAGTGTACATTCCAGCTAGGAGGCATAAGGAGAACGTGGACTTCAGAGGACTTTAACATTCTGCTAGGAACTCCGAGGGGAATTTCTAGGCATGAAAATTAGCATTTCAGACCTAACGATTTTTGGAGGTCTATCTCAGGAGAAGACATGGATTTCAAGACTAAGGATACTAGTGCTACGTTGATTCAAAACCTCATTATTCGTTACATGGATAGAGTTTTAAGCAACACATTGTTTGCCCGATCTAAGGGAAGTTGTGTATCGAGGTGAGAGTTATATGCTCTATGGTGTATGTTGAATGGAGTGTAATTTAATGTGGGATCGTATTTGATTCAGCAGCTTTATAGATTCAGGATTTCCACTTTTCAGAGAGTGAATATTTGAGGATTACTTACTCCTGTGGCTGAATCATACCACATGGACTTCACGGGCATTACACCTATCTTGGAGGATCTAGATCTTGTGATGAGTACATGCGTTAAAGCTGGATTTACTTTGCACTAGACCTTTAATTGGATTTTTGTTAGGGGTTCCAATCCCTATTCTTTCATGTTTCCTTATGATGTAGGAGCATTGACTGAGATCCGGAATGATGGAAACTTGTTGATGAACACTATAGCACACGAGACGCTCTCGATTACGTGTTTGAGGAGAGGCGATTGGAGGACTGTGGCTCAGATGTACGCTGCGGATATATTTGATGATTTACAAAGGATAGCTGACCAAGCGCAGTAGCCACAGTAGCAGCTTCAGCAAGGAGAGCACGTAGAGCAAGTGCATGAAGAGGAACATCCTGAGCAGCATCCTGAGATGGATATGCCACCACAGTAGCAGCAGCATGAGATGCCACCGCCACAACCACAGCAGCAATAATGGGGCGGAGCTGATGAGTTCTATACAGAGTAGTTCTGATTGATGAACAAGAACCTTGTCGGCTTGAACAACAATCAGAGGGAGATGAACCGCCAGCTAGCCTTAGCAAACATGAATTATGCCGCTCTGAGTTTGAGGTATAATGCCATCGATAGGAGATTGGGAGAGATGCAAGCCAATGATCGTGAAATGGATAGAAAGCTTTGGGTATTGCAGAGAGATTTCGACTTATGGCGTATAGAGATTAGTAGTGATGATAAGGTTCCACCGGAGTAGAGTGCGCCAGGTTTTCTCTTTGTCTGCTTCATCTCATCTCCCTTCTCTTTTATCTTTACAGGTTGGGTATTTGTGGCGTGAGTGGCATGTATTGATATTATATTCTGATGATGGAGTGATTGGTGATACTTGGTATTGGATTGTTTGTGATATTCTGATTTGGATTGATATGTTGGGTTCTTGATAAGTATGTTGCATTCGTATTTTGCATGTGTTGATTTTGTTGATGAAAAACATGTATTACTTGTTAAATATGTGGAGTTCATTGTTAAAAATTGATCTTGATTATATGCTATGAGGAGTGATTAGGATTTTGTTTACCCATGTGAGAATTTGAGCCGTATGAAATCATGTTACATGCATCTATGCATGCTAGTTTATTTTTGAGAGAATCGTTCATATGACCGTATTCTAGAACTTGGCTTGGAGTCTTGTGTGAGACTTATGATTGATTAGTCATTAGGACATGATCTTAGACTATTATTGTTTATTTGAGTAAGCTAATTTTTATCTTCCCATATACTGAATGAATCATTGGAAGCCCCGTTGAGCCTTAAAAAGCTTTTTCTTTGGCAAGCCTTGATAAAAAGTCTTATTTATTCTTTACTTGAGCCTTGTTGAATACCTTATTCATTAGTAGAGAGTTGAGGTGAATATATGCTAGCTTGAGTTTGAAGAATAGAAGGAAGATTAAATTGGTTGAGTGGTATGAAGAAAAGAAAAAAATATGGTTAAATCTTGTTAAGGGTAGTGCCTGAAATCGGTACCCCAACTGCTAAGAAGGGTAATGCCCGAAATTGGTACCCTTGTACTTTGAAGAAAGAAGTTATTGATACCAAGGTAATGAAGGAAAAGTTGAATTGCAAAGATCATGAGAATAAGAAGGAGAAGATGAAGCTGTTTGATGAAAAGTAAAACTCAAAGTTAATTCTCTACTAGTGAATTAGTCACTTTATCTATATTTTTCTACCTTTATCAAAGAGCCAACATTACAACCCAAAAGCAAGTCCTTTGTGATCCTAGAAACGAAGTGATTATAAGTTGATTTTTGAGATCTTTGCCAAGTTTATGGTTACACGAGAATATGAATTGAGTATGAGCATATATATTGACCTGTTTAAGTGTATTTTACACTTGAGAGCGAGAGTAAACACTTATCCTATGAGGAAGATGACTTAGTACTCCGAAGCGTATTATAATTGACTGATATTTTTGCATGAATGAAATGTATGATGTGGGTGATACTTGTTTTAAATTGATAGAATTGCATATGTAAGTATGTATTGTACTTGACTGGATGGCCTTGGGAATTTTACACTTACTCTTTTGATTTTGATTTCATTCCTTTGGGACGAGCAACATGTAAGTTTGGGAGTTTGATGAGTGTGTAAATTCACGTATTTTAAGCTCTGATTCGTGTGATAATAATGTAAGATTTTATCTTAAGTCAAGATAAATCGAGATATGTAGTGAAAAGTTACGAATCAGTTGTGTGTAAGGCCGTTTGAGCGGATTTTCGAATGAAAACAAGACGAGAGTGCTCAGAACCGGAGGAGGAGGAAGATAACACTTCGTTCGACCAACAGAGTGGTGGTTCGACCACCGATTTGGGTCGAACCAGGCGCCAAAAGTCAACAGAAAAGTAGTTCGACCACGATGATGTGGTTCGATCAGGCTTGCTGGTCGAACTATGGTCGAAACAAAAGTCTAAAGGAAAGCAATTGTGGTTCAACCACGAAGCTTTTGGTTCGACCAGTAGTTCAAGTTGAACCACGCACCTGCTAACTTGTTACAGGCCGGTTCGACAAGGCTATGTATGATTCGACCAGGGGCCTTGGTCGAACCAATGCGCGAGAAACATCTGAATCTGTATTTTTACACCTTTATGTGTATTTTCGCTTAAAAATCCCATATGATGTCCATAAGGAGAGCTAACAAGTATAAAAGAAAGACCCTACGCAGGGGAAAAAGGACGTTCACCACCACCTTCATTCTATACAACATCCAAAACCCTACACATCCTATGGAGATGTGGAGAGAGATTCGTCTGTCAAATCAAGTGAGAATCAAGTGAAGATTCAAGACGGAGAGGGACGCGACGGCGCCCACATCTAGGATTTACTTCGCTTCTTAATTTATCTTGTAATTTTCAAGACTATGTGTAAGATCTATCCAACCACCATGATTATTCTTCGATCAATCATGGGTAGAACCACTTCGTTAGTTCTAGGGTTTATGAAGGTTTTATGAGTTAATTGAACTTCCATGTGTATACTCCGTACAACACTACTTGTGGTTTATTTTATATAAGACTATACATTTTTAATTCATACTCAGATTTATTTTGTGCATCATTAACTGTTATGTAGAGTCTGAATACATATCTTGGTTATTAAGTGAGTGCATTCACTTCTAAGTAGGATTCTATATTATGATTCTAAGTAAGAGGACTCCGAAACTTTATTAGAACTATCTTATATAAATACTTGTTAATTGAATATTATTCGGGTTAATAAGTAGGATAAAGAGTATAACGTCATAGTACTCATAATGGGAGATCATAACGGATTAGAGTACTTTGTGCACGGGAAATAATTGATACTGATAGTACCTATAAAGGGGGGTGGATTATATCTCTTGCTCCAAGGATATTCATACGTGTCATACGCTTATTTACTTGTTTCTATAGAGTAGATTTGAATGATTTAGTAATGCGTCCATACTCCACAAGTCTGAGTCGGACATTGATATACAGAAGGGAGATTAATAAGTAAAACTGAATAGCTCGAAGCACTACTTATTTCTCACTCATTCACTTTCGTTTAAATCTCTACTGCTTATTTATTTAATTGTTATTTTAATTATTTGTTCATTGGTCACTTAATCATCCAAACTTTATTGCCATATTAGCCTTAAGTAAGTTAGATTATATTTAAATTAATAATAATATGTTAATTGGGTTCGATAATCACTTGGTCTCTTATCAAAGCTACAATAGCATCCTTCACACTTGGGGATTAATACTGTGTTGAGAAAACGCTCATCAGTCGTTACCACTGTGATTGGTAAAATAGATTTATTCAACAAAACTAAATAAACAAAGATAGGGTTTTTGAGTTTTGATTTAAACTAAACTTGCAGAAGATAAGAAATAAAATAAAATAATGAATAAAATATCTAGCTAAGACAACCTTCGGAATGGTTCAACATACACGATCATAGATGCAAATATGATTCTTCCACGTTAACACCAAATTGTTTATAGTTATTGGTATGACCTAACAACCTAATATTTCTATAATAATAAACAATTAGGGTACGGCCTCTAATTAATCCCTAGCCAAATAAATAATCCTAGTACGACCCTAGGATTTAATTTACCGACTGCATTCAACCTAGAAAGACCCAATTCTAGCCAACAAATGCACATGTAGGTTCATTTAAACAAGGTTGCATATCCCCTATAACAATAATCGTAAGTGAGGTGCAATCAATTACGTTACTTGCCACAAGTATTAGAGACGATTAAATAATTATGGATTTAATGTTCTAATTGGCGCATATCATTTTCACAAATTGATTAATTCATCAGGTTAAACAACTTGCCAAACAATATAATCAAGCACAGGGATTATACAAATGATATAATGTGAAAGAGAATTAAAACTAGTTAGATCTCACATGATTAGTTGAACCACGCCTCCAATTATCAGGCTAGACGAACGATTTAGCAAACCATAGTAATAATTGAATAAAACCAGAAGTGTATCACCATGGGAGTTCTTACAGAGTTAATGCAAAACAAAAATACAGAAAGAGGAATAATAACGCAGATGGTAGTTTATGAGAGTTTATCTCATCTTGAAAAACTAATCCTAAAAAATACCTAGAAATTAACTAAAAACTACTAAGATAATTAATTAAACATAAAACAGGAATTATCTAGACAAGTTCAGAGGTTAATGAATTCCTGAAAAATAGGAACTGATCAGATTTTAATATTGGAAGAACTGATTTGGGCGCTCAAAGATTAGATAACCCCTTCAGGTCCTTAGGCGGCCCACGCCTTATCAGCAAAACTGCTATTGTATATTTTTCTCCAATTTCAGATTTCTGTCAGCAACTAAGGTGTGACCACGCCTTACGGAAATTCTGCTTCTCCTTTTGTAACTTTAGTTCATCATCTTCCAAAAGTAGTTCAATTAGCCCTTTGCAACAATTAATCCTTTTCATGCCTACAAAATACAAAACATGATCAAAACAAATATTAAAGGATTAATTGACATCCAAACATGAGGAAAATATGAAATTAAAATATGACATTTTAGCAACTTATCATTATAGAACTAACTAAGAACTAAAATATATATAAAAGACTAAAATCGAACACAAACACTTGTATAAATCAGGTTCACAGTGTAAACCCTGTGGTCCACCCTATCAGTTCTATATACCCTATATATTGCTAGAATTTTAAATTAAAGTGGACACAGAGTTTACAAGAGTTTATGATGTAAACCCGGTTTACAAAAGACTTACTCAAAATTGAATAAATAAAAAGTTAAAAGGATCAAAATGAGTTAAACGTTTTTTTTGTCCCATGACTTATTAAAACTTTAGATTTTGTCCCAAAAAAGATATTTGTATCAATTTTGTCCCGTAACTATTAGTTTTGTTTCAATTTTGCCCAATTTTTGCCGGAATCCTAAAATTTGGCCAGAAAATGTCATGTGCCATGGACGTGATTCTCTAATTTTGGGGAATCCGGCCAGATTTGATGATGTTGCTATTTCAATGAAAATTCATCCAATCATTACGCCACATCATAATGCAAGTATAAAAATAAAAAACAATAATTAATCACCTTCCACTTAATTACCTTCCAGGCTTCTATGTTGAAAAATATATTCAATTAAAAAATCAAATACTCCATTACATAAAAAATAATAAATTAATATTAATAATATTAAAAATAAAACAAAAATATCTGAATTCCAATTCTTAAAAAAGAAGAATGAACTACGTGAAAATAAAACTCCCCAGAACCTTCATCTTTTAATTTGAAGAACCTTAAAAAATATCTTTCAATTCAATCCGATCGCGACGATGGTGGTGGTGGCGGTGTCGACGGGCAAAGAGTGAAAATGAAGAATAAATTGGAGTTCCAGGGACATCCTGTCAGCATGACCTCCGGAGACGCCTTAGTCGGACAGCTCTGGGAAGCCGTCGAAGAAGCAAGAAATCAAAAATACTGGGAAATCGTCGAAGAAGCAAAAAATCAACAAAGAAATAGAGCTAACCACAACTGGTGTGAATATGCTGTTCTACTAGAAGGCCGTCAGGGAGAGAAACATCGTGCAAAGAGATCCGATGACTGATTCCAACTTTAATCAGACGGCGATGGTGGTTGGTGGAGCAGCGGTGGAAAGCATTATGTTCTTCAATTTCCAACGTTAATCACTCCAATTTTTTTCTGTAATAATAAATTTTTTTCTTTATAATATTCTTTATTAATTTTTAATTTTTTAATTAATGTAATTTTCCTTTTTTATGTGAAATATGATGTGGCAATCTTAATATTGTTTAAATTATAGGAGTATATTAGATGTCAATTTTAATGAGAGTGTAAATTTACGTATTTTAAACTCTGATTCTTGAGATAATAATGTATGATTTGATCTTAAGTCAAGATAAATCGAGATATGTAATGGAAAGTCACGAATCAGGTGCGGGTGAGGCTGTTTGAGCGGATTTTTGAATGAAAACAAAACAGAAGTGCTCAGAACCGGAAGAGGAGGAATTTAGAACCAGGTTCGATTAAAAGGGAGGTGGTTCGACCACCGGTTCGGGTCGAACCAGGCGCTGAAAGTCAGTAGAAGAGCGGTTCGACCACGATGACGTGGTTCTACCAGGCGTGATGGTAGAACCGTGGTCAAACCAAAAGCCTAAAGAGAAGCAGGTGTGGTTCGACCATGAAGCTTCTGGTTCGACCAGTGGTTCGAGTCGAACCAGGAGCCTTCCAATACATTATAGGCCGGTTCGACCAGGCCATGTATGGTTTGACCATGGGCCTTGGTCGAACCAATACCCGAGAAACTTCCAGATCCATATTTTTACACCTTCAGTACGTGTTTTCACTCAAAAAGCTCATCCATGGTCCATAAGGAGAGCTTACAAGTATAAAAGGAAGACCCTACGCAGGAGAAATGGAGTCATTCATCACCTTCATTCTACACAACATCTGAAACCCTACACTATCCTACGGAGATGTGGAGAGAGATTCGTCTGTCGAATCAAGTGAAGATTCAAGATGGAGAGAGACGTGACGGGGCCCTCATCTAGGGTTTACTTCGCGTCTTAATTTATCTTGTAAATTTTAAGATTATGGTTAAGATCTATCCAACCACCATGATTTTTCTTCAA
Organism: Pogostemon cablin; assembly: GCA_023678885.1. Taxonomy (NCBI): domain Eukaryota; kingdom Viridiplantae; phylum Streptophyta; class Magnoliopsida; order Lamiales; family Lamiaceae; genus Pogostemon; species Pogostemon cablin. The sequence goes on along the minus strand of CM042978.1, from coordinate 14,534,456 downwards.
TCAATCATGGGCTAGAACCACTTCGGTAGTTCTAGGGTTCATGAAGGTTTTATGAGTTAATTGAACATCCGTGTGTATACTCCGTACAACACTACTTGTGGTTTATTTTATATATGACTATGCATTTCTAATTCATACTCAGAGTTATTTTGTGCATCATTAATTATTATGTAGAGTCTGAATACATATCTTGATTATTGATTGAGTGCGTTCACTGTTGAGTAGGATTATATGTTATGATTCTAAGTGAGGGGACTCCGAAGTCTCATTAGAACTATCTTATATAAATACTTGTTAATTGAATATGATTGGGGTTAACAAGTAGGACTAAGAGAATAACTTTATAGTACCTATAAAGGGAGATCATATCGGGTTAGAGTACTTAGTGCACGAGAAATAATTGATACTGATAGTATCCAGAAAGGGGGGATGAATTATATCTCTTGCTCCAAGGATATTCACACGTGTCACACGCTTATTTACTTGTGTCTATAGAGTAGATTTACATGGTTAAGTGATGCGTCCATATTCCACAAAGGCAGAGTTGGACATTGATACATGGAAGGAAAGTTGATGAGTAAAAATGGATGGCCCGAAGGACTACCTAATTTCTCACTTATTCGCTTTCGTTCAATCTCTATTGCTTGTTTATTTTAATTAATATTTTAATTAGTTGTTTATTAATTTCTTAATTTATCACAACTATATTGTCATACTAGTTTTAATAAGTTAGATTATAATTAAATTGATAATAATACGTCCCTTGGGTTCGATAATCACTTGGTCGCTTATCAATTACGTGGGTAGAGAGATTGGATTCAGGGTTCAAGTGAGTTGGTTGAGAGTTTTTAGGTATGCTCCCATAATTGAAATATAAGATAATCACTAAAATTAAATAATTAATAAATATAAAATATTATATATGTATATATTTATATACATATACGTAAGTAATATAAACTATATGCATATGAAATAGTCAACTGTTACATAAACGATTTATAAAATAGTACAATTCGAGGATTATCACTTTTCATTAATCAAATATTATTTTATATTAAAAATATTATTATTTTTTATCATTCATATTAATTATTTATGAAATAGTTCAATTGGTCAGTTATTATTTTCTTTAGTATCACTTTTATTAAAACTATTATTACGTTTTATCAATTTATAGTTTGGTCATAATTGTGGGTAAGGGCCCTTTAGAGCACTTAAAAGCTTGTCATAATGCGGAAAATGAGACCCAAGTCGTGAAAAAGGGTTGAGTTTCGAATGTAATGTGAATAGGCACTTCCAATCGCTAAAAGCCAGGAAGACTTCTACTCGGTAACACCATTCTCAAACTAGATTGAGATGACATCGCATAGTTTAGGGTGGATAACTACTTTGTCCTAACCACATGGGAAAGTACCCTTGTGAGCTGATATTGACCTCCTCGCTAGTGCCAAGTTATAAGGGTTGGTTTCTGGTTTGCTTTATCGCCTTTGTAGGATCGTCAATATTGTATCAAGGGCATCTTTAGAGTATATCGAATCAGTATAGCTATCCTTCTTTTGACACAGCAACACAATTTGAATCAGTATCGACAGAAGTGCTAAATACCCCGGTTCCTCAGGTGAGGGCTCGAAGCGGAACATATAAATTGTTCGCGAAATTCAATTTATAATTAGTTATCACCTTTTATTAAAAATATTAATTTTTTTTAAATATCATCATTTTTTTAAATGTTATCACTTTTTATTTATTTTAGTATAAACTAAACTATTTATGAAATAGTTCACATCGTCGTTATCACTTTTTATCATTTGTGTATCGTTTTTCATTATATTATCACTTCTTATCCTTCTTGCGTAAGTCAATTGCAAGACGGACTAACATAAGTTTTTTATATTATGAATTATTCCTAATATAATTCAAATGAAAAGTTTTCATTTTATTTAAATAGTATATATATATATATATATATATATATATATATATATATATATATATATATATATATATATATATATATATTACTACTTTTTAAAAATATTATCACATTTTATAAATTTATAATATTTAAATTTAATAATAAATTAAATGAATAATAAATTTTAAATTACTACTTTTTAACTAATAAAAATAAAAATAAAATAAAATAAAAAGTTGAAAAAAATATGTACAATGTCTAATCAATGTTTTCATAATTAATTTTTTTTATTTTTTAATTTGGTATCAATCAAATAGTACCCTTTAAGGCCTAATTAATTTTACTATATAATTAATTTTTCAATTTCTAATTTTATAATAATCAGGGTCTTTAAAATTATATAATTGGGTTAATAAATAATCGATCTCATATAAGAGATACAATCTCACCTAAATCTTTGTTTGTAAATTAATACTAATATTTAGAATATAAAAAAAATACATATATAGATTTTAATTCGTGATAATAAATTACATTAATACATCAAGAATGGATTAACAAATAATATTAATCACATTAAATTATCATGTACTATATTTATATTTATTTATTTAATTTAATTAGACGAAGATATTAAAAATATAATTAATTCATTATCCTAAATGATACGTTTAATGAATAGAATTCTTAATCTTATTTATATTAGTAAATTGTAAACTATCAGTGAAGATAAGGGAGTGAGTGCACAATTAATTAGGAATTAATTTGTTTACATGGAATAAATCAATTGTATTAAATGCATTCCTTTATTTACTAACATTATTCTCCATGAATTTATTAAGGGTAAAAAGGTAATCATAAAACAACTACACGCCTATTAAAATAGGAATTCTTTAAAAAAACCACCATCAAAAGCGTTAAAAGCGGTTTTCTTAATGCCATATTATCCAAACTTCTCAAACACGATTCTCATTTTAAATATAGCGAACCATTGTTGACAATAGATATTAATAAAAAGGAAAATACCACAATTTGGGGAAGTCAACATCTTTTTTACCATATCTTTTCTAATACATCTAAATTGTCCTAAAAATACATGCAAAGTCATGAATACCCTTAAGGATGGTCCACCTTTTTGTATTGGGAATGAGTTGACAACTACAGTTGCATGCAAAATAGATGTGTCAGGGAATATGTTGATTATTTAGGGGTGACACATTAATTAAAGAAGAAATAAATAAATCTATTAAAATATAACCCCTAATTCGGCGGACAAGCTGAATGAAGTGAAAAGCCAAATTTTAAGCGCACACATACAATTTAAAATTCACGAAATTTAATTTTTAAATTCCTTAAATTGTTAGATTATAATAGATTTTTTTATTAATTAACACATACAGTAATTAGGTGATTAAACACATGCAAAATTAACTACCTACCAATCCACTGAAACACACTTCATTAAATGAGGTGAAAATTAAGGCATTGTGTTCATAATCAGTTCATTTATGTAAATTCTTGTCACATTAAACTCTCAACTATCTCCACCAACCAAATAACTTCACCACCAACAAACAAAAAAATTGGGCACAGTGGATTCAAACTTCATTCCTCTGTATCCACAAATTATTGGAGCATAAAAAGGTGATTGACTCCCTTATTTACCCACCGTTTTTGTCGTCAATGGATCCATAGTTAGAGCCAAATATAAGATACGAACGCCGTTTGCATTGTATTTTATTTATTGCTTTCTTTCAATGTTGCTGTTAATTTATTTAAAGGTCGCAGGTTTTTAATGTTTTAGGGTTTTTAGGGCTTTAGGGTTTTAAAATGCATGTCCGCTGAGTGAAATGGTTATATATATCCATGTCCGCCAAAGAAAATGGTGAAGTATGCATGTAATATGCTTGTGCGCCGAGAAAAATGGTGAAGTATGCATGTAATATGCATGAATACCACTACATACACCCATCGTAGACTTGTCCGCTAATATGCATGGTTAATTGTGCTTGTCCGCCCATTATTTGAGACTTATCGTCCATGTCCGCCGATTTTTGTGGCCTAATTGAGTGTGTCCGCCTATTATTTGACAGTAATTCAGCTTGTCCGCCGAAATTAGTAGCCCAATTTAGCGTGTCCGCCAGAAGTAGTTGCCCAGTAGAGCCTGTCCGCCGAAAATTGAGCATGTCCGCCGAAAATTGAGCATGTACGCCGATAATTTGACCATAAATGAGCCAGTCCGCCGATAATTTCACCATATTTGCGCATGTCCGCCGAATCTGTACCATATATGACCCTGTCCGCCTACTATTTGACCTTATATGAGCATGTCCGCCGATTTTCTCACCCTAATTTATCATGTCCGCCGATGTTTTGACCCTAATTGATCATGTCCGTCGATTTTTTCACCCGAAATGGTCTTGTCCGCTGATTTTTCCTTCATAAGTGAGCATGTCTGCCGATATTTTCACCCTAATTGAGCATGTCCGCCTATTATCTGGGCATAATAGATTATGTCAGCCGATTTTCCCACCGTAATTGGGCATGTGAACTGATTATTTGACCCTAATTGAGCATGTCCGCCGAAATATTACTGGTTTTTGAACATGTCTGCAATTTTTAATGCATAATTGAGCATGTTTGGCCATTTTTTTAAGCATATTATATCATGTCCTCCGATTATATTTGGCTACCTGAGCATGTCCGTCAAGTTTGAGCAAAATTCAGCATGTAAGTCATTATTTTTTTAGTATAATAGACATGTTCGTCGATTTATGGACCTTAATTGAGCTTGTCCGCGTACGTACGACTTAATGTTTAACTTGCATGTGTGTTTGATAATTTAATGCTTAATTTGTGTGTACCTACTAAATTGGCGTATCAGAAAAATACTTTAAAGAATCCTGTGTCAATATAACAATTAATTGTCCTTTTGTTGAAAGGTTTAGGCCTTGGATTGGAAATGAGAAATTTTTTTATATGGTGGGGCGGCTGGTGGCAAGGTTTACAGTATGTACGTGGCCAACACACGAGCTTAGTTTTAAATTCAGATCAGCTGACGTTGGATTTTATTATTGGGCATATGCACAGTTTAGTTTGCGCCGATTTGAATCATTTCAAATATGTTATACACACACTTGTGGACATCGGTGGTTGTATAACAAAACATAAGGTGAAGGATGATATGGATATTAGGGGGTTGTATCAGTAGGTTGATGAGCTGATGCTGTTTGTCACAGTTAAGGCCATACCACAGCAATCAGTTGATAATTGTTGCACTAGTGCGGCACCAGTGGAAAGCAGTTATTAGACCAACTTGCTTCATTCACAAATTCCATCTGTCAATATTCATAGTCCCATAGATTTGGCCGGACCGAGTATGAGTATAGGTGTGGGCGTGTCGAGTCGTACGACAAATATTTATTTGAACAGTGAGTACGCTAGCGAACAGCAGGATGAAGAAGAGGTGGAGAATGGAGATGAGATGTGCTCCTCTGATGGGTTTGAGGGTTCAGAGGGTGATGGGTTTGATGGTTTTGCTGGTTCTCAAGACTATGGGTCCGATGGATCGCAAGGCCATGGGTATGATTCATTTGAGGGTCCACAGCGTGAGGATTTTGCGGGTGCTGAGGCTTCGCAAGATGAGGGGCGCGATGGTGATCAAATCAATGCTGAAGATGAGGATCCTGAAACTGCTCTATTCAAGAGGTTCTGTTCCTACATCAGAGCCAAAGGAGGAATGAGTTTCCTGGAACCCGTTACTAAAAACATGCAGATGCCCACACCGGTACGTCCTAGTCAAGACACAGATAGGTCTTGCAGCCGTCCATGGAGCATTCCAAGTATGTGTTGAATATAGTACCCGATAATTTACTGCACCTTATTGCATTCTAATACCAATTAAAGAATAACTAATCCATCGTTGCAGGGTTCTTGGAATACTGTAATGTGGACAATGAAGTTGAAGACAACAACAACATTGATACTTCAGTGGAGATTCATGAAAAAAGTGTCTTCGATAAAAAAGGTGATTGCCAGTATGCGTTGGGTATGTACAACTTGCAGAATCAAGTTGAGACACTGGTCAAGAAATCTGACACCTACAGGCTCAACGTCGTCTGCAAGTACCGAGTGGAGCAGGGTTGTATGTTTGAGATGCATTCTAGTGGCCTAGGTGGAGTATGGAGAGTAATCAAGTTCGGACCTCCACATGTATGTCGTTTGAACCCAGACACTAATGCGCCAAGGCAAATTGGTTCGAAAACTATTGGCAGATACTATGCAGCTCGACAGTTCAATAAAACCACAGCATTGTGTCCTGCTGGAATGGCAGATGAGATACGTAAAGAATTTGGTTTCGACATCTCCTATAATTTGGCCCTCAAATCAAAACATATTGCTGTGGGACACACGTACGGAGACCATAGTTCTTCTTTCAGCTCCCTACCTTCGTACTTGCATCACCTAAAGTTGGAAAATCCAGGCACGCATACAGCACTGGCAACTGCAGATGACAACTCTTTCAAGTAAGTCAATACACAACCCTTCTATATAATGAGGTATATAGGTGTACTAAATACTTCGATGCAGGTATGTCTACTACGTACTTGGTGCTTCGATACGGGGTTTTGCCAGAGCCAGCCGTCCCGTGATTGTCATTGATGGTACACCATAAGAGCAAAGTACTGTGGGATCGTGTTCGTTGCAGTCACTCAGGATGGCAACCACAATGTTTTTCCCCTGGCCGTTGGTGTAGGTGACACTGAAAATAATGAGTCATGGTGCTGGTTTCTTCAAAGGTTGAAAGAATCGTACGGAGCTCCGCATGGGCTAGTCATTGTCTCAGACGCGTATAAAAGTATATCACACGCTATACATACGGTGTACCCTGAGGCACACCATGGTTTATGTTCGTATCATCTAAAGAAACGACTCAAAGGTTTCGGAAAGGATGTGTTGTTTCAGTTCAATATGGCTTTAGGCATACACGAACCTTGAATTTAAGAGGTTTGGTCACTTTTTAGTATTAGTATGCAGTTTTTATTTGATTTATCACATTACCGTGCTGCACAGATGGGAAGGGAAGCTGCGCAACCATAATAATGCTCGATTGATGGCTTTGCTGGAGGGGTGGGGTTACAATAAATGGTCAAGGTTTCAATGTCCGATCACTCATTACGAGTTCACATCATCGAACGCAGCTGAGACCTTTAACAAGGCCATCCTCTGGGCCAGGCCACTACTCATTTGTAGTTTGTTAGAGGTTGTACGTGCTCTCATTCAAAGATGGTTTTATGAAAGAAGAACGAGTGCAGAGAACAGTCGGGATATTCTTTGCACACGAGTACACAGCATCGGCGGACAAGCTTTTTTTATGATGAAATAATGGCAAATTATGCTAAATAATGCTAAGAAATTCGGCGGACAGGCTATTTAAAGCTTGAGGAATAAGCGGTGATGCAAATTAAACACTTATTCATCGGCGGACAAGCTCATTTAAGGCATAACATTGGCGGACAAGCTATTTCATGCAGAAATAATGCCAAAATAAGCTAAATAATGCTAAGAAACACGGCGGACAGGCTATTTATTGCTTCGGGTATCACCAGTGACACAAATTATGGACTTATTCCTCGGCGGACAAGCACAGTAAAGGCACAAAAACGACGGACAAGCTATTTTATGCAGAAATAATGGCAAAATTATGCTAAATAATGCTCAGAAATTCGGCGGACAGGCTCAAAAAACGCATAAAATCGGCGGACAAGCTCAATCAGGGCCAAAAAATTGGCGGACAAGATCAATTGTACTACAAATATTGACGGACAAGGTCAATTTACATACAATTATCGGCGGACATGTTCAACTACGCTAGAAACATCGGCGGACAAGCATAGTAAAGGCACAAAAACGGCGGTCAAGCTATTTTATGCAGAAATAATGGCAAAATTATGCTAAATAATGCTCAGAAATTCGGTGGACAGGCTCAAAAAACGCATAAAATCGACGGACAAGCTCAATCAAGGCCAAAAAATTGGCGGAGATGCTCAATTGTACTACAAATATTGACGGACACGGTCAATTTACATACAATTATCGGCGGACATGTTCAACTACGCTAGAAACATCGGCGGAAAAGCATAGTAAAGGCACAAAAACGGTGGACAAGCTATTTTATGCAGAAATGATGGCAAAATTATGCTAAATAATGCTCAGAAATTCGGCGGACAAGCTCAAAAAATGCATAAAATCGGCGGACAAGCTCAATCAGGGCCAAAAAATTGGCGGACATGCTCGATTGTACTACAAATATTTACGGACAAGGTCAATTTACATACAATTATCGGCGGACATGTTCAACTACGCTAGAAACATCGGCGGACAAGCTCAAAAAGATTAGAAAATATGCCGACAAGTTCAATTACACTACAAATTACACTGAAATTTCCAATTATACTCAAATAATTATCGTCGAACATGTAAACTTAAAATTCGTCGGACACGGCAAATTCATACAGTAACAACTCCAAATTCAGACTCTACTTCCTCGGGGGACAAGAACAACTCCAAATTCAGACTCTACAGTAACAACTCCAAATTCACTATACTTTAATTAAATCGCAATTCTGCAAAATCCTAAAATCCTAAAGACGGAATACCTGGTTATCCATATTTGCTGCTGCTAATTTTCGACGTGGAGATGACGATGGATTGAACAACACGCCGGAGGCCCGTACGGAGCGCTGTGTCCGCCAGAAAAATCGAGAGTTTGAGAGAGAGGGAGGGAGAGTATGAGTGGGATGAGGGCCGATGAAAAGAGAGAGAGACAGAGAGTAAAAAACAAAAATTTTGAGAAAAATTGGTCAAAGATTCTCTTCCCAATTTAAAAGCGGTACTTTTAACTGCTGGGCTACTATTCCGAGATTTCAAAAAGAAGGGAAAAATATGACATGTATCATGGGGGTAAATTAGGAATATACACAAAAAATAGAGCAAATTAGATATTTTAAAAAGGGTAGGGCAAAAAAGATGTTGCATGAGTGATATATGGCATAAAAAGTGTTGTCCCTAATAAAAATGTAAGAAAGCTCCAATGTCAGTCTGTAAATGTGGTGGCCGCGGCGGCGAGACGGAGGAGCTGCATAATGATCGAAGGCTTTTGGTGTGGCGAGCAAGCAGCGGGTTTCGACAGGCCCCTTACGGAATTTGAGTGTAGCAGCATGGTGGAAATGTTAGATTCTCCGGCGGCACGATTTCAGGTGACTGGCGGTGTTCTTGACTTTGGCAACAAACCAGATCTGCGGAAGGTAATTTGCGGTGGTCAGAAATACGGACCGGTAGGGCAACTGGCGGTGGTGCCGATGAACGACGGCGAGGCGACGTTTCCACGGCGTCGCACGGACCTCGCGTCGGCAGCTTGGTAGCGAACAAGGGGGAGGGCAAACTAGGTGGCGAAGAACGAGGAACGTGGTAAGAAAATCAAGCTTTTTTGCAGTCAATATCTCACTTCTTACACAAAATTAGCCACATTCCTCGCTTTTGGATTCTTCAAGAGTGGTTGACGTTTTATTTTGCCGATGATTTTCAGTAACAAATCAACAGCCCTATAAACCCTTTAAAGGTATGTCTGTTTTCGCTTTTGGATTTCAAAATCCAAACGCCGCCTTGGTGGTTTTCTGTTCAGAAATCCGATTTCACAAATCACACACGTATTGTCTAATTGACAGAAGACTCTCAATTCTTATAAGAGGAGAGATGCAGTGTTGCCGATGAAAGATTGGGATTTTTTTTTATCTCAAATCCATCGATCCGGCTGGTACAATTTGATTGGAGAGGTTATGAATATGTGATGATTTTTTTTTTTTTTTTTTTTACGATTTCAGAGCAAACGAACTTGGCGTGGGGATTCAACACATATATTGGCGGATGATGCGGTTGATATTCTGCATCAGTTGGTTTGCTGTGGCAAGGTTGCTTACATCAGAATGTCTTCCTCAGAGACAGAGGCATATGTTAGAACTAATACAATAAGCAAGAAATAATTTATCTTTTTAAACCTATTTTTAATGTGTTAGAATTTGGCATATTTTGAATGTAAGAGACAGGATTAGTGATAAACAGTGTGGTTTGTGAAGGGGTTGTATTGTATGTTGCAGGCGTATCCTATCTACTCCCTCCGTCCCGATTCAATGTTTACGTTTCTATTTTACACGTCTTCCCTTTTTGGAATATGAGACTCATTCAAAACAATTAATATATCATCCAACACTAATACATCTACCCACTTTACATTAAATATTATATTTTTCACCCGCTATCTATTAAAATATTATACTTTTTAATCAACGTGCAAAAAGCAAACGTAAACATTGAAACGGACATTAAATATTATATTTTTCACCCACTATCTATTAAAATATTATAATTTTTAATCAACGTGCAAAAAACAAACATAAATATTGAAACGGGACAGAGGGAGTATTAATTTTTGAAGAGAATAGAAAGATAGGGAAAAGCTCAATGAAAGGAGGAGATGAGAGAGAGAATTGAGTTTCATGATTAAGAAAAGAGCAATAAACATTAAACATTTCTTAATTTGTTATGTAATTAATTCTCAGAGGAAATATAAAGATTTTATGCACATAGAAGGAAAAAAATAATTATTGAAAGAGGAAAAAGAAAGTCACATGCTCTTATTACTTATTTAAAGTCAGTTGGAAATTAGTTTCCAAATAATAAGAATGATGAAATGAAATAAAACCATCAAGAATGGGAGGGCCTCCATAAAGTAAGAGAGATTAGTTCCCAAATAATAAAAATTTGTATATATCACAATAAATAAAATAGTTGATTTTGAAGATAAATAAATACCAAAAAAAAAAGAAAGTACAATGATAAAGTAAAAAAGAAGTGTACAGTGGAACTCATTATATATGGATTTTAAAGACGAAATGGAAGAAATTTAGAAGAAATGAGAAAAGTAATACTCCTAGAAGAAAAAAAAAAACACTCTTTTATGAGAAGGGTTTTTTTGTAAGATAAGACGGATCAACCAATTACTAGATTATGTTTATTATAGATAAAATATGTTTATTTGGAATTAAAGTATGTTAATAATGAATCATATTATAACACCTTAAAATCATACTTATAAATTATGATTGATATACTTTAACATGTCTCACAAATCATCTCACAAAAGTTGTAATCAATAATTTTTGTTGAGTGGCAGCTCCAAAAATGATAACACAATAGTCACAAAAATAAATTATAATAGACATACTTATAATCATTCATCATATTTATAAAATAATACCACAATAGTAAAAAGTAAAAAATCTATATCTATATATACATAAAATATAATAGTGACTTGCATGAGAAGTTGCCGCAAAAACAAGAAAATAAATATTAAAAAAAAAGATCTTTAGAAAAATATTATTTTTATTGTGTATATCTCAATATACTTGAATCTTTTGCGAGAAAATTAAGATTTACTTATGTATATGAGACTGGTTAGGGAGCAAAGAAATTAACAAACCACAAATATTAATGAGACGGAAAGTGGCGGGAGAACGGTAGACTCATAGAGCCCAATCGAGAGAGTCCAAGAGAGCCTCCATCATATAACGATTAGAATTGTCAATAAATTTTTTTCTCTATTTCTATATTACAGAAAAAATTATAAATTGTTAATAAATTTTTTAGTTTGACTGCAGTGCACCGGGTGCACTGGTATACCTGAATAATCTAAACCGTTGGATCAGATATTTATTTAATCATAATCACTAAATAAAATAAAATAATTAAATAAAAATAAAATAACTACCCACTCATCCTATTATTAACCCTATAAATTCACAGGTGCACCGGTACACCCGGTGCACCACAGAATAACCCTAGGATTAGAAGCTCAAGTGGCTCTTACAAATAAAATGAGAATTTTACAAACAAAATGAGAAAAGATTTGGAGATATGATAAGAAATAATTTGAGAAATATTTTTATACATGAGATAATTTTACAAACAAAATGAGAAAAGATTTGGAGATATGCCAAGAAATAATTTAATTTGTAATATATGATGCCGAAATAAATGAGAAATATTTTTATACATTTAGAGATATATTTAAAGATATTGTATTATTGAACTTTATATAGAATTTTGAATTATACAGTGTATAGATTTATACTATACATTATATTGTTAATTTATTAATATATGAAAAATAAAATTTTATAGAATTTTGAATTATATAGTGTATAGATTTATACTATACATTGTATTATTAATTTATTAATATATGAAAAAATAAAATTATATGGAGGCAATTTATAAGTTCATATACTTTATTATCTACATATCCACTAGTATATATAATGTAAAATTTGTATTTCATAAGTATATTATTTATAATGTTGTATATTTAGGAGTAATAAAAAATTTTGGACTTTTATCTCATGAATATTTCGTGGTAATGCGGACATTGTATAATTGATAATTTGATTTATTTAATATATATATATAATTATTTTTTAAATATATATATATATATATATATATATATATATATATATATATATATATATATATATAGAAGAAAAGACAAAATAGATATTATTGAAAGAGAAAAAAATCACTTATTCGATTTAAATAAATTCCAACATAATAGTATAATATTCAAGAAGAAGAAAAATGAAAATTAAATTTTTTTAAAAAAAAATAAATTAATAAATAAAATGTGTTGATGAATATTTTTTAAAATAAACAAGATGTGTTGATTTTCAAAGTGAAATAAAAAATAAAATATATGCAGTATACCGTACGAAAGATGAAAGATATATAAATGATTTTAAAAATAAAATATGTTAAATTAATTAATATATGATAATCATTCCTATTATTTACCAAATAATTTTTACATAAATAATATTCATTACCTTTCTTTCCTACCATACTACTATATTTACCAAATAATTTTTTACAAATAATTTTTATATAAATAATATTCCATACTACTATATTTACCAAATAATTTTTATATAAATGTATAGATTTATAGTATAAATAAAAAATGAATTTACAACCCTCAACATATTCACATTCTATAATATCTCCTCATTTAATATTCATTGTCTATTTATCTCTCTTTTTTTATACTATAAATTAATATATATTCTAATACATTGATTTAATATAAATTTAAAATCTACCATACAAATAATTCAAAATAAATATATATAATTATTTATTATATTTTTAAATCCAAAAATCTTAATTTTATTCCTCAATTGATTATCACTTATTAAAATGAAAATATTTATATTTTCTTCCATAATCGTTCATCGGACGGGGCATTACTAGTAAAATATAAACCATGCAAGTGAACCCGATTCGTCCCAATTTTTACCGTGGATATATAGACAAAATTTTCATGTAAAAGGCATTAAATGATGTCAAATGCTGGGTCATCTTCATTCACTTAATGGTTTGGGAAATTTCGCCCGGAGTTTCATTCAATATTATTGCCACCATGCATACAATTAAATTAGGGTTCTTCAATTCTACATCAAACATACACAAAATATAAAAATGACAAATTAATGCAAATTAAATATTATCCTCCTTGGAAGGTGGGATCAAAATCTAGAAGGAATTCCATCCCTCTATCTGCATTTAATTTCATGCCTATTTCTCTGATTATTTTATTTCAAGAAATCTCTTTTAAAAAATTTAAATACAATGTTAAATTAATTTCTAGTGAGGAGGACTGACCATTGCATTATTAAATCACTTTAATCAATTATGTCAATTAGATTGGAACTTCAGGGTTAACGGAAAAATGTTAAACTATGTCAATTAGATTAGAACATGTGAGTGACATTGATTTTAATAATCATTATATAAATGGTGCCTTTGGATTCAAGACATATAAATTAAATTTAATCCGTGAGAGTAAATTATGAAATAGAGGGACACTCAAAAACAAATACTCCCTCCGTCTTTGAAAGTTATTCGTTTACTTTTTACACGTGGATTAAGGAGTATAATAATTTAATCTATAGTAAGGTAAGAGAAATAATATTTTAATATGTAGTGAGTAGTTGTATTAGTGTTGAGTGTGGGGTCATGTGTAGTGGTTGTGGGTCACATCAATCCAAAAAGGGAAATAAATATTTTGTAATGGGACAGACCAAAATGGAAAAATTGATAGTATCAAGGGAACGGAGGGAGCACATATGAAATGAGTCATGTAATGAAGCGATTTATTATTAAATGGCAAAAACTTGTGTGCACCCGGTCGCACGGGCACACTCTGTGCGCCTTTAGAATTTTGTATTAAATTGTATACTCTTTAGTATAAAGATGTTACCCTTTATTTTCTGAAAAAAAAATATTAATGAAAAGTGTATACCCTTTAGAACAAAATGATGTACATTTATTAATTAAAGTGTATACCCTTTATAACAATATAATGTACTATTATCCATAATACTAAATTCTAAAGGCGCACGATGTGCACCCAGATGTACGCAAGCCTCACTCTTATTAAATTATGCAAAGTTTTTTGATTTGTATATTTAAGAATGTTTTTAGTAAGTTACTTAAGGTGGGTCGGGATTAATTTTTTATTTTAAATTTATGATTAAATTATAATTATATTTTCAAAATTAATTAATTAAATATAAATTTATGAATAAAATAGGTTATAAACCACTAATCTAAAATACAATACTCCATTCATCCCACCGAACGGTCCCCATTTTACTATATTGGATGTCCCACGTAAATGTTCCAATTTTCCTCTTTTAGTAAAAGGGACCCACATATGGCCCACCACTCACTACTAATACAATTATTCACTATACATAAAATAATAATACTCATTAATTCACGTGCAAAAAGCAATCGATGACCTTTCACCGGAACGGAGGGAGTATATATTACAAGGATGAAATTACAATTATATCATTAACATTAACACTAAACCCTTTAAAGTCTAGAAGTAAAATAAGACATGAACAGAGTAAAATATACCTTTAAGCACATTGATACAACAAATACTACTCTCTCTGTCTCATTTCAATTTTTACATTGTCTATTTTGGACGTCTCATTTCAATATTTACGTATCCTTTTCTATAATATGAGACTCACCTAAAATAATTAATATATCACCATAGACTCACATCCAATACTAATACACATACCCACCATCCTTGAGTTACGTCAAGGTCGCGTGTTCTAGTCTTAACTCACCTATGACACTCTTCTCATTTATTTTCTATTTATATTTATATGTACATTCTTTCCTTTTTATTTTCTATTTTCTATTTATCTTTATAAATACGTTTTTTCTCTTTCATTCATTTAGTCCCCTTTACGGAATAATTACTAATAGATACACACTTGTACCCCATAATTGTTGTGAGATATATTGATTTAAAAATATTACTCTCACATACAAAATATTAAAGTAAAATACCAAATATAACCTTAATTTATTATAATTCCACACACTTTTAAACCACAAACCCTAAACCCCTCACCCACCCACTGCACAAACCCTAAACCCCTCACTGATGAGTGATATTTTCACCTAAATTTTAGTGTCTTTTTATATCCATTTTCGTATTATTTTATCCGTATTTATGTGTATTTTAGTTGTATTTTGTGTTTTTATAGAAATATGTGAGAATGAGCCTAAACGTATGATTTTCAGGTTAAAATAGATCCTAGATACAAAAAGAAAGACGTAGGAAAAACCGAATCTCAATTCGGAGTTGAAACGAGGGAGAATGAGAAAAACAAAAGAAGAAAAATAGGGGCATGCACCTACACGAGCCGTGTTCCGAATACGGCCTTATAAGGGGTGGCTGTGTTCCAGCACCTGAGACACCTACATGGCCACCCTGTGTCGTGTGCATGCACACGAGCCGTGTAGGTGCAAAATCAAAAATCTTCTAGAAACTTCCCAAGGGGTATAAATACCCCAATACTTCAATATTTGATCAGATTTGGCGTGGGTTTGAGGCTGCACACACACATCACACACCTTTTTTTCCCATTTTATACCATCATCTTCATCTATTCACCATCTATTTTTATCTACCTTCATCCAACCATCAAAATCACCATCCAATTGAGGAAAAGAAGCAAGGAAGAGAGGAGAATTGCAAGGGGAAGAAGAAGATCACCATTGGAGTCATCCAAGGGAGTTTTCATCCAACTTTTGTATTGAAACCTTATTGTTTCTCATGTTTTGCAAGGATTTTAATGTCTATGTTGATTTCATTTTGAATATGGTAGGAAAAAATCTCCCTTATGAGATTAGAAACATGAGAGTTGTTGGATAATTTTGGAATTTATATATTAAAATTCATATGTTGATTGGGTTAATTGATTTTTTATCATTGATGCATTAGATCTTGGTGTTTATGATGATTTGTGTGGTTTGTTGTTTTAAGCATGTTATTAGATTGAGAAGTCAATGATATCTTTAGGACAATTAATTGAATCATTTTGTCATACACTTCATATGCATTATAAATTGTAAAGAGATTGAGAAATCCTTTGGAATTTAGAATCCTTTGATAGGATATCCGATTGGTTAGATCGAGAGGTTGATTAATCGTGTGAATGGACTCTCATTTCAAGCTTAGTACCTAGTTGAAATTGTTTGAGTGAGAACTAATTATTTGTGCTTATTAAGATTCATATTCTATCCATCTCGAGAGGGAGTTTAGGTGAACTTAGTGTTTGCCCTTAGTCTTATACCCATAATTCATACGAATTTGATGCATTTATCCTATAATTTCTACTTCTTAATTGTTGTTAATCTCACTTTTACTTAACTAGGAAAACCACCCCTCATCTATCTATCTTGTTTGTTGATCATTGCTTGCTTGTTTGCTTTGATTGATTTTATTTACTTGTTTAAACAACATCTATTGATGATTCATCTCTATAAAATTACAAGAAACGTGAGATCGCTTAAGCACTAGTACCTTCCTCCCTGTAGTTCGATAAATTCTTGAATTGGTCATCCCAACTACAAGTTATGGCTAATCAAATGGCGCCGTTTTCGGGGAGGCAAAGGTTGCTAGTAGCTTGAAGAAGGATCGTTTTAAGTAATCTTAATAGGGATATTTTATTTATTTTATTTATTTCTTTGTTATTTGCTTTTGAAAGCCTTTCTAACTTCTCTTCTTTGTGAAGGTGTATGCAAACGAGGTCTAGGGGGACATAATCGGAGCCTATTGACTTAGAAATAGAACAAACTTTTCAAAGAAGGAGAAAGGAGAACAAATCAAAGAAGAGTGATCTAATAGAGAATTATCAAGGTAATGATCGTGTGGATATAGAGCATGATGAGGAAGGCGGACGAAATGTGCACATGCAAGACAACGCACAAACACCTAAATTCAATGACAACCCTCCTCAACATGCCTATCAACATTTTGGAGCTATAAACAATCAAGCTTTCCTTCAACAAATGGTGCAACAAGCTTTACTTCAACAAGGTTTTCCACATGCTTATGCTCCTCCTCAACAAGCGTATGTACCACCACCACCTCTGGTGCAACATGAAATTCATAATGATCAAAGGGTGATTCAAAATTTCTTTATGCCGAGGGTCATGCCACATATGATGGGTCCACCAATCAATGCTAATAACTTTGAAATTAAAGCGGGTTTGATTTCTATGGTGAGGGACCAACAATTTAGTGGAACCCCGAATGAAGATCTTAATGTTCATCTAACTCAATTTATTGAGATTGTCAACACCGTAAAGATAAATAGGGTGAGCGAGGATTGTATTAGGTTGAGGTTGTTGAAGAGTGATATTTTCACCTAGATTTTAGTGTCTTTTTATATGTGTTTTCATATTATTTTATCCGTATATATGTACTATTTTGATTGTGTTTTGTGTTTTTATGGAGATGTGTGTGAATGAGCTTAAACGTATGATTTTCAGGTAAAAATAGATACTAGACGCGAAAAGGAAGACGTAGGAAAAACCGGATCTCAATTCGGAGTTGAAACGAGGGAGAACGAGCCGAAATAAAATTATAAAAACAGGAGTTGTACCAGCACGATTGGCCATGTTGCAGCACAAGAGCCGTGTTACAGCACACGAGCCGTGTTATGCAACACGGTCCTGTAAGCCTTGGCCCTTTTCCAACATCCAAAACGCCTACACGACCACCCTGTGGCCGTGTTGCAGCACACGAGCCGTGTTGCTGCAGGATCAGAAAAATATCAGAATCCTTCTAGAAGCTTCCCAAGGGGTATAAATATCCAATACTTCAATATTTGATCAGTTTTGGGCAAGGGTTTCACCCCTGCACTTACCTCACACATCATTTCCTCAATTTTACACCTTCATCTTCATCCATTCTTCATCCATACCATCTATCATCATCCCACCATCAAATCCTTCATCTATTTAGCTAGAGAAGTAAGGGAGAGTGGAGAATTGCAAAGGGAAGAAGAAGATTACCATTGGAGACATCTAAGAGAGTTTTCATCCAACTTTTGTATTGAAACCTTATTGATTATCATGTTTTGTAAGGATCTTAATGTTTATGTTGATTTCTTTGTAAACATGAGAAGCTAATCTCCTTTGTGAGATTAGCAATATGAATTGTGTTGGATAATTTTGGGTATTTGCAATTAAATAATTATGTTGATTGGGATAATTAATTTTCTATCATTGATACTTTAGATCTTGATGTTTATAATGATTTATGTGGTTTGTTGTTTTAAACATGTGATTAGGTTGAGAAGTCAATTGCATATTTAGGATAATTAATTGAATCATTTTATCATAAACTACATGTGCATTATAAATTTTAAAGAGATTGGGAAATCCTTTGAAATTTAGAACACTTTGATAGGACATCCGATTTGTTTGATCGAGAGGTTGATTAATCATGTGAAGGGACTCTCATTTCAAGCTTAGTACCTAGTGGGAATTGTATGAGTGAGAAGCAATCTATTGAGCTATGTTATAATTCTTAAACGGATCGATATACTATTCATCTCGAGAGGTTTAGATGGACTTAGTGTTGGCCCTTAGTCATATACCCATGATTCATATGAATTTGTTGTATGATACCTAGATTTTCTATGCTTTAAGTATTGCTAGTCTCATTCTCTATCTATTTGGCTCATTCATCCATCATTCATTCGTCTATCCATTTATTTTATTGTCATTTCTTGATTATCTCCCCTTTATGGTTATCTTTATAATACTATGATGAACACGAGATCGCTTAGACCCTAGTACCTTCCTCCCTGTGGTTCGATAAATTCTTTAATTAGTCATCCCGACTATAAATGGCTAATGAAATGGCGTCATTGCCGGAGAGGCAACGGTTGCTAGTGGTTTAACGAAGGAGTATTTTGATTAGTATTACTAGAGATATTTTTATTATTTTTTATTATTTGCTTTGGAAAAATTTTGATCTCACTTCTTCGTTTTGATAGGTACTTGAAACTATCTTGAGAGAAGGAGAAGGGGGATCAAAGCTAAAAATAGAAAGTGAGAAGAAGAATTGTAGTAAACCTTGAGCAGAGAATTTAAATGGAAGGTTGGAACCAATACTTGAGTGATATTTTTGGGAATCAAATTGCAAGGGTTCCACCTCCACAATCAAGAGGCTACATGAATGAGAGCAACTATGGTTATAATTTCCAAATTAATCAAGATAGCTCTCAATACTACAATCAAGGAAGAAATGGAGAATGGCGACAAGCTTACAATGCAAATACATTCCACCCTTATCAAGCATGTGTTTATTCTTCACCAAATCCCAACACCAATCCTCCATTCCAAAGTTACGGCTTATTGGACTTATATAGAAGATGTGCTCAAGGAAGGGATGAAGGTCAAAATCCTCAATCAAGTTTTCTTCAAAATGAATCCTCCGAGATAATTACCCCCGCTACTTTGGAATTGACAAGATAAATAAGGATGATGAATCAAGGTGCTTGTGGTCAAGTCTTGCCTAGTTCAAGTTTGGGGTGTAGTCAAAATATGCAAGGTGTGTCGATTCCTAGCCTTATGGAGCAAGAAGAATGGATGATGCCTAACCATCAAGTAGGAGATGCTTCTTTCATGGGAGTGGATGATTTCCAAGGAAATTTTCTAAACAACTATGAAAGAAGTTTTCAAGGGAATTATCCACCGATTCAAGGATGCAATTTTGACAACCAAGAAGGAGGAGAGTTTCAACAAGTTGAGGAAGAAAAATCATCTTTAAAAGTCTTGATTGAGATGATGAGAGCAAACCTTGAGGAAGACAAGAAAAGAGATGAAGCAAGAAATGAGGCAAATAAGAAGAGGTTAGAAACCTTGGAGTATCAAGTAAGCCAAATTGTAAGTGCTTTGATCAATTTTCAACAAGTTGAAATTTTTGAAGAGGAGAGTAAAGTTGAAGAAGGATTAGAGAAAGAAGAGAATTTGGGAGATGAAGAATCAAAAGAGGTATTTGAAGAGCCTATTGAAGCAAATAATGTTGATGAAAAGGAACAAAGTCAAGAAGCAAATGATGATGACTTGAAGAGTGAAATGAGCATTTCTAAACCTTTAAACTCTTTAAGTTGCTTTGAATTTGATAATATTGTTTACATTGACTTTGTGTTACCTATTGATTCTTCTTATATCCTTAGAAATAAAAGAGAACTCGAAGAGATGTTGGGGATCTATTTGGTAAGAAGAAATAAATGGTGTTCAAGAATGGAAAGGGCAATGGAGTGTAAGCTCAAGAGAGTCGAATTTTTAAAGTCATGCTCGAAGGATGCAACGGAGGTCGTTACTTGCCACAAGTGCCTATTAGAGGAAGAAGGACAATGGTTAAAATCGATGGCAAGGACAAAAGATATCTGTGGCCATTCCGATGAGTTCTCCATATTCCGTCTAGCTTGAAGATGTTAAACTTAGTGCTAGATGGGAGGCAACACATCATTATCTTTATTACTTTATTTATTGCTTTCAATAAGGATGCTTGTTTTGTTTTGCATTGTTGGCATATAGGTTGATTGTGCTCGTGAGGAAGATGCATATTGGAGATACGAGAAGTGCTTGATTTGAAGTGTATAGGTAATTCACACCACTTTTTGCAAACTTAACTTGAAACTCTTATTTCAATTTAAGTTTGGGGGGATATGGCGTGGTGTGGCATACTTTGTCTTGAAGACATATACTTTTCGTATTTTTGGGCTAATTTTGAATTTTTCTCATGAGTTTGGTTTGATTTTAGTCCGCTTGATTGTGTTGAAGTGCATGATAGTCCATATTTTTTATGAAATTGTTGAGCTAATGGTTTTGTTGAGCATGTGTGAAGGGTATTAGAAGCATGAATTGAGCTCAGAGCTAACAACTTCTACTACCAAATGCCTATTGAGGGAGTTCACTCTATACTCTACCACTTCTATGTGTTTAGCATGACTTGAGAATGATTTGGATTGTTGTGATTAACATGCTACTTCATATGTTATATTTTTGGGAGGTTTACTTTTCAATCAAAGGTGGGATGATTGTGAGCATACTTGATAATGGATGATGTAGAATGTGCGTTTCATTGTTTTATGATGGTTTCGTATTTTTGCATGTTATGTCTTTTGGTTGTTTCTTGTTTGTTGTGTCTTTATTTTATATTTTGTGTATATTTTTATTCTAGTCTAGGATGTTTGGTGGTTTGTTTTGGGATGTCGTGAGTCATTTTTAAATGTGAATGATGACATATTATTGTGATAAGTGATGACAAGTTATGAGTAAGAATCTCTGCACTTTCGAATTGTGACATGTTTTACTTAACTTGTTCAATTTTGAGATGAATGTGATATAATAAGTTCCTTAAGGTCCGAGCACAAACTTGTGAGCATTTGAGCCTCAACCGTGCATACATAGTATTTCTTTTCATGAGTGGATTGGTTGTGTTTGATAAGCTAGAACTTGCTCAAGGACTATAGGAATGAGCCCGATTAGTGGAGGTTAGTGATGATCTAAGGTCATCCTTATCATTTATAGTCATTGCCAAATATTTTCATACCATGAACATCATCCCTAGTCAACCATTTTGAGCCTATAAGTCGATTTCTTTGGAATTTAGCGCATTACAAGCCATGATTACCCACATGAGCCTTATATATGTACCCTTTTGTGTAAGTAATTGAGAAGATGGTAGCTAGGAAGGAGTGATAAAAAGAAGAAAAGGAAATTGTAACAAGCAAGAAAAAGGATGAAAAGAGTATGAACAAAAGATGCATATGCAACATTTAAAATAAGAAGAAGAGCGAAGCAACAAAGACGCTCAAGAACCTAAAAATCAAAAGAAGGGAGCATAAAATCAAAAAATAGTTGAAAATGAAAAGTGAAGTGATGATGAGTGATTGAATGTTGCAAAAGATAAGAAGGGAAGAAAGAAAGTGGAGGAATGGAATATAGTAGCTACCTCTTCGATTACTTACACTTGATTAGTCACTTGTATCTATATTCTTCCTACCCTACCAAAGAGCCTATCGTTACATCTTAATTAAAGATCTTTTTGATCACTAATGGAAACTTTGGAAGTTTGTGAATGTAGTCCATGAACAAGCTTATAGTGAGTCGAGCCAATCGATTGATGAGGTTGATTTACCCCACTTCATAGAGTGTTAAGTGAAATTGATATCTATGTGAGGCTTGGACCAAAAAGGGACTATATTACACTTTATTCTCTTGAAGTTGAACGTGTTAATTCTTCATGTTCTAAGTTTAATGTTGTAGGATGACTTAGCATAGTTTGTAGTTCTTATTACTATTGATGTGTTATTACTTATGTTCGTTTAGTCTTTTCTTAGGTGAAAATCTCTCTCCTCTTAGTTTATCATTTTTGTTGCACGGAAACGAGCAACACTTTAAGTTTGGGGGTGCGATGAGTGATATTTTTACCTAGATTTTAGTGTCTTTTTATGTATGTTTTCGTATTACTTTATTTGTATTTGTGTACTATTTAGTTGTGTTTGGTATTTTTATGGAGATGTGTGAATGAGCTTAAACGTATGATTTTCAGACAAAAATAGATACTGGACGCGAAAAGAAAGATGTAGGAAAAAGCAGATCTCAATTCGAAGTTGAAACGAGGGAGAACGAGCCGAAACAAAATTGTAAAAACAGGGGTTGCACCAACACGGCCGGCCGTTTGCAGCACACGAGCCGTGTTACGCAACACGGCCCTGTAAGTCTTGGCCATTTTCTGACATTCAAAACGCCTACACGGCCACCCTGTGGACTTGTTGTAGCACACAAGCCGTGTTGCTGCAGGATCAGAAAAATATCAGAATCCTTCTAGAAGCTTCCCAAGGGGTATAAATACCCAATACTTCAAAATTTGATCAGTTTTAGGCGAGGGTTTCACCCCTGCACTTACTTCACACACCATTTTCTCCATTTTCACCTTCATCTTCATCCATTCTTCATCCATACCATCTATCATCTTCCCACCTTCAAATCCTTCATCCATTTAGCTAGAGAAGCAAGAGAGAGTGGAGAATTGCAAAGGGAAGAAGAAGATTACCATTGGAGACATCCAAGGGAGTTTTCATCCACCTTTTATATTGAAACCTTATTGATTTTCATGTTTTGTAAGGATCTTAATGTCTATGTTGATTTCTTTATAAACATTAGAAGCTAATCTCCTTTGTGAGATTAGCAATATAAATTGTGTTGGATAATTTTGGGTATTTGTAATTAAATGATTATGTTGATTGGGATTGATTTTCTATCATTGATACTTTAGATCTTGATATTTATAATGATTTGTGTGGTTTGTTGTTTTAAACATATGATTAGGTTGATAAGTTAATTACATATTTAGGATAATTAATTGAATCATTTCATCATACACTTCATGTGCATTATAAATTGTAAAGAGATTGAGAAATCCTTTGGAATTTAAAACCCTTTGATAGGACATCCGATTGGTTTGATCGAGGGGTTGATTAATCGTGTGAAGGGACTCTCATTTCAAGCTTAGTACCTAGTTGAAATTGTTTGAGTGAGAACCAATCTATTGAGCTATGTTGGGATTCTTAAACAGATCAATATCCTATTTATCTCGAGAGGGAGTTTAGGTGGACTTAGTGTTAGCACTTAGTCTTATACCCATGATTCATATGAATTTGTTGTATGATACCTAGATTTTTCATACTTTAAGTATTGCTAGTCTCATTCTCTATCTATTTGGCTCATTCATCCATCATTCATTCGTCTATCCATTTATTTTATTTTCATTTCTTAATTATCTCCCCTTTATGATCATCTCTATAATACTATGATGAACACGAGATCACTTAGACCCTAGTACCTTCCTCTCTGTGGTTCGATAAATTCTTTAATTAGTCATCTCGACTACAAATGGCTAATCAGTTGTTTCCATTCTCGTTGAGAGATCGTTCTCGAACATGGCTATCTACCATTACTCCGGGTAAGTGCAACACATGGGATGAGCTTGCATAAATATTTTTGAACAAGTACTTTCTACCTTCTAAAACACTTCAAATGAAGAGTTTGATCACTCAATTAAAGCAAATGCCTCAAGAGAGTTTTTATAAAGCGTGGAAAAAGTTTAAGAATATGCTTCGCAAGTGTCCACAACATTGTTTTTAGGAAAATCAACAAGTAGAGTTTTTCTACCAAGGTTTGGTAATGGGCAAAGAGTGCTTGTTGATGCTTCGGCAGGGAATCCGTACTTGGAGTGACTCCGGAAAGGGCCATAAGAATTTTTGATAAGATTGCTATAAATGTAATCCAATGGCCATCGGAGAGAGTAAGTGGATGCTATAGATTTGAGAGTTTCGATTAAGGGCAACAGTTTAATGTGAAGTTGACGCGGGAATTTTGGGTGAAGATTTGAAGTCTGCAACATGGAAAACCTATCCATTAATGAAGACCTTAAACTCAATACATTTGAACAAAATGGTCCAACTATACAGCATTAACTCAACAGGAAGTATCAAACAGTCAGTCAACTTTGATAATTAATCTGATTTGACTGGGAAGGAGTTATGGTGCAAAATTTAAATGGTTGGAAAGCTCTTGAAGTCTAGTTTTCTACAAAATTTACGGATCTCAAAAATAATATTCTTACAGAAAGTTATGGCTGTTTGACTGAAGTGTGACAGGCTGGTGCATCAACAGAAGTTACTGGACCAATTCGAAGTTTGCTGATTTTTGATGATTCATCTCCTCATTATGGACATTGGTATCTACATATTCTTAGTCTTTGATTATCTTTCATTAAGTTTACATTTATTAGAGTCTAAGTTCATATTTTCTATGTGCATTGAGAATGTTAAATCTCATTTATTTCCTTTGACTCACTTGGAGGGTTGTTCCAAGTCTTGCCTATATAATGGCATCATTTGTAAGCTCTCAAGCAACCAATTTGGAAAATAACCTATTTGAGCTCTTAAGCTTGTTAGAAGATGTATTCTTCTTGTACCTTTCTCTAAACTCTTTTGGTGGATTCCTAGAGTGGTGAGTGCACCTCTTAGTCTTTCGGTGGATTCCTTAAGACGACGAGTTTATTCCAAACTTGTGGTGGATTCCATAGGTGAGGAATTGTATCCGAGTGTGTTCTTGTGTTACCTCCTAATTCTCTAAAATCCCGGTGTCAAAGTGGTATCAGAGCTTTGGTTAGCGATGGCAACTCATGATATTGAGCTAGAAGATTTAAGGAGACAAGTGCAACTACTCAAGCAACGCCTTGTGGGTGGCAAGCATCTTGAACATGATGTTGGGGGTCACGGTTCAGATGGTAATTCTGCAAGTGATGATGTGAATTTCAATCCATTTCATGGAGATGGAAGTGACGATTCAAGTGGTACATCTCGAAGTGTGCGGGTTCGAAGGAGCAATGTTCGTAATGATACTTTTGATTTCAAAGTTGATATTCCAGACTTTGAAGGAAGAAGTGATCCCAACGATTTCATTGATTGGATCAACTCTGTTGAGAAAGTCTTTGAGTTCAAGGATGTTAAAGAAGAATGCAAAGTAAAACAGGTGGCAATCAAATTGAAGAAGTATGCATCCTTATGGTGGGAACACCTTAAGAAGCTGCGAGCTCGTGATGGCAAGCGGAAGATTAGAACGTGGGACAAAATGAAGAAGGAGTTATGGAGGAAATTCTTGCCAGATTATTATCTGCAAGATTATTTTCTTAAATGTCAAAACTCCAAACAAAAAGAATCAAGTCGTTTTGGTGGACGTTTCTCGTCGAGTGGTGATGCTTCTAGCCGAAGGAGTGCTTCCACTTCCAAGAACGTTCCAACTACAAAAGATACAAAACAAAAAGTTGCTGCAAGTAAAGGTAGTGCTGATTTTTTGAAACCAAGTGCTGCAACTAATCAAAAAAGTTGTTTCAAGTGCAAGGGGCTTGGACACATTGCTGCTGATTGTCCAAATCGGAGAATCATTGTTCTTGTTGAGAAAGAGCAAGAAGAGGTGAGGATAGTTTATGACAAAAGTGAAGATGAGTATGAAGAAGAGGAGCATGATGAATCAACACCAATTTATGATGAGTATGATGAAGATGTTGATTACGAGGATCATGGTGAAGATTTGGTGTTACGGCGTAGCCTTGATGCCACCTATGTGGAGGATGATCCATGGCTTCATAACAATATTTTTCACACAAGTTGCATGACAAATAACAAGGTACGTGCTATTATTTTTGATGAGGAAAGTTGTGAAAATGTTGGGGCTGCTACTATGGTTGAGAAGTTGAGATTGAAAACTGAAAATCATACTCACGAGTTGTTATGGCTACGTGACGATGATGGAGAGAAAATAATTTTTGGGGATTCAAAGTTGGAGAATACTATTCCATCGAAAGATATGATCTCTTATTCACAAATTTTTGAAAATCCTATGTATGAATCAATGGAGGAGTTGATGGCTTTAGAAGAGAATGAAGTGGGTGATGCCATACCACTCCAAGTTCAAACTTTTTTGCAGGAGTTTCATGATGTTGAACCTGAAAAGACTCCACTAGGCATTCCTCCAATGAAGAACATTCAACATTGCATTGATTTTGAAAGCGATGCTTCTTTATTGAATATGACAGCTTATCGAATGAATCCGAAGCATCATGACGAGTTGCAAAGGCAAGAGCAAGAGCTTGTAGATAAAGGCTTGCAGTGGAAAGATTTTGAAAAGGTGTTAGAAGTGGATCGCATTGCTTCAAATAAGGGATACAGAGGAGTTCTTAGCCAAGAAGATCATGAATCTTTGAAATACGTGAACCCATAAATGGGTTGAATTTATGCAAGGATTCAACTTTGTGATCAAGCACAAATTTGATGTGCTAAATCGAGTGGCAGATGCTCTTAGTGGACGACACTCTTTGTTGGCTACTTCGAAATTGAACGTGGTGATGAAAGATCCCTACAAGGATGATTCATACTTTGGCAGAATGTGGGAGAAATCTTTTAAAGCTACATTCAAGCTTTTCTTGATTCATCAAGGTTATCTCTTCAAAGGTAACTTGCTATGTGTTCTTGATTGTTCTTTAAAGCTAACAATTAATGGTGAAGCAAATAGTGGAGGTCATCTTGCTGGATATTTTGGAAGAGATGTCAAGAAGAAGTATGTTGAAAGATGCATGAGTACTTGTCATGGAAAAAATTCAGGTCTGTACATTCTTTTGCCATTATTGCTATATCCATGGGAAGATATAAGTATGGAGTTTGTTTCGCCTCTCACTCAAAGGAACAAAGATTTGGTTATGGTGGTTGTTGATCAGTTCTCAAAGATGGCACATTTCATTCATTGCATCAAAACAATGAATGCAAATCATGTGGCTGATCTTTACAACAAGGAGTTGCATGGGAAGGTTTGTAAGGATATTGTCAAGCAAAATATAAGATTTAAAAAGAATGCTTACAAGCATCGAAGGATGAAGGAAATTCAAAAACGAGTTTGCGTGCAGCGGAAAAGATTCCAGTGCATATGGAGTAACTTCACAAATATTCTGGTACTGATTCAGAGGGATTCAGATAATGATCAATATATGGGTAGAAAGCTCTTTCAGTCTAGTTTCAAATGCAACAAACGGAGAGTCGTTTGGAGTTTTCTACAAAGAGTTATGTCCATTTTTCTGGAAGGTGGCAGATGTAGCCGAAAACCTGTCAAGTTCATGGATTTGAAGTCTTTTGAGACTTTCCAACTATCCTTTCATGGTCAAGTGATCCTATTTTCTATATTAACAGCTGCAATAATGTTGTGCAAGGTTTTAGGTGGTCAAATGGTGATTAATGGTGGAGTTGCTAGTGTCTTGGCTACTTTCAATGTTGCTGAATTTTCACCATATGTTGATGATGAAGAAGGTTCGGATTCGAGGACGAATCTTTTCCAACCAGGGGAGAATGACGCGGGAATTTTGGGTGAAGATTTGAAGTCTGCAACATGGAAAACCTATCCATTAATGAAGACCTTAAACTCAATACATTTGAACAAAATGGTCCAACTATACAGCATTAACTCAACAGGAAGTATCAAACAGTCAGTCAACTTTGATAATTAATCTGATTTGACTGGGAAGGAGTTATGGTGCAAAATTTATATGGTTGGAAAGCTCTTGAAGTCTAGTTTTCTACAAAATTTACGGATCTCAAAAATAATATTCTTACAGAAAGTTATGGCTGTTTGACTGAAGTGTGACAGGCTGGTGCATCAACAGAAGTTACTGGACCAATTCGAAGTTTGCTGATTTTTGATGATTCATCTCCTCATTATGGACATTGGTATCTACATATTCTTAGTCTTTGATTATCTTTCATTAAGTTTACATTTATTAGAGTCTAAGTTCATATTTTCTATGTGCATTGAGAATGTTAAATCTCATTTATTTCCTTTGACTCACTTGGAGGGTTGTTCCAAGTCTTGCCTATATAATGGCATCATTTGTAAGCTCTCAAGCAACCAATTTGGAAAATAACCTATTTGAGCTCTTAAGCTTGTTAGAAGATGTATTCTTCTTGTACCTTTCTCTAAACTCTTTTGGTGGATTCCTAGAGTGGTGAGTGCACCTCTTAGTCTTTCGGTGGATTCCTTAAGACGACGAGTTTATTCCAAACTTGTGGTGGATTCCATAGGTGAGGAATTGTATCCGAGTGTGTTCTTGTGTTACCTCCTAATTCTCTAAAATCCCGGTGTCAGAAGTGTTTGAATGTTGAGCCAAGTGTTCCAAGTGTTGAAATGATAGCGGCGAAAGTCTTTAGACAAATGAGTTTGAATCAAGGTATAACTCAAGAAGAAAATATGGTAGAAGGGCTACAAGTTGAGCAAGGTGTCTTCCTTCGAATATGGTGAGTGGGGAACAGTTAGCTATATCAATGCCACGAGTGGAAGATGTGCAATACATGCAAGGAAGAAACTACCAAGGGAATTACCAAAATAATTTCCAAGGTAGTTTCAACCAAAATCAAGAAAACTACCCACCAAGACAAGGAGGCTTCACAAATCAAGGTGAAGGAAGTTCTTATCCTCAACAAAGGAGAAATGAAAATTTTTCTTACTCCAATTCGAACAATGCGGTTGCTTATCCTCCGGGATATCAACCGAGGGCTAAGGCACCAAACAATTAAGGAAAAGCATCAATTGATGAGCTACTTGAAAAATTAATAGCATCGAACCAAGCTCGAGATGAGGCGTTGAAAAAGGCCGAAGAAGCAAACGAGAAGAGACTCAAAGCGTTGGAGTATAATGTTGGACAAATTGGAAGTACTTTGAGTGCTCAATAAAAAGGAAAGTTTCTGGCCACACCCGAGGTTAATCCGAAAGCTCAATGTTTGTTTGTTGATATGGAAGATGAACAAAAGGATGAAGAAGGGTTGGTGGAATGTAAGGTTAGTGAAGAAATTGAAGAGATAAGTAAGAAAGAAGAGAAGTGACCTAAATGGATACCTAAGTGGAAAAGGGGGGCAAGAGGAAAAGAAAGTGGAGGAAAATGTTAAAGAAGAGGAGTACAAATATGATTATTGGGGAATTCCGATCACTCCATTTCCTATTCCCTATCCACAAATGTTTGTAAAAGAGGAGAAGAAAAAGGAGTTTGAGGAACATGTGAAGAATCTTAAGAAAAAGTATGAGGAGAAAAAGAAAGAAGAGCTACCCGAAGCGAGTGAATCGGTGCATAAGGAGAGGCCTACAAAAGTTGGTAATTCGGGTAAGTTCATAATCCCGTGTGATTTTGAAGGAAAAGAAACTCATGATGCATTGTGTGACTTGGGAGCGAGCGTCAATGTGATGTCTCGTGCTACTTTTAAAAAACCTTGAAATTGGAAAACTCAAGTCTACGACCATCCATCTTGAAGTGGTAAATGAAGAAGTTGTGAAACCACTAGGATTGTGGAAGACGTGGAGGTGAAAGTGAAGGGGCTAGCTTTCCCGGTTGATTTCATGGTGTTAGAAGTAAAGGCGGATCCTCAAATTCCACTCATTTTGGGAAGGCCATTTCTAGCTACGGGAGAGCAAAAATTGATGTTGGAAGAGAAGAGTTGTCTTTGAGCTCGTAAGGAAAAAGTGTTACATTCTTATGTAACAAAGAAAAGGGAACCAAGTCTCATTTAAAGCTTCAGGTTGATCTTATGGATCATGACTCGATTCTCTTTGACAATTTAAATTCATTTCTTCATGATCATATGAAATTGTCAAATTCTAACTTGTCTTCTTTTGATGTTAATAGGATGAAAGCTATGGAGTTTGATTGGAAAATAGACAAAGGAAGAAGAGAAAGTCCACTAGAAGCTCTTCTTGATGATGATTTGATGCTTGTAAGCAAGAATGGTGAAGTGGAGTTAGTGGATAAAAAGAAGGCAAATCAAATGTTCAAAGTTAGGATGCGAGGAGAGAGTATGATGGACCAACATTTGGTCCAATGATCGTAAAATTCTGTCCGACTTGAAGACATTAAACTTAGCGCTAAATGGGAGACAACCCATTCTTTTTATCTTTTGATGCTTGTTTTGTTTTGCATTTTGGTCTTGTAGGTGGATTGTGCTTGTGAGAAAAAAAACGTATTGAAGATACGGGAAGTGCTTCATGGATTCGAGTAGGCATGTCTCATTACTTGTTGCAAACTTAAATCTCGACTCTTGTCTTAAGTTTGGGGGGCTAGTGCGTGGTGGATATAACTTGACTCATGTGGATGCATATGCTTCACCACAAGAAGATCATTGATGGAAACTACAAGGGCAAGTCCCACCACTTTTTGCAAACTTAATTCTCAACTTGTTTCGATTTAAGTTTGGGGGGAGAGTGCGTGGTGTGACTCACCACTTGAGTGTGCTTCATATTATGATGATGAGAGGTCTTCTTGTAAAATTGACCCAGTTTTAAAATTTTTCTTCTGAGTTTTATTTGATTTTGGTCTGATTAGTTGTGTTGAAGTACATGATAGTCCATATTTTTAATGAAATTGTTGAGCTAATGGTTTTGATGAGTTGTTGAGCATGTATGAAGGGTATTGGAAGCATGAATTGAGCTCGGAGCTAACAACCTCTACTACCAAATGCCTATTGAGGGAGTTCACTCTATACTCTACCACTTCTAGTTGCTTGACATGAATTTATTTTGATTTGGATTGTTGTGATTAGCATGTTACTTCATATGTTATGTTTTTGGAAGGTTCAATTTTCAATCAAAGATGAAGATGTTTGTGAGCTTAATTATTTTGGATAATTTGAATGTGTGTTTCATTTTATAATGATGGTGATTTTTGTTTTTGCATGTTATGTATTTTTGTATTGTTTCTTGTTTGGTGTGTCTTTTCTTATTTGTTTTGAGTGTTTTCTTATTATTGTTTAGGGTTTGTTTGGTAGTTTGTTTTCGGGATGTCATGAGTCGTTTTTGAATGTGAGCGATGACATGTTGTTGGGATAAGTGATGATAAATTATGAGTAAGAATCTCTACACTTTCGAATTGTGACATGCTTTATTTAACTTGTTCAATTTTGAGATGAATGTGGTGTAATAAGTTCCTTAAGGTCCGAGTATAAGCTTGTGAGCATTTGAGTCTAAACCATACATACATGGTATTTCTTCATGAGTGGATCGATTGAGCGTTGATAAGCTAGAACTTGCTCAAGGACTATAGGAACGAGCCCGATTAGTGGAGATTAATGATATGATCTAAGGTCATCCTTGTCATTTATAGTCATTACCAAATATTTTTCTTACCTTATACATCATCCCTAGTCAACCACTTTGAGCCTTTAAGCCTATTCCTTGTGATATAAGTACATTACAAGCCTTGATTACCCACTTAAGCATCATATATATACCTTTTGTGTTAGTGATTGAGGAGATGGTGGCTAGAAAGGTTTGATAAGAAAGCAAAAGAAGAAAGGAAATGGCAAACAAGTAAGAAAAAGGATGAAAAGAGCACAAACAAGAATGTACATGCCACTTTAAAATAAAAAATAAGCAAAGCAACAACAATATGTTCAAGAACTTAAAAGTCCGAGAAAGAAAGCATGTATTAAAAGAAGCTCAATTCAAGGAAAGTTGATGATTAGTGCTTGTGATTACCAAAGATAGAAAGGAAGAAAGAAAAGTGGAGAAGTTGAGGAAGTTGATTATCTTTTCAATTACTTACACTTGATTAGTCACTATTACCCATTTCTTCCTACACAACCAAAGAGTCTATCATTACATCCTTAATGAAAGACCTTTTTGATCATTGATTCAATCTTCGGTGGTTTGTGAATGTAGTCTACGAGCAAGCTTATAGCAAGTCGAGCCAATCGGTTAATGAGTGTTGATTTACCTTACCTTAAAAGTGTGTTGAGTGAAATTATTATCTGATATGAGGCTTGGACCAAAATGGACTATATTACATTTTAGTCTCTTTGAATTGAACTTGTTAATAATTTTTGCATGTTATGAGTTTAATGTTGTAGGATAACTTAGCATAGTTTGTAGTTCTTATTACTATTGATGTATTATTGCTTATGTTCGTTAGTCTTTTCCTAGGTGAAAATCTCTCCCCTTGTTTTATCATTTTTGTTGTTTTAGGACGCACAATACTTTAAGTTTGGGGTGTGATGAGTGATATTTTCACCTAGATTTTAGTGTCTTTTTATATCCGTTTTTGTATTATTTTATCCGTATTTATGTGTAATTTGGTTGTATTTTGTGTTTTTGTGGAAATAATAAGAATGAGCCTAAACGTATATTTTTCAGGTAAAAATAGATCTTAGACGCGAAAAGGAAAACGTAGGAAAAAGCGGATCTCAATTCGGAGTTAGAACGAAACAAAACAAAAGAAAAAAACAGGGGCATGCACCTACATGAGCCGTGTTCCGAACACA
The DNA here is from genome assembly GCA_023678885.1 of Pogostemon cablin. Lineage (NCBI taxonomy): Eukaryota > Viridiplantae > Streptophyta > Magnoliopsida > Lamiales > Lamiaceae > Pogostemon > Pogostemon cablin. Next base: position 14,501,177 of record CM042978.1, on the reverse strand, counting down.
GCCCTGTAAGGGGTGGCCGTGTTTCTGCATCTAAGACACCTACAAGGCCACCATGTGGCCGTGTGCACACACACGAGCCGTGTAGGTGCAAAATCAGGAAAAAAAATTAGAATTCTTCTAGAAGCTTCCCAAGGAGTATAAATACTCAATACTTCAATATTTGATCAGATTAGGCGTGGGTTTGAGGCTGCACACACACATCACACACCATTTCCTCCATTTTACACTATCATCTTCATCTATTCATCATCCATTTTCATCTACCTTCAACCAACCATCAAAATCACCATCCAATTGAGGAAAAGAAGCAAGGAAGAGAGGAGAATTGCAAGGGGAAGAAGAAGATCACCATTGTAGTCATCCAAGGAAGTTTTCATCCAACTTTTGTATTGAAACCTTATTGTTCATCATATTTTGTAAGGATTTTACTATCTATGTTGATTTTCTTTTGAATATGGTAGGCTAATCTCCCTTTTGAGATTAGCAACATAAAAATTGTTGGATAATTTTGGGATTTATGTATTAAAATTCATATGTTGATTGGGTTAATTGATTTTCTATCATTGATTCTTTAGATCTTGATGTTTATGATGATTTGTGTGGTTTGTTGTTTTAATCATGTTATTAAATTGAGAAGCCAATGATATCTTTAGGATAATTAATTGAATCATTTTGTCATACACTTCATGTGCATTATAAATTGTAAAGAGATTAAGAAATTCTTTGGAATTTAGATTTCATTGATAGGACATCTGATTGGTTAGATCGAGAGGTTGATTAATCGTGTGAAGAGACTCTCATTTCAAGCTTAGTACCTAGTTCGAATTGTTTGAGTGAGAACTAATCATTTGTACTTATTAAGATTCATATCCTATCAATCTCAAGAGGGAGTTTAGGTGAACTTAGTGTTGGCCCTTAGTCTTAATTCATATGAATTTGATGCATTTATCCTAGGATTTCCACTTCTTAATTGTTGTTAGTCTCACTTTTACTTAACTTGGAAAACCACCCCTCATCTATCTATCTTATTTGTTGATCATTGCTTGCTTGCTTTGATTGATTTTATTTACTTGCTTGAACAACCTCTATTGAGATTCATCTCTATAACAAAAAACGTGAGATCACTTAAGCACTAATACCTTCCTCCCTTTGGTTCGATAAATTCTTGAATTGGTCATCCCGACTACAAGTCATGGCTAATCACTCACCCACCCACCCACTGTCACTGCCGAAACATTTCCGGACCGCCGCCGCCGGAGCTGCGCCGCTGCACATAACTTTTGCTGCACACACTTTTTTTACTGCACACAACTTTTGCTGCACACGAACTTTTATGCTGCATACAAACATTTATCTGCAGCACATTGTATGGGTAATATTGGAATATCACTATGTATTTATGTAGTTAGGTAGTAATATTTTTGTATATTTGTAACTTGTAGTAATAAAGGAGTTTTTAATGTACCTAATAGTAACTATCCCTTTATTTATTTATGTATTTTTTTTCTAGTTTCTTCCCTGGTTTTTTTCTTCTCTTTTTAATTTAGTTTATTTCTTATATTTCTTTTTTTCTTTTAATTATTTATTTATATTTCTTTTATCTCTTCTGTTTGGATTAATTTTATCTCTTTTTTCTTCCTTTAATTTTTCCCATCATTTTATTACTAGTGAAATACATATATGGATTAATAATTTACAAATTAAAAAGATATATGATATTTTAAAATGTACTCCCTCCATCCCATACTTATCTGCACTGATATTGTAGATACGTAGTTTAAGAAAAGTTGCTTTTTGACCAACTTTATTGATTTTTTGGGGGTATTGTGGTATTTTTAGGTAATAAATTAATTATAAAGTATGTTATTTGTGTTAGGTGAGAGTAGTATTTTTAAATTATGATAACTTTTGATGTTGTTGGTTAATTTTAAGTTTCTTTTTTTGGGTGGCGAAAATAAGTGTGGGACAAACGAAAATGAAAAGTGTGAAAATAAGTATGACACGGAGGGAGTATTAGGTAGGATTAGTCATTTTGTTTGAGCTCATATAGAAATATTACTTGTTTTATGTGCGTTTTATCTATTAAAAAACGAAAATAAATAACTTGTAGTTGAACATATTGAAATGACAAAATGTATATCTCTAAGTGTGCGTAGGAAGTATATACATTATACTTCATATTCCCTCCGTCCCACGTATTTTTACCCACTTTTCATTTTGAGATGTCTCACGTATTTTTAGTCATTCCATTAATAGTAAAAATGCATAATATTTTATTGTCTACTTTTTACAATCCCAACAACTTTAATAAATTTTTTTACATTTTATTCATCATTCCCAACAACTATATTTACTTTTTCTTTTTAAATTATTAATTTATCCTTACTTTTTCTTACATTATATATTATAAAAATAACACGTCTTAATCTTTGTGCCCGTACAAATGGGTGTAAATAGAAGGTAATGGAGGGAGTATTATATTTGGGCCCTGGACGCCCAAAATATGGCAAAATGTCCTCGATTCGACGAGGGGAGTACTTAAATTAAACCACTAAAGTTTAATTTACCAGTAAACTAGAGGGGTAGTAATTTTTTTAATTATAATAAAATAAAATAACAAACTAAGGGACCGGTTACCTAAGTCGGTTCAATTAATTAATCACAATTAGCAGCTTCACGACACCAGCAAATTCACAATTATGTTGCGATCAAAATCATTAGCAATGCTATTAACTACTTTCTGCATCCAATTAAGCAACTAGAGAGAGGGAGAGAGAATACGTTCGTTCGCGTGAATATATATGTATGTATATATTACACGTACGCGGAACAAGATAATAATATATTTGAAGCAAAACCCACGACATTTTCGCCTTCTTTTCAATCCCTTATCGAAGGTGACAAAATCAAAAAAGAAGTTTCTTGAATCAGAAGAACAAAGGGTAGATTCTCAGAGAGGGCAATGGCAAGCAATGAAGAAACCATGGAGGTGGACGATTCCAACGGTGAATCATATGGGAATAAGGTTAACCTAAGGTTTAGAGTGAAAGATCCATCAAAGGTATGTGTTTTCACATGCGTTGTCTGTATATATTATTTATATATATATATATATATATATATATATATCTCGAACTGTGCACGTGTTATCTCTTCGAGTTGCTATGGATATGCTTTTCTTGAGCTGTGTTTAGTTAGGATGCTTTCTTTATTTTCAAATTTTGAGTTTTGTGTATTTTGATTGCGTCTGTGGTGAATTTTCTTGATGTGGGGTTGTTTTACTTTTGCGTAGAAAGTGGCACTAACAAAGGAGATGCTATCGAAGCAAGCAGTTAAAAGTAAAGAGATCTTGTCCAAACAAGCTGTTAAGATTGCCCAGCAAGCTGAAGAGCATGAAAGTTTCATCAGCAAGGTGTGAAACCTTTATGTATTTCAAGAATCTATAATTTTCACTCAGTTTGAGGAGATAGAGTGGTGGAGGGTTACATGGATGTAGGAAGTAGGAACATAATGCCTATTCATTTGCAAACATAGCTGGATTGGATAGATTTTATGAAAACAATCATATTTGTTGTGAGTGCTGATGATTGATTTGAGTTTGTGGATTGGATTTGTTGGTGTGATGTAGGTTACACATTTGCTTGGTGTTCTTAGCTTTGGAGGCTTCTGCTTTATCCTGGGGGCAAGTGAGTAGATCAACTCTGTTATTACTACTTCAAATTGCTGATAACTTTTGCAATGTTCAATAACTTGGTTCTATTGGTTGTTTAAAATTTTCAGGGCCACAAGATGTTCGATATCTGTATTGTTTGTTCTATGTAATTTTTGTCCCACTCCGATGGATTTACTACCGTTACAAGAAATGGCACTATTATCTTCTTGTAAGTTCAACAGCTGAACTCCTGTTTACTGTTATTTGTCTTTGTGGAGTATAATTGTAGGTGCTTCGTGGATCTAGTTACCTTCATCTTTGGGGTGGGTATTTGCTGCTTGTGGACTGCTGTAACTTTAGATTGTTTATAAATTGTTACTAGTTTCTTAATTCATGAAATATTCATACATGTATTCTATGTTAAGTTGATGTGGCTGATTACATCAGTCGAAATGCATAAACTACATTAAATTCTGTGCATATTCTATATGATTTGGACTTGTATATACAGGGCATTCCCTTATTAAGAGGGAGATCCTCTTAAAGGTCATGTTTGTAATAGTCTTACTAGTATTTCACTCTCTGTATTGTTTAAATTTTGGTATTTGAAACGCAGAATAGAGAAGACATTGGGAACTCACTTAAAGTTCCTTTATATGCAGGACTTTTGCTATTATGCCAATACACTGTTCTTGATCATGCTTCTGTGTTACCCTAGAAATGAGAAATTTTTCATGGTTTGCTTCTCTTTTGCAGAGGTAAGCAATTGGACTAATGTTACTTTCCGTCCAACATCTTGATTTCACTTGTTTTTAACTTCTCTTATAAGATTTTTTTAATGGATTCAGGGGCCCTTGGCATGGGCGCTAATTGTTTGGCGATGTAGCTTAGTTTTCAATTCTATGGACAAAATTGTTAGCGTCTTTATACATCTCTTGCCTGGTAAGTTGCCTTTCCTTTCTTGTATTTATTACCGGCTCAATTCATTCAATAATGTGAAGTCTCAGAAACTGTTTAAGTTCATTCCTGTCATTTGCTTATTGGACTTCTAGATGATGTTCCATGTTTAAACATCAACAGCTACAGCTACAATATCATTTACATCCACTCTTCTGGTTTTTAATTTGGAGTTAATCTTTTCTACTCTGTTGACATTGGTGGAATTGAACTCAGGATTGGATTGATGGACCAAGCTTATGTTGTGATATCATTTGAACGCTAACTGTAAATGGAAATGGATTTAAGTGGCAAATCTATTGAAAAATATCACAAATACTCAGCAGCATTATACTTCCAATATGTATTTTTCCTTCTAAATCACTACAATCATACTGATTTTTTTTATTAATTTTATCCATCAGTTCCTTGAAACATGACATGGTCTATTAATCTTGCTCACCTCTTGGAGATCAAGAGTAAATGCACATTGAGGAACAGATAAAACGGTCCATTCTTGAAATGTAAAACAGTTGCAGATTCTGAAGATCAGTGAGTATTTGAACATATATCTTTAATATTAGGAGTATAAAAATATGTTTACTAGAGTCTGATGGATGCGAGGAAGATCCTTTTTGTTTTGGCTAGATGGGGGGATATAAGTTATTGAAGAGGGATGGTGTTTCGAGAAGAGAAAGTCTTTGTTTGAAAAGACTAGAATGTTAGCAAATCCGGTCGCTCTTGCATTTTTGTGAAACTCTTTCTCCCTCGTCAATCCTTGTTGCCTACTTCCACTAACTAGAGACCATGTAAAAAATGGTTAATAGGAGTATTAATATAGGACATTCCACCATAATCTGCTCTCTCATAAACTTCATCATTTTCTGATCATTTCATCTTCATCTTCATGCATTTAACTCTAGCAAGATATTTTCAGCCCCATCATTTCGCAGTTGCTGTATCATTTTTGTTGTGACCCCACAAATTCAGTTGAAGTACTCTGAATTACTTGTGATTCAGCTTCCACAAATGTGGTTTACAGGACTGGTTTTCTTCACCATCCGATGGTGGGACCCTGTGTACTTTGCATCCATGCATCCAGAGGGGACTGCTCGTAGAGCATCATGGCCCTATGTGGAAAACAAATCATACCTCTGGACATGGCTTTTCGTCGTTCCTTTAGTTGCTTACAGTGTCTGGCAGCTTCTTTATTTTCTCATCGTAAATGTACTACGTCGACAGAGACTTCTCCAAGATCCAGAAGTCATGACTTCTTACAGGTTTGAATCTTCTCTCCTCCTCTTCTGCCTCCATTCTTTGATTTCACTGTAATTACACAGGTTGAAGGCTTGGACCATGCCACATCATTTTCTCCATTATATATTCACTTAGACAACGACTCTGTATTTTCTAACTCTCCATTGGGCAGGGAACTCTCTAAAAAAGCACAGAAAGCAAACAACATATGGTGGCGGTTGAGTGGATTGCTTGGTGATCAGAATCGCTTGTTTATGTACATTCTGCTTCAGGCTATGTTCACGGTGGCAACAATGGCTCTCACTGTGCCGATATTCTTGTCCTACGAGCTACACGTGACGTTCCAAATATTGAAGGTCTCTGCCTCCGTATGGAATGGAGGAAACTTCCTTCTAGAAGTAATGCCAAGGCAGGTCATCCTCAAGGAGAAAAAGAAAACGGCTACTCAGCCTATCGAGTTTCAGCTCAACCAATCAGCCGAGGAGGCATCAATGAAGTCAAATCATTCGTCGGAGGTAATAGAATCACAGTAGCTTATGTATAATAATTAATAAAGGTGGATGTTCTGATGTACTATGTGGTCACATGTTTGTGTTTATTTCTCTATCTGAATGCTCTTCCTTTTCTGATATGTTGAAATATGACTAATAGACTTACAATGATACAATCCATTGATTTTTTATTTTCATCAAGATACATCCATACACGATATATATATATATAAATTATTACAACACCCTAAACCCACCCCAACCCCCAAAAAAAAAAATGTATATGTACATATGTACACACAGTGTGTATATGTATATAAGTGTATAGGTATATATACACATATGTACATATACATTTTTTTTTTGGGGGTTGGGGTGGGTTTAGGGGTTAAGAGAACCCGCTGAAAATGAGGATTATAATCTGTTGTAATAATCTTCAAAGCACAATAGGTAGGTCTAACAAGCTATTTTAAGTTTGCTGCTGCTGATAAAAGATTTGAAAATGATGTTTATTAATTGAAATATATTGTTGTGTAAGATTTGAATGTGAAAAGTAAGGAAAATTGAAACATTTGGCAATCTTGTTTATATACAGTAATTTCACGAATCCTAACTTAACTTGGCATAAATACGTGACGTAAATTTACTGACTTAGGTGTCTATTTCTTTGATGCCACATCATCAATTTTGAGCATAAAAAAAAAGTCAAATCTGCACGAAATTTATGATAGTGCACTACTTTTTGTGACTTGTGCACTCTGTAATACGTAAAAAGGATAAGGTCAAAGGGTCGAAGTTGTAATTTTACAAAAGATTAAAATTAGCAGAATTGGAATGTCTATTGTAGAGTCGCCCCTTGAAAATGTGGTCTATTAAGTTTTAAGATCACCGTGTAACAAATATTCGCCTTGGGATCCCCTATTCCAACTCCCTATTCCATCTCATGTTCCATGGAATAGGGAGTGTGACAAGTGTCCCATTTTCACACATTAGTGTCCCATTTTCACACACAGTGTGTGAAAATGGGACACTTGTCACACTCCCTACTCCATGGAACATGAGATTGAGATGGAGTAGGGAGTTGTTCTTAGTCGCATTTCTTGTAAAATGTGTAAGAGTGAGAAACTCTATCGTCGAGTAAACGCGTGACCAAGTACAAAATTTATAATAAAATCGTCCCAAGGGAAAGGTAACTCTAGGTTGTATCCGGATTTTCCATTGATTCATGCTTTGTAAGGATGATAGATTGAAGGTTTGGTATTTAAGCTACTAATTATTATTCTACTCAATGAACTAAGAACTTGAACTAAAAAGTAATGATTCAATCAACACACAAATGATGAATGGAATGGAGATAGAATTCACTTGAGAAGAGAGCAAGGCTCATCATAATCATGGTTAAGACTAGCTAGATATGCATAACTCTTGATGGTGAACTTCATTAATTTATGAACTAAAAGCAATCACAATTTTACCCCTAATCACTATGGTCAAGGCAACTAGGTTCTTGACTCTTTTACAAGTCTAAATTCCTAAGATTGACTTAATCTCAATTCCCTTAAGGTACTATGATCATAAGTTGGTTCTTTTCACTCAATTTCTTAAGTGTCCCCCTATGAATGTTCTAAGCACAAGAAGGGTATGACTTACCTCCCCTCACACTAACATGCATGCACATCTTAATATATGATTCAATTAAACCACTCATCATACTATTGGAATGGTCATCCTAATACCATGAAAAGATAATTTAGTCACACAAATATTGAAATGAAACATGAATCATTAATCATAAAAGGAAGTCCAAAATTAACTCAATTCAACATCTCAAATCCTACATATCTAGCATTCTTCTCAACCAATCATATGATTAGCCCTACTATAGGACTAGCCATTACACATTGTGATTATATCATTACAAATTAAGCTTTGCTCCATTTGAGCCAAAATAAGAAGAAAATCAACAAATGAAAAGTAGATTGACTTCCCTTTCATGGAGAAGCATTCCTTCTCTTCAATATGCTAACTCCTTCAATCCTTGAAGTTTTCCTCTTCTCAAATGGTGGATGGATGGATTGGATGATGGATTGATGAAGATCAAGTTGAGTGGATGGATGAATTGAAGGGTGGAAGAGATGGATCGGATGGAGTGTGTGAAATGGTGGTGAGAGAGTGTGTGTGTTGATCCCCAAAATAACTGTCAAATGAGTCTCTCCCTGTAATTTTCGCACCACTTGTGCATTTATATCCCTTGGGGACCTTCTAGAAGCTTCTAGAATTTTTCTAATTTTTCCTGCCTTTTGACCCAACTCGACTCGAGTAGCATACTCGAGCTACTTCCTGTCAAGTCGAGTTGCATGGCTCTGCATTCTGAACGGTTTTTCGGAGGCTGCTCGACTCGAGTTGCAAGTCGAGCTAGACCTTGCAACTCGAGTTGGCTCTTTGGACACTTTCTCTGCTCCGCACAACCTACGGCTCAACTTGTCCTGACCCAGCTCGACTCGAGTAAGGTAACTCGAGCTCTCGCCTGTCTACTCGTATCAAAAACTGAAATTTCCTCGGCATCTAACACGACTCGAATTGCAAGTCGAGTTGGACATTGCAACTCGAGTTGAGCTACTGGACACATTCTGACCCTACTCGTGCTTCAACTCGACTCGAGTTGCAGGTCGAGTAAGACCATGCAACTCGAGTTGAGTGTTGTCTAGTCCGTTTCAGCTCGTTTCAGCTCCCGACTCCATTTTGCTCCATTTTTTACCTGTTTCATATACATTTAAGCTCATTTTTACACATCCATCAATTCATTACCACATTTCACAAAATAACAATAACTCCACCAAAAATCACACAAATACGGATACAAACATCCGAATTTCATAAATAAAAACACTAAAATCTAGGTGAAAATGACTACGATCAACCCCTAAACTTAAATTATTGTTCGTCCTCGAACAATGAAAAATGATAAACAAGAGGAGTAATTTTCACCTAGGAAAACACCTAACGAACATAAACAATAACACATCACAAGTAATAAGGACTACAAAATCACATTAAGTATCCCTACATCATCAAACTTATAACATGAAAAATTAATAAGTTCAATCTTAAGAATGACAAAAGGGTAATCAAATCCCTTTCAATCTAAGCTTCTCATAGGTTATCAATTTCACTCAACACTCTATAGAGAAAGGTTTGGATCATCACTCATCAACCAGTTAGAACCGACTCACCATAGGCTTGCTCACGGACTATGTTCACAAGCCACCCTAGTTTCAATAAGTGATCAAAAATGTCTTTATCTTTGGATGTAATGTTAGGCTCTTTGGTAAGGTAGAAAAATTTAGATAAAAGTGACTATTCAAGTGTAGATAATCGAAGAGATGATCAGCTTCTTCAACTTCTTCACGTTTCTATCTTCCTTTCTTTTCTTTCTAATCACAAGTACTAATCATCATCATTCCTTTGATTTCTTGAGCTTCTTTTGATTTCATGCTACCTTCCTTGACTTGGCATTTGCTTGAGCATATTTTTATTTTTTTGCTCTTTTTTCTTATGTTGAGGTTGCATGTGTTTTTAGCTCTAGCTCTTCTCATCCTTTTCTTGATTCACCATTTCCTTCATTTTCTTGGACAATTCCACCATCAAACCTTGTAGACCATCATCTCCTCAATCATCCACATATAGGTTATATATATAAGGCTTAAGTAGGTTTTCAAGGTTTGTATTATGCTCAAATCACAAAGAATATGCTTATAAGCTCAAAAATGGCTAACTAGGGATAATGTTTTTTGTAAGGAAATTTATGGCTATGACTTCATTTAACAAGAATGGCCTAAGATCATATCATAAATTTCACCCATTTGGGCTTCGTTCCTATAGTCCATGAGCAAGTTCTAGTTTGTCTAAGTACAACCGGTCCTCTCATCAAGAATTTATCATGGAGGCACGGTTGAGACTCAATTCTCACAAGCTTTTACTTGGACCAAAAGAAACCTAATTACCATTCATACTTCTCAAAATTGAACAAATTATGTAATTCATGTCACAATTTTAACAAGTAAAAATCCTTAACAAGTTTGCCATCACATATCACAAACAATGCGTCATAGCTCACATTCAAAAACATTTAACACCTTCCCAAAATATACCACCAAGCATCCCTATACAAGAATAAGAATTCACACCAACACATAAGAAAAGACTCATCAAACTAAAATCATAACAACAGCACATAACATGCATGACTACAATCATTCATCACTAGAAATTAAAGCATATCAACTCATCATCCATAACAAATAAGCTCAACAAACATCTCATCTTTTATTGAAAATGAAAACCTAGATTACGAAAGTAAACCTCCCACAAACATAACACATGAAGTAACATGCTAATCTAATACAATCCAAATCAATATCAATTCATGTCAAGTAATGTAGAAGTGATAAGATGTAGAGTGAACTCCCTTAAACATTTGAGAATGGAAATGATTGGCATGAGCTTCCGAATCACATCCACAACGACTTCTCGATATGATCTTTGGGCTTAATTCATGCTTCCACTATACTTCATTTATGCTCAACAACTCATCAACAACCATTAGCTCAACACTTGTCATAAAAATAAGGACTATCATGCACTTCAACTCAACCAAACAAACCAAAATTATAACCAAACTCGTGAGAAAAATTTTAAAATTGACCCAATTTTACACAAGACAATCAAGATAATCACTCTATCAACATGATACATCAAGCATACACAAGTGATAAGGCACACCACATAATATCCCCCCAAACTTAAATCGAAAAAAGTTGAGAATTAAGTTTGCAAAAAGTGGTGAGACTTACCCTTGTAGTTTTCACCAATGATCATCATTCAATTACCTTGTGATGACGAATGTGCACTCCATCATTCAAGTATGGCCACCACACACGCTCCTCCCAAACTTAAATGAACACAAGTGTTAAATTTAAGTTTGTAAAGAGTGGTGTGACATACATTTTCATTCCAAGACCCCATCGGGCCTCATCTTCACTTTAAACATTTCCTTAGCAACCTTCTTATCCACACTTCTTGCTCCTTTAACACTTGAACTCACTTCGTTTCCTCTTTTCCTTACGTTATTAAATCTCAGAGGCCCTTTATCAATCTTCCAATCAATATGTGGATTCCCCCCAAACTTGTTCCTCTTTGAAGAAAAATTTCCTGCAAATTCAAGTAAGAAGTTAGTTAATTCTTCATCTTTTAAAATTTCACTTACCACTCGATCTCGATCATCCGGAGGCTTAATGGGTGGCTTCAAATGAAGATCTCCCCCTTTTAAATTCTTGCTATATAACACCAATTCTTTTTATTTGATTGGAGTATGAGTTCCTTCCTATCCATATCAAATTTTGTTCTTCCGGTTGCCAAAATGGTCTTCCAAAAATCAATGGGATCAAAGGATCCGCTTGCTTCTCAACTATCATAAAATCCACCGGAAAGACAAAATCCTCAATTTTCACAAGCATATCCTCCACAACTCCATGGGGTTTTATCATTGAACCATCTATTATTCTAATTTTCACATCCGTTTCCTTTAACCTCCCAATGCCAAGTTTTTCAAAAATTTCCAAAGACATCACATTAATGCTTGAACCAAGATCACATATAGCATTAAAATATTTCTCATTTCCAATTTTACAAGTAAGAACGAATTTATCGGGGTCTTCAACCTTTGATGAAGCATCAATTTCAACAATGTCATGATCTTGTTTCAACATCATCTCTTCATCACACTTACTTTCATTATCCAACAAAGACAAAAATTCACCAATTATCTTCTCATCATCCAAAGACAACTCTTCATCAATGATAATTTCCTCCTCCACGTTTGACACAACTTCATCACAAACTACTTCTTCAACCTTGGAAATAATGTTTATTGTTTCCACCAACCCTTTCTCCACCTTACTTTCCATGTTGCACACGGTAATATACAAACATTGCTCCTTAGGATTAGAAACGGTAGTAGAGGGAAACTTACACTTACGATGCATTTCACCTTACTCGGTTGCCATTTGACTCATTTGTGTCTCCAAAGCTTTGAATCTATTATCACTCAACTCTTTCTCTTGCTTCATAAAATCAAATCTTTTATCATTCACCTCTTTCTCTTGCTTCATAAACTCAAACATCTTGGCCATTTGATCTTCCATGGTAGACTTTCCTTCACCATTTGGAGCTTTCTTCCCCGGATTGATGTCCGGTGGAAGAGTAAATGCATTCCCTTGATTCTCATACGACAAATTCTCATACCTACGAGGTTGGTTAAAATTTCCTTGAAAGTTACCTTTCCCCCATCCTCCTTGCCTTTGTGGATATCCACATCCATGATTACCAAAGTTACCACCATAATTTCCTTGAAAGTTCCTTCGTTGCATGAAGGCAACTTCCTCAAGCGTCATCTCCGGTGGACACCATGTATCTTGAATTCCAAAATTAGAGGACATACCTTGTTGAGGCATGGATGTAGGCATTTGACCACTTTGAGATGATTGACCCATATTAGGCATCGTCATGCCTTGTTGAAGATTAGGAAACACTTGTTGATTCATCAAAGGCAATGACATACCTTGTTGAGGACTTGCAAGCACTTGTTGATTCACCATAGGTGTCGAATTTGGAGACACTTGCATGGTAGCATTCATCCTCTTTAATATCTCCATGATCGCCTTGTCGGTCATATCTTCCTTAGGCATTTCTACCTTTTTCAATTGTTGCAAGCACACTTCTTCCATCTTAGCAATTTTCTCCCTATCATACATTCCCGGTGCACGATCCATAGGTCATTGACCCATATTCAAAGCTACTTCCTCACATATGGCAATTGCTCTTTCTGGAGTTTGCCCCAATATCGAACCTCCCGCCAAAGCATCAATAAGCATCCTCTCACTTCCATGTAAACTGGCATAGAAAAATCTAATTTGTTGTTCTTCGGAGAATCCGTGTTGTGGACACTTCCTTAGCAACTCTTTGAATCGGTCTCATGCTTCACTAAATATCTCAAGTGGCAATTGCTTGAATTGAAAGATTTGCCCTTTGAGATGCAACATCTTTGAAGGGAAAAACACTTGCTCAAGAACCTTTGTGCCAACTCTCTCTATGTGGTATAGGATCCCGGTGGTATAGTATGATACCAAGTCTTAGCTCTATCTCTTAATGAAAACGAGAAAAGCTTCATTTTAACAACATCCTCACTTACCCCATTTATCTTTATCGTGTTGGCTAACTCCGTAAATTGGGCAAAGTGAGCATTCGGATCCTCCATAGCACCACCACCAAATTGATTTGCTTGTACCATGTTGATCAATCCCGTATTGATCTCAAAATTATTCGCATTCAATGGCGGGCCCATTCTATAATTCCCATATTGCGGTTGGAAGTGATTACGAACATTTATTCCCACTCCATTGTTTCCATTTCCACGGGGTTGGTTTTGCACCACCGGAGGATTATTCCTTGCTTCTTGTTGTGCCATCAAGTTTTGAATAATAGCTTGCATTTGTTGGTTTTGCAAGTGCATTTGTTGAGCATAAGCTTGTGACACAAATTTCGGATTATTATAACCTCCTCTAGCATTATCAACTCCATGAAAATTCCTCATATTGCCTTCTTCATCAACCATGTTTGCATTATCCCTTACTTCTTTCATACTTTCCTCCGTAGGCTCTAACACTCCTCGTCTTTGTCTTCTTAAGGTAGCTTCTAATTCCAAGTTCAAAGGTTCAATAGATTGAGACCTTAAACGCGTTTGCATGTACCTACAAGAATTTCCAAATTAGTTCTCCAAGTAACCAAGACAAGTAAACAAGTAAACAAATAAAAGAAATATCCCTATCAAAACAAATCAACTTCAAACTCGTTACAACCAAAAGTTTAACATTTCCCCGGCAGCAGCGACATATTCTTAGTCGCATTTCTTATAAAATGTGTAAGAGTAAGAGACTCTATCATCAAGTAAACGCGTGACCAAGTACAAAATTTATAATAAAGTCGTCCCAAGGGAAAGGTAACTCTAGGTTGTATCCGAATTTTCCATTGATTCATACTTTGTAAGGATTATAGATTGAAGGTTTGGTATTTAAACTACTAATTATTATTCTACTCAATGAACAAAGAACTTGAACTAACAAAGTAATGATTCAATCAACACACAAATGATGAATGGAATGGAGGTAGATTTCACTTGAGAAGAGAGCAAGACTAATCATAATCATGGTTAAGACTCTAGCTAGATATGCATAACTCTTGATGGTGAACTTCATTAATTTGTGGACTAAAAGCAATCACAATTTTACCCCTAATTCCTATGGCCAAGGCAACTAGGTTCTTGACTCTTTTACAAGTCTAAATCTCCTAAGATTATCTTAATCTCAATTCCTTTAAGGTACTATGATCATAAGTTGGTTGTTTTCACTCAATTTCTTAAGTGTCCCCCTATGAATGTTCTAATCACAAGAAGGGTATGACTTACCTCCCCTCACACTAACATGCATGCACATCTTAATATATGATTCAATTAAACCACTCATCATACTATTGGAATGGCCATCCTAATACCATGAAAAGAGAATTTAATCACACAAATATTGAAATGAAACATGAATCATTAATCATAAAAGGAAGTCCAAAATTAACTCAATTCAACATCTCAAATCCTACATATCTAACATTCTTCTCAACCAATCATATTATTAGTCTTACTATAGGACTAGCCACTACACATTGTGATTATATCATTACAAATCAAGCTTTGCTCCATTTGAGCCAAAATAAGAAGAAAATCAACAAATGAAAAGTAGATTTGCTTCCCTTTCATGGAGAAATCTTCCTTCTCTTCAATATGCTAACTCCTTCAATCCTTGAAGCTTTCCTCTTCTCAAATGGTGGATGGATGGATTGGATGATGGATTGATGAAGATCAAGTTGAGTGGATGGATGAATTGAAGGGTGGAAGAGATGGATCGGATGGAGTGTGTGAAATGGTGGTGAGAGAGTGTGTGTGTTGATCTCCAAAATAACTGTCAAATGATTCTCTCCCTGTAATTTTCGCACCACTTGTGCATTTATACCCCTTGGGGACCTTCTAGAAGCTTTCGAAATTTTTCTAATTTTTCCTGCCTTTTGACCCAACTCGACTCGAGTAGCCAACTCGAGCTACTGCCTGTCAAGTCGAGTTGCATGGCTCTGCATTCTGAACCGTTTTTTGGAGGCTGCTCGACTCGAGTTACAAGTCGAGCTGGACCTTGCAACTCGAGTTGGCTCTCTGGACATTTTCTCTGCTCCGCACGACCTGCGGCTCGACTTGTCCTGACCCAGCTCGACTCGAGTAAGGTAACTATACACACATTTTTTATTCATATATCCCATTTTATCTTATAATTTAATCTTTACTATTAAAATTTAGATTCACAATTTTATCTTATAATTTAATTTTTACTATTAAATTTAGATTGCACATGATGAATAACATAAAGACAAACTCTCCTGTGAGATATTATAATGTGAGACGGTTTGTGAGATAGTTAAAGTATGTCGGTAGTTAAAGTATGTTTTCTAAAGTATGATAAATGATAAATTAAAGTATGATTTTAAGGTGTTATAATATGATTTATTATTCACATACTTTAAATATAAATAAACATATTTTACCTATATAATAAACATACTTTAGTAATAAATCGATCCGTATCACAATCGTCTCACAAAAAACCCGTCTCACAACAGAGTGTCTCTAATGTAAATTATTAGATTATATTTTTATTTAATTATAATCATAAAATAAAGTAAAATAATTAAAAAAATAACTATAACTACCCACTACACCCTAATTTTTACCCTATAATAATACACTGGTGCACCGGGTACACCCCAAAATAACCCTAAAGTTAATGTACCCTAGAAATTAAAAATAAAAAATTTGGGATAGTGAATAGATTTTTTTAATTATTGAATTTAATTTATTATGAAAATTAAATTAAAATTTAATTTAATGATTAAAATCATCCAAATGCATCGGTGCATTATTTGAACTTTAAAATTTAATATTAATTCTTAAAACATAATAATATTTTTATCCTTATATTTCATGCATCCAATTATAATGTATACTCTCTCCGTCCCGGCGTAAGAGGGCAATTTGCTTTTTTGCACGTAGATTAAGAAGTATTATTATTTAAAGTGTAATAGGTATTTATATTAGTGGGAGTGTGGGTCTCATATTTTAATTGTATTAGAGGGGGTGTGTGGGTCCTATGTGTATAAAAAATGAAAGGGGACTCTTTGGGTGGGACGACCAAAATGGAAAAATGACCCTCTTAGCCTGGGACGGAGGGAGTATGCTGGTAATTGAACCCGTGCGTTGCACGAGATGTGTTATATTTAGGACAACAACTTCACTTAATTTTATGATGTTTGAGTCGAATAATATTTATTTGAATTTTATCTAATCGAATGTTTTAATATTATAGTATAATGTTGTTATGTGAAAAACAATTATAAAACCTTGCGAGCCTGTTAAGTTGATCAATTCGTATAAGTTTATTAATATCTTTTGCAATGAGGTTAAATGAAGAATTTTAGAAATTTAAAATGCAACAATAAAATTTTCTTTTTTTAAAATTATAAGATCAGATTTTATATTACTAATTTATAAACTTCAATCAATTAATAAAATGTTGTACTGTTAATTAACTCAACAAAATTTCCATTGCAAATAATTTAAAAGACTTATCTAAAATTTCGTGTAAATAATCATTTAATTATTTTAATAGGTGGCTGAGATTTGTTTGAAAATTTTAATATATTCAAATAATATATTTAGTATTATTCAATTTTTAATAAATATTATCTTATTTCCTGATTTGAAAAAAATCATAATTATAATTATTTAATTATTTTAATTGGTGTCTGAAATTTGATTGAAATTTTAGAATATATTCAAATAATATATTTATATTATTTAAATTTTAATAAAATCTTATTTCCTAATTTGAAAAAGTCATAACTATAATTATTTAATTATTTTAATTAGTAGCTGAGATTTATTTGAGAAATATATGATTATAATTTGTACTAAATTATTTCCTGATTTGAAAAAAATTATAATTACAATTATTTAATTATTTTAATGGGTGGCTGAGATTTGTTTTAGAAGTAGATGATCATGATTTGGCCCTCTGGAAACATTATGCCATAAACCCTAAAATCTGAAACCCTAAAATCCTAAACTCTAAATCTAAAACTCTAAACTCTTTGATGGTTAGAATTAGATTTATATTTAATATTATTAATTTTTTAATCCCTAAAATCCTAAACCCTTTGATGGTTAGGATTGGATTTATATTTAATGTTATTATTTTTTAATAAATAATTTTTTATTTTCTATTTTGAAAAAGTCGTAATTATAATTATTTTATTATTTTAATGAGTGACTGAGATTTGTTAAAGAAATAGATGGTCAGGATTGGATTTATAATAATATCTTATTTCCTAATTTGAAAAAATCATAATTATAATTATTTAATTATTTTAATGGGTTGCTGAGATTTGTTTCAGAAATAGATGGACCTAAACCCTAAACCCTTTGATGGTTATGATTGGATTTATATTTAATATTATTAATTTTTTAATCCCAAAAACCCTAAACCCTAAAATCCTAAAACCCTAAACCCTTTGATGGTTAGGATTGGATTTATATTTAATATTATTAATTTTTTAATAAATAATATTTTATTTCCTAGTTTAAAAAAGTCATAATTATAATTATTTAATTATTTTGATGAGTGGATGAGATTTGTTTAAGAAATATATGGTCAGGATTGAATTTATAATGATATCTAATTTTCTAATTTGAAAAAGTCCAAATTATAATTATTTAATTATTTTAATGAGTGGCTGAGATTTGTTTAAGAAATAGATGGTTAGGATTGGATTTATAATAATATCTTATTTCCTGATTTGAAAAGTCATAACTATAATTATTTAATTATTTTAATGGGTGGCTGAGATTTGTTTGAGAAAATAGATGGTCAGGATTTGTACTAAATTATTTCCTGATTTGAAAAAATCATAATTACAATTATTTAATTATTTTAATGGGTGCTTGATATTTGTTTTAGAAATAGATGGTCGAAATTTGCCCTGGAAACATTATATCGTAAATCCTAAAACCCTAAACCCCTAAATCCTAAATCCTAAACCCTTTGATTGTTAGGATTGGATTTATATTTAATATTATTAATTTTTTAATAACTAATACTCCTTCCGTCCCGGCGTAAGAGGGTCATTTACTTTTTTGTACATAAATTAAGGAGTATTATTATTTAATTGGTAGTGGGTAGTTGTATTAGTGGGAGTGTGGGTCTCATATTTTAATTGTATTAGAGGGGATCTGTGGGTCCCATGTGTATAAAAAAAGAAATGAGACTCTTTGGATGGGACGACAAAAATGAAAAAATTGCCCTCTTAAGCTATGACGAAGGAAGTATTTTATTTCCTAATTTGAAAAAATCATAATTATAATTATTTAATTATTTTAATGGGTCCTAAACCGGAAACATTATGTCATAAACCCTAAACCCTTATAATTATTTAATTATTTTAATTGGTTGCTAAAATTTGTTTGAGAAATAGATAGTCAAGATTTGGACTAAATTATTTTCTTATTTGAAAAGGTCATAATTACAATTATTTATAAATGGTTAGGATTGAATTTATATTTAATATTATTGTTTTTTTAATAAAGTATCATATTTCCTAATTTTAAGAAATCATAATTATAATTATTTAATTATTTTAATGGGTGGCTGAGATTTGTTTGAAAAATAGATGGCAAGGATTTGATTTATTATAATTATTTAATTATTTTACTAATTTGAAAAAAAATCATAATTACAATTATTTAATTTAATTATTTTAATGGGTGTATGAAATTTGTTTGAAAAATAGATGGTCAGCGCCAGGATTGAATTTATTATAATTATTTAATTATTTCCTAATTTGAAAAAGTCATAATTACAATTATTTAATTTAGTTATTTCATTGTTTGAGAAATAGATATCAGGATTGGATTTATTCTTGGTTGAGATTTGTTTGAAAAATAGATGGTTATGATTGAATTTATATTTAATATAGGTCGTTCTTGAAAGATCTTTGACTTAAGTAGGCTTAATACCGAGCAGTTTAGTACCTAAATCCCAGATTTTAGCAGTTCACTGAAAAACTTGACTGTAGAACGCTTAATCCGGGTGATTTAAAATATGAATCTCAAATGTATTCCGTTCTTGAGTTGATTCTCGTTGAAGAATTCGAAGAACTATTCAGACAACTCTAAAGTCTTTGATCTTGGTAGATAATCACTCTCGGTGTGTCTAGAATGAATAAAGGGTGAGGAAGCCTCATATATAACTCGCAATTTGATTGGTCAATGAATGAATTGACCTAATTCTTCGGGTTTGGGCTTTTCCATCCCTGCAATTTGATCTTATTTCCTAATTTGAAAATGTCATAATTATAATTATTTAATTATTTTAATGGGTGGCTAAGATTTGTTCATAATAATAATAAATTTTAATTATTTTAATGGGTGACTGAGATTTGTCTGAGAAATAGATAGTCAGAATTTTAATAAATTATTTTCTAATTTAAAAATATCATAATTATAATTATTTAATATTTTAATGAGTGGCTGAGATTTATTTTAGAAATAGATGGTCAGGATTGAACTTATTCTATTTTTATATATATTAAGATAAGATATATATATATATATATATATATATATATATATATATATATATATATATATATATATATATATACATACTTCCTCCATCTCATTCAAGGAGGGTCTTTTTTTCTATTTTAGTCGTCTCACTCAAAGGATCCCCTTCACTTTTTTAAACACATAGGACTCATACACCCCCTCTAGTACAACTATCCACTACACATTAAATAATAATACTCCTTAATCTACTTGCAAAAAAGCAAAAGACCTTCTATTGGCGAGACGGAGAGAGTATACATATATACTCCCTCCGTTCCTAAATAAGAGTCTCATTTTACCATTTTGGTTGTCCCACTCAAAGGATCACATTTCCTTTTTTGGACATATGGGACCCACCCACACCCACTAATACAATTAAAACATGAAGCCCACACACCCACTAATACAATTACACATTACATATTAAATAATATTACTCCTTAATCCACGTGCCCAAAAGCAAATGTAACTCTTACCAGGGACGGAGAAAGTATATATATATAATGTCCACTACACTCTCAATAAGCTTGGGCATTGAGAGTTAAATTTAATATTTAGGAAAATAGTTAAAATCCATACTAAAATTCAGGATGGATTCCAAATCCCTCAGTTATGCATTTGAAATTTCATTTCAAACCCAATCATATGAAATCCAGATATTCACCTCACACATCATAGAGCACACCATTACTCCTGGCACTCTCATCAAGATTTTTGAAGCATCAATACAACTTGCTGTGTATAGCAATGAAACAGAATTTAAAGTCCAACTGAGAATAACACTGCCTTATTGATTGGCATTAAATCATGAAATGAAATATATAACACAAGATAGGGTGGGAGGAGACATAACCAAGATTAATAAGGAACAAAAACAAACAAAAATGTTGTTATAAAACAAGAAATAAATTGAATAATATTATCATTTTTCTACATATACAGTGTCTGGTTGACACTCTGGATATGCATCAAGTAAAGTAAAAGCACCTTTTCACACTCTTCAAACAAACCGTAATGAACAAATAAATATAAGACCTAGCATCTGCAACTTCTACCACTTTACACCCCACAAAAAAAACCAAGGGAAACATCATTCGATGCCAAAAGCATACATATGCCTATAAATTTCATAATCTTAACAAACCTAGTACCCCTACAGTCATCCCGCAATGCCCCTCTAGTTGACAAGGCCCGAAGACGGAAAATTGGAATTAACCCGGACAACCACCAATTACGGTTTCCCGAGCAAATTGTGATGAACATAATATACAATGTACACGATCACAATTACAATAAAGTGTATGCACAAAATATTTGCATGCTGCTCCTGTTTGGATCATATAACCAAGGTACACTGGGAACAGCATCAATCCGATCGTTGATGTAAGAATACAAAGCCTGAGTTTTCCCGGATTAAGGGGGGAGGTTCGACATCAGCTACGTCTACTTGTGGCATGGATTTGGAGAGATCATCCACAGAGAACGGTATACTGCAAAAGATTTTCAGTACACAATTCTCAGGATAATTTGCAATATAAAGCACAAGAGTATGTAATATTGTTTTAAAAAAAAAAGTACTCCCTCCGTCCCATAATAAACTTTCGCACTTTCCGTTTCATCTATCCCACAATAAATTTCATCGCCAAAAAATGGAAACATCACATCAATCATATAACTTCAAAATATATCTTAATTTCAAAATTGTAACCCTCATGTTACACACATAATATACTTAATAATCCATTTACTACCTAAAAAGACTACATTACTCATCAAGTCAATAAATTTAGTCAAAAAACTACTTTTAAACTTCGTATCTACAGTAACGGTGCAATTTAATCCAGGACGGAGGGAGTGTAAAATATAGTAATATTGTTTTAAAATGTAATGAATCTTTGTTGAAGCTCTATGTACAAGCATGAGACTCATGAGACAATCACATTCATATTCAAAACGAGATATTTATAAAATACTGACACGCCAGAAGTCTCCTTGGTTCTTGAATGGAAATAGAACATAAATCAAACGTAAAATATAGAGACGCTTGATTTTCATAAAGTATGGAACATTCAAAATTACTGAATTCCAGGAGTAACATATATCTTGGCCATTTTGGCATATACTCTTGAGGATTAAATAGTTTCTTGTTATAATGACTATTAGTTAACTTTCTTAAATGCTAATTAACAACAATAAAGTCCAACTCTTAATTGTTTCATAAAATTTAAAATAATCAGATTCATTGTCGTTGTTAAGAAAGAAAAAGCAAAATACCTTGAGTCGTCGTCTAACAGAAAGGAACTGCTCACTGAATTGTTTGAATCCTCTGTCATCATAACTCTCATACTTGAAATGACCTGATTAGTTGAACATAGGACGTAACATAAACAAGAAAACCCATGCAACATCAGAAATTTTTTGCATAAAACCTAGTCAATTGAGATAGACAGGGACACAGATCATTGTCAAACTCAAGTTATAGAACTAACTTACATCTGCAGAAACACTATGAGTACCATATTTGTCATCCCAGTACATTGTGCTAATGCGGTACAATTGTTGAATGCTTAGCACCTGTCAAAACAATTAAAAAAAATAAATGAAAATGAACGTTAAAAAGAAATAATTATAACAATAATAATATTACAAATTGTACTCACAGGACAAAGTTCATTTGTAATTTCATTCAATGTCTTTTTTGGCTTTTGATGTATGACCTGAAATATGAGTCAAAAGGGATCCATATATGTCAAAAATCCATACAAACAAGAAACTGAAATTGGATATCATGTGAGCACTAAAGCAAGGAATTCGTACCAAAAATCCAACTGCCTGTCTGATATGCTTTAACTCATCCCAAGCTGAGCCTACGTACTGTTCATCGTAAATGTTAAGACACGTCCTAGCTTGAGGCATCTATTAACAGGAAATGATGGAATGAAAATGCTTACTTCCTCAGTTGCATAACAACACCATTGCTCTAATTCTGCCAACCCAGATTTCACATACTCACCATTGCTGAATGAGCAGCATTCACGCCGTAAAAGAAGACTGGAAGCATACAAAATGGGAAGTATGAAGATTTCCATATGAACACAATATTATGATTCAGTAATTTAAGAACCCAAAAGGACATTACAATAGACAGTGCGAGAAGCAGTTCAATAAAAGATCGACTTGCCTGTTGAATAATTGCACATTGATAAATGAAAAGATTTGATTGAAAACCTTTCGGACTAGGAAAGGCGGAACCTGAAAAGCATTACAGAAAGATAAAAGTATATCTTAAAATCTTACAAAAAAAAAAAAAAATCAAGCTGATTTACAATTATAAAAATAACAGATCTTACATAATTTGCTTTCATAATCTTCAAGTAATTGTCTAGGCTCTTTACAATGCTCTGCCAATGAGCAATAAGTACTTGTTGTGCAACAGCATTAGCTTGGGTACGTCCTTTTACTAAACTTGCACGAGATGTTCTGGGGGCCTGCAATAAATTAAGATCTAAGTTACCAAATCATATCCACCCTCTAAAAATGAATGGATAAGGAAGCTAAACCAAATGTCACATATACAGACTAGAAGCTCATTCTCAATTCTCTCAAATATTATCCAGTTTTCAAATTCTTAATTTGCAAGAGAAAATCTAGCATCGATTAGAGAATACTCAATCCATATTGATTGGTTTACCTGGATACATAAGCCTAGCAAAGGGGAAATTTCTTTCTTTAGATTATCTCTGATCATTCCATATATCTTCTCTAGGAAAGCAGTAAGCTGCTGCTTGAACAACAAAGCAGGGTATTTTGCTTCAACTTGCCGTAAGTCATCAAGTCTACCAAGCATCCGACCATTAAGAAATGAAAGTCCAGCACTCTGTGGAGATGCCCTCAAACCCTTTAAGAAGTATGCCAAGGAGAACAGATGATTAAATGTGGGGCAACAGGTAATATCACAGTATAACTGTAACAGGTAATATCACAGTAAATTTATAAGGTAATAAAACTTTAGGTGTATACCTGAGACATTCTCCCAAAGAGAGAAGCTGATGATGACCTTCGCCTGTGAGGGGTCAGGCTAGCTGCGCCACTTGCTTTTAGAGTATGTTGAAGCAACATCAACAATGTGGATGTATTACATAGCCAGTAAGCTAATACATCATTATTATCAGGGACCTTCAACAAAAAATAGTGTCAGTTATTGCTTGTGCAGTTGAGAAAGAATTCATGAATCTGTGAGTCATTTTTTCACGAAAACTTTAAAGCAATATCACACATTGATTTATATATTAGCAACAATAATAGAAAATATAAAAGTTTCCTAAACTAAATTAGTTACCTCAACAGCAGATGCTACAGTTTGAATGATGCGATCAAATACACTTGTCCTTTCAACCTCAAATGACCTCCAGTGAAGAAGGCATTTGTAAATAACACATGCAGCAATAGGTTTTCCACTTGAAAAACCCAAATCTTGTGAAATGCACTTTATCAATACGTCCTGATTTTCCTGCAGAAGTTCATAAGATTTGAACTTGGTTGATATTATTTTTTATTGGAGTGCAGGGAGAAGGATATTAAAGGAACTACACAACCCTAATAAGTATAATTTTGATATAAACATCAAAGTCAAACAGCTACATACTTGCTGTTTCTCATTGAGAGATTTCTGGGGTTTTTCCTCGGATTCAGGCTCCTTTGTACTTGCAACAACAAGGGCATTATCCTATCATAAGCAACAGACAATAAGCATAAAAATTAAAATGTATCTGAACCAACAGACTTGCAAGGATATTTGATGCTCTAATACAAAATTATGGTGATTATGACTCACATGTACAGGTTTTGATTCTCCATTGAGAATATTTCCATTTTCTTGAGTTCTCTGTCATAATCAAGTAGATATGATTTTCTCCACCAAAAATTACTTTAAGACAAAAAATCAAGTAATAAAAAATAACCTGAATAATTGTTGTCCTGGGTCGAGAAGATATAGTTTTCCCTGTGGGTGACATTGTTAGAGCTTGTTGACGAAGTACTTGATTCTCTGACTCAAGGTTTGAGAGCTTCTCTTCAAGCCTGATATTAGAGATTAAAGGAATCATGATGTACTGCATAAATTCCACATAATATGCACTTACATTTTGGAGGTACCACATAGGTTCTATTTACAAGCCAATTAAATTTGAAGCATTTCCATTTTTATTTTGTATCAAGGTTGGGAAGGGTAGTTGCTAAATCTAGACATTTGGTCCTTTAGCAAAAGGAATTGAATGTAAAACAAAAAATTCCATACGAGCACACGAGAAGGAAACAATACAAACTCAAATTTTGCTGGTCAAATTCAATAATCAACTAAACATAACACATAACAGGTCATTCCCAAGTCACAGTTTGGGGGTTGACTGGGAAGAATTAAAAAAAGGAATAATTGTTTTGGGCCGATTGACCAAAATCAAACCCAGAACAGTTTTAATCACATCATGAACATACCTTTGTGCAGAATCTTGAAGTTGATCCACTTTTCCCTCAGCTTCTTCTAGTTTCTTAGCTAAATTCACATTTTTCGATTCAGAATCCGCAGAAGCTCTTTTAGCCTCTTCTGCAACCTGTTTCTCTGATAAAAGCAAAGCCTGCACACCAAATAATAGTGGGTTATATAAGTGATATCATTGTCATTCATTAAATACATTATTAGCACATTAAACTATTGCATTCCCATGTTTTTTAATCCTTGTCGAATCAAAACCAATACTTCAATATATAACATTTGGAAAGGAAAGAATCAGGCCATTATCAGATGTACAAGCCATGGACAAGAATCTTAGACTTCTGAATGCCATTGTCAAAGCTCTTGAGATCTTTTTCCAATAAGATAGTTTAATTAAATGCCATTACAGATTAATCAGGTGGTATTTTTATCATTCCAACATGCATACTCGTGCTCATTTTGGGTCATCGAATTTCAGTTGGTGGTACTGACAAATTGTGGTAATCTTATAAAGCTCATTCAAATATATTTGTTTCAATCTAAGATGAAAAGGGTTTCAGTAGGTTGTGTTTCATTTTAAATCATTTCACTTCATTACAGAAATTGAGATTTTATTCAAAAGGATAATTTTTTTCAAATCAAAGTCCCAAGGATGTTAAAAAGTGTAATGTTTATGGTTGATGAGAATATCTTTTCAAAATGTTGGTGCAATTGAATATGAAAATTTTGGATGAATGGTACATTGTGAATGTATAGTTGTTTCATAAAAATAGGTAAAATGGGTTGATTGTTATTGAACATAGAAGTAAATAAATTCAAAATTATTAATTTTCTCTTTTGGTGAAAAAGATGAATAATTATAAAAGATAGGAAGGAAGGAAGATGCAAAGACTTAAAGAATAATGGTAATTTGTACAAAAAAAAGTGTAGTTTTGAAAGATTTTTGAACAAAAGCGAGAAACTTCTTAGAAGCAATCCACACATCTGGAAAAAAAAATCTTGGAAGAAATGAGAATGGAATTTTCATAAGCTAGCACATTTACAAAGAAGACAAAGCCCTCAAAAATTCATCAGAGTAGTCCACCAAATAAGAAAGGAGTACATGTACAGAAATACTAGTGGAAATACCAGCAGTCAGAATTCAAGCAAGATGTCTTCATTGGATGAATTTACCAAATTTTAAAATGAGATTCTTTAGCTGAAAGTTGAAAGATGTCACCAATAAAAATTTTGTGGGCAATTATTTTTCGAGGAAAGCAAGTCCATTGACATTTAACAGTTAAGAATTTTTTTTTCATAAAGTATGTTCTTACCTTTAGACTCTCTACCTCAGATGTTAATTCATCAATCTTTGCTGTGTCCTGAACCACAACAGGGGTTTCTTTAATGACTGGAGGAGCTTCTTCAATTGCTTTTCGAGCTGCTTCTTGTTCTTTAAGCACTCTAGCATTTGCTTCTTCTACTTGTATTTGCATTGAATGTAATTCCTCCTGTAACTTGGCAATTTCTTGTGCTTTGGTTTCCTCCAACTCAGTCTATAATTCAACAAGCATAAGAAAGAGTAGGTGATGCCAGTGAAGGGAACTAATACTGGTGGTTCACTCATATTAAGTAGAATGATTACCCTTAGTCGTTTCTCAAACTGCAAACGCCATGTAAGCTCCTCCACCTTCTTCTCTAGCTTATCTTTGGCTTCTTTTAGGGCTCCTGTTTCCCTTGCAGCCTGTCAATATATAAATGTTTATGCAAAGTACAAGAAATACCTGCTTCCCATAATGAAGACACAAAAAGGATAGATTAAAACCATTCGGAGTGCTCGGAGCTCTTTGCGAGCAACTCGTCGCCTCCAACCACATTGGGTAAAAATAGCAGCCTTTTGGAGACTTCTATAATAAGCATATTCTCTGTGAGCACGCAGGTGAGCCTGCACATGAGCAACAAAATGATGTATGTATAGTCAGCATAGATCAACTACCTTGCATTATCAAGGTGCAAAATCTTTTGTCGAGTTATTTACAGTATCAAATCAAAATAGCATTACCTGAATTTTGATTGAAGCCTTAGTCTGTTTTCTGAATCTAAATTCACCTCTAGCGGTCATTGCTCTCATGCCAGTCTGCACAATTATAGCAGAATACTGCAACGCTGAGTATGATCTCCTAGCAGTGTAACATCTGAAGTTCTTCTGAATCCTTAGGGCCGCAGCTTCACGTCGCAAATTCTCATAGAGATTGCAAGCCGATATAGCTAATAAATCATAGGAAAAAAAGTTTAAAATATCAAATTTCTACATAACCAGGTGACAGTTAATTAATAAGATAATACACAAGTTAGACAAGGTAAGTTCCAGGGGCATATGGATAATCTTCTCAAATTTAGCCAGTTAAGTTATAGGATCATGCAAGACTTTTCTCTAACTTCAGTCAGTAAGTTAAAGCACGACAGAAGATCATCTAGAATCTCAGTCAATGACTCAATTAAGTCAAAGAATATTCTCAAATTTTGGTCAGTAAGAGGATATTTCACCATTCATAATCAGCAATACATAAACAAGTGTGACTAATCCAACATATAGAAACATATATATGACTGTGTCCATTGCTGTACTAAGATTTGGCTTATAAGTTGGAAAGAGTATATTTATCACACACTCAACTGAACATATCTATCAAGTCATATATAATCTTACACATTAGTTACACTAGATCCTAACCCAAACCATATTCTTTCATGTTTCAAGCAGCATTCCAAGAAAAAATGATCAAAATCAGATATAAAGTACTAAGGTTACCTCGCCAACATGACTGCAGCTGAATTGCAGCTTGCCTCAACAAAACAAAATCTTTCCGCGTAATATAAGTACGAATTTGCCTTTGAATTGTTCTAGCTGCATTTCCAAGAACCTCTGCTCTCCTAGCATCCAGCTCAGCCATCTGACCAGCTCGTAGGAAAACCTTTGTCTTGCCTAACTGCACGTGCAAAGCATATTGCAGAGATAATAACATGTATCACCAAGATAATGGACCATAAATAAATGGATGTATATCTCTGCAAATGTACGACTCCAGAGAGCAATATGGAAGGCACATCCAATTTTCTTCCCATAATTATTACTTACCACAAATATATTTGTTGTGCAACCCTCACAAATTAGTATGGGAAAAATGCTCGTACAGAACAAATATGGACAGATTCAAGCACTGACATTTATCAAATATATTTATCAAATATACCTGATAGCCCTTTAATCCCATTTTATCCAAAATCATCTGACATGCAGCCTTGTCATCAGAGCTGCAGGATAGAATATTATGGACTTATTTGTAAGAAAATCCAAGAAAATAAACAAAAATATGAATGATGGGGAAGAAAGAGGAGAGAATATACTTCTGGAGATAAATATTGTAAGAACAAGAAAAATCACTTTCAAGCAACCAACAAAGACTTACTTCCCATCCAAAACTTCAGGAGCAAGAACACCAAATCGAAGAAGGAATTCATCAAATCTACGTCTGGTGGGATATCCAGCACAACTAATTCTGATAGCTTCAAGAACACCCTATATCACACTGAATATATTAACGCGTGCTTTTTCAAAAAGAGGCTGAAAATTAAAATCTGAAAAGCAAAGTCAACTTGTAAATCAAATAAGAAATTCCCTTAAATAATACAAAGGTTTCAAATACTTACACCACATCGCAGCTGCTGAATGATGTTGAGATTCTCAAATATTGCAGGCTTGAGGACGTTGTTTGGTTTCACACATCTGATGTAATGAGGTTCTGTTGAATTCAGTGTCTCCATTAAAGATTGTAATTGTAGCTGCAAGTAAAGAATATTGTTTTTATGCACTGTACATCCCAATAATCTAAAATAATAATAATAATAATAATAATAATAATAATAATTAAAAATAAATAAAAGGCTGAATATCCATGCAGTAATGTAGAAGCATTAAGCACATTTTAAGGAACATTGTGCATAAATAACAACTATTTTGAGCAATATTCACAAAGCAAAAGTCGTTCTTAGACATCCATATAATTGTAAGCATAAGATGCATACCCGTTATTACATTGAGATTATAAATAAGGAACTGAAAATAATCATGAGCAATGACATGTGGAAAGTTATTCATTCTAAAAACCTATACTTCGACCCTGAATTTATTATTGTTGTGTATCCCTGGAAATCATATGATTCATACAAGGTGTGTCTAGCTCCAAAATCATAAAAATCTCAGATTAAAATATGTTTTAACTATTGACAGTTAAAACTCAATTGTGAGTAAGATATAACAGCTCAAGACCATTAGCCCCCCAAAAACACTCATAGCACTAAGAAGCAACTTTAAATATATCATATCCTCAAGAATGCATAGTTGTTAAAGGCGTGCCTAAGGCGCTCAAGCTCAGGGGTCTGCGCCTAGATTGTTGATTTTTTGTTATTCCAGGCTCATGTATCAAAGGCGCGCGCCTAGGTGCGCTTAGATGCGCCTAGGCGCGCCTCTTCAACATCATGTTTTTTTCTTTTTTTTTTTTTAAGTTTTTTGAAATTGCTACTCAATTATCAAAGGTTACACATTTTTAAGATAAAAATGGACAGCACACTTATAAAATGATATAAATAGAGAATTAGGGTTAGGGTTTTAGTACTTGAACTTTCAAAACAAAGACAAAAAGGTGGGCTGCCTTTCACCTCCACCATCTGTCGCCTACTTGAACTTTATTTGTGTGTATGTTTTATGTGTTATAATGCTATTATGAGTTATTATGTATCATTATGTGATGTTATGTGATTTTTATCTTAGTTTAGTTAGGTATTATGATTGTAAGTAGGATATATTTGTGTATATACATTGTAAATTCAGTTTTGGGCAAAATGTAATGCTATTATGAGTTATTATGTATCATTATGTGATGTTATGTGATTTTTATCTTAGTTTAGATAGGTATTATGATTGTAAGTAGGGTATATTTGTTTATATACATTGTAAATTCAGTTTTGGGCAAAATGTAGCTCAGGCGCGCCTAGGGGTCCGTGCGCCTAGGTGCGCCTCTCGCTTTTAACAACTATGCAAGAATGCTTGTTAAAAAGAAGCATTTAATATTGGAAGCTATTGGAGAGTGAAAGCTATCTTAGTTGCCTTTGATCTCAAAGAAAATAGATCCTGATGGTGTGTGCTTACACAATTTAATTACAAATTATGACAAAAAGGAACTCAGCTTTATCATTCCATAGGCTTACGCTAGTCGAAGGCTACAGAGGAAGCACTCCACATAAATAATTTATCTAATGTAAGCATAATGTAGTGTTTTGCCCTAATGCAGGGGAATTTATTTAGGGCCAGTTATCAGTATACTCAGATTTTTCCATAATTCAATAGTTTAGCCACCACAACGGTCTTAAATACTGAGGGCATAAAAAGACCACCAACTTTTTTTTGATGCAATAGGGAGATAGGAGAGAACCTTAAAGCGTGAACCAATTGATGAAAATTTGGAAGACTTTGATGAATCTTCTGGAAGAGGAGGAAATAAACCAGCCGCAAAAGAGCATTTTGAAGCTGTCAATAAATCTTGGTGTTCAGCAACCACATAATCTTTGTTCTTATCCAGAAAAAGATCTGCCATATATGTTACCTGAAATTACAGAAAATAGAACAAATTATAATCTAAAAAGTGTCCAATAAAATTTTTATTTACCGTTGTAACTTTTTGGTAAGAAGCCTTAATGTATTATTATTACCTCCCCTGCATAGTGAGATATTGTAAAATTGGTGCGTGAGAGTTTGGGTTTGATGAAGCGCTTGTTTTTGGCAAAGGTCTGATACAACTTCTGAGCAAACGTCTCATGAGTAGATTTAGGAAACATACTGCAACAAACTACAGTATTAATGATGGATGCATACAAGCAGAAGACAACTGAACAAAGAATGCAAAAAAATTAAAAATAAAAAGGTTTAATTTTTTTTTATTTAATTTTTTTTGACAAAACATGGATTAAAAAGAGTGAAAATTAGGGGACATGAAAACCCAGCCACACTAAGGCAAAGATAGAATAAACCAGAGAAAAAAAATGAGAGAGGTTATGAACAATGATGTGCCATACCAAGCTTCATCTAGCAAAGCAATTATTCCTCCTGGTTTCTGCGAATTAAAATAATAAACAATAAATGAGTTAAGAGGAAAATAAAAAATAAAAAATAGAAGTACTAGCATGGAATGTGAGTCATAACAGGAATTGATACAAAATCCAATGTAAGATTACAAAATTTAGTATCCATTCCAGACAGTCAATATATATACTTTTTTCTCATGAATATAATGAAAGCATAATGTCACTATCAAACCTTCTCAATCAGATCAAGAACATCTTGATTATCAACAAACTCTATGTAGCTCCAGTTTATTTCTTCTTTTTCATAGTCTTCTTGTTCCATCTTAAAGACGTGCTGAAACAATAAATTTAAAACCTCCAATAAGCAGATCAAGTACAAAAAGTAAAAACTCCACGAGAGAAAAATAAAAGGAAATAGACCTGGTTAAAATGCTGCTGCAGTTTTTCATTGGTAAAATTGATACAAAACTGCTCAAAACTGACATAAATGTAAAGAATGTCACAACAATATTATCAATGTACATCACTAATTAGATATCCAGTAAAAACCTTGCCTGTTGTGCTTAAAACTTTCAAACCCATATATGTCAAGAACACCTATGATTGCTTTTGAGTTGGGATCCTGCCCAATGGAGATATTTATTTTTTCCACAATCCTGTAAATTAATCCAGAAAACAATTCAAATCAAATGGGTGACATTATTGCATTTTTTTTTACACAGATTAGACCACTGCCCTAATTTTACTTTACCAGTCAAAAAGACGAGAGTATACAGTCTTCGCCAAGGCGTCCCGGCTACCTAAGGCAGCTTCTGGATCAAGAGTCCTGGTGATAACTTCCTCAGGTGTCACCATCACACGCTTAATAAGCGCATCTTCTAAGCTCTTTGGATCACATCTGTTGAATTAAAATTCAGCAGATAACTCTGCAGATCCAGATAGTATAAAACTATACAAAGTCCAAAAAAAGGAGATATCCCTACTTGAATAATTCAGCAGTGGTATTAAGATGAAACCTAGACTTCTCATCCTTAATCACAGAAGAATCAATCTCCTTCCCCTTTGAAAATTCAATGTTACCAAGATGAAGAATCGCAGCAACAATTCTAAATATTGCCTCCTGAACAGAAAGAACAACCATACTTTCATAAATTTGTATAGAAGATATTTTGTCGAAAATCTAAACAGTGACAACATTTAAATGTGAGATCTTCTAGGGCAAGGGAGACCTGCTCTTCTTCACCAATTCCAACTATATCCATAGCCCTTCTGGTTGCAAGGTACTCTTCAGCATCATTTACTCCATCCAGTTTAAAACATTTAGATTGGTTGAGATAATGAAATGATTCTGGGTTTTCCAGCTTATATTTCTCTCTTTCCTGCAGAATTAAGATTCCCAAATGATCTCAATGGAAAAGCAGCAATAGTGACACTTTAGGAACTAACCCACAAGAAAAATTACAGAACAACGACCTCAGGTGGTGCTGCACAAAGGAGATAAAAGCAATGGTAGTTTCTTTCAGGGTCTGAAATCTGGCATACACGAGATCTCTCCAGCAAGTAAGTTCTAACAGCTGCTCCAGATATCCTCCCATTTTTGTCAAATTGGATTTCAACAAATTTACCAAATCGACTGTATGAATGCAACAGCATCAACGTTAATACACTTCTCTAAAAAAAACAATCATCCAAGTAAAATATGTAACACCTAATATATGCCACAATAGAAGCTTAGGCATGGTCACTCACCTAGAATTGTTGTTCCTAACAGTTTTGGCATTTCCAAATGCTTCAAGAACTGGATTTGACTGTACATATTGAGAGAGCATTTGTATCATTGTAAGAATTTGTTTCCAGAATTACTTTTTTTAAGGTTTGATTTTGAGCTGCATCAAATTAAACTTCAAGCTTACTTCTAAAACTTGTTGTTCAACAGTCCGTCCTTCTACTCCAGACCGACCACCCAAATGTGCAAGATATCTCATCAACATCTTTGTTGTTTCCGTTTTCCCAGCACCACTTTCTCCACTAACTAAAATAGAGTTGCTCTTTCCCTCATTGATCATTGCCCTAACAGCAGCAAACAACAAGAAATCAAGAATAAATTAGCTTCATTGCTGAAAGATCCCATTTGCACAATGTAAAAACAAAAGGTAAAAATTGTTCAATACATTCCACGAAAAATCACCTATAAGCAACATCTCCAATTGCAAAAACATGAGGACTAAGCTCCCCAAGTGCTGCCCCTTTGTATTGCTCCATCATGTGAGTATCATACAGATGGGGTAATCTTTGGAAAGGGTTAATAGCTATCAGAATATTTCCTGTATATGTCTGAGAAACAAAAATATATAATACTAAGTTATAAGAAAGATCTGATATTTTTCATTAGATGGGCAAAAGTGGTAGTAAATCAGACGCGATTCTTTCCATGTTGGCAAGAAAAAACAAGAGTAGCTCTTATACATTACTGCCAAGGTATGTTAGATAACTTACATATATTTCGTTAAGTTCATATCTGGTAGCCAGGTTTTGCAGTACTCCAGGTTCATGCAAATATGAAAGCTTGGTCATATCATCCACACCACCAGGTGGTGCTTCAGTATCCTTTGGAAACACTTTTGAGATATTTGCAACAATCTGCAAATTATATCGACAGATTATACAGGAATCAGTTGGAGAAATTTGGAAATACTATAGAATAAGCAGTACACTGTAACTATAGAATAGCAACTAGTTTGTTTTTCTTTATATAAGCTTTAGAAAATAATAAAAAAACTAAGGTATAACAATCCCTCTCCTCAACATAACAATTGTAGTTAAAGCTTACAAGTTGCAGAAAACATCCTATATAGTTAAAGGATATAAGATACACTAATTAACTTAGCAAAAATGAAATAAAACCAAAGAAAAAAACCAAAGCAAAATATATGAAAAAATCTAAAAAATTTAAGCTTGAAAAGC
Organism: Pogostemon cablin; assembly: GCA_023678885.1. Lineage (NCBI taxonomy): Eukaryota > Viridiplantae > Streptophyta > Magnoliopsida > Lamiales > Lamiaceae > Pogostemon > Pogostemon cablin. Next base: position 14,466,453 of record CM042978.1, on the reverse strand, counting down.
CAATGCTTCTACAAGTAGTGTGAAGAAGTCTGCTGAAGGATATCTGTTTGAACTACTTTTAGATGACATTGCAAGCACTCATAAATGAGGATGTGCCATCAGTATAGTTGCAGGGCCATAAGCTACTACTACTACAAAATTTAGCATGTGGAGTATCACGACAATTCAGTTTTATGTACACTACAAGCTATAGCTGGTGCAGCTATTAAAAAGAAATTATAAACAATATAATTGCTTTCAAACTTTAATTATTGCATCCAGCTATTGTTTTACCATTTTCTTTGCTCGAAGTACCTAGCACTCATTTCATACTTCTTTTGGGACATAAGTATGATGAAATGAGGTGCAACCCCAATGGAGTATGAATTAGCCAAACTGACAAAAGCGTCACTAAACTCTCAAATCAGCGTAACTAATTTAGAAGCAGAATTAGAAATTGATGAGCTTAACTTAGCTGCCTCAAAAATCTAACCCATCAATCAACTTCTATTGAAATGAAAATTGTATAATAACATATCTTAGACGTGTTAGACTCGTTCCAAAGTAAACTTCCGCTACACAGATATTCAATGGCAAAGGTATAACCTCAAATCTAAAGAGACAATGACAGAAACTGTTGTCAGTGACTTGAGCAGAGATGGAAAATAAGATAGAAAAAGAAAAACTGATAATCAAATTACCCAATGTCAAAAAATGAAGACATCACATGACGTTGAAGCTGAGAATCTTAATTGCCTGGGAACATTTGAAATGGGAAAGTAACAGTTTCACCAGATAATCCTCACGTAGTATGCATTAGGGAACATTAGGTTATTTATTTCATAGATGTGCATATATATGATGGTGAAATCGTGAAATCATATAACAGTAGCTGCTGAGAATTCACCTTTTTCCCAATAGTAGTTTGAACATGAACATCTTGGCCATCTATTCGGTTCACCTGTCCATCAACCCATGCTAATGTTGGATCCTCAACCCAAACATGAGAACCAACAATAATGTTAACTGGTGATGCCTGCAAGATAATAGAGGAAAACCAAATTATTATACACTTGACGGAAAAATAATTAATCATGCTTACTTTCACTAGATATATGTTCAGTTTTTTCAAAAGATATGACTAGCATGCAAAATCTATCAATGAATTAGGTTGAACATTAATAAGAAAAAGCACCTTTATTTTTAAAGATTTATTGAATTCTCTATAAAAGGTTCAGGAAAGGCGTAAACTCAAATTATCAGGTCTTGATCTTTCCACTAGACGGATATTAACTAGGGCACATATATAGGACATAAAAATTAATGATGTTATATCAAGTTAATAATTTTTAGTAGCAAAATGTCCTGGGCTTGAGGTTTATTCAAGTATTGTGCACATATTGGGTCCTTAATTAATATATTCAATGAGTTAGCTATTAATTAAAGGTAAAATAAACAATAAATATAGAAAGTAGAATGCTTGCAAACACTCTGAAAACAAGCATATGACATTCAAAAATATAATTTGTGCTCTTGTGGTCTGGGTTTTAGTGACATCCAAAAAAGGAACAAATCATTAAATCAAGGAAGAAGTAACAGATAGATAAGGAGGTTTCAACTTTCGGTTTTTATTGCAATAAATATTGTAGAAATATTATGGTATAATTTATTGAAAAATCTCTGTCCATGCACGATGCTCAAAATCTAGGTGATGTACTGATGTTGCAAATCAGGAAAAAGAAACAGCTGACTAAGGAACAAATCATTCAACTTAAATTCTCATAATTCACTAGCTCATAATAGCTCAGAAAGTAAGTAGGCACTTATATCTATCATAAATGGGCAGCTAGATTTACATATATATAGGCCATGGAACTGATATTCTATATTATTGGGTCATTTTGATATCAGAAAAGGAGCAATAAGACATATAATAGAAATTATAGAATAATATATACATAAATAAAAGACATCCTAGCCACCCATAGTTTTTTAAGGCATACTTCACACAGGGCTCCAAGTATTGAGCCTAAAGGCTGTTTTGGAGGAGCAAGCATCGTTGCACCTGGGCATATTAGTCAAAGGTGCGCCACCTAGGGGACTCCAAGTAACTGCCTCCATGGGACTTTGGGGCGCCTCTTACACACATAATCTAGCTTCCTTACAAAACAATTTTGTTACATTATTCAGATGTGTTTTTTCTTCCCAAAAAAACACTTTTATTTACTACCCACAGCGTTATCTACCTTATATTTATTATTCTCATAGAGTTGAGAGAAAAAAAAAGATTTCATCTCCATTCTTGCACAAGATACTAATAGATTATCTGACATGTATGTGTTTTTCAACTTTAAATTATTACTTTAATGTTATACGAACTTTGAAGTTGACCACGCATGCAAGTTCTATGTGTTAATATCTCATATGTGAGTGATTATGTATTATCATGTGATATAATGTGATTTTTTACCTTTATTTGGTCAGGTAATAAAGTGCCGTATATTTATATATATAATTTGTAGAAAAAACTAGGGCAGATATAGAAGACACACCTAAGGTGTGCCTCTAGCCTCAGGCTCCAACAGGGCCCTTACACCTCCATGCGCCTTTTGCCTCTAACAACAATGTAACTGGGGCACACCTCTTACACACCAAGCCCAGCTGCCCTCAGAACACATCTCTATTACATTTTTTTTTTTTACTATTTAGATGTGTTTTGTCTGTTAGAAAACACTTTTAATACTACCCACGACCTCTTCTACCTAGAGTTTCTATTATGAACATAATCTTTAGAGAAAAGAAGAAAGTCTCTACTCTTCCACAAAAGATACTACATGATCTTGATAAGGATGATCATAATCTATTTGATCAAAATGATTAATGATTAGTTCGCTACTTTGCCAGCCATTTTACTTAATGCACTTTGTGTTATTTTCTTGAAGATTTAAAGTTGTACTTCACAACTTCAGTATCTAAGTATTTAATAGTTTCTATTCAGTATTTGCATTGTGTGTTCATGTTCAATGTGTTATTTATGAATTATTAATTATGAGTTTCTCAATTAGGTTAAATGTGATTGTAGGATTTGTACACATGTTATGCCCTCACTGCACAAGAGATGCACTCTCACCTAAGTTGGCATAGTCCCTTGAGAATCTCACCCCTAACAACAATGTCATTACCAATTCTTAACAAATTAATGTCTTAAATTACATTGCAACTTCACAAAATTAAGGTGGGGGGTTATTATATATATAATCCATCCTCACATATTTATTCTCAAAGATAATACACCCTCCGTCCCACAATACCGTCCACATTTACTGTTCCACGTTTAAGAAAAAGTTGCTTTTTGACAAACTTTATTGACTTTTGGGGGGTAATTTGGTATTTTAAGGTAATAAATGGAGAATAAAGTATGTAGTGAGTTAAAAAAAATGATTGCAATTCTGAAATTAGAGGTTTTGGATTGAGATGTTATTTAATTTTTTTTTGTGGGGGGGAGTGAACAATTTTATGGGATAAAGAAATGAGGAAAGAGAGAAAAATTTATGGGACAAAGGGAGTATAAAGTACTAATAGTAAAGAAGCAAAACACTAAAAGTGATATGAAGAAGTAATGGTACAAAGAAATGACCCTGAGGCAGCTGCCTATTAAGAAATAGTGTCAAGAATTACTTCAGTTTCCAAATGGAGCAAGGTAGCTGGGATTGAGGAAAGAGGTCCTATAAGTACTAGATTGCAAGGAAAGGCTGGGGTATGAACTGCCATTAAGAGAGTGTAATTTAGAGGTGAAGGTTTATAGTGAACGAAAGGGTAAATTTTGGTGAAGCAAGGATGGAGGAGGAAAAGGTGTAAGCAGAATTGGTTTGTGGAAGCTGACTATAATGGAAGCATGGTGTTGAAAGGTGATTGTATAGCCAGAGGGTACTATTGTTGCTATTGTTCCCGTGTGTGACGTAGACGTTCAAGCAATCTGTCAGGTTTATCCATGACTACACAAAGCCATCATAACAGGGTTCAAGACAATTTACCAACAGCACCTAGGCAGGGAGGTAAGCTGAGCAGGTGAGAACAAATGTGGATGGCTGTGACTAGCTTAAAAAGGAGTATGTGTGGTTTTAAAAAAGCCAGGGCAGGAGAAATTCATTAAATATTTGATGGCATTTTCAGGAGATAGAAGACAAAAGCAAGAGGGAAATTATGATCAATACAGCAGAAGGTAATCCTACACATATGAACTTGCAAATAATTTTTGACATTAAGTTAGTAATGGGGAATTAACTACTACCTCCGCCCCACAAATGGTTTCACGTTTATTGTTCCACATGTTTAAAAAATTACTTTATTAACCAACTTTGTTCACTTTTTTAGGGTGTTTTAGTATTTTTTGGTAATAAATAAAATGTAAAATATTCTGTGTTAGGTGAGAGTGACAATTTTGAAATTAAAGTGTCTTTTGAAAATATTGGATAAAGGTGTTATTTCCATTATTTGGTGTTGTGGAACAAACAAATGAGAAAAGTATGAAAGGAGCGCGTATCATATTCCAAATTTCAAGTTCAACTTCTGGTCACAAATTAAGATACATTTTCTATTGATATTTTTTGTAAAATGTCCAGCTTTGATTTTAATTTCTGAAACTAGTATTAAGCTAAATAATACACTACTGTATTTCTTAAGCTACCAATAAAAAATATCAACAACCTGAAAAATCTGTTGGCAGAATTTACACAGTAATGACATATCTTTAGCTACAGTCTACAGAAGACTTGTAATTAGTAGCATCATACCAGCGCATTGGTTAACTAAAATAGGACTGCTTAACTAAATATTATAAAACATGTCCAAGTAGAAATTTTTTTCCTAAGGGGACACATTAAAGAATTCTCAATTAAAGTTAAGAACATGAACATGCAAAATACTGACTGTCTAATATTACCATAAGCATATCAACAGGATCCGAGCAATACAACTAAAACTAAGAGTATGGTAACCGAACATGCTGAAATTATAAATAGAAATAATCATTAAATTACACAGTATCCCACAGAGCTGCTGGGTTATAGAAGTCCATTTATAGTAGCATGCATGTACAAATCAGTACCAACATTGAATTTCCCCATTTCTTGCCCATACCTACGGCTGCTACTTTTATCATTTCTAATTAATAGTAACTCTACCAATAATTCTGATTTCAGTTTTAAATATATGGAATTATATCAAATTGGCAAAATTTTACTTCAATAAAACGTACTAAATAGGCAATTATAATTAACTTCATTAAAAATGTGAAGCACGGTTTTTTTCAGAAATTCAACTAGCAGAAATTGAAAACTCTTTAAACAAACAACAGTTTTCAGCGATTTCCGCTGTAAATTTCCAAATACGAATGCAAAATCAATCAGAATTATACGGAGTGCAATCAAATTAATCAAAACCCAGTCAAAAGGAAATCAAAGCCAGTCAAAAAAAATTAAAAATTTGAAAAAATCAAACGGCAGGCGAGTCGGTAAATCGTCAACATACCATAACCGAAAACGGGAAGACTCGATCTCCGGCTCTTCAGATCATCAACACAAAGCGAGACCGAGCCTTGACTCAGTGAGTCAGATCGGCGCCAACTCGCAGTCGGCACCTCCAACGCGAAGAATTAAAAAGAAAAGGCAAAAAAAACTCCTTTATCACTTGTCTTCCGATGATAATCAACTCAACGACAAATCCTTGCGTACCAACTATTTACTGCTCTCTCCAACAAATACACCAAAATCTTCAAAATACACTTTGATTTTGGAAAGTCAAGTTGGATGGATGTTGTGTTTGCTGTAGCTGTTTCTCTCTCTAGAAATGTGCTGTCGTCTAAGATGGTCTTGTAAGGTGTGATTTTGAAGAATTTTTCTGTACTTTTTCTCTCTCCATATTTTCTGTATTTATATATTTTTTAAAATAAAAAATTTAATATTGGGAATATATTTTCTGGTAAGCTGGAAAATGTGGAGTCCCACCCATAAATACAAGGACGAGGTTAGAGGGCACTTTACAATAAGTCCGACATTAGGGGCTAATTTTTTTGCTTAATTATGTTTCTGCATCAGCATTATAGTGTATTTTGGTTAAATTACATATGTGTCCCTTGGGGCGAGTGAAATATGCTTGTAATATTAACGTAATTAAGAAATGTTTCAGGACATTATTGGGAATTAAGTTTTGAGTTTCGTTTGTCGTATTCGCAATTAATTGCCCAACTTTTGAATTTACATTTAAACTAGTTTGTTTCCCGTCTACATATGATATTTTTATTTAAATTTACATTTTAAAAAATTACATTTTTATGATTTTATAAAATTTAAATTATAAGTACTCTATCTTGCACAACAGTTTATTTTTTAATCGAACAAACTTAGTTGACTAATGTAGCACCCGAGCCCAAATTTTTTATTTTTTTAAATCGAAGTACTACTAATGAATCGAAATTTATTATTATAGACTTACTTAATAGTTTAATACAATATATATTTTTTAAGGAGGAAAATATAATTTATAACTTTTGAAAAATAATTTTATAATAGCTAAATAATATAATGCTAATAATAATATTTAATGTATATGTACATACATATATTAAAAATTACATTAAGAAATCATTATTTGAAAATTCATAGTTTTTGCATTTTTATAAATATATATGTAGAATTATAGTGGGAATCACGGAGAATGTCATGTCTTATCGCAATCCAGATGTCCCAATCATTGACCTAAAAATTTGTTGTTTGAAAATGTGATTAAAATCCAGTGGGTAAATTTGGCAGAATGTTAATCAGTAAATACATAATGATATGATTATTCTTTTTCATAACAACCCGAAAGTTAGTCACTACCATGTTTCATTGCCCGTCGACTACTACCATTGTCACGACTCGTCAATCGCAATCATAAAATTCATGACTCATACGGCCACTACCATAAGAGAAGAAATAAGCATACTTCATATGGAAACAAACAATAACATTCAACCATTTTCAAACATTTTACCCACCTTTGGTTTACTTAAAATACCGTGTTACAACTTGAGTGGAAGAGTGATTCGACGTCCCTTTCACCAGCACTTCACCTAGCACAAATGATTTATTTAAAAAAAAAACTTTCATCCATATATATATATATATATATATATATATATATATATATATATATATATATATAAGTAGGAGTGAATATTATTATTTTATGATAAGATCAGAGGCTCGGCCTTCCTTTTATATCATAAAATGATAACATTATTCTTAGTAATAGAGTGATAATAATAATAATATTATTAGTATAAATTTGCATTATCATTTTTTGATTAAGTCAGAGGCTTGGTCTTCCTTTTAAATTATAAAATGATAACAGTACTAATAATAATAGTAGAAGAGTAATAATAATATTAGTAGTGATTTAAAAGGAAAAACGTGATGAAAGAAGGAAAACTCACAAATATATATATATATATATATATATATATATATATATATATATATATATATATATATATTACTGCAAAAAGAGGGGTAATTGCTTTAAAGCCAAATACTAGGATATTCATACAAGAAGTTTTTCACCTAGTTTCCTTCTAATGCGTGTGGAAATTTATGCAGGGCCATTTATTACCTCTTTTTTTATTATTATTAGAAGACCTGCAAAATAAGTTTGGAAATATATATATATATATATATATATATATATATATATATATATATATATATTATATATTATAAATACTTAGGAAAATTTACTCATAGGTACACACTTTGTACCCATAATTACTATTAGATATATTGATTTAAAAAAATTACTCCCACATACAAAATATAACCCTAAACATATACACTTTTAAACCACAAACCCTAAACACTCATACACCGCGGGACCACTGCCGCCGGAGTTTCGCTGGAACTCTGCCGGACCACCACACTTTTTTGCTGCACATACTTTTTTTTATTGCACACACTTTTTTACTGCACACATGAACTTAGTTTCAATTTTGGTTAAATTGATTTAGAGCAAGTGTACTCTATCGTGTGTAGCACGTAAGTGACCAAGTACAAAATTTATATAATATCGAACCCAAGGGCGAAAGTGGGTAGCCGTGTTTGAGAAGTGATTTACTCTAGTAGGACGAATCAAATAAGGAGGGGGTTTGTTTATACTACAAACTAACAACTAAGAAAACAATTAAATATAGAACATGTACAAATATGATGGAAAATGGATGCAGGTGAACAATCTAAGAAGTATGTAAGGCAAGCAACATTCATGATAAGGTATATGTAGACTCACAGACACACATGCATTGATGGTTTTCATGTTATGATATTAAGGGCAATCACGATTGTACCCCTAACCCCTATGGCCAAGGTGATTAGGTTCTCAACTCTTTTACAAGTTTAAATCTCCTAGGATTGTTCTTACTCTCAATTCCTATGAAGGTACTATGATCATAAGTTGAGTTCCCCTTATTAGTTCTTCACTAATGTCCTATCATGAGGTTCTAAGCACTTGAAGGGTATGACTTACCTCTCCTCATACTAACTAAGTCATCTCACGCAATCAATGGTTCAATTAAACCACTATACATAATATTGGAATGGTCATCCTAACACTATAAATAGAGAATTTAACCACACAAAACATACATAAAATGAGAATAAGAATTCATAATAGAAAATATTCATAACAATCAATTCATCAAATATGTGGTGTGCAAAATCTACATAATCACTAACTAATCATATTGCTAGCCTCACATGAGGACTAGCCACTACATATCATTACAAATTCATTACAATCCAAGGCATGCTCCAATTGAACCAAATAATGAAGAAAATAACAAAATAAAGGTAAGTTGACTCCCCTTTGATGGTGAACTTCATCCCCTTTGATCATGCTAAAATCTTCAATCAATGATGAATTCCCCTTCTTAGATTGGTGGATGGATGGATTTATGGATGGATTTGAGGAGATCAAGTGGTTTGAATGGATGAAGTGAAGGATGGAAAAGATGGAGATGAATGTGTGTGATTTAGGTGTCTAGTGTGTGTGTAAACTGATCCAAAATGATTCCTCTCGGATATTATGATCAAAACATGTATTTATACCCCTCGGAAGCTTATAGACGCTTCCTGAAATTTTTAGATTTTTGAGTGCAGCTCGACTCGAGTTGCAAGTCGAGTTGGGTCTTGCAACTCGAGTTGGCTCTCGGATCGATTTTCTCTGCCCCGCACTACCTACGGCTCGACTTGTCCTGACCCAGCTCGACTCGAGTTGGGTAACTCGAGTTGTTGCCTGTTAACTCGTGTTGGATGAATCAGAAACTGGAATTTTTGCGGAACTCAGCTCGACTCGAGTTGCAAGTCGAGTTGGACCTTGCAACTCGAGTTGGGTCACTACATGCAGCGCAGTCTCACCGTTTCGCACATAACTTTTTTATCCGATCTCCGATTCGAATGATTATTGCACTCACGCGACCATCTCTTTCGTGGCTTTCCAACCATATATCACACGCCCAATTTTGTGCTCCACAAGAATACAAAAAATTTACACAAGTTGGACGTATATTTTTCAGCATTTTATTTTGGCTCGTTCTTCCTCATTTCAACTCCGAACTGAGCTCCGTTTTTTCCCACATCTTCTTTATCGCATCTAGAATCCATTTTTACCTTAAAATTACACAAATTACACCAAAATACCAATTCTCTAAATATATACAAATGTTGCGCATTTTAAGGCACTTAATCATGAAAATCACACATTTATCATTCAAAGCACACATCTCCATATCATCATATAACACCACCAAATGATATACAAAATGAATAAAGCATACAAAAATAAATAATAAAAGACACTAAAATCTAGGTGAAAACGACACCTATCAACACACTTTTGCTGCACACAAATATTTATGTGCAGCACATTGTAGGGGTAATATTGAAATATCACTATATATTTATGTAGTTAGTAGTAATATTTTTGTATGTTTGTATCTCATAGTAATTAAGAATTTTTTAGTGTACCTAGTAGTAATCCTCTCAAATACTTATTATCTATTATTATTATTATTATTATATATATATTTAATATTATCTCAAATAGTTAGTATTTTACTATTCTCTATAAAATTTAAAATAGTATTCTTTTATTTTGTTAGTGTTAGGAGTGCGGTTGAACTTGAATGTCTCCATCACTTCTTCCTGTAAATTTTGAAGCAAAACAAATTATATTAGTAACATTATGAAAGTAGTGTAAAAATAATTATAAATATTTGGGGTATTACATCCTCTCCCACTAAATAAAATTTCGTCCCCAAAATTTACTTACTCGCTTCCCTGTAAAAGTCTGGATATTTGGCTAAAATCTCATCCTCAGGTTCCCATGTTGCTTCTTCTCTACCGTGCCTACTCCATTGTACTAGTATTAAAGGTATCTCCCGATTTCTAAGTCTCTAAGTCTTTCTCCCTAAAATATTCATCTGTATCTCTTCGTAGGTCAAGTTCTCATTAACTTCTAAATCTTTAAAATCAATCACGTGGCTTGGATCTGCAATATACTTCTGAAGCATTGATACGTGAAACACATTATGAACTGAAGATATTTCAGGTGACAAGGCTAATCTATAAGCCACACTTCTAACTTTCTCTAGTATTTCGAATGGTCCAACATACCTTGATATCAATTTTCCTCTTTTTCCGAATCTTACCAACTCTTTAATTGGTGCAATTCTAAGAAATACTTTTTCTCCAACTTCAAACTGTAAATCTTTCCTCCGTATATCGGCGTAAGATTTTTGTTGGTCTTGTGCTGCTTTGATTCTTTCTCGCACTGTAGTGATCACTTCTACTGATTTCTCTACCAATTCAGGACCTAAAATTTTTCGAACCCCAACTTCGTCCCATATAATTGGTGAGCGACATCTTTTCCCGTATAGTGCTTCAAAAGGTGCCATTCAAATAGTAGCCTGGTAGCTATTTTTGTAAGCGAACTCTACTAATGAAATGTGAGTTTAGGTCTTCTTCAAAGTCTAAGGCACAAGCTCGGAGCATATCTTCTAACGTTTGGATTATCCTCTTAGATTGACCATCTGTTTGTGGGTGATAGGCAGTACTGAACTTGAGTTCCGTCCCCATTGCCTTTTGCAAACTTCTCCAAAATTTTGAAGTGAAACGCATATCTCGATCAGATACTATGGATACTAGTATTCCATGTAACCTCACGATTTCTTCAATGTACAACTGAGTAAGATGATCCACAGTGAATGTCATCCGTACTGGGATAAAGTGACTTACTTTGGTGAGTCAATCGATAATTACCCAGATAGCATCATGATTTTTGCTGGATTTTGGCAATCCAATTACAAAGTCCATTGTAATATTTTCTCATTTCCACTCAGGGATCTCGAGTGGTTGGAGCAATCCAGAAGGTCGTTGGCGCTCAGCTTTAACTTGCTGACATGTTAGGCATTGATGCGTGTTTTCTTTGTACGCAAAATTAATCCCCAAGTATTAAGGATATCAGTTGCAGCTTAAGCAAGCGACCACGTTAAATATTGAGCCCTAAGGACGGCATATTATCAATTTAATTATTAACTAAATTAATTAAGATGAATTGTAGCAATAAGGTTGATGTATAGAATTATTAACTACTAAACAATTAATTAAAATAATAAATAAAATAAATAAAGAATTAGGAAAATACGAAAGTGAATCAAGTAGGAGAATAGGTAGCTCTAGGATAATCCAGTTTCACTCCTTAATTTCCCTTTCGTGTATCAATGTCTAACTCTGCCTTGTGGAATATGGACGCATCACTAAGCCATGCAAATCTACTCTATAGACACAAGCAAACATGCGTGTAACACATGTGAATAACCTTGAAGCAAGAGATATAATTTCACCCCCCTTTCTAGGTACTATCAGTATCAATTATTTCCCTGGCCAATTGGTACTCTAACCCGATATGATCTCCCTCTATAGGTACTATAAAATTATTCTCTTTATCCTACTTACTAACCCGAATTCAGTTCAATTAATAAGTATTCATATAAGATAGTTCTAATGAAGCTTCGGAGTCCCCTCACTTAGAATCATAACATAAAATCCTGCTCAGTAGTGAACACACTCAATCAATAACCAAGATATGTATTCAGACTCTACATAATAGTTAATGATGTACAAAACAACTCTGAGTATGAATTAAAAATGCATAGTCTTATATAAAATAAATCCACAAGTAGTGTTGTACGGAGTATACACACGAAAGTTCAATTAATTCATAAGAACCTTCAAAACCCTAGATCTACCAAAATAGTTCTAGCCCATGATGTTTCAAAGAACAATCATAGGGATTGAATAGATCTTACCCATATGTCCAGAAAATTAGAAAGTAGAAGAAAAGAATTAGAAAAACCTTGGTATAGAAGTCTCATTCCTTCTCTCTTCCGTCTCTTCAAATCATCTTGGTTCTCCTTCTTGATTCCACAGACGAATCTTCAAAGTGATGGATGAATGGAGGAAAGGATGTGGATGATGGTTGGGGGGTGATCCCCCCTTGTGGGGTGTAGGATGATTGTGTTGTGGTCCTCACATATAAATAATAATGAGATCTGCATTCCCTTTTATACTTGACCAAACTACTCCAGGTCCCCGCTTGACCAAACTACTCCAGGTCGAGTGGGATTGACTCAGGTCGAGCGGTGGTTGACCGGCATAGCACAGTCTCACCGTTTCGCGCATAACTTTAACATACGAGCTCCGATTTGAGTGATTCTTGCGTTAACGCGATCCTCTCTTTCTTGGCTTTCTATCCACATTTCACAATTCCAGTTCAGAGCTCCATATGAACACAGAAAAATTACACAAGTTGGACGTGCATTTTTCAGCATTCCTACACAAGTTGCACCTTTTTCTCCAACTTTGCACTTATGATCATTTTTCCACCTAAAACACAATAAAACACCTCAAACTTACCTTTTTCTCAAATATATTGAATATAAAATATTTGTGCTAATATATAACAACAATTGTCATAAAAAAATGTTAAATTGAACACTAAAACATGCTTATTTTCACTCTCATCATTCCCCCAAACTTACCCGTTGCTTGTCTCGAGGCAATAAAATAAAAATAAAGAGAAAGATAGTAAGAAAATTAGCGGAAAAACAAGGACTATGACGAATACCCCATTCACAATACAATTGTCCTCAACTTAGGTCATGCAACTCTCATTACATGTAATAATCAATTCATAGCATACAAGATAAGACAATCACCACCAATTCAAATGCTTCATTGACATGTTCTCACGGGAAGTATATATCACTTGCACTCAAGTATAAAAGATGTACACTTATGGGTTAAAGTGTTTACGCTCAAATTCAATTCAAGTGCATGTGTAACCATAAGCTTGCCAAAAGTCTTAAACTCTCCACCACTAAAAGTATGATTCGACAATGAGATCAAAAATGACTTTTCTTTTAGATGTAATGTTGACTCTTTGGTTAAGGTAGGAAATATATGGATAAGTGACTCAAACTTCGGATCAATCAAGCCTGCAGTCTCTCTCAATCTTTCATTCTTCCTTATTACTTCAATTAAGCACAACATCATCCTCAACTCTTTCACTTTTTTTTCTTTTCAAGCATAACATTTTTTTTCCTTCTTTTTTTCTTGAGGTACCAGTTTTGGGCATTACCTCTCGCATCCTCCATAGGGTACTAGATTTAAGCACAACCCTAGGATGTTTGATTTCATGGAGTACTAGATTTAAGCACTACTTCATGATTCTCCTTAGATGCAATTTCAAGCTCAATCACTATTTCGACACCAATTTCATTCCTTCCCAAACTGTTATCAAACTCCATCAACACACTTTGAAAATCCATTAATTCTCGTTATGATAGAATCAAGGCTCAAAAAAATTCAGATGCTCAAAGTGGTTATTTCTCGTAGGCTGCCAAAGAATGAGGTTTTTAGGCTCAACGGGGCTAACTATGGATAAACATCAATGGTAGGAAATTATTTGACTAAGTGACTCATAAATTCAAAGATGGCCTTAAATCATCTCCCATTATCTAACACACATGTAGTTTCAAGTAAGACAAGTGGCAAGTTCTAGAATACACACACAAGAATGATACTCACCAGAAAAGAAATATCATATGATTATATACATGAATAAGGCTCAAAATCTCACATGGGTTTTTAACAAGTAACAGAGCATTTTTCATGGTAAGCAATATCTCACAAGTACACATAGAACATCATACCACAATGTAACTCAAGAACACTTCCTTCGTCAATTTCAAAAGCATATGAATTTCAAGAACGATTTAAACATATAAGCTCACATGGATCACCAAAACCAAAATCTCAATCCTTCCACTCTCATGAATTAAAAGAACACATAAGAATTAGAATAAGGAAACGAGGGCACCTAATTTTTCTTCAACGTATGCACGAGCTCATTGAGTTATTTAACTCGGTCAGGTCAAAGCCTCAGTATAGAACTCGTCTTGCCACTCTTTTACCTTTTCTATCATCAAAACTCAATCACACTCATCATCACAAGATTCATCAATAAAAAAATATGAGAACTATAAGAAAGACTCAATTGACTATCTAATTGACTCCACACACTAGACATACCAACACAACACACTAAACATTAGGTAAGTTACAAAAAATTGACATACCAACACCGGTTAAAATATTAATATGCCGCAAAAAAATCAACCTCCTAACAAACAAACAACTAACAAAAAAAATTATACCCTTAGTGCTCATAAGATGAGGTAAGTACATCACACCCCCAAACTTAGTAAAAACGTAAGTCGAAACTAAGTTTGAAAAGAGATGTAATTGCCGAAGCGTGAGAACCTTAAATATAAAAAATCCTCACTCACACGAAAGAAATAAAGCAATAAAACATAAGGGACAAGCCCCCAACAGGCGCTCATGTTTAACGTCGGAGAGTCACGACAGAATACCGCTTTGTAGACTACTTGATCAGATGGTGGTCTTCTCGCATCCTCACCTTCAAGTATTTTCTTTCCCTCTTCTAGTCTACACTCAGCACCTCACCTTTCTTGGTCATAAAAATATGATTCTTATAATTTCCTTTCTCCAATGGCTATCTAGATTCCTCCTTGTCAATCTTCCACTCAAATTCAGAATCATCTGACCTATTAAAATCAAGATTAAACAAGTTAGAAACCACATCTATGCTCTTGCATGATTGAGTCTCCATGGGCATCTTCATTGCTCTATCAAGAGAGAAAACCACATATTCCTTATCTATCCGCAGTCTAAGCTTTCTTTCTTGTGATGGTACTGGAGTGTTCTGAACAGCAGGTGTAGCGTCTTGTACAGAAACGAGAGTCAAATGGTGTTGCTCGACCTCTGATTGACCAGATTAGTCTGGTCGAGCGGGATGAAATTGGTCGAGCGGTTTTCCTGTAATATGATTCTGGTTGTTCTGCTCCATAGGTGGCCGCTCGACCTCCGCTCGACCAGAATGTTCTGGTCGAGTGAAGGACCTGTACGCTGATCAGCATTATTCAGAGTTACAGTGGGCTGCTCGACCACCGCTCGACCAGAGTGGTATGGTCAAGTGAGGTGATTTTGGTTGAGCTGTGGACCTAAAAACAGAGTATTGTTCTCTGTTCCGTGAGACGTTGCTCGACCAAATGGCTTGGTCGAGCTATGGTCTAGCGGGATTATTTTCTCTCTGTTTTCGCCCACTAGCATCATTAGACCTTCGTACTGCGTTTCTGACCTCAATGTGTTGGCTTTACACACTTTCAGGTTCATTATGCATTGAGACCGAAACATTCTTTTCTCCAATGTTTATGTCAATTGATTCACGTTCCCAGCCATCTACCCCATTATAAAGGTAAGGTCCTTCAACTACTTAGATAAATCTGCATGATTAGCATTTATACTCGCTTCAATGTGGTCAATCCTAGCATCATTCCTAGCCATGTATTGATTGAAGGTATATTCAACACTCTTCACTTCGTGCTGCTGTACACTAGGCCACCTTTGTGTCAACTCTGTCATCTGCTTCTGCTGGGACTCTATTAGCTTAGCTTGTTGATGTTAGCTAGACTAGAGACGATCTCATCATCCCTATTCGGCTTCACCGTTTGATGTTCAACCTGTGCTACCTTAACATGTACATATGATCCTCTTACTTTCTCTGTAGGCCAGTCACGTGAATTCATAGAGATGTCTTCAAACAAATTTTCTGCTTCATGTGTTGTCTTAGATAATAGCACTCCACCAGATGATGCATCAATAAGAATACGCGACTCACAATCCAATCCATAGTAGAAGATGATTATGTACTTAGCCTTAGGCATCCCATGCTGTGGGCACCATCTGAGCATGTCTTTGAACCTATCCCACGTCTCATAGAACTTCTCACCCTGATTCATAACAAATTGGGTGAGTCTTGCCTCATTCTTAAGATCCTTGAGTGTGGCATGTATCTCTCTAAGAACTTCTACTGCAGTTGGTCTCATGTAGTATAATCTGTGGTATCAAGAGTCTCATACCAAGCTTCTACTCTATCAATCAAAGAGAACTTGAATATGACGATCCGCCTAGAATGATCATTAGCTCCAGCACCCTTTTGAATGTTTGCATAACCAAGGAATCTTTTGAGATGATGATATAGATCTTCAAACGGGCCTCTAGAAAAGGGATTCTTCTTTACCATGCTAATAATAGTGGGATGTATCTCAAAATCATCATCTTTCCCCCTTGCTCCTATCAACCTCATGTTACCAATCCCATTGTACGTGAAAATTTCACGTATGGCAACATTATCCGGATTCTGCCTTGCTCCAGCCATGTCTAGCTCAATGTGTTATTCCTTCTTTTCCTTCATCTCATTTTCCTAGTGCACAAGTATCTTAGAAAAATTTAAGGTTAGATAGTGATCCTTGTCATTTTCACTTAGATTTTAGTGTCTTTACTTGTGGATTTTCGGATGTTTTTATCCGTATTTGTGTAACTTTGGTGGAGTTTTACGTTGATTTGGAGAAGTGTTGTATGGAGTGATAAAAGTGTGTAAATGAGCTTAAATGTATGAAAAATTGATTAAAAATAGAGAAAAATGGAGTCGGGATCAAAAATGGAGAAGGAAGAACAGGACACGCTCGGACACGCCCCATATGCGGAACACGGGCCTGTCCGAGGTGCCGTGTTCGAGCTTCAGAGGATATGACACGCCCAGGAGAAGATCGTGTTCCGGCGCACGAGTCTTGCGCAAGCACATGCCCCGTGTGCAGAACACAGGCCTGTTCGAGAAGGCCGTGTGCAGTTGTCAGAAAATACTACATGCCCAGGGGAGAGGTCGTGTGCGGCTACATGAGCCGTGTCTGGGAACACGCAAAACTTTGTGTACACTACACGAGCCGTGTGCTGCTATACGACCCGTGTAGGTGCCGAATCCAGAGTTAAAATTAGAATGTTCTAGAAGGTTCCAAGGGGTATAAAAACCCAATTGAGTGCGAAAATTGGAGGAGAATCACATTTTGGAGCAGTTTCTAAGATCTAAACACACACTTTCTCACCATACCTTCTCACACACATCCAAATTCATCCATCTTCCACACTTTTCATCCATTCAATCCATTGGTTCTCACTAAATTCATCCATCACTCCACAATTCCATCAATTTGAGAAGAGAAGATCATCATAGATTGAAGAATTGAGCATGTTGGAAGGAAGGAAGACCATCTTCATAAAAGGGAAGCCGATTTACTTTTCAATTACTATTTTTCTTCATATTTTGGCTCAAATGGAGTAAGCCTTTGGTTGTATTGATTTGAACACAATGTGTAGTGGCTAGTCCTATAGTAGGGCTAATCATATGATTGGTTGAGAAGAATATTAGATATGTAGGATTTTAGATGTCGAATTGAGTTAATTTTGAACTTCCTTTTATGATTAATGATTCATGTTTCATTTCAATATTTGTGTGATTAAATTCTCTTTTCATGGTATTAGGATGGTCATTCCAATAGTATGATTAGGTGTTTAATTGAATCATTTGCTAAGATGAGCATGTATGTTAGTGTGAGGGGAGGTAAGTCATACCCTTATTGTGCTTAGAACATTCATAGGGAGACACTTAAAAAATTGAGTGAAAATGACCAAACTTACGATCATAGTACCTTAAGGGAATTGAAAGTAAGACAATCCTAGGAGATTTAGACTTGTCAAAGAGTCGAAAACCTAATTGCCTTGGTCATAGGGATTAGGGGTAAAAACGTGATTGCTTTTAGTCCATAATTAATGAAGTTCAATATTAGGAGTTGTGCATATCTAGCTAGTTTCTTAACCATGAGTATGATTAGCCTTGCTCTCTTCTTAAATACATTCTATCCACATTCCATTCACCTTGTTACATAATTGATAACTAATACTTTTAGTTGATATTTGATTTCTTTAGTTAAGTGATTAGAGTAAGCATTAGTATAAAACCAAATAGTCAACCTTATCACTCTTACAAAGCATAATTGATGACAAATCCGGATACAGTTATGAGTTTACTTTCCCTTGGGACGACATACTTATAAATTTTGTTACTTGGTCACTCGTGTACAACAACGATAGAGTCTCTTACTCTAAAATCATTTTGATACCAAAAATGAGACTAAGAATAGATAGAAATAATAATCACAAATAAAAGTCTTAATAAAACTAGAAATAATAAAATCAATAATAACAGCCGTCACCGACGACTGCGCTAAAAACTTGATGCGCGTTTTCTTTGCACGTAAAATTAATCCCTAAGTATTAAGGATATCAGTTACAGCTTAAGCAAGCGACCAAGTTAAATATCGAACCCAAAGGACGGCATATTATCAATTTAATTATTAACTAAATTAATTAAGATGAATTGTGGCAATAAGATTGATGTATGGAATTATTAACTACTAAACTACCCACACCTAAACCTTTGCTTGTCCTCAAGCAAAACAAGACCAAAACAAAGTATAGGAAAAATGATAATCATGTACAAGTGATAGCAAAACAATGACACTTCCAAGAGAGACTAAATAGAACGCACCAAACACAAATGAGTGGTAGAATGTCTCACAAAAATTTACAACTTATGTAGAATATAAAAATTCAAGAACTCATGGCCTCACATGGTTTCGCTCAATAACGCTCAAGTATATAAGTGGGTAGCAAAACACTCAGAATTAAATAAGACAAGACATTACCATAAGCTTGGTCCCAAATCAAATCTCCACCAAGTTCAATAAGCATTGTCCAAATATCAAAAGGACTTTAAAATGGTTATAATGGGGCTTAGGATTAGGTGGAATAAAAGAGATTAGAAAGGCTAAATATACCATTTTGCAATGTGTACATCAAGAAAGAACATCAAAATGATGCATTTTACCATTCTCAACCTTTTCCTACTTCTCTTTATTTTTGTGTTGATAAAATTATGTTTTAAATCAACAATCCACCTACCCATACCTGCTTCTTTTCGTAATTTCGAATAGCAGGTGTAACACTGAAGGTTTCAGTGTTACTTTCAACGAAAAATTCTGCAATCAAATTTCAGATTCTTTTTTGCACTTTTTTTCAGCTCCAATTTCTTTTCTTTTATTTTTTTCAACCTTTTTTTTTTTCAATCTTCCATTCTTCCTTTTCTTTTTCTCTTTTTTTTGTTCTCCATTTTTTTTTTCACTTCAATTCCCCTTCATCTTCAATTCAACCACAAGAAATATTTTACAATAATTTTCACAATATGCAAAATAGTAGGAGGTTCAATTGGAGGTGTTTAAGAACAAAATGGAACATGGCTAAGTGATATGCTCATTCAACAAAGAAAAGGCTAGGCTCAACTTGGCTAACCTAAAGGTTTAGCATGATCAGGTAGGTAAAAAGAAGACCAAATGATAATTTACCTAGGTACCTTTATCATTTAAGTACACATGCTCAAATGTATGATCTCAAAATGTATTCAAAGAGCAAGTTCTAGAATGTACATATCATGTTCAATTTGCACACATCAAGAAATAAATAGAGCTCATATAGATGATAGCTCTTTAAGGCTCAAAGCTCACAATAATAGCGTAATTTTGCCATGAATTCTCAAACAAAAATTATTCCATATTTGTCACAAAAATAACTAGACAAATCCTTCAACTCACAAGTATAGATACATCAAATTCAACTCTCTTGTCATGCCAAAAATTTCACGTATCAAAATATAATCTCATCATAAATCCAACACCAACTCACATGTGTACAAGTGTAAAAATATGATTCCAAATGAATTATTATATGCACATCTATCAACTAAAATTAATGCAACTTCAAACACCATTCAATACACCAAATCTACCCACACCTAATCATTTTTTTTGCCCTCAAGCAACACAAAACACAATAAAATTCAAGGAAAAATTAAGTGTAAGAGTGGAAAGAAGTCACCGAATTAAGCTTCATGTGATTGACCACAAGTTGGGTTTTTTTTCTTTCTCTAGAAACATTACCAACATCATCATTGCTTCACTTCATAGCACTTTCTAAAAAATAGCACACACCAAAAGAACAAGATTATTTATTAAGAAAATAAAGCTCAAATAATAATAAAAAAAATCTAAGTAGGGTTGTCTCCCAACAAACGCCTTTTCTTTACGTCGTTGGCTCGACGTTCACTTTCCTTTCACGTAATAGGAATAAAATGTTCAAACCAATATAACGATCTTATTGGTTTACGAGAAGTGTTCTCTCCCTTCAAAATTATATGGTTCTTGGTCAGTCTTAATATGTCAAGCTCCACGGAAAATTGTTTGATCGCCTCAAGAAAAGGATCTTTAATCTCATCAATGCAAAACACTTTAAATGTCTCATTTACTTGAGGATCAACAACCTTTTGCACCCTACATTGAGATGAAAAATACCAGAATTAACAGAAATTGATTCGGGCAGCTTTACCTCATTTTCGTTTCCAGCAAAACTGACACTGAAGGCTTTAGTGTCCGTTTCTGCTACCAGAATTTTCTACTCAAAATCTGCAGATTTTTCAGCCTCTTCATCCTTTTCAATTTCTGCCTCCATCTCAAAATTCTCGCCTTGGGTGGTCTCATCATGATATTCCCCTAGGTTTACACTTTGTTGTGCCACTAAACGTTCAACCTCTGTCCTTAATTGGCAACATTGATTCTCCAAACTCCAAAGACTCAATTGGGTTCCTTGTTGAAATATCAAAGTACTAATTTCCATCCGTTTCACCAAGGACTCCAATGAAGTCTTCGAGCTTTGTTCATCACCATAATACCCATTATCCTCATAGTGGCATTCACTATTATTGAAGGATTGAGTTCTTTGCTCATAATAGCCACGCCTTTGAAAACCATATGGTTGATCATATGAGTTGTCCACATATCGAGAATTATGAGGGTTATGCCATGCTTGATTGCAAGTGTTGACATATGATTGATCACTCCAATGCCTTTGTTGATTAGCACTCCAATATTCATCCCTTCGTCTTATCGCTAATCTATCAATCAATGATGGGCAATCATGAGTGGAATGGAGTGTGGTTGAACAAACTCTACATGGCTGAATATTCTAACCATAAAAACCATGATATCGATCCATTAGATCTAAGCCTGCAAGGGGGAGAAAATGATTAAACTCGAAAATTCAGAAAAATAAAACAGAGCAGACTGCTGGACAGAATTCGAAAAAATAAAACAAAAATAAAACAATTTTAATAAAATTCTGGATTACTCCCCGGCAACGGCGCTAAAATTTGGTGTGCTGTCGCCGGCACCCAAAAATAAGATTTGTAATTTTCTGAACAAATCCACACTAGAGTGTAGTAGGATAAGTACGGGTCGAACCCACAGGGAATAATCGAACTTTAATTGAATTCAATGTGTTTTCAAAAGAGTAACAAGATGGGGGATTGGATTGAATTCAAAACTACTAGACATGAAAGCATAAATAATTAAAATTGCAAGAAATATTAAAATAAGATAAACAAATAAAATTAAAACCTAGTCCAAGGATTTGATCCCCTCCCGTATCCTAATTCACATGGATGAAATTCCTAAAACACCAATAAGTTCATAAACTCAAGCCCCTAAGCTAACGGTACGGCCAATTAACTCGAAATATCCTTAAGTTTAATAACCTAGGGTACGACCTCTAGATTAAACTATTCTCGAGTGACCTTAAGGATTCAAACTCGACAATGCATTAAGATTTAGATATTAGGACTACTAGGCTATGAAAACCGACTAAGAATCATACAACCTAGATTTCGTGATTTCAAAAGGTACTCTTTCATTTTGCTACTTGATTCACAATATTATAAAAATTACGGATTATAATATGTAAAATAGCTATTGAACAATCAATCACATATTGAGAGGGTAGTCCAAATAAGCAATTGAGAAATCAAGATTCATATCAAAGCCAATCACAAAATAAATTCATAAAACAGGTTGATAATCTTATTCCTAATCAAACATGAAAATTAATCTACAGAGGTTCACAATCCTTGAACTAGAAATAAAATTACATAATTGAAAACTAAATTAAAATTGACAAAACCATAAAATCGTTCATGGGTAGTGCGCCTCCTTTTCCCCAAATCTGCGTGAGATGCAGAACCGTATGTGGTGTCCCCTATGATGGATCATGAGTGGTCTATTTATGGATGTGAGAATCTCTTCTCTTAACGTCCTTAGAATATTTCTCATTAATTTTTCTTTGACCTTCCTTCTTTGAAAAGTGTCTAAATTCATTGAATATCTACCTTTGGTAAGTTTCCTTATGCTCTTCAAATCAAATCTCTCCTTATTTACTTGGTCAATTCTTTATTTCCAGCAGTAATGATAATTGTAGCAGTCACAAAATATATTACTATGACAGTACAATTTATCTCAATTCTGGCCTGTTTCAATATGAAATAAAATAATTAAAGCTCAAGTGTTTAAAATAGAAATAAGTCGTAATTAACATTAAATAATTCACAACTCATGCGTAAAGAAGTGAATTTCATCCAAAATATTCGTGTAAAATTACAACTTATCAAACTACTAAACAATTAATTAAAATAATAAATAAAATAAATAAGGAACTTGGAAAATACGAAAGTGAGTCAAGTAGGAGAATAGGTAGCTCTAGGATAATCCAGTTTCACTTCTTAATTTCCCTTTCATGTATCAATGTCTAACTCTGCCTTGTGGAATATGGACGCATCACTAAGCCATGCAAATATACTCTATAGACACAAGTAAACATACGTGTAACATGTGTGAATAACCTTAGAGGAAGAGATATAATTTCACCCCCCCTTTCTAGGTACTATCAGTATCAATTATTTCTCTGACCAATTGGTATTCTAACTCGATATGATCTTCCTTTATAGGTACTATAAAATTATCCTCTTTATCCTACTTACTAACCCGAATTCAATTCAATTAATAAGTATTCATATAAGATAGATCTAATGAAGCTTCGGAGTCCCCTCACTTAGAATCATAGCATAAAATCCTGCTCAGTAGTGAACGCACTCAATCAATAACCAAGATATGTATTCAGACTCTACATAATAGTTAATGATGCACAAAACAACTCTGAGTATGAATTAAAAACACATAGTCTTATATAAAATAAATCCACAAGTAGTGTTGTACGGAGTATACACACGAAAGTTTAATTAATTCATAAGAACCTTCAAAACCCTAGATCTACCAAAATTTTTCTATCCCATGATGTTGCGAAGAACAATCATGGGGGTTGGATAGATCTTACCCATATGTCCAGAAAATTAGAAAGTAGAAGAAAAGAATTAGGAAAACCCTTGGTGTCGAAGTCTCCTTCCTTCTCTCTTCTGTCTCTTCAAATCCTCTTGGTTCTCCTTCTTGATTCCACAGATGAATCTTCAAAGTGATGGATGAATGGAGGAAATGATGTGGATGATGGTTGGAGGGTGATCCCCCCTTGTGGGGTGTAGGATGATTGTGTTATGTCCTCACATATGAATAATGATGTGATCTGCATCCCCTTTTACACTTGTAAGCTCTCCTTATTGACTTTAGATGGGCTTTTTCTTGGAAAACACGAAAATATATGCTATTGGACGTACGAAATTACCAAAAATTGGATTCCATGTCCCCACTCAACCAAATTGCTCCAGGTCGAGCGGGATTGGCTCAGGTCGAGCGGTGGTCGAGCGGCATTGTGCAGTCTCACCGTTTCGCGCATAACTTTCACATACGAGCTTCGATTTGAGCGATTCTTACACTCACACGATCCTCTCTTCCTTGGCTTTCTATCCATCTTTTAAAATTCCAGTTCAAAGCTCCACACGAATAAAGAAAAATTACACAAGTTGGACGTGCGTTTTTCAACTTTCCTACACAAGTTGCACTTTTTTCTCCAACTTTGCACTTTTGATCATTTTTCCACCTAAAACACAATAAAACACCTTAAACTCACCTTTTTCTCAAATATATTGAATATAAGATATTTATGCTAATATATAACAACAATTCTCATCAAAAAGGTGTTAAATTAGACACTAAAACACACTTATTTTCACTCTCATCAGGCATTGTCTCACAAACTGTGCAATACTCCTTTTCAACCCTCTCCACCAAAAATTTTTATTCAAGTGTTGGTACATCTTGGTTTCTCCTGGATGTACAGTGTATGGTGTGTTGTGAGATTCAGTGAGGATCACCTTCTGTAATTCTTCATTATTGGGTACGCACACTCTTCCTTCATACACTAAAACTTCATCAGTGGTTATAGAAAATCCTCGAACATTTTCTACCTCAACTTTCCCTTTTTTTTGTTCAGAAAAATATCATCCCTTTGTGCCTCTTTTATACGATCTTTCAGGGTAGGTTGTACTGTTAATGCTGCTACTATAGCCGAGGTACAATATGGCCAAACGAAATGCAAATTTAATTTCAAGAATTCTTGAACTAATGATTTTTACTTCGTAGGTATCATAGTTAATTGTCCTTCATGCTTCCGACTGAGAGCATCTGCCATAACATTTGCCTTCCCTGGGTGATAAAGTATTTCACAATCATAATCCTTTACTAATTCGAGCCACCTTCTCTGTCGCATATTTAGTTCTTTTTGGGTGAAGAAGTATTTCAAACTAATGTGATCCGTGTAGATTTGGCATGTTCCCCCGTAGAGGTAGTGATGCCATATCTTTAACTCATGTACAACTGCAGCTAATTCAAGGTTATGAGTTGGATAATTTACTTCATGCTGTTTTAATTGTCTTGAGGCAAATGCCACAACCTTCTCGTGCTACATTAGCACACATCCTAAGCCTGATTTTGAAGCATCTGTGTAAATTACAAACCCTTTAATTCCATCTGGAATGGTTAAAATTGGTGCTGATACCAATCTTCATTTCAACTCTTGGAAATTTTCTACACACTTCTAGGACCAAATGAACTTCTCATTTTTCTTTATAAGTTGAGTTAGTGCTTTTGCAATTCTAGAGAAATCTTGAATGAATCTCTGGTAGTAACCCACTAATCCTAGAAAATTCCGTACTTCATTTACGTTCGAGGGAACCTTCCAGTTTAGCACTGCTTCCACCTTTGCTAGGTCAACTTCGATCCCTTTAAAAGAGATGATGTGGCCCAGAAAGATAATTCGATCAATCCAAAATTCACATTTACTAAATTTAGCGTAGAGTTTCTCTTTCCTCATCGTTTCCATCACGATTTTAAGATGTTCCTCATGTTGTTTCTCATTTTCTAAGTAGACAAGAATGTCATCAATAAACACAATGACAAAACAGTCAAGGCACTGATGAAAGACTCGATTCATCAGATCCATAAAGACTGCTGGCACATTGGTTACTCCAAATGGCATTACAGTGAATTCATAATGGCCATATCGATTCCTGAACGTTGTTTTGGGGATGTCGTTTTCCTTGACTTTTAGTTGATGGTATCCGGACCTTAGGTCAATTTTTGAGAAAATGGATGCATTTCTCAATTGATCAAAAAGGTCTTCGATACATGGCAAGGGGTATTTATTCTTTATAGTTAGGTGATTCAGTTCTCGATAATCAATGCACATCCTTAATTATCCATCCTTTTTCTTTACAAACAGTACATGAGCTCCCTAAGGAGATACACTAGGTTTGATAATTTTTTTATCAATAAGTTCTTGTACTTGTTCCTTCAATTCTTGCAATTCCTTTGGTGACATTCTATATGGGGCCTTTGAAACCGGTGCGGCGCCAAGAATAACATCGATGGTGAATTCTATCTGGAGATCGGGAGGTATTCCAGGTAGTTCTTCAGGGAATATATCAGGGAAATCCTTAATGATTGGTACTTTATTTGGTGGGTTTTTATCTTCTTTCTCCTTTGTGATGTTCACCAAATATCCTTGGCATTCTCCCTTCCGTAGCATCTTCATGGCTTTCATTGAGGATATGATTCTCACTTCTGGACTTTGTCTGGTACCATAGAATATGAATTCTTGGCCTTCTCTCGTTTCAAATTTTATATGTCGCTCTGCACAACATATGTTGGCCTTATACTTACCCAACCAATCTATTCCCAAAATGATATCAAAATTTTTTATTTCAAAGATATAGAGGTCAGCATCAAGTATGTGCTCATTCACTTCTAATTTAACACCTTTCAACATATTGTTTACTCTTATATTTTCCCAGAAGCAATACCCACATCCATTGTTACTTCCACATTTCCTTTGATCCCTGGTTTTCTTATAAATCTTTCAGATATAAAGGAGTGGGATGCACCAGTATCGAATAAAACACATGCTGACATGTTAGATATCGTTAGCATACATGTCATTGTTTTGTGTCCCTCTAGATTTTCTTCTTCAACGACTGCATTCAATTGTGACTTTTCCCTTCAAATTTTGAGTACGATCATTCCCTTTTTGTAGTCTTGGTATTGCATCATTCCTCTTCGGCGGTTGTCACGCTTGTATAGGCATCGACGCTTGACTGGTTCTTCTAATTGGTCCACCGTTATTGATCCTTGTGCATTGATGTGCTCTGTGCCCTTTTTGGTTACATATGTAACATACATCCTTCCACTCCAAGCATTCTCCTTGATGCATACGTTTACAAGTGGAACATGGTGGTATCCTAGCCAGATTGGGCCTTGTGGTTATTGCCATTTGGTTCCTTTTCATAGAGGAATCCGGCCTATTCCTTTCGTAGGCTTGCCAGTTCCTCTTGGCAGATGTTTCTTGAGGTTTTTGATTGTATTCAAACCCTTAACAAATGGAGATAGTCGATGCTCTTTCGAACACTTCTAAAAAAACTGTCAACTTCAATCCAGAAATGATTCCCCCAATTTCTGGGCGTAGTCCCCTTTCAAACCTTCTTGCATTTTTCTCATTTGTGTCCACGAGCTGTGGAGCATACTTTGATAGGTTGTTAAATCTGCGTTCGTACTCAGTTACGGAAGTAGTTCCTTGACACAAGTTGATGAATTAAATTTCTTTTTTATCACAAAGAGCTTGTGGAATGTATCGATTCATCATTATCGGTTCATCATAATCCCTTTGAAATCGTTCCAAGTTAAAACTTGTCTTGCCTCCTCACTTATAGTGCGCTCATGTGAGTCCCACTATTGGCCAGCGTCTTCAGCTAGTTAGAAGACAGTGCAAAAAACCTTTTGTGTTTTGGTTAGCTCCATGTGTTTGAATATTCGGTCCATCTATACGATCAATTCTTCGGTGGCTAACGGTCCTTCATTTCCTCAAAATCAAGGTGGTTGCAAATGATGGAATTGTTCCACGATATTATTTATTCTTAGTCTCATTTCGTTCATTTGTGGTGGTGGTGGTAGTGCTTGTTGAATATAGTTTTGAAGGGTGGTGAAAAATTCTCGAGCCATATCGGCTCTCAAATTAGTGTTGGTGCGTTCTTGTTGATCATGCCTCACGAAATCCTCAGATGATCCCCTATTCCTTCTAGTCCTTTGGTTTCTAGTTGATGGTGCCATTTGTCAAAAGCTGAAAAGGATCAAGAAAGTTGTGTATTTTAATAGTGCTATATTTATAAACAAGTCTTTATCGTATTTCTACTTATTGCGGTATACGAGGTAAGACAAAATATCTAAGGAATAAACTTGTTAAAAAGACTTAAATACATTCTTTTATTATAAGTCATAGTCACACCACATTGATTTTACATTATTATCTTACGATTTTTTCACCGTACCATATTCTCATTGCACATTTTATAATTATAAATAGGCATCTATAGTCTGGTTTCTCATGATTCTCAATTAGTCCTAAAAGAAAAAATCATGAGTACTGGGTCTCGCTTCATCCCCAAACCTTGGAATACGAGTACCGGGTCCTGCTTCGTCCTCATATAGTGAAAAAGAGAGATATTATCATTCATATAGAAGTTTTCTTTGTATTATATTATCCCTGCTGCAGTCAATCCTAAATTTCCTGGGTCATTGTAGGGGTTGAATGGTGGCATCATGTTGTAGACTAATTCTCCCCAGTCTCTGACTTTTCGTTTTCAGTCCAAAACACCGGCAACGCTGTGGGATCTGAAATTACTCCTCCATTTACCAGCTCCTCCTGGTACCTTATGGATTTTTCTTTAGCTTCGATTGATTTCTGTCTTTTTTCGATAGTGGTCCTATAATCGTTCGCCCGTCTCACATACTCTATAGCATTTTGTTCCCACTGATATACCTTGGCATCTCTCTTTCGTGCTTCTGTCTCCCACTTTGTTGCCAACTTTTTTGCCTCTGTCCTCCCTTCTGCAGCTTTAATCAGTGTCCTTGTATATTTTGCATAATCAATCCTTGATTCTCCAGCTGAATTCATTGTGCTGAGGTTATAGAATAGTGTCTGTGCTACTGCCTGTATTTGGTGGAGACAGTTTCCTTCAGGCGCATTGCAGCGTCAAAGTCTCCTTCCATAAATCCATGTTTCCATGCAGCGCTCCTAAGATCTAGGACTCGGTCAACATAGTTTCTTAAAGTTTTCATCCCGTATTGGGCACAAGTCTGGTATAGTTCAATAGCCGAGTTTCCGTGGGGTTCCATTCCTAAAGGGACAAAACTTTATTTATTTATTTAGAAACACTTTATAAATTTTCCTTCTCTTAAAAAAAAAGTTTTCTGAGCAATGTCTGCTGACATGGCATGGTTCTTCGTGGATCTTTTAAATTGTTTTAGTTGTTAATTAAATATATTTTATAAGTATACTCATATATACTTTCAAGAATGTTATAAACCATAGCTCTGATACCACTCTGTAGCACCCCGAGCCCAAATTTTTTTATTTTTTATTTTTGAAATCGAAGTACTACTAATGAATAGAAATTTATCATCACAGACTTACTTAATAGTTTGATATAATATATTTTTTTAAAGGAGGAAACTATATTTTATAACTTTTGAAAAATAATTTTATAAAAGCTAAATAATATAATGCTAATAATAAAATTTAATGTATACGTACATACATATATTAAAAATTACATTAAAAACTATTATTTGAAAATTCATACTCTTTGAATTTTTATAAATATATATGTAAAATTATAGTGGGAACCACAGAGAATGTCATGTCTTGAAGCAGTCCAGATGTCCCAATCATTGACTTAAAAATTTGTTGTTTGAAAATGTGATATTAAAATCTTAGTGGGTAAATTTGGCAGAATATTAATCAGTAAATACATAATGATATAATTACTCTTTTTTATGACAATTCGAAAATTAGTCACTACCATGTTTCATAACCCGTCGACTACTACCACTGTCATAACTCGGTCAATCGCAACCATAAAATTCATGACTCATATGGCCACTACCATAAGGAAGAAATAAGCATACTTCATATGCAAACCAACAATAACATCCAACAATTTTCATATATTTTACCCACCTTTGGTTTACTTAAAATACCATGTTACAACTTGAGTGGAAGAGTAATTCGACGTCCCGTTCACCAGCACTTTACCTAGCACAAATGATTTATTTAAAAAAACTTTCATCCATATATTTGTATATATGTATATAAGTAGGAGTGAACATTATCATTTTATGATAAGATCAGAGGCTCGGTCTTCCTTTTATATCAAAAAATGATAACATTATTCTTAGTAATAGAGTGATAATAATAATAATAATAATAATTTTTATTATAATTATGAAAGAAGGAAAACTTGCAAATATATATATATATATATATATATATATATATATATATATATATATTACTGCAAGAAGAGGGTGATTGCTTTAAAGCCAAATACTAGGCTATATATAGAAGAAGTTTTTCACCTAGTTACCTTCTACTGCGTGTGGAAATTTATGCAGAGCCATTTATTATCTCTTTTTTTTATTAGAAGATATATATATATATATATTAAGGTACCTATACCTATTTCATTTATTATTATTATTATTATTATTATTAATATATATTATAATACTTATTATTATTCTTATTATTATTATCAATTATTATTATTATATATATAATATTATCTCAAATGGTTAGTATTTTACTATTCTATATATAAATTTAAAATAGTGTTCTTTTTATTTTATTGGTGTTAGGAGTGCGGTTGAACTCGAATGTCTCCGTCACTTCTTCCTGTAAAATTTGAAGCAAAACAAATTATATTAGTAACATTTTGAAAATAGTATAAAAATAATTATAAATGTTTAGGGTATTACAATTAATTGTTAAAAGAGTTCATTACTATTAGGTACATTTTATACTCTATTATTACTAATAGATACATTATCCTAAAAATATTATTAATCAAATACATTATGAATGAGGGAAATGTCCTTCCTATCCTTGATTTAATTGTGTTCAATAATAATTTTAAAGATAAAATATATTATTTTAATATTAGAAACATCATTCTATTATTTACTCCTAAATATCCTCTCAAATATTTTTTTTAAGATTAATTAATCGAAGATTTTGAAATAGCGAAGTATACAAAATGTGGAGAGAGATAATATTCACGAAGTACTCAAAATCAATATTCAAGTATTCAAAATTGCTATTCACGAGATATTTAGAATCAATATTCAAGTATTTAGAATCAGTATTGACGAAGCATTCAGAATAAGCATTTAAAAATATTCTTTCCCTAAGTATCATTCATTCTTAAGTATTTTTAAGTCATATCTTCTCACTAATTTCTCCCTTAAAATCTGTATTCAAAAATATTTTCTCAACAAAGTATTCAGAATTTGAAGAGAGATGATATCCACAAAGTTTTCAGAATAGGTATTCAAAAATATTCTCTCCATACGTATCGTTCATTCTTAAGTATTGCTAAGTCATATCTTCTCACTAATTTCTCTATTAAAATTAGCATTCAAAAATATTTTCTCAACAAAATATTCAGAATTCCAATATGGAGAGAGAATTGAAATGAAAATATATTGAATGTGAAAACTATGGAGAGAGAATTGAAACATAAGAAATAGATTAAGTATGAAAACGTGGATTACTTCCACTATTTTATCGGTTAGTTGAAGGGTAGTTGAGACTTTTCATGATATATTTTTGTACCTCATAGTAATAATATATATACTATGTATCTAATAGTAATATTAATGTATATTTTGTATTGGATAGTAATAATTCCCTGTTATAAAAGTTAAGTTTACCATAGTGAGGACTGAGGAGACCAGTGGTCAGGTGAGTTAACCCACCTAATTTTTTCACACCCGTTTAAGTCACAGGTTATAATTTTTATAAATAAATAAATATTTAAATAATATTCAATTTCATGTATTTTCCTTTTGATTTTGTATTTAATAATCAAAATTCACAGCTTGCATATTGATTTAATTATATTTTGATTATAATAATAAAAATTTAAGTACTATCTTAATAAATTTTCAATTAAAAAAATGCAATTGTTTGTTTTAAGATGATCTTAAATTGAAAAGTTAAAAGTTAAAAAAAATCAACAAAAACATAATTATAGAAACTTCATTTAAAATGAAAATCATGATAAAGTCCCTTATAACACGGTATCTATGTGAGATAACCTATGAAACGTGTTAAAGTATAATCATTGTATAATTAAAGTATGTTTATTGATAGTTTAAATATTTTTTTTCAAAGTATGATAAATAATACATTAAAATATAATTTTAGGTATTATAATATGATTCACTACAAATATATTTTAACTTCTAATTAACATATTTTACCTCTATATATATCTTGGATAACTTAATTATATAAAGTGTTGATACTATTAACTATGTAATTCCCTTTTATAGAATGGTTTTATGTAATTATGCTTGAATTTCATGGTTTAGTGTCTTAAATTAAATTGCGCGATATTTATAAATATTTGGAGAATTGATATTTTGGTAGAATTTGTGTGATTTTCAGGTAAAAATGGATTCTAGACGTGAAAAAGAAGATGTAGGAAAAAACGGAACTCAATTCAGAATTTAAACAATGGAGAACGAGCTAAAATAAGATTGTTGAAATTCTAGTTCCGCACTCAACTCGAGTTTGGTAACCAAGTTCGACACGAATTCGGTCAAAAATAAAAAAAATGAGCATAAATTCTAGAATATTCCCCAATTTGGATATTTAACTCCCTCCAGCTGTTGAGAAAAGCAGTTTCCCATTCCAAATCGAAAACACACACTTTTCACCTCCATTTTTACACACTTCCTCCTCCATTCCATTCCTCCATCCATTCCATCAATTTCTTCTATTAACCTCCATAAAATCCATTAAAATTTTACATCACCATCATCCAATCTAAGAAGGAGCAATTAACTTGAAAAGGATTTGGGCATGAGAGAAGGAGATTCTTCTCAAGTGAAAAGGGAAGCCATCAACTTTTTGAATTGTTCATTTTCTAATTTTGTAGCCACAATATTTTTTGAATTGTTCATTTTCTAATTTTATAGTATCAATATTTTGTAATCAAATTTGTAATGATCTTATGATGATGTTGAAACGCTAGTCTCATTTGTGAGGCTAGCAATATGATTGATTAAGAATGATGTAGATTTTACACACCACATGTTTGATAAATTGATTGTTATGAATATTTTCTTTCATGAATGCTTATTCTCATCTCTTGTTATTTCTTGTGTGGTTATTTGATCATGACATGTGAAATAGAGGTAAGACCTTGGATGTATGTTATGGTTGAATAATTGAATCATTGATGGCATGAGATGACTCTATTAGTATGACTTGAGATTAAAATATATTCAATGCATGTTTAGAATCTCATGATAGGACATTGGTAAGAATTACTTGCAAAAGTGTTTGAATTAATAAGGGAAACCAAAAGAATACTCACTTGACCTTAGAAAAGGAAAATTGGCAAATGTCTCTGTCTACTAGAGAAAATTCTTCGTGATAATATCTCTAAATCGGGGTATATTAATAGCCACAAGTACCTATAGGAATGATGAAGATTTGAGACACTCTTAAGAGCTTTTTAGGGACTAGGTTAGGAGTGAATAACCCCCTAGGTAGTCTACATCATAAGTATCATAGAAGGAATTAGTGAGTGTCATTAATATCATAACATGGTGTTCATCAATGCATATGTGTGTGTTGTTGAGAGTGGAATTTCACGTATTTTATGTGTGCACATTACACCATTTTGCTTATGAAAGTCAATATTTTTGCATAGAATTGTGTACGTTTGAGTATTTACACGATTTTGAGGCTATTAAGATATTTTTGTGAGTTTTGAAGGCCTAAATCAGGAAAAAATGGACCAGAGTCGAAAGCAGCATGGAACAGAGTTAGAAAGACCCAACTCGGTAGGGGTGTGCAAAGTATAGTCAAAATCGAAATAATCGATCAAATCGAACCGAATTTAATAATTTGGTTCGATTTTTGGTTTACCGTTCGGTTAATGGTTTTTAAAATCATTTTTTTGGTTTTCGATTCGGCTTTCGATTTTCAAAAATCAAAATTTCGGTTAACCGAACCGAACCGAACCGAAATAAGTTTGGAATTTTTAAATTATTATATTATTGTAGACTTGATATGTGTGGAATTTGAATTATTATATTATGATTTCTTATGAATAACGTTTTAATGATGGGGTGTGTGAACTTAGTAAATTGTTAATGTTTTAATGTTATGAATTTTAGGTGTGGATGTGAGAAATAATGTGAAAATTGATGTTTTATATTAAATTTTTATTTAAAAAAAGGAATTCAGTTCAGTTAACCAGTTAAACTGATTGAAATATTTCAGTTCGATTTAATTCGATTTTGGCTTACTTTGGTTCGGTTTCGATTTTCCAAAGAAATTTCGAAAAAAATTTAGTTTTTATAGTTTGGTCGGTTCGGTTAATCGAACCGAGCGATGCACACCCTTACAACTTGACGCCCTCTCGGTAGCAATTTGAGCTGAGTTGGAGGTGCTCGGTACAAACTAGAGCCGAGTTCAATTCTACAAGGTTGAATAGGGGTCATCCAGCCATCCAGCCACGACTCGGCTGCAACTTGAGGCCAGCCGGACCCAGCTCGAGCCAAGCTAGGGTCGAGCAGGCTAAATGTGATGTGGCATGACATCCAGAACCCGCTCGGCATCTGCTCAAGTCGAGTCAGGCCATCTCAGGTGAGCTGGGTGCTGAGTTACGGGTTTTCTTGGCCTAGTCACGGCCCATTCGATCCAAAACTGTATTTTTTACTTTTAGAACATATTTTTACGTATTTTCGATATGAAAAATGCCCTAAGATGCAGCCCAAGATATAAAAAGGAGATCACAACACACAAGAATCAGATCTCATCATTCTCCATCGTGAATTCACGCCACACATACCTAATATATTAGATCCATTCATAAATCCATCCGGAAGGGGTTCCAAGTGCAGATTGAGAGAGGTCGGATGATCGGAGAGACGGAGAAGGAACGCAGATCTACGCTGACGCTAGGGTTTCGTGTTTCTCATCTTTTTTTCCTTTGTCGTGATTTTTTATATGAATTCTATGACCATGATTGTTGCTTGTAACCTCAAAGGCTAATTCCCATTACAGTTTTAAGGTTTGACAGTTAGATTTAATTGATTTGGAGACCTAGACCAAAATTTGTGATTTCATGTAGTTGATATTCTGAATTTATATAATTTTATCAGACTTTGATTTTCTGCTTCGTAACGTCTTCATAGTAAATTCATGTTATCCGCTATAATGCTTGATTTATTATGTTAGCTTGTGTGCATTCATGATTGGTATTGTCTATCTATTAGGGATTAAGGTAATTCCGCTATAAACACTTTAATTTCAGGAACTGGTAATCAGATACTTGAATTGTTTAGTGGAACAATGCAATTAGACATTCAAGTAGGAAGTGAATAAAGCCTTATAGTACTTTCAAATAATATTTTGTTAGTCAAACTTGCCATCCGGAGATATTGTTGTTTGCGTCGATTAGTATCTAGGAATGGGGCTTGGCAATATTCACGCACCTTAGGAAGTAAACCTGAATGTACTGTTAGCTTAAAATTGGATTATATCTGCTGGGATAACAGGGTTATGAAGTGTATTTTCATAGATGCTGCATGATTGAACAATTGGAAGTTTAGGAATCAAAATTAATTGATCTACATCTGATACCTTAAAACTGTTATTTATCTCTTGATTTAATCTTGAAATTGTTTTTATTTTCTTTTATTTATTAAGTTATTTAATATTCTAGTCTTTAGATAATTAAATTCGCAACTGAAAATTGGTTACTTGATTCTGATTTGTAGTAATTGGAAGAAATAAATAGTTAACTGTCCTTTTGGGTTAGACAATAAACCTTGGTCGCTTGCCACTACAATTGATATCCTTCACACTTAGGATTTAATTGAAGTGTGTAAAAAACGCTCAACATGTGAGTCTATATATGTCTTTTCCATGATGTTACTAGTCTTGCATACTTCTTAAATTGTTCTACCTTCATCCATCCTCCATCCCATTTGTATCTTATTTCAGTTATTAATTGTATTATAATTCTCAACCTTATCATCGATCTGTCCTTCTAGAGTGAGCATTTCTTAAATACGGCTACACTACTTTCTCCCTTGGGTTCGAGATTATTTTATTACTTGGTCACCTTGTTCTACACAACGATAGAGTACACTTTCTCTTTATTTCGCATAAAGAAAAGTGCGATCAACAGCTATCAGTTGGAGATCAACACACCAATCAATGGTGGCATTATCAACAACTGAAGCAAAGTTTATCTCACTTACAGAAGCAAAAAAAGAAGGTTTATGGTTGAAGGGAATCTTGTCTGAGTTTGGTATTTTGCAAGAGTCAGTGGTGTTGTATTGTGATAACTCTGGTGCCATACATCTCTCAAGGCATCAGGGCTATCATGAACGCACAAAGCATATAGATGTTAGATTGTATTCTATTAGAGATTTGATTGAGGAAGGGAAAGTTGATGTGAAGAAGATTGAAACAACTAAAAATCTATCAGATTTTTTTACTAAGGCCTTGCCTACTTCAAAGTTCGAATTGTGCAAGAGCCTTATGAATGTGTGTTGAGGATATCAGTGATGAGTCTTGCTGCTTTCTAAAGGTAGTGATAAGAGTTCTACTGCTCTTTCAAAAGCAGTGTAATGGAGAGTTGGTTGAGTGATTCATATGAGGTATTAGGTGGAGATTTGAGGATGAAAACAACACATTAATATCTGATCAGCATGATAGATGGTTGATGAGTTCATTATCTGGAAATTAATCATTTTTACGTGCAAAACGAGTGCACGATCAATCATGAAGGTAGCTGGATGATCATGCGGCTCAAATTGTGCCATGTGTACAAGTGATGATCGAGATATTTTGCAGCAGGTGTACGGGAGATGTATGAGCAAAAGAGGGGAAGTTCCACATAAGGTTTGAAAGCTCTTCATTCCCGCTGTAAGTTGGAGGTAGTTATAACCGATTTGGATTCCATTTGACAGCCCAATTAATATCTAGAAGTTGTATCATTAGAATGGTCCAGCAGGTTTTGGTTATCACTTGGGATGTATATTTAAGCTGTAATCTTGGCTTAATTGCATTGTAACTCCTTCATATTGAAAAGCTCTATAACAGACATATACTTGCTTAGCAGTTGAACCGCTCTAAATATGTCTTCCTTTTACGTTTACACACACATTCAAATCTTCATTCTGTGTGTTTTAGTTTTCAATCTTCATCAGTTCAATGTGTGAGATTTTCATTGAGTGATTCTATCAATCATCTAGAGTACATCTTCAAATGTGAGATGATTGTTTTCGTT
This sequence comes from Pogostemon cablin, assembly GCA_023678885.1. NCBI lineage: Eukaryota > Viridiplantae > Streptophyta > Magnoliopsida > Lamiales > Lamiaceae > Pogostemon > Pogostemon cablin. The sequence continues at coordinate 14,429,151 of CM042978.1, read as the reverse complement.
AAAAACTAATTAAGTAATACTATTAATTCAAGATTAAAATAGCCACATATTGAATATTATTAGACATGATTAATAGTGAAAATTTATTTTTATAAATTTTTTAAGTTGCAAAAACTCAAATGCCACTAATTAGTCAAAATATGATTTACTAGTACTTAATTTGTTAGTTCTACACTCATATAATATAGTGATTGTATCTCATTAAAAGGAATGGTTAGGTAAATGAACCACAACCTATCATGAACTACTATTGAACAAGGGTAAATGCGATTCGAATTATGAGTGTAGCAGTGAAAGTTATGCCAATAAATGGCCAAATAATTATCTTTCTTTATAATATATAAAATATCGGGTGTCCAATAGATGCAAGTGTGTTTTTCACAGTGATATCATACGAAGTGTTGTCAACACTAACTTGTATCAGTATAGAAACTTATACAGAGTAGACAATTTTAAAAACAGAGAAGACTCAGACACACGGATTTCTTCATAAACTTTCGTTTATGGCGGTCTCATGACCTAAATATCATAATCTTGGAAAAAGTGTTTACAAAAACAAATCATGAGATAGAAACATTATTTCCACTCTCAAATATAAAATCGGATTTAGTATCCAAATAAGTTCCCAAATGATAAATCTAGACTGTTAGATCTAAGCATACTTCAAGTATGCACTTTCTCTGCCTGTGAATAGTACACACAAAACGTACGGAATATATACACATAGTGTTACATAAAATATGTCAACACTAGTGAAAACACTACAACAGAAACCTAAATATAGAATCTATATAAATACGATGCTTCTGTATATTGCAATGGGGATTTCTCCTAAATACTATGACCATCCAGTAGCTCTATAAATAGACGAACAAATGCTGCAAGGGTTTGGCAGATGAGTGGTCAATTAGAAAAGGTAGAACCACCTATGTGTGAGGTAATAACCAGGGACGACTCCAGTATTTTTTGTGAGAGGGGCCAAATAATACGTATAATTTTGATGTACTTCCTTTGTCTTGGATTTTTTGTACATTTATAAGGGTATGTGGATTAAAAAATATAATATTTTTAGATGTATAAGAAAAAGTAAGGTAAATTTTATAATTTAACGAAAAAAGTAAATAAAATTATTGAAATTGATAAATAAAATGTAAAAAAAAGTTAGATATCTTGTGTATTTTTATTATTAATAATCCCTCCGTCCCACGTATTTTTACTCATTTCATTAATGGTAAAAATACATAATATTTTATTACCCATTTTTACACTTTATTCATCAATCCCAACAACTTTACCTATTTTTTTACACTTTATTTATCATTCCCAATAATTTTATTTACTTTTTCTTTTAAAATTACTAATGTATCCCTACTTTTTCTTACATTATATATATTAAAAAATAACATGTCTTAATCTCCGTGCTCGTACAAATGGTTAAAAATACCCGGGACGGAGGGAGTAGAACTTGTAAAAAATAGGAAAGATATTTGGTGTATTTTTATTATTAATAGAACATGAAAAATAGGCGGGAAGATTAAAAAATGAAAGTGTGAAAAATGTAGTATAGAGCAAGTGTCATCTAATTATATTTTTTTTGAATGACGTGTTCACATAAGGAATAAAATAACACTTATCTTAATAACTAACATTACATTTTTATTTAGAAATCGTAATCCTTATTTTTATACATCGTGATGAAATAAAATGATAATATACTTTGATAACATAAAATATTTACACCATTATTAAAAACATAAATTACTAAAAAGAATAAAAAAAATATTAAAGAAAATTTGTTATAAGTACATTAAAAATAAAAACACAATATTTTATAGGAAAAAAGAATATTAAAAAAGAGAATATTAAATAGAAAAATTAAAAAAATAAAAGGGAAAAGAAGAATGAGAAAACATAATATTTTATAGAAAATAGAAAAATAATATTAAAAAAGAGAATATTAAACAAAAAAATAAATATATAAAAGAAAAAATAGGAATGTTATTCTCTAGAGTCAAACTTCTAATCCTTCTTTAATGAATAAAGCACGCCTACCAATTTAGCTGCATTGATATTTGTTAAAAATTATTATATACATAGTACTAATTTTTAAAAGTTGAGGGGACCCATTGCCCCCAACGTGGCACCTTTCATGGAGATAAGAGCATTGGTATTGGTAGGGCTGGGGAAAAATATCAAAATTTTGGTATACCGCCCTTATCATATCGAAAAATATCGATTTTATCCAAATTTTAGGTATGCCGAAATTTTTGGTAAGGTATGATACCGTATTAAAATTTTAGAATGATAAAGGTATATAAATTATCAATACCGCGGTATTTTGGTATATATCGAAATACCGTAAAATATTCAATTTTTGGGTAATATGATACGGTATACCATACTACATGATATATGCAATTATAATTATTATTTATATTTTATAATTTTTAATTAAATTATGTATATACCACTGTTGTCAGAACCGGACCGGACCGGCCGGTTTGACCGGTTGGACCGAGAATCGATCCGGTGATCGGTCCGATCACCCGCTAAGAACTATTTTTGGTTTAAAACCTGGAATAACCGGTTTGGACCGGTCAAAACTGAAAAAACTGGTTGGACCAGCCGAACCGAAAACTGCCGATTTTGATTTTTTTTTAATTTTTTTTAGATTTTTATTTTATTTCAATTTTTTATCCCAATTTTATTTCAATTCAATATTCATTCAAAATTTCCTTCTAAATTTATTTCAAATTTTAATTCATAGGAATATTTATTATTAAAGCGGATTAAAATAATGATTATTAGTATATTTCTTTCCAATTTATTTATTTATGATCGAAGTAGTTAGCTATTATAAGAATTTAAAATTCAAAAATCATATTTCTTCTCATTAAAATTTTCTCTTTCAATCTATTACTATTGTTTTTTAATTAGGTATTTATTTAAATATACACTAAACATATTAATATATAATCATATATAAAATATATAAGATATTATAAAAAATGTGTAATTTTAGATTTTTCGGTTGAACAGCCGGTTCGACTGGTCCGATCGGTCCGACCGTGAACCGTTGAAACCACCGGTTCGATCTCCGGTCCGGTTATGAAAACACTGGTATATATACTATTTAATTAAAAGATTAAATTTAAAATCCAACTGTAAATTTCATAATTATAAATGAGTGATAAAGTTGATTGGATTTAATGATATCTTGTACTTCTTTTTTAATTATGTAGTTCAATCCTATATGAAGATTTAAAAGTGTTGATTTTAATATAAGTTCCATATGGTTCTTGTGTATATCTCTTGGGTACTATTTATTTAATGACAAACACTTGTGTAAACTGGATTTACGTTTAATAATATAAATTCTATTACTCTTTAGTACATAAAAAATTACTCTTTAGCACATAAATTGTTACTCTTCTAAATTAAAAAATTACTCTTCAAATTCTTGTAAAAATCCTTGTTTATCGATTACTTTTTTGTACATGAAAATTTACTTTTTAGAGACATGAATTATTACTCTTCTGTATAAAAAATATTACTCTTCAAAAAGTAATTTTTTATATACTAAAGAGTAATTTTAAAAAATAAGGTTTACATGTAAACTCGATTTACATGATACTCACTCTTATTTAATTTGATTGTTTGTTGATAAGTAGTAATTTTACATGATTATTTTGGATGAAATTCACTTCTTTGCGCGTGAGTTGTGAATTATTTAGTGTAATTATGACTTATTTATATTTTTCATAGTTGAACCTTAATTATTTTATTTCTTATTTAAACAGGCCAAAATTGAGATAAATTGTACAGTCACATAATTTATTTTGTGGGACAGTTACAATAATTTTAATTGTAGGAAAATAAAGAGTTGACCAAGCAATAATAAGGAGAGATTTGATTTGAAGTGAAAAAAAAACTTACCAAAGGGAGAAAAGATACAATGAACTTGGACAACTAAAAAAAGGGAATGTGATCAAGGAATTTAATTAGAGGATTTAATTTATGATAAGGAGGATATATTATCACGATCCGGGATCTCACATCCGGACACGGACGCTGGGACATTGGAACGCAGATTAGGAGGCACACCAATTGAAGAACATTGATTCTTTAATTTTATAATTTTATAGTTTTAATTATGTAATTTGTTTTTAAGTTCAAGGATTGTGAACCTCCGTAGAATAATTTATATGTTTGATTATGAATTAAATTATCAACATGTTTTATGAATTTATTTTATGATTGGCTTTGATGTTAATCTTGAATTTTCAATTGTTTGTGTAGACTACCCCTCTCATATGTGATTGATTATTTAATAGCTATTTTACATATTATAATCCGTAATTGTTATAATATTGTGAACCTAGTAGCAAAGTGAGGAAGTACCTCTTGAAATCACGGAATCTAGGTTGTATGATTCGCTACCCCCGTTTTCATAGCCTAGTCATCCTAATATTTAAATTTTAATGCATTGTCGAGTTCGAATCCATAGGGTCACTCGGGAATAGTTTAATCTAGAGGTCGTACCCTATGTTATTAAACTTAAGGATATTTCGAGTTAATTGGTCGTACCGTTAGCTTAGGGGCTTGAGTTTATGAACTTGTTGGTATTTTAGGAATTTCATACATGTGAATTAGGATATCAGAGGGGATCAAATCCTTGGACTAGGTTGTTATTTTATTTGTTCTCTTATTTAATTTTATTAATTTTGCATTTTTAATTATTTATTTTCCTGTTTAATAGTTGTTAGAATTTAATCCAACCCCCCTCCGGTTACTTTAGAAACACGATTGATTCAACTAAAATTCAATTACTCCCTTGGGTTCGACCCGTACTCATCCTACTATATTTTAGTAGATTTGTTCAGAAATTTTATAAATATTATTTTTGGGTGCCGGCGATAGCACATCAAATTTTGGCGCCATTGCTGGGGTAGCATAGCCCTCGTGATTCTCGACATGCAGATTACCTATACAATCAACCTTATGAAAATCAAAATCATGGCTATTATGAGCAAAGACCACAATCCTTCAATAATAGTGAAAACTATTATGAGGATGATAGGTATTATGATGATGAACGAAGTTCGAAAGCTTCATTAGAGTCCTTGTAAAAACGGATGGAAATTAGTAATTTGATATTTCAACAAGGAACCCAATTGAGTCTTTGAAATTTGGAGTGACAATGTAGCAAATTAAGGACCGAGGTTGAACGTATGGTGGCACAACAAAGTACAAATCATGAGGAATGTGCCGTGGAGTCCATCCAAGATGAGAATTTTGAGATGGAGACCGAATTTGAGGAGGATGAGCATGCTGAAAATTCTGCAGAATTTTTGCAGAAAATTCAGACTGCAGAAACTGACACTGAAGCCTTTAGTGTCAGTTCTGCTGAAAACGAAAATGAGGTAAAACTGCTCGAATCAATATCTACTAATTCTGATTCATTTTCATCTTCATACATGTTGCCAAAGGTTGAAGAACCTCAAGAAAATGAGACAATTAAAGTGTTTCGAATTGATACGATTCATAATCCTTTTCTTGAGGCGATCAAGCAAATGTCCATGAAGCTATATGCAAAAAGGCTGACCAAGAACCATATAATTTTGAAGGGAGAGAACACTTCTCACAAACCAATAAGATCATTATATTGGTTTGAGCATTTTACTCCTATTATGTGAAAGGGAAGTGAACGTCGAGCCAACGACGTTAAGAAAAGGCGCTTGTTGGGAGGCAACCCAACTTAGCTTTATTTTTATTTATTTGATTTTTATTTTTAAATAAATAATCTTGTTCTTTTGGTGTGTGCTTACTTGTAGGCCATGGAGAATGATGTAATGGTGTTGATGATCCTTCTAAAGAGAAAAAAAATTCCATCCTTGGTTGATAATTTAGCTTAATCTGGTTACTTCTTTCCACTCTTTCACTTGATTATCCCTTAAATTTTATTGAGTTTGTTTGCTTGAGGGTAAGCAAAATAATTAGGTGTAGGTAGGTTAGGTGTATTGAGTGGTACTTGAAGTTGCAATTTTTTTTTATTTAATTACAAGTGCATAGTAATTCATTTGGAATCATATTTTTATATTTGTGCACATGAGAAGTTGGTATTGGATTTATGATTAAATTGTGCTTTGATATGTGAAATTTTTGGCATGACAAGAGGGTTGAATTTGATGTACCTATACTTGTGAGTTGTTGGATTTGTCTTGTTGTTTTTGTGACAAATGTGGAATAATTTTTGTTTGAGAATTCATAGTAAAATTACCCTATTCTTGTGAGCTTTGAGCCTTGAAGAGCTATCATCTATATAAGCTCTATATTTTTCTTGATTGAGTGCAAATTGAACTTGATATGTACATTCTAGAACTTGCTCCTTGAATGCATTTTGAGATCTTACATTTGAGCATGTGTATTTAAATATTAAAGGCACTTAGGCTAACCATATTTTGGCCTTCTTTTTACCTACCTAATCATATCAATCTTTTAGGAGAGCCACTTTGAGCCTAACCTTTTCTTTGATTGAATAAGCATATCAATTTAGCCATGTTCCATTTCTTTCTTGAACTCTTCCATTTGAACCTCCTACTATTTTGCATATTGTGGAATTCATTGAAAAATATTTATTGTGATTGGATTTATGATGAAGGAGAGATGATGGTTGAGAAAAAGAAGAAAAAAATATGGAGAAAGCAAAAAAAGAATGGAGAAAGGAAAGAAAAAAAGAAAAGAAAAGGAAGAATGGAAGATTGAAAAAAAAATGGTTGAAAAAATAAGAGAAAAGAAATTGGAGCTAAAAAAAAGAAATGAAGCTGGAAATTATAGCAGAATTTTTCTGTAAAGACACTAAACCTTCAGTGTTACACCTATTTTTCGAAATCGAGAAAAGAAACAGGTGTGAGTAGAGGATGTGTTGATGAAAAACAGAATTTTCATACAAGAAAATGAAGGAGGAGATGTGGAAACTTGTTGAGAATGCAAGATGTATCCCTTTGATGTACGTTTTATGTGATTAACACAATTAGCAAAGTGGTATATTTAACATTTCTAATCCTTTTTATCCTACCTTATCCCAAACCCCATTACAACCATTTAAATGTCCTTTTGATATTTGCGCAATGCTTATTGAACTTGGTGGAGATTTGATTTGGGAGTAAGCTTATGGTAATGTCCTGTCTTGTTTAATTTTGAGTGTTTGATACCCATTACATATACTTGAGCGTTATTGAGCGAAATCACTGTGAGGCAATGAATTCTTGTATTCTACATAAGTTGCAAATTTTGTGAGGCATTTTATCACTCATTTGTATTTGGTGCACCTTATTTAATCTCTTTTGAAAGTGTCATTGTTTTGCTATCACTTGCATATGATTGTCATTTTTCTTATACTTTGCTTTTGGTCTTGTTTTGCTTGAGGACAAGCAAAGGTTTAGGTGTGGGTAGTTTGATAAGTCGTAATTTTACATGATTATTTTGGATGAAATTAACTTCTTTACGCGTGAGTTGTGAATTATTTAGTGTAATTACGACTTATTTATATTTTTAATTGTTGAACCTTAATTATTTTATTTTTTATTTAAACAGGCAAAAATTGAGATAAATTGTACAGTCACATAATTTATTTTTTGGGACAATAATTTTAATTGCAGGAAAATAAAGAGTTGACCAAGCAATAATAAGGAGAGGTTTGATATGAAGAGAAAAAGGAAACTTACCAAAGGGAGAAAAGATACAATGAACTTGGGCAACTAAAAAAAGGGAAGGTGATCAAGAAATTTAATTAGAGGATTTAATTTATGATAAGGAGGATATATTATCACGATCTGGGATCTCACATCCGGACACGGACACTGGGACGTTGGAACGCAGATTAGGAGGCGCACCAATTGAAGAACATTGGTTCTTTTATTTTATAATTTTATAGTTTTAATTATGTAATTTGTTTTCTAGTCCGAGGATTGTGAACCTCCGTAGAATAATTTATATGTTTGATTATGAATTAAATTATCAACATGTTTTATGAATTTATTTTATGATTGGCTTTGATGTTAATCTTGAATTTTCAATTGTTTGTGTAGACTACCCCTCTCATAAGTGATTGATTATTCAATAGCTATTTTATATATTATAATCCGTAATTGTTATAATATTGTGAACCGAGTAGCAAAGTGAGGAAGTACCTCTTGAAATCACGGAATCTAGGTTGTATGATTCGCTACCCCTGTTTTCATAGCCTAGTAGTCATAATATCTAAATTTTAATGCATTGTTGAGTTCGAATCCATAGGGTCACTCGGGAATAGTTTAATCTAGAGGTCGTACCCTATGTTATTAAACTTAAGGATATTTCGAGTTAATTGGTCGTACCGTTAGCTTAGGGGCTTGAGTTTATGAACTTGTTGGTGTTTTAAGAATTTCATACATGTGAATTAGAATATCGGAGGGGATCAAATCCTTGGACTAGGTTATTATTTTATTTGTTCTCTTATTTAATTTTATTAATTTTGTATTTTTAATTATTTACTTTCATGTTTAATATTTGTTAGAATTTAATCAAACCCCCCTCCGGTTACTTTAGAAACACGATTGATTCAACTAAAATTCAATTACTTCCTTGGGTTCGACCCGTACTCATCCTACTATATTTTAGTAGATTTGTTCAGAAATTTTATAAATATTATTTTTGGGTGCCGGCGATAGCACATCATTTGTGAATTGTCATATATTTTTCTTATTATGAATTTGTTATCTATTAAAATTTATTTTATAGCTATCTTTCACTTTTTTAGTGCAGTTTTTAATTAGATTTATTGAATTTTAGGTGAATAATGACATAACAAACTATCTAGTAGGACGGTATATACCGATATTTTAGGTATGATACGGTATACCGAAATATTGGTAAGTAGAAGGTATACTATTTTTCTATACCAAAATATCGGTATACCGAAAGTTTAGGTAAGGTAACGGTATGATTTTTTAAATACTGAAAATTTTGATACGGTATTTGGTATGACAAAAAATCTTCGGTATACCATACCGCCCACCCCTAGGTATTGGTTTAAACCAACTTTATTATTCCACCGCATCTTCTATACACTTCTCAATTAAACTCAACTAACACAAACATTCATTCTTCAATTTAAACTCAACATTTGTGGAACCCACTATTTCATCATTTATTTTGTAAATTATTTAAAATATAGTACTCCTATAATTTCACTAAAAATATTTATAGATGTATTTTCTTTAAAATATAATTAATGGTTATCTTCTATTTTACTTTCATATATATATATATATATATATATATATATATATATATATATATATATATACTAATTTGATTAAAAATGAAATCAAATATTGAAAAAATAAGTAAAAATAAATAAGACAACGCATAATAAGAAAAAACTAATTGTTATCAAAGCGTTGCTAAATATGTTGAAATAAATCAGCACGAAGTTGGTGGTGGACATGATTATCACGTAGCTCGAAATTGCTTCGAAGATAATTTTGAAATTCTCGATTTGTGCCTTGAATAGGTTGTGCAAGATCATCACCTTCATCATTGGACCAATTCGTGACCATGTCTCCTTCATCTTCAACAATAATTTAGTGTAAGGATAACACATGTGACACATCATGGATGAAGACAAAACTAAATGAATAGCAGTGGATAAAATCCCAAAGATTCCATGAGCAGAAGTTTGTTATTTGAGATTGCAAATAATATGCTTAGATGTATTACTCTTCTAGAGTATTCCTTGAAATGGGTTTTTATTGTATATATAACTATTATCTTCTTGTTGTAAATAAGTTTTTGTTCAATGAAAAGAGAATCTTCTCCCATTCAATATCTTTTTCCTAAAATCATGCTATACTTGAATTCTCAATAATACAAGTTAACATTATGAGTTTCAATTTATTTCTATACAAAAAATGAGTTGGTCCTCTCACGATTGTCCATCAAGCTTGGAGATCTCCGAATGCTCGTTGGACGTTTTTCCTTGAGGCTTCTTGTTTTTCTTAAATAATCTTCTTTTTGGATCTTGTGGACATGGAAATACTTTGACAAAAGTTTCCCACTCTGGATATATTTCATCAGTTAAATAATATCATTTGTGTATATTGTGTCTTATTCACAATGAAAATAACAGTGGGCGTATTTCCTTGCAAAACATTGTTAAAGAGAGAAGATTCATACAATACGTTGATATCGTTATGCGAACCTGCAATTCCGAAAAATGCATGTCATATCTATAGATCTTGAGACGCAATTACTTCGAGCACAATCGTAGATGAGCCATGACCTCTTGTAAAATAACATTTCCAAGCAATAGGACAATTTTTCCACTCTCAATGCATACAATCAAGACTGTCATCATACCAAGGAATCCATGATTCTGCTCGTGCATTTGAAAAAGATGTTGAATGTCGTTATATGTAGACCTTCTCAAGTATTGAGAACCAAATATTTCAACCAAGTTTTTGCAAAATTGGAAAAGACACCTTATTCCAATTGTTTCACCCATTCGTAGATACTCATCAAGATGGTTGGCGCAGACTCCTAAGCTAATTGGCGAATAACTGCAGTACATTTCTGTAGTGGTGACAAACCTTCTCTCTTCGCAGCATCGACCCATATTTAAAATAAGGACATCGACTTTCGAGTATTTCTACTATATAAATGAACAACTCTCTCCGCATTCGAAATCGTCTTCGAAATAAGTTATCCGGATACACAAAATTTGTATAAAAATAATCATGCACAAGTCTTTCATGTCCGGATTCATGATTTTATTCTATGAATCTTCTTCGTTGTGGTATCTTGAACTGTTGTCGATATGTTTCTAGAAGTTGTCGTCCTTGATTGACTAACATTAACATGAATCCTTCGCCGAGAGTTTGGTCTTTCGTAATTTTCAGCTTCATATTCTTGATCATTGGATGAGGCAGAGGCATTCTTGCTAGAATTTTTAGACATTTTGGTGTGGAAAATTGAACTCTTTGTGTTTGTTAAACAAAATTTGATAATGCAAATTTCTCATAAATGAAGCACATATATATAACTAACTTAGCTTGTAACGGCTAGTTTTACAATAGTTATTTTTACAACGGCTACTTTTTAACGGTCTACTATGAAAAATTAAATAAAACTTATATAATAAAATGTTAATATAATAACATGAAGAAATAAAATTCAAAAATAGAAGTTCACATTAAACTAGTGAAAATTACAAAATATGATGAAAATAAATATGAACATTCCACAAACAAGTAAAAAAAATACGAAATAGATCTACTTATTTTGAGAGTTCCATTTCTCCATAATCTTCTTACATAGTTGTGGTGTAAGATGAGAACATCATCGGACATTTTTATGTATCTGCATTAATAATTTCCCACTCTTTTATCATGATGTCGTGCTCCTTTAACTCATTTTCTTTTTTCTTCATTTCTGTATAGTCAGAAAAACTCTTGAGCGCCTTTGAGTATTTCATAGACAAATCATCATACCTTTCCAACTGTTCATTTGATTTAGCATTTCCTTTTTCCTTTCCTTTAATTTTTTCCTTTGCTGCCTTTTGCCCAATTGGACGAGGGTCCTCATCATTAAGATCAATATTTAGATAAAAATTTCTATCAGATAAAGTATTGCTTGCGTCTGACTCTAATGTCCTCGCTTTCTTTGATATCGCACGATAATCACTATTTTGTGGACAATACATTGGACGATCCTTCACTATTTTCTAGACATGCTCGAGATTAAACGCAACACTATTATTTTCATGTGCATATTTAACATAAGCCATGGACAAAATATCTGCATCACTATAACCACTTCTATATACCTCGTATACACTGTTGTAGGAAACATTAAATTTATTCACCTTTTGATTAATTGTTGTGTACCAATATGATTTCATCACGCTTGCATTTCTTTTGATCAAGCCTTCGGGACGATTTTCGTTGTAGTACTTTGAAACTCGCTCCCAAAATGCACTCTCTTTTTTATCATTATCAATTTTTTAATCATTGCTGATAGTGATGAAAGAATATGCAAGTAATTCATCTTTTGATTTGCTCCATCGTAGCTTTTTTTTTACTATTGGCACCACTATCATCATGCCATTTGTTCTCTACTTGTATGAGATTTTATAGAATTGTTTGTGGAACGATTGTTGGAAATTAGTTGGATGAATTGAATAGAAAATTTTGAAAATTTTGTGGAACTTGTGAATTTGGAGAAGAAAAGGAGTCGTACGTATTTTGAGAATAAAAAAACTTCCAAAAAAACCACTAGTATTTTTATTTATGGGAGAAGGCTTGGAATCAAGAATAATATGGTAGAATTTTTCATGTTAGTTAAAGAAATAAAATGTGGTGAAATGTATTTTTAAAATATCCAAAATCATAACATATTTATAGGAAAAATATTTTGAATATTACCATTGGCAAACGATTATTTTTACATCCTCAATTATTAAAAAAAATTAAAACTGTTGTGAGAATACAACATATAGTTAGAGGCAATATTAATTTTAAAATAAATTAATCCAACATAAACTTTTAAAGCAGTGATAAAATCAAGTTTTGAATTTTAATTATGGTGGGGCCCACAAAATTTCCATTCACCCACCTGTTTTTAAATTATTTATTATGGTGGGGCCCACTATTTTTAAGATTCACACACATTCTTTGTGAGTGTATCTCACTCTCTAATAAAACAAACATCCCATTAATGAAGTGACACTCACACTCCCATGCAAAGATGATTCCAATTTTATTCAAATAGTGAAATAAACTCAGTTCATTTTGATAAACTCGCAGGAGGTGAGAGAAAATTTTGTTGGTTTAAACTGAATGTTACATTGGTTAGTTTATCTAAAATTGGGTTTAAACTCAAAATAAACTCACAGTTGCAGATGCCCTAACTACCCACTAATTTGGGTAACCTCCATAAATAACTTCGATAACTTCTAGGTTTGTTGGACTCTTTATCAACTTTTGACCAACATCAATTTTAACTATTACAAACCTGAAATAATACTAAGCACAACATAAATTGAACAACATAAAAAATATTAGCGGTTAAGAAAATTGTTGAAGTTTGGTGTAATTTCAGTATGATGACACTGGCTTCAACACTCACATAAACATAAAACCCAAGTAAGAACTTCATACTAGATTGACTTGATATATAACTTAATCGCAACTCATACAAATCCAAAGTCATGGAATCAAATGATTGTACGGGTTGAAACTAAAATGTCTAAGGGTGGACACACGACCTGAGCGAGCCCGAGGATTGCATACTCGAGCTCGATTAGAAAACAAGCTTATCACGAGCTCGAGCACGAGCTCAAACGAGTAATTCTTGAGCCGAGCTCCAGCTCGGCTCGACTCGACTCATTAAGATAAACAAGTTGAGTTTTTTGAGTCTCATCTAGCCCTTATTATATTAATTTATTAATATTTAATAATAATTAATATAATATAATTAAATGATATTTATTATTTTTATTAATATTAATTAATTATTATTATTATTATTGTCGAGCTTTATCGAGTCGAGCTCGGCTCGTTAACGAAACGAGCATAAGACTGAGCTCAAACTCAAGCTCGAGTAAGCACGAGCCGAGCCGAGCTTTCAAGCTACTCGTTTCGTTTAACAGCTAGCAATATATAAATGGTAACTAATTGGGGGTGGTTTTATAATTATAAAGAAATCAGGAGTAAGAGCGCATAAAGGTGCAATATCTTACACTGCGTACAAATCAGAGGTAAGAGCGCATAAGGCCTTCCCCAGTGGGAAGGTTTTTTGTAACATGGCAAAAACAAAAAACTTGTAGAATGAGTTTTTATCATTGGGAGGGCTTTAGGTTTTTTGGGCAGGTTTCATCCATGAAACCTGGGTTTTATTGAGAGAGGGAGAGTCAGTAATAGGGAAGTGGGGAACACGACCTCCTTAGAAAGCGCGTGCATCTCACTGCAGCAGAGGGCAAAAATGCATGACATAAATGTGTGGGCTCAGGAGTCAATCCCCATTTAATTTTTTTTAATTTATAAATTGGAACACAACAAATCAAATTTAAATACAGAGAAGAGATAGGGCGATAATATAATAATGGGCAAAAATTTCTGTGCATCCAGGTGCACGGACCACATTTCGTGTGCCTTTAGAATTTTGTGTTAAATTGTATACCCTTTAGTATAAAGATGTGTACCCTTTATTTTCTAAAGAAAATTATTGTGTGTATCTGGGCGCATGGACAACACTTCGTGTGCCTTTAGAATTTTGTGTTAAATTGTATATCCTTTAGTATAAAAATTTGTACCCTTTATTTTCTAAAGAAAAAAAATATTAATGAAAAGTGTATACCCTTTAGAATAAAATGGTGTACATTTTATTAATTAAAGTGTATACCCTTTAGACTAAAGTAATGTACTCTTACACATAATACTAAATTTTTAAAGATGCACGGAATATGTTTTCGTGCGCTCGGGCACACACAAAACTCACTCATAATAATATTGTTAATTAGTTATCATTAATTTTTTTTAACACTATTTTTGTTTAATTCTTCTAATTTTTAATAAGTATCCTTTTAATTTGTATTTTTAAATTTTATGCAGAAAAAAAATTAAGACTATTTTTTTATTTATTTTTAATTTTTTTAAAAAATATTAACAAAATTAAAGTAAATGAAATACATTATTATTTAGTATAATTTATAGTGAAATTAAATAAATATACTTAATAAATTAAATTAGAATTAAAAAAATTAAAGTGGATCCAAAAAACTTACTTGTAAAATTTATTATTGGGAAAGAGTTTTATTTTAAATGTAGAAGTTTTTTTGCGCGAGGTGGCGCCAAAAAAACTTTTTTTTTTGATTAACCATTGTGGAAGGCATGTCCCCCAATATTTTGCTGGCGTACAAATATCACAAAGAGAATCACTTGCGTACAAAACCACGTTTACAAGTAATTATGTTTCTTCAATTTTTATTAATAAAAAATATAAACATATATAGATATAGAGCCACGTGTCCTAGTTGGAAATGAGAGGGTTTGGACTTCTTATTTCTTAATTAGTATATTAATAAATTTATTTATTATTTAATTTAATATCTATGTAGTTTGGTTATTATTTATAGATGTATTATTATTATTATATATATATATATAATAGACAAATTCTCTTGTGAGACGTTATATATTTGAGATGGTTTGTGAGACGTGTTAAAGTATGTGTATTATATAGATAAAATATGTCTAGTGATTGTTAAAGTATATTTTCTAAAGTATAATAAATGATGAATTAAAGTATGATTTTAGAATGTTATAATAAAATTTATTTATTATTGACATACTTTAATTACAAATAAGCATACTTTACCTATATAATAAGCATACTTTAATAATGGGTCGACCCGTCTTACAACCGTCTCACAAAAAACTCGTCTCATAAGAGAGTTTTTCATATTAATAATGGAACTACGATACGATAATTGAAATTACGAAAAATAAATGTATGAAAATATTGTGTACCTGATAAAATTGTTTCTAAAAATATATAAACAAAAAGAGCCCTAATTTTCAAATATGTTGGCCAGGAGTCCATCTGTATATTCTATCACAATCCCATTTTCGTATGGTTGATGTTGGCGTGCTGGATTGGAACGCCCATAATTAATCACCCCAATTAGGAAAACATTTTGAATTCGATTAAAGTGGCTTCAAAAGTTGGCAAACTTTTTTTTCTTTTTCAATTTTATAACGTTTTCTTTTTTCAATTTTATAATCGTTTCAAAAGAATTCTTTTTTCAATTGTATAATCGTTTTAAAACACACTGCCTCCCGCACTACTATAATATTTACACGTATTATCATAAGATTTACATTTCATTTTATAAGAAATGAAATTCATACAAAATAATTAATATATTTTTATGAGATTCATACATAATACTAATAAGATTGCTCACTATACATTAAAATATGACAAATTTTTCTGTGAACTCAAATGCACCCACTTTCAAAAATTTATACATTTATATATTTTGTTAGCAAATTTTCTATTAGTTCTTTTAATGGGTGCACGACTGCATTTGGGTGCACAAGATATCAACTCCTACAATATTATATCTCTTACCTCAACACATATTGAAATACGATATTTCTTTATTAATCACGTGCAAAGAACAAATATATACATTCGAACAGCTGTGTATTCGATTCATACATTCACTCTATTTTTGCAAAATTATTTTATAGTATGTGGAAAATTAATTATTTTTTAGGGAGACGAACTATTACTCATCTGAATGATATTACTCATTTCAACAAGAATATTAGAATTTGAAGAGTAATAGTTCATCTCTTTAAGAATAAATTTTCATGTATTATAGATTAATCGGTAAATGAATACAAGAATTTAAAGAATAATAATATTTTTCATTTAAAAAAATAATAGTTAATCTATATAAAAAAATCTTTTATATACTAAAAAATAATCGCTCCACTTGTAAACCCGATTCACACAAGTATTTACCTTCTATATCATTAAGAAATGTTAACCTCCTTATCACAAAGAAATGTCTACCTTCTATATCATTTACCTCCTTATCACTAAGAAATGTCTACCTCATTGTATACACAAATAAAGAACTCATGAGAGTACTATATAGTATCTCGAATGGTCTCATATGAAATAGGTATACATAATCTTTATTTGTAGGTTGAAAAACATAATTGTGCCATTTAATACGTCATGAACTACAATGAGTAAGATATTTAAAAAATTAATGTGATAAAATACATCACAAAACATAAGAATAAGAAACTCCATGAACGATGATATATGAAACTACAATTATATTTCGAAAATTAATATTAAATTCTAAATATAAAGATTAAATTTTAGAAACATAATGAGACATCATGACTCACTAAGGTGCACATAATTTTTACGTGCTTTGCAATAAATACTTTATGATCTCAAATATTATTAACATCAAAGAGAGGATGCATGGATTCAAATTGATATGAGATATATTTGAACCACGAAAGCATGAAGAACAATATGGAATAAGTTGTCGACAAGAGCTAATTTGCTAAGGAGGAATTTATTATATCCTAGAGATGATTCAACATGTGCACTCTAAGGAATCATATTGAAATTGGAAGACATGTTCAGCTCAAATGTTCAATTTCGCAAGAGGTATGGAAGAATTGCTTCAAGCCTTCAAATAGTTGGGGATAACTTCTGTATCACATTCTTGTATTCTATCTAACCTCATTCATTGCACAGAATCGAATTTTGAGATATAAAATAGGAAAGAAGGTGGTGGTAACAATCCGGTTATATATGTTTGATAATTTGGAGAATGTGAAAAGTTATAAGAATGATTTGATATTTAGTAGGGTGGAGTTTATTGTTGAGAAAATTATTAAGGATATTAAATCCAGGCTTTGAAGTTGATTCTACGTAAATAAGATAGAATGCCCTAGTTAACCGAAGATGGTATTAGTAGTTAACTGTTGTAAAATTGTGCTTCTTTGGGTATTGTTTATATTCATAATGAATAATATTTTGTATAGTGCTAAAAAATAATTAACACCAAAGTGAAACCCTGAAAACTCTTTTTATATTCAATATAACCACAATTTAGCTGTAACTGACTCCAAATTTGGTTACTTTGATAATGTTAACATGTTCTCATTAATTTTTAATTTCATGGTTGACTCTTTGTGACAACTCATATCAAAAAGATATTTTTGTATGGTTGCGCGGTTGAAGTGGAAGAAAAAAAAATATTTTGATTGTATTGGAAATTAGAGTGTTTGGTTTGCAAATTAAGTTAATATATGTAAATTAATAATAATTAAGAATGTTATTTTATTTTATTTTATCAATAAGAGTGAGCATGAAAATTTCCTTATTCTTTTATTACTTTCATTTCAATGGATAATATTGTAACTCCATTCTCCCTCAATTGCATTTAACTGGCTCCTTACTTTTAACTAATGGGTTTAGAAGATAAATAAGTCCACATAAATACAATTATTGTGTAAACTTTCTTAAAAATATAAGACATATTAAGCAGTGGAAATGTCACAAAGTAGTTACTTCTACTTAAAAGTAATTTTAAGTGGTCACGTGTCTTTAAAACAATTTATTCTAGTCACTTTTATTGGAAGTGACCAAAATGCCCTTAAAAGGGTCTACTGATCACATTTTTGAGGAATCAGATTCCTCCATTTTTGAACCAAAAGTATCAATAGTAAAATTGAGGAATCCGATTCCTTTCTTTTTCTTTAAAAAGTGTCAAAGTACAATACCTAGTTCTATGTAGGCATGTGCTCCCTCATTGTTCTATTCGGCCCATATATTTACACTATTCGTCCTACTTCAAAGTGTGTTATTCGGTCTACATCGAGTTTGTCCTGATTTCACTCCTAAAAAATATTTGTTCTATTTGACCTACAAGTTGTTCTATTCGGCCCCTCATTGTTCTATTCGGCCCATATATTTACACTATTCATCGTACTTCAAAGTGTGATATTCGGTCTACATCGAGTTTGCCCTGATTTCACTCCTAAAAAATATTTGTTCTATTCGGCCTACAAGTTGTTCTATTCGGCCCACCACAGCTGTTCTATTCGGCCTAAGTTTGTGCTTACACATTATTCCTCCTATGATTTGTTCTATTCGACCTAGAGTTGTTCTATTCGGCATATGTTTTTGTTCTATTCGGCCGACCACACTTGTTCTATTCGGCCTACGTCTGGACAAACCACAATTTGCTCTATTCGCCCAACAAGCACATCTATTTGGCCTACGTTTTTGTTCTACTCGGTCGACCACACTTGTTCTATTCGGCCTATGTCTGGGCAAACCACAATTTGCTCTATTCGGCCAACAAGCATATCATTCGGCCTACACTTTTGTTCTATTCGACCTACGTCAGATGTTCTATTCAGCATACACAGTTTTTCCACTTTTGGGATAAATTTTAAATTTTAAAAATACTCCCACCCACCCCATTTAATGCGGTCAACCTTGAGATAATGATGACCCCATTATTTGTATCCTTTATCCTGACAGTTATGGGGGTAAATTGGAAAGTGCACTTAATAGTGGCTAGTAAAAATTGATTTTAATGGAAGTGGCCAAAAAAAATTGTACTTAGTAAATAGTGGCTAGTAAAAAATTGGACCCAATTAAGTACTCCCTCCGTCCGCTTCTAAGGTATTCATTTCACTATTTCTGGCGTCCGTTTTAAATGTATTAGTTTCATCTATTTAGTAAAAAAAGTACACAATATGACATATCACTTCCCTCTAATACAACTACCCACTTTACCTATAATAATAATACTCCTTAATCTACGTGCAAAAAATAAATAAAAACCTTAGAACTGTTCACGTGCAAAAAACAAATGGATACCTTAGAACCCGGAGAGGGGTATTATTAATTCAAATACACTCACTAAAATTTGATTTGTTGTCAAAAGGGATAAGATTCAATAAATATTCCATGATTTTATGAAGTATAAAATTCTAATCAAGAGAACTTAGTTTAACAAATATAACCTCGGTTCCTCGCTATATAAGCTAACCAAAACACCATAATGTGGTTGGTCTATCGGTAAAGAAATGTTGGCTTTTCCAAAAAATCTTGATCAACACCTGATGGATTAGTACATATAGTGCTATAGTGGTGGTTAATCAGACAAACGACTAGTACTCGAGCTCAGTTCAATTTGGTAATGAGTTTATGAACGAGCTCGACTCAACTTGAAAATTATTTGTTCGAACTCGAGCTCGGCTTGTTAAACAAAGTGAGTCGTGCTTTCGAGCCTTAACGTGATTAGAATTTCAGGTTCCTCCGATCAACCCGTTTGCAAGTTAAGTTCATCATATTAAGTTTAGATCAAAGTTGATCAAGGTGTCAAACCCCATTGATCAAGAGTTCTTAAATCAAGTTTATGAGCATTGTTCATGGATTCAACGATAACTCTACTACTATGAGATCAAGATTTCAGGTTCCTCCTATCAACTGTTTGCAAGTTAAGTTCATCAAACTACACGACTCTCTTTCAAGTTTCAACGATGTTTATTACTTCAAAAGTCACCGTTAAATCCGAAACAAGTCTCTACGCTTTTAGATTAGCATTACAAAATATCAAATCCAAGTCTCTCTCTACACCCTAGCAAAATTTGAATGTAAACATTTTACTCCAAATTCATCATCTTATTCAATCATAATACAGTACTCCTGTTTAACCTTGGATTAAACTCATAAAAGAGAGAAATCAAATTAAATCAAAATTTTAAATCTATACAGGTACAGAATCTGTTCAAGAGAACAAAACCAAGATGAGTTTAACATAATTACATAAGACATCGTCAAATCGAAAAGCAGTAATATAAAACCAAAAACCTTCTCTGCAACTAAGGATTTTTCCGACGTCAAACAGCCGATCCTAGCTTACAAGGAAAACAGTTTTCACATCAGTCTTCCGTTCATTTACCTTGCAATCTACCTCGGTTAATTTGTTCCCTCAGTCTTTCCGGCCACATCAGCTGCTGCAGATGCTGCATCTCCCAAACCTAATTTCTCCAATGCTTGAACGAAAACCTCAGTATCAGCGGTACTAATTTTGTAAGGGCTGTGAGCTGAGCTGGGAAATGAGCCACTCGTCACTTCTTCTCGGTATTCTGCAAGAGCTTTGTTGATCACATCTCCCACACGGGCGTACTGCTTGCAGAACTTTGGAGTGACCTGTGAAGGAGAAGATGATTTTAATTTAGCACAAATAGATGATGAAAGGGCACCGTAAATCAATGAGATATAATGGAGTTAACCTTGGCATGGTGTGGGTGCTGTAGCATTCCAAGCAAATCATGGTAAACTAAAACCTGCAATAAGTGTATTCAAATCTGTAAGAAATGATCGATAACAAGTTCGTCCTTCTGCATTTGAATGTAACAGGACGTTTGGAGATGGAGTGCAACAGCTCATTACTATAGATAACAAGAGATATAGATTGAATAGAAATTTTCATCCTTTGCCATCCCAAAAGAACATTCAATCCATTTCCAGTAACTATTTAAAGCTATAGAAAATTCCTAAATTTATGGCCAAAAGCAATACTCTTATTTTATGGAGTATATTACATATGTTTTTCAAATAGAGTTGATCTCTACTATTGCACATTAATGCTAGTGGACCATTGGTTAATCATGGATTTCAAATTCATGGAATTACATATTCTATAAGAATTCAAGTAAAAATAGTAAAAGAATCTAGATTAAACTATAGCATTTCTTTGATCAGTAAGAACACATGAAGAGTATACTAACTTGCCCACTACAAAAACGTCCTGCCCCAATGCCGATGGTGGGGATCTGTAGAGCAGACGTTGCTGCTGCTGCCACAGGCGGAGGAACACACTCTAAGACAACTGCAAAACACCCTGCTTCTTGCAAAGCCAAGGAAGTCTGCACAACCTGAAAAGTATAAGCCATATGCTAAGCATCATTTTAAGAGGTTATGGCTGCCATTTTAAGAGGTTATGGCTGCCTCGATAAATTTTCAAGAGAAAACCTTGACTGCACTATCAACATTTCTGCCTTGAGGTCTAAACCCTCCTAGAACACTAATGGCCTGAGGAGTAAGCCCGACGTGCCCCATCACTGCAATACCAGCTTCAACTATAGCTTTAGCTGCTGTAATTCTTGAAGGTGCCCCACCTTCCAATTTGATTGCATCCATACCTCCTTCCTTCAGAATCCTTACAGCCGTATCAACTGCCTGATAATTCAAACTGCAAGTCAGCATACTACATTCACAACCCGACGAAAATAACAACATAAGGAAGTGCCTTGAAACGGCTAAATCTAGCAGTGTCATACGCAAATTTGCAATGAAGTTTGAATTAAGGAACACTTGTAAGCCTATCTGTTTGAATTTATATGCAGTTCAGTCTAAAGCGTTGAAATCTTTGCTAGTAGCATGACAATAAACAATAGTGGAATATGGTAAAAAAAACTCTCTTTGGATTGCTTTTGATAAAATAATAGCAAATCATGTACCAATTAAAAAAGACAAACTTGTGAGGCCGTCTTATAGAATGGATTCTGGGAGACAATACAAAGTGATAAACCCTATTGATAGGGGAAACATAATAGTGACATTTTTATAGGAAGCAAGATCTATCAAGAAAAGTGAAACGGTCTCAACTTGTACAAGACTTGCTCATTGAAAAAAGTAAGGAGAAAATCAATTCCAACTGCAAATTATCAGGCAAAATGAGGGAGCAACAGCCAAAGCACAAAATAACATAATTTCTCTTGTTAAATTTGGGATCAAAACAGATTAATCAAAATATTAAATTACCTCATGAATCTGGTTAAGCAATATCAAGTCAATTAGTTGAATTTTTAATGTAGGCTATTTAGATTAAAAAAATACTAAAAACAAAGAAGCTAATTCTTTAGGATTAAACTTGGGTGTTCCTGAACACAGCATGGGCTCAAATTCCACGGCCTGAAAGTTGTATCTTTTAGTATAAAAATTTAAGATTAGTCACTTGAGAATCGGATTCTCGGTGTAAACCCTATGATCCCATTAACTTAGATCCCCTTAATTTAGATCCTAACTAAACATGGGATATAATAGTATATTAATGGGGAGCACAAAGTTTATACAGTGAACATGTGGTTGCCATACCGTTTAATTTTATTTTTTTCGTGAAATTTTCTTATTCAAATATTAATACCATTCATAATTCATCGGAATCTTCACTCGAACAAAAGAGCAACTTAATTCTTTACAAAAATGAATCCAAACAGGATAGATTTCTGAACCTGATGAGTGCTGGACTCATAAGTGCCAAAAGGCAAGTCCCCAATGAGCAGGGGGCGCTTGGCACCACGCGCCACCGCGCGACAATGGACGAGCATCTCATCTAACGTGATGGGCAAAGTGGTGTCGTGGCCGTGAACAACCATGGAAGCAGAATCGCCCACCAAGCAGATATCAATCCCCGCCATGTCCAAGTGCACCGCCGACGGGTAATCATACGCCGTCACCATTGTTATCGGCTCGCCCTTCTTGTGCTTCTGGCGGAGGCTCGTGAGCGTAACGCGCCGGTCATGGATCTGGGGCTTTGGCCCGCCATAAACGGTGTCATCCGGGACATTGCTCAACCACCGCCCAAGGGTTGCCCTGCAATTCCGATGTTGTCGGAACGAAGATTTACCGATCGTTTTACAAAGCGAAGAAAACATAATTGCAATTGGGGGGTTTTAGGGTTTAGGGATTTGGTTGTGGTGGTACTTATATTTCTTCATTGAAGACTACAACACTTTCTAATTTTAGACTACATGTCTCTCAATTACTAAGAAGAAAGAAAATGGTTGATTCACACAATTGGCACTGTATATCAATCACAAGCAAACCCTCCAAAATGCAAAGCTCAAAAAAGAAAAAAAATAAAAATAAATAAAATCAGACTTTACATGGCATAGTAGATTGATATGTTGTTGAATATTGAATGAATTATATAGTCTTTATTGGAAAGTTTATTCATACTGCAGCAGTGGATTCAGTTGAGTTGAGTGTAGCTGCACTTTTGCAGGGACAAAGGTTTCAAGATTAGGTATTACTCTTCATTGTTTTGTACTATTTGACTACTAATTGACCACTTCAATTTAACTCAACTGACATAGCATATGGGATTTAGAATATGAATTTGGTACCAGTAAGCTTTTAGGAGAACTCTCAATAAACCACTTTAGTCATATCTTTTTATTTACATTCTCCACAAGTGGGACACACCATCTTTTTTTAAAAAATAAAATAAAGGTCACACTGAAATAATTAATTAACATCCGTCGCTAAAAAAAATATATTATTTTTTAATTACCAATGGATTGAATTCCAATTGTAAATTTCTTTGCTAATTTTTTTTAAAGTGGGTTAGTCTTTTTTTTTTTCGAGGATTTTAGTTTCGAGCTTAAATAAAAATAAGAAAGTTGTTAGGTGATGTTAGTTTTGAGTTTAAATATAAATAAGAAAGGTAGATTTAGACTTATAGTCCTAGGTGCATTTTATAAATCTAACAATTGTTTGTATTTTAAATAGAAGAGATTTTAACAATATATCAGACCAATCTCAAAAAAAAATAGAGGGTGATGTATGTTAAAAGTAGGATGTGATGTATGTAAGAGATGGGTGAGAATGTGATTTATGTAATTTAATTTATTAAAAATTAATTGCATAAAAAATCTCAACATTTACTTCTATTGCAAATAAATCTCAATCTTTGAAAATTGGTAAAAAAAAACTTCAGCATTTAAGTTTCGTGTAAAATGCATTCAATGGGCAGGAGAGGGTTGTCCGACGTTCGATGTGACGTTGACCTTTGTCACGTCAATTTCCACGTCAATTTTGAGTTTATTACAAAAAAAACACAACCTTTACTTAAATTGCGATTAATACAAACCTTTGAGATTTCGGTAAAAAAACTATAAAAAGTTTATTTTTTTCAAATTGCACCCATTATATTTTATATTTATATTTAAATTCTAAAAAAATGATTAAATAAAATAATAAAGTTATTTTAATTCTTAAAATATTTTATATATTATAAAATTTTTATAATTTATAAAATCAAAAGTATTTTTGAACATGTCAAGTATTTTTTTTATAATTTTATGTTATATTTAATATGAAAAATTATGTATAGTTAGATGAAAAAGAAAAATTATATAAAAAACAGTTTATAAACTCGTGTGAGCATGTAAGTGGTTTAGTTAATTAATTAATAAATTAACCACAAAAAGAAACTAACTCACACGAGTGATGGATTATTTTTGATGGGCTTAAAGATAGTGATTAGAATGTGTAAAAAGAAATAATGGATATTGCCATAAAATTGGGCCATGTTCTTGACAACGATTTCAGAATTTTGCACGAGAAATTGCAACCACTATCATATGGCTCCCAAATACACGTTCTATCATCTTACAATTATTGTAGACATCACATGATGATAACAACGCAAAATAAGGACGTGAGATGGCTTAAAATTAATAACATTTTAATATAAAGTCACTTATTTCCCACTTTCTTTTCTTTTCTTTTCGCACCACAAAATACTTAACAATTTTCTTTTACTAAAGTAACAAAAGATAGTACAATATAATAATGAGTAACTCTGTGAGACGGATTGTTTCCTTTTTATATTTATAGTAATAAAGATTCTAGAGAGAAGAGAAGAGAAGAAAAAAAATATATTATTTTTACACCCAAAACATTTTTGATAGGAAACAAGAAAATTGATAAAAGTAATTATATACTATATTTTTTTTGTCAAAAACATGCGTTGATTATAAGAATGGTAGATTAGTGAAATTGTATAATTAATTATTTATGGGTTATTAAAATTATAGATGTGATTTGAATTTAAAATATAGTACTAATATAAATTAAAATTATATATTGTTAAAGTGTTGAAATCATGGATTTAAAATTTCATGACTGGTCTACCGAAAATATTGTTAATTTTCGGCTAGAGGTGGATGAAAACTTGTAAGAATTTCATTCATGTGCTGACGAAATTTTTGTTCAAATTTTTAATGGATCCAATTAGGAAACCTTAACTTAATGACTGTAAATTTTTTTATGCTTTACCTAAAATTTCGGTCACACATAACTGAAATTTTATTAAAATTTTCAACTATTACTTGTCGAAATTAGTGATTTTTTTCAACGAACCAGACATGAATTTCTTTCAACTTTTTGCAATTTTCAACGAAAAAGGTAAAAAATAAAATTTACATAATTCACAATTTTTATTAAAAAAATTAGCGCAAAATCTACAATTTTCACATCTCCATGCTCCATATTACTAAAAAATTATCTCTTTCAAGTTCTAAATCATAAAACTAAGTTTTAACATTTTAAACTATGGGTCACGGTTGGATAAAGAAATCTTCTCTGAATCATAACATTTCTTTGTATTTGAATTTGAACTTGTTCTATAAATTTGCAAGGATTATGGGAAGTTTATTATTGCTTCTTTCAAAACATTCTTTCTTCTACTTTATTTTTTCTTGTATCAGCGCTTCGGATGTGCGTGTGATTAGTGTGTGTTTTTAGTGTATGTGTGTGAGTGTCTATATTAGTATGTGTTTTAGGAGTAATGGTGAGTGCTTGTACAAAGCAAAATATTTTTTTAAGTGTGTAATAAATGAATTAATATTTAAAAAATAAATAAGGATATAATTGAAATTTTACATATTTTTTTTCAATATGGGTGCCTTCAGCAAAACTTGGGTGACAATAGTGCCGCCCTACTCAATATTATTAAAATTGGAGAATTTAAACTAAGCGATCCTTAATTTTTTTAAAAGTAGCATTTAAATTAGCTAAAAGACTAAAACATTATATTTCTGAGAGTGCTACTTTTCAGAGAAGGGCGTCTACACTATAAATTGAATGAAAGTATCTTTGATAATAAAATCTAGATAAAGACTCGTGTGACATTATTTTATGTAAGGGCTTACGTTAGATAAAAAATACTAACTTTTATGATGACAAATGATACTCAGTTAATGAAAGGTAATAATTCTATTTCATAAATAATTTATCGTATAAATGAAAAGTAATAATATTTCATAGTGGAAGTGATAATATTTTATACTAGCAAAAGTACCCTCCGGCTGAAACGGGATGGAGGGAGTAGCAAAAGTATCCTCCGGCCACTTACAAGGTACTCATTTATTTTTTGCAGTGGATTAAGGAGTATTATTATATGTGTAGTGGGTAGTTGTATAAGAGGAATGTGTGGGTCATGTGTGGGTCATTTTTACTAAAAGGGAAAAATGAATAACTTTGAAATGCCTGCCCAAAATGGTAAAATAGATATTTTGTAAGTGACCGAAGGAAGTAACTAATTACCATTGCATAAAATGATTGAGTTAATCTCTTGTAAATCGGCTTTATATCATAAATCCTTGTAAACTATGTGGTCCTCCTTAATTTAAGCACTCTAGCAATACATAGGGTATATAGGATTGAAAGGAGAATCACAGGGTTTACACCGTGAACTAGATTTATACAAGTGTTTGTGAAAATAATTTTATCGTGAGACAATCTTACACATGATTTTTCAAAAATTATAAATTGAAAATTATTAACCAAATTAATAAATCAATAAATTAATGTCGGGTTAAAAAAACGTGTAGTAAACCAACCATGAAATATTTAGTAACAATAAGACATAAGGAGGACAATATAGACATTTTATAATGAATTTAATTGTGCGAGGAACACGTTCAGAATTATGAAAAGGCAAGCCAAATAAAATTACAGAAACACTTCTTTATTTATTACAGTTTGTGGGACATGTCACATTATTATTGTACTTTTAATATGATTCAATACACAACGTGCACTAAAATTGAAGTTATTGAAAAAAGTATAGGTACGGTTTAACAATATTTTTTATTGTTCCAGTGTAACTCTTTTATTATCCAAAATAAATGATAGATTTAATTTTCACTTGAAAATAATGTGTAAAATATGAAAATCTTGAAATGAATTCGAGTCAAATAATGCATTTGAGTAATGAATTCGAGTTAAATAATTGATTCGAGTCAAATAATACATTCGAGTAAAAATTTCGAATCAAACATTGCATTCGAGTCAAATAAATGAGTTAAAAATTCGCGTCAAATAATGCATTTGAGTAATGAATTCGTGTCAAATAATGCATTCGTGTAAAAAATTCGAGTAATGAATTCGAGTCAAATAATGAATTCAAGTCAAATAATGTTTTCGTGTAAAAAATTGGAATAATGTTATTTAATGATTTTTCAAATAAAAATTGTTTTGCTCGAATATTCAAGTAAAGGGTATTTTGGTCAATTCGAATATAAAAAGATACAGTGATAAATTTAGTGTTGTATATTTACATTAATATAATTATTATTAAATGCATTCACATATCTGTTACGATTATCATTAGTTAATATTTATATTATTATTATATGTATAAGAAATGAGAGAAAAGGCATTAGACAAGTTAAGATTGTTACAAACGATTATGGAAAAAGCCGTTGCAAATCTGATTCAATAGATGCGTTTATTCATGTAATATTCACGTCGGTGTTGTGTTGTGGAAAGACAGAACTTTCAAAGAACAGACACATCCTTTTGTTGTAATCCTTTGATTTCTATAAATACTGAAGAGATTGACGTGAAAAGATATACAATAAATAAGCTTTTCTTTCTCTTTCTTTCTTAAAAGATTTCTGAGTTTTTTATAGCACTTGCGATTTCTGTTTCTGAATTTCGATAGAGTGTAACTATCGGAGTTCCGTGAAATAGGTTTTGTATCCTGGAAGGCTAATTCCTTGTGAGAATCATTTAAACTTGTATGGGAGGAATTAATACCTTTAAAGATAACATCGTTTTTCGGTGTGTCTAACCTATCTTTAAATTCATTACCCATATATTATACAAAAAATTAAAAGGTATTAAATTTCTGCAATAGAGTCGGTATTGGTAAAGGCACAATTAAATGATGGAGACAAACTTGAGAGGCTGAATGGACTTAACTACAAACGTTGGAGTATGAAGATGGAGTACCTGTTGACAATTGCAAAAGTATTCTACGTTCTGGTTGAAAGCTGTCCTAAGGAGATTACTGATAAAGATGCAATCGAGGCACAAAAGACTGAGGCAATAGAAAAGGCAAAGAAATGGAAGAACGATGATTTCACTTGCCGTTACACCATTCTGCAATCACTAAACAACACATTATTCAACGTGTTTCATATTCACAAGACTATTGCAGAACTTTGGAATTCTATTAAGAAAAGGTACGTTAATGAAGATGCTGGTAATAAGTCATTTTTTTGTTAACAAGTACATTGAATACAAGATGTGGATACTCGACCGGTCATCGATCAGGTCAATGAGTTAAATGATATAGCCACAGAATGTGCTGATGCTGGTGAACCCATTTCCGAAACTTTTCAAGTTTCTACCATCATCGGTAAACTTCCGCCTTCGTGGAAAGATTACCAAAAGAAACTGAAGCATAAGAAGAAGTCTATCTCTTTGGATGAACATCTTCAAGGTATTCAAATTGAGAATGAAAGTCTCAAAAGAGATGGTCAAGAATCTATAAAAGATGGTGTCAACTATGTTAATCTTCATGGAACTTCTAAGGGAAACCAAGGAAAAACCAAGAAGAGAAAAAACCCAAAAGGAAGTGGAAATGATGATAACAACAAGAAGAAAAAGAAAGATTGTTGTTGGGTGTATGGCAAACCTAATCATTATGCTAGAGAGTGCCATCACCGTAAGGGAAAAAATGATAAAAAAAAAAAAAGAAGAGAAAAAGGAACAAATGAATATGGTTGACAAAAATTTTGTTGCTGTAATGTCTGAAATCTGCCTAGTTAACAATGGCACAACTGACTGGTGGTTAGATTCAGGCGCTACATGTCATGTCACTCCAAACAAGAGTTTGTTCAAGACATATGAGATAGTGAAAGAGGCAAAACTGTCTACATGGGAAATGCTTCTTCAAGCGAAGTTCTCGGTATTGGCAGTATTGTACTTTCCCTCACATCTGGGAATACTTTAACTTTAAAAAATATGTATCATATTCCCGCTATGTGAAAAAATCTTGTATCTGTCACTAAGTTAGACGAAAATGGTTTCAAAGTAGCCTTATATTCCCAAAACGTATCTATCACTAAAAATGGGAAGTTTGTCGGAAAAGGCTATATGAAAGACAACATGTACTTGCTGAATGTTGACAATAAGAATACTACATCTTCTGCTTACTTCTCTGATTCTCTCTTGAATGTTAATGAACATGTTAATTGGCATTATAGATTAGGATATGTTGGTATAAATGCTATGAATCGCATGATAAGAACTTAATTCCTAAGTCTTCTGAAACATATACCATGAATACATGTGAATGTTGTTCTGAATCTAAATCGACTAAAACTTCTTTTAAAAGTATTGTTAGATCAACTAGTTTGCTTGAACTTATTCATACGGATATTTGTGATAATAAAGAGTATGTTACTAAAGGTGGTAAAAGATATTTTATAACATTCATTGATGATTATTCAAAGTATACGTATGTGTATCTGCTTAGAACCAAAGATGAGGCCTTTAATAAATTTAAAATCTTTAAGGAGGAAATTGAGAATAAAACCAATTTAAGGATCAAAAGATTGAGATTGGATAGAGGTGGTGAATACTTATCTAATGAATTCACATCATTTTGTTTAGAAATGGGAATTGTTAGAGAATTTTCAGCACCCAATACTCCACCTCAAAATGGAGTAGCTGAAAAAAAATAGATCCTTAATGGAAATGGTTAGTGCGATGCTTATACACTCAAAATTGCCAATGAGTTATTGGGGAGAGGCATTATTGAGTTCTTGTTACGTTAGTAATAGGATTGTAAACAAGAAACTTATGAAAACTCTATATGAGTTGTTTATTGGGCATATGCCTAGTATTAAACATCTAAGAGTTTGGGGTTGTATTTCATATGTCTTAGACGCTACATTAAAAAGGCCAAAACTTGGAAGTAAAGCTGTGAAGTCTGTTTTTATTGGTTATTCTACTATGAGTAAAACATATAAGTTTCTTAGACTTTGTGATAATAGTGTATACGAGGCTACACATGCTATATTTTATGAACACTTGAATATTCGAGATGCTGATAGAATAGAAATTAATAAAGACTTATTTTTTGAAATTGATAATGATAAGCATGAATCTTTGGATGATAATGATTAAAATGAAAATAAGAATGATGAGAATTTAAAAGAATATGAGAATAATGATATAATTAACTTGAGGAGAAGTAAGAGACGCAAAATTGAAAAGAATTTTGATCCAGATATGTTAACATACATGTTAGAAGAGGATCCAAAAACTTTTCAAGAAGATATGTCACTACTAGATTCCGATATGTGGAAACGAGCCATGGATGATGAAATCAAATCTATACTTGATAATCAAACTTGGACTCTCGTTGATTTACCTCCTATGACTAAACCTATTGGCTGCAAGTGAGTTTTGAAAAAAGAAACTCAAAACTGATGGTACTATTGATAGATACAAAGCAAGGTTAGTAGCCAAAGGATATAGTCAAAAGGAGAAAATTGATTATTTTGAGACATTCTCTCCTATTTCCAAGTTTACATCTATTAGAGCATTGTTTGCAATTGCATCAATTTATGGATTGGAGGTTCATCAAATGGATGTTAAAACTGCATTCTTAAATGGATATTTGGATGAAGAAATTTATTTTCATCAACCCGAAGGCTATGTCGTTAAGGGTGAAGAACATAAAGTATGCAAATTAAATAAATCTCTATATGGGCTTAAAAAAGCACCAAGACAATGGTACACAAAGTATAAGCAAGAGATTAAAAAGTTTGGATTTAAGGGTAACAAGGTAGAAAGTTGTGTTTTTACTAAAGTTACTCATGAATATAAAGTAGTGATGACTTTGTGCGTTGATGACTTTCTAATTTTTGGATCTGACATGAGAGCTATAAATGAGACCAAAGATTTTTTAAAGCAAGCCTATGACATTAAGGACTTAGGTTCTGTAGATGTCATTTTGGGTGTCAAAGTGATTAAGAAAGATGGAACATATATACTAACACAATCTCATTACATTGAGAATGTGTTAAAGAAGTTTAATTCCTTTGACAGTAAAGATAGTACAAGTCCTATAAATCCAAGTGTGAAGCTAGTTCTTAACAAAGAAGAAGCTATAAACCAAGAAGAATATGCCAAAATAATTGGTAGTATTATGTATGTGGTGAATCACACAAGACCTGATCTTGCATGTTCTATTGGCATATTAAGTAGGTTTACAAGCAACCAGGAGAAGAACATTGGAGGGAACTAAAAAGAGTACTAAGATACTTGAAGGCAACTAGAAATTATGGTCTGCTTTATAAATGCAATACATCTACACTTGAGTGTTTTAGTGATGCAAATTGGGCATCAGATGCAAAAGATTTTAAATCTACTAGTGGATGGTTATTCACTATTGGAGGTAGCATAGTATCTTGGGCATCGAAAAAGCAAAATTGTGTTGCTTTATCTTCAATAGAATCAGAATACATAGCCTTGTCAACGGCTAGCAAAGAGATCGTTCGGTTCCGAAGATTTCTAAGGAAAATTCCTTTTATAGATCTAAGAAAGGTCCTACAACATTGTATTGTGATAATCAAGCTGCTATTTACAATGCGAAAAATAAAAGAATATCAGATCATAACAAACATATTGCTATGAGATACAATTATGTTAGAAGTATGATCAAAAAGGAAAAAATCATACTTGAGTATCTCCCAACAAATCAAATGCTTGCGGATCCATTAAGAAAACCTTTGTCAGGAGATAAGATTAAAAAGGTCATGCGAGATATGAGGCTATTATCCATTAAATAAAATGTCTTGATTGAAACCAACTCCATCTTAAGGTACAGTGGAAAATTGATACCTTAATATTGAGATTAAAAAATATGGCAATTCAATATTAGACATTGGCGAAATGGAAACTTGGATACATTTCAAAGTGCATAACCTAGAAATAGTGGGGGTGATATTATTTCGAAATCTCTATATCTGACCTATGCACTTATATTACCACAATAAGTAAAGGTTGAATTCTAAATACTTAATAGACTCATAGCTCTGTGGGATGAGTTATGGACATTCATGATGAGTCTACCTATGCAAGTAAAGAAGTAAGAGAGGCCGCTTCTAATGGATTATATCGATAAGATCCTAGAGTACTTGCGAGACCAGGACAAGCACAAGGTCCGTTACGAATTGGTGCTGCTAAAGTAAAGAAGCAAGAAATCATACGCAATGAGAACTTGGTTCCATATTCAAACCATAAGTTAAAGGCTTAGTCCACTTCCTGGCTATTCGTTGTGTAAAGCAAGTGAATTTATTATATTCTTATTATATATGTAAATTAGTGGGGGATTGTTGTATATTTACATTAATATAATTATTATTAAATGCATTCACACATTTGTTACGATTATCATTAGTTAATATTTATATTATTATTATTATTATTATAATATGTATAAGAAATGAGAGAAAAGGCATTAGATAAGTTAAGATTGTTACAAATGGTTATGGAAAAGATGTGTTTATTCATGTAATATTCACGTCGGTGTTGTGTTATGGAAAGACAGAACTTTCAAAGAACAGACACATCCTTTTGTTGTAATCCTTTGATTTCTATAAATACTGAAGAGATTGACGTGAAAAGATATACAATAAATAAACTTTTCTTTCTCTTTCTTTCTTAAAAGATTTCTGAGTTTTTCATAGCACTTGCGATTTCTGTTTCTGAATTTCGATAGAGTGTAACTATCGGAGTTCCGTGAAATAGAATTTGCATCCTAGAAGGTTAATTCCTTGTGAGAACCATTTATACTTGTGTGTTAGGAATTAATACCTTTAAAGATAACATCGTTTCTCGGTGTGCCTAACCTATCTTTAAATCCATTACCCACATATTATACAAAATTTAGAATAGAAAAAAAAATGTGTATAAAAAATAGGGTAAAATAAAATTTCCCCTTTCAATATACAATGTGCACTAAAATAATAGAATTAGAGTACAACCATGTTTCAAAAGAGAAACGTGCAGTGACATCGTTTTTTCTTTTAAAAAAAATCTTAAATAATTATGGTCTTTTCTTAAAAATATGATCACATTTCATTAATAATATTAGTAATTCTTTTACTATGAAATTGTTCATAAATTAAAGGATTAATTGAAAAAAAAACTACGAAATTTATTCGTATTACAAATTAATCCTCATCTTTCAGTATTATTGCAAAACACACTCAATTTTTGATTAAAAGTTGGGGTTTTTTTTAAAAAAAAAAATCAGGTGCGTTTTGTAACGATGTTTATAAATGTGTATTAATTTGCAATTTTTCAAAAATGAAAATTAATTTGTAATAGAAATAAAGTTTGTGATTTTTTTTACAATCAACCCTAAATTAAATTATTGTACCATTGTGGCACTCACTTTTAATTAGCTCAAATATCACTCTTTAATCGTTTTACGCAATTGAAATACTCACACAAGTGTTTGCTAGTTTAAAATACCTTCACCATTGCATAATTGAGGAATAATTATTGGATGGCATACCACATTATCAATGTTTTCATGAGCAACATCTAAGAGATTGACGAGAAGTTATAATTTTTATTAAGGAAAACCCAATTTTTAATGCAAGTCTCACTTTTTGGCTCTATTTTAGAATGGTTTCATTTCAAGATTTGGATTTTACTTTTTTTTTTCAAATAAAACTTATTGTAATTTTTTTTCCTGAATTCAATATATATTCTATAATAATACAAATTATCAATAAAATCAACATATATTTAATATAATAATTTTATTTAAAGGTGTATAATAACTTTTTTTAAATGATCTTGTATATAATTTAAAATGAGAAAATAAATTTTATAGCAAGCCTTAAAATGAGAAAAAAAATTATGAAAAATTGGGTCTTAATTTAAGAAAAGAAATAAAATTTAAACTTTAAATTAGAACTTTCGTAAAATTATGTCTTAACTAAAAATTAGGGTTTACTATGAAAATCTTTCTTTTTAATTAATTATCATATTTTTTTATAAAATTATTATTATTATTATTATTATTATTATTATTATTATAAATTGTTCATAAAATAGTTTATTTGAATGCTTATTATTTTTCATCAATCAAATATTATGCTATATTAAATTATTATTTATTTATTTATTTATTAATAAAGAAAAAATTTATTACTAATTGTAGTACAAAGGATACTTTAAAGTTTAATCCTTACAATATATCGTATTTAAAAAGGATTCTAAAATAATTTCTCAATCAACCACAACAACATTTTGGATCTGCATTCCAATTTACAAATGAAATTTAATTTTTTTTAAAACCTTCATTTACAACTAACCATGACCATAATTTTACTTTGGTCTCTTAGAATAATCTCAATGTACTCTATTCTTTCCCTTGAAAGACTAATTCATTTCTCTCCTTCTTACTTTGGTCTCTTAGAATAATTTCGATGTACTCAATTCTTTCCCTTGAAAGACTAATTCATTTCTCTCCTTCCGTATTATCCAAATGAGAGCAGCTCAAATTGTTTGGAAATTTTGAATTTCTTATGGTCCCTAAGCAGATTGTTATATTGCAAGATATGTTGAGTTAGATCTGAGACGCCATAATTGTATTTGCCATCATTGGAATAGTTCCACATACTTTGAGCTATTTTACAACTAAAGAAAATAAATAAGCGTAACATCTTTGTCTTTCTTTCTACAGAAATCACATATTGTATCCACATTTATTTGTAAAGCTCCACATGTTTTCAGGTTTTTTTGTTGGCAATCATTTAATGACTTTTCAAACAATTGCTTTTACTCTATTCGGTGGTTGAGAGACAATTACAATCTTAAGATCAAAGATAATCAGAAACTGAGTTGGCAGCAGAAAACACAAGCCAACAAACTGAAAACCAAGAATATGAACTAACTCTCTTATGCAGTGTTTGAGCCCATATCTCTTGCTACCCTCTCAACCAATTGATCTCACTTGATAGGTGAATGTTCAGCTAACAACCAGTTCCAAGTAGCTCAATTAAACGCTTAAAAACAGCTCATAAAATAGTTGTACATCCCGTACCTAAAAATCAGTTTTCATATAGGTTTTATTGTTGTAACTTACATAATGGCTATAACTGATCCTCAAGCTCCGATGCAGCACGTGTAAACCCTCTTCCAGCTAGGATAGAACATGTGTATTGTGGCAATGCAAAAGTCTATACACACATCGAAAGTAATACTCAATATTCTAAAATTATCATTCCACACTTTTAACTTATTTCGAAGGTATATTTATATAGTAACATTTCATTAATTATTAAACACTTTATTAGTTGAATCAAACCATGCATTCTATCTATCAGAGCATAATCTCCTACTAATTCTCTTAGACTGTTATATATATATATATTATTTAGAAACTTTTTTCTGTATGACATTATTCCACGCAAAAATGTGCATTTATTACAAAAATTAAAAGATAGTGAGTGAGCTTTCAATTCTTTGATAATATTTTCCAAATTTTTGAGTCTTGAAAATATTGGGTGCTATTGTGAATCTAGCTAGTGTTCCATATTAAAGTAGCTGAATCTATTCCATAAAAGAACTTTAGATCCGCCCCACCAAATACACAATTTCCAAAATTGAAAAAATGCAAATAAAAATAAAATATTGAATTATAAATAAAAACGTTGACTTTCAACACGTGCCATCAGCTGTCGTATTTCCCCTTATTTAAACAATAGAGATGATTAACCGTTAAATTTATGCCACTACTCAAATCCCCCACCGCCATGGCCGCCACCTCCCACCTCCTCACCCCTCCCTCCCTCCTACACAAATCAAACTACCCACCACCACACCGCCGCCTCCGCCGCCATCTCAACCCACCGCCCACCATAACATGCACCGCCACTCCGTCCATAAAACCCACACCATTCCCGCCGCTCCCCACCACCAACTTCTCCGCAAAGTATGTACCCTTCTCCTCCATATCCACCGGCGGCGCCGCCACCTCGGAGTCGTACTTCTTGGACGACGTCGTCTACCGCAGCCGCGACGGTGGCCTCCTCGATGTCCAGCACGACATGGACGCCCTCAAGCAGTTCGACGGCCAGTACTGGAGGAACCTCTTCGACTCCCGCGTCGGCACCACCAAGTGGCCGTACGGCTCTGGCGTCTGGTCAAAAAAGGAATGGGTTCTGCCGGAAATCGACGCCGACGACATCGTCAGCGCCTTCGAGGGGAACTCCAATCTCTTCTGGGCGGAGCGATTCGGTAAGAAATTCATCGGAATGAATGATTTGTGGGTGAAACACTGCGGGAATAGCCACACCGGCAGTTTCAAAGATTTGGGGATGACTGTGCTGGTCAGCCAAGTCAATCGCCTCCGCAAATTGAACCGCCCAATCGTCGGCGTCGGCTGCGCTTCCACCGGCGACACCTCCGCCGCTCTCTCCGCCTACTGCGCCGCCGCGAACATCCCCTCCATCGTCTTCCTCCCTGCAAACAAGATCTCCATGGCGCAATTGGTGCAACCAATTGCGAACGGCGCGTTCGTACTCAGCATCGACTCTGATTTCGACGGATGTATGAAATTAATCCGGCAAATCACGGCGGAGCTACCGATTTACCTTGCGAATTCGTTGAATTCTCTGAGATTAGAGGGGCAAAAAACGGCGGCGATTGAAATCCTGCAACAATTCAATTGGGAAGTTCCTGATTGGGTGATTATCCCCGGCGGAAACCTAGGTAACATCTACGCATTCTACAAGGGATTCAAAATGTGCCATGAATTAGGGCTCGTCGATCGAATTCCACGCCTGGTTTGCGCCCAAGCTCACAATGCGAATCCACTGTACCAGTATTACAGCTCAGGGTGGGCGGAATTCACGCCGGTGACGGCGAAGACGACGTTCGCCTCCGCAATTCAGATCGGCGACCCTGTTTCCATAAACAGAGCAGTTTATGCTCTGAAAAATTCATCGGGGATCGTGGAGGAGGCGACGGAGGAGGAGCTGATGGATGCGATGGCGATGGCGGATTCCACCGGAATGTTCGTTTGCCCGCATACTGGTGTTGCTTTATCGGCGCTGATGAAGCTCCGGCAAAGAGGGGTGATCGGGGCGACGGAGAGGACGGTGGTGGTTAGTACGGCGCACGGATTGAAGTTCACTCAGGCGAAGATTGCATATCATTCCGGCGAGATTGAGGGGATGGTTTGTAAGTATTCCAATCCTCCAACGAGAGTGAAGGCCGACTTCGGATCAGTCATGGATGAGCTCAAGAAGTTCTTGTCCAACCAGAGATGAACTCATATTTTGGTTTGTTTTTTGTTTTTTTTTAATGTTTTAATTAACTGTATTTATGCAAACGTGTATACTCCCTCCGTCCCAACAAGTATTTCACGTATAGATGTGCGCGGAATTTAAGAAAATTTTATATTTTTATATATAAAGTAAGAAAGAAAATATATATTTTAGTTGATTTAATAAAAAATGTGTGTAAAGTTATTGAGAGATACTTTGAGGGAAAGTTATTGAAAAATGCGCCGGAATGTTTGTAAAAAGTGAGTATTGTTATAATGTATTTTTTACCAAATTTAGTAAAAGTAAAGTGTGAAATACTTTGAGGGACGGATGAAAAAGGAAAGTGTGAAATATTTTGGGGGAAGAATTGAGTAATCTTTATAAACGAAGTTGAGTATTATACTATTTCTGTATAACTGACTATCATTCCTCTGTAATGAAAATAAGGAGTAATTGTGTATGAATTATTCCATGAGATGTAAGTACAAGATATATTTCAAAGAGTTACCACGAGCAATATAGAGTAATCCTGATAATTTAGAAAGTTATTATCAAGTGCCTGATCTCACTTAAGCTCATTGACGTAGGAGTTTAAAATGTTTACGTACAAATTGGTTCTCCTTATGTTAGTTTTTAGTAGTGCTATGTTTTGATAGCATTGTAATTGTTAGTATATACATTTGATTTTTCTTTAATATTATTATTTTATATTAAATTTGTATAGGTGGGATCTTTAAAAAATAAATACTTTAAGTCTGAAATGGAATTTTTATCAGCTGACGGGAGAAGTATATTACTATAAGATACTAAAAATTTAAATAGTTTTTTTTTTCTTTTAATATTTTGATGAATTTGGTCGGTGATAAGGATTTTGCATGGATATAATAGTGATGCAGACAAGTAGATCAAGGGAACGCCACTACCATAAACTTGATAACAAAGTACTCTCTTGTCCATGCTCTAAACGTGCTCTGTGCATATTTACTTTTCACGCACAGTATGTTAAGAATTTGATTTTATTTTATTTTTATGTGCGTTATTATTTTTTATTAATAAAAATTTTAGTTCTGAGTATTAAAAAATAAAAATAGTACTCTCCAGACCCATTAGTAGGTATTCATTTGATTTTTGCACGTGCATTAAGGATATTCATTTTAAGTAATACAGATACTCTTCCGTTTCTTTCAAGGAGGGTCTTTTGCTTTTTGAACGTGAATTAATGAGTATTATTATTTAATATACTAGTATGTAGTGAGTAATTGTATTAGTATGTGTGTGTGAGTCCATATTTTAATTGTATTAGTAAGTATGTGTGAGTCTCATATTTGTAAAAAAAGAAAAGAAATTATTTGAACGGACGATGAAAATGGAAAAAATGGCCCCTTTAGAGAGCACGGAGTGATTTTTTTTTTCTTTGACAAAATTGATTGAAATATGAACTATTAATGATTGACTAAGATTTTTTTTTTCAAAAAATTCAAGGATAAATATTTTTTTAACAAAGGATATATTGTTCAACAAACAAGATATATAGAATAAAGTGACTACACTTAAAACGCAATTTCTTGCGTGGAGGGTAATTCAAAATCGATTGCCAATTAAAGAAGAGCTCAGGAAGAGGAACGCCTTATCGGACAATGTTGACACTCTCTGTCCGGTATTTAATAATTATTCTGAATCTATTTCACATTTATTTGTGGAGTGTAATAAGGTGGCAAACTTGTGGGATGGAGTGATGGATTGGATGGGTGTGGTTGGACCACGCCAAAGATGTTTAGAAAAGAATTTCTTAGAGTTTAGAACTTTTCTAGATGGGAGATTGGGGAACTGGGTGGCTTCTTGTATTTGGATTTTAAAATATGGATTATTTGGAAAACACAAAATAACATTGTATTTAAAGGGGTTTTGAGAATTTACTGTGGGAGATTAAAACACAAATTTGGGGATAGATTATTCTTAAGAAGAATGGATTGTTGAAAGGAGCATATATTCAGAGGTGGAATGAAGATATTAGAAATCTAGTGCGGAAGAGTTAGAGATTGTGACGAAGAGGAGATACTATGGATTGTGTTCTTATAAGTTTTCTATTTTTTTCGCTGCTATCTATTGTTCTTCCAATTTAATAAGTGGGTAAATCTCTTACCCTTTATTAATAAAATCATTTTTCTTGATTGTAAAAAAATTACATCTAACTGAATCGAATATGAGCACACAAATCTAAATCCAGACGCACTCAAGATTTAGCTATAATTAAGATATGGCAAAAGATACTGTTAAAATCATCATAACTTATTTTTCAATCTCGCTTTTACCCTCTGTTTTGTGTTAAGGTTTACGTTTTCTATTTTAATTTGTTCCAAGGTTTACATTTCTTTTTATGTTAAGTTAGACTCACACAAAACAATTAATTATTCTATATAGGGCTCACATACAATTCTAATATAACTACTAATTTCACATTAAATATTATTTCTCTCAACTCACTACACATTAAAATATTATATCTCTTAAATATTATATTATCTCACCTCACTAAATATTAAAATATTATATCTCTTAATTTACATGAAAAATAAATTAAATATTAACTCGAGATGGAGGGAGGAGGAGGGCAATATTTTTTTATTTCCGTCATCTCAATATATATGCAAAGTTAAGAAAATAACTACTCACACAAACACCATAGCAATACCATAGTAATACTAGAAAATGATCATCTACTTTTTATGTAACGCTAACACCTTATTTTTCATTAAATTACCTAAAA
The DNA here is from genome assembly GCA_023678885.1 of Pogostemon cablin. Classification (NCBI taxonomy): domain Eukaryota; kingdom Viridiplantae; phylum Streptophyta; class Magnoliopsida; order Lamiales; family Lamiaceae; genus Pogostemon; species Pogostemon cablin. The sequence goes on along the minus strand of CM042978.1, from coordinate 14,388,345 downwards.
TACACTTTATTATTTTTTTTATAAGACAATGTTAGTTGTTAGTAGTTAGTTTACCAAATATTCATACTTCTCCTTTCTCCAAGCCTCCTTATAATTCCCCTCATATTCGCTCCCAATGGAACCTGAATCACTCACATTAATAAAGTGACCAGATGATAGCACACCTGATTACACTTTATTTATTTTACTTTATACATCTAAAAAGTAGTACTCCCTCCGTCCCAAATTCAACTTCACGTTTACTGTAGATACGGAGTTTAAGAAAAATCACTTTTTGACTTATTTTTGGGGGTAGTATGATATTTTTGGGTAATAAATAAATGATAAAGTATGTTATGTGTGTTAAAAATGTGATGACAAATTTGAAATTAAAGTATGTTAGAGGGATATTAGTTAGTTACTTTTTCCTTTTATGGAAGTGTGAAGTTGAATTTGGGACGGACCAAAATGAAAAGTGTGAAGTTAAAGTTGAGACGGAGGGAGTAATTTTTTTTAAGGGGCACTCTTACACTTTACTTCCTCCGTCCCACCCAAAAATTCTATTTTATCCATTTTGGGCGTTCCACCCAAAGAGTCTCATTTCTTTTTACACACATTAGATCTAAACACACCAACTAATACAATTAAAATATGAGACTCATATTCCCACTAATACAATTATTCACTACACATTAAATAATAATATTTCTTAATCAACGTACAAAAAATAAAAATTACCCGTTGGATGAGATGGAAGGAGTATACATTTTTCATTAAATTACCCAAAATACACTTTATTTATCTTACTTTAAACATCTAGAAAGTAATTTTCTTAAGGGTCACTCTCTTATGAGGTGGTTATATGTGAGACTATCGGCTTATTATTAAATTATGATAATTATACAGGTAAAATATATTATTGGGTACCGGTGTATAAGAAAAAAATATTGGGTATTTAAAATAAATATGATTTATCGAAGTATGATAAATGATGTATTAAATTATAACTTTAAGGTTTTATAGCATGTTTGACTAAAGTCTAAAGATATAGTTATTAAACATTGAATTATACTATAATATTTTTACATCATAATTTAATGTATAATTTATAATACTTTAGTAAATCATATTTAAACCACTCAGTATTATACTTTATCTATATAATAATCATACGCTTTAATAATGAATCGACCCGTCTCATATATAACAGGATAAAACCATGTATCTATAATTTAACCAATTATTAAAGTATGACTTTTAGATAAATAATAATATAATATGATGTTAATTGTTAAGGTAGTTATAGTATCATTACTGTGATACGTAATTCAGTAAGTACTATATAAATTTATTAAATTATGATTCACTAAAATCAAACTTTAATGATTTACCAATTATATTTTAATTTATTATACTTTAATAACTTTAATAGTTTAATAAATTACATATGTTACGTTAGTAATTACACCAATTTCAGATAAAATTTACAATGTTTGATACTAAAATAAAATACTAGTTTAACTTTCTTAAAACTAAAGTTGGATTCAATAGGAATTATGTGATCAAACTTGGTTTAATCTCTAATACTTCCTCCATTCTATGACCATTTATTTATAATATTTTTTACAAAAATTTAGAAAGTAAAGATGTGAATTATTGGGATGGGTTGTGATATTTTGATGTAACATTTCTTATATCATTTCATTAGATAAATGATAGTAATAAGAAAAATGAGAAAAATATACTATAACTCAACATATAAATTCTAGAAGCAAAAAAAAAAATAAATTTGTCCTCGGTACCAAAATCATTAAAAAATTATAAAAAAATATCACATAACATATTAAATTTGTCCTCGATACCAAAATCATTTAAAAAATTATAAAAAAACATCACATAACATCGTGACTAAATTATTTGGGGGGAATACTAATGTTTTATTTTACATGCTCAGATACCATATACTAATTATGAAAGAGTCGATTTTTTTTTTTTTTATATAGCAACACCTCCACTTGCCAGCCATACCCACCATTGGGCGATTATTGAGGTTTTATAATACTCTACTAAGTTCCTTTGTTCGGGTGTGTGTGCAATTTCTTACAGAAAAAGGACACGAGGTAAATGTGGGACTTTTTTATATTTATTTAAGTCGTAATTGAGTTAGATATGAAATCTTGTTCGAATCTTACTCCATTTAAATAGTTTTGCATTTGAATAATTTTGTAATAAAAGATAGGTTTGCTCCATTTAAATAGTTTTGCATTTGAATAATTTTGTAATAAATATAGGTTCGGTAAACTTTCAAAGAAATATTTACTCCCTCCGTCCCAAGAATACATTCACACTTTCCATTTTGATCCGTCCAAAGAATACATTCACCCCCTAAAAATGGAAACAATACACAATATCAATAATTTTACAATACTACAATATTACAAAAATGTCACCTTCTTTTTACATACCATCTAGTCAGAGTCAACTATATCATACACTTTATTCTACTCAATTACCCAAAATACCCCTTCTCTTTTTTACATCACACCACCAAAAAGTTACTTTTCTTAAACTCCGTGCCAGAGAATACGCGAATGTATTCCTGGGACGGAGAAGTAGAATATATGCAATTTCTACTGTACCGCCACATGAATGTTAACGTTTGGCTCTAACCCAATCAAATAAAAATTCCAACCCGATATGTATAAAGTACTCCCTCCGTCCGCTTTCAAGGATATCATTTTTCCATTTTGGGCGTCCGCCCCCAAGGGTCTCATTTTTTTTTTATCCACACACACTCACTAATACAACTAAAAAATAGAACTCACACATCCACTAATGCAACTACCCACTATACATTAAATAACAATACTCTTTAATCTCCGTGCCTAAAAGCAAATGGCACCCTTGAATCCGGATTGAGGGAGTAATAAAATTTGGTAACATTAATATATTATATAAACCCAACAAACATACAGTATAACTATTTATTTACTTTTCAATTACTGTGAAAACTCAAAACAAATACTTTCTCCGTCCCGAAGATATTGATGTTTTTTTTTTGCTCATAGTTTAAGGAGTATAATAATTTAATGTGTAGTAAGTTGAAGATGTAATATTTTAATGTGTAGTGTATAGTTGTATTAGTGATAAGTGTAATATGTGTGGGCTATGTAAATAAATAAATTATTTTTATGGGGTCTCACGTTCTTAAAAGAAAAATGTGTCAATTTTTGTAGCACAACCCAAAAAGAAAATTGTGTCAATATCTTCAAGTTAATATCTATTCTTGGGATTTATTATATTCAAAAGTATAATTATCTTTTTCAATTAATAAATAAGGAGAGTTTACTCGCAAGAGATTGACTCATCAAAGACAAAGGCTTGTATGAGGCCGTCTCACGTAAAGGCTTACGTGAGACGGATGAAAAGTAATAATTTTTATAACAAAAAGAGATACTGAATTAATAAAAAGTGATAATGCAATTTCATGAACAATTTATAGTATAAATAAATAATGATAACATTTTATAGCGAAAGTAATAACCATCTTAAAAATATAAAATGATCTTACTTGAGATGATTTCACGCAACACCCCCTCATAAAATAGTATTGATGTTTCGAGTTGAACAGAACATCTTATTAATCTTCTCTTAAAAAAAAAAATAGAAAACAGAAACAAAAATAATATTACTATTTTTCGAGTTGAATAGAACATCTTATTAATCTTCTCTTAAAAAAAGAAGAAAATAGAAAACAGAAACAAAAATATTACCCGTAGACTAGAAAGGGAGCAAACAAATATCAAACTAACACACAATTAAAAGGAAAACAAATTAGAGTATGAAGCAGGCCGCAAGTTTACATGCACAAACTTGCTAGCCACAAAAGTACTCATTAATAAACTAAATGTTAAGCATAGTTGGCTATTTTCAAGAATACTTGTAGAACGATACACTCTTATCGTCAGATACACTAGCCAGAAGGCAAGATCTCACATCCGTCTGCAGCGGTGGCCCGAACGCAACTGCCCAAACCTGATCGTTGTGGCTCGTCATTATCTGAGAAGCCGCTCTCATTTTCAGATCCCACAATCTCACACTTTTGTCGCTTGAACCTGTTGCAATTGCAGCTCCATCTGGGGAAGCATCCACACTCAGTATCCAGCTGGAATGCCCTGAGAACGATGTAATCAATGTTTTCCTCTCAGCATCGTACACGTGGACATGAGCATCATCCGAGGCGGAGAAGAGTACCCTTGAATCCATAGGTGCTGATGAGTATACAAGACTTCGGACAGGCATGCAATGGCCTTCCAAATGGTGCATGAATTTAGCACGAGGTACATCGAAAATAGAAATGGTTCCATCCATTAACCCACAAGCTATTTGTCTACCATCAGAGCTCCATGCCACGGACAGGGCAAACTTCTTGCTACCACTTCTCTCCGATGGTTTTAACCCTTCTGGTCGAGGGGGTTCTAGTGTAGCGATTGGCTTCCATTCTGCAGTGTCCCATAGCTTCACTGAAGCACTACCACCTCCTGCTGCTGCTAATGTTGTACCCTGTGCAAGGATTATGAAATTTAAAAAAAAAAAGAAAACCTTCTACCAAAAAGGGGAAAAGCAATGTAACGCTTTGAGGTAACATTCCCCATAAAATTAATGCTGCCACAAGCAGAGGATAATCCCATAAAGTAACATATGACATTACTTCTAAGATCCAAAAGTTTGATTGTCATTCAAGAGACATCTGGGTAAAGCAGGAAAATCTCATGAGATTAGGAAAATTGAAATCTACACTTTAGAGCATTATTCTACAGTTTAGGATATCACAAGAGACCAAACAAAGGTATAAAAACAAAATGTGTCATCTTTCTCCGTACGCCTATAAACCCAATTTAACCATTTTAATTCTCATTTAAACAAAAGGAACCTAGGAAAATAAACTATAGCACATGCAAGAGATCAGTTTGTCATGAGCAATGACCAGGAACTGTTCAACAAAAAAGCTTATATATAACTTGCATGGTAGAAGAAGAAACATATCCTACTATGCAGTCGCACTTGCCATATAATTCTCTACCATAACTAAACATCTATAATGTGAGCACCAATATTTTTGTGTTTGTTCTTTTATTGAACTAGCCACTCAAGAGCATGCATGTTCGGCCATATGCAGAAGCAGAGATATTCAAGGTCTCATGCATACATGTCAGCACCAAGGCCACTTAATTATAGGATAGAGTAGTCAGAGAAAATACAGTATATGTTCCTCTGCATTTGCTAAAGATGACTCACTTGCCTTGTGTTATAGTTTGATGAATATGTTGATATAAGTGAATTACATTACTCTTAATTTTCTTTTACAGCAATGAACTTCACCTTTAAAATATCCTAGCCAAGAAAGAGTTCTAAAGGGATATCAATGATTGTAAAATATTACTGAAAAAAAATCACACCCTACAATTGCATAAAGGAAGAGATCACATGTTGCATACACCACTTGCAACAAATAAAAAAAAATAAAAAATAGGGTAACATCATAGATTTAATTTAAAGACGGACATCTTTTGGTAAGAGCTCTAAACAGAGTACCAATTCAAGTGAAAGTCATACACCCACATGCTCAGCCCGGTGGCAGGAACTTAATCGATGTCTCAAGTTAAAGTTCTCACACCCCCAATTGTTACAAAACGGAGTTCAAGACATGCAGGGATTTTTTCCTCTAAAAATGTGTGGAAGTCATGCACCCACAAGCTTAGCCTGGTGGTGGGAGCGTGATTGATGTTTAAGGTTTGAATCCCCCCACCCCAATTGTCTCAAAGAGTGGAAGCCATGCAAGGATGGAAAACAAAAATAGCAGGACTTATGTAAGCTATGTATAGACAAGAAGCAATATACGAAAAAAACGAGCTGTAAGCTACAACCTTTTTTGTACTAAGGGGTAATTAAGTATTTTTAAGTGATAAATAAAGTATGACAATTTTCAGAATAAAGTGTCTTTCGACAATTTTCAGAATAAAGTGTCTTTGGGGTTATTGTGTTGAGTGCTTCTTGCCTTTTACCAAATGGAAATTGTTCACAATTTAGAGGGTCGGAGGGAGTACATAAGTTTCCAAGAAATTGTTTTTTTAAGAACATAAAACTAGATGCAATGGAAGAAAAATTTCAATGAATAACCACAAATGTTAGAGGCTCCAAACTCTTAACTAACAGATTTATTGTAGTTTATGTATTAGCAATAGAGTGCATTTGACTTATAGATACATTTTGGAGATCTGCCTACCATGTAAAGAAGATTACAAATCAACCCATACATGGAAAATATATTCAAGAATACAGATATAAATTAACATGAAATTTTGTTAATGTCTCAGCTAAGTATTTTTGTAGTGAGTAGTGACTGCATCCTTATAAGGAAACCAAAATTTGCATAATAGTCAAAGTAAATAAATAAAATATCCTGCAGAGAAAAAAAGACATAAATCATTCTGATTTATCACACTATTTCAAATTTTGTTCTTTCTTGTATCATACACAAATGAGGAAGGACTGGTAACCAGATACAACCTTAAAAATCAAAAGTCAAAACAACCTCTCCACGGTACACTACTTTTTTGGATGCCTAACTTTATCTTATGTGAGCATACTGATAAAACAAAAACACAAAATTTCTTGTTCATCTAGCTGATCAAAGATCAATACATAGAGCTGAGATATAAGTATTTTAGCCTAAGTTCTTTACATGAGATGAAATATAGGAAAAACTTCCCCTTTATCTTTTGTATCTTCTGACGTTTAGGATACAAGTATAAAAAAATAAACTCAATAATTTCCCCCAAATGACTGTAATTCTCCAAAAATGGCATGTATATAACTTCAGAAAAGCCAAAATTATTTTTTGAAATGTCAAGGCCCTTACTCAATGTAGATACCTACTCCACACGTTTGCCACTCATCCAATTAACCAAAATTAAGAGAAATAAAGTAAAATTGGATTCTTTAGTTTTAATTGAAACTGAGAGAAAGCAGGCCTTCAGGAATACAGATACCCGACACACAAACAAGAAAGAAATCAAATTTCATGAATTTTGATTCACTTCCGTACATTATATTTCAAAACCCTAATAATCTTTCACACAGATACAGTAGCATATTCAACAGCACACAAATTGAAAGACATTAATAACAACAAGAAATCATTACCTGGGGATTGAATTTCAACTGCCAGACTTCAGAAGGCGGAGCCTCGAGCGTTGCGATGGTGTTGTTAGTAGCAACATCGAAGACTCGAATGAAGCTATCAATGGAGGCAGAGGCCGCAATTCTGCCGGAAGGGTGGGCCGCCACGGATATGACGCCGAGGCAGTGACCAGTGTTTGTCTGCAACTTCTCGGGACCATTGGGATTCCACAGCCTCACGGTCTCATCCAGAGACCCCGTCAATAGCAGCGGCCACGAATCGGCCGTGGCCGGAACCCAGGCCGCCGTCCAGATGGAGTCGTCGTGGGCGTTGTGAACGGTATTGAGTGGTGCAAGCTTCATGGTTTCAGGCGGTTTATCTAGTCTAGGTTTAAAACCCTAACTCAGGTGTCAATGGAGGTGTTTGAGGGTGACTGGAAGTTTACTGGGAAGTGGGACTATCACACCCCAAATTTCAAATGAAAAGTTTCCACATTATTTTGAAATAGAATATTAAATAGGGCATGACTAAAATTATGCATTTAACAAGTAGGAAGTAATTTGCAAAACAAGGAGGAAATAGAAATGGGCTTAGTCCTATAAGTTTCAGCAAACTTTAAAACAAGTTATCTTACAAAGTGAAAAGTTAGCAAATAAGCAGCAAGTCCCGCAAGTTTTTACAAACTTTAGCAAACAATTTAAGCAAAGGATTTAGATGAGGGATAGATCCTTTAAGTTCTGCAAATTTTTATTTTAAAATATCAAATAAAGTATTATTGCAAAAGCTTTGAGAGTAAAGGATTGCAAGTTTATTCCCAAAAAATCCATGCCATGAAAACATATAGGACTTGTCATTTCATAAACCAAAATTAAAGTAGAATTATTTGCAAATCTGCCACGTATAAATAACGAATACAGTGATGATAAACCAAAATCTGCCAATCTCTACTAACTGTGATTAATTAATGAATTAAGAATATTATCACTAACCCCCTAATTTCAACTTCGCATGAACAATCAGTAAGGATTTATTAGCAACAAATATAACTCTACCCACAAAAATTATTATTATATTTAATTTAAGACTTTAGCACACACTGACCGCTATAACAAATTACTTATACCTGTTACAGATGGCAAACATACCCATTAACGTGCATGTTGTCCAATATCCAAACTAATAGTGGAATTTAGTTGTAAACTTGGGTTTTCCCTACTTCTGCCAACAACACATTAATATGCAATAATCAAAAAAAGACACACTAACTTCACAAGTCATGCAGGCTGCTGCACATTTGTATACATAACATTTGTATTGACAAGCTTGCTAGCCGACAACCCAAAATAAACATTCGTTCGATTCCTATCATTAACCATTACATGCAACAACCCCAAAAGCCACTACCTGTAACGCCATGCATCTGGTCTCCACAAGCAGCTACTCATGTAAGATGAATCCACACCGTCGACACATCACACATCCGTACTCAAATTTCCTAACATTAATAGAATTTATGCGAACACTCCAGACAACTCAGTAACATGTAATATTGAATTTCAAGTTTATCCAAATAGCATTAATGAAAATAGTTTCCCGAATACTCTGCCAAAAACGGAACAGAGACTCAAACACATAAGTCAGTGTGAAGCGAAGTCAGTGTGTAGCGAATAAGAAAAGATTAGAATTATATTCACACGGCTGATCGAAATAATAATATGTATCTCTTCATAGGACTAAACAGATTTCCCGAAGATAAAGGAGTTGATAAGAGGAAAAGGTCCTCTTTTCTTAATAGATAACAAAGCTAACGGTGTTTTCTTGGAAAGTAAGAAATTTAAATTATGCTTCTCTTTGAACTCACAGCTGAATAAAATAACGAATGGGCTGGACTTTTAAGAGTTCGAATAATAGGCTTCAAGGAGTTGAAAATTCTTGGCTTTAAAGATTGGGCCATGACAGAAAAATTGCAGTGTGAACTTACGGGGTGTTACAGGGACCGATCAAGAGTAGACGGAGGAGAGGTAGAGGTTTTGTGCCTTTCGTGTTCGATTCGTAAATTCGAGGAAAGTTAGGGCAACAATCTAAATAAGATTATATAAAGGAGCAATTTGCGCGTATTAAAGGTGAAATTTTAAATGGTTCTACTTTCAAAAACATACTATACAAATATAAATAAAAATATATACATTTATGAACAAATATGTATACAATTTAATTGTTCTATTGAAGAAAAAATTATACACATATGGATGACAGTTTTTTTAATGAAAAACTTAGTGTGAAAAAAATATACAATTTTTAAGAAACACGTATACAAAATAAAATAACATGTATACAAAATAGAATAAAAAGTTATATACATATGAGTGCACCTAATATCAACTCATTTTAAATACTCCCACCGTGTAAAGTTCCTCATTTGCTTTTTGTCGTTTGAATTTAGAAATATTATTATTTTATGTGTAGTGAGTAGTTATATTAGTAATAAGTTTTGGGCCATACTTAAAAAGAAAAATGTGGATCTTTAGGAGGAATACCCCATATAGTAAAATGAGAATCTTTCGGTATGACGGAGGGAGTAGATTAGTAATTTATAATTAGTATGAAACATGTGATACATAGAACGGGATCATTGAAATATTATTTTTAAAATAAAATTATTATTATTATTATTATTGAAAATATTAAAGTTATAAATTATATTGATATAATAATTTAATAATGGTGAACTTAAGAATATAATATTTTAATGTATAGTAAATAGTTATATTAGTTGTTTGTAAGAACCATGTACAGTGGATTTAATGGATAATAATTATTGGTAAAGACTTGTATGAGACCATCTCACGTAATGGCTTACATGAGACAGATGAAAAGTAATAACATCTATAACGATAAGTGATACTGAATCAATAAAAGTGATAATACTATTTTATAAATAATTTATAGTATAAATAAAAAGTGATAATATTTTATATCGAAAGTGATAACTATTTTAAAAAGTGTAAAATTGTCTCATGTGAGACAGTCTCACAGACCTATCCATAATTATTTAGTTTGTTACACTTGTACTAGAGAATATATTCTTAGAAGATATGCTCAATTATTCTTAGGAAATAAGATTAAAATAGTTGTAACTTCTCTTCCATTATCGGTGTAAATTGTTACTCCATCCGTCCATCCTCAATGTATTCATTTATTTTTTGCACGTGGATTAAGGAGTATTATTTTTTTTATGTATAGTAGGTAGTTGTATTAATGGATGGTGTGAGTCCCATATTTTATTTGTATTAGTGGAGGTGTGGGTCTCATAGTCCAAAAGGGGGAATGGATAGATTAAGGATAGATGACCTAAAATGGTAAAATTGATAGATTGACAGTGGACGTAGGGAGTAATATATAGTAAGTTCTTGGTATCACCTCATTAACGGTGACTCCATATCATTATCACATGGTATCAGTCCAATTCACCTAAACTTCGATTTTTATAGCCTCATGCTAAAACCGTCATTTTCTTCCTCTTTTCTCTTCATCGATCACATTGTTGATCATGACGACGGTATCTCCTCTCTCTATCAATACACTCACGCACTTGTTGACGATCAAATTGACGTCAACTAACGATCTTTCATGGAGAAATCAAGCCACTCTTGTTTTTTCCGGCCATGAACTTTTTTCGTATATTGACGGCACGTCTTCTCCTCCTCCTGAGAAAATATAATCTGGCGATATAGTTCCAAATCCTGTGTATATTGCTTGTCTCTATGTATCTAAAAATTCTAAGTCTAATCAACTCTTCTATTTCTAATGAAGCAATGTTTGAGGTATTGGGATTACGTACATCCCGTGCTGTGTGGTTGGCTCTTGAGGAAACTTTCAATTTTTCCTCCGTATCATAAATCAACCACTTATGCCATGAATTGTTCAATCTCCTTTGAAACTCTCGTTTGGTGGAAGAATACATTCAAAAATTTCATTTGTTGTGCCAATTGATTGGCTCCACTGGGCGTCCAGTTGATTCGCTTGACAAGAGTCATTGGTTTCTCAATGATCTCGATCCATAATTTATCAATTTCTCAGACACCCATATGTCAATGAATCTGATGCCCACTTTTCATGAGTTGGTTCGCTAAGCTATAAATTTCGATCTTTTACAGTGCAACATGGATGTAACGTCTGTTAATGTCCTAATTTTTGTAACTTCTCGGTTTAGTTCAGTCTCACAAAATCTGTACTCTTCTCAGCCTCGTGCTACGAGCCCTTAACACTTTTATAGGCATAAGAGCTCTCATAGTTCATCTTAGTGGGTCATCTAGACAACATCAATATTTTGGAAGAGGCAATTGCAAGAAACCTTATGTACCATGTTGCCAAATCTTCAGTGAACTTGGACATTATGCAGATTGTTGTATAAGTCGTTATGATCATGCATCACCAAATACTGTTAATTTGGCGCATGCTTTTGGAACTCAATGTTTTATCTCTCCTTCTCAGACTTTAGACTGGTTTCTTGATACGGGTGTCTCAACCCACATGACTCCTAACACGTCTAGTATGCATCATTTGGTTCCTTATTTTGGTAATGATAGTGTCAATGTTGCAAATAGATATATTCTATCTCACATGTTGGTTCGTACCGTGTAAATGATAATATTCATTTATTGGATGTTCTAGTGGTTCCACATCTTACTAAAAATCTCATGTTTACTAGCCAACTCACTTCTGATCACCCTATAGATGTTTTGTTTACTAATGATTCATTCGTTTTTCAGAATCGGATAACAAAGGAACCCCTAGCTCAGGACAAGCGCAGTGATTGTCTTTATGTCTTGGAACGTGGGAAACCAACTTTAATTGCTGCTTTGCAAACTACTTCTTTGAAGGCCTAATTTAAGCTTTGGCACAATAGATTAGGGCATGTTTATGTTTCTATCATTAGACTACTGAACTCATTGGGTCATCTATCTGTTACTTCTGTTCTGCCCAAACCTTATTTGTGTACTCCATGTCATTTGGCTAAGAGTAAACACTTGCCTTTTGCATTAAATGATAAACGTGCCTCTAATGTTTTAGATTTAATTCATCGTGATTTATGGGGCCCTGCTCATGTTTCCTCAAATGAAGGTTATTGGTATTATGCAATCTTTGTTGATGATTTTTCTCGTTTCATGTGGATGTACCCCTTGCATACTAAGTTGCAGTTTTATGATGTGTTGGTTCATTTCACTCATTTGTCTGCACTCAGTTTTCCTAGAAAATTCGAGTTTTTCAGAGTGATGGTGGCTCTGAATTTGTTAATAACCGGGTTTGAAATTTTTTTTACTTTTATGGAATTCATCATCAATTATCATGTCCTTATACACCTCAACAAAATGGTCGTGCTGAAAGAAAACATCGTCATATAACTGAAACTGAATTATCCTTGATGTTTCATGCTCATATTTCAGCTTGTGTTTTGGGTGGATGCCTTCTCTATAGTTGTTTATGTTATTAACAGCAAGTCTCCGTATGAGCTTCTCTATAATCATGCACCAAATTATGCCTTGTTTAAGGTATTTGGATGCCGGGTTTTTCCTTTATCTTTGGAAATATGCATCCAATAAACTTGCTTCTCATAGTATTCCGTGCATTATTTTGGGCTATAATTCTGCACAGAAAGGGTTTAGGAGTTACGATCCTGTCACTTCCCATTTCTATATAACCAGACATGCTCAATTTGATGAGTCATCATTGTCATACTCTGATTCAAAGGTGGCCTCTGATGTTAATTCTCTTGGAATTTCTTACTTCTTGGAATTTGAGAATATTACATCTTCTAATACTCCACCGGCTCCACATACTTCAGCACAAATTCCTCTAACTCAGGAAAATCAACCAGCTTTGTCTCATAAGCTTTGTAGTATGTCTTTTATCTCAAGAGCCTTCTGTCTCAGGTCCGTTGGATACACATGCACCCACACCTATTGTTGTTGAGACTCCAGTCCAAGATCTTGCTAGTGCACCTATCTTGCATCCTATGATTACTTGTGCTCAGGCGGGTATTTTCAAATTACATTATGCTACTGATATTGCTTCTACTACTTTATTACCTGAATTATTTGTCTCTGATGTACCTAAAGGGTTCAAATATGCTCTCAAACTTCCTCATGGGCTTGCTACTATGCATAAGGAACTTGATGCCCTTCATGCTTATCATACATGGGATCTTGTTCCTCACCCCACTAATGTTAATATTGTGGGTTCAAAGTGGGTGTTTCGCACTAAATATCTTGCTGAAGGTTCTGTGGAACGTTATAAGGCTTGTCTGGTTGCTTAAGGGTTTTCTCAGATTCCTGGGTCTAATTTCTCTCACACTTTTAGTCCAGTTGTTCGAGCTGCTACTATGCGTGTTATTTGTCCCTTGCAGTTCGTCATAATTGACCTTTGCATCAATTGGATGTCAATAATAAATTCCTTTATTGAATTTTACCTAAGCCTGTATTTATGGTTCAACCTCCTGGGTTTGTAGATCCTAAATTCTCGGATCATGTTTATCATCTCAAAAATGCATTATATGGCCTTCGTCAACCCCCTCGAGCATGATTTTTCTATTTAAGTGAATTCTTATTTAGGTTGGATTTTTATTGTATCTCTCGGACACTTCTTTATTCTACTTCTCCAACAAGGATGTGATTATTTATCTTCTTCTATATGTGGATGATAGTATTGTCACGGGCAATGATCCTACGAGTCTTCGTCGCTTTATCTTATGAGTGGATATAAAGAGTTTCGTGTCAAGGACTTGGGCTCCTTGAACTATTTTCTGGGCCTAGAGGTCTTTTATTCTTTTGATGGTTTATTTTTTAGTCAAGCTAAGTATGCTAGTGATATTCTATCAAGTGCTCAATTGTTAGATTCCAAACCTGTCTCTGCACCTCTTACTGCCGGAGAATGTCTTGTTAGCACTGGTGAGTCCTTTGACGATCCTACTCACTATCGTTCATTGGTTGGTGCTCTTTAGTATTTCACCATTACAAGACCAGACATTTCTTATGCTGTGAATCACGTCAGTCAGTTTTACAATCTCCCACCATTGATCATCATTTCACCGCTAATAAGCGTATTCTACGCTATATCAAAGGTACATTAAATTTTGGTTTTGATTTCATCAGTGGTTCCCCCTTTTCCATCATTGAATATTCAGATGTAGATTGGGCACGATGTACTGAGACATGTCAATCTACATATGGATATTCTATTTTTCTTGGAGGAAATTTAGTTCCTTTGAGTGCAAAGAAACAACCTACTATTGCTCACTCTAGTTGTGAGTCTGAATATCACGCTCTTGAGCATGCTACATGGAGATTATATGACTATCTCAGCTGCTTTATGAGTTGTACTTGTATACCTCATCATGTCCTATACTTCTTTGCGATAACGCCAGTTCACCTTTTCTCACTCAAATTCCAATTGCTCACAAATGTGCCAAGTATATTCATATTGACTGTCACTTCACTTGAGGACTTTTTGCTTCTAGTCGTTTAACTACATAATTTGTTCCTTCGCATCTCCAAATAGCTGATATTTTCACCCAGAGTCTTTCTCGATCGAATTTTGAGTTTCTGCGATCCAAGTTGTGCGTTCGATTACATCCTCGACACCGCTTGAGGGGGTAATGGGAAATAATTATTTATTTTGTTACACTTGTACTAGAGATTATATTCTTAAAAAATATGGTCAATTGTTCTTGGAAGATAAGATTAAAATAGTTGTAACTTCCCTTCTATTATGAGTGTAAATTGTTAATATATAGCAAGTTCTTGGTATCACCTCATTAACGGTGATTCCATATCATTCTCGCATGATTGAGTTGTGATTGTTTTTGTGAGTCTCATCCACTAGAAAAGGACTAATTTGTAATTATATGGATGAAAATGACAAAATGAATACTATTTAAAATAATAACTTGATATCCTGTGCACCCATCAGTGTTAATTTTATTCAATAATGTATGGTTTGTATTTCTTAATAAATGCATTATTTTTATTCAGTTATTCATTAAAAACTGATCGAAAATGTTGCTAACAAACTCTATAAATTCTTTTTCATTAGTGTACATATGATTTTACTAATAAATGTATATATTTTGAATATGGGTGAACGAATTTCGTGAACCCAGATACATAGGATAATTTATTTTAAATGTAGAATATTTATTGAAATATATATGATTATACTTGGTTAGAAATTATATTTTTTTAAATAATAGTATGAGTTATGTATTTTTTTTAAAATTTCCAAATAGAGTTGATGTATGTGCATTTGGGTGCACACGTACATTCATACTTGTATTTTTATTCAATAGTATATATATATATTTCATAATAATTGTATATTTCGTTTTACATTAAGTTTTTCATTAAAAAAACTAATAAAAAATTGTCTAACAAAATGTATACATTTTTATTCATTAGATATATATTTATAAGTGTATAAATTTCTGAAAGTGAATGCACGGTGCAGGTGCACAGGATAATTTGTCTTCCAAATAATTCATGAACTAAACCCAAATGAGAATTAGAGTTGCTACTTGGATTGAAGATGAAGATACTGACGAAGACAATGATCGAAGACTTGGAGTTCTTCACAAGGGTTTTTCAATTTTCTATTATTTCTCTTCGTGCCTTTAGAATAATGGTTGGAGTTTATTACATCTTTGTGATTTACCCTAGTAAATCCATGTGCTAAGTTCTTTGCTGGTAATGTTAGGGTTTTAGACATTTTTTACTATGTGATCTGATTGCCCTAGACTTGGAAATCTTATACTGCAGATTGTTTATTTCCTTATTGAAGAAGAGATTTTGAGACTTCTAATTATTGTGTTTTGAGTTTTGATTCCTTTGATTATTCATGATGTTAGCACTAATGGATAATTAATAGGATTCTCTTTTTCTACATGATAATTATTGTTTCCCGTGGCAGTCTTAGGGGATTGGTCAATATAGCCTAATATAGCTAGACAATCAATCTGGAATATTAATTACTTGGTAAAACATTATTATTAGTTAATTGGTAAGGAGACATAGGATTAATAATCTAGTACCTAGAAAGGAGAATCAATTAGTTAGTAATTACCTTTTAAAGGAACACGTTAGTTGCATTAGTAGCTATTAGTTAGTAATTACCTTTTAAAGGAACACATAGTTGCATTAGTACCTATAGAAGGAGTGAGAATTAATTTCTAATCGATCTTAAATTTTCAACTCATTATAAGTGTTAGATCTTACTGGATCAATGTGGTAGGCTTAGTGATCCTCCTACAGGTAATTAATTTAAGTTTAGAATAATCTGTCATATAATTACACCTTAGCATTACCAGTTCTATATCCTTGAATTTTTAAACCTTTCTCTGAATGATTTTTATTCTCTTTGCACTAATTATTTAATTTCAGTTCTTAGTAGTTTAATTAATATTTCCAAAAACCCCCCATAATTTGTCTAATTTTGAAATTGTCACAAATAGAATTAATTATTAAATCTATAACAATCTTGTGAGTTTGATATATATTTGATCACACTTGCTAGATATTGTGATCGATCCCTTATACTTGAGGGTGAGATTCATATTTTCGAAAGAAAATAGTGAACACTATGAACATCCTCTGATTGAGTAGGGTTAGATTTACAGATTGACATTCTATTGATTTACTTACATTGAGTGCTAGTGTATCTTTATGTTGCAGCACATCCAACAGAATAGGCAGTAGATACGATCAAACTTGAACTTATCTTTTATGGGCCCAACTTCACGGATAATCAGTGGGTTGGCTGATCACAACTGAAGATTCTTTCTCAGAAACCTGACCTAGGGCCAGAAACGGTGTCAAGAACTAGAGGGGTGGTGATAATAGTGCCCATGCCTGGATTGCCACCTACAATGTACCCATTTTATCAACATATGTCTCTATTGCTAAATGAATCGCCGTGATGATGAGTGCTCAGGGCAGAGGCCTGCCTACTGTGCAAATGATAGGTTTGGTTTATGGTGAGGACAAAACTGAGATATGTTATTTCTTGTTGGAAATGAACCAGGTTGGGGCTAATCGAGTCCAGGAACAAGTCGAAATGCTGGCAGCACAAGTAGGGTTGGACATCGAGAAGAGCTATTTTATTGATCTTTCTCCGGAGATGATCGTCGAATTATACATTAAAATGATCTCTGCTAATTCTTCTTGAATCGAATGTGTTGCACTTATCAGTTCTGTAATACTCCCTCCGTCCATCCTCAATGTATCCACTTGCTTTTTGCACTTGGATTAATGAGTATTATTATTTATGTGTAGTAGGTAGTTGTATTAGTGGAGGTGTGTCTCTCATATTTTATTTGTATTAATAGAGGATGTAAGTCCCATGGTCCAAAAAGAGAAATTGATAGATTAAGGATGGACAGCCCAAAATGGTAAATTGGATAGATTGACAATGGACGGAGGGAGTAATAAGTTGAACCTGAGTTTATCAAGCTAACACTATGATTACTAACATTGTATCTGCTTAATATTTGTGTTGTAGTCCTAATCAGGTCAAATGGAAGTTTGGTTCATTTAGAAATTAGAAATAAAGTCCTTTCTAATAATCAAGCTACTTGATGTCATACAATCAAATTAGAGAATTTATTTCAGAAACGAAATCAAAGATCTTTATATTAAACGAAATCTAAGTTCTTTGAAAACTAAGAAACGTTTTAAAATATAAAGAGTTGAAATTAGACGATCCATGTTTAATATATGATCAAACCATTAGGAAGCTCAATAACAACATAAGAGAACTGCATGAAAAAGGAGAACAAATTTGGTAGCTAAGCAACTATAATACTAGTCACTTAATAGTTTGCTGGTAGCTTTCAAGGTTGCCTGTCTCTCCCACCACCAGGCATGTCCACGGCCTCTATAAAATCCATTCACTATACATTAACCAACATTTCTAATTATTAATTATTTATACTACTTTTGATAAAATATAAAGCTTAATTTTTATTAGTTAAATTAAATTAATTTTTGTAGATTTGGATAGTTTTCTCAAATTTTGCAAATTCGAATGATTTTGTTTTCGTAGATTTGGAGGACTTTCCAGTTTTCGCTGATTTTGGGGGCTTTCTTGGTTCACCTATTTCGCAGTTTTTACCGAGTATTTTTCAAATTTTCCAAATTTTACCATTATAAGATTTGGTGAATTTTCCAATTTTTTCAAATGTTGTAGTTTGATGAACTTAAAGCTTTCACAATTTCAGGGGATTTTCCAACTTTGTAAATTTTGCAGTTTTCGCAAATTCGGAGGATTTTATTTTGCGGTTATATGACTTGAAAATTTTAATTATTTTTTATATTTATTATTGTTAGATATGCAAAGTTTGATTTGTTAAAAAAAGTTGTAAAGAATGACAAAATACTATGGATATCACCTATAGAAGATTTCAAAGAGATTTCATAGAGGTTTCATATCCGACTAGGTGTACTTGACTTGGGTTTAGGGGTTTGTCTGCTGCCGGTGGTGAAAATCACCCCTTTCTGATGTGTTATTTGAAGTTTCTGCAACTTCAGATGACATCACTCTTGAAGAGTGGAATGTTGTCCGTAAGGTATTTGATAATGTGAAGTCCCTCTGGTAACTCTTCCGGAATTTGTGGAGAGTGAAATTAGATCTGAGGAAGATGTAGTGGATACTGGGGAGAGTGAAAGTGGATATGGGGAAGATGCTCCACTAAGTGAAGATCAAAAGATATTAAAAATTTTGGAAGGCATGCAACGTAAAAGATATCTAAGACATCGAAGATTGATTTATTAAAAACAAAATTATAAAGGATGACAAAATATAGAAGATTTCATAGAGGTTAGGCTAAGATATCCGACTAGGTGTAGAATAAATATCCATCGAAGTTTTATTAAAAAAAAAGTTGATGTAAAGATGACAAAATGCTAAAAAATTGTTATAAAGGATGACAAAATGACGTGGATATTACCTGATCTCTATAAAAGATTTCATAGAGCTTAGACTAAGATATCTGGCTAGGTGTACTTAACTTGGGTTTAGAGAATAATAACCCATAATATATTGTTAAAAATTCTTGGGCCTAAATCGTTGCCGCAAAGATTTATCAAGAATCCACGCTGAACTTGTGGCGCCACAAAGGTTTCTCCAAAATTCATGTTTCATTACTTGCTTGGAAAAGATAAAGATGTGGCATATTTTTGTTTCTGTTATCGTTTAGATACCATTCATTAATTGAAAAGGATACAAAATGTTGTGGATATCACACGATCTCTATAAAAAATTTCATAGAACTTATGCTAAGTTAGGCATCAAAGTTTACTTTGGATCAAATTATTAATGTTGTGGATATCACATGATCTCTATAAAAAATTTCATAGAACTTATTCTAAGTTAGACATCGAAGTTTATTTTGGATCAAATTATTAAAAAAAATTATAGTAAAAGATGTAGATATCACCATGATCTCTATAGAAGATTTCACATAAGTTAGGCGGCTAAAAGTTTGTTTTGTGATCAAATTATTAAAAAAAAAGTTGTTGTTAAGGATGTAGATATCACATGATTTCTTTTGAAGATTTCACATAAATTAGGCTAAAAAGTTTGTTTTAGCATCTAATTATTAAAAAAAAAGTTGTTGTAAAGGATGAGGTTAATTATTATATACTTTTGATAAAATTATGTATATTAAATTTACATTGTCATGGCTACATAAAGCTTGGAGGATTTTCCAATTTCACGAATTTCACAAAATTGACCAAATGATTTCCCCCCTCTCTCTAAGTTGGGTTTTGAACGTGTTACTGTTATTTGTGTGATGCATTATATTAAATTATTCTCAATATTTTTTCATTACATGTTACAATTTCTTATTTAGCTATATACTCTAAAATCCAAATATAGTGAAAATAATATTTTTATTAAAAAAATGGTAATTTTTATTTTTTTTGGTTGAACTGTAGGTCTGACCAATTGAACCTCGAACCGGGATATCGATTTGATTTTCAGTCCGGTTATAAAACATTGATTTTAAAACTTATTATTGCTATTTGATTAATCTTGTTTGGCTTAGCAACATGAGTCCTAGGAGTGGGCGGTATGGCATACCGAATTTTTTTTGTCATACCAAATATCGTACCGAAATTTTCGGTATGCTATGTCGTTATGAACCTAAAACAAATTCTAATAGATAACAAATTCATAATAAGAAAAATATAGAACAATCCAAAAATGATCAAATTAAATAAGAGTGAGTCTCATGTAAATCGGATTTATATGTAAACCCTATTTTTTAAAATTACTCTTTAGTTTATAAAAAATTACTCTTTGAAGAGTAATAATTTTTATATAGAAGAATAATAATTCATGTCTTTAAAGAGTAATTTTTCATGTACTAAAAAGTAATCGATAAATCATGATTTACAAAAATTTGAAGAGTAATTTTATAATTTAGAAGAGTAACAATTTATGTGCTAAAGAGTAATTTTTTATATACTAAAGAGTAACAGAGTTTACATAATTAATGTATGTAAATCCAGTTTACACAAATATTTGTCATTAAATAAGTAGTACCCAAGAGATCTACACAAGAACCATATGGAACTTATATTAAAATCAATACTTTTAAATTTTCATATATGATAGAACTACATAAAGAAATAAAGATATAATGAAAACCAATCAACTTTATCACCCATTTATAATATGAAATATACAGTAGAATTTTTGATTTAATCTTTTAATTAAATAGTGTAAATATATAATTTAATTAAAAATTATAATATATAATAATAATTATAATTGCATATATCATGTAGTATTGTATACCGTATCATATTATCAAAAAATTAAATATTTTACGGTATTTTGGTATATTCCGAAATATAGCGTTATTGATAATTTGTATACCTTTATCCTACTAAAATTTTCAATACGATATCATACCTTATTAAAAATTTCGTCATACCTAAAATTTCGGTAAAATCAGTATTTTTCAATATGGTAAGGTTGGTATACCTGATATTTTTCCCCAGCCCTAAACATGATGCTCTACCTGCGCTACCTTCTCCCCTAATACATGAGAGCTTCTAATCCTTTCAGTAGGCCAATCATGTGAGTTTATAGAGGTGTCTTCAAACAACTTTTCTGCTTCTATTAGAATTTAAGACGGGCAGTGAGGCATTACTTGTAACTGTCTTAAATTCTAATAGAATTTTGCTTAACTACTCGTACATGTCTCAAATTCATTTAGAATTACATGTAAAATCATCTCGTTAGAATTCGAGTAGATTGGGTGTCTAGAAATACTCATTTAGTTAGGGGTGTGCACAGTGCGGTTATACAGTTTTTCTATATAATTTAAATTGGATTGTCATATACTGTTCGGTTTAGTAATCAAATTTAAACCGCGGTTTTTCAAGTAATATTGATTATGCGGTTTTAAACGGTTTCGATCGGTTTTGGTATGGTTTAGCGGTTTTATTAATAGATTAGCCTACATAAATATCGATCTGGATATCTTATTTTACAATTGTACTACACTTCGTATTTTACAATTTATTTTCTAATAAAAAACATATTCCATAAGTAATGATCATTGCATCCTTGTACATTTGGCGATAATTTATTTAGCCATAATAATAACACATATCAAACATTTAATATGTAGAATATAGGTGATGAAACTTATAAATATAATATGTGATCCCATTTACATTAATATATATACATAAACCTATAGTCATGTGAAAATATTTGTAACCCTTGATCTAATAATACATAGGAGGTTAGACTAGTTGATTAGCTTATACTTGAGATTCTACATAGATGTATGAGAGAAATAATAAAGATAAAGAAGTACTCCATTGAAGTAAAAAGAAAAGAAGCTATGACACATCTATAGAGCGAAGATAAAGACAACAATATTAATAAAATTTATTTTTTATTGGAAGAGTGAGTGAATAACTAATGAGAAATGATTAAACTACATAAATACTAACATGTGTAAATATATAATATAATCCTAATAAAAACTAGTGGTGCAGTCGGTGCAGTTTCAACCATAAAAATGAAACCGCACCATAAAGTGCGGTGCGATTTTCCCTTAAATTATAAATTGCGATTTACCTAAATAATTGTATATAACAGTACAGTACAATTCAGTGCGGGCAATTTTTGCGATTTTAAAAAATTTTTGCCCAGCCCTGCATTTAGTTGCCATCTCGTCTAATGTGAAATAACTTTACCATATGCTGACTTTCTAATTTTCAAGAAAATGTGACCCATTAATTGGGCCTGTCAACGTGAATCTCCGTGGATTGGATTGGGCTCTAATCAAATTTACAATTCCCAATATATTTCTCATAAACCCTAGACTAAAACCCCAATTAGAAGCCATTGAAAATCTTGGGTGTTGCAGAGGGAAACTGCTCTGTGGAACATTCCGTTTGCGACAATCAGTAGAAGCTATTAAGAAATGGTGTGGTTTCAGTGCGAGGTCTGCGGAGACAATCTTAAGAAACCTAAGCTCCCTAGCCATTTCCGACAATGCTCTGCGTTTAAGGTCTTTTAATTTTCCTTTTCCTTGATTTTCGATATTTTCTGTCTTTCAATTGTTTTAATCGGCAAGTAATCTGATTAATTTTGCAAAAAACCGTCGTTTCTCCTCATTCCTGTTTTCTAGCTGTCGTGTATCGATTGTGGGCAAGTGTTTGGGCAGCAAGAGGTCGAAAGCCACACACAGTGCATTACAGAAGCGGTATTATTCTTACTAATGCTTTTCTTTTCCTGAATCATTGTTATTTATTGGACAATATTGATCATGGAAGATATGGATTTTGTTAATAAATTCGTTAGATTATTATGTTTTTATCTTCAGCTTAGTTTATGTTTGTTCCTTTTAAGTTCTCTGCAGCAGCAGCATTTCAATTGAACAACATTTATTTGAGAAAATTATGTTGCTCATTTTTTTCATTTAAAGCTGACTCTTTGCATGTTTGGTTTATGGGGTTAAGTTTGAATTCTCTTCCCACATGTTTAGCTAATTTAGTTTTCAGTTATTGATGCACTATCTGATTTGGTTTTACATACTATGATATTAGGAAAAATATGGTCCCAAAGGCCAGGGAAAAGCTTCAAATGGATCAAATACGAAGCCCAAAAATGCTGCAAAGCAGAAACCAGAGGTTGACATAAATGTTGGATTATCCGAGCGTCCTCCATGGTTCTGCAGGTAAGTTTCGTTCGTGCAGCTAGTAATGGATCACAATCTTCATGTGCTTTTGGTGCATTTATCATGTAAAAGACTTGAGACACAGATGGATTTAACTTGAATTTAGGAGGGTGCTGAAAGCCTTTATAGTTCGACATGTCTTTTTTATTCTTTATTCTACTTCTTTGCTTAACCGTGGATCTTAGGATTTAAACTTGTTTATTGATGTACGTGCAGCCTCTGTAACACCAAGGCTACAAGTAAGCAAACTTTGCTCCTCCATGCAGATGGGAAAAAACACAGGGCTAAAGCAAGAGCTATTCATGCAAAACAGCAGGCTAGTGATACTGCAGAAACCAATGTTGCAACTGAAAACAATGCAGAAAATAAAGGTCCTAAAACAAATGGTTTAGAGGAATCGGGAAATCAGAATTTGTCTAAAGTTTCTCCAGAGAATGATGACTCCACAGTGGAGAATAATGCTACGGAATTAAACAAGAAAAGAAAACTCGAGGCATGTGAAAATGGAGATGTTTCGGCAGAAGTAGGCAACAGTAAATATGTTCAAATTAAAGAAGTTGAGACAGAGTTAATCAAAGGCTTAAAGAAAGCAAAACACAGTGCAAGTCTGGAGTTTGCAAAACTGGATTCTGCAGAAGATGTAGGCAAGATGAAAATTAAGTGGAAGAAGCTCATCACTTCAGCTCTGAAATCTGTACGTATCAAATATTAAGTTTCATACATTTGACATTATATTATTCTGAATTTTAACTTGTTCAAAGCTGGTTTCTTTATATTACATATTCTACATTTTTGTATGTGGTTGAACGGAGAAAAGTGGTCTAGGGGTGTGTTAGCCACAATGTAGGTGATGACCGAAATAAGACCTCCTTTACCTGGTCTGTAGCAGACATAACTTACAGGCATTAGTCCTTGTTTCACTGGTAATATGAAAGTGAGAAGTGTTCTAATCAGCTTGATATTGAAATCTTGGTAGATGTTGAGAGCTTTTAATCAGAAATGCTTAGTGGTAAAGCTTTTATAAAATCTCCAAGGCCAACATTGTTTTGGGTTTTTTGGGATCTAGATATAGGATTTAAATAACCCAATTAAATTATATTTGGGTTGTAAAATGTTGGAGATCTTTCAGCGTAGAACCTGACTCTACTTCTATCCATACAAATTTAATGTATTGATGCTATTATCTTCTAATTTGCATGGTACAGAATTCAGATGGTGCATTGAAACTTAAGAAACTTACGAAGCATGTTGTAAAATCACTCAAGGAATCTGGCCACACAAAAGACAAAGCACGCGTCTCTGAAGTCATTGAACATAAGGTGAGGTGAAGTTCTATTTGCATTATTCTATTTTCCTATAGATATTGTCGATAGAGTCTTGTGCCTTCAACACAATCTACTTTATAATTGTTATAATCTGTTTAATAAAATCTATTTTCTGTTCATGCAGATAAACTCAAGCTCTAAATTTATTGTTGATGGTAAATATGTTAGGCTAGCCACCACAAGCAGCTAAGAAGGATGCTGATATCATGTAGTGTGATCCTACAATTCAACAAAACATCACACCCCTGCCATTGCCCTTGATCACATTTGCAGAATACGGACCTCGCTGAATCGAGAATTTTGTTTTGGCTTCGATTATTTTTTACATTTAGCGCTGTTGAGGTGCTCCACGATGAATGATCATGAAGAGTATACGGATTATTAATTTGTGTTGTAATTTGGATAATATTATGGCAATTGAGTTTGTACAATCTTCATGATAACATCTAAATTGCAAAAGTGCTAACTTTTCGCGTAGGACTTCTATTTCTTGGAAACAAGTTGAAAAATTGTGTTGAAGTTGGTCTGCATTCCTAAACATTTTGTAACTTGTAAGCATTTAGAGGTTGAATTTTTAATCATGGATTAGGAAGCTAAAAATTCTTCTATATAATTTAAGCAAACAGGACAAAAGTGATTCATAGAATGATAGAAAATAATAATAACACCTTTTCCTACTAAAAAAAAAAGGTAATAGAACTTGAGATCAAATAAGCCCACTCTTATGTTGTATGTAAAGAGTCATTGCAGCTTCTATAAACACAACTAAATGGACCATTGCTTTTTTGTCCCATATGAAAGCTGAGATTTATGAAACTAATTTCACAAAGTGCTTTTGCTGGATATCCACAACAGAACCATATCGACATGTGTACGAAGAATCAACACCTCTATAACGATGCATTTTGAACATCGATCCCACGTGGAAGTTGTAACATCGCTGCTAGAAAAGCAGTACAAGTACCACTATTAACAATATTACGGAGAATCCCATAGCCTGCAAATCAGATGCGGGTCTTAGATGATTTTAGTAAAATTTTCAACGATGCAGAAGATAATCTTGGAGAGGAAGATGCTTATTACTTACAGCAATGGCAGATGCAGCAAGTCCAGCTCGTTCCCTAGGATCCTTGCGATAGTAATTTCCGAAGTACAAGACCGTAGCATAATACCACATCAGTGGGCATAAGAAACCTAACAGAAAACTGAAGAAAGGAGCACGGTATTAATGTACCAGGAGAAAAAGAAAATGAATGAAACGAGCATCTGTAGTTAAACTTACGAGAACCATCCTACTCCACAGCCGAAGCAAGGAAGAGGTTTGTCATACATTCCCAGTTGAGAATCTTCTTCATCTATGATAAGAGTATATTTTCCTTTCTCCCGTTCTGCAGCATCCGTTGCTTGACCTATACAGGGACGCAACTTATAAATTAATATCTTCGGTATCATTAAGTAAGAATAAGAAGGAAACAACAACGTACGAGTAACCAATCATAAGGAGTAATTCAAAGGTCAAATATGAACCATTAAATATACATTTTAATTATACATTATAAAGTATTAAAAAAAAGTATATGAAATTCCTGAGGTCAAATTCAAGTAGAAAATTTATACGACAAGATGGAAACTCAATTATTTATAATTAAGGGGTCTTGTTCTCACTACCATATCAGTACTGAAGAAATAACTCCATATCCTTCCTATCATTAACCATGAAACCAGACACAATTACTACCTTTAAACACTGAATAATATCGAGCAGATGGCCTCAAAAGATCAAGATGCTTTTCTGAAACTGATCTGACCAATTCAAGAGCATTTCTACTCTCTCCCTCTTCAATAGTCGCATCTGAAACACCAAGAAGTCCCAATTTATAGCATTAGGAGGCTTGTTAGTCCCTCTAATATGTTTTAATCCCCACTCGCTTCATAACAACTAGATTTATAAAGAAAACTAGGGTATTGTTTGGAGTTCGCTACAACTAGGGACAACATTTTGATTCATATTTTTAATTACAGAATACCATGACATTAGTATTTATTTATAGACTCATAAAAATGATCTAACACATAATATAACCAGCAAACGTTCAGAATCACTAAGTGTAGTGCAAGTTGCTAATTCTTCCACTAAATATTGCCCATTCTCTCTAATTAAACTAAGATCAGGTCAATGGGATAACACACTAACCAATTTAAATTTCAAGGTTCTGCAAGGTCAGAATACCTTTTAAGTTCCATCAACACACTTCTTGTGACATTCTCTGAGTAAGAGGTTGCTAAAGGGACGTAATCAAGGCTACTTCTGCTAGCAACTTTAAAAACTTGTGTAATTCTTCGTTGACAAAAAGGTCTAGTTAATCAAAGCTAACAAACTCAATGACTCAAGATAGCAATAGCATAACAAAAATGTACACATTGCAGGATCATAAAGGGTTGTTCTGAACAAATATAAGTCAATTTGACATCTCAAGCATGAAATGTACATCACAAACGAACAGACAAAAAGGAAACAAAAGGTAATTACTCTGATCCATGGGCACTCCTCAGGTTGCTGAAATAATCCCTTCACTTTTGAATACCCCTGTAACAAAACTAACAAACACAATCATCAGAGATGTCAAGTCCCACTTTCTTTTAATCACATATTAGCAAGACAAAAGTAAATGCTTGAGATCTCTCGATAAGATGGAAAATGGATTCCACCGAGAAATGAAAACTTCAGACACAAAGGTAATGGAAAAATAATAGAAATAAACCAAAAAAAAAAATGAAAAGTGATTATTCTAGCAGAATCATTAAATTGACAAAACCTTGCAGTGCTAATTAGAACCTAAACCAATCATTCCTAACTCCACAAAATGTACTAAGCAATGCAAGATTAACAATTCAAAAATCCAACATTATTAAATTGTACTGAATTGACCTAAAACTAAACACTAACTTGTAAACTAAGTAGCACCAATTGCCCTAAAGAACTTGTGATCATTTTCTAACAAACATAGCTCACCAAGAAAACAGTACAAAATCAAAATTAAGAAATCCAAAAATCCCAATTTCCCTGAAAGCCCATCAATTCATCATCCTTGAATAAACACAATCAGTTCTTGGAATCATGAAAAATTTTAAAGGAAATTCATTAAACGGGAGCTATTGATAAAGAAAATAACTACAGAATAGAGCACAATCAAGGCCAAAATAGAGTCTGTAAATGAATTAGAGACACATACACATAGAAACTTGCCTATTAAGAAGGGACAGGTGGGGAAGTGATGATCTTGGAGAATTATGGAGGTACGTAGGCGATCAGAGTTTGCCAGTGAAGGTGAGCAGAGGAAGAAGAAAGGGCAGATTAATCTGTGGGTGTCTGCTAACGAAGTTTCAGGGAGGACGACGGGTGAGGTGGTGGGTGGGTGGGTGGGTGGGTGGGATGTGGGGGGGGGGGGGGGGTTAGAGGGGTGATTAATTTTGAAGAGAAGCAAACGCCGCTTTCTACCATTATATATACCTACTCTACGTCGGTTGACTTCCAAATTCCAATCTCATTTTCCATTTTCCAATTACTCGCTTATTTTTGGTTTTTAATCTCTTCAAAGTTCATATTTTCAAAACAATTACTATTATATACATTAATAAATTCTACTTATACAAAGCCTCTTGTGACTCATTGCTAAAATGAGACGATATTCATTTTTTTATTTTTTATAAATGGAATCGATCTCTGATGTGCCCGTGTATAATAGTGTAAGGTGCATTCGAAAGTATAATTTTTTTATTCTAAAGAATATGTATTTTAATTTCATAAGTCTCAATAAAAGAGTCGAGAGTCGGTTGAAATATGAATGATATTAATACTTGAGTAAAAAAAAAATTCTCTTTTTCAAAATATTAAAAGTATAAGGTTCTACACTAAAGAATATGGACATTTAATACTTAATAATATAACTTTCTAATACTGTCGGATCTGGGCGCACGGTGCGCCAAGGACATGCAAGTTTTATCCTTATAAATAACGCGTTTTTACTATTGACTATTTAATTAATTTTTATTCACATCCCGATAAATTAAAATCTCCTAACAATTATAGAGGGATTGAAGAGAGAGAAAGATTATATATATATATATATATATATATATATATATATATATATATATATATATATATATATATATATATATATAAACTTAGACAGAGATATTCATGAGAAAGAAATTGGATTTATGTGAAAAACGAGAGAGGATTAAGTTCATAAAAGCGTGGGGAAGAACACCACAAAGAGAAAAATCATTGTAGAATTGTCGTGATCATGGTGTCTTGCATAATCGATCAATGCTGCCGATGAGGGTGGAATTGAAGCATCACTCACCTTTTCGTCATTAAACTCGTTGCCTCCGCAAAGTCTTGCTTAGTCACTAAATAATATTTATATGATTTGTTATTGTATTTCTATCATTGTGTTTTAAAAAAATCCAGCGTCTCTGATTTTATGATTAATGTATGTATTAATTTTGTATTTGGTGTTTTCTAATATGAATTCTTGAAGAGGATTATTGAGCAATATTGATTTAATGACACATAGGGTATTCCTAATTTAAAATATGTCTCTTACTGTTGTAATCTAGTTGCTTTCCTGGTTTGACTGACTAACAATATAACTCTTGCACTATATACTACAATTCAAAATCCTCTTACGTTACGACTACATTGGTTGTGTTGACTACTCCTTTTATATAATATAAATGATACTTTATAATAACGCTAACATACTGTAAGGAAAAATATCACATTATAACATAAACTAATGATATTTTAACACGTTTTTATTGCAATTTATACTATAACACGTTAACACTTCCTAAATATACTATAAATCAAACATGACATGCTATTTGATACATAAGGCGTCGTACACTTGTTGAGGCATAGATACGGGTACTTGAATACAATTACTAACCATTAGTTGATTTCCACAAGGACTAGACGTTGCTTGCATGCTTGAATTCATCATTCTCAAGATTACTGTGATTACTTTCTCCGTAACATCTTCCTTAGGCTCATTCTCGGGCTCAACCTTCTTCATGCATACCTCCTTCATCTTAGCCACTCTGTCCAACACATAGCAACCCAATGCACGACTCAAAGGCCATTGAACCAAATTTAAAGTAATTTCCTAACAAATAGTCATGGCTCAGTCCAGTGTTTGACCCAGAATATAACCTCCCGCGATGCTTCTAGTGGAATCCTTAGACTACCATCAAGGCCTGCATAGAAGAAACCTATCTGTTGGTCCAGTGGAATCCCATGTTGAGGACACTTCCTCAATATCTCTCTAAATCGGTCCCAAGCCTCACTGAATATTTCCATCGGAAGTTGATTGAATCGTAAAATCAAGCTCTTCAAACGTAGCATCATAGAAGGTAGAAAGTATTTATAAAATCTTTGAGCTAGATCATTCCAAGTATTACACGCTTCTGGAGGGATTGTGCTATACCATGCCCGTTCCCTATCACGAAGAGAGAATAGAAAAAGCTTCATTTTAACAATATTATCAATTACACCATTGATCTTGATGGTATTTGTAATCTCCGTAAATTGAGCCAAATGAAAATTAGGATATTATGTTTCACCACCTCCGAATTGGTTTGCTTGCACCATATGGATCAACTCCGACTTGATTTCAAAATTATTCACATTAATGGGTAGCCCCATCATATAATTTTCTGTTGGTTTATAGGTACACCAATCAATCACTGTTACAATGAATATGAAAATAGAAAGGAGAATTACTAACCTTTCTTGTAGATTTGGATCTAGGATCTTGAACGTCTCTGGATCTACGATCTAGGATCTTGAACATCTCGGGATGATGGGTGAAGTCGAGTCTAGTAGAACTCTTCTCGCAAGAAGAAACACGCCTTTGTAGTGCTCCAGTCTTGGCGGATCTTCCCCAAAGGTAAAACAACTTCTCGTTTCTGGCGAAGCAGCACCGCTATTGCAGGAACTCCGACGAACTAAGAAAAATGGAGAACTGGATCGTCTAGACTATGCACTATGCAAGTGTATGCAGATGTTTTGTGTTTTTTATGTATCTTAGTGTTTATCGTATGTTTTGAATGAATGCACAATGACCCTTTTTATAGGTTCCAGAGACCACTCTCATATGGTAGAATTGTTATTTTAAGTAGTGATCATGATCACTACCATATTTGATCAATTACCATATTTGATCAAATTTACCATATTTCATCAATTTACTATATTTGATCAATTCCACATGTGAGACTAATTTCACTCACTTTAATTATTATTTAATTGGTGATTAATTTATTTATTAATCCTTACTAACCAATTAAATTCCCCAAAATGCGAGGTTGGAAGTGATCTCTTATATTTATCTCGTTCCCATGAAGTTGATGATTTGCTTATACCGGAGGTGCTTGTGGTATTCCTTGGTTACCAACTCTTTGTTAAGCTAATAGTTGTTGGATAATGGTTTGCAAGTGTTGGTTTTGTTATTCTTGCAACCGTTGTTGCATTGTCACCACTTTCGGATTCAAACCAATCGAATTATCATTCACTTGATGTCCACTTCTCACTCCATGCTCATCATCACGTACATGACTATCTTCATTAACAATGTTCATTCTTTCAACTATTTTTCTCAATCTCAAAGTCTTCTCAAGTTCCAAATCAAGTGGTAGAAAAATTTGTGCCTTAGAGCGAGTACACATGCATCTACAAAATAGCACAATTAGCTCACCTTAACAAGTAACCAACAAAAAACAAAGAAAATAACAAAAAATATCCTTAGTAAAACTAACAAGTTTCAAGCACGTTACACCAAATTCAATTCTTCCCGATAACGGCGTCAAAAACTTGTCGGTGCTTACTGTAATGAATAGAGCAAATGTATTATAGTCGTTGTGTAGTGTTGGTGACCAAGTAACACTACAAGAAAATTGCCGAATTCCAACGGCGAAAAATCGTTGGAATATGCCAAAATACCGTTGGAATCATGATTCCAACATATATTCCAATGAATTTTTTTTGTTGGGAATGTCATTTTTCCAACAACATTTCCAATGGTTTCAAAAATCCAACGGTGAATCCAACGATATTTTTTTGTTGGAATTTTTTTAATCTAAAAGTGATTCAAAAAATTTTCCAATGGAATTTTCTTTTGGAATTATCTTTGGAGTTTATTCCAACGATCTTCGAACTTCGTTGGAATTTTCCAACAACAAAAAAAATACATTTATTCGGATTTGAACCCTTGACCTCTTGCGTATCTCACCTTATCATTTACCAACTAATATATAATTTATGTTATAAATTAAGATTTAAATTTATTGAAGTGTTTTTTTTTTATGAAATTTTCATTGAAATTTTCCAACGGCTTAAGTTAATTGAAATTTCTATTGGAAAATTTTAATTGTTTATCAAGCTATTGGAATTAGCATTGGAATTTTCCAACGGTTTAAATTTATATGGGAATTTTTGTTGGAACTTTCTAACAATTTTAGGTTTTATAGGAATTTTCGTTGAAAATTTTCAATAGTTTATCAGACTATTGGAATTAGCATTGGAAATTTCCAACGATTTAAATTTTCATGGGAATTTTTGCTGGAATTTTCCAATGGTTTAAAGTTTCATTGGAAAATTCATTGGAACTCTAAAATTTCAAACGGATTTGCTTTTTGTTGGAATTTTTCTGTTGGAATTTGACAATTTTCTTGTAATGTAATAAATTATCGAACCCATAGGAGAAGAGTAGTGTATACGTACCCTAAACAAGTTTGCTCTAGAAGGACGATCGAATAGTGGATTGGTTGTTTAACTACAAGTTTCAACAAATATAAGCAAGTAAAGTGCAATAATAAAAATCAACAAGTAGCAAATGATATGGATGGATGAGTGAAGGTAGATCAATATAAGAAGGTAGTAAGGCTAGCTACACTATGGAAAGGTTTTCATGGCTCATGCACATGTGATGATGAATATCGAGGATTGGTTACTCTAGACTCTCACGAAATCCACTAAGTGCTCCTTTAAAAGACACAACGTAGATGTAGACTACAATTGTAATCTAAAAAGACTCCTAGGAGAGTCTTTCTATGCTTGCTATTCCCTTTCGAGATACTAAGGTCCTATAGGAAGGCCCTATCATAATGTCTAAGTTATGTTTTAAGGGCAACTCTTCCTAATGCCATATTGTGAGGTTCTAAGCATGAATTGGTCTTTACAAACACAAGTTATACTTATAATATAGTCACTTCATGCAACAAAATGATTCAATCATTTAATCACAACATAATATTGAGTTTACACTCCAACTAATATGCAATGATCAATTAACCGCAGAATATCAATTCATCAAACACTTCGTGTACAATACCTAAAACTCCAAACCAATCATGATAGTTATCCTCATAAGTAGACTAGCCTACAATATGCATAGTAAAACCATTACAATCCTTACATTGCTCCATTTGAGCCATATTAAGAGAAATAGTACTAAATAGAAGTTGAATTGCTTCCCTTGGATGGATGAGCTCCTCTTCTTCTATCATGTCCAATTCTTTACTTCTCCTCCTTAGATTTAGGATGGGTGGAAGGATTATGGATAGAAATGTGGCAATTCAATGGAAATTGATGGTAGAATGGATGAAAATGAGGTAGAGTGAGATGGAGAGGATGTGTGTGAATTTAGCTGTAGAATGTGTGTAACTGCTTAAGAATGAATTCCTCCCATAAAATTCACGTATTTTAGATATTTATAGATCTGGAATCTTCTAGAATCAACGATGACCAATTGGACACTTTTTTAGCAAACTCGACTCAAGCTTCAGAGCTTGACTTAAGTTCCGAAGTGTTTTCTTGGCATTATCAACATGTTGGCACAAGTCTACGCGAGTTTCAGAGCTCAATGAATAGGGGAAGTCAAGTTCATGTTTCTAATATGTGCAGTCGACTTCTGATGGTTGACCTTCACAACTTGACTCGGATCCAGTGCATGAACTAGAGCTGAGTTCTGAAGCCGGGTCGAGTTCTGACAATCCGTCTATTTTCACCCTTTTCGGCTCCCAACTCCATTTTGCTCTATTTTTCACATGTTTCACACATATTTATGATTATTTTCACATATTTCTATCTTAACACACATTCTACTACTTTCCAAATGAATAAAAAAGAACACCAAATCTACAAGAAACGGACAAATAATACGAAAATAATAAATAAAAAATACAAAAAATTAGGTGAAAATAAAGACGATTAAATATCCAATCAAAAACTCAAATATGATGTTTGTTTAAGAGTTTGAAAACTAATTGAATTGTGATATATGTTTGTTTTGGATTTTTGATATGTTAGATTATAACTTTATGTCAAATTAATGTGTAAAAATACTCTCTCCATCTCAGAACAAAATATATTTTTGCTTTTTGCACGTAAATTAAAGTATAATTTTAATGTGTATTGGGTTAAGTGATATAATATTTTAATGTGTCGTGAGTAGGTGTATTATTGTTGTGTGAGGGCCCTGTGTAGATTTATTAATTATTTTGTGTGGGTCCCATCTATGTTGGATATATGGAGTAGTATTTAAAAGGCTTAAAGTAAACTTTGTACAGTCGAGTCAAGAGTTACACTATTTTTACTTAAAACAAAAATTGCTTTGTATTCAAGTGCTTACAGACTATTGCAACCATCTTCAAGATACAATGATTATGATTTTCAGACTTGTAGCACAACAAGTCCAAAATTACGAACGAGTATTTGGAACTTCCATATTTGATATGATATTTTCTAGAACTCCTAGCCTGGAATGTAATATACTACTTTTGTATGCAATATTGGAATAAAGTTTGCAGATGAATGTGGGGGCTTATTTATAATCAAGAATATGGACCTTGATTTGATTTGGGACGTTGGATCATGCCTTTTAATTTAAAAACTCCATGTGATGCTGTAGATCGCACCCCTAAACCCTAAACCGAATTAGCACTTAGCCATTCGAACCAATGCATTTGATGGTTCGAATTTCAAACTGCCTGTACGCTTACATACCCACATGTCGATTGTGTATTCGAATCTCGTTCAGCGTGTTTATTTGAGATCCGTGAACCGACAAATATAACCTGCTCCCTTTTTTTTTCATAATTAGTTATCACTTTTCATTTATCCTATAAATTATCATGAAATAATTTAATGGGACGATTATCACATTTCATCAATCAAATGTCACTTTTTATCGATTAAATTTCACATTTTATTAAAAAATATATACTCTCTCCATTCCGGAGAACTTATCACATTTTTTTTTGCGCGGAGATTAAGAAATTTAATAATAATTTGATGTAAATGAAGTGAGAGAAATAATATTTAATGTGTAGTAGGTAGTTGTATTAAAAATGTATGTGGACCCCATGAGAATAAATTAATTATTTATGTGGATTCCATGTACTAAAAAGAAATGTGTCAACTTTTATGAGACAAACTTAAAAGTAAAGTGTGTCAATTTTATGGGACGAAGAGAGTATGATTTTTTATTTCTCTTACATAGCATTCACTTAAATGTTTAAACAATCTCAGTGTTTTTACCAAATTCATGGTATATTATGTAATTTTTCTGATATATTCGTAAGATAGTTTCACTCAAGATTGCCATTGAAGTAACATCTCATAAAATGACTTTTTTTTAGATGGATAAAAAGTAATAATATTTTAATAAAAAATAATATTCAATTAATGAAAAATGATAATAGTGCATTGAACTATTTCATTAACAATTTATAATATAAACAAAAAGTGACAACAATTTTAAAAATAGTGCCCCCTATTGAAAATTGATCAATTGAATTGTTGAACTAATTTATATGGAATCAAGAATAAGTCCATTTAATGTAAATTTTTAGTGTGTTTTAACTGTTTAGATTTTTTTATAGGAACTGTTAATAAACTTAGTTACTTTTACCAAGTGAAATTTATTTATCATTAATTCTCTTAAAGTTTTATTCAAATTGAATTTAATTATGGAATTGTTGTAGGCTTGTAGCAATATTTATAATTTATAAAAGTCAATAGTCTCATCCAAATCACTATAAACCCCTATGGAATAGTAAAAGATAACTAATTAATATTTCATTGATTGAAAAATAGAATATGTTGTAATGTACTCAATAAATTAAAGTATTGAATAAGTCATCCATGTATTGATTTAGAAAATAAAAATGAAATTAAATTTGAGTACTATTTTTAACATAAATCACTCCGTATTGAATAATTCTTGTATGTATTGATTTGGAAAAGTAAAGAAGAAAATTAAATTTAAGTGCTACTTTAAACATAAAATCGTGCTATTACGAGTATATTGAAGACTTGAAAACACTATTACTTTTCAAAATAAAATTTTTTTTTTTTTCATATGACAAACTATAATTTTTATGAATAAGGTCAAAAGTAACACTATGAAAATAAATACCAACCCTAACTCTAAAAAAAAATCATAATTTTGAATATTCATTTGGATTAAATTATTTTGAAAATGAAAGTTTAATCGAGACTAATGGAGTAATAGTTAATATTATTTTTTTGAAAAAAAAAAATTGGGCTCGGAAGTAAAACCAAGATGCCTATTATATTGTCTTATTAATTGAGTGATATTTTTTTTGGATTTATTATTTCAGATTTAAATTAATAAATTTCTCTTAAATCTTTTTATATACACTTATAGCAACTTTACTATTCATTATTTTTTTCAATTATTTTTTTCAATTTTTAATTTTCTTTCATATTTTCAATTATTTAAATTAATATTTGATTGGATATAAAATTTAAATACATCCTACTAAAGGCAAAAACTTGTGTGACTCCAGGATACCATGCCCCCATGGGAATACAAGAATTTAACATTAATTATTCTTGTGTTCTCATAGGAGCACGGTGTGTTTCGGAGACACAAAGGCCAACTCCCTACTAAAACTCAAAACAAATATATACTATCAAAAAATTTTATTAAATTAACTTAAACAAAAAATCAAAATCCACTAAAATAATAATTGATGATCATATAATGTGGTAATTGGTATTAGCTCCAAATATTAATTCACATGAAACAATCATGAAAAATTACAAAGTGATTCCATAATATGGGGTTTATTCTAAAATGAAGTCAACGTCGGCGGTGAAATTCATAAAATTAACACTTTATTGATTATTCTCTCAATTGTTCTAAATAATCAATTATTCCCATAGCCGGCTAGATGTGAATTTTGTCACTTTGTTTTGGACAAATAATCGAGTGATATGTGAAAATAAGCGTTTTTCACTCTGATTTACTTTCTTCTTTTGTGAGGATAAGCGTTTTTTTATCTCTACGTCCCACAAAATCCAATCGTAGATAAAAATCAAACCAAATATCAATTTTGAAGTCATATAGCAACAACTTACAATTTAAAAAAACCACTGCAAATAATTTAGGTAGTAGCCAAAGATCCTTACAATGTTGTTTCAAACTCTACTTAAATGAGAAATTTTGTGCTTGTCTGAGATAAATTGAATACTCTAATTCAAGTAGTGGTGCAAATGATCAAATAACCGTAAATAGTATTTTTTTTTTATTATAAATCATAGTAATTTATTATATATCAACTTTTTTTTTCTTATATTATTGTAGTGGGACAAGGCTAACGAATTGATATATAAACAAAGGGTTTTGGAGATGAGATCAAATTTAAAGTGTGCCCAATTCTAAGAAAATTGTAGAAAAAGAGACATCGAAGCCTAAAGAAAACACCTCAAAATCACTTATTTGTCCATAACCTTCAATGTTTAAATTTACTATTGATCTAACTAATGAAAAAATTAGAAGAGGTTTTTCATTAGAACAAGTTGCAGGGATTAAAAAATCCAATTAGGTGAAGCTGAAACAAGGTGAGAATAATCAAACTTCATGAGCATAATTAAGAAGAGAATAAGAAATTTCACAAAATTATATATATATATATATATATATATATCAGTTGAGAAAAAGGTCTAGATAGTAATTTTGATAAAAAAAAGAAATAAAGAATTGAAACCAAATTGGTCCTAGGGTGGTTTCGGTTACAATTAGAAACTCTGTTTCTCTTTCCTTTTTCTTACATGTATAAATATATCACTGCTGAATTTGCCCTATAGTTGAGAAATTAGTTAAGTGTCATTTCTTTTCATAGAGATGTGAATTGAGCTTTTTTGTGCATGTATGAATATGTTGAATTTGCCCTCTAATTGAGAAATTAGTTAAGTGTCGTTACTTTTCATGGAGATGAGAATTTAGCTTAGACGTATCGAAACGAAAAAATGTGTAGTTAAAATTGAGATGTAAGGTTTATTACATATTAATTCAAAATTTTAATTATTTAGTTAATTATGATATGCACATATATAATACCATTAAACAAGAGCTTTTCTCTATATTTAATTACTCTGTATTCTATTTTCTCTCTTATCTTTTAAACTCATGCGATAATGATTAGTAGTACACACCTCACTTGTATTATGTGATCAATGTGATGTTAAAGAAACACGAAAATATGTAACAAGTGATGAGATAAATTAATTGAGGAAAATGTTAGTTTGCAATTTGAGAGCCAGTCAACCTGGCCATATAACGACATCCCCCCAACAACATTGTTCAAGCATCTCAATACCACAACACTCGACTTGAACACATAAGGCGGAGCAACCTTTGCCAGCACAAACTCAACCCCATTCAGACACTGATACCTCACATTGCTGCTGATCCCCAGCTGCAGCGCCCACGCCGACGCATTCAGCAGCGTCGGGGGCGGTTTGTTGGGCGTCTCGAAGCTCTTGTCCACCTTCTTCCGCGCCAGGATCAGCCCGTTCGATATGGCAGTCCCCACTAAGCCAGCTGCGAACCCAACGCTAGCGAACACGGCCCCTTTGTACACGAACGTACCCATCCTCTGCACCAACGTGTAACTCCCCGGCTCAAACATGTGGCTAGCCGGGGAGCCGGCGAAGACGGAGGGCAGCTTTTGGATTGAAGAGGCAGAGGTGGGGGCGAGCACGTACATGAGGAAGAAGTTGAGTATGGATCCTACGACTAGGGTCGAAAACACGAAGTCTAGCTCGTTAAGGCCGTAATTGGGACGGGACGCCATGTCCCCGACAATGCAGGCAGTTACTCCAACCAACTCCTCCATTACAACCTTAAAAGGGAACTCTGCATCAGCAGCTACCCTCTCCCTCCATCCATTTACTAAACCACCAATTGCTCCAAATCTTTCCCATGAAAACTTGGACTTATTTGAATCTGAATCACCTCCATCATCACTCCACCCTCCATCACCACCACTACCACCACTAATATTACTACCACCACCACCACCAGCACATGGTGTGTGAAATGTGGGACCAAAATTAGGGTTCAACAATTTGGTTTTACTGAATTGGGATGAAAATGTACTAACTAGATTAGGGTTTCTAGGGTTGCAGGAAATTGGAGAGCAGCAAAACAGAGCCATTGCAGCCATCTTCTTGATTGGCTGAGAAGCAACATGAAATTAATTTCAGTTCTGAATTTCAAGATTTAGACCAACAATATTACACTTGAACTAAAATCAAACTACAGAAGATGAAACACATGGCCACATCAATATTATTAAGAAAAAATTAAGAAATTCTTGATGGATATAATACAAATTTGAATATTAATAAATTAGAGAAATTCTAGAAACTGGAAACAGCAGAGTATCCCACATACTAAAGTATGAAGTGAGAGAGAGAACCTGGGCTAGTGGGCTACTGTTGAAGGTAAGCCAATCCAAAATGCTAAGTTTATTGACTAAATAACATAATTATGATATACTATTACAATAGATTTATTTACTAGAATATATTTTCTCCTATCCGGTAGAAGTGGAGGAGAAAAAAGACAAAAGAGTATTGTATTTTGTATGGTATCATCACCACAGCTTAAGATTTTAGAACTGATATCAACTTGTGCCAGTACACAAAAGTATAAATTTCAAGTAGGTATATCCACGCCAAATCTTTTGTGTTATTTTTGTGTATCACCTTCTATATCACACGTGATACATAAGATGAAAAAGAAATCAAATCATTGTCTCTAAATTTAAACATTCCTATTTAGGATATAATTTACCTCCTCTCCCTACAAAGAAATCAACCATTTTTAGATTGAACGGGAGAAAGTTTCATAGTTTCATAGTAGGATGATTCTCGTAAGTTTTATAGACTTCAATGAGTATTAGTTTATTACAGTGGTGCCTTCCCATTTAATTCGAGTAAAAGAGGAAAATTATAAGATTGGAAGATAATTATAATTCTCATGTTAACTTTTTTACAATAAAAATAATGTTTTCTGTTGGGCCCTTCAGCTCAGCGCAACTGCTAGTCTCCTACTTTTGTTATATGGATCAGTTCATAATTAAATCTAGGCCCACCTCCTTCATGTCCATATACTTCGTGTGAATTCTATTGGATTACTCCCTCCGTCCTACCCAAATAGTAGCTTTTGCTTTTTACACGTGAATTAAGAAGTATTATTATTTAATGTGTAGTGGATAGTTGTATTAATATGAGTGTGGATCTCATATTTTAATTGTATTAGTGGATGCTTGTAGGCCCCATGTGTGTAAAAAAGGAAATGAGACTTTGGGACGCCCAAAATGGAAAAAAAAAAACTCTTTGAGTAGAAGGGAGTACTAAATACTCACTCAGTCCCGCAAATGATGTTACGTTTTAAGGAGTATTATTATTTAATATGTAGTGAGTAGTTGTATTAGTGGGAGTGTGGACCCCATATTTTAGTTGTATTAGTAGGTGTGTGTGGGTCTCATGTGTGTAAAAAAGAAAATGACCCTCTTTGAAATAGACGACCAAAATAAAAAAAATATCCTCTTTCGAGCGGACGGAGGGAGTAAAATATAATATTTTAATGTATAGTGGGTATGTGTATTAGTGTTGTGTGTGGACTCCATGAAGGGATATTTATTGTTTTGTATAGATCTCATCCACCAAAAAGAAATGTAACAATATTTATAGTAGGTTAAAACTTGCGTGTACTCGGTATCGTGCCCTCAAATCCCGCATTTTTTTAAAGTTATATCCTTTAGTATTAAATGATAAAGTATAAGAAATTGTATACTTTATTTTCTGAAAAAAAATAATTTTTTTAATCAAACATTAATACTATTCATATTTTAACCGATCTTTTAAATGAAAAATTATACCCCTATTAATTAAAGTGTATGCCCTTTAGAATAAAATATTACACCCTCACACACCTTGTGCATCCGGGAACATAAGAGACCAACTCTTTATCGTATGCCATTTTTAATAAAATATAACAATTTTAATAGGAAGGAGGGAGTACATTTTTTCATTTCTCTGTCTCCTGACACCGGATTTCTTTTTACATTTTATTGTTACATTTCTTATTTTGAATCGTTTGATGAATGACACGTAGGTGAAAGACAAAATTTATATCCTAAAACAAAATATGAATAGTAAGAGAAAGATTGAGATTTTCATACACTTATTATGTGTTAATTATTCAATGCATGTAATACAAAACATAACATTACAAAAACGAGGTACAATGTGCTGACCTCGCTTCCTCTCTTGTTTCGGATAAGCAGCCTGCTTCCTCGTTGGAGCAGCCTTGTCAGATTCCGGTTGTTAGCGGGGCTCGATCTCCTTCAACTAATTTGGCAGCTTCCCCTGCCATTATTGACGAGGCTATGCGAGCTATAGCTTCCTTTAAATCCCCTAATGACCATTTGCCTGTTTCTGTTTCTAATTCTACCATTTTGGATATTGTTGGCTCTATTGATATAAGCTTGGATGTGTTCGATGGTGGTCAACAAGCTGCTGATCACACAGCAAATGATGAGGCCAAGAAGTCTTTTCTTCTACAAAAACGAGTAGAACGTGCCATGGATTCTGGCAAAGCTCCTTACTCTTAGTTGAACCCAATTTGAGACTTCATGATTATACTGATCTTTCTATTGAAGAGTTCCCAACTCTTGCAAGTAATAAGATCAAACATAAAAGGGGCGCAACAAAAATTTCTTCCAACCGGCTAATAAGTCTAACACTCGCCTCCAAGCGAAACTTGCTTCGGTTGACCTTATGAATTTACCAGCTGTCATGAAAATAAGAGAAGAGCAAAATGAACCTAGTTAATCTCTATAGGGGACAGTCTGTTTTGGTTCCTATTTTAAGCCGTCTGTTAGGCTTTTTTCAAACATCTTACAATTCTGTACCCTTTTATCTTTTCCTTTTGTCTTTAATAAAATTTTGCCTAATTTAATACAAAACATAACATTAAAATACAATCGGACATGTAATTCCTCTTTACAGGCACCACAAAATAGAAAGCTTTTGGAGTGTTTGAGATATAAATTCTTTTATGGGGTGGATTTTTTGTTCTAATCTTATGAGTTGCTCCTTTCAATATCATTTTACGTCGGTTCTTCGTATGAATCAAAATTAAAGAAATCTGAGCACTCTTTCTTTGATAATGTCTCAACGGCCGCAATATTTAATATTTTATAATTAATATTACTCCATCCATCCACTGTCAATCTATCAATTTTACCAGTTTGGGCCGTCCATCCTTAATCTATTCATTTCCCTTTTTGGACTATGAGATCCATACCCTCTACTAATACAAATAAAATATGGGATCCATATCCTCTACTAATACAATTACCTACCACACATAAAATAATAATACTCCTTAATCCATGTGCAAAAAGCAAATGGATACATTAAAGATGGACGGAGGGAGTAAATTTTAGAGTTTGACACTAATAGATATACACTTTTAACCTAAATTACTATGAGACATAAGAAAATTTAAATAATTACTCTCACATACAAAATATTAAAGTAAAATACCGAATATAATCTTATAATCTCATACACTTTTAAACCACCAACCATACCCCTCACCCACCCACCGGTGTTGACCAGCGTTGACCGGCCGTTGATCAGCCGTTGATCGGCCATTGATCAGCAGTTGACCGGAGTAAATTTTAGAGTTTGACTGTTATGCACCTGGTGCACCTGGACGATTTTAACCGTTAGATTAAATTTTAATGAAATTTCTATCATCAAATAAAATAAAATAATAAAAAGATTTAATAAATAATCATCCACTACCTCTACATTTAACCCATTATTCCTAGGGTGCACCGGTGTACCTAAAATCACACTAAATTTTAAGGCAATATTTATTTGTGATTATAAAAACTCCTGAAATTTTAACAACTAATCCCTATAAACCTAAAAATCTTAGACAAATTCTCTTGTGAGACATTATATATGTGAGACGGTTTGTGAGACGTGTTAAAGTATGTCTATTATATATATAAAATATGTTTAATGTTATTAAAGAATATTTTCTAAAATATGATAAATGATTAATTAACGTATGATTTTAAGGTATTATAATATGATTCATTATTGACATACTTTAACTATAAATAAGTACACTTTACCTATATAATAAGCATACTTTAGTAATAAGTCAACCCGTCTCACAAGAGAGTTTCTCAAAATTTTATTAATCGTGAAACATCCACCTTTCATGACAATTTTCCTAATTATTATTATTTTTCTTTTTTTTCTAAATTAACTAGTACTCTTTTACACATGTTAGAGACTCTCTTATTACACATTTTTAACATAAAATTAAAATATATCCAATCAAAAATTTAAAACAAACATTGATTATCACGCTCAATTTTCTAAAAAGTCATCCATCTAACACAACTTATTTTATCTTCTTTTCAAATAAAAAAAAAAGAACTTACTTTATCTTTATTTATTACTAAAATAACCACATCACTCTTAAAAATCATTGTAATTGATTAAAAAAAATATTTTTTTTAAACTCTATATTGATCTATCATAGAGATAGATAGAAGGCTAAACGAAGGAGTATGACACAACGATCTCATAATAAACATATGCTAGTAGTATTGTTCTATAACTCGATACGTATTGATTTCGACTGGCAAATATTCATGTACTAGTACGAAACCCGCGTAATACGCGGGATATTCGAATTTTTTATGAAATCAGCTATTCGTATCTTCGATTTGCTAAACGTATTAAAAAAATAATTAAATTAAAATATTCAAAATTAATAAGACATAAATATTCTAATAATTAAAATTTTATATTGTGTTCGGTTGTAGTATCCGAATAGTATATTGTGTGTTTGGTTGGAGTACCTGAATTCATATTGTGTTCGGTTGTAATATCCGAACAATATAGTGTATTTGGTTGGAGTACTCGAAAGATGTATTCAGTTGGAGAAATTAAATGGTCCTTGAGGGATGTTGATAACACTTTCACTATTAAATGTTATCACTTTTATTATAAAATTTTATCACTTAATTTTCATTTATATTATAAATTGTTCATAAAATAATATTGTCGCTTTTCGTTA
Organism: Pogostemon cablin; assembly: GCA_023678885.1. Classification (NCBI taxonomy): domain Eukaryota; kingdom Viridiplantae; phylum Streptophyta; class Magnoliopsida; order Lamiales; family Lamiaceae; genus Pogostemon; species Pogostemon cablin. The sequence continues at coordinate 14,344,107 of CM042978.1, read as the reverse complement.
ATTGAGTTTCACTTTCCATTATAGAAGTTATTACTTTTTATACTTATGACGTAAGTCCTCACCTGAGACGGTCTTACACAAGTCTTTTACATAATATTAATAACTATATAAATTAATTAATAAAAATACTTTTATTCATAAAAGTTTTAATTTTTTTAATATTAAAATTTTTAAACAAAAAAAAAATTATACAACACGTTATACTTTTGTAATGTCTATTAAAAATTTCATAACATTATAATAAAAATTTATATATAATTTTCAATATTATATTGCCAATACAAAACATATATTTTTAGACAAAGTCTCTTGTGAGACGGGTCGACACATCACTAAAGTATGCGTATTGTATAAATAAAGTATGTTAAATGGTTGTTAAAGTATGTTTTCTAAAGTATGCTGAATTATGCATTAAAATATAATTTTAATGTATTATAATATAATTTATTATTAACATACTTTAACTACAAATAAGCACACTTTAACTATACAATAAGTATACTTGAGTAATGGATCGACACGTCTCACATCCGTCTCACAAATAATTCGTCTCACAAGAGAGTTTTTTATATTTTTATATACTCCCTCTGTCCGGTTCTAAGGTATCCATTTGCTTTTTGCACGTTGATTAAGAAGTATTATTATTATATGTAAAGTGGGTAGTTGTATTAGAGGGAAGTGGTGGGTCATATTGTATATTTTTTTATTAAATAGGGAAAATAGATACCTTTGAAGTGGACGCCAAAAATAGTAAAATGGATACCTTAGAAGCGGACAAAAGGAGTATTAACTTCTTATATTATCATATTTAAATTATTACATAAAAAGAATAATCTTAAGAAATCATAAGTAAATATAAAACTATTATTAGAGATGACAACGAGTAGAGTATCCACTTATTTTTGGGTACTCGTACTCTTATGCAATTTTTAAAAAAAAACTAACTGTACACATCCTATTTAAAAAATTTATTATGGTATCTGTACTCATCTCATACTCATTTATCAATACTCTCGGGTACCCGCACCTATTTAATATTAATTTATTATATAAATATTTATATCTTTTCTATTATTTAAAATTATATTATTATGAATTAAATATAAATTAAATTCTATTATTTTAAATAAATATATTAAATTTTTTGTGTGTGTATATATATATAAAATGGGGTACCCGCTGGTATTGAGGTTTTTTTTTCCGTACCCATTCCAAACCATAATGAGATTTTCACAACTATTTGTATACGTCCCAAATCTGTTTACAACTATCCATACCCGCCCTATTAAGATATTAATGGAACAGGTACTTGAAAATGCTTATCTCATTACTATACGTAATTATTATTGTTTAATAAATAAAATTAATAAATGTATATAATAATTATAAATTATTATTATATAATTAAGAATAAATTATTAAATATAATAAAATAAAGAATTAACGATAAAAAATTTATGAAAATTAATTAATACTAACTAAGATTTATTTTTTTCATGAAAAATTCCTTATTTAGAATTTTATAATAAACTAAATTTATTAAACTTAAAAATTCTAAGGAGAAATAGATTAAATATATTAAATAATTTCTCACTCTTCTAAAAATATTTTATTTATTAATATATTTTATTAAAAAATATTTTACAATATAGAAATTGTTATTAAATTTAATAATCTATTTCTCCAATCATATATTATTGGTAATATGGATGTCAAATTAAAGATCATGAAAAGACAATTAATTTAATATAATTCTTATATAAATCCAATTTAAAAATAAAAAGTTAAAAACATTTAAAATTTTAGGTAAAATTTTAAATTAAATAAAGAAAAATGAAATATCTTGATTGGTTGTTTAAAATAAAGTAACTATATTATCTTCTTTCCTAAGCAAATTTACTAATATAAAAAAAATTAAAAAATCTATAAAAATGACACATCATGTTTAAATTGTTTCCATGATGCCACTTAATAAATTCATAACCCTCCTTTATAATATATGAGTATATCTTTTTATTTTTAACTTAGGGGAGAAAGATCATAAAGAATCCAAGAAATGAATAGGTGTTATGTGATTGGTCCAAAGGATGAGTCATCCCACCTAGAGATTTTGGACGGTGCTAATTATGTATGGTTAGCTAAATAAGCATAGTATTAATTTGATTTATTAATATATCCAACCTAATCTAAAACACTTATTTATATATATTTAAAGTAATTACAACATAAGTCAATAATGGATATGGTGGGGAAGACCATGCATTCAATTAGGATCACCAAACCAATTCAAATTTTGCCAAATCCCATTTATACAATTATCCACCCATCTTATCTATACCCCATTTAGTTCGAAATTAACTCCCAAACCCAATACCAATCTCAATAATAATAAAAATGTCTTGGGTGCTTTTCAATCTTATGTACATCTATCTCAATGAAAGGGTAATTACGTCATAAAATTTACATTAAACCTTAAAAATTGTAAAATTTAAATGCAAAATATTATATAGACTACTATACTATAAAATAGTACATTAACTACAAAGATAAAAATATAATTATATTATTAAAATTCATATTAAGTTTTAAGTATAGAGAACCACGAGAAAAACATCTTCCTTAATTATAAAATATGATATGTGAATCATAAAAATCATATGCATATGTTGAGTGCACATATAGAGTCATTTGAAAAAAAAAATTGAAAATTTAATTATTTAATAATTAATGTAACAGTGTGTTTCATTTGCATCAATTAAACAAGTAGTTAGTGTATACTAAACTATTTATACAAATAAATATATAGTAGTAGTAGTTTTTTTTTTTTTTGAACAATTAATATTTTGAAAATACTCTCCATTCAACTTAGTTATACTCTTAATTCTTTTTTGTCTTGTTCCAAAATATTTGCCAAAATTTAAATTCCATAATATCGAGTAATTAAAATTTAACGATTCATAGAATTAACACTTTGAGATACATAAGAAAAAATAAAATAAAACTATGACACAACGTTGTAAGGTCCTAGCTCATAAGTTAATATTATCCCAAGTTAATAGTATGCATTTATTTTTAGAAATAGAACAATAATAAATAAATAAAAATATAATTTCACAAAAACAATGAAGTAGATGCCACGTGTACCGAAATCAAAGGTGGGCATGAAAAAGAGCATAGAATAATAATAATCGGTTTGCTTTAATTTAATAGATTCTCTTAATCCACGCTTTCAATTACCACCTCCACCTCGCTCTCCAGTGACACGTGTCTTCTCACTTTTACTTTTCTCGCTCTTTAAATATTCTCTCTCCTATGTCACTCTTCTCTCTTCTATTCTACCCATCTTGATTCTGGCGAATGGATCATTCTAGCGCATCTCTCCAGAATTGCCACAGTAATTCCAACGAGCTGGATGTTTACCCTCTCAGTTGCTACTACTTCGGCAACAAGGAATCCGTTTCTTCGAAGAACGAGACCTTTGGTGCTCGCGTGATGCGGATGAAGGCTAAGTATGTGTCAATTTTGCGCCTGCAATTTCTTTCTCTTTTTGTTGTATTGATTTTTTCAATTTTCTGTTGGGGGTTTCAGCTATGATGCCTATGGAATGAGGAACTCCGTGGCTGCGGTGATGGTGGTACGCCTTATTTACCGATTAATTGTTGTTATCTCCGAATACGATTATCAGATTTTCATTGTTTATTGTTCGAGTGCTTAGGGTTTTAGTAGTTGTTTTGCTTGTGAAGTTAGCTGCTTATCTCATGTTTGAAAGAATGAATGGTTTTACTGCTGTGAACTGTTGACTTTGTTGGAATCCTTACTGAATTTGATAGTTGATGTTTTCCATCTAACTATGATGATCTAGTTGAATAAAATGGAATTTTTGTTCTGTGTTCATCTTACAGGATTTGTATTGTATTGGTTGGTTGGGGGTGTTGTGTTAGTTATCGAAATCAAGATTTGTTAGTTGCTATTATTTTCCATGTTGTGATCTCAAGAATGGATTCTAATTCAAATATATCACCAAACATCGTCAGTACTTCAGGTTTTGATTTTTTGAATTATGGTTAAAAGGAGTCTCAAAAATCCGTAATAAGATTGCCTTACCCTTGTTATATATGTTTAACTGTACGATGTGTGTTTGTTTTAACATGTGTGAGTTTATCAGATACTCATTCAAATGAAGTAAAATTGCATAATCTGAGAGCACGAGGAATTGTTTCGTTCATTGTAACTTTTCTAGCTTGTAATACCTTTATGCATGCTTCTTTAGATTGTTTTGTGAGTTTATCTGTGACCTAAAACTAGTTGTTTCAGGTAGAACTGTTCAAACATCCACATCTCTTGTTGCTGCAAGTGCAGAATTCAATCTATAAACTTCCTGGTGGCCGTGCTCGACCAGGGGAATCAGGTAATTCACCATAACAGAGACGATATCTTTCCACTTGTGTACAAAATTCAAAATTGATCAGATTTTATGTGAGATTCAAAGATTAGTGTATGATATGCTTCAGATATCGACTGCTTAAAACGCAAGCTGTTAAGCAAGTTATCTGCTGGTGAAGATGGTCGTGGTCCAGAATGGGAGGTAAGATGATTCCCACTATAGCAATGTGGTTTAATTACTTCAGTTTGCTTGAACTCTGTTGTTTGTCAATGTCCAGATTGGAGAATGTATTGGAATTTGGTGGAAATCCAACTTTGAATCTCCACTTTATCCATATTTGCCACCAAACATAAAGAGGCCTAAAGTGACTCTCCGACCATAAGTGCTTTTTTTTTGTTTCTATTTTTTGGCAGCTGCCATAAGTTCTTGACAATAATGTTCTTCTTTTCAGGAGTGCAACAAACTCTTTCTTGTTAGGTTGCCACCAAGCAGGAGGTTTATTGTACCTAAGGACTTCAGACTTCTTGCTATCCCATTGTGCCAACTTCATGGCAACGACGAGGTATGTATGATTCAGTCAGACTGGATCCTGTATCTCACTTTCCACATTACCACTAAAACTACGAGTTCTAACAATAATCAATTACAACTGGTAGGAGCTAACAAGCATAACTGCTATTAAACATTCAGAACTATGTTTTTTCAAAGAATGTAGGACATAGAAAGTTGTAAAGATGATCATCCTTGTTATTGGAATTAGTTTGTATTGCTCGTATATCATGTTTGAAATGCTCGAGTTACCAGATCCTTCAACACGTACCGATTACTGTGTTCTGCAGACTTACGGTCCGGTAGTCGCTGGAGTCCCGCAGTTGCTATCCAAATTCACCTTCAACTTCATAGAACCCTGAATCACCCCTGGAGTTGGAAGGGATAATATGTATCAAAGTTTTGGGTAATGATACAGAAATACAGTTGTAAATGTAGCCATTTCTGGATGGATAAACGGGTTTTGATATAAATTTTATTTGGAGTGTAATTGTAATAGAGTATATACCAGTATAGTTGTAATGTCCTTTAAAAAAAAAGTATAGTGGTAATGTAATTTTTGGTTATTTTTATTTATACAATATATTGTGATACGTGTTGCTTTCTTTTGACATATAAGGGAAAACTTTGATAAAAAAAAACAGTTTTATGTTTGTCAGATAAAGAAAATAAAAACTTTAAAGCACGAATACGCTTTGACAATGTATGGAACATTTCATTGTTAAGCTCGATTAACCGAGTGACCATTTGCCTAAAGATCAAGAACGATATGACAACTTGCCTAAATCTCTAGAATAATCGAATCTCACTCTTGCAGGGAACAATTTTTCAACATGCGAGGGCTCCTTTTATGTAGTGATAATGGTTTAGCTCAAAATGTGGGGTTCTTTGATGGTTTAGTTCTTATAATCACTTAAATCACCCTAATTTCATCGGGCAGATGTGTTAGGTTAGTTGGGTTGCTTGAACATCTAAATTTCTTGATTTTGTTAGAATTTTGATCAAATTCTAATAAAGGTCACTTGGGTGGGCGGGGAACAATTTTGTTAGAATATTGAACATCTAAATTTCTTGATTTTGTTAGAATATTAATCAAATTCTAACTCATACACGAGGATGATTATATGCATGACACGATAGCAATTTTGTTAGGACACGTAATGACATGTATTTAAGTATTTAACTATGCACCCACTATTCGTTAACATGATATCATGGGATATAAAACCATAATATGAACAACGTAATGATATGTATTTAACTATGTACCCACTTTTCATTAGCATGATATCATGGCATATAAAACCACAATATGAAATATGAGCGGGGTAATACTGTACGCCAGGTCAACGATATGTTTAATGGTATAATATTTTATTATGAAGAATATTAAATTTTAATTTATAAAGTATTATTTCTTATGAAAAAATCAATTGAAATATTAATGTTTGAGTAATTTTTTTTCCCAAAAATTAAAGATATGTAATTTTATTAAAAGATATACATTAAATATAAGGGGTTGTTTGCTCGGATTGTGTATAATGAAATTTGTTTGACTTGTAATTAATCGTATTATTGTTTGGTATTATGGAAAATGAGATTGTTGATAATTATGTATTAATTATTTTAGGTTTATTATTGAGTATTAACAAATGAGATAATAAATAAGATGACATATTTATCTCTTATTATTATTAATATTAATATTAATAATAATAATAATATTATTATTTATTATTATTCATTATTATTATTAATAATATTAATATTATTATTAATAATTATTAATATTATTAATTATTATCATTAAATTGATATTATTATTAATTATTATAAATGTCATTATTATTATTTATTTAATAATTTCAGAAGCTTATGAATGATATTTTTACTCCTTATAGTGAGTTTATAATTGTTTACATTGATGATATTTTGATATATTCAAAAACCATTGAGATGCATTTTAAACATTTGCATATTTTCAAATCATTAATTGTTCAGAATGGATTAGTAATATCTAAACCGAAAATGGAATTATTTCAGACTAGAATTAGATTTCTAGGTCATATTATTGAAAAAGGAAATATTATTCCTATTAAGAGAAGCATTGATTTTGCTGATAAATTTCCTGATGAGATAACTGATAAAACTCAGTTACAAAGATTTTTAGGAAGTCAATAATAATAATAATAATAATAATAATAATAATAATAATAATAATAATAATAATAATAATAATAATAATGAAAAAAGGATACAATGGTAAAAGTAAGTATAATACCTATGTATTAAATTGTAGTATTGTGTAACCCACTTCTTGTGGTGGTATACACAATATCAATAAAAATATATTATTAATTTCGGTTAAAATAATATCGAGTTGAAAGTATTATGAATACATTAAAACAAACATGATATTATGTGGTATAGTGCACTAATACCTATCTAACACGCGAAATGACCCCTAAAAGAATACAACCTCTTAAAACTGTTAGATTTTGGCGCACGGTGCGGTCGTACATGCAAAGTTTTATCCGTTCACATCATACTATCAATTTTTCTATGCATGTTATTATGTTAAATTGAAGAAAACAATTATTCAAGGTAAGTACTTAAATTGAAAATAACATAAAGTCTAGATTAGTAGAGCAGTCAAACTTGTAATATAAAAATCATTGTTTCCAAAATCAAGGGGTGTTTGGATAAAATTTTTTAATAAGTAATAATAATAAAATTAAATAGAGACTATTTGCACCCTCAAAATTACTTATATGTATATCGTTTACTAAATATATCCTAATTTTATTTTAATTACATGTATATAATCACTAAACATATTCCAAATTTGACAATTTTGCCCTTTTAATTTTAAACACATTAATGTTTTTAGCCATTAAAACCTCTGTATTTTAGAACTCGTATTCATGTTTTTGAACGATTAAAACCTCCGTATTTGAGAATTAATGATTCGCCTAAGAGAAAAAAAGCACAACTAAATAAAAAAGAATCTTACCATTTTTTTTATTTCATCAAGTAGTGCAGAGATTTCATCTATACGACTATTCTTCCCTAAGTTGTCTATAAAATAGTCATATGCAGTGCTATATTAGAGATATAGTGATAATTGTCTCATCTTTGTTATAATATCATATGAATTTTTTAAAAGATTCTTCACGAATTGAAAATCAGTATATGATATTTTGCTATATATGGGATTTTGATGACAAGCCATTTCAAAGATTGCGAATTCTATAAGTCCATCGCTTTACATACACTTCCTTCGATGAGTGGCTTGGAGTTGAATCATTGCATTTCTCTTCAGCAAAACACCGCTCGTAGGCACTATTATATATAATTTTATGAATTAGGGTTTTAAACGTAAAAATGGATAAATATGTTGAAATAGTGATCCACGAGTTCATGTGGATATAATCAGAGAGAAAGTAAAATTGGGGAGAAAGTAAAACCCTTATTTTTATTATATGAAAAATGTGGTATAGATGTGCTGTATATATAGAAAATATCAATTCATAACCTCCCCATGATTCCATCCAATTAACTCCAGCTGGCAGTCAAACTTGTTGACCATGTAAGTAACGTAAGTAACAACAATGTATCTCAACACCCTCCCCTCAAGTTGTAGAATGATAGCATCCTTCATTCCCAATTTGGAAACAAACGGGTGAAACGGATCTCCTCCTAAAATCTTTGTAAAACCATCTGCAATCTGTTGCTTTGAAGGAACATGGTAAGGTAGAACAAAACCAACTTTAAACTTATCTCTGACCAAATAGCAATCGATGTCCAAGTGCTTAGTTCGCTCATGAAAGACAGGGTTTGCTGTAATGTGAAGTGCAGCTTTGTTATCACAGTGCAAAGGAATAGAGAGTTCAACTTGTAAATGAAAATCCTGCAAAATGTATGATATCCATTGAAGTTCACACACTGTTGAACTTAATGCCCTGTATTTTGCCTCAGTGGAAGATTTAGAGACTGTGCCTTGTTTCTTGCTCTTGTAAGATATAAGAGAATCTCTAAAGAAAATGGAGAAACCTGTAATGGATCTCCTGGTATCCTTACAAGTTGCCCAATCAGCATCACAATAAGCTACTAAAGATTGGTTATGTGAGGATGGGTATAATAAACCAAGGGAAGAACACCCCTTCAAATAACTCAAAACATGTAAGGCTGCATTCCAATGAGAGTGAGTAGGCGCTGTAACAAATTGACTATACTGCTGGACTGAATATGTAATATTAGGCCTTGTCATATTTAGATACAACAACCTACCAACCAATCTTCTATACTGATCAGGTTGCTGCAATGAAGGTCCATCCATAGAGGTGAGATGGAGACCATGTGGAAGGGGAGTAGATGCAGCAGTGCAATTCTCCATGTGAGTATCAGATAAGATATCTAAGATATACTTCCTTTGGCATAGATAAATCTCCTTTTCCTCCCTAGCTATTTCAATCCCTAGAAAATACTTAGCTAGGCCTAAATCTTTTATAGTGTAAGCATCATGAAGAAATTGAGCAACAATCAATTTCTTATCTGAACCAGTAATCAACACATCATCCACGTATACCAACATTGCTAGAAATAATCCATTCCTGTGAAGAGTGAAAAGACAATGGTCATGAGGTGATTGTACCAAGCCAAATTCTGAAAGCCTATTACAAAGCTCAATCTTCCATTCCCTTGAAGCTTGTTTGAGGCCATACAAACTTTTATTTAATCTACACACTTGCCCATCAACTGCCTTTGTATATCCTGGCGGAGGATGCATGTAAACTTCTTCTGTTAAATGACTATGCAGAAAAGCATTATTTACATCAAGCTGATGCAAATCCAACCTTGCATAGAAGCAATTGATAAGAAAATGCGTACTATAACTAGTTTTGCAACTGGAGAAAAAACATCGAAATAATCAACACCTTCAGTTTGATTATACCCTTTGGTCACTAATCTTGTTTTGTACCTATCAACTGTTCCATCCACCTTTCTTTTGATTTTATACACCCATTTGCATCCAATAGCTTTCTTTCCCAGAGGTAAGTCCGTCATCACCCATGTATGATTATGCTCTAATGCATCAATTTCATTCTGCATGGCTTGTATCCAAACAGGTTCCGAAGTTGTTTGTTTATAATATGTTGGTTCCTTCTCAAGGTATATATTCACAAGAAAAGCCAAATGAGCTTTATTGGAATGGAATGGAAGAGCATGTTGAGCTTCGCAAACAAAATCCTTCTGCCATGCAGGAGAATGAGATATTCTAGCACTTTTTCTTGTAGGAACTGCAACAGGTACATAATCATGAACAGAGTCATTAAAGTCATCAGAAGAAATGGAATCATCAATAATATTTGGAGAAGAAACAGTTCTAGGCCCAGAAATAGATTGCCTTTGGATAGCTGGTATAGAGCTATCAGTAGCTCTTAAAAAATCATCATGATAGACCGCTGGTGTTGGTGTGGCTTTTATGTGGGACTCATATGGGAAAACATCTTCAAAGAAAACCACATCCCTAGAAATCAAGATCTTGGGCTGATCCAAATCATAGAGTTTATAACCTTTTTGACCATGCACATACCCCAAAAAACACACTTACGTGATCTTTCTCCAAATTTGCTCTTATTTGGTAGTGTAGTTGAAGCAAATGACAAACAACCAAAGGGCCTCAATCTAGAAAAATCTGGTTCTTTGTCATATATTCTTTCAAAAGGTGTCTTCCAATTTAATATTCCAGTAGGCAATCGATTAATGACAAAAGTTGCCATTAAAATAGCAAATGACCAAAAAGTAATAGGCAATTTAGCTTGAAAAAGAAAGGATCTAGCAACTTCCAAAATATGTCAGTGCTTCCTTTCAACTACCCCATTCTGTTGGGGTGTGTAAACACAAGATTTTTCATGGATGATCCCCCGTGACTTCAAGAAATTCTGAAAACTCTTCCCAAGGAACTCAGCACCATTATCACTTCTCACCCTTTTTATTTTTGTATTAAATTGTCTTTCTATCATCAATATAAATTTGCACAATATCCTATCTGCCTCAGACTTAACTTTTATAAGAAATACCCAAACTCCTCTACTGTAATCATCCACCACTGTCAGAAAATATGCCGAATTAAGAATATTACCATCTCTGCAAGGGCCCCATATATCAGTGTGTGTATAAGCTCAAAACATGATGAGGTTTGGATTGAGTTGTGTCCAAATGGTAATCTATATTGTTTTGCCTTGAAACAAATCTCACATGATTTTAATGATTCTGAAAACATATCAAAACTTTCCTTTTTATAGAAACTCAAATGTTTCATGACACTTAATGAAATATGACCCAATCTCCTATGCCATGTTTCTAAGGAAACAGAACAAGCAGAATGAGTAATGTAATTCATTTTCTTCATACAATACAAACTCCATTTCAATTCTCCTTCAGCTACTCTTTCATTACTCTGCAGATCTTGAAAGTAACAACTGAGCAGAAGAAATACACATTTTAAGCCAGAATCTCTACCTAATTGTGTTACTGAGAGTAGATTGTATTTGAAGCTAGGGATCAGTAAAACATGCTTCAATGTTATAGTTGGTGTAAGATACACATCTCCCTCATAATCTACTGTCTTCGTGCTCCCATCTGGTAAACAGACAGTGGCCTTACTTTTCATTGAGATAATATTTTTCATTAGATGTGAATGACTACACATATGCCTACTAGCCCCAGTATCAATGATCCACCCTTCATGTGCTTCGTTAGAGTAGAAAGAAAAGGCATGATGTTGTTCATATTCTACTATAGTGTTGGATCTCTTATTTTTTAACTCTCTGTACCAATCTGGTATACCAATTATTTTAAAACATGTACCTACCTCATGATCGTTGAAACCACAGTGTGCACAAATCAATTTTGCCTTTTCTTCCTTTGTAAGCCTCATGAATCTCCTTCCTTTTCCTCCATTCCAGTAAGCAGCAGGCATGGATAAGATTGGATCTTCAATCAACCAATCCAAAAAAAAAAAAAAATTCAAACCCGCTCTGGATACCATGTTGAAATAGTGATCCACGAGTTCATGTGGATATAATCAGAGAGAAAGTAAAATTGGGGAGAAAGTAAAACCCTTATTTTTATTATATGAAAAATGTGGTACAGATGTGCTGTATATATAGAAAATATCAATTCATAACCTCCCCATGATTCCATCCAATTAACTCCAGCTGGCAGTCAAACTTGTTGACCATGTAAGTAACATAACTAACAACAATGTATCTCAACAAAATAACTAATGTCCTGTATTTACCTATATGGCATTTGGACTGGTTCCGACTTCAATTTCCAGTCGAACTGACCTGTCCGATCCAATTTTGAAAACATTATTTTAAATACTCCATAATATCTTTAAACACTTTTTTATGATATTGTGATAATTTTAATATAATATTGTGAGAAATTATAATTTTTATATTCAAATTATCACATTTGGTTCTTTAAGTTTTTTGTTAAATTATCTCAAAATCCGTATTTGGTCATTTAACTATTGCAATTTTCAATTTTAGTCATTCTTTGTCAAATTTTAGTCTCTCAGGATCAAAATTGGACAAAAAGGATCAAAATTGGACAAAGAATGACTAAAATTGAAAATTTCAAAAGATACTAGACTATCTCCCTCCGTCCCGGGCAAACAGCACCATCAGGAGCGGCCCTGGGTGGTGCCGGAGGTACCGCCGCATAGGGCCCCACCCCGACGAAGGCCCCCAATTATTATATATATATATATATATATATATATATATATATATATATATATATATATATATATATATATATATATATATATATATATTAAAGTTGATTTATTTATAACAATGTTTAGTGGCTCAATTGGCCATCATAATAGTTCTTTTCTTAATGAGTGAGGCTCTGGTGTGCACCCGGGCGCACGAAACACATTCCGTGTGCGTTTGCAATTTTCGTGCCCCTTTACAATTTAAACCCCTAGCAATACATAGGTTTAAATAGAATATAGAGGAATGTTAGCTTCGCACATATCCACACACAATATTTAATTAATAGATTTATTTATAAGATAAATTAAATAATATGTTCTAAAAAAATCTTTATTTCTTTTGAATCTTTTCCATTCTTTTAAATATATCATAATCGTTCTTTACTTAATGAGTGAGGCACTCGTGTGCACCCGGGCGCACGGAGCACATTCCGTGTGCATTTGCAATTTTCGTGCCCCTTTACAATTTAAACCCCTAGCAATACATATGTTTAAATAAAATATAGAGGGGGAGAGTTGTGTTCACATGGGACAAGGAGTATCCATCCGTGTCTCCGAGGACGCAGGAGCTTTTGTCTTTCTTAATTCTTATCAATTCATCGTGAGCAAAGAACCTTTATTTTCTTTCTCTATGATATTTGGTGAGCTAAAACTTTGGCAACATCTTTGAGAAGAATCGTACATTGTATTATTTTCGAACAAGGTATTTTAATTTTACAATAGTACTTTTTACTCTATGTATTTTTCTACTCAAATTTATTTATGATTCCAATAAATTGATGGTTTTATTTTTATAAATTATTATTAATAGTTAATTGATAGTTTGAGATGCCTCTTGAAAATATCCATCCAGATATAAAAAAATTTATTACTCCCTCCGTCCGCCCGAAAGAGGATCTTTTACTTTTGTGCACGCGGATTAAGGAGTATTATTATTTAATGTGTAGTGGGTAGTTGTATTAGTGAGAGTGTGGATCCCATATTTTAATTGTATTAGTGTGTGTGTATGAGTCCCATGTATGTATAAAGGAAATAACCTTCTTTGGAACGAACGACCAAAATAAAAAGACCCTCTTTCGAGCGGACGGAAGAAGTATTATTTTTATACGTTGGATAAAAATAAGAGGCCCAAAAATAATTTCGCACTGGGCCCCTCAAATTACATCGCCGACCCTGAGCACCATTTGTTTTTTGCACGTAGATTAAGGAGTGTTATTATTTTATGTAAAGTGGATAGGTGTATTAGAGAAATGTGATAGGTAGTGGTGGACCATTGGTGAACCTTTTTTACTAAAAGAGAAAAATTGTGCAATTTGGACGGGACAATATAGTAAAATAGTGTTATTTGGGCGGGAATGAGAGAATATATGGGTTTAGTAATACTTAGTGGACAATTTGTGATAAATTCTCTTTATTTTTATTAGATGTAGTAGCTCATTGGATCCTTTTCAAATACTCCATCCGTCCCACCCAAATAGCACCATTTTATTATATTGGACGTCCTGTTCAAATTGCACTATTTTTCTCTTTTAGTAAAAATGACCCATCACTACCTATCACATCTCTCTAATACACTTACCCACTTCACATAAAATAATAATACTACTTAATCTACATGTAAAAAGTAAATGCACCTTTTTCCACATAGGGGGAGTAGTAAATATAACTGTTTTAAAATGATTGGTAGCTTACTTCTATTTAGAATATCTTGTGCATGGACAATAGACTATCCCAACAATTAATCTACTCATACTACAATTTATTTACAAATACATCACTCATACTTTTGGCTAAACATGCCTTATATTATATTATATTATATTTTATTTTATTTAAAGCACACATTTTTTTTCAATTATATTAAAAAAAAAAAAGAAAAGAGTGGAGAGATTGGCGGCGCGGACCAATCACAAATCATGTATGGCTGTTTAAAATTAGAAAACAAAACTGTTTTTTTATTTTTTTTTATTTTTGGAAAGTGAAGTGATCCAGAAAGACTTGGAAGTGAGGAGGACTTGAGGAGTCTTCTTGGTGCCTCCATTCTCTCACCAAACCCAAAAAATCAATCAGTTTTTTGTCATCTTTTTCTCATAAATCAATCCACCTATAAACACACACACTAATACGTTTACTACACTTACTGATTTGTGGGTTGCTTAAGTAATCGTGTGTTCATAGATTGGTATTTACCTACCCCTGAATTTTTCTGGGTTTATTCTCCATCTCTTACAACATCCCACTTTCCTTGGTCTTTCCTAAACCCAGCAGAATTTTTTAACCTCTCTACAATACAAATTCCAAGCAAGAAAAGACTTTTGAATCCAGATTATTAGTTTCTCAGAAGAAAAAGATATGAAGAAAGGGGCTTTGGCACCCAATTTGAAGCTTTCTGTACCTCCTCCTGACGACATATCCAAATTCCTGTATTTCTTTTCCCCCATTTAGTACCCCTGTCAAGCTGTAATTGTTTTCAATTGTGATGGTTATATTTTGTTGGTTGTGATTTGTGTTTCTCCGCAGGACGGGTTCTGGGACATTTAAGGATGGTGATCTCTTGGTTAATCGGGATGGTGTTCGGATTGTCTCTCATAGTGAAGTTGAAGCTGTAAGAAAATTGTTCTTTGTAGATTTTCTTGATATATCTTATCTGGGTTCTTGTGATTTTATCTGCATTTCCACTCTGAAATTTCTGTTCTTTCTTTGTTGTGTATGGTTTCTCGTGGGATATTCGTCCTAGTTTTCGATGTGGCCTTGCAGTATTGTGCTTCTAAAGCTGGTTTCTAATTAAATTTATGCTGATATGTGGGGGTTGAACTAATGCTGCTTGAAAGTTTTGATTTGGTGTGGGATTTGTGTTTAATAGTTGAAATTGGGCTAGAATTTCTTTTTTTCTTGAAGAAACTTTATGTTATCTTTTTAGTTCAACAATGAGAATGAGTATTCTGGATGTATTTCAGGAAATATTCCTGTGATATATGAATTGATTTGCTGCTGAGAAACTTGCATTTAACTTCTTGTAATACGATGCAATTTCAGCCAGCCTTGATTACGCCATCAGATAACCAGCTAAGCTTAGCCGACTTTGATGCAGTTAAAGTTATTGGTAAGGGAAATGGAGGTGTTGTGCGCTTGGTGCAACACAAATGGACTGGACAATTTTTTGCTCTCAAGGTATTGAACATCTCTTTGAAGTTGTGCCTCATTGGTTCGGAGGGTTATGTATGAGAAAATAGACTAGAAGAGTTTGTATCATTGAATTTGATAATTATAGGTATTAAAGCAGTTTTAGAGTTGAGTTGGGATTGGAGTAGTTACTTGGATTAAACCTGCATGTATCACTATTTTATAACTATCTTTTTTATTTATTATTCAAAAGTCGAACCATTTTCTGGTATTTCAGACAAGTTCTTGGGTCAGAATATTTTTTTCTGAGTGATCTGATCGGCTGATCCTAATTTGTAGTTCCAAACAACTTGATGGTTGGTATTGTTTATTATAGCAGCAGGAAGTTCTTCTTTCCATCTTTATGAGGTGGAACTAGTCTATTACATGAATTGGATTCTCGACCAAAAAATACTCCACTTTCTTACTACTATGTTCATGGACTTGGAAAGGATCTAACACCACCTGATAATAATTTGTGTTAGGAACGTCATTGTAAATGAGACTTTTGGTCTGATGAGTGATGTGTTAAATCTCCTTTTCTGTGGTCTACTGCTAGTTTCTGTCCAAACATACATGTCAGTACATCATGGGATGCGACTGTGATATCCAATCTGGAAACTTAATAAACTGGCTTAGAATAAATTTTGTGTGAAGGATTATACGATATTGATGCATGAATGCCATCAAAATCTGATTTTTTTTTTTAATTATACCAGGTCATTCAAATGAATATTGAAGAGTCTGCTCGCAGGCATATTGCACAAGAACTAAAAATAAATCAGTCGTCTCAGTGTCCATATGTTGTAGTCTGCTATCAGTCTTTCTATGATAATGGTGCAATATCCATAATCTTGGAGTATATGGATGGGGGATCTCTGGCAGATTTCCTGAAGAAAGTAAATTTGATCCCTGAGCCATATCTTGCTGCAATTTGTAAACAGGTGGTATATTTATCTGCTTACAGTCTTAAATGAATGGAACTATATCAATTAGTAATTATAATAAAATCATGATCATGCCATTACAGGTACTCAAAGGTCTGTGGTATCTTCATCATGAAAAACATATCATCCACAGAGACTTGAAACCTTCAAATTTGCTTGTAAACCATAGAGGTGATGTCAAGATCACCGATTTTGGTGTCAGTGCAATACTCGCCAGCACATCTGGTCTGGCTAATACCTTTGTTGGCACGTACAACTACATGTCTGTAAGTGCTAATCTTGTTACGTCGTTACATGTTTACTGTAGTGCTTGTAAAACTAGAATAAATTTGTATTTTTATGGGTGATTAGCCAGAGAGAATCATAGGAGGCAACTATGGTTATAAAAGTGACATCTGGAGCCTAGGTTTGGTCCTCCTCGAGTGTGCAACTGGAAAATTTCCATATTCCTCACCTCAACCAGAGGGATGGGTCAATGTGTATGAGCTGATGGAAACAATTGTTGATCAACCTCCACCTCGCCCGCCTTCTGATCTATATTCGCCAGAGTTTTGCTCCTTTATATCTGCTTGGTAATGCACTGAACCTAATCTTCAATAGTCTAGATTTCTTTAAGTTGGATACATCTATAATTCCTTATAATTCAGTGTGGTAAAATAATTTTAGCACCTCTGTGATCGTTAACTCGGTATAAGTAAAAATTTCAGATAACTATCTAATTCTTTGCAAGCATTTCTTGACAGTTTTTTGGAAGGCTGTTAATTATATTATCATCACATTGCTTATCTCAATCATGTCCATTTAAAAGGATGCTTGGTGCAAAATCACAAGTGCCTTTTCTTGCTTGATTTGAACTCCCATTTAGAATTATGCTGTAATGTTTATTAGGACTAGTTATATATATTGACTCTTGAATACCTTCTATCCCCTCTACATCACTTTCCTGCTTGTATCCTTGTTTATGTGCTTGTCTTTTTGTAATTTTGTTTGAAAATTGGAAATTTTCAGTGTGCAGAAGGAACCAAAAGATAGGCTCTCAGCAAACGAGCTGATGGTACTTCTTCGTTATTTATTTGAATTCAGTTTATGGGATTCCTGATGATTCACATTATTTATCGATACAAAATTCAGGCGCACCCTTTCATCACTAAATATGACTCTTTCGGCGTTGATCTTTCCGTGTACTTCACCAGTGCAGGACCTTCACTGGCCACACTTTAATCAAGGTATATATATACATAGTTTGAAATCATTAAATTAGCTAATCATTCATTACTTTTGAGTTTGTTTGGGAAAATGAATAATTTTAGATATCAGTGCATTTTTGTACCTTTCTTACCAAATCTGTTGTCGGATACTTAAGCTATATTTCAGATAAGATCTACGAATAGCTCAACCTTTTTTCTGGACAATTCAATATTGTTTAATATCTGTGACCATCTGCTTTCAGAAAAGAAACCATCTCATACCACAATTTGATTATAATACTGTGGCTAATCCACTAAGACATGTATTTTTCACTAAGTTTCATTATTTCATTCATTCGTCCTAACAGTCTAAGATACTATGTGGCTTTTCGAAGGAAGGAGGAGGAGGAGGATACAATCCTAAGAGGTTAAAATTAGTTTTATTGAAAGAACTGGAAATATGCCATTCAGATTTTCTTAAGTAGTGTGTGACCTATGAATTTCGATGGTTTTGGCATGGAGACCTATGGAGTGGGTTCCCATGGAGCCCATATCCACCAAAATACTTGCAATACATATGTTTTCAAGCATGCTTTTGGTCTTTCATATCAGTTCTGAGATATAGCAACCCAATGTCATTGCTAGTAGTTAATGATATTCTGACTTGAAGCCCTCTCTTATGACTTGTTAGTGAGACGGCCAAAATTTATAGTTAGTGAAAATGTAAAGATTAGTGTTTAAACATATACTCCTTCCTTCCCACAAAATGTTTCACGTTTACTGTTGGATTTAAGAAAAGATACTTTATTCACGTTTACTGGTCCTTGTTGTTTAAGAAAGTCACTATATTGACTTTTGGGGGCATTGTAAGTAATAGTGTAAAGCATGTTATCCGTGTTAGGTGAGAGTGATAATTTTGAAACTAAAGTGTTTTTTAAGGTTATTGGACAAATGTGTAATTTCCTTTTTGTGGTGTGAAGGTTGTTGTGGGATAAACAAAGTGTGAAGGGTTTTATGGGACGGAGGGAGTATTAACGGTTACACAATCCGTCTCACAAAATAATTTGCCTTTTGAGTTTATTGAGAGTGCTAATAGCTCATCAATTGATTATCTCAATCCTTTGTGGATAATAAATAGTTTACTCATTTTTCTGACTTTTGTTTTCCAGTGGATCATCATTGGCATGTGATGCTTAGTTTTAAATGGCAGTAAAGATATTAATAGTTGGCCTAATGAAGGGTTGGGGTTTGATATGCATATTTAAACAGATTAGGGTATGACACAATTAGGATTGTATGATAAATGATCGATTCGTAGTCCATGAAAATATCATGGCATTTACTTGATTTGTGAGGTGGTTTATTGACCAGAAACCACTTCTTACTTTGCTGCTGTGCCTTGGTTTTTATCTTATCTTTGAAACTCTTTAATTTTGTTATAAAGCATTCTTCTTCTCTTAAACTGAAGTAGATGCATCGGAATAGAAAGGGTGCATCACGAACTTACTTGTCTCTCTTTCGTCTTCTGCCAGATATAAGAATAGTTCATAGCAGTGAACAAAATATGCAGCTATCAAGAAACGAGGTTAGTGTGTTTCAGATGGCTCGGCGTCTTACCCTCTACATTCGAGGGCCACGCTTCTCAACCCATCAACTGTGCTATATGGGAGTACTTGAGAATGCCATCATATCTGTATTTAAACCTCTTTCATGTTGTTTAAATTCTGTGTGGTTATGGTTTTACGGGAGTATGTTGAATTAGTCGATTTTCCTGTGTTTGAGCTCTTTTCTGCTGTAAGAATGGGAAACAACAATTGAATGCAGACCAATTTGCTGGTTATCTATTCCTCAGTTTGTTGATCATATAACTGAATGTAAGAAAAGAGCAAGAATGATGAATTCCAATATCTCAATTGCTAATGATGAATTCCAATATCTCAATTGCTGATTTTATTTCTATTTTGCATAAAATCTCTTGTTCAGGGCAGCAATAATGGTGTTTTGTGATGTTGCTGATTTATTCTTCTATGATTATGTGTTGTTTGCATCTGATTATGTGTTGTTTGCATCCAAAGAACTGTGGAATGTTCTTTATTATGGGTTGAAAGAATTATAATTTAAGAATTAATACTATAGCCTAAGCGTAAACAATATTTCTTTTATTATGGGTTCGAAAGATAATTAAAACTTATGAATTGATAACCTGATTATAAACCAGAGAACGCAAACATGAATTATAAGGTTGAAAATTACCATAAAAACTATTGCCTTCTAGATAGCCTACAAGCACTTCAATTATCTTGGTAAGAATCTCAAGATAAATCTGTGCACACCAAATTTTATCAGATTTATTTTCTTTAATATAGTCTCAAATCTTCAAAAACTTTATGTAATGAATCAACAAGATTTAATAAAAAAAAAGAAGAAGAAAAAAAAAAAGGTAACATCATAATAAAAAAAAGGGTTAATTGCAAAAAAAATCACGAACTTTACTCCTATTGTAAATTAATCCTCACTTTTGAAAAATTACAAAAAAATCATCTTTAAATATTGTTGCAAAAAAAAACCAAACAAAATCCTACTTAAATTGAAAAATTGGATTTTTTTTGCAACAATATTTAAAAGTGATGGTTTTTTTTACAATTTCACAAAAGTTAAATTAATTTGCAATAGGAATAAAATTTTTGATTTTTTTTGCAAATGTAGTGCATTACAGTTAGTTGGAGGGAGAAGATAGAATTACAAGTTAATTAAGAAATGGAGTTATCTACAATACCACATGCTACATCTTTCTTGATTCCTTAGTTAATGACATGATATTAAAGTAGTGTACCCCCTTAGGGGGGTGGGGTGGGGTGGGGTGGGGTGGGGTGATATTAAACAACCTTGCAGAGTTTCTTCTTCACTGCTTAAGGTGTAAACATGAGTTAAGAGCATCAAAGAAACATGGATTTCCTTTGCTCATTACAGAAAACTGAGTAACAAGAAGAGTTGTACCAACTTAGGTCTTCTTCTTGAACTTCCTTTGAGCTTTCAAATCTACCACTATCACAGTTATATTGTCTGTGCTTCCCTTCTGGAAAGCAAGCTGTGAGAGGTAGTCCGCCGCGTCTTGGGCGGCTGGATCAGTGCTCATCCCCGTCACTCCATCTCTCGACAGGGTTGGCCCGTTCCTTTTGTGCCACAGTAGGATACGTTTTCGTGCCAAATCGCAAGCCTCCTCGTTCGTCATTACGTCCCATAAGCCATCACTTGCCAGGATAAGACACTCGTCTTCTCTTGTGCGAGGAACAAACATTATTTCCGGATCCGCAACAACGTATGGCCTCAAGTATCTGTCACCTATTCGAACGAAACGAAAAAATATCATTATTTACTCGATTCGTTTTTTTTTTTATAATACACATGCCATGCATCTAGACTTGGACGTACCAATAGACCTCGACACTGCGAGGACACCAGAGACGCGATATCCATCCCAGTTAATGACCTTGCCCCCTGCAGCTTCTATCCTCGTACATTCGTCTTCTCTATTCGGCTAAAAAACACGAGTTCAAGTCACAAATCAATCACCAAATTCCAAAAATGTCTGGGTTTTGATGAAATCGAGCTCTTACCTTATGATCCACGGATAAGGGCATCGGTACCTTCCCCCGGTACAAGACAGCTCTTGAATCGCCACAGTTTGCAACAATAATATGGGTAGCAGAAACAACGGCAACCACAACTGTAGACCCCACGGATTCCGGGGTGATAGGTGTAAGGGGAGGATCAGCCTCGTCGCAACCAAATCTGTTGAATCCTCCAACTTCATCATCCAATCTGTGAAAGCATTTCCTAAAGATGTTCAGCCACATCTTCTCCAAGTTATGCTCATCCAAATCTTGTTTAGCTACACCAATCTCCTCAGCTAAAGCTAGATGCAGATGCTCTTGGCAATAGTTAGCAACCTAAGTAGCACAACTTCCATTATTACACACATCAAACCAACTAAATCATGCAATAGAAAACGAAAAATATCTCATTGAATGTTTACCTGATGACCACCATGTCCATCATAAACTCCGAACATATGGGCCGTAGAGTCCTCGCTAAAAACCGGGCTATCACTCAGCATACGAGCTGGGATTTTCAGGAATCGAGGTAAACCTACACACGAATCTTCCATTTCGGACCTCCTACCACAGATAGATGTCAAACCCCATAGAGGTGGCAAATTGGTAGGCTTATTGATCTTAATTCCTTCAAGAAGGGAAGTTGAGTATGTCCTTTTAGGTTCTTTAACGCTAACATCCTCGCCCTTCTCTTCGACTATCTCAGAGATAGTTGGTACCCACGATTCCGACCTCTTGATGCGCTGAGAAGCATTCTTGTTCTTATCTATGAGGTTGTTGGGTTCTAAGTTGTTCTCCAGAACCATACACTCCTCAATGCACAAGCTATTAGTACAATCTACGGTCGGATCATTGACACCGAATTCGCGGGTTTGCTCTACTTTGATGACAACTCCATTGTGTGGAACACTAGGGATGGAGTTTCTATTGTCAAGGGTAATAGGGAGCTTGGTCATAGGTGGTTCAGGAAACAGGTTTTTGGAGTTTGCAATCCCAGCAAAATCAACACAAGTTGCAAACATAGATTCTTCAGTAATCAAATTCCCTAGCTTAAATGGCAGAGCAATAAGTTGAGAGATTTCATCCATCAATCTTGGAAACTATCTTTATGTCAAGTCCAGAGAGATGGTAGAAAACAACTCTCTCTCTCTCTCTCTTCCTCTACAGAGTCTCAATTCCTCATCCAAGTTAAGACCTAATCCACATAAACAAGGGATTCAAATCAGATAAGAGAATTGGTTCTACAACTATGGCATAAGAATTAAAGACAAATGAGAACTAAAGATTGATTGGTAATTAATTGCAAAGCAACATCAATCTTGAAAACTAACTTTGTGTGAACTCCACTTACATGGTCAAAAATAACTTCTCTCTCCATACAGAATTTCCACATAAACAAGGGATTGAAAATGTGAATCAAAATCAGAAAAGAGAAGTACTATTACACCTATTGCGCACGAATCAATGACATAAGAGATGTAAAGAGTGATTGGTTCTATGAATTAATTGAAGGAATATGAATCAAAACTTCCATTAAGAAGGGAGAATCCATATCTATAAGCCATGCAAGAAAATTCTCAGACACCACTAAGCATCTTCTTGATCTCTATTCCTATATTCTTCCTCATCAACAATGTCAACCACAACATTATCAGCTGACCAAAGCATGCGATTCCTATTACTATTATTCACCAAAACAAAAAAACAAAACACACACACACAGAGACAAAGACACAAACACTGAGAAAGAGAGGTGAGAAAGAACTCTTTGAAAATGCAAACTTACAAGGTTTCAAGAAAACTCCAAAAACTGCAAAATGTTGTCCTCCATAAACATAGTATATCTCTCACTGCAAGAACAGAGAACCCTGATTCTTGAAATGGTAAATAAGTAAAAACCCATTAATCCCACTCTCATATAAAATGGGTATTTTCCTCCACCTTCCGCCTACAAGTGTTTAAAATTCCAACACTCGATCACCACATGTCACCCCAGAAACCCAACTACTCAGTCAAAAACACTACGAAACGCCACCTATTTACATTCAAAAAAGTCAGTTATTGAAAAAACTACACAACCCCATATCCTAAAATCTTAATTTCTTCAATTAATTAAAAAAAGAAAAAAAAGAAAAAGACTTCCTTATCCCAAAAAGAATGATAAAAGAAAGACCATCTTCCCATAAATAAATAAACAAATCACTCTCATACAAAAGAGGGTAAGTTGCTTACCGTCTCAAAACAAAACAGTGCAATGGACGACACCTCATCATCCCTGCCTAAAAAGACCACATTTTTATTTTTCATTAATTTAAGGAATTAAAGAAAAAAGAAATGATTAAAAAAAGGGAGGAGCCGTGGCGAAACAAAACACCACTATGTGTCGACCATCGGAAATCCCACAAGATGGAAGAAATCCGATGTAGCCAAGATTGAGAAAAGGGTTTATTCAATCAAACGAGACCAGCATTGCAAGGTGTGGGGCCCACGTGATGGACATGTGTCCAACCAGGTGTCCCCCTATGGTACGTTGACGACTTTGATGATGCTTCCTTTCAGTTGAACTAATTGGTTGGAGTTTTCTTTTTTATTATTTTCTTCCAAATATTATACTCCCTCCATCCCAGAAAATTTGATATAATTTTTTTTGCACGGAAATTAAAGAGTATAATAATTTAATGTAAAGTGAAGTAAAGTGAAGTGAGAGAAATAATATTTAATGTGTAGTGGGTAATTGTATTAGAGGTAATATATGGGGTCCATGAGAATAGATTAATTATTTTTGTGTGGGTCTCATGTATTAAAAAAGAAATGTGTTAACTTTAGTGAGACAAACAAAAAAGAAAGTATATCAACAATGGAGGTACTACAAATATTTGCTTTTTGAAAAATCGAGGGTTGGAGTCAATAGAATTGTTCCACGCTCGTACCAAGATTGCCCTTTTAGTTTAGAAAATTAAGGGGGTGGGGTAGGGTGGGGTGTGGAGTTGCTTGTTCGTTGAGAAATGATTTTGTAG